>JAHDVF020000293.1:0-2454884 GCA_022606425.2 Lepidostoma basale | reverse complement strand
CAACCACTTATTGCAATCAGTTTTGATAATATCATAATAAATATTAATAATAAATATTATAATAAAACTACATATTAAATAATTAAAACGAATGAAAACGTCAGTTCAAAAAACGTTTTTAGAATTTTTAATATATTTTATGGGGATGTAAAATAGGATAAAAATAAAATAAAACTTCTAGAAAACTGACGTGTTTAATCGTATAAATTATATCATATACAGATTTACTACATATTCGCCTGACCTCATTTTTATCATATTTGAATGATGATGGTGTTATGAACAAAATAATGAAATATACAAAATAATTAAGATGGTTTGGACACACGGAAAGAATGAATGAATGAATGGTAAAAAAAGTATATGTTAACGATGTAAATGGAACTAGAAATAGTGGAAAACCGAGGTAAACGTAGCACGATAAAATAAATCAAATATTGAATGTCGGCCACATATAAGACAATAATACATATTTTAAAATTTAACTTTAATAATACGGTCAAGTAAATGTAAATTTTATTAATTTTACGTAGTATTTTCGTAGCTTGTGTGGCTGTGATACAAGCATAAAGTAGAAAAATCGCATTACGTAATTTCAGCACATTTTAAAAACAGGATTTTAAATTTCAAAACTAATACCTACACTCGACACCTGTTTGAGAGGGTAGCAGCATCGTTAGGGGTCACTTATAAAGTGTCCCGTATAGCCTACCCCTTAAGCCCGAGTAGGCGAATAAAGCTGGACAGCTTTTTTTTTATTAATCTCCCCTAGATTAGGGTGGCATTAGTGTATAAAATATGAGGGTTGCCCATAAATTCTCGACTATTTCGTTGCTTTGTTTTTATTTTGGGGCGTATGCTGACCCAATATTTTCTCCCAAACTACGTTTTTGTAAGCTCGAGTCTGAGAAGAAGGAAAAATGGGAGGAAGTGAAGTGGTAGTAAGATGGCGAATGATCGTGTAAGGAGCTTGAGAGTGGATGAAAAAGTAAATGAAACATGGTATTATAAATGTAGGGAAGTTCCATTTAAAAATAGTATATTTATTTCATTTAAAATAAAATATAAATATATATTAGTGAGAGGGTTTCTATGAATATTTCGTTTGGTGAATAAATAAAATATAATCGAATGCAAATTATAATATAAACATGATTGTTAAAAAAAATTACAAAGATTTTTATTTATTGTATATAAAAATATGAATATTGGTTTCAAATTTGTTTCCCTTTGTGAGTTTTGAAACATGTCTGAGAATGCACTCGCAAGGCGAAACAAATATGCAACAAATATATATATTTTTTATATAAATAAATATCTCCGTCAAACCAATTTAACGATCACTTTTATATTATTATTTATAATGAAGTTTCATAAAATAAAAAAACTCAACGACCAATTTAAAATGCACCTATTTAAAAAAAAGTTTTTGATAACTTAGTTTTTTTCCATGGAAGCTCGGATAGAGTTTTTTTTTTATCATTATTTTAATTTTTAGTCAAATCGATGCAAAGAGCGGGAAAAAATGACATAAAAATAAAGGAAATACGAATAGAATCATCAATTGAAATATAACAGTGTCACCTTGTTACTCTAATCATTAGAGTGTCCACACTTTCGCTATAGCTACAATTAAAAAGGGCTATATCTAATGCCACCTCGTTTAGAGACAATTTACTCCAAAAGAGGTGGCATTAGAGATATATCTCTTTAGATCCAATTCGAAACGCCTCTGTTTGTGCAATTTGGGGCATGAAATAAATTATGGCCTCTTGCACTGTTATAACTGTGGTTAACTTATAGATTTAGTTTTTTCAGTATTCCTGAATTCACACATCAATATAGCTTTATATTATACCAGTAATTTGTGGAATACATATTTAAAACTAATAGCTATAAACATCAAATTAGAACAAATAACTCAACATTAGCACCAAATCACTCATTCTTTTAATGATGTCATACGTAAGGTAAGTTGTTAAGCCAAGTGACTAATAATTTGAAGATTTCTATAACCTTCTTACCAAACTGCCATTGTTTGATATTTATTCATTATTTCTGAATACTAGGGAAAACGGTACTTTTACGTTAAGGGCAAAAAGATCTTTTATTTTGTTAGGATCTAATCAAATTTTTAAAGTATTTTGATCTAGGTGTGCGTTATAATATTGGTGTGGTGGTCTAGGGGATAGAACGCTTGGCTTCTGATCAAGGGGACTTGGGTTCGAGCGTGGACACGACCAGATTCCTACTTCATAATAATGAGGTATTTTCTGCTCACATTGAAAATTGTAAAATAAATTTTAATATCATTGATTTAAATCTTTGATGTCAGTCTTTTTTTGAAAAAAAAACGAAAAAAATGCGTGTATAAATTTTTCATATTTAATCATTAATTTCTACAAAAAAATTCAGGTTTTTTCTTTGTGGTTATAAATATATTATATGAAAATTATAAAAAAAACATTTTTAAGGATTGATTGTATCTCAATAGAGACATAATATGGTGGTCGATGGGTTTACAGGACTTATGACCTTTCATTGGTTGGGTTGAGCCATCGCTTTATGTTTACAACATTCCCCATTACGCCCACCACATCTGTTAAGTTTCAATGTATTTTAATACTTCAAATACTACTCATCACTGTTTTTGTCATATGAATTATTTAATAATTTGCTTGAATTACGAATTTGAAGATCTAGGGGACCGAAAGTTAAGTTCATATTATAAAAAAAGAGTTCAAGCCTGGAGCCATGATCAAAAAATCCATACTCCATGAACAAAAACTCCATACAACAGAAATGCGCATGCTGCGATAGTCGGGAGGAGTCACATTGAAAGACAAAGTGCGCAACGAATATGTGAGGGGAAGTTTCAAGGTAGCCCCTATAAAACAAAAGTTGTCAGAAACAAGGCTCCAAGGTCACGTGATGAGGAGACCTCACAATCATGTCGTGAAAAAAGTGTCTTTGAAAAAACTCTCAACCATGTCGTGAAAAAAGGAGAGGGAGAGGAATACCTCAAACTACCTAGCTGACGAATATGCAGAGGGATATGAAGGCCCTAGGCCTTACGGAGGAAGCTGCCTACGAAAGAATTACCTGGCGCCAAATGATAAAAAAAAGCCAACCCCGAGTAACGGGAAGAGGCGAGGGGAAAGAAGAGAAGAGTTCAAACCTGGACACGACTCGAAAGAAGGGTTGGTGCGGGTAACAAAGTGAATGGAGCTTTAATAATAGTTATTGAAAACGACAGATTATCAATGAAAGCGAAAACGGGCGTTTACAATGAAGTTCTGGTCCCAACCCTTATGTATGGAAGCGAAGTATGGAGCTGGAAGAAGAAGGGTGCGAGCAGAAAAAATGCGGTAGAGACGAGGTCTCTAAGACGTATATGTGGTAGAAGGATATACGATACAATCTGAAATGCTGATACAAGAAAGGAATGAAGAGCGGAAAAGGGTATTTTATGAACAAAATTATGAAAGGATCGCTGCGTTGGTTCGGACATATGGAGCGCATGGATGGAGAAAGATTGGTCAAGAAAGTATACATTAATGATGTAAATGGAGTACGGAGTCGAGGTTGACCAAAGAAAACATGGTATGACCAAATTAATCATATTTTAAAGGTTTGGCCATGTTAGAAGTTGGAAGAATTGACGTGCGTGTATGAATAGTTGTGTGAATGTGGAGGAATCTAGAGAAGTGTGTCACGATAGCGTAGTGTGGTGGTCAATTCTCTCTGCCTACCCCTGCGGGGAAACAGCGTGTTGGTTTGTGGTTGTTGTTGTTTAAATAAAGTTTTCATTATTATTACCATTTTAATGTCAAAATGTTTCTCCTTCTTAAATTCAGAATTTTGCGAGTGCTTTGCGGTAAACTGTTGACCAAAGCTGGTGGAAATTATATAACCATACTTTAATGCTCTAAAGAGGTTGTTTTCATTAGTCCTAATGCCTAAATGGGGTAAATGTATCATCCCTTGTGACTGGGCGAGTTACCGAGGGGTGCGGTGTCATTATTATAATAAACTCGGGGTCAAAACATCCCCCACATCCCGCGGGCCGTCACGCAAGTCCAGTCATAATATTCTAATTTTAAATTTTGAGACCTCATTTAGGTAAGTTTGGTCAAGGTAAAACTTTGATGAAATTATTTATATTTTTAAATTTTGCACGTGGAAATAATTAAAATGAATCTAACGAATTATTATAGAACAACAAACATGTTTAAAAAAAAATGATTTTACTGAAATTTCTTGATGGAAGTTCATTTTAAATAATTATTAAATAAAACGGTATTTTTTACTACTTTTACTTTTGTCTTCATTTTGACAGTGACCGGTTTCGTGAAATTAGAAGTATTTAAACAAAATAATCGCGGGATTTGATTTTGATTTAATTATTGTATAATACAAAAATCTTCTCTTCAAATAATTGCAATCGCGTAGGTTTTCATGGTCATCAAGATTCATGGTATTTATCTAGATTCCTGGTTACTGCCGTTATGTATAAAAACAGAAGATGGCAGCGAGCTGCCGAAACCCGGTCGAAGCCATAAAACCAAGTGGACATTAAATACATGTTATAAAGTTTTTTTTTCATTATTTAAGTTAACATTGTTCTTTTTGTGTTAAATTATTTTTATTATTATTTTTATTTTGTTATTTTATTTTATATCATTGTATTTTATATTATTTGTTTTAGATTTATTTTGTGGGTGTCGGACGATCGAAGTGTGCGCGGGAGATGCCTATTGGTGGCGATGAGGTTCGCAACCCATCACACCGCGTCTCCCGCGAGTGAAAAGAGAAGGATTGAGTGCCGCATCAGTAAAAGTATGACAGTCCATTCTTTCTGCCTACCCTTTCGGGGAGACGGCGTGATGGTTAGTTAGTTAGTTAGTTAGTTTATTTTAATTCAACAATTCTCTGTTTTTCCACATATGCGAGTTTATAAATCGTTTTTCCGATTAAAATTTTTCCAATTTTATATTTTCGAGAACACGTATTTATTGTAATTTTATAAATATTGCGCGTATTTTTTGTATTTATCATAATTCAAAGCAAATAGTGCGACAGGAAAAATAATAAAACGAATTTTTCTGATATTGTTTCTCCTGAGAAGGAGGAATAAATGAAGAAAGAATGGTAAAAAAAATATATGTTGATGATGTAAATGGAACCAGAAATAGAGGAAGACCAAGGAAAACGTGGCACGATCAAATAAATCAAATATTGAATGTCGGCCATGTGAGGAGTCAGAGAAATCGACGCGCGTGCATGACACGATGTATGAATGTTGAGGAAGCGAGAGAAATATGTCAGGAAAGAAAAGTGTGGCAGTCCATTCCTTCTGCCTACCCCTTCGGGGAGACGGCGTGATAGTTAATTAGTTGTTTCTCCTGATATTAGGATGGGCTATCCCTACTAGTTTGTTTTGTTGAAAGTAAAAAATCTTAATAGCAAGTCCTTTTTGTAAAACGACGTTTTTCTGTGCTTGACGAAACATGTCCAGTTACTATATAGTGGTAAAAATGTGTTTTATTTCGTTAAAATATTCCATAAAAATATAATTAGATTCTTCGGTTTGTAGCGAATTTGCAATAAAGGGTTGAAGTAGATTTTAAAACTCTGCATAAATAAATTCCGCGTATAACCCAAAGGTAGTTCTAGAATACAGAATTTGCATGTAAATATGTGCTCTGAAAGTATGTCATTTTTATGTGTAAGAGAATAGCTTTTTCAAAGGAACCCCAGGGGGAGTATATAAAAGAGCGCGAAAGAGTTGTTATGTTACGTTGGGCCGGTATCTTGGGATATAATGTGACATGTCGATTTTATGTATATTTCCTGAAATATCCTTTTCGTAAAGTAAATAAAAGTTTGAATAAATATGTTCAAATTTAAACATATTTCTTTCTTTGGCAGAAAAAATAAAACTGTTTATCATGTTAAATATTTTTTTTTGTATTATTGTAACAGCTGATTATGTCAACACAGGTTGACCAAACAGCTGTCGCGTAAAATAAAATACAATTGTGATACATAAAACGAAGTTTTTTATTATTAAACAGTTTACAATATTATCAGTATCATTGTGTGAGTATCATTGTGTTTCGGCCAAAACAATGGACTAAGTTTTATTTTCATTCTGAGATTAAACAGGTTAAAATAGAAACTATCTCTCTATCAAATATTTGTAATAAATTAATAAATGTATTGTTCCAGATTAAATTTGGAGCATTTTCATGCTTTAAAAAAACTTATTTCGTATTTTTAAAAATAAAAAACACTTTTAAATTTTGTATTATTTTGAAATTATTTATTTTTACAAATATTTATTTCGAAAACGACAGATTTCACAAGGCTTACTGGCATCGTCAGACTGGCCCAGTGTGTCAATGTCGCTGTTGAAATAAATAAGTGGAAGTACCTTATAAAGAAACATCGTTTTATTTATTTGTAAGCTATTTTAAAAGTAATTTTAACGTCTATCAATGTGCAGCTGTAGCTTAAAGTTCATTTGAAACGTGCACCGCTGCAGTGACAAATTTAATTGGTTGTGTTACATATAAAAATAGTCCCCTTTTCGCATAAAAATTAATATAAACTCACATTTTAGGATCTAAATAATCAGATAAAAAGCACGTTAAAATTGTACAAGTACATATTATAATATTATAATTTCTTCCTAAAACTAAACTTAAATAATTACATCATCCCACGTTTCTATTAAATAAATTGGAGATAAATTACATCTAAGTTTCATCCCTTGAGAGGTTAGAACGGAAAATGATCTATTAACGTCGATGCATGGATGTACATACTAGAAATTATATTTTAGACGTGATCAGGTTGCCTAATTGGAGAATAGTATAGGAAATTTTTTATTGAATATAACGGATGAGTGTTCATACTTATAATAATACAATATGTAATCATTTATTAATAATTTGATTTGATTTTTTTCAAGTTTATTCTCTCACCCTGACGAAGCTCCGGCGAAAGCGAAACCGGTTTGTAATATCTAAACCAAATAAAGTGGTTTAGATACAAACACTAAAAGTGTTATTTTGAAAAAAATATTGAATTTATTTAACATTTTTAACAGCGAATTTATAAAACATGCATCAAGCCCATAGTGACATACGGAATCGAAGCAAGAGCAGACACTATCAGAACCAAACATCTCTTAAGAGTAGCAGAAATAAGAACATTGCGACCTATTGTAGGAAGAACCCTTAGAGATAGGATACCCAATGAAAAAATTCGCAAATCCTGCAAAATTGAAAACATAGTGATATGGAGTAGGCAGAGAAGACGATTCTGGAGGGACCACATGGAGAGAATGGATCCAGTAAGAATTCCTAATATCGTGATGCACGAGACTCCAGAGGGCCGTCGACCACTAGGCCGACCACCAAAGAGATGGAGAGAAGGCTGGTCGTCTTCATCACAGGAAGAAAGTTGATATTCTGCATAAACAGATCTACAATCAAAAGAAGAAGAAGACTAAAAGTGTATTATTATTTGACCCACCACAAATTAAGAGCTTCATACGAAAGTTTTGAAAAAATACGTATTTGTGACTCATGAAATTTATGAAACGGTTTATAATTAAATTATGTTATTAAAATTAAATAGAATGTGATTATGTTTGTATAATTATGATTATGAAAAAAAATCCTCAAGTTTTTTAACCCTTTATTATACCTTAATAATGTTGTAAATATTATAAATACGGCTAGGAAAATAGTCTTGAAATGTTTATCAACCTAATTTTAATTAGTGTAAATGAAATCAGTTATTTTTGTGCACTTTTATACACTTGTGTGTGGTATAATAATACTGTGAAATATTCACCGCCATACAAGCTATATAGTAATTAATACGAATTAAAACGTCTGTTTTCTGTAAGTTTTATTATATTTAAGGGGAATGACACGTTTCACATTACTATGACAAAATCTAGTGTCTTGTTAGAATTGCTGTTTGCATTTTCATTTGACAATGCCTTAGCAAGGCGAAACATGTCATTCCCACAACATACGAGTATAATAAAACTACAAGAAAACAGACGTTTTCATTCGTATTAATTATTTTGTATGGAGTTTTGCATCTACATTTTGAAGTTGTGTGTTAACATTTAATAATACCGTAGACACGCCATTCACATAAAATATAATCTTCTAGAAAACAGACGTTTTCATTCGTATTAATTATTTTGTATGGAGTTTTGTAACTACATTTTGAAGTTGTGTGTTAACATTTAATAATGCCGTAGACACGCCATTCACATAAAATATAATCTTCTAGAAAACAGACGTTTTCATTCGTATTAATTATTTTGTATGGAGTTTTCCAACTTTTTTTAAAGATGTGGGTTAATATTTGATAATGCCGTAGACAGGCGAAACATATTATATACATAAAATATAATTAAACTTCTAGAAAACAGACGTTTTCATTCGTATTAATTATTTTGTATGGAGTTTTGCATCTTCATTTTGTAGTTGTGTGTTAACATTTGATAATGCCGTAGACAGGCGAAACATGTCATACACATAAACTTTAGTGAAACTTCTAGAAAACAGACGTTTTCATTCGTATTAATTATTTTGTATGGAGTTTTGCATCTACATTTTGAAGTTAAGGGTTAATATTTGATCATGCCGTAGACACGCCATTCACATAAAATATAATAAAACTTCTAGAAAACAGACGTTTTCTTACATATTACGAAGGCCATGAAGTATAACGACTATCATTAATTTGTTTAAAAACATGTGTATCAGGTCTAGAACAATAAAATGTACATACATCATAAAAACAAATGAATGTAGGGCATTTTTCTACTATCAACTGTTTTGCATAGTACACTTGAGTATTGATTTATTCTGGCCGCTGGTCTAAGAATACCCACTGTTGCCAACAGAAGTGTCAGCGTGAAGAGGCTAATAATAACCGTCCTCAAGGTGGTAGGCCTGCTAATCTTCAGCAAAGGTCATTGCGACAGCCGAGAGCGGGTGAACCGTTTCTCGCAAGGTTGTTACTTATTCAATTATCAGGCTTTGGTTATTGAATTACGTGTACGTTCTAAGGACTATTCCAAGTCCTCGCGATCAAAAACTGAAATTTGAGTAGAGCGTTAATTCAGTTAGTTTCTAATTAATATGTGCCACTCTCGAAATTCAGTACATTTTTATTGTGTAAAAAAAGATGATAAGATTCCCTGAATATTTAATATTATAATTTAAAACCCGCTGAAATATATCAAATATTAATAAAAACGCCATATTTTAAATATTAAAATAGCAGAATATTCCCGCAAAAAGAATATAATAATGATTTTAACGGAACTTGAAATAGAGGAAGAACGAGGAAAAGATTAGACGATCAATTCAATCAAATATTAAATGTCAGCTGTGAGAGGAGTCGGAGAAATGTGCGTGCATGATACGATAGATGAATGTTGCAGAAAGGAGAGAACAATGATGCGGTCTATTTTTTCAGCCTACGCCTTCGGGGTGTGATGGTTAGTTAGTTAATTCAATATTGCTTTTGCTTTGAAAATATAATCAGGGTTTACCATTATTTGAATCTATATCCTTTAACGTAGACCAAGGTTTTATTATAGATTTACTTTCATATATTTAAAATTATACTTTTAAGTGCACCTCAATATATTCCTCTTCTTCTTTTATTGCCGATTCCGTCCACTGCTAGACATAAGCCACCCCATAAGTAATAAGACACGTAAACAGTAAAAAAAATAACAACTTTATGTTCCATCATTTTGTTCAAATTCTCAACATTTATTGTTTGCCCCAATTTTTTTAAATGGATTTATATATAATGATATAAATTATCTCATAATTACTTTACGCAATTTTTAGTTTGGTATACATTAAAATGAATAGTGAATATTATAGGTAGAATGCTGTATTGGGTGTAGCATAAAGTTTTTTTCAATGTCTAATTTTGTACCTTTGGCAGGTACACCTACAGCGATAGCTGACTTTTGTTAATGGAAATCATCTTGGGTAAGCGATTCGGTAACCCGAAATGACTTAGAACAGCCCTAAAGCAGAACCTTTTCATGAGATTCGGGAGTATCTTTCATAGAAATCAACCCCATTAGACACGGTGTCCTGGTATTTGAGTAGGGGTCAAAGGAACAACACACACACATGTAGTTTTTCTACCTTTAAGTTACACCGCCTAATGCTTTATTTTCCTTTTGAATTATGGCGGATGGCATTCAACCTTTACATTTCACAATCTCCCTACATTATGTACCTATTTTTATTAAATTTCATTGATGTTTTCCGATTATACAAAAGGTTTCTTTGTTACGTACTTTTCTTTAGGATTTTTTTACAACAATGGTTCACGAGTGTTGTAGATTTTTTGTGTTATTTTAGAACAAAACAAAAGAATAACTAATGATTACACTTTACTAAACGGTAAAAGAAGACCCTACCTAACTTCTACTGTGTATGGTGAAAATTTGGAGCAAGTAGTTGAGTTCGTGTATTTAGGTAGTATGTTTACAAGAGATGGGCGAGTGGCGAGGGACATTGAAAGAAGGGTTGGGGCTGCAACAAAGTGAATGGTGCACTTAAAGTTGTCATCGCAAACAAAAACCTATCCAAAAAAAGCTAGAATGGCAGTGCACAATGGTGTTCTTCTACCGACCCTTATGTATGGAAGCGAAGCATGGAACTGGCAAAAGAAGGATGAAAGTAGAATAAATGCAGTAGAAATGAGATCTCTTAGACGAATGTGTGGATACTCTGTGTATGATAGAGTGTCGAATGAAAATATAAGAAGTAAATGCGGTGCGAATGATGGTGTCACGAACAAAATAATGAAAGGATCATTAAGATGGTTTGGACATATGGAAAGAATGAATGAAAAAATAATGGTAAAAAAATTATATGTTAATAATGTAAATGGAACCAGAAATAGAGGAAGACCGAGGAAAACGTGGCACGATCAAATAAATCAAATATTGAATGTCGGCCACGTGAGGATTCAGAGAAATCGACGCGTGTGCATGACACGATGTATGCATGTTGGGGAAGCGAGAGAAATATGTTAGGAAAGAAAAGTGTGGCAGTCCATTCTTTCTGCCTGCCCCTTCGGGGAGACGGCGTGATGGTTAGTTAGTTAGTTAGTTTTATGAGTTTATATTGTTATTAATGAACTATTTCGTATCATCTTCTTCTCGCCATGCGCTCCTGTCACCCGTCAGTCTCCAGGCTGCAGCTAATGAGAGACCAGTCAGATCCCTGATTTGATCTGACCAGCGGCTCGGTAGTCGTCCTTGTAGCCGCATTCCCTCCACTTTTTTCCATGACGATGAGCTTTTCAAGGTTGTCCTGATCTCTCCGGGCTATGTGTCCAAAATATTTTAACTCTCTCCGAGAGCACATCCGCGAGAGTCTTACTATTTTGTATAGTTAGCCAAAATCACAAAAATGTTTTATTATGATATAAGTATTAAAACATTATTTAAAATTCAATATTAAAGTATGATGAAGAATTTTTGAATATTTCATTCCTAAATGGACACAAACTTATAGATCTGCGTATAATTACAAATTTCAATCATTTAAAACGAAGTGTTTGTTAAAAAATATTTTTTTTGCGTTTTTTTATATTTTTTTTATTTTTTAGTCCATTGTTTTGACCGAAACACTATGATACTTCAACGTTATAACTGTTAAAATTTATAACACTTTTATAATAGTTTATTGTAATACCTGATGATGCCAACATTGGTTGGCGAAACATTCAGTGAATGAAAATAAATTGTGATATAATAACAGTGTTATAAATTTTAACAGTAATATTTATTTTTTAATTTTGACTAGCTTTTTTCTTCTTCTAGATAATCATATATACATATGTTTTATTAGGGTGAATTCCGGTGAGAGCAAAACTGGTTGAAAAAAACCTGGTATAAAGTTGGGTAACAGTACACTGTTGAACCATGGTATAATAAATGTATTTCACATTGAAAACACGTCATGGATTTTATTTTATTTTTTGAAGTAAATCTATCGACCATGCTCTGAACAAAAACAAAAACAGATAAAGCATCCTGTTTATAATATGTATATATTTATATAATCCAGAAAATTTCTACACTTACTAAAGGAAATATTGTATTTGGCCTTTCAAGAACTTAGTGCCATCCTTGCTTCCCAATGGAACTTAAATTTCCGAAACAAAATTTATATTAGTTACCCTTTGCGAAGAACGAGACCCGACTAATGTACGGACATTTGTTAAGCATTTCTATTAGAAACGATAATTTATGTTCACTTATAAATATATACAAAACTTCCGCAACAATTGAATGTAGAATTATTCACAATATGTCAATACGTATTAAGGTTTACTTTCTTTTACTACGAATATATCTCTGTATAATATATTTATATTTAAAGTAAGCAATACCAAAGATTATTCTTACAAACAATTCAGAAAGTTGTAACAAAATAATTGAAAAGTCGATTTCATTCTTCTTATAACCAAAAAATAATAATAATGACCTTATAAACCTAATTTTAAAGGTCGGTCATGATAGAAGTCGGTAGAAGTGACGTATATACGAGTATGTATGCCTTGCTGTATGAATGTGGAGATATTACATCTAGAGAGGTGAGTTAGGTTCGAGTAGTGTGGCGGTCCATTCTCTCTGCCCATCCCTTGGAGAAACTGGGTTATGGTTCCTTTGTGTTGTGAAATAAATGGAAATATTTGTTTTAATCGTTAATTCGTGAAAATAGAAGTTTATTTATATTTTCTAGAGGTTTAATTGTTGTATCATATACGTTTAATGATAATATTAAATATTTGATATGAAGTTTTACATTATTTTTTAAGAAACATCACGAAACTAGGATATAATTATTACGTATTACTAACTATAAAAAAACGAACTTATATACAATGTGTATTTTTGACACTTAACTATTACTGCGTTCCGACCGTAATGTACATATCTATCTCTTTCGATCATTACCTGCTAATGTTCAACTTGGGTAGAAGGGGTGCTAAGTAACAAAACAATTGCATTGTCCTTATGTAATTTGGCAGTGAATATCATGACTACGAAAAGAGATAGACCCATAGTTATTTTTGATAATATATAGATTAAATCATGAAATTTAAAGAAACATGTAAAAAAGTCTATCTCAATGACCCATTATAATGTTACAGGTCTAAAATTAAAAAAAATAAGGATTTTTTTAAAATAAGTATCTGTTCGATATTGTTGTTGTTGTTTTTTTTAGCTAGGTTGACTTTCTAGCATTCAAATGAAACCACTTTGAAGAAAATTAGCCGCTTACTTGAAAAAAAAAAAAAGAGTTTTTCAATTAAAAAAAATTATGTGCCCCTATTTCATAAATAGGTAACTTTTAAAAATAAACGCATTTTTATCGATAATTTTTTTCTACTAATATTCGCACATTTCGTTTGATCAAGTGTCGAATATATACATTGTATAATGAATAAAAACTAGATTTTAAAAATATTTTATTTATTTTTATTATTTTATTATAGAGCCCAGATAAAGCTTGAGTCCAATTGAAACAAGTTGGCATCAATAATAATAACCATACCGTGGTTAGAGATACATAGTGTTTTATTATTTTATATCTATAAGTTTTAATACAAACTAGATTTGCATTGATAATTTAACCAGATGATTTCGTTTCATGATACGATTTTTGAATTTATAATATTCAATTAAATTTGAAGCAGTACACAAGATTTAAATTTGGTTTTATGATCTGTACAAACATCTCGGATGTTTCAAACAATAAATTTTCTCAACTGCTTTGGTTTATGTCAAATAATCTTTCACGTTTACTCGTTTCTTTATGAAAAATATTTTTAAGGGAATACGAACAAAGGATTTATTCTTGACAATGGAGATGCCTCAAAGGCTTCTTAGTCGATATCAAAACAAACAGAGTTTACACGTTGTTTTGAAAAACAGACTGCGGGAAGATTTTGTTGACTTAAGAGAACCGAGATGACATTTGGTTTATTCGATGAATACTGTTAAAATAATAATTAAATAAAACGATGTTTTTTTAACTACTTCCACTTTTGTCTTTATTTCGACAGCGACCGGTTTCGCCAGGCTCGCTGGCATCGACAGACTGATATCATCAGTCTGTGATGCCAGCAAATGATTTTGATACAATTTTTTTTTGTTTTTGTTTTCATTATTCAAGAAAACAGACGTTTATTCGTATAAATTACTTAATTAAATGAACAGGCTGTAAGCATTTGAAATGTGGATCTATCGCCGAATGCTCAGAATTCCCTGGACAGACATGTTTACCAATACTGAAGTCTTGAGGCGAGCTAGAGTTGACAGGGAGCTGTTGTCAACTATCAAGGTTCGGAAGATTTCACATCTGGGTCATGTACTGCGTGGGGAAAAGTACCACCTTCTCCAACTGATATTGGAGGGGAAAATTGATGGACGCCGAGGGCCCGATAGGAGACAAATGTCCCGGCTGCGAAACGTGAGGGAGTGGATCGGCATCCGAAGTGAGGAGGAGCTGTTATGAGCGGCGCAGGACAAAGACTGGTTCACCGAGGTGTCCAACGTTGGAAGGACTCGACAGGGCACTTGAAGAAAAATAATTATTTAATATGGATTTTAACAAAAATACATAGCAAATGTGATGCAGTTTGCCTATTTTAAGGCGTTCAGTGAATGACATAATTTAAACTTGTAATACTAAAGTTTAAAAACCACATTTGTATGATTTATATACAATATAAATATTATTGAATATTTATTGAACAAAAGACTATCCAAAAAATTCTTGTACCGATCCTTATGTATGAAAGTGAAGTATGGAACTGGCAAAAGAAGAATAAAAGTAAACTTTATGCAGCTGAAATTAGATCTCTTAGATGAATGTGTAGAAAATCTGTGTATGACAGATTGACGAATGAAAATATGCAAAGTGAATGCAGTGCGAATGAAAGTGTTATGAATACAAAATAATGAAAGGATAATTTAGATGGTTTGGACACATAGAAAAAATGGTAAAAAAGTATATATTAACGATGTAAATGAAACTGTAAATTGAAGAAGACCGAGGAAAACGTGACACGATCAAATTAATCAAATATCGAATTTCGACTACGTGAGTAGTCGGAAAAATCGACGTGTGTGCACGACTCGATGTATGAATGTTGGCTTAGCGAGAGTATGTCAACAATGTTTGCTGAAGTCTAAAGGATTTAATACGAGAGCCGATTGAAAGTGTATTAAGGACGAACCCAATGACCAGAGATATAGAGTGAGATCTCTAGGAGAAAAATGTGATTTCTTAAGTTAGATTGAGCGACTAGGAGAATACGAAACACGGAAGGGATAATGCTTTTCTAGAAGCTAGTGTTTCCTCTTCGTAAATGTCTAAATTATACGAAATAGAACGATTTTATCAATCAGCCGTTAGAAGTAATAGATACACCGTTCTGACACGCTTGTTTATAAAGGAAACTCAAATATTTTTTAAATGCGTATACTCGTATAATGAAACTGTAAAAAATCATTTAAAATGTATATTGAGTTAAAATCTACTAATGTTAGTGTCTTGGGCTAAGCTCGCTGCCATCAGCTGCCGAAATTTGCCGAATACACAAACATTAGTGGATTTTAACTCAATATACATTTAATATAGATTTTAAATGTTTTATTATTATTTTTAAATGAACACTGAATTTGTACCATGAAATTTCAAATAACAAAATAACAGTGCTATAGTATAACTTAAAATGCCTAAAATTATTATATAATATTTGTTATTTAATACAATTTTAAACTTAGTAAATACTTTTTTAAATATAAGTATCGATTTTAAATGTGACTTTTTTCATATTCATTTCATTACGTCAGTTTTCTAGAAGTTTTTTTTATATTTTATGGGAATGACATGTTTCACCCTTCTAAGGCATTATCAAATGTTACGAAACTTCAACTCGTTGCAGTTTATATACACTATTTAATGTAGCAGAAAATGGTAATTAACGAAAATTGATGTAACTTTATACATTTTTAACAAATAATTATTTGGGTAGGTCCAGAAATATTGGAAAGCGTTTCTTGGAACTCGTTAAGAATTTTTATGACAATGATTTCATGGTTAGGATAATAAATGATATTATGTAAATTAAAAATAAGTTAATTGAGGTAGTACGAAATAATATGTATCTAAAAAAACATCTTTTTACATGTTTACAAATGATTTTACATATTTCAGGGTGACTAATGATTCTAAGTATTATATATAAAATAAAATCGCCATCCTGCGTGCGTAGACAATCTTTCTAAAAAAAAAAATTGTAGGTCACAGATGGCCCAAGATAGAAAATATTGGAAGAGTTTAAAAGAGGCCTATATCCAGCAGTGCAGTAAAATTGGCTGAAAAGAAGAAGATTAATATTTCACAATTCATCATATATTATGTTCTACACAAACATATAATCACAATAGTAAGACACAAATTAACGTGCATAGTAGACTCTCTGCACCAGGTCTCGCCCGGAATAAGACAAGGAGAGAGCCTGAGCCCCTCCCAGTTGACGAACAAGATAATCGAGGAAGTAGTGGTTTTGAATTTCGACTATAAAATGGGGAATAGAAAAATCCGTATGTTATGCTATACAGATGATGCATTACCTATAGACATAACGTTTGAAAAATTGTTATTTTTGTTTTTTTATTACTGAAACGTTATATATAAATATGTAAGCTATAATAAAATTTAAAATCCATTGTATTGAAAATGAATCTTCTTGAATACCTGTAATACCAATATTTAAATGCAGTAAATTTTACAAAAATATTTTAAGATTATTTTTGTATAGAATCATGTTAACCACCCCTGATCTGTATGTATATAAAGGACTCGGTTTGTAATAGTGTCACCAGTCTGTTGATGCCAGCGAGCCTGGCGAAACCGGTCGCTGTCGAAATAAAGACAAAAGTGGAAGTAGTCAAAAAACATTGTTTTAATAATTATTACGTAATTTTTTGTTATTTCGATTATGAACAATGAACTTCTACCATGAAACTTCAAATAGCAATACTAATTTTTCATAGTTGCTAGTGAAGCAGTTTTGTAAAACTATAACATCAAATTAAACATTTAATTTATGTACTATGATTTTGTATGAATTTATTAAAATCTATTTACTTCTTAAAGTGTATTTGATAATAAACATTGAATCAGGAGACTTACAACTTCTGCTATTTAAAAGAATCAAAAGCGATCGAAGACAAAGTTTTAAACGTTTGTTTTGGGCATATACGAAGTCTGATCAGGTACGCACTTTTTCAGGTAGAAAATTTTCCTCGAGGATTACCAACTACCTATCAGTACCCGCAAGTACCTACTAGCTCGTAAACTTTATTTTATGTCGAAGAGTCAAAGTTGAAATAACTAAAGTTACTCGAGTTGTCGAAATCAGATTACAGTCGTGGGTGCGATGTGATTGGCTTTGCGGTGGTAAGTGCCTCTAGTGCGCGCGGAAACTGGAGAAAATTTCACCTAACTCTAGTTTAATAACGACATTTGCCTAACGCTATAAGTTTTCAGTAAAAAAAAAGTTTGCGTTATGATTTTCAAAGGCGAATATATGGAAGGAGAAAATGAAACTTCACTTTATATATTAAGGATTTTTACAAAATACAAATGTTTTCATTTTGTAGAATCTTGAAATTTTTTTTAATTAAAAAAGCCTTTAACAAACTTAAAAATATTGATAATCAACAAAAAAAAGATATGCTTCAGAATTCCCGCCCATTCTGAAAATCCCCGCCCTTTTTGAATAAAAAATTACCCCCCCTAGACATGAAAAGTAAAAAAAATGTTTAATTTAATATTAAAATTATTACATTAAAAAAAGTTTCCTTCACTTTCGAAAGATGTCTTAATAACTCAATATACAGTAAGCAAGGAAATTTTTTTTTTGTAAAAAAAACATTTTAAAATGTTTAATTTGTTAAAATCCACTAACATTTCTGTCTTCGGCCAGTTTCAGCAGCTCACTGCCATCTTCTGGGCTTAAAAGATGTTAAATAAAACATACATTTAAAAAAGATTTTTATACATTTTTATTTTATTTTCATTATTTACATACAATGAACTTTTTACTTTACTTCACATTTACTTTACTTTACTTAACTTTGAACATTACAATGATGTTAATATATGTTGACGAAACAGCTGTCGCGTAAAATAAAATACAATTGTGATACATAAAACAAAGTTATTAATTTAACAGTTAATAATGAAATTTTTGTTGTGAAAATATGCGAATATTAAATTTTTTTTTTAAAATACAGTGTTGTGAAAATACAAAGTTGTTTTCCATTTATTTAAATGTAAATCCACAGCACAAAATAAGGGCCAATATAGAAGAAAAACATAATTTATAATTTGATTGATTTATATTTTTCCGTTAATAAAATAACACATAAATCATAAAACAAACAAAGAAACATTTAAAATAACAACCCTTAAAGCTTAATTATTCTCTGTACGGTTCTGACAAGAGACAGCCTAATTCTTTTCAGCTATTTCTTCTTTTAATTTCGCCGCCTTATCATTTCATCTGTTAGTTGGAAATCCCTCTGGCCAGTGAAAGGACCCGTCGACGTGTAAAAGCCTTAAAAGCCTCCGCTCTCAAGATTCCGTAGACTTTTCTGAATTTATGTGGATTCCAAGTGATATATTACTCATAACTTAACCATTGATAAAGGTCCACTGTGGGATGCTGTGGGAGGTATTTTGTAGTCTTATAAACGTAAGATCTTCTAGACCGAAATGCTTACTACGAACATTTATATTGCGTTTGGTATAATTCTATATGAAATAAAACAGGATAAACTTCTTCTTTCTCACATATATTCTCATTGAAAACAGTGCTCGTGAATGGAACTACATACTCGTATAAAAAGTAAACGTTCGTAAAAAAACTATCTGAAAAGCATTGATATATTTTTTTTACATTTATTACGTACAACAATAATAAATAATCACGCCTTTACATTTTTTATGAGAAATTTCATTAAACGTTTTAAAACGTAAATTTTGAAGGTATTAAATTTTGAAACGCTATTATTATATCAAGATATACTTTTAAGAGATTGTCAAAACAGCTGTTTTGCCAACCGTTGTTGGCATCATCATATGTTACAAACATCTGTTTTTGTGACACTTGATGGTGCCAATGTAACATATAGTAATTTTTGTCTAAATGATGAAAATAAAATATAAAAATGATGCGATTTTTTATTATTATTATATATCAAGTGTGCTTCCACTTGTGTTAAACGTTGATCGGCTTCGGCAGCTTACTGTCATCTTTTGTGAGCAAGCTGCCGAAACCGGTCAGTGGAAGCACACTTAGTATAAAATAAAATAAAAAAATTGTATCCTTTTAATTTTTTTTTCATTATTTAAAATTAACTTCTATCAATAAATTTCAATTAAAAAAAAATATTATTAATTTTTGTGTGTAAATAATAATTGACTCAAAGTAGAGATTTATACAGTATTACTAGCATACCCGACAGACGTTATCCTGCCCAAACGTTGGCTTGCCTACTATTAGCTGGCAAGATAAATAATCAAAATACCACAGAATCGATATCAACGCCATCTATAGTAAACAAACGTAATTATGAATTATTCTCAGAAGGTCAATTATTAATAAACTTCCCAGAAGGTTTTAACAATCACATACCGGGTCCAATTGTAAATCTAAATCATCCAGGGACCCACTCAAACACATACCAAATTTAATCAAAATCGGTCTAACCGTTTAGGAGAAGTTTAATTACATACGCCCGTACAGAAGAATTACATATAAAAAGATATAGGTTGGCGAAACAGCAACGAAAATCTCATAAAAATATATGGTGATACGTATTATGATTATTTTTATTATTTTGTTGAATCGCTCTTTACATCATGACAGCATGAGCCAAATCGATGTAAAGGGTATTATAGCTATCATAGTGATTCTCGTAACATGTGATAGGTAGCTAATCTACCGCCATTTTTATTGTCACGTGAATCTACACCAGACCAAAGACGGTGTGACAATCACACTGCCCTCGCCGGGAATCGAACCCGGAACCTTCCGAGTGGCAGTCAATGCACTTACCACTCGGCCACGAATGTCGTCATAATTACAGCATTTCAAAATTAAAACATTTCATAATGTTAACAATATGAGTATTATAGTGATTCAACCAAAACAATGAATTATCTCTGACATTTTACTTTAAAACTAGAAATACCAAAACACATATATAGAGAATGAACGACATGTGATCTAGGTTTCCAATTTATTTAAAATGTTTAGATCTGTGAGTACTATGTAATTCTTATGTATCAGATTTTTCGTAGTTTTTCAATCTCAAATGCTGATATAAGATAGGAATGTTGAGCGGAAGAAGGTATTGTGAACAAAATTATGAAAGGATCGCTGAGCTGGTTCGGACATATGGAACACATGGATGGAAAAAGAATGGTTAAGAAAGTATACGTTAATGATGTAAATGGGGTGCGAAGTCGAGGCAGACCGAGAGAAACATGGCATGGCCAAATTAATCAAATTTTAAAGGTTGGTCATGTAAGAAGTCGGAGGAATCGACGTGCGTGTATGACTCGTTGTATGAATGTGGAGGAATCTAGAGAGGTTTCTTCCATTCTCTCTGCCTACCCCTGAGGGGAAACGGCGTGATGGTTTGTTTGTAGATCTGTGAGCACTATTTAATTCTTATGTAGTTTCCCTTATGTAGTTCGTAGTTTTCCATATGATTCTCTTTGTTTCACGTATAGATTCCTCGCGATATCGCTCTAAATAAATCCTTTGGTGTTTGTGGCAAACAAATTAAGCGTATAACTTACAGTCTGATAATTTGTTTTGAAACCAAATTTAGCGCTGCATTACACAGCGCTCAGACTTAAAACCGCGAAATACGTTCACAACTATACACTATCTTAAAATATTCACCTCCACATTATCAAATATTAGGAAGTTTCTAACTGAAATTGGGAAAGTTTTACATATTTAAATTACTTCTCTCTTCACAATAGCGATGGAAAATATGATTGTTAAACTTGAAACGAATTGTGGGAGATATTCGTGACGTCAAACGGTTTCCAAGAGTTTTGAAGATGCACTTTAGAAACAATGAACTGATATGACTGTAGATGTTCTTTCTAGGTTCATTAAGTTAAACAAATATAATAATTAAAAAAAAAATGTTTTTAACTACTTCCACTTTTGTCTTTACTTAGACAGCGACCGGTTTCGCCAGGCTCGCTGGCATCGTCAGACTGGTAGTTAAAAAACATCGTTTTATTTAATTATTATTTATTGGACCAGTCTGTCGATGCCAGCGAGCCTGACGAAACCGGTCGCTGTCTAAATAAAGACAAAAGTGGAAGTAGTTAAAAAACATCGTTTTATTTAATTATTATTTAAAATGAACTTCCATCAAGAGATTTCAGTAAAATCATTTGATTATTTTAAACAAATATTTTGTGATTAACTTATTTTTTGATTGACTCATGGACAAAGGCCTCCTCCATTCGCTTCCATGTCACTCTGTCCTGTGCAAACTGCATCCAGGCTATTCCGACGTGTCTGTTCAGATCATACTTTCATCATAGTTACGGTCGCTCTGCACTTCTCTTTGCCGTCCACAGTCTCGTCTGAGCTTCGAGCTACGTGACTTGCCCATTGCCATTTTAGAGTCGCCACCCGGTGGATTAGGCGTTAACACTGGAATTCCATAGTGACGTATTTTTTAAAGATTAAAAACACAATTTTTTGCTTTTTTGGGTTTATTTTTCTCGATTTATTTCGAAGGTTTTACACCTTTATGATATTAGAGGTGCATGTCGAGAAAAATAAACTTGAAATCGGAAAAACAAAACAGTTCTTCAATTTAGAAAAAAAGTGAAAAAAAGCTTAATTATTAATACACATATTTTAAAAAATAATTTAAAACACTTTTATTTCTTCTATATTCGCCATTACTTTGTGTTGCGGATTCATTTTTGAATTACTTTTTGATAACTTTGTATCACAACACTTTATTACACTTTTCACAGACATGTTTCGGGACACAGAAGCCCCTTCTTCAGTGTGTACAAATTTTAACAATTTTACAAATTTTAACACTTTTATTATTTATTTTCACACTACTCTACCATATTTGTTTCAACAAACCAACAGGCAACGGTACCGCAACATTCGACAGCTGCCAAAATGTTCACTTGAACACATTTTTTTAGTATCGATTACAAAGTTAATTGTTATATTATTTAATTTATTTCTGCAACTTTGACGACGCTCCAGTGGGAGTGAAACCGTTTAGTTCATTAAAACAAATAAAGTGGTTTAAAAACAAAACATGTATGAAAGTGTTTTTAAATTATTTTTAATAATGCTACATCACAAATTAAGTGCTTTATATGACAGTATAAAACATATTTTGTTCATTTAACATTTTAGATCCTTCATAATTTCAGCTATTCACCGCGAATGTGTGTGTTTTTTAATAAAATTATTACGACGTGTGGTGTTGTTTCACAACATTATTGTCAAGGAAACGATATTTTCCGCACTCACCAGAATTAATAAAATATGTAATATCTAATACAGCATCCATTTTCCACAAGTTTTCTTTTAATTTATGACATTCGAGTTGCTCTATAAAGGAAAACTTTTTACCCCCATAAAATATGATAAACTTCGTAAAAAACTGACTTTTCATCAGTAATAAATAATATTTTAACCTCGTGACAGAGTAGTAACGGCTACGACTGTCACACCGAAGGTCCCGGGTAATAGTGACAGTGTGTACAGATGCACTCTGTTTTTGGTTTGGTAGAATTCACTTGTCAATAAAAAAGCGAAAGACTAGCTACCTTTCTCATGTCATAAGAATCGATTGCTAAAACAATGCATAAAATAATTTTGTTGAAATTACCTGGTGTATACAAAATGTTTAAAGCAACGGGAAACTATCGCATTTACATGCCTAAGTGGCATCCCAAGAAACAGAAAAAATGTTATAATTTGCTGAAAACCGATCCATGGCATTGAAACCTAAAAAATAACTTAAGAATCAATAAACTAATTTATATCTGAAATAAATTCTTCGTACTGTACTCCTAAGGGTATCGTTCATTTGTAAGTTAATGAACTGAATACACCCCTGTGATTCATTATAACATATTCCTTCTATACAACTTAATGTTAATGCAATTATTCTATTTATCTTACTTACAAGGGGAGGGCTCGACATAGTAAATTGATTTCGGGGTGGGATGGATTTGTAGGATAGTACTATCTCCTAAGTGTCACCACTTACCTTATAACTCATCAATGGGAAGGAGTAACAGACTTCCGAGTCTCACTTCAAAAAGTCAGAAGATCCAAGTACAAGTGTCACAAGTCTGTCGATTCCAGCGAGCCTGGCGAAACCGGTCGGTTTCGAAGTAAAAACAAAAGTGGAAATAGTTAAAAAACATCGTTTTATTTAAATATTATTTAAAAAAAAATGGATAGGCTTTTTTGGCGATGACAAATTTATGTGCCATTATTCACTTTGTTGTCTGACCCAACCCTACTTTCAATATCCCTCTCCACTCGCCCATCCTTTCTAAACATAATTCAATACATAAATAATACTAATAAACTTATTTTTAAATTACAAAGTAATATATAATGATAAAAAAAACACATAGTCATCATTATTTTTATGTATAGTGAGTGATTGTTACTTTTGAGATACTTGTCGATATTTATCCCGAAGGCTGGTATCATTTTAAGGATAATACGAATTCTTCAAAGAAATTTGTATGCCTTTTCCGCCTGTCACTGAATAGAGCACGGATAATAAATCAAAGGACTTCCCTTTTCATCATGAACTTCCTTGATTTCATCTCAAAATTTGTACTCTGGCGATATCCTACAATCAGTGGCGTGCCTAAGGTTAACCAGTACGGCAAGCCCATTCGATTTATGTATGCTTTATGTATAATATAAATAGACATTCAAACGGAAATGAATTCCAAAGGTGCATGTTTTCTTCGCTGTAGTTGGTCTACAAAACTCACAGAAGGTATATTTTGACTGGACAGAATTTACAAACACATCTCAGTCATTACCAGTGACGGTTCTCCCATAGAAGTCCAGAAGCCCAGCTTGCGTAAAAAAATTTGAATCAAAACCCCCAAATATAAGTAATCATGCCCCCGCATAAACCAACAACTCACCAAATCACCTTCCAACAATGGTCCCATCAGATGTAAGAGGAATAGCCACAAGAGCTGAACCTCTGTAAGCCAGAAGAGGTTTTGATTCAAAATTTCTTACTCAAGCCGGGCTTCTGGGCTTCTATGGGAGTACCGCCACTGCCTACAATATTATTGATGTTCCTTTTAAGCGAGTATGACGCGGGTAAGTAGAGATGACGCCGAGGAGAGAAATGGAGAACAGAAATATGAATTGTATTGTGTTTGAATAGAAGAAATTTTATTGTGATTGAATTCGATTGCGAGGGAGATTGATCTTATGTAATATTTTAAATTGACGCGGGTAAATACGCTTTACAATATTAATATTATTAATTGAAATTTCTTCGTAGTCGTTGTAAATAATGAAAATATTTTTTTTTAATAGAAATTTCCGTATTCATTGTTAACTAACTAACTAACTAACCATCACGCCGTCTCCCCGAAAGGGTAGGCAGAAAGAATGGACTGTCACACTTTAACCGATGCGGCACTCCATCCTTCTCTTTTCGCCCCGCGGGAGACGCGGTGTGATGGGTTGCGAATCTCATCGCCACCAATAGGCATCTACCGCGCACACTTCGATCTTCCAACATCCCCTAATAAATCTGAAACAAATAATATAAAATACAATGATATAAAATAAAATAACAAAATAAAAATAATTTAACAGAAATTGTTTTTTTTAGATGGGGCACATATTGTCTATTATATGATTCAATCAATGTTCCACGTATCCACCTTTTTTTAAATAAGCATTAATTAGGCACTTAAAACCAACCAACACCAGCAAGAACTTTAAAATAATATGGAAGAAATTATTCAAATTGTCATGGGAACAAATGAAAAATTATTGTTTCTTTTTCTATTTTGACTTCAAATGAAGTTTTTATTAATTTGTTATTTTGGTTATGCCTATAATGGCATATGGAATAAAAACGAGAGCAGACACCATCAGAACAAAAAAGTCTTCTAAGAACCACAGAAATGAAGACTCTCCGATCCGTTGCGGGAACGACACTCCGAGACAGATTAAGAAATTCTGAAATAAGAAAGATCTGCAATGTAGATGTCGTGAGATAAAAAAGACTAAGAAAACGCTACTGGAGAGATCATGTGGAAAGAGCATGTTCTGAAAGAGTGATAAATAAAGCCGCAAATAAAGTACCAACAGGAAATCGACCTGCAGGAAGACCACCTAAAAGATGGCGAGACAGTTGGACATCTGCATCCCAGGAACAGGCTCCGAGAAATAACAGGACACAGTCCTAAATAAAGCAGAAGAAGAAGAAGAAGGTTATTCCATATTTTTCTCGATCGTTTACGGATTCAAACTGGTTGTATAACATTGTTTTACCATCCTTCTCTCATCCATTCGTTCCACATGTCTAAAAAAATTTAAAAGGTGAACAAGTACAGAAAGAATCAAGTATAAACTCTGCTGGACAGTTTTTAAAGCCCTATATAGAATGACACCAAGTTTTATATCCGAACTCTGTATAACGGACAGCCTAAATTCAAGAAAATTCACACTTCGATCGTGAACTCTTCTGCAAAAGAAAGATTAGTTGAGCCGATTGCCCTAGTACAAATTTCGGGGATCGAGTCTTTGCAGTAGTCGGCCCATTAGTTTGGAATAATCTCCCTTCATACCTTTGATGGATAAATGATCCAACAGATTTCAGATCTAAGCTGAAAACCCATCTTTTTCATATATAAAAATAACTTTAAGTTTAACTTTCTAACCGATCACGAATATCAGATGCCGCGTTTATATTTAGATTTTTTTGATATGAAACACGCTATGCGCCCTTGATATGATTTAATTATAAAAACAGCGCTTTAAAAGTTAGCATATTATTATTATTATTAAACAACCTCAGGGATCATTTTTTAATTTTATTTATGATGCAATAATCTACCATGCCTGCCTCGCTCAGGGTGCACTAGACTGGTCCCCTATGGGGGGAAAGAGAAAGCGAGGCAGTCCTAGAGCCACCTGGAGAAGAACCCTGCAGGCCTCACTTGGGATGATGTTAGGCATCAGGCATGCGATGGAGTCGGGTGGAGAAGGTTCCTTGAGGCCCTATGCACCACGGAGGTGTGACAGGACAAAAAGAAGAAGAAGAAGAATCTGCCATACATTTCATCCCTTATTTCGTCGTTCGGTTTTCTATCATACATCAATTTTCCACACATTATTCTCAGTCAATTATATCTACAGCTTGTGTTCTAGTAGTAAGATTATATTCAAAGGGAATGGCAGGCTTCGCTTTGATTATGCTTTTGCAAGACAGAACATGTGATTACCATAAAATCTATAGAAAACTGACGTTTTCATTGATATTAATTATTTAATATGGAGTGTTACATCATTGTTATAGAAACAATACATGAATACGTGTATTAACAACACAAGCTTAATTGCGTAAAGACAAAGCAGTTCATATAGATTTCTAGTATATCATTATCTTATGAAAAGCTCAGTAAGCACACGAATAAAATATGAAGCAATATAAAAAATTGATTGAATTTATTGAATATATAACATTCCTCGTATTCGTATAAAAATGTAAGATATGTAAACGAGTAGGTCGATATAAGTATATTACTTGCGAACACAGCAAATATTAAGTATGAAATTCGCTTCGTGTTTGAGTCGATTGGCGGTATAAAAGTGCTCGCACTCGGTTTGGGCCTCATAACAATAATGTGTTCTTGTAACTTCCTGCATTATCTCGCTGGATTTACGATCATATTCCGGATCAGGTATTGTCATACAAATATTTATTTACGATCCATTTAAAGTGCCTACGTACACACTTCTGTAGCGTTTTTTATTCAGTGTCAGTGCTGTAATGATTCAAAATGAAACTAAACTGTGACATTCCTACGAAAAAACAAATGTTTTGATATACTTAAGTCGTTTAAATTGTGGTTATTATTGTATCCTATAACAATTTAATATTATTTATTGGTTTTAGGGTAACAAACAGCGAATATATATATATATATATAAAAATACACAAAGAAGTACTCAAATAAGGCAAATTACATGTTACCACAAATATAAATGAATGAACAGAGTTAACATTATTGACTTATGAAACGAGATTTAACTAAACTAACTAAAGTAATAGTATTAAAATTAACAAAAATATAATAATAATAATACAAGCAAAGGAATATAACATTATAGCACTATACACATCGAAAAAATGCTGCAACTATTTTTATTAAATCATAAGCGCATGGGTGAAAAACATCGATTGCATTAAAAGATTTGTTGTAAGTGTCGCATATCCGGTACATTGCCGCGCTCTGAGCGTAATTGGTGCGATAAGCAAGAAGGTGGAATTCCAAATGCAAACGTATTTAAATTATTTTGAATGTCGTTATGATTATAGTTGTATGACAAAACAAACAAATAAACATTGAAGTAGAATTTGATTTACTCCCGTGAATATTTTAAGGGTTGCAACTAGTTTACCCTTATTGGGCAATCGGTTTATTATTGATTTAGTGTTCAATTAAAAATAATCAATAATCGTAATAAACGGATTAATTTAATTTTTTCTATATTCGCCATAACTTTTTGTTGCGGATTCATTGAAAAATTAAAGGATTTATTGTAGTTTTGTTCTTTGAGGTGTGTTAAAATTCTATATTCAAAAACTGACTACTCGTCACCTGAGAGTAAGAGGGTTCCAACTGACAAAAGTAAAAAGCTGAGAAAAATGAAGTCAAAGTTTCTAAGACTTGTATTTTAGTAACGAACGACGATATTTTAATGAAATTTTCTACAAAACCCAAGAAGCTATATATCTTTAATATACATTTAAAAAAATAACTAATTTTTATAGTTAACACTGTTTTTTTAATGTCTTAAAAATCAGATGGAACCCTACTCATCTATTATCGTGACAAAACGTTAGTGAATAAGGGTTCAACAGCAAATGGAACCCTCTTCACTAACTTGCGTATAACAAACCGTCAACTGAGAGTAATAAGGTTCCAACTGACAAAAGTAAAAAGCTGAGAAAAATGAAGTCAAAGTTTTTAAGACTTGTTTTTTTATAAGGAACTACGATATTTTAATGAAATTTTCTACAAAACCCAAAAAGTCTTTAATATACATTAAAAAAATACTTATTTTTTTAGTCAACACTATTTTTTTATATCTTAAAAATCAGATCGAACGTTACTCATTTATTTTCGTGACAAAATGTTAGTGAATAAGGTTTAACATCAAATGGAACCCTTTTCACTTACGTGCGTATAACAAACGTTGAAATAGATTGACTCTCCATTATTTTGTGATAGCAAATAATAAAAATAAATATTTTATTCTACATTATTTTTGCATTTACCTAAATTATTTTTAAAAAAGATTCAAAATGTTATAACTTTAAAAATTATTGTTTTTGCCTAAGGAAAAAGGTTTTCAATTTTTATATTAACACTATACTTAATGATTTAGAAACGGTGAATTAATGAAAAAAACTAAGTAAAACATAAATCTATAAAGTTGGTATTTATTTAATAATATAGTCATACATAATATAAAGAGTAAAATCGTACAAATAACATATTTTGGAAAAAAGAAAGAATGAATTAGAACTTAAAGTGTATTTTTTTATTTTACTTTTAGTAGTATAATAATACAAAATAAAAAAAATAAAAACGGGAAAAATAAAAAGAAAGAGAAAGAAGTAAGACATATTGTTGATCTTGAAGAGGCATGTATTTCAGCATCTCTTTTAAATCATAAATTTTTGGAGTAGGCAATGAATCGTTCAATTTTAAAGCCTTTGGTTCCAAAAAACTTTCATTTCCGGAAGTCCATTTTATCCGTAATGTTTCGTTGTGACGGAGATTTACACTATTTACTTTACTATAATCTCCAAACTCAGTCAAATAAGATACCGTATGCAGTGTTTGTGTGAATTTCAGTATTTTTACTTGAAGAAAGGGAACTGAGGAGAATTTCAATTTTTTTGATGCAAGTCCAAAGTCTTTAAAGTCTACTTCAGCCATTTGTATTATTCTCAAAGGGTTTTTGGTATTAATTTTTTTTAAACGTCTGACCAATCCAATAGGAGAAAATAATTCGATTTTTGAGAGAGCTCTCTCAATCGTGCTATGAGCACTGTCTACTTTTTAGCACGATAGTAATGAAATTCTACAGTGGGAAATGAAGATATATGCATTTTGACATCCTCAATAATTTCCTGACGAATACTGTTGCTTGAAGTTTGTCCTCTCTGGCTGTGGAGTATTAGTTCGGCTCTTCTTTTTGTGCACATTATATATAGGCTTTTGAGAAATAGATAACGTCGAGGTATATAATATTTTGCAAACCTGGAATTTATTTTCTTTCACATTAAAAAAGTACAAGAAAGAAAAGGATTTATATGATTTATCATTTTCATCCTGACGATTTGGTCTTTTCGTCAAACAGCGTGTAGTACTGTTAAGAATAAAATGGTATTTCCCATTTTGATCTAATTTATAGTAATTAGAAAACTAATCCACTCTCTCGTCATGGCTGATTTTAGTGGCGCACTTTTCAATGTTGTAACCTGTCTCTGGATAACGAGTTTTCCCTGTCTGATTGTATATTGTCTTCCAGTTTGGTGATTTTCCTTCAGTATGGCTGTTTTACATTTGTTGGTTTCAGCAATATCACAATTAGGATCTTTTGTAACATTTTTCAAATTATAAAACAATTATAGGTTATCAGAATCACTAACGCTCATCATGTCTTCCACTAATTTCCTTATGTTATCTTCCAAACTACATGTTGACAGAAAAAGCGCGCCGGAATCAGAGAACGAAAGAACCAATAATTGATATGAAGTTACATAGATACGATTACATAGACACCATACGACACTTTGTCGGTTTCAGGTTTGGAATAAAAGGGTTCCATCTGCAGCAGTTGAAACTCTTTTACCGAGAAGCGTGTAAATTTTTTGGCGACAGTTGGAGTAATAAGGTTCCAACTGTAGATGAATCCTTTTTCACTGAATTTCGTGTTTTGAATGATCAGATGGAACTTGATTCTTTTCGTAACATCAAAATGATGATACTATTACATGTTTCTATTTATTGTACGTATAGATAAGGTCAGTAAGAACCCGTTTCACGAAAAAAAGCTATATGTGAAATTTTGTTAGTTGGAACCCTCTTACTCTCAGGTGACGTACTGATAAAATTGTCGAATTTTAATGAATTAAAATATCGTTTTTCTCTCTTTGATATTCCGAAACGAATACTCTACAACTTCATTATTTGAAGAACGATGTAAAATAACCAAAAATATTCTAACAAAATACAAGAACTTAAGTATGTTACAGTGTAACACGTACTCGTATAACGTATAGTATAAGTTAATATTCTTTGTTTTAATTTCTTTTTTAAATCGTAACTAACCAACCATCACGCCGTCTCCCCGAAGGGATGGGCAAAAAAAGGACTGCCACATTTTTCTTTCCAGACATATTTCTCTAGCTTCCCCAACATTCATACATCGTGTCATGCACGTGCGTCAATTTTTCTGACTCCTCACGTGGCCGACATTCAATAGTTTGTTTTATTTGATCGTGCCACGTTTTCCTCGGTCTTTCTCTATTTCTAGTTTCATTTACATCGTTAAAATATAATTTTAAAATCGTACATTGAAAAAAAAGAGGAAATTATATTTTTTTAAACAAAAAATAAAAACACATTGAACTTTTGTTAATGGCCTCTCGATAGAAAAAAACAACGTTTTTATTATACTTACAAAATTGAAAATAACTTTATTTCTCTTTTTCTTTGTTGTCTGAAACATGTCTATGTAATTTTTTTTTATGAAAATAACTTTGTTTAATCCACAAAAAAAGTTTTTTTGTGGATTAAACAAAGTTATTTTCAATTTCCAAATGGAATTCCACAGTGTTAGCGTTCAATAAGTTAATGTTTTTATTAATAAAAAGGATAACCGCTTACTTTTAAATGCATGAAAATGTATTTACTAATAAAACGAGATTGGCATAATTGATTTAGTATATTTTGTTTTGCTTTCTGCTGACCAGTTAAAAGACATATACATTTTTGAGAATAAATAAATATAACAGTACTTTTTTATATTATATCATGGTTTGCAATTAAAATACAACTTCTATGTTCATGATTCTCACACTGTCTTTAGTCTGGTGTAGAATTCTCGTGTCGAATAAATAGCGATATATTATCTACCTATCACATGTCATGATAATTAATACAATAGATGTATATCCTTTAGATCGACTTGACTCTAAGAGCTATTCAACAAAATAATAATAATAACAATTATTACGCACCAAACTAGCGATGTTTCTTATGATCTTGAATTTAATATGAATGAAATAGTTTTCATATCTAAATATATACTTGAAATGAGGTAAACGATAAATACGAGTTTCACAAAGTATGAATATACACGTATCTTAAGAGATATATTGGGATTAAATAGTGTGGCGGTCCACCTGACACCCTTTCTGAGAAAAGGAGACATGGTTAGTTAGAATAAAAAGTAGTGTTTCGGGTTTCTGTCGAAAGCAACATTTGAATGAAAGTAAGTTCTACTTTTAAATTTAAAATCTGCAATAAAATGTTTATATATTTTTGATAGGCTAAAAAATACGCATTGCGTATGTGTTCCCCATATAATTTCAGAGCATACATACGAGTATAATTTTATATTATGATATCTAGTAAAATACGACGTTCATTTCGGATGAACGGGTACATTGCTTTTTTACGGTGATGGAGTATATTTTCAATTCGCTGATACAAATTCGTATTTTTGCACGTTCGATACGTTAGTGAAAATCGTCTAATACATAAAAAAATTGTGATTTGATTGCTTGGAATTTCAAATAATCTCATATTTGAAAATCGAATAAAGTAATAGTGTTTTCTTTTATGTTCGCCATACTTTGTGTTGTACGAGGCCTGTTCAAAAGAAAAGGTGAATTTTGAATTTTCGCGGGCTGTGTACATTCGATTATCCAATTTATTTTGTTGTTATGTTGGTACACATATGTTTATCATATGTTAGCATTATCAGCCATTTTCGATAAGTGGTTTGTTTTTGACAACTGGAAAGGTTAGTCACGTTTTTGTGTGTTCTTCGATTTTTTACTTTTGAAAAAAAAAATGGATCAAAGAATACGAGTATGTATTGAATTTTGCGTTAAAAATGGAATAAAGTACTCCAACGCACTTAAAATGTTGACTGTGGCATTCGGCGAGTCTACTTTGTCTCAAAAAAGTGTTTATAAGTGGTACAAGCGTTTTACAGAAGACCGAGAAGATGTTAATGATGATGAGCGTCCTGGAGTTGCAACCACGTCAACAAACGAAGAAAACATCGAAACAGTGAAGAAGATGGTTTTGAAAAATCGTCGAATCACTATTAGGGAAATTGCATAGGATGTTGGCATATCAATCGGCTCATGCCATGCAATTTTCTCGGATGTTTTGGGCATGAAACGTGTGGCAGCGAAGTTTGTTCCGATATTGCTAAATTTTGAGCAAAACCAACGTCGCATTAGTATCGCTCAGGAGTGATTATATGGCCAAAAACAACACCGTAATCATGCTTCAACCACCGTATTCACCAGATTTGGCTCTCTGTGACTTTTTCCTATTCCTGAAACTGAAGAGACCAATGAAAGGAAAGCGTTTTGCCACAATTGATGAGATAAAGTCAGAATCGAAGAATGAGCTGATGGCCATACCGAAAAGCGCATTCTTGAAGTACTTTGAGGATCGGAAGAAGCGCTGGCATAAGTGCATTATATCTGAGAGGGATTATTTTGAAGGGGAGAAAATGGATATTGATGAATAAATAAATACTTTTCGAAAAAAATTCGTAATTCACCTTTTCTTTTGAACAAACCTCGTAGATGTTATATTTGTCTTTTTCTTTTTTATATACTTTGTATATACAACACTATTAAAATTACATATTAGACATGTTTCGGACAACCAGTCCTTCCGAAAGTGAAACATATTATTATAAAGATACATATTTAAAATATTATAAAATTAAGATACATGTTTAAAATATTATAAAATTTTATTTCTCTTTATAATATATCACTGAAGAAGGACTGGTTGTCCGAAACATGTCTGATGTGTAATTTTAATAGTGTTGTATATACAAAGTATATAAAAAAACAAACAAATAATAGTGTTTTATGTTTTTTCCATATTGAAGCAAATAGTGAACAACATAACATTAAACAAAATATGCATGTGAATAAAAATGATATATTATTGTAATACCTGATGATGTCAACACAGGTTGACGAAACAGCTGTCGCTTAAAATAAAATACAATTGTGATACATACAACAAAGTTTTTTTTTTAATTAAATAGTTTATAATGTTAAAGTATCATAGTGTTTCGGTCAAAATAATGGACTATTTAATAAAATAGTCAATATATATCTAATGCCACTTCGTTAAGAAGACGAGTCGTTTTCAAAACAGGACAAATTTAATTTAACTTTGACTAACCTAGGTTAGGTTAGGTTAGGTCGTTTATTTAACCTTTTCACTAAAAGAATTATGGGAGTCGATTAAATCACTGACTTTCTTTAGGGAAATCCCACAGAGTTGTTATTTTAACTTCTTCCGTGAATTTGTCATCAACCTTTAGGATTTTATCAAATATCCATTTTTATTATTTCGTTAGTGAATCAAATCAAATCAAATCAGTTTATTTTCTCAAAAGATATTACAAACAACAATTGTATTATAGCTTAAGGCATCTATTGAGAACAGGTAAAACAGAAAAAAATATATAATACCAGGAACGCATCAGAGATGGTTCGACATTAGGAATACAAGATACTCTCCAAAGTCAAGAGTATGTGTCTTCTGAACGTAGCTTCATGAATACGAAAGACGTCGATCTACGAAGCGATCACGTTCAGCAGTTTGGTTGCTCTCCCCACCGGCATACCAGAGGCAGGTTGGTTCTGGAAAACCATCTGGAACATAAAGATGGATAGCCTCCAAGATAACGGAGTTCTCGAAGAATCCCCTGATAAGTCTGAAGAAATGCGTAAGCGTGCACCCATCTCTTCTTATCTGCAAACTATTGGTCCCCAGCATGCCCAAGAGGAATGCAGCGGGATAAAGCCACGGATAGCTACCAAACTCTCTCATGAAGAGATATCTCAGAAATCTTTTCTGAACCCTCTCTAACATGAGCGAGTATCTCGCCTCGTGGGGACTCTATATCACCGAGCCACATAGGAAAATTTGAAATTGAAAATGAAATTTGAAAGTATATAGTTTTTTAAAACACTTGACGTGTTTGATTGTAGAAGTTGTCAATCGACCATTACAGCACAGGGTGCCACTTTACGCGCCTCCGGCCATTACGGAGAGCCATTACTTGTATCCGTAGGTGACGCAACACCAGAAATGCCATCAATCATTCTCCACGGATAAATGTCCCCAAACTATTCGACGGGAGAATTTGTCGTCACGGCATCGCGCGCGCTGGTGGCCTGCCGGTTCATTACCGGAATTGAAATTTTATCGATCCACACTTTTAGGCGAGCTACAAAATGATCCGATTAAGGCTACAAAACTATGATTGACATTTGGTTACGTAAGAGCAAGTTTTCTTTCTTATTTACGTTGTTTCGATTCCGTTCTGTGTGGGCGAAGGCGCTTTTTGTAAGTCGCAAAAAGATACAAAAGCGATTATCGTCGTAAAAAAAATTACTGTTTTCGTAAACTTTTAAAAGAAAATATATGTGTTATTATCAATTTACATAGAGTTTTCGAGACGCTTAGATTAAAAACTTTTGTTCTGAGTTACAAATGAGTTTCCTTTTGAAATATTTCAAAATTTACAAGTAAACATACATACGTATTATAAATCAACATATATTTGATATTTATTGAATAAGCAAAACAATTAAGAAATATTACAAAACCTGTTAAAATCAAAATATTTTGAACAATGAAATTTTTTTATTGGTTTGTAAACAACACTAATTTCATAACAAATTAAAATTAAAATACAAACATGTTTCGGACATAGAAGCCCTTGATCAGTATTTTTTATTGATTATATATATGGAGAGAAGAACATAAGAAAATAATAGAGTTATGGCGATATACAAAAATTCTAAACATATTTTCCTAACAAAGAAAAAGATAATATCACAGCTCGCACAATGCGACACCTTAACGTTGAAAAAACATGTTGAATGTTGTTATTAAAGCCTAATTCAAAAACTGTACGCTTTATCTTCCCTCATACATTAAAATGAAATAAATTTAAAAATGTTTTTTTGTGCATATTCAGCAAATTTTCATAGACTAAATTTTCTACCCCTATTTTAAAGTTTATTATTTTTTTATGTGTCCATATTCCCCAGCTACAAAAATTCTTTGGGAGATTAAAGTATGGAGTCATATTTAACATGTAAATCGGAGCGGAATAAAGGCAAGATAAACATTCGGTATTGTTGGATATTGGATAAAGGTGGATTTCCACCGCGCCGGTACTAAGCGAAAGGGTTTCGGTTTTTAGATAGCCAGTTTGAATGGAACGATATGGATTTTAGGATCAGCCTGAAGCTGTGTGGAGGGTGCCATTTAAAATACAGATTTTAATTTCATACCTTTAATTTAATACACTAAAATCCTGGTTTTGTTGTGTACTGTATGAATAATTTTCATATTAATATAATTCGGAAATTGAGAAACTTTGTTTAATTCACTATTTATTAAAAAATATTTAAAAAAAAACATGACAGAATTCGGAGGATACCTCCATTTTCAGGTATAAAAATATAATAAAAAACTAAAAAAAGAAAGACTCATACAAATGCATTTAAAATACTAACCCATAATTCAAATTTAAATATTAACTTGGGCTATTTGTTATAAGTATAACAGGACGAACTTTTAAAACACGTATAATAATAATAATAAATTGGATAATTTATAAAGCGCCATTTTTATGAATTGCTCATCTCAAGGGCGCTTGTATATCAACGAATACAAACAAGCTTTCACCAAACATTTTATTTTTTCTGAGATGGCTAACCATTGTATTGAATTTGACCATAGTTTTGATAAAAATTTCTACACACGGTTAACAATAGCACTAAATTAAACAAACTTGAAAATTTAGAAATCCTCAAGTCGGTGAAATTAGGTGAAAACATAATTTATAATCAGATTCCTCCTTTCACTCCTTTCTCCTTAAATACTTTGTTCCGAGGCTGGTGGTTCCTTAAATACTTTGTTCCGAGGCTGGCGCACCAAGAGGAACAAGACAGTGACCGCCCCGTCTAGAGTAAAAGTTGAAAAACTACAAAACGATGGCGTAAAAGAGAGTTTTATGATGAAAGTGAATGATAGGCTTAGTGATCGAGAATCGGAATGTATAAGCATAGATGAGACCTTGAAGAAACTGAAAGAAAGTCTATGTGAAGCAGCGAAAGAGGTATGTGGTACATGTGTGCAAGGGAGGAGAAATGGAGATGCTTGGTGGGATGACTGTATAAAAAATCTTGTTAAAGAAAAGAAGGATGCATGGTTAAATATGTTGTCTGTGGATAAAAGTGATTGTGTGAAATATCAAAGAGCGAAAGAAGCGTACAAAGTTTGCAAGATGGACGTCAAGTTGAAAGTGAGAGCAAAAAAGGATAAAATGAAGGAGGATGACGGACTTAAGATGACAAATCACTTCCAGAGCAACATAAAAATGTTCTGGAAGGAAGTCAAAAAAGCCCGAGATCCTCCCGAAAGTGGTTGTGCGAAAGCAATTTTAAGTAGTGAGGGAAGAATGATTACTGATTTCAAAGTATACAAGGAAGATGGATGGAGTACTTTAAAGATATGTATGGCAGTGAAATGACTGAAGATTCAATAAGAATGAGCTTTACAAATGAGAGTTGCACGAACAGCGGAAGTGAAATTACTGAAATAAATTTGAACGAGATAGTAAGTGCTGTAAGATGTATGAAAGGTGGAAAAGCTGTCGGATATGACTGTGTAGCCTTAGAGTTTATCAAAAACGGTGGGCCGGTGGTTTCAGCATGGTTATATAGACTCTTTAACCAGTGTTTAGAGGAGGGATATACGCCGCTCGACTGGAGGAGGGCTGTTATCATGCCTCTTTATAAGGGAAAGGGGTCTCGTATGGACTGTGGAAATCACCGGGCAATAAGTCTATTAAGCGCCGTTGGTAAACTCTACGGTCGAATTTTAATAGAAAGAGTAAAAAAGACGACGACTGAAAGAGTATGGGATGTTCAAGGCGCTTTTATGACCGGAAGAGGTTGTATGGATCAGATTTTTGCACTTCGAACGCTTGCGGAGAAGTTTATGGCCAAAAACCGTAAGCTTTTCTGTGCGTTTGTCGATTTGCAAAAAGCCTATGATCGAGTGAACAGAGAAAAACTGTGGTCAATCTTGTCCGAATACGGAGTGAGCACAAAACTGATACGGGCGGTTGCTTCTCTCTACGAAGGGAGCACTGCCAGTGTTAGGGTAAATGGGGACATCACGCCCTGGTTTGATATCACGAAGGGTGTTAAGCAGGGCTGCGTGATGTCCCCTTGGTTGTTCAATCTGTATATGGACAAGTGTATGAAAGAACTTAAAGGTATAAATGCTGGTGCTAAGATGAGTGATCTGTCTGTAAACTGTCTGCTTTACGCGGACGACGCCGTTCTCGTTGCGGATAGTGCGGACGAATTACAAGTCTTGGTGTCGAGAATGTATGAGGTATGCAAGTCGAACGATTTAATGATGAATGTCGGAAAGTCAAAGGTGTTAGTTTTTGAAAGGGAAGAGCAAATGACAGTTTGTAATATAAGTGTAAATGAAGAGAACTTGGAACAGGTGAGCGAATTTGTGTATTTAGGTAGCATGTTCACAGCGGATGGCCGAACGGACAGTGATATTGAAAGAAGGGTTGGTGCGGGTAACAAAGTGAATGGAGCTTTAAAAGTAGTTTTTGGAAACAAGAATTTATCAATGAAAGCGAAAATGGCCGTTCACAATGGAGTTCTGGTTCCAACCCTTATGTATGGAAGCGAAGCATGGAACTGGCAGAAGAAAGATGAGAGCAGAATAAATGCGGTAGAGATGAGGTCCCTAAGACGTATGTGCGGTAGAACGATGTACGACAGAATCTCAAATGCTGATATTAGGAAAGAGTGTAGAGCGAAAGAAGGTATTATGAACAAAATTATGAAAGGTTCGCTTCGTTGGTTCGGACATATGAGCGCATGGGTGAAGAAAGAATGGTTAAAAAAGTATACGTTAACAATGTAAATGGAGTAAGGAGTCGAGGTAGACCGAGGAAAACATGGCATGACCAAATTAATCAAATATTTAAAGTTGGTCATGTCAGAAGCCGGAAGAATCGACGTGCGTGTATGACTCGATGTATGAATGTGGAGGAAGCTAGAGAGGTGTGCCAGGATAGAGTAGTGTGGCGGTCCATTCTCTCTGCCTACCCCTGCGGGGAAACGGCGTGATGGTTTTGTTGTTGTTGTTGTCTAAATTTAATCTTCTAAGATCCCATTCCCAATCAAATGCAAATTAATCATTTATTAATTTCTATATATTATAAATTATGTCTTTTCAAATGAGTTTTTTTTATAGTTTTTTATATTATCATCATGTATTATTATTATTTAATATTATTTATTAGTTCTTACTGTTAAAAAATAATTGTATTTACCTACTTATAACAAATAGCCCAGGTTAATTTTTAAATTTGAATTATTGTAACGAATTTTAAATGCGTTTTTTTTATTAGTCTTTCATTGTTTAGTATTTATTATATTTTTACACATGAAGATGGAGGTATCCTCCGACACATGTCGTGTTTTATTAAATATTTTAAAAATATTTTGTGAAAGCAACGGGATACTACCAGATTAAAGGCCCAAGTGGCATTTCAAGAACCTGCAATGATATTAGAATCGATGCAAACCAATCCATAGGATTAATAAATAAATAAAAAAATGAATAAGCTCAAACATATCGTGGGTATACTGGCAAAAAACGTTAAGTCTAAAATCGCTGTTTTGAGAAATCAATCATTTAAGTTTTCTTTAAATTTGAAACATATAAGTGTCGTTGTCAAAAGTCAATCGAGGGAATTTTTTTCAGCCGAAGACAATAAGTAGAGTTAACGTTTTTTTTCCAGTACAAAAATGTTCAACAAGACTCTTCGAAAAATATTAAGTTTTTTGAAGCTTTTAGCCTGTATGAAATACCTTTTGTACGATTTAACGTTAAATTTATTTTTAAAACTAGAGAAAAAATCTGTTTCATTCGATTTCGTGTATTTTGCCAATTTGTAGAGCATTGTAAACTTTACAATACTGCATCACTAAGTCAAAACTGCCAATTTTCGACTTAACGTTTTTTGCCAGTATACCCACGATATATTATACATTGTCAATTCTTTAATGAATACCGTTGAAGAAATTTTTTTATCTTTACGAGTATTTTGAGACAAAAAAAACAAAAGTAGAAATTAAGTTTAAGTTATTTGGTATTTCTTTTAAATATTTTGTATAATCGATTTACATCAATATAAATACTCTCGACTTGAGAAAGTATCTTGTCTTCCTAATGTCGAACCGTCTCTTATCGTTCCTGGTATTATGTTGAATAAATATAATATAATAACTGTACTCAATAGATGCCATAAACATTAACGCTGTTTGTAATGTCTTTTAGGAAAATAAACGGATTTGATTTGATTTCATCAATGATATTAAAAAATATTATACAATCTCCAATATGAGCTAGCTTAAACCCAAGTACCCTTGATCAGGAGCCAGGCATTCTGTTATCTATGTCACTAATGTTTTTTTCTGTAAATTACATGTAAGTGATCCTGCAATATATTTAAAAGATTTAAAGACTTTAGGAGTCAATAAAATAGTGTATCAGGTTAATTCGCTATCACTTAAACTAACTAACTAACTAAATATCACGCCGTCTCCCCGAAGGGGTAGGCAGAAAGAATGGACTGCCACACCTTTCTTTCCTGACATATTTCTCTCGATTCCTCAACATTCATACATCGTGTCATGCACGCGCGTCGATTTCTCTGACTCCTCACATGGCCGACATTCAATATTTGATTTATTTGATCGTGCCACGTTTTCCTCGGTCTTCCTCTATTTCTGGTTCCATTTACATCATTAATATATAATTTTTTTACCATTCCTTCTTCATTCATTCTTTCCATATGTCCAAACCATCTTAATGATCCTTTCATTATTTTGTTCATGACACCATCATTCGCACCGCATTCACTTCTTATATTTTCATTCGACACTCTATCATACACAGAATATCCACACATTCGTCTAAGAGATCTCATTTCCACTGCATTTATTCTACTTTCATCCTTCCTTTGCCAGTTCCATGCTTCGCTTCCATACATAAGGGCCGGTAGAAGAACACCATTGTGCACTGCCATTCTAACTTTTTTGGATAGGTTTTTGTTTGCGATGACAACTTTAAATGCACCATTCACTATCACTTTGTGATGGTAAATAAGATAAATGAAAATATTTGTATTCTAGGAGTTTAACCAACTAACTTCCTAACCATCACGCCGTCTCCCCGAAAGGTAAGGCAGAGATAATAGACTGCCACACTTACACACCCGATGCGTCACTCTATCCTTCTCTTTTCGCCCCCATGTGAAGATCAAAAAAAATCTTTATTAGATGTTTTATACAATATTTAGTTTAATTCCACTTGCTTTTACTTTCGACCAGTTTCGACAGCTCAGCCAAAGATGGAAGCGAGCTGCCAAAACTGGTCGAAGGCACTCAACCAAGTGGAATTTAACTATTTGTATATTATGGAATTTTATTAATTATTTTCTTTTTTAATTTCAGTACTTAATATTTTAATAAAAAAATATTTCAAAATGGTATTCGTTTACAAAATGAATTGAAATTCTTTTCTAATTTTAATTAATTTTAGTAAACAGTATAACGTATAAAAATATTCTTTTGACATTAACATTCTAAAGAAGCTATATAATATACCTAAATCCGGATATTTAAATTATAACCTTAATTACCTTTCTGCTGAGAAGATAAAAATCTTGAATTAAAATAAAAACGTGATTTTACGCCTCCTAGCAACAAAGGGGAAAAATATATCGGGACATCGTAAAATTCGATATCTTCAGTAAATTATTTCCGTCTGTGTACGGGGTAGCTACCCCCTCCTAGCGTCTGGCAGCTGCCGGTGCCGGACCGCTTCTACACGCTTACTCAGGCGTATAAAAGGTTTAACATAATTAAATAAAGGTCATACCTTTACCGCTGGAGAACGAAATGTTAACGGAAAATCATACCGAGTTACTAACCGGGAATCTTTGTACAATAATGCGATGGAAATGGTTTTAATAAAGTTTATCAATTACTAAACTAATGATACTTAATGATTAAAATTACAAATTATCTTAAGAGATGGCGCTAGTGTAGATTGACCTATAAACAGTGAAGTTATTAAAAAAAAGTAGCATAGCACAAGTTCCAAAAAATTGTCAGACGTGGTGTTGTAAGAAGGGCGGAATGGGGAATGTTGTTAACATAAAGTGATCGCTTAACCTAACCAATGACAGGTCATGTAAACGCCTCGACTACCACATTATGTTTTAAAAAAAAATTACATCTTTGATATTGAGATACAGTTAATCCTTAAAAATGATTAACCCGCAATGGGTAAAAAATCAGTATTTGTCTACAAGCATTTGTACACATTCAAAAACAATTTAAAAACACATTATATTTTTTATTTCATCTTGTCCCTTTTTTTATAAGCAATCTGTCGTTACGAAGACCTCTCACAAAGCAAGCCACTGTCCCACTTAACATTTATATACTCGTATGTGTGGGGTTAACAAAGCACGCAGGACTTTGAGACCACACGAGTGGAGGCAATGGACTCAGACTGCTGTACCAGCATATCGCAATGGCGAAATACATTGCACGGACAATCAAAACATCTGACATAATAGATTCTCAGCCTAACGAAGCCGATGACCGCGCGCGAAAAATGATGAATCAGGGCCCGGGTTCATACACAAAGGTTACTAGAGGTTGTCCGGCAGAGTATCGTGTGCAAAGGAAGTAAAATATATAAAAGCCGTACAGCCCACCACTCTACACGTCAGTCATTCTTGCGACTTCTAACCGACACGAGTCCACGTTATCAAGTCTATGTCATGAGGGATTCCCTCCCACCGACCTACGAAGCCACTCGACTATGTCACGTAGCTTCTGGCGAGTCTCAGCTGCTCACCATCCTGACTCCGCCCCACTGTTATCTACACCCTGCGCAGTTATGCCATCGTACATCTGCTCCATCACGAGTTACCATTACTCTCTTATTACTCGTACTTGTGATGGAGAAAAAACGTTTAAACTTCTACCGTCTTTCAACCCTCACCCAAATCACCCCAAATATGTAATTAAAAACAAGAACGTCTGTCAAAGGCATTTAAAAGGGGCCATTTGATAAATGATATTGCCTTAAACACACCACATTTCATAATGCCTTAGACAGGTGAACATGTCATTCACATAGAATATAATAAAACTTTTAGAAAACTGTTTTACATCGTTGTTCAAGAAACAATGAATATAAATATATATGACAATTATGTTTTGCATAATTATTTTATTGTTCTTTTTCTTTTTAATCATCTGTCATCCACTGCTGAACGTAGACCTCCCAAAGCACGCCACTCCCCCTATCCTTTGTCACTCTCATCCGTCCACGTTCAGCAATATCGGTCCAGCGGGCAGAGGGATGTCCAACTCTACGGAATCCTATGTAGTCCTGTGCAATCCTTTGTAATCCTGTGCAATCCGAATTTCCATTTCAGAACTTGTCTTTTTTTGGCTATTGGTATTCTGACAAAACATGGCAAGCCCACCACCACATTAGCCCGCCTATCCTCAGAGTCACCTCAGTCACATTGGTTCGTAGTCGAATAAGTACATTCCTGATTATGTGTCACAAAGTTATTCCAAGCATGTTCCCGTGGAAAAAAACGAGATTAATATCTAACTAACTAACCATCACGCCGTCTCCCCGAAAGGGTAGACAGAAAGAATGGACTGCCACACTTTAATCGATGCGGCACTCCATCCTTCTCTTTTCGCCATCGCGAGAGACGCGTTGTGATGGGTTGCGAACCTCATCGGTCTCAACCGGTCGCCATCAATAGGCATCTCCCGCGCACACTTCGATCGTTCAACGTCTACATAATAAATCTTAAACAAATTATATAAAATACAATGATATGAATTAAAATAACAAGGAAAAATAATATAACACATAATGTTCTTTTCGATTGTGCACTTGTCGTCAGCTGACAATCCGGACATTTGTGTTTATTTAATTTTCATTTCACGTTATTCACTGTTTTTATTTTATTATTAACTGTAATTAGGCACTTAAAACAATCCAACACCAGCAAAAACTTTAAAATATTATTGAAGTGCGCTTAAACCAATCATTGTCAGGTCATAAGTCCTGTTAACACCTTGATCAACCATATTCTGTTTCCAATTTGCATCTTCGTCTCTATTGAGATACAATTGATTCTATTATTGAAGAATTTATTCAATAATTGTCATTGGAACAAATGAAAATTTTATATTTACACCTGTCAAAATTATTTTTATAAATCAAAAAATTATAAAACGAGATTTATATCATTAATACGAATATCTGTTTTCTAAAAGTTTTATTATATTTTATGGTAATTACAATTTTTACCTGTCTTGGGCATTATTATGCACATAAATTATAATAAAACTTCTAAAAAACTGAAATTTTCATTGGTATTGAATTTACCATAATTGTTAAAAAAACAATAAATGAGTTTTATATCATTGTAAAATATACAAAAATATAGGTTATATTTACTGTATCAAGTCAGAGATATTAACCTGTAAACCTTTGTGACCTTATAGAGTACTGTGTCGACACATCAATGGTTGCCCTACGTTCTAACTACAAAATGATATTTCTGTTTTAAAAATTTAAACTGAGCATCTCTGTGTCAACATAACATCGTTAAGGCTGTTGGTGTACTTTTATCGTGGCGACATAATGATGTCGTTTAAATACGTATCGCTATCGATTCTCTGTATAGATTTTCAATTAGCACCGCAAACTCCAATCTCCCAGCGCGATACTTTCGTGAAAAAAGTACCTCCGGGTAAATAAATCGGTTCACACCAGCTGCGAACGTCAAAGTTTTGTATTTTTCCACAATAATTGAGCACCTACGCCAACGCAATAAATTCATCGGAATTTCTCCTTTGAAACATGTTGTGTTTTCCGAGTGAATTGGATTTAAAAATGTTTTTTACCGTTCCATCGTTTTATCACACTTTAGTGTTTCGTTTTTACCGTTTGAGTGAAAGACTTGAAGTGTTCTAAATTTGATTTTGAATATAAAATTACACTTTTGTGCAACTCAGGGTAAATATTGTAGTATTTCGATTCTTAGAAACACTCGTAGTAGAGCTTTTTCATTTTGCATATAAAATAAATTTAACCCAATGAGAACAAAATAAAAATATATTTTTGAATATATACAAATACTTGTAGACAAAAACTGGATTTTACCCATTGCGGGTTTATCATTTTTAAGGGTTAATTGTATCTCAATAGAGACGAAGATGTAGATTGTTTTCTGGAAACAGAATATGGTGGTCGAGGCGCTTACAGGACTTATGACCTGTCATTGGTTTGGTTAAGCGATCGCTTTAGTTAACAACATTCGCCATTCCGTCATACGACCACCACGTCTGACAAATTTTTGAAAGATGTATATATGCTACTATGTTGCAAAAAACACTTCACATTTTTGAGTTTAATCTACACTAGCGCAATCTATTAAGAAATAAAATGAAATATCGCTTAACCCAACCAATGACAGATCCTGTAAGTGCCTCGACCACCATATTCTGTTTCAAGAAAACAATTTACATCTTCGTCTCTATTGAGTTACAATTAATCCTTAAAAATATATTTAATTAATTAAAATTTAGTAATCATCATCATCCTAAGCTCGACAGCCCTGGGTGGGCCTTGGCTGAATTCAGAAGCTTCCTCCATTCTTGTCTGTTTGATGCCCTTATTCTCCAATTTCTCACTTGCAACACCGATGCATCCGTGTTGACACTGTCCATCCATCGCATTTTGGGCCTTCCTGGTCTTCTACGTCCCTGTGGTACTGAGAGCGTGAGGCGTTTTGTAGGGTTGTCGTCGTCCATTCTGATTATGTGACCAGCCCATCTCAAGCGCCCTACTTTGATGGATCTGATCACATCGGGCTCTTTATAGATATCATATAGCTCTCGGTTATATCGACGAATTTTTAGTAATAAACGTTTCTATTTTTTAAAATTACATGTATAGATTTGCTATCAAACGTTTGCCTTAGGTAGGGAAAACACAGCATAATCAATAAATACAATAAAACTTCTAAAAAAGACGATTTATACAAAAAGTAAAGATTAAAATATGTATTTATAAATATTTTGTATGTATCTGTACGAGAATACCCGATCAATTGTGCAATAAATAAATACATGTAATAACTTCTTGGTGTTATGTGTATGAAGCTCTTGATATTTAGCTCATGTCGATGATAACGATAATAACATTAATTTTTATAGCGCCATTTTTGTAGATTCGTTTCAGCGGCACTTAATACTTGTATTAACACATCTTTGATAGAATCATAAGTGAATTAATTATAATTTTCAAATTTACGAGATAAAATTGGTAATAAAATTGAGAGCTAATGGATTAAGAAGTATCAGTTTCGTGATGTGAAACCTCCCTTATGCGATATCATACAATGGAAAAGCGCGACATAAGAAATTGACTTCGGGATGAAATTTTGCAAGATTACAGTATCCCCTAAGAATCATTCGTAGTCAAAGTAAGAATGCGCAATATCCAGCCAATTTCCAGAAAAAATACTTTTTCAAAAAAACCCATAGAAAAAAATCACAAGCGGACAAATCGGGAGAGCGGGCCGGCCACTCCAAATCGCCCCTAATTGAGACGGGGTGCTCTGGGAAGTGTTGCCTCAAAACAGCCATTCCGTGATAAAAATCCTGTGTTTATGTGAACCATTCACGGACTCTAAAAAAATTGAAGACCAACACCCAGGAAGAAATTGCCAAGATAATGCCTGATATGCTGGCAAGAGTCATGACAAACGCCAGAAATCGGTTTACTCAGTGTATGGAGAATGGGGGAGAATGTATTAAAAAACTAAGTAAAACCAAACTTTAGGTACTTGCCTACATTATGAAAAACAAATTATAATTTTCGGATCCATACAATGGGTTATTAAGTTTTGAAAAAATGAAGTTATGCTGCCGCACCCTTGAACATCCGTTCGATAAGTAGACCTCAACGGTAAATGCACGCTCCTCACTGTTCCAACGCACGAGGCAGACTAAACTGTTTCGGGACAAAACTTTATAGTTTTGCCTCTCAAACGAGACCACAAGCGTTCCGCTTCGACATCAACCGACTGAATAGCGCGCATTTTAACCCTTCCTTCCCTGTGATGGGTATCTTTTACACGTTGCTTCTAATAACCATCAATATATTTATAAATATACTAAATACAGGGTTAAGATTTTAGATATTCCTCCATAATATATTAACGCATTGATTAAAAAATAGTATTAATAATAATCAAAGTTTATCGGGTAGGTACATCCGAGATATTTTGTGAAATCGGACACCAAATTCGTAGCGCTGCGCGACACTATATTCGCATCTCACTCTTGCATACTTCATTGTGGAAGCGCGATGATCTCAATGTTCTCACTGCCCGGCAGTCGGCGGCAGTAACTCTCGGGCTTGCAACCAGAGTGGGCCTATGCCCGTCCCGTGAGCGATACCATATTATGTTTTTTTTTAAAATGTTTTTAGTAAATAAATCTCAATTATTATAATTTTTTACTTTTATTTTAATTAATTCAGGGGATAAGCTATGAATGTTATTATTTTTCCGATTTAAAATCGCTAATTTTTTATTGGGTACTGACTACCCAACACAGCAACGCGCGTTTTTAATTTAGCACCGTAAGGGAAAGGTTAAAAAAGAAAGTTATGCTGCCACGCCCTGTATAAGAAAGTTATGCTGTGTTTTTTTTTATTAGTTTTTTATTAGTTACCTCGAGGGGAGAAAACAATTCGTCTCATACGGAATTTTTCAATCGGAACCTTTTCTTGTCAATTCAAGGGTACCACAAGGTTCAAACCTAGGGCCACTCCTCTTCACCATCTTCATAAATGATATTGCGAAGGTGATAAACTTCTTGCGATTTCTTTTATTTGCCGATGATCTGAAATTATTCCTAGAAATTAACAATCCCGACGACTGTCTTCGCCTCCAGTCTGACATTGATAATATTGTTAACTGGAGTCATAGTAATAAAATGTACTTCAATGTCTCTAAGTGCGCTATGCTATCGTTTACTAGAGCATTGAGAACTGTGTTTTATAGATACACAATGAACAACCAGCAACTAACACACGTATCTACGATGAAGGATCTTGGGATCATTTATGAGAGTAGGCTGACTTTTCGTGCACATATCGAGAGGATTTGTGACATTGCACTGAAGATGTTGGGCTTCATCATTCGGACCGGAAGAGTTTTCAGAAATCCCAATGTGCTCAGAGTCCTATACAACGCGTTGGTTCGGAGCAGACTCGAAAGTGGTTCTGTGATATGGAGTCCTCACGAGGCGAGATATTCCGTTATGCTGGAGAGAGTTCAGAAAAAATTTCTGAGGTATCTCTACATGAGGGAGTATGGTAGTTATCCGTGGCTCTATCCCACGGCATTTCTTTTAGGGATGCTCGGAACCAATTCTTTACAGCTTCGAAGAGATGGGCATCTCATAACCCATTTCTTTAAATTAATCAGGGGATATTTCGAGAACTCGGCCGTGCTAGAGGGTGTTGGTATTTTTGTTCCTGATAGATATCTCCGACAGCGACAGCACATATTGTTTTACCAACCGGCCACCAGAATCAATCTGCCTCTGGTGACACCGGTGGAGAGAGCAATCAGTCTGCTGAACGCGGTCTCCTCGGAGATCGACGTCTATTATATTAGTGAAGGTACGTTCAGGGGACAAATACTCTTGACTTTAGAAAGTATGCTGTCTTCCTAATGTCTAACCATCTCTAATGCGTTCCTGGTACTTTGTTGTATTTTTATAAAATTTTACCTGTACTCAATAGATGCCTTAAACATTTTCATGTTTGAAATGTCTTTTGAGTTAATAAACTGATTTGATTTGATTTGATTTGATAAAAGCTTGTAACTAAGTTATTTATTAGTTTCAAAACCATTGCATCGGTTCATATTTTAACAATTCCGATGACACGAGATTCATTACGAGATATCGTGTTTGTATTATTACAAGTCACCTGACCACGCCGTTATAGTAACGTGGACAGCGCACAGAAACAGGTAAACATGTCAATAAACGTGTTCCGCTCTGCGGTGACAAATATTGATTTTGGATTAGCTTACGGCCCGAGCCCGACAATATGAAACCGCTTTTTAAAGGTATCCGATATCAAAACTTAATTAAAGGTAATGGTTTGTACATAAACCGCAATGTTGGCATACACATACAATTACGCGATGCTCTGAATGGTGGGCGCCGATTAAAACGGCGGTTATTGACTTTTACAGAATTATAATTCATTTTTGATCAACAAAACGCGATAACACTGTGATCCCATTATGGCGTTTTTTATGAATTCTTTTTTTTTTGTTCGCCATAAATTTGTGTTTTTTATTTTTTATTATTTTTTTTTTATATAAAAATACATAACAAATCATGTATTTCCCATAAGTTATAAAAACTCATTTTGGGCCTTAATATAATTAGAATGATTACAATAAAACATATTCATGACAGACACACAATGATTACAAACACAAAAAGACGAATAAATACCATTTTCCACAAACTGCCTGAGGTAATACAGCTTTAGGCTGTTAGCCACATTACTAGACCCTCGAATACTCTCAGGAAGCCTGTTATACTCCCTACAAGCCAGGTACAGCAGAGACTCAAGACCAAATTTGTGGTGAGTGTAGATGTTGTCCTTGTCTTGTGTTGTAACTGTGAACATCACGGTTATAAGTGACAAGAGTATTTGTTTGAGCTACGTTATTTATGATTTGAATCTGAGTATATGCAATATCGTAATAAGGTATAATACTAAGTGGTAAAATGCCGCTCAGTCTGTAAATGTCTTTTACGTGCATTTCTATTGGAATACCATATATATTTCGTATTGCCCTATTTTGAATAACTTGGATTTCAGATATTAGCTTTTTAGTAGAGAAATCCCATATGCATGATAAATAAACTAAATGAGAGTGAAACATTGCGTAGTACACTGCACGAAGTAGTGAGATGGGAAGAGTTTCTCTAAATCTATATAGTATACCTGCGACTGATGTGATCTTGCATTTGATGTGGTCATATTGGTGCGTCCATGATAGCTTAGAGTCGATATATATTCCTTAATATTTTGTAACATCAGTTTTGTCAAGATAATTATTACCAAGGGCAATATTAAGAGTATGATTCCTTTTATTACCAAATAAAATATAATTAGACATTTTAACGTTAAGACTCAACATGTTAATACGTAACCAATTTGCAAAATATTGTAAATCAGATTGTTGAAAACGTTTAATGTTTTTTTATTACATACTTTGTATACAACAATTACATTTATTGAAATATAAAAATTAATATCAAACATGTTTCGAATATATACGAAATTTGGAATATACCAGTCTGTCGATGCCAGCGAGCCTGGCAAAACCGGTTGCTGTCGAAATAAAGACAAAAATGGAAGTAATTAAAAAACATCGTTTTATTTAATTATTATTTAAAATGAACCCTCATCAAGAGATTTCAGTAAAATCATTTGATTGTCTAAAAAACAGGTTTCGGACTAACCAGCCCTTCATCAGTGATATTATATAAATATTGAAAATATCACATTTTTTTTAAAATACTTATGGTCAGTTTTGACAGATATTATAATGATTTAAACTTTAGATAAACTTAAGGCGTTAACACTGGAATTCCACAATGACGAATTTTTAATGATTTAAAACACTGTTTTTTCCTCTTCTGAGATTATTTTTCTCGGGATGTTTTATAAGCTTACTTACACCTTCATCATCGGGAGAACGATATAAATCGTTCATGCATTATATCATTCTCCTTTGAAACATGTCGAGAAAAATAAAGTCAAAAGTGGAAAAAACAGTGTTTGAATTCATAAAAAAAATCATAATAACATCGGTCAAAACTGACCATATTTTATAATATCACAGATGATTAATTTTAAGGTACGAGTATATAAAAAAAAATTTAAAGTATACAATTTTTTTTTTAAAGTGTTGTATGTAAAAAAAGAAACATCTTCTTTTTCCTGTTGTTCTTCTCCTATCGTAGGTAAGACAAAATCATGACTTTTTCTACCCTTATAGGTTTTTTCCATTTTCAAGCACTTATCCCTGTCATGTTCTTTCCGCGTCCAGGTCGTTCCAGCTATTCGGGCAATGTCGTCAGCCCATATTTTAAATTGCTTCTTGACAATCCTTTTCTTTGTCCAAGGCTTCCATAGAAGTATTCTGGATATCCATCGGGTACTGCCATGTCTTGCTATATGCCCAGCTAACTTTCATTTCAATTAAGTTGTACTTTCTATGATGTCGGTAACTTTGGTTCGGCGTCTTATTTCTTCATTTCATATTTTGTCTCCGAAATTCACACCGAGCATTTGCCTCTTCATTAATCGTTTTGTGATTTTTAATTTGAAGACACTTTCTGCTGTGAGGGTGGTTGTTTTTAGACTATATGTTAGGATAGGCAGTATGCATGCATTGAACATTTTTCTTTTAAAACAAATTGGAACTTGCTTGCTTTCCAAAACTTCTTTCATTTTCCCAAAGGCAGTGTGCTATAAATTATTCCTTGAGTATTCTAAAATAGCTTTAATCATTTGGTCTTTTATAATAAAATATTATAAAATGTTTACTGACATAAGTTAACAAATTTCGATAAATAAATACCATAACAAGATGCTTGAAAAGCACCCCTTTTAACTAATACAAACGTTAAACGTAACTATAATAACACTCAAATAATTCTAATAATAAAATCCAATCTAAATTCCGGATACAAAAAACGGTAATAGGAATTAATTCACTTAAGACTTTAGAGTGATTGAATGAGACAAATTGAATTTGTTCCTTTCAATTTAACAATTAGGAAATTTTAGCATGCCTCAATGATTTGATTAATTAGATATCTTAGTTTCCTTAATTTTTTTATTATTCCATTTTTATGATTTTTGCGCTCAATTATACAAAAATTAAAGCGTTTCTCAAAAATATTTGTATAAAAATATGATTAAAAATATTATTCTTAAACTCTTCTGTATTGTAAATATTTTTTTTACTCTTCTTTCGGTGCCGTGTCAGGTCTCCCCAACGTTGGCGATCACTGCAGTAAAGGCATCTCTATCCTGCGCCACTTGGAACAGGTTCTGAACTCTTGTTATTCTTGTCCACTCTTTGATGTTCTGCAGCTAGGACAGTTGCCTTCTACCAATTCCCCGACGTCTCTCCACTATACCCATTAATATCAGTCGAAGGAGGTGGTATTTTTCTCCCCTTAGCACATGACCCAAATATGAGACCTTTCTAATTTTCATATTTGATAACAGCTCTCTATTGGGTCTGGCTCTCTGCAGTACGTTTGCATTACTGACCCTATCGGTCCACGGTATACGGAGCATTCTGCGGTATATCCACATCTCGAACGCTTCCAACCGGTTCATTACATTCACTTTCAGAGTACAGGTTTTTACTATTATAAATTTTGGTAAAACACCGTTTTTTTGTAATATTTTTTTACACCGTTTTCTCGATGGTGAAGGTATATCTACGAAACGTATTAATAAAATGAATCCAATATGTGGAAATAAGCATTACTTTATGGTATTTAATAATATAAATACGCTTATAATCCCCGCTATTTATCATTTTATCTTGTTTTTTAAACGATGAATGAATTTGGCTCTTGTGGGAGTTTCATCAAAATAATTATAAAATAGTTTTATTTTTTTAAATTCTTGAATTATAGAATTGAAATTATAGATATAAAATAATTAAACACTTCGTATTTTACAACAGTATGTTTATTATAATTGATGACATCTGGTTTTGCTTGGACCAAAGGTTCATCTGGGCGATATTATAACAGTTAATATATTGTCATTACTGCAAATAGAAATATATCCACAGAAGCAAAGATGGCAGTACACAATGGAGTTCTAGTGCCAACGCTCATGTATGGAAGTGAAGCTTGGAGCTGGCAAAAGAAGGATAGAAATGAGAATGCCGTAGAAATGAGATCACTAAAAAGAATGTGCAGGAAAACGTTGTATGATAGAATACCGAACGATGAAATGAGAAAGAAATGTATGGCAGATGACTGCATCATGGATAAAATTAAAAAAAGATCCCTGAGATGGTTTGGACAAACGGAACGAATGGAAGAGAGTAGAATGGTTAAAAAGTTGTATACAAGCAGCGTGAGTGGAAAAAGAAGCCGAGGACGACCGAGGAAAACATGGCATGTTAGTTAAAACTTCAAACAAATTAAAATGATTACAATTTTCGAGAGATATGTTAACCCGATTGCCTATTTACAGGAATAAATCAATTATGAGTTTCTCAATTACTAACGTAATCAACAAGGCAAAGCGTTGTTAATTTCCAAAACACTAAAGATCTTCTGCTTAATGCTTAAATTCAATCTTCATAGATGGCGCTAGTGTATAGATTGAAACTAACATGTGAAGTTTGGTGTTACATATTAACATATATACAACTTGTAAAAAATTGTCAGACATGGTGGTCGTTAGAAAGGTGGAATGGGGAATGTTGTATTACATAAAGCGTGCGCTTAACTCAACCAATGACAGGTCATAAGTCCTGTAAACACCTCGATCACCATATTCTGTTTCCGATTTGCATCTTCTTCTCTATTGAGATACTCGCAATGGGTAAAATCCAGTATTCGTCTACAAGTATTTGTAAACATTCAAAATGTCGTAAAAAAACTGGTCCAAGTTAAAAAAAAGCATAAAAATAGGAGAGATATCTCCAGGCGTTATCTAGCAATATATGTTAAGTTAAGTCCTGTAAACACCTCGATCACCATATTCTGTTTCCAATTGGCATCTTCGTCTCTATTGAGATACAATTAATAACAATATTATTTAATGAACTAAAATTAAATGAAGCAGCAAGCTACACTAGTAGCTGATTTGTAACAATAAGTATATATGGGCATTTTTTAAATTTAAAATCTCTAGAATTCTGTTCAACCTGAGATAGGAACAGAAACGCAAGAAGAATAATGCTAATATTTGAACGAGTCTTAGTAGAGATTTATTGTGTTTAAGTTTTAATTTGAACCGCTAGGGCCATTAGGCTTAATGGTGGCGGCAGTAGCGGCGGCGTCTTGTACGAGAGGAATCCCCTATAATCACTTACTTCATAACTCTGATTTATATGCGACGGCACATTCCACGAAATCATCGCCCGTTTAATACTGGCATGAATCCGGATTACAGACTGCTCGCCGCCAACTTAATCTCAATAAAAAAGGATCACTTCCACTCGCTAACTGTGAAATTCCAACATAAAGTGGTTACCATTTATTATGTTTCGCTAAAAATTTATGCAAAAAGGGTCTATATTAATGGTATTGTCAAGACTAGCGGAACAATTAAATGTCGACTATATTTTTAAGCGGTGAAAAATGAGACGTTGTAGTTTAATGTCATCATTAAATTTCGTTAAATTTTCACATTTCACTTTTTTTTGTGATACAACTTCTTTCAAAACGACCCAACAACGCCTGTCTAATAAAAATCATTGTTTTAACTAGTGATGAAATGGATAGTGATTTGGCCGGGTACAAGATGCCGGATATTCGGCATCTTTTTAAATGCCGAGCCATAGAGGGCTCCCTCCGCTTACCTGAAGCTATTATAGGTGCAGCGTGCACTCCCTAGGTCCGCCCCCCGTCCATGCGCAACTTACGTTAAAATGATAATAATAATAATAGGGGGACAACCAAGGGGGACCCAGACCACATTTAAGCTACGCTACTCTCCCTCGATGTTCCGCCGTGCACACATAGCAATACAACAGGAAAAGAAAATTCACAATTGAAACGAAAAAAGATTCGGCATCTATCCGGCACCTTCCTCATGGTTACAATCCTGCGGATTTATCTGTAACAAGCTTCCGTCGTTTTCTTAACGCAGTCTTGTCTCCAGCCGGTCTTTTAATTTCTGCGCAAATTTTCCATCACCTGGTCCATATAACTTTATAAAATAAATAACCTATATAACTCATACAATTATGCCTGATGTTTCGACCGAATTCACGCAAAAATTGCAGTACGTATATCAACAGCTCACGCGATTTCACCAGTACACCATTTCCGAGATAATTCGGCATGTTGCAGTCTTAGAGAAGTATTTGAACAAGAAAAAAATAGCACAAATATTCCCTGATCTACTGCATACGAGAACCTCGTTGAGAGCTGAAATAGATAGTCGTTTCAGCATCCTTACATTCATATCTATGATAATATGGAGAGCAGCATAAATGATATTAATTTATAAACGGTTAAATTAAATTATTTTTTTATATATTATTGTAACACCTGATGATGTTAACATAGGTTGACGTAATAGCTGTCGCGTAAAATAAAAATACAATTGTAATACATAAAACCATGTTTTTTAATTTAACAGTTTATAATGTTAAAGTATCATAGTGCTTCGGCCAAAACAATGGATATCAAAACTAACTAACTTACCATCACGCCGTCTCCCCGAAAGGGTGGGAAGAAAGAATGGACTGTCACACTTTTACTGATGCGGCACTCCATCCTTCTCTTTTCGCTCCGCGGGAGACGCGGTGTGATGGATTGTGAACCTCATCGCCACCAATAGGCATCTCCCGCATGGATATCAATTTAATCAATATTTGATATTTTTAAACTATCCGGTATCCGGTCGGATATTAACATACTATCCGGTATCCGTTCGGATAGTTAAAAAGAACTGGATAGGCCGGATACTTGTTAGTTATCACATATCCGTTTCATCTCTACTTTTATTATAATGCCATTAGACTAAATGAATTTTAAATCCATTACTGTTGCGGGGTTGAACATTAAAAACTCTTAAATCCATAATTATAATCAGTTTAATCTCAAGATAAGTGTGGTATAAGGCTGCGATTGTTGACCAAACCTCGAGGCCCAAGATCTTGTTGGGAATTCGTCCTAGCCTCATTTAAATAAAAAAGCTATATTTTACGTAGATTAAATCTTTCTCCCGCCTTTGAGCCCAGTACTTAACTCAAATTATTTTTGTCGTTTCAGATTCACAAAATGGAAGTTTGGCGTGTTGCAGCACGAGCCGACATCAAAAGCACGGCGAACTAACCAAAGTGAACGGAAGTAATATGTAACTATTAATAAACATAAGAGGGTCAATCCACGATGCTTCCTAAAGCCGCAACGGAGGATTGCTGCTGTCCCTCGAAGAGTTACAACAAGCAAAGCAATAAGGGAAGAAAACGATGGCGGAATATCGGGGTTGCAAGTATAAGAAAAAACATTTTCTCAAACTTCGGGTGCGTTCTTTTGATCGCCGTGTTCTCGATTCAAATTTCGAATTCCTGCCAGTCCTCGAACTACAATCATGGCGGCTTCTCGAGCGGAGACCCCGCCCCCGGTCGCTCGCCCGGCCCCCCCGAAGCGGGAAATTCGAATTCGGAACACGCGCGATCGGATTATGAAGACGAAACTGACCAGCCGACTGCCATTTTGACGTCCGAGAACATTAACATTGACGGAGTGACGGAGCCCGCGGAATTTCAATTTTCGAACCCGGTGAATGCTAGTGTTGTGAGTCCGATTACGAAACAAGTGAGCGTTGAGAAGAGTGGCGTCTCTCGAGACGGCGGTGAGTGCAATGTGAAGAGTGATGATTTTGAAGGAGATGTCAGAATAATCGAAATTTCAATGAGTGGTTTAAATCTGACATTCGAACATTCTCTATTCAAATCGGATGAGGAGCTCGTCAGGGGCGTGATGTACGATGGTAAGTTTTACATTAGTTTCATTTGTTTTTTTTTTTTAAATAATAATAAATATTTTTTTTTTTTCTCTTTATTTTGTACAGGAGTCTCGTGAGTGTTGTGAACACTCATTTTTGAGATCCCAAAAATTGTTACATTGGATTTATAAAAATAATACAAATATATTATAGCTTAAGGGAAAGAGCACATTATAAAAGTATATAAACAGTAGTATAAAAGAGAGACAAACACATTATCACCTAAGGGAAAAACACATCATAAACGTAAATAAACAGCAGTATGAGAGAATAACAAACATATTATATCTTAAGTAACATAGTAGACACATAGTATAAAAGAAAAGAAAAAACTAACACATTGGAACTTAAGGGAAAAAAGAAAAACACATCATAAAGGTAAATAAACAATAATAATAATAATATACAATAAGAAAATGAGGACACTGATATATTTAGGTATTTAAATAAAGTAAATTATATTTAGGTATTTAAATGATATATTTAGGTATTTAAATAAAGATTGAACTGTAAATTAAAACAATGATTCAAACATATTCTGTAAAGTTCAGCATTTGATGAGGCTGTAAATTGTAAATTTATATGTACTGGAGGATAAAATAGGGTAGGTTAAATATGGCCTGGGTCCTTCTTCATTTGTAAATACATATTAATACTAACGTTGGTCTCACATGGATGAGGGACGGGCCTAAAGATTGAAAGAGCGAAGCTGACGAAAGGCGCCGTATCACCTATAACAACTTTGGATAATCGGTAGGAATCCCCTATTTGATGAGGTTTGTTATATACCATGTATTTAAATTTGTAAGTGCTGAGGAATGAAGCCCAATTGACGGAATTCTTTTCGATTGGGCCGAAAAAAGAAAACCGCAGAGCTAAAAAATAGAATTGGACTAAGCTGGGCAGCTTTCGCAAACATGCGTTATATCCATAAAAACCGGAAAATACTGATCAAACTGAAACGAAAAGTCTATGAAGCCTGCGTTCTGCCAGTTGGTATTTATGGTCTTGAAAATGTAACATTGTCCAAACAAAGTGCCGAGAAACTACAAGTGACCCAAAAAGCCATGGAGAGACATGTTAGGAATAAGCCTAAGAGACTAAGAGATTTGATTAGGTATTATTAGTTTTTTCGTCATGTGTAATCAAAAAATCAATGTACTGTTTCTTGGATGATTTCATGGCTCTAAACATAACATAATCCATTCGCTGTGCATTTTAAAATACATATGTAATAATATTGATATTATTTATGATGATTTATATATAAAGTGCGCCGTTTTGTAAAATTAATTACTCAAAGGGCGCACTAAGAAAATACTGACCAAACTGTGCAGTCTTTAGAAGTTTCTAAAATTTAACGTCACTATCCTTGTACTTAATATTAACATGAAGGCTATTCCACGGACCCGCAACGCTGAAAGCACGATCGCAGAAACTTGCCATCTACAGTAGTTCCATCCCTTATATTTGGTACCGACCCGATCCGCCTACTCTCGACCCGTGTCGAATCGAATACCCGTCAATTTATACATATTTAAACGTGGCATTTTTAATGTAATTTTTTCGAACATTAAAAACGATCGACAAATAGGTTTTTGAGAAACAAACAAAGAATTCCTGAGTACCTAATCACCTGGCAAGTAACAAAATAGATTATCGGGAAACTTTGACCTTTAAAAATGGTACTTTTACACGCAACCGGCATTATTAGAAGAACAAAAGTAATGAAATTTCCTCCCCCCGCTCCGAAAGGGTGAATGTAAAACACAGTTTTCTGTTATTTCAATTTTATAATGGATCTTGCGTCTTGAAGGGCTTTTCTTAAGGGCGTCCGATTAGCGAATTATCTTACTAATTAATCATTCTGCTTGCTAATGAAAATTGTAAGAATGGATCTACTTAACAGTGTATGCGTGTTTTTTTAATCGTGATTTAATAGAAAATATGTATAAAAAATAAAATTTAGATTTTCTCGGCGCTACATCCATACAATTAGGACGAAACAATTTCAAGAAAGAAGCCGACCGAAGAATTCAGTTGGGTTGGGCGGCCTTTGGGAAATTACGTCATGTTTTCACTTCTAAAATACCACAATGCCTCGAGACTAAAGTCTTCAACCAGTGCGTTTTGCCAGTCATGACGTACGGAGCCGAGACGTGGACATTGACAAAAGGTCTAGTCTACAGATTCAAGGTTGCCCAGCGCGCCATGAAAAGAGCCATGCTTGGAATAACCTTGAGGGACAGATTTAGAAACGAATTTATTCGACAACAAACCAAGGTGACTGAGGTGGCTCTACGGATAGGTGGGCTGAAGTGGCGGTGGGCTGGCCATATATGTCGGAGAACCGAAAGCCGATGGGGAAGACGGGTTCTGGAGTGGAGACCGCGTACAGGATTCCGTAGAGTTGGACGTCCCCCTGCCCGCTGGACCGACGATCTGAAGAGGATTGCTGGACATGGATGGATGGGAGCGGCAATGGATAATGGGCGGTGGCGGGCTTTGGGAGAGGCCTACATTCAGCAGTGGATGACAGACGGCTGATGATGATGATGACATCCCGGTGTGGTAATTGGCCTCCACTGATTTTTGTCTCTGGCCATCTCTCTCCATTCCCCAGCTCCTTCCATTTTCTTCCAATCTTCTTCCACGCAATCCGCCCATCTTTTCCTCGGTTTGCCTCTTGGTCTCCTTTCTCGGGGCACCCATCGGGATATAATTTGTGGTGTTATACCCTCTGGCGTTCTTTACACATGGCCAGCCCACAGCTTATATTGTTCTACCGATAGTAAAAGTGTTAAGCCTTTAAAATATGCCGACAAAAATAAACTCAAAAGTGGAAAAACAATTAAAAAAAAAAGTTTTATTATTATTAGTGTACTGTTTCATTTAAACCAGCCTTTTATATACACGATTAAACTTTTATTTCTATATTTTTTGATGTACATATCTATTGTTTAAAGCTTTGATAAAAGTTTTGAAAAAAAAAATCTGTTTTGTTATCCGTTTAGAGTGAAACCGGTGAGAATTATAAGAAACAAATGAAGTGGTGTTTAAACAAAATATTTAAGTGTTCTGTTCGTTTCTAAAATACAACATCTCAAATTAAGTACAATACTTACTTCGGAAGTATAAAAAATAAGCATTTTTAATCATTTTAAATTAATGAATTTATGAAAATAAAACACTGTTTGATTCCACATGAGTTTATTTTTCAGGACAGATTTTGAAGACTTTTTACACCTTCATCATCGAGAGAACGGTATAGAATAGATTTATATCATCTCTGTAGCAATATAATGTGTCAGGTAATATCTATATAATATATGTTTATAGCCAATTATAGGCAAAATTATGAAAGGATCGCTGCGTTGCTTCTGATATATGGAGCGCATGGGTGAAGAAAAAAATGGTTTAAAATGTATACGTTAACGATGTTAATGGAGTACGGAGTCGAAGAAGACCGAAAAAAACATGGTATGACCAAATTAATGAAATTTTAAAGGTTGGCCATGTCATAAGCCAGAAGAATCGACGTGCGTATATGACTCGCTGTATGAATGTGGAGGAAGCTAGAGAGGTATTTCAGGATAGAGTAGTGTGGCAGTCCATTCTCTCTGCGTACCTCTGTTACTGTTATAGTTGTTGTTGTTGTTGCTATAGGCAATGATTTAAAAAAAATCATTAGAAGAAGTTCTTTGTATATATTTTATATGACAAAATAAAGCATTTTGTAAAACTAACTTACTAACTAACCATCACGCCGTCTCCCGAAGGGGAAGGAAGAAATAATGGACTGACACACTTTTGCTTTCCTGATTATTTCTCTCGATTCTTCAACATGACCTTCATGGCAGAATGGTAAGAGCTCTGATTCGCATTCCGAAGGTTCTGGGTTCGATTCTCGGCGATGGCAGTGTGATTGTCACACTGTCTTTGGTCTGGCTTAGAATTCTCGTGACAATAAAATGGCGATAGATTGGCTACCTGTCACATGTCACGAGAATCAATATATCAGCTTAAAAACAAATTGTATACTGTAATTGGGTTTAAGCGACCTGTTGTATACATAAAAAAAAAAAAAAAAACATTCATACATCGTGTCATTCAACTTTCCTTCCACTCCTCCCCTTATATTCCATGTACCGATGCGGCACTCCACCCTTCTCTGCTCGCCCCTGCGGGAGATGCGGTGTGATGGGTTGCGGACCTCATCGCCACAAATTTGGTATTAAGTGCTCAATAAATAATTACATTCAATATTGACAATAGAAATGAGCGAACAACATATTAATACATCCACCGACTCGATCAAGTCACAATTGAATCGTTTTATAATGCATACAATACTTATCATTGTCAATATGTTATCAATTCTTTAGCTCCAGGCAGAATTCCGAATCAAACTTTCGCTTTTCCGAGAAATCAAAATGGCTCCCACCAGGCAAGGACGTGTACATAAAACTACAGAAATACCCACCATTAACCTGTCAAGATACGCCGAAATCGATAATTTCTTTCAAACTCCTTATTTATGTACGTGTTTTTTCACACTGATGATGATGTGGCGGACCAACGATAAACTTCATAGTCCATTGATTTTCAAAACGTAATACACACGAGGAAATTCTACAATACATATGAACTCAAATACGAGAAAATATTAGCTTTTTTATAACCACGTTCCTAAAATGAAGGCCCTTGATTAGTGAAAGATTTATTAATATATTCAAATATGTATAAATTTTTGTGATATAAGTGCGATGGGCGAGAAATTGTAGTAAGTTACCGAATTTACGTATCTGGGACGATCCTATTTCTACGGGCATGTTTACAAGAGACGGAAAAATGGAGAAAGACATCGAAAGAAGGGTTGATGCTGGGAATAAAATAAATTGCGCACTCAAAATCATTACTGCAAATAGAAATATATCCACAGAAGCAAAGATAACAGTACACAATGGAGTTCTAGTGCCAATCCTTATGAATGGAAATGAAGCTTGAAAAAGCTTGGCAAGAAAACGATTAAAGTAAGATAAATGCCGTAGAAATAGGATCACTGAGAATAATGTAAGGGAAAACGATGTGTGATAGAATACCAAACGTCGAAATAATATAAAAATGTAAGGCAGATGATTGCATCAAAATAAAAATTAAAAAAATTATCCCTGAGATGGTTTGAATATATAGAAGAAATAGATGAGAATTTTTTTTAAAAATTGTTGCACACTAGCAGTGTGAGAGGAAAGAGAAGTCGTGAAAGACCAAGGAAAGCATGGCATGAAAGCATTCGAAGTCGGTAAAATCGTAAAATCGTGCATGGTACGATGTATGAATGTAGAGGAGGCCCTAGAGGTATGCCAGGACAGAGCATTGTGGCAATCCATCCCCTCTGATAATTATCATCGACAAAGGGGCAACATATTGTTTTATTTCCCACGATGTTGAACCAACCTGCCAACGGTAAAGCCGGTAGGTAGAGCAATATCTTTGATAAATAGAGTCACTTCAGAGTTTGATCTATTTTGTGATTTATCTCACCTAAGGTAAGCACTGTCTTTATTGTAAATGCGATTCATATTATTTATTTGTTATGTTTTGTTCAATATTTTGTATCTAAAGTGAGTTTAAATGTTTTTGATGTATTAAAATAAATAAATGAAATTGAAAACCAGTTAGATTTGCCAATTGTATTGGGAGGATTCGCTATTTATGACCATACAAAAATAGAGGTTGATAAGCAAAGCTCGTATTCAACAAAAAAACAAAGGTCTTTGAATCACGTAATAGAGATATGAAGCTCCGCAAACAACTATTGAAAACTTTTATATTAAGTATTTTACTGTATGACTGTGAGACATAGTGCTTAATAGAAAGAAAAAATAAAGAAAAGCCATTGAGATGTGGTTGTTTTGAAGAATTCTAAGAATTCCTGGAGGGACCACATCATCATCACCTTATGAAGACCACCTCAGAAAGGTAGATAAAACAAATAGACAACATAATGAACCTGAAAACCTCATGGGGGGGACGTAATGAAACATGTCATTTCTTTAAAATATAATAAAACTTCTATAAAACATACGTTTTCATATGTATTAATTCATTAACAGCTTCTGCTTTGTGTTGTTTTTGTCTTTTTTTCCCCCCTTTCCAACCCTTTTTGTCTAATGACAAAGAATACTGAATTTTATTTAAATTATTATTTTATTAAAATTTAAAGCGAGGTATAAAAAATACTTTTTATTTAAAAAAATGTCTTGTACATTTTTATTAACGATTGGAAATTATTAACGGGCCAGAAATAATATAAATAAGAATTATTAAGGAGCAGAAATGGTTAGATATTCTACTATTTACTAGTTAATAAGTAAATAATAATGCCACGTGAGGAGTCGGAGAAATCGACGAGCATGCATGACATTTTTTTATGAATGTCAAAGAATCGAGAGATGTACGTCAGAGAAGAAAAGTGTGGCAGTCCATTATTTTGGCCTACACCTTCAGGGACACGGCGTGATGGTTAGTTAGTTAGTTTGTTAATCTTACTCAAGACGACAAGAATGCTTAGTTTGGAAGATATAGTTTGGATATAGTGAATAATATCAGTACTTACTAACCATCACGTGCGTGTATGAATGCATAAATTAAAATTTATATTGTTTAAATTTAAATGTAAATTTAAAAAAAAATCCGAATCGTTCATAACATTGAGGAAGCGAGAGAAGTATTCCAGAAAATAACAAAAGTAACATGTTTGTATTAAATCTTATGTTGTTCAAATATAAATCATATAATCAAAACCGGATCCCACCCACCGAACCCGGATTCCGCCCTTTCAATAATCATATAGGTCACTTTGCTCTTACATAATCTGTAAGCATTAATTTTCAGATATTGAATGCAGTACATATTACCGTTAACATATTACCCGTTAACGTACCGTAGACATCAGTGGGTAAAAAAACCACCCGCGACTCGCTGAAGTCATGTAGCAAAGTAGAACAAAAACAAGTAACGTGGAAAATAATACAGTTCGTACATGTGCTGATAGGTGGAGTGGTGCCATCTGGCGAGAGAATTGAAAAACGTTATGAACTTTTTCGGTAAATTAGTAAGTTGTCGAAATGTGTTCCCCAGTGTACTTGTTTGCTTAGAAGGTTATTCGCAAAACAAATTTAAACGTCGGATTATATTTTTTTCTAATAGCATTAAATAATCAAATGTAGTCAACCGAAAAAAAGGGGTTAAAAATTTAATTTTTCAGTAGCTATAATGAATACTAGCGATATTCAAATCTAATAATCATATTCATTATTACAGCTATTGATTTTCTTGTAGCGAGTCTATCACCATTTTTATTGTCACGTGAATTCTCCCAGACCAGAGAGTTTTTTTTTTCACGCAATCATCGCCGGGAGTCAAACCCGGGATCTTCGGTATGGCAGTCATTGGTGTTGTAACTCTGCAATGAAGGTCGTCTGCTTTAAATTTCGTATAAAAACAGCTTGGCTTAATTTTTATTTCTTCTTTTGAAACTAAAATTACTTTCACGTTATTTCTGTTACGTTTTATATAATATTTAACGATGACAGATGAAAACATAGGTACAAAAGTTATAATATAAACGTCTGTTTTCTAGAAGTTTTATTATATTTTGCAGGATTGACTTGTTTTGCTTTTCTAAGTTTTTATCAAATTTTATTCACATAAATTATTTAATTTTGAGTTTTACATTATTGTTCAAAAAGCAATACATTATATGTAAATATTTTCAATATAATTATCGCCATTACTTTGTGTTGTGAATTCACATTTGATGTTTTTTATTAACACTTTTTTGCACTTTTCATTAACACAACATAAAATTCTACACTGAATTTGCATCTACGGCCCGAAAAGTGTATGTGAAAAGCGCAAAAATTTTGTATAAAATATATTTTTTGAAATTTTAATAAGACGGAAAATGTAAATATCAAATAGCTTAGGCAAAGGTTTGTATAATAGTAGATTATTGCGTATTATAGTAGACATATTTAATTTATATTATTCAATCATGATTGGTAAAAAAAAGCATAAGAAATTATATTTTATGTAGTTGACATATTTTACCTCTGTAAGGCATTATCAAATATAGCCCCTAGTAGCTCAAATGAAGCTACATTTGATAATGTTTTAGACAGACAAAACTTTTTTTCCACATAAAATATTTTAAAGAATCTAGAAAACAGACGTTTTATTTATCCAATTATTTGATAAAGAGTTTTACATCATTGTTCAAGAAATAAAACACTTACAATTGTAAAAAGAGGTGAATTTGTTTTTTTATAGTCTTAAAATGTTTCCTTACAGAAATATTAACGTTTTTAGAGTTTTCACGAAATAGACCTTGAGATCGGGTCTCAAGATTGAATATTAAGTAATTCTATTTGTATAAACCTGCTTTTAACTTTTTAGTGCCGGTACAAAAAATGAGTCAATTATAAAACTATGTAATTTTACAAACACGGTAAAATAATTATTCGATTTAATACGGTAATATTGTGAGAGGTCCCTTGTTTTTTAAACACCACTTTTTATTAACCGAACACCTATTTTAAATTAACTTAGAATATTAGAATTGTGTCAAGGCTAAAGAACAAAAAATTACAAGTCACATAAACTTGTTACTTGTGAAAAGTACAAAGTAAAAAATTTAAAAAATTTAAGTGCTGTATATAACAGACAATTGGAGGGCACGATGTAGAAAATTGACTTTGGGGTGGGATTTTGCAGGATTGTAGTACTCTCTAAGAGTCGCCCATAGTCAAAGTAAGAAAGCGCAATAGTCAGCCAATTTCTTGTAAAAAGCCTTCAAAGTTTCAAACGTTGCTTATATGTTATGTTAGAAAATTTGCCAGCGACTTCAACAATTAAGTGTCCGAGCGGATAGCTTACCGACTCTATTCCACCGACAGACTGGGTCCTTGTTCAAATTCCGCGTAATGCTCTTATTTTTTTTCTATTTCTAATATATAATATAATAAAAGCAATATAAGCAAAGCAAAAATATTATTAGTATTATTTTGTTGTATTGCTCTTAACATCATTACAGCGTGAGCAAATCAACGTAAAGGGCATATGTTAGCTATATCATAGTGATTATCGTGACATGTGATAGGTAGCTAATCTATCGCCATTTTATTAGACCAAATACATTGTGATAATCACGTTGCCATCCCTGGGAATCTAACCCGGGACATTCGGCGTGGCAGTCGAAGCACTTACTACAGCCAAGCAGGTAGTCAATCATTTCCTTACTTTGACGACTTTTAGGGAGTACTTTAACAACAACAACATGTCATCAATCCGTTTCTCTGAGGGTAGGCAGAAAAAATGGATCGCCACACTACTCTATCCTGGCACACCTCTCTAGCTTCCTCCATATTTATACCGCGAGTCATACACGCACGTCGTTTCTTTCGAGTACTACAATATTGCAAAATTTCATTCCGAATTTAAATTTCTATGTCGTGCCCTCCTCTTGTAAATATTTAATCATCAAAATGCAATGATTTTTATATCATGATACACTTGACATTCAAAACTATCAAGTTGCTATAACACAGACGACAATTTTTTTTGTCAAATAATATAATACTTACTGACTTCCTATGGCCATTCAACTCTTAAAGAGTTTTAGCCTCTTTGATGATTTTCCACCAAGTTTATCGATCCTGTGCTCTTTGCTCATAGCAGTCCGATTTACTCAACCTAGCCAAATCAGCCAGAACAGAGAGAATCAAAACACTGTTTTTCCACTTTGAGTGTATTTTTATCGATATGTTGTCAGTTTATATCGTTCCCTCGATGATGATAAAAAACCTTCGAAACTTGTCGAAAAAAATAAACTCAAAACAGTGTTAAAATTTATATAATGAATTGGCATTACGAAATCCACAATATGGGAAAACAAATACGTAGCTAATAAGAATAAGATGAGAATCTATAAAGCATGCGAAAGACCAACATATGGCGTTGAAGCAAGGGCAGATACAGTAACGACCAAACAAGTTTCGAGGACTTCCGAAATGAAGACACTGAGGACGATATCAGGCAAGACACTGAGGGATCGCGTGAGAAACACCATAATAAGAAAGATATGTGAGGTTGTTGATATTATAAGATGGATCAGACAGCGAAAAAGGGACTGGTACGGTCATGTTCAAAGAATAGACACCACCAGACTCCCCTATATTGCATTGCATAATCAACCGCATGGGACTCGACCTTGTGGAAGACCTCCTAAAAGATGGAAGGACAGCTAGAAATATACCTCACAGGAGGAACAACACTCTGGAGAACAAACTACATAGGTCTTCAATAAGGAAGAAGAAGAAGAAGAAGAAATTCCACGTATCCATCGGTTTGGATCGAATAAAAAAATTATGAAGAATTGCATATTTTTATAAGTTGGAGATAAGCTTTTGCCAATGTTTAGATACTACCCCTATTTATTTCTGGTAATAACCTTCAGATAAAGGAACGTTGAATAATACGCGAGGCCGGCAGTATGGAGATACCACAAGGTGTCTCTAACGTAGCGTCATTTTGCTATCTTCAGGAAAATCTTAAACATTTGGCGGGAAAGAGCGCAAAAATTTATTTCTACACCTTAAGACCAGTTTCACATTTATATTGTAATTTTTGATAAATGGATTTCAACTTTTTGATCTCTCGTTTTTTCCCAATTCCTGATTGATTCCGTAAACATTAATTGCTAAAAATGAGAAAATAATTCAGAAGCTGTTATACGAAATTCTTCGTATTTATCCAGTAAAGCTAGCTAAATTTGCAATGCAAAAATTGCTGTCAAACAGTGCCAGACTAAATTTGCAGCTCATATTTAAATGTACATAAATACTCATTTTTATTTTAGTTCCTTACTAATAAATTTAACGTAATATTATGATAAACTGGGACTCTTTTTCTGAACTCCAATATAGTCAACTGCAATAAAATACCATATTTTTTCAGCTCCTTTTTAGTAGTTAGTTTTTTAATGTTACTTTTACCACCACCCCCTTAAAAAGTAGTAAAAGCAAGTAGAAAAGTGTTTTTTTTAAACTATTTTCAATAATGCTATATAACTAACTAACTAACCCTAGGTAGTAAAAAAAAATGGACCGCCACACTGTTCTGTCAATAATACCATACCATAAATTAAGTTTCTTCCTCAGCCTATTCCCGTCCACTCCTGGACAGAGGCCTCCTCCATTCACTCCCCATGTCACACTTCTTGTGCAGACTGCTGGTTATTCAGATCATCCTTCCACCGTAGTTGCAGTCGCCCTACACTTCTCTTTACCGTTTCCGAGTCAGCAGTCTTCTTGTCCATTTTTCGTCTAAGCTTCATTGCCTGCCCATTGCCATTTTAGAGTCACCACCCGGTGGATGATGTAAATGACCTTAGTTTTTCTCTCACCGTATCGTTTCTGACTATGTCTCTTAGGCTTATTCCTGACATGGCTCTTTGGGTCACTCGTAGTTTCTCGACACTTTGTTTGGACAATGACACAGTTTCAAGACCATAAGTACCAACTGGCAGAACACAGACAAAGTTTCTTTTTATGAAAGTAAATAAAATATGTTACTATACTAAGAAAAAAATAAAAACAACTCACCTAATAATAATTGCGTAACAAAATATACGTTTTTAAATCGCTATATTGTTTTTATAAAAAAATAAGTAAATAACATATATACAACAATAGGTGAAATCCAGTTGTTCGTTTACAAGTATTTGTATACATTCAAAATGTTGTAAAAACAAAAACTGGTCAAAAAAAATTATAGCATATAGATTGGAGTGACATTCCAGGCGGTTTCTACCAATGCGCTAAATGGTGGTAGCCTTTCACATTGCGTTAAAAAGATCTTCTGCTTAATGCTTTAAATACAATCTTCATAGATGGCGTTAGTGTGTAGATTGAATAAACTACCACGCAAAGGGTGGTATTGCAGATTAACACATATACAACTTCCAAAAATTTGTCAGACATGGTGGTCTTAAGAAAAAAGGTGTAATGGGGAATGTTGTATTACATAAAGCGTGCGCTTTACTCAACCAATGACAGGTCCTGTAAACACCTCGATCAACCATATTCTGTTTTCAATTTGCATATTCGTCTCTATTGAGATACAATTGATTCTTGAATTAAAAAATATTTTATTTTTAATTTTCTCTTCGAATACGGGTTCAAATGGGTTAATGATATCTCCCGACAGCTTGCCTCGCAAATATCTTAAGAGATCTGAAAGAACCGCGGGCGGAAATAATATACCAAAAGATTTGAAAATAAGTTCCATCAGATTCAGACAAGTACCTTCACTCACATGTTAACAGTTGAGTGAATATATTTAAGTCTTCATTCGAATACGAAAACAAAACATATAAAATATAGTGTCTTACCAGTTTTTTTTATTTGATTGAATATAAATATATTTATGTGAAAGATCTCGAAAGAAAGGTCGGAGCTAGGAACAAAATAAATAGCGCTCTCAAAGTCATCACAGCAAATAGAAATATTTAAACTAAAGTAAATAATGGCAGTAAATAATGGATTTCTAGTGCCAACCCTCATGTATGATATTGATGATTGAACCTGGCAAAAATATTAAAGTAGGATAAAAGTCATAGAAATGAGATCACCGAGAAGAATGTGCTGGAAAACGATATATGTTAGAATACCGAACGACGAAATAAAAAAGAAATGTAAGACAGATGATTGCATTAAAATTAAATTAAAACAGGATCCCTGAGATGGTTTGGATATATGGAACAAATGGATAGGAAAAAAATAGTAAAAATGTTGTATTCAAGCAGTGTGAGAGTTAAGAGAAGCCTTGAAAGATCAAGGAAATATCATATCATACCCCATAGTCAGTGTTTTACAGAAGATAAACGATTTGTTTATTTTTGAAAAATGATGTTAAACTCCATATTAAATAATTAAAACAAATGAAGACGTCTGTTTTCTAGAAGTTTTATTGTATTTAATGTGAACGATATTTGATAATCAAATGGACATTTGATAATTATTTAGACATGCGCAATATGTCATTCCCATAAAATTTATTTATTTATTTATTGATCATTTACCAAGTACATGGTTTTAATACCTCCCAACTGGGGTAACCCGTTCTAGGGAGGCATTCCTAGTACTCTATATAATTTCAATATATAATATAATTTACAAATTTAGGGAGCAGTTAAGGGGAGCAACACATATCCTAAAGTGTATAACTTAAAATTAATTAACTTATATATTATATAACAGTATTTAAACACTACACTGTCTTATATAACACTATTTAAACTATTTACTTATTTTTAAAAATTATACTACATTCAAGCCGCCTTTTTTTTAATGTCTCCGTAGTTACATGTTTTTTGTAATTGTGCATTGTCAAAATATAATAAAACTTCTAGAAAACAGACGTTTTCATTCGTATTAATTAGATTAATTATTTCATACTTATTTTTATACTGAAAGCGATTTTTAAATCAAATTATCATATGTATAAGTATCTTTGTAGTAACAGTAATTAAGAACTATATATTTTTATCGTATCATTCTCCGCGTGGAGCTCAAGTACTTCACTTGAAGCGATGCAGCTTGAGGATACTCGGTTATTCGATACAATCGCATCGAGAGTGTGCCGGGGTTTTCTAAGTGCGCACTTATCGACAACTTTCAAAGTGTATTTGCTGAACCCTTTGACTGCTATACTACTTTATATACTGAAAAATATATCGAAAAATACTACCACAAATATAAAATAAAAAATTACAACATTCATGTTCATGCGTCTGCCGAGGTTCGCTATTTGTCCCTGGTACCTTCGTCAAAGACAGCACTGATTAATTTATTGACACCGTAGAATTTCATTATAATATACTTTATAAATTGAAAATTGAAAAATAACGTTGTATATAATACACAATATATTAAAAATCTCGACATGTTTCAAAGGATACCTCCATCTTCAGGCGTAAAAATATATATTATAATAAAAACAAAACAAATAAAGACTCATAATAAACGCATTTAAAAATCGATACAATACAAAAGAAAAAATTTACAAAGTATATTACAGCACAGATTGTTTTAATAGCCAAACAGCAGAAACAACCTGCCACTGGTTACTCCTATGGGTGGAGCAAACAAAGATCGACATATTACGTGATAGCGGAAGTTGCCTCAGGGATGCAATATCAATATTATATATTTTTTTACTTCTTACTATATTTTTTAATGTTTCTCAAACTTTTTCTCTTACTATTAATGCTTCTCTGATTATGTAATTGTAAACGATCTAGAATTGTATGTCTGCAATGTTTGTAATTTTTATTTAAATAAATGAAAAGGAATACATATAAATAGCCAATGGACTATAAAGCTATACTGAGTCAGCTTTTTGGAATTGAAATTAAATGTTAAATATAGAAATAAATATTAATAATAATTAGTAATATCATTTAGATTACCATCAGCAAGGATTATATCATAGAAACTAAAAGATATGGCGCATGGATTATCTCCCGAATGTATCATCGCACAAGCGTGGGAACAAGATGCGGTATTTATTGCACAGAAAGTGTTTAGTTTAAATCAATAATGAGTAATTGATTGGGCAACTGCAATCGTAAGAATTTATCTGTGGTTTTGTTAAGAATTCTTCCCTCTAGGGATGGGTTAGTAGCAAAGCCTTGCACTTCGTCCTCCACTGCTCTCAATATTCTGCTCACATCAGCTCAAAATATGAAACGCATATTTAAACGAAATTGTATAACTCTGTGTCCACTTAATTACCACGCCGCTTATCTGGAGGGGTAGGCAGAGATGATGGACTGCTGATGCTTTTCTGATATTACTCACGCACGTCTTTTACATTCACACACCGTGACACGCACGCTCTTCGGTTAAAACACATTTTCAATCAGTTAAAAAAGTATTTTCTTAAGTTTTTTTTTTTTATTATATAAAAATATATCTCTATAAAACTAGAGAATAAATCCAGCAAAATAACGTTACATTTGATGTCTACTTCCATAAACTTCAAACGGATATTCGGTACCCTGGGGCGTACGAAAATGTCAAACGATTTTTTGTGAATGACGTTTGTATTCGATAAAAAGCCACGAAATTTCTCAAACCGAATATCAAATGATCCAACAAAGTAGCTTGTGTATTTGTAGGAAATTTTTATTTAATTCATTGATTAATTAATACATCGGAAGCAGTGGAAGCGAACATTCCTGTAATCAATTCAATTGAGGGCTGATCATTATTAAGCTGTCAAGTATCATAAAAGTTAAACATATGTTTTTGATCCTAATTGGTGTTAAACATATAGACTTATAGAAGGGTTAGTACTGTGAATAAAATAAATGGCGCACTTAAAGTCATTACTGCAAATAGAAATATATCCACAGAAGCAAAGATGGCAGTGCACAATAGAGTTCTAGTGCCAACCCTCATGTATGGAAGTGAAGCTTGGAGCTGGCAAAAGAAGGATGAAAGCAGGATAAACGCCATAGAAATGAGATCACTAAGAAGAATGTGCGGGAAAACGTTGTACGAAAGAATACCGAACGATGAAATAAGAGAGAAACCTAAAGCAGATGACTGCATCTTGGATAAAATAAAAACAAAGATCCCTGAGATGGTCTGGATATATGGAACGAATGGATGAGAGCAGAATGGTTAAAAATTTGTACACAAGCAGCGTGAGGGAAAAAAAGAAGCCGAGGACGACCGAGGAAAACATGGCATGACCAAATTAATCAATTACTAAAAGGCGGCTACATTCGAAGTCGGAATAATCGACGTGCGTGCATGGTACGATGAATGAATGTAGAGTTAGCCCGAGAGGTATGCCAGGACAGAGCATTGTGGCGATCCAACCTCTCTACCTACCCTCTAGGAAAATGGCGTGATGGTTAATTAGTTTCATATAGACTAATAACTGTGCGATGCGATGGTGCTAAGTGATTAAATAATATTCTCGTAGTGTAGTTCCAACGTTATCCTAAAGATGCCACCCGTGGTACATGACACATGTTACAACAAATAGTGTTTTATCTTTTTCTTAGTTTTACTTTGTTTACTGTAGCTGATAATTGAGGGGAAGATTGAGGGATTTAGAGGCGCGAGATTCAGAAGAATGTTATGGCTGGGAAAATTTAAACTAGTGGAGTGGATTACTGACCGTGTGCAGCTTCATACAAGCTTCGAGAAACAAAAGTAAAACATAAGTAATGGATATGCAGCGAGAGAAAAATTTGTTTCTCAAGCAATTATCAAAAACTTGTGATTAATTATTTAATGCTGATGATAACGTTCATTTTCTAGAAATTTCATTATATAAATATAAAACTCTCTAAAGAGATAACACCTTTTTATCTTGCTGTTGTACTATCAAATGTCTGTCTCATTCGTATTAATTATTTGATATTGAGTTTTATATCACTGTAAAATAAAGAATAAATACCTTCAAAATACAATACAGTTTAAACTAATTAACTAACTAACTATCACGCCGTCTCGCAGAATGAATGGAACGCCACACTGTTCTGTCCTGACATACTTCTCTCGCTTCCTCTACATTCATACATCTTGTCATGCACGTACGTCGATTTTTCCGACTCCTCACGTGACCGACATTCAATATTTGATTGATTTGATCGTGCCAAGTTTTCTTCGGCCTTCCTCTATTTCTAGCTCCATTCACGCCGTTTACATATACCTTCTTTACCATTCTGTCTTTACTCATTCTTTCCATGTGTCCAAACCATATTAATAACCCTTTCATTATTTTGCTCATAACACTTTCATTCGCACCACATTCACTTCTTATACGTGCATTTGTCACTCAATCATATACAGATTTGTCACACATTCGTCTTAGAGATCTCATTTCTACTACATTTTTTCTACCTTAATCCTGCTTTTGCCAGATCCATGCTTCGCTTCCATACATAAGGGTCGGTAGAAGAACACCTTTGTGCACTGCCATTCTAGATTTTTTGGATAGGTTTTTGTTTGCGATGACAACTTTAAGTGCACCATTCACATTGTTGCCTGCCCCAACTCTTCTTTCAATATCCCTCTCCACTCGCCCATCTTTTGTCAACATACTACCTAAATACACGAACTCATCTAATTATTACTTAATCAATCCTCGTACCACTTCTCCGTAATGGAAAATGCATTTATTATTTTGACTTTGATTAGACTTTTTTCTATATTCTCATTCATTGTGTGACGAACGCTTATCGACTTTCCAATCATACATATTTAATTAATCGTTAAACTTCTTTAGAAATTATGTTTGTATTTTTACTGTACAATTTTGTTTCACCAATTCAAATATTTTGATTTTTCTGTTTGATCAACATTTAAAAATGAAATATTTATTTTGGAAGTTCATATCATTCTTTGAGCATAAGTAAACAATTTTCCCAATTTAACATGTTCTGAGGTAAGCGGAATCTCGGTTATTTGAGAAATGTTCTCAAAGCCCCAGACTCAAAAAGAAAACCAAATGTTTAACATTTGACCTCCCAGACAAGAGAGTCTGCTAGAAAATCAAATTTAAAAGCGAGGGATTGATATTCCAAGACAAAGAAATGAAGTTAAGACGGATTGAGGTGTCTGGAGAACCTAAAATATACCCAATTTATTTTACATACATGTATTGATTTTGAGTTTTAGATATAAAATTTGGTTATTTTAATACAAGATCCTCTTTAAACATTATTTGTATTGTATAAAATGTTATTTTAAGAAAACTTAAGTAGCTCTAAAAGCATACATCATATTAAAATTGTTATGAAAATTAATTATACTTCAATTAATAAAATTTTGATAATTATTTGAAAATAAAATAATACATTGCATATTTATTTTAATAACACTTGATTTTATGGGGTCGACCGGTTTCGGCAGCTGGCTGGCATTTTTTGGTTTTCATATTCACCCAGAAGATGGCAGCGAGCTACCAAAACTTGTCGAAGCCATAAAATCAAGTGGAATTTAAAAAATATGCGTATTATAAAAAAATTGTCAAAAAAACTTTAAGATGTTCATTTATCAACAAAATAAAAATCGAATTACAACATAGAAAATTTTAAATATTATATAAATTAAAAAGCGCGTTTTACATATTTTTTTTTTAGAAAAATATTAATGCAAAACATAAATGTTGTTAATTGCATTTTTTTTAGTAATTAAGGGTAATTGTCAATAATGAAAATAATATAAAATAATAAACTTGTCGTTTTAAAATACATTTAGTTAGATTCGAATTGTCTTAAGTATTCTCCGGTTTCGGGAGCCTGCAAGAATATGTATATGAAACATGACTTTCAGTCGTTTTAGAAACCTATTTTTTTAGACCCACAGGGAATTAAAAAAAAATATCAATACATATTGTTGCAGTATTTATTAATAAGTTCATGAATTTGAATAAGAAAATAAAACGTTTTTTGATATAAGATTGACGCATGCAATGTTATCTTGGTAATATCAGCAGAAAAGTAAGTAACACTGCCAAAGAAAAATCTCTCTTTCAACGTCTTTAACACATTAATTGCGGGTGTTTGAAAATACTAGAAAAGCTGGAGAATTTCACAAATATATTAACGGGAAAAAAATTACAGGGGACGCTTCCGTGGGAGTATCTTAGACAGGTGTGCAAGGACATGCAACGTTTCATATTTTGAGTTGAAGAGTTTGAGTTTGCTGCAAACCAGTCCTAGGATTGAAACACCGAAGAAGATTTACGTGAAATTAAACATTTTAATTCAAATCTAGACCTCTGTTCTTATGCAAAATATTTTTTTAAAACACATACACAATATTTTCCAATACAATTATTATACGGCTTTTATTACATATAAGATAATATCTACAAATAAATTAAACTTCATATAAAAACTGTTGCGATTTGAAGTTTTATTTATTTGTTATATGACGTAATAATATAATAACAGTAGTGAAAACCAAATATCGAGCCATGTTAGAAATCGAAAAGAGATACGCGTGACACTTAACAATAAACCTTGCATTAAAGGTTTATGCGATGGATGTAGTTGGTTTTAATGATTAAAAATTTATGAATATAAAAATAATTATACATCAACGTATTTGTTATAGCAAAATATTGTTTTAATTCTGTTAATTGTAATGTACAATTTTTGATGTTGTAATAAAGTTTTTATCGTTAAAAACGTGTCTGGATTATTATAACTATTAAAAATATAAAATATAGGGAGGCGCGGAAAAACGGATTTTTTTCTGCTGGCGTAGTAGCATAAAGGTTGGAAACCGCTGCTTTATTCAGAAGTGGGCATAACAATGTTTTAATTTAATAATTGTGTTTTTTCATACTTCGACCGTAAAATATTTGTCATTATCTTTTTCAAACAATGGAAACACATGTGTAGTTACATCCTATACATTATGAAGTGTTTAACTGTTTGGCGACTCGTACACAATTTTAGAGAAAGTATTAATCCTTTTTTTTTTCAAAAAAACTAACTAACTAACAATCACACCGTCTCCCCAAAGAGGTAGGCAGAAAGAATGGACTGATACACTTTTATTTCCTGACATATTTATCTCGCTTCCTCAATATTCATACATACATACATACACATACTTGTCATGCACGCGCGTAGATTTCTCTGACATTCAATATTTGATTTATTTGATCGTGCTACGTTTTTCTCGGTTTTCCTCTTTTTCTAATTCCATTTGCATCGTTAACATACAGTTTTTATAACATTCATTTTAACTAATAATTAAATAACACGATGTTTTTTAACTACTTATACTTTTGTCTTTATTTAGACAGCGATCGGTTTCGCCAGGCTCGCTGGCATCGACAGACTGGTGCCAGCGAGCCTGGCGAAACCGGTCGCTGTCTAAATAAAGACAAAAGTGGAAGTAGTTAAAAAACATCATTTTATTTAATTATTATTTACAATGAACTTCCGTCAAGAGATTTCATTAAAATTATTTGATTATTCATTTTAACTATTTTTAAAACAGATTTCATTACAGTTTTGTAATAGATTCTTTCTCACAATCTGGTAAATCAGGAATAAAAACTTGTTTTAACATTTCCCGCACACATTGTGTTAAAAGCAGTTTCTTGATGAAATAGACTCCATTTCTTACGCACGAGATACAATCTCTGTCGGGACACAGCAAATTTGGCAAAAGACAAATTTTACTTAACTAATTTTGTTGTTTTTAAGCTCCGCTGGCACATTTATCAGGGTTCAGATATCATTTTTCCCGGGGCTAGATATTTCCCTTTTGAGATGAATGCTGACAGTGTTATTATCTGGAATATGCTGACTCAAAGCATATTTCGCGTTCAAAATAAAGAAAATATTTCAAACCCCCAACAACGGACAACTGTGGGTAGGCCCACAGAGGACGGGCGAGGTTTGATGTTTAATTTTTCCTACATTTACCTGCCTTATTTGTATCCAATTACTCGTTTATGTTTAATGTTTCTTGAAAATTCACATTAAACTCCATATTAAAAAATTAATACGAATGAAAACGTCTGTTTTCTAAAAGTTTTATTGTATTTTATGGGAATGACATGTTAAGCCTGTCTGTTTGAAAGGTGAAACATGTCATTCCCAAAAATTATTATACACTCGTAGCTTCTAGAAAACGGACGTTTTCATTCATATTACTTAAACGCGTTTATATAATATATAAATAATTATTATAAAATATTGTTCACTTTTTCTTCTATTAAATTTCATCTTTCACGTATTTAATTTACTGCAGTTGATTGTTTATCAATTTTCATTAAGATGCGTCATTTAACCTCCGAAAATTGATATTAGTATACTCGTACAATAAATATTCCCTATACTAGAAGGCTGATTAAGATTAAATGTTAATTTGTTTCTTGAATAATGATATTACTCCAAATCATATAATTATTACGAATGAAAGCGTCTGTTGTCTAGCAGATTTTTTTATATTTTATGGGAACAACATCTTTTAAAAAATTAATACGAATGAAAACATCAGTTTTCCAGAAGTTTTATTATATTTTATCGGAATGGAAAGTTTTGTCCTTCTAAGGCATTATCAAATGTACATTTGATAATGCCTTAGAAGGGCGAAGCATGTCATTCCCATAAAATATAATAAACTTCTAGAAAACTGACGTTTTCATTCGTATTTATTATTTAATATGGAGTTTTACATCGTTGTTCAAGCAACAATAAATTATTGAAATCTCTTGATGGATATTTATTTTTAAAAATAATTAAATAAAACGATGTTTTTTAACTACTTCCACTTATGTCTTAATTTCGTCAGCGACCAGTTTCGCCAGACTCGCTGGGATGGACAAAATGGTCGATGTGCTTTTGCTCAACCTATCTACAGCTATTATTACTATTGTGGGGATTTGTGGTGAGAGTTGAAAGACGGCGGAGGTTTCAGCGTTTATTGCGGATCACAAGTAATTACACGTAACCGTATGATGTACTCGTGATGGAGCGTGGCTGGATGTCGATGGCAGCGGGGCGGAGTCCGGTGGTGAGTCGTAGAGGATGAGGGCTCGCTGGGCGGTATCGTCGAGTGGCTGGAGCGAGGAGTCGTCGGAGGTTTCTCGTACGTAGACGGCGTAGTGGAGACTCGTATCTCTTCGAGATCGCGATACTGGCTGACGTTTAGAGTGGACTGACTTAGCTTCGTAGCGCGGCGTCGGAGGGAGTCCGATATCCCTCGTGGCGTAGACTCGCGTCTGTTAGAAGTCGTAAGAGTAACTGATCCTATTGGGTGCTCGGAAGTACTGCTTTTATATGCTTTGGTTTCGTCATCTGATGACCTGATCCGATGACCTGACCTAGTGACCAACTTGAAGAATTCAGGGCTCGCGAATCATCAAATTTGATAATTAGGTCTTGGGTCAGCGTTTTTGTGTTTATTCGTGTCATATATTTCTTCATGAAATATGTTTATCTGGGTTATGCATTTACCCCGACACTATGTTTTAATATCTCATCTACGAACCCAAGAAATAATAAATACGAATGATTACCGACGTTTTCATTCGTATTTATTATTTAATATGAAGTTTTACATCATTGTTCATGAAACAATAAATAACAGGATGTTGTTCTGTAATACAGATGTCTTTGATCGTACCCTTCCGGCAACTATCTAATAATTCATTTTTTGCCCCGGCATCGATCCTTTCCAAGGACTCCAGTTTGTAATTTATTCGTTTTATTTTTCAAGTACATTTACATCCGGGATAAAAGCAACACCTGCCACTCTGTTTGAAAGGAGAGCTTATTAATTCTGTTTGTAAATATATTTTTGTTTTCAGATACTGTTTCAGTCAAATTCAATTCAAATTTACATCGCGGGATTTTTGTGAAGGTTTTCTATTATATTATTTTCTGGTGGAGCGTAAATGATAACATTGTATTAAGCACGGAATAATTATTTACGTTTTTATTTAGTTGGGACTGTTAAAATGAAAATCGTTTTATATAAATAATGTTTATTTTACGTAGATTATCGCGTTTAAATAATTATTCTGCCGTCTTTCGGGTTTTTCTTTTCGAGTGACGTTTCAGAGACGGACTCCATCTTCAAAGTATTTAAAGTATTGTATATTAATGAAATAAAAAATTATATGTTAACGATGTAAATGGAACCAGAAATAGAGGAAGACCGAGGAAAAAGTGGCACGATAAAATAAATCAAATATTAAATGTCGGCCATGTTAGGAGTCAGAGAAATGTATGAATGTTGAATGACACGAAGTATGCCAGAAAAGAAAAGTGTGTCATCTTATATTTAACTAACTAACTAACCATCACGCCGTCTCCCCGACAGGGTGGGCAGAAAGAATGGACTGTCACACTTTTACTGATGCGGCACTCCATCCTTCTCTTTTCGCCCGGCGGGAGACGCGGTGTGATGGGTTGCGAACCTCATCGCCACCAATAGGCATCTCCCGCGCACACTTTGATCGTCCAGCATCCACAAAATAAATCTTAAACAAATAATATAAAATTCAATTATATAAAATAAAAATAACAAAATAAAATAACAAAATAAAAATAATTTAACACAAAATGTCCTTTTTAGATGGTGCACATATTGTCTATTTAATTTTTGTTCCACGTATCCACCGTTTTCTTTAATTAAGCACATAATATAGTAACACATAATGTTTTTTTCGATGTTGCACATGTTGACATGGACGATCCGGACTTTTGTGTTTATTTAATTTATGTTACACGTATCCACCGTTTTTTAACTAACTAACTAACTAACCATCACGCCGTCTCCCCGAAAGGGTAGGCAGAAAGAATGGACTGTCACACTTTAACCGATGCGGCACTCCATCCTTCTCTTTTCGCCCCGCGGGAGACGCGGTGTGATGGGTTGCGAACCTCATCGCCACCGTTTTTTAAATTAGCTAATTATTAATTTTTGAACGATTATAATAATAAAATAATAATAAAAATTTAATTTAATTCCGTAATAAAAATTTAACAATAAATTAAACGTCTTAGCTGAATCAATATAATAACTGGTTGACCTCTTTTCAGTCCACTCAAAACACTTATTTCAACCACTTGAATAAAACGATCCTGATAGGAAATCGAAGTTTCCTTTGTCGTTCTCAAGTGGTTAATCTAATAGAAGGAGTATTTTAAAAGACTTCACGAGCCACAAAGAGGTTTCTCTCCGAGTAATCAGATCTCTACCCATAGCAGCATCCTATTGGGTCAATCATATCCGTAGTGAATCGGGCAACAACATTGCAACTTTAATACTATGATAACATTTTTGAAGTGAATTAAAAAGAGATATTTTGTACGTTTATCGTTATCCGTAAGGCACACTGGAAACTATAAAATGTGTTGCTAAGAAACGTCAAAAAAATAATAAAATGATACAAAATAAAATAAAATAAATTAAACACAATATATTCTTTTTAGATGGTGCACATTGCACATATTGTCTATTTAATTTATGTTCCACGTATCCACCGTTTTTTTTAATTAGCAGTAATTAGGCACTTAAAAAATCAACGTAAAGATAGGCGTGGAAATAAATCATATATACAAGTTCCAAAAATTTGTCGGACGTGGTGGTCATAAGGAGGAATGGGGAATGTTGTTAAACATAAAGCGATCGCTCAACCCAACCAATGACAAGTCATAAGTCCTGTAAGCGCCTCGGCCACCACCTTCTGTTCCTAGAAAACAATTTACATCTAAGTCTCTATTGAGATACAATTAATCCTTATAAAAAATCAACACCAGCAAGAATTTTAAAACAATATTGAAGAAATTATTCAAATTGTCATTGGAACAAATGAAAATTTTATTTTTACACCTCTCAAGATTCTTTATGTAAATGAAAAAACTTGTATAATTTTAACATCAAAACAGTACAAACGTATTACCTGTCACAATTTACTATTATAAAGTGCGGCAACAATCAAATTGACCAAAACAATTCACTTATACACGAAATATCGCAAAATTTACGGGAGCACCACATGAACCAATGTTTTATTACTGAAATTATGTTTGAATAATTTAAGTTATGTGATATAATAATTTGATATCTCTATTGACTACCGGTTTCATTTGGAACAAATGCTAACTGGTGAGGATAAAAATCGAACTAAGTTATGACAATGACCGAACTTTATTGACATTGATAAATAATAAAGTATTATTTTTGCTGGTTTATTTGTGTTTGGATTTCCAAACACTTCCCGAAAACCGATAAAGCATAATAATGAAAGCTCGGCTGATTGCTTAAGTTGGGCCCAGTCTGTAAATATTTCATTTATGATGGAATTTTAAATGGAATCCAATACTGGATAAGTCTTTGTGTAAACAAAGTTTTCGTTGACGCGGCTGCTTGTATTTATTTTGGACTTTTTATTTAGTGCCTCCTGAAAGCTTTTAAATGTTTTCATATAACAATCCTGGTTGTGTTTTTATATCGGTTTTTTTGTAATCTAAAGAAACTTAATTGAATTGATTATAAAAGCGAAATTCTTTCAAATCAAGTTAAGGACGGAATTAAATGCGATTTATACGAATACTTTTGTACATAAATGTATCTTTTAAAATAATTTTACTGTTTTCTTTAAAAAAGAAACTCCTTTTTGTAATATTTACGTTTTAAATAACTAATGTAGAATCATAACGTTGTATTACAAGTAGATTAATGTAGGTTTTGTTTACTCATAAATTAATAATTTATTAATATTTTTATTGCGTAAAAATTAAAATAATATTTTAACAAATTCGGATATAAAAAAAAGAGATTTTATATTTTACAAGTAAAGGCGATAAAAAAATATTGGTAAAATGACTGAGGAAAACGTGTTGGCCACGTGAGGAGTCGGAGAAATCAACGCGCGTGCCTGACACGATGTATGAATCTTATGGAAGCAAGAGAAATATCTCAGAAAATAAAAATGTGGCAGTCCTATCTTTTTGTCTAGCTTTACGGGAAAACGGTGTGATGGTTTGTTGCTGTTGTAATGATTATTAAATGCATTTTTTTTTAATTAAAGAGTTTAAAACAAATATTTATACGTATTAAGGTCCATTTACACAGGACAGTCATCAGCCGATACCGACACGTCACGCGTTTGCGTTGAGCAAATAATCGTTTTGCTTGTTTTGATGGTGTCTTGTTACTTTTAATTACTTCAGATTCCGTTCATATCATATTTAAATATCCGAGATAATCGTCTTCTCCACGGTGAATTTAAATGGTAGTAAAAACGGTATTATGTAAAAAAGAATTATATACTGTAGAAAACACGTATGAAAAATATTGATCGTTTTTATTAAGTGCCAATTTTATGTAAGCAGGTGGTTTATTCGGCAACCCCCGACGGTGATTTTATTATTGCATTTGAGATAACGAGTCGGTAAGATTTAAGGCTATTTTTATCGTGACGTGTCGGTATCGGCTGATGCCTGTCCAGTGTAAATGGACCTTTATCCTGTAACGCTAAAAATGTTTTTTTAGTTAAGTTGAAGTCAGTAGATTTAGTGAGAATTATCACCAAACTAAAAGTAAGTGTAACGTGATATTTCGTGTATGTAGAAACTTATGTGTCTTCTGTTCCGTGTGGTTAGTAATAACGACTTAATCGACCAAACTTATTTTAATTGAGACTAATTCACAAAGCGCTAATCGTTTGATGTCGGTGTTAATTGATATCGGATTCTGAACGCCTTCCTTCAATTATCGAAAATTCTAGACCCTTTTTCGCAGGCGAACAATGGTACACAAATTAATTTCGTGTTTCTCTGATCTCTCGCGAAATAAAAGGCTGGATATTTCTAGAAAGATCATCCCTTACAGATAGAAAGGGTCGGAATATAAAAAGCATCCGTCTACCAGTCGCTGATTTCGGATATTTTTCCAATTGACACCTGTAGAAAAAGAACACGTTCAAAGATTTTGAATTTCTCTCGCGAAATCGTTCAAATTTCAAGTTTTTTTTTCTGAATGCAAAAGGTTTTCGTCTATCACTGTTGACTAACGAATAAAAAACGTTATTCATTTATTTATTTACACTTAATAATAAATATAAGGTATATTCAAGGTCATTTCCATTTAGAAATTGGTAAAGAAAATATACTATCACTTTGTTATTTTACGCTTATATAGTTTTTTGACCCGATAATACAAAAAATAATAATAATCGAAATAGAGAGTAGTTACAATAATAGAACTTCGATATGACATCTTCTTCTTCTTCGGTTAGAAAAGATCTTGTTATTTATAATTTGGATGAAATTGGTGGTTTGAAAACATCTCGTTCATTTTTACTTTGGATTAACTTTACATTAATAAAATAAATCCGAAAAGACAGTTGTTATAATTACAGAATTTCAATATAATATCTTCTTCTTCTTCTTCTTCTTGTTACTTTCATTTTTGATGTTGGAAAACTTCGTGTTTATTTTTACTTTGGATGCAGCATCTCTAAATAATGATTTTGAATTGGAACAAAAAAATGATAGGATCATTTAGATGGTTTGGACACACGGAAAGAATAAATGGTAAAAAAATATACTCGTATGTTAACGATGTACAATAAATGGAAGTAGAAATAGAGGAAGACCGAGGAAAAAGTAACATGATCAAATAAATTAAATATTGAATGTCGGCTACGCGAAGAGTCAGAGAAATCGACGCGCGTGCATGAGACGATGTATTAATGTTGAGGAAGTGAGAGAAATATGTCAGGAAATAAAAGTCAGTCAAAAGTCAGTGGCAGTCCATTCTTTCTGCCTGCCGTTTCGGAGAGACGGCGTGATGGTTAGTTGATTTTAAAAACATTTTACATTCTTTTAATGTGGTTATGAGCTCTTAAGGTTGACACATGTTTTAAGCCGTTCTTTACGATTGGATGGACATTCTTTATATGGCTAAATAACTTAATATCTTCTTCTTATTCTTCTTTTTGTTACTTTCATTTTTGATGTTGGAAAACTTCATGTTTATTTTTACTTTCTGCCTACCCCTTCGGGGAGACGGCGTGATGGTTAGTTAGTTGAACTTCTACCGTGAAATTTCTCACAACAATATATTTTTTGCAACTATTTACGTAAGACACATTCCGTTTTTCAATTCAACTGTTTGTTTAGAGCGCACACTCAGAAAAATGTTTTTAACTGTAAAAACATAACAAAGAAAGCAGTTAATTCATTAGAAAATGCGTAAGTACAACTTCACCTGTGCCCAGGAAAATACTGAAGACATCTTGTAGAGAATAAAATATAACGCGTTAGGGGAGAAGCTTAACCTTAAAGTTTATGTGTCTAGGATTATGTTCTTTAGCCATATAAAGACATCCAATCGTAAAGAACGGCTTGAAACACGTGTCTTCAACCTTAAGCGCTCACAACCACATTGATAAAATGTAAAATGTTTTTTTAACTAACTAACCAACTAACTAACCATCAGGTCGTCTACGCGAAGGGGAAGGCAGAAATAATGGACCGCCACACTGTTCTTTCCTGACATATTTCTCTCGCTTCCTTAACATTCATACTTATTGTAACGCTCGCATATTAATTTCTCCGACTCCTCACGTGGCCGACATTCAATATTTAATTTATCTGATCGTGCCACGTAATTTTCCGTCTTCTTCTTTTTCTAGTTCCCATATTCTTATATTTTTACCATTTCTTTATGCGTATACAACTGTAAATTAATTATAAATATTATCCATCTTCCAAATGAAAATTTATGTTCCTCACAAATTCTTCCTTATTCTTCTTATTATTCTTCCTCAGCCTATTCCCGTCCACTCCTGGACAAAGGCCTCCTCCATTCACTTCCATGTCACTCTGTCCTGTACAGACTGCATCTAGGTTATTCCGACGTGTCTGTTGAGATCATCCTTCCACCGTGGTTGCGGTCACCCTGCACTTCTCTTTGCCGTCCACGGTCTCCAAGTCAGCAGTATTCTTGTCCATTTTTCATCTGAGTTTCTGACTACGTGACTTGCCCTTTGCCATTTTAGAGTCGCCACCTGGTGGATGATGTCCAAACAAAGATAAAAATGTCTAATTTGAAAACAGGTTTACCCCAGGCGGGTAGAGCAAATTGCTCAGAATCCCGCAATGTCTCGATAATTAAGACGTCATAATTATATACGTTTGTACATTCCAGTTAGAGCCAATAAAGCAAGTTTTTATGTTCTTTTAGCGTTGCGGGTCCGTTGGTTTGTAATAATTTCCATGTTAGTATTAAGTATGAGGATAGTGACGTTAAATTTAAGAAACTTCTAAAGACTGCACTGCTCGGTCAGTCTTTGTCTAGTGCGCCCTTGGAGTAATTGATATTACAAAACGGCGCATTTAAAATATAAGTCATCAAAATAATCATTCTTCTTCTTTTTGTCACACCTCCGTGGTACATAGGGCCTCAAGGAACGTTCTTCACCCGACACTATCGCATGCCTGATGCCTAACATCATCCCAAATGAGGCTAGCTGCTTTAACCTCGTCCTGTAAGGCTCTTCTACAGGTGGCTCAAATATCAAAATAATAATAAGAATAAAAACATAAAATTTAAATGGAAGAAATGTTTCTGAAGCGCTCTGGGGAGTTTTTCCTTGAAAATAATGTGTTGTGTCATTTATCATGTCGGCCGACCTTATCATCCTTCGCATTTGTTATTAACTTTCCCTAATAGCCTAAAATTTTCCCCGTAATCTCACATAAGTCGTTCATTAGGGATGCTTACATCGCCATCAAAGTAATAAAATCAAATGTTTTGCGGTTAAGTAGTAACTCATCTGTTTTTACTGTAAGCCTCGCCATCAATACGACTCTGATTCGGTTCAAGGAAAGCCTCTTATTATATCGCTCCTGTTGTCCCGAACTGAACCGATAAGGAAAATCCATTAATAACCTTTTTACGACTTTCCCTCCCAATGTTTTATTTAATACAGCTGTGTTTATGTGATTTATGATGCTTCAAAAGCCATAAAACGAATAAATGCCAATAGTACAAATCTGCTATTAATCCTTCGTTATCGGATACGCATGTTCTTTTGTTAAGTTTTTTTCTGTCTTTGCATTCGAATACTAATATTGACTATCCAGTTATGAATATTAATCGTTTTGAGAACTAAATCAAGATTAGGTACTACCGTTGTTTAGTGTAGGCAATTACTAAAACTGTTTTAATCCACCGATTGGGCAGAAATGCTGAGTGTAACAAAATATTTAAAACTTATTACCCGTAAAGACACTATCTATCTATGAATATATTTTACAACACTGCTGTTTATGTTCTCTGAATGTAGCAATTGAAAGTATATGAAATAAAGTGATTGTGGAGAAAATACAAATCAAATTAGTTTATTTCATCAAAAGACATTACAGAATTAAGGTTTAAGGCATCTATTAAGAACAGGTAAAATAATATATTGTGTATAGTATACTACCAGAAACGCACGAAAGATGGTTCGACATTAGGAAGACAGGATACTCTCCAAAATCATGAGTATTTGCCTTCTGACCGTACTTTCACTAATAAAGTTAATTTCACTTGTAAATTGAGCGATGAGAAGTCGATAATATATTATATATCCATAAATGTAAGGTTTTACAAAGTCTGAAACTAAAATTTAATTTTGATTTTTAAAAACTAACTAACTCATTACGCCGTCTCTCTGAATGGGTAGCTAAAATAAAAGACTGCCACACTTTTCCTTTCTGACATACTTCTTTCGCTTCCTCAACATTCATACATCGTGTCATGCACGCACGTTGATTTCTCCGATTCCTCACGTGGCCAACATTCAATATTTGATCGTGCCAAAAACTAAAAACTGACTAACCATCACGCCGTCTCCCCGAAGGGGTAATCAGAAATAATGGACTGCCACACTTTTTTTTCCTGACATATTTCTCTCGCTTCCTCAACGTTCATACATCGTGAGAGAGAGAGAGAGGTGTATAATTTCAGAATAAGTATATATCAACTTTTCGTAAAAATTGAGCTTTTTATTAAAATTGCTTATTTGTATAAAACAATGACCAAAGATTCCATTTGGACATTTTTGTTCTGCTTAAATCACTTGTATTCAAATCCTATACAGTACGCTTGTATTTATGGGGAGAAGAATAGGTCTGAGGGAGTGAAAGTACCTGGAATTCAGTTAATAAAAGGGAATAAATTCCGGTAGGGTATTCGCAATATTCCGTAAAATTTCATTACAGCTTTCCGTTTTGTTGTAAAAGTATAAAACGTATATTCATTTAGAACAGCATTATTAATCTTTAATAAAATATTTCATTTTTAGAATAATAGAAGGTCATGGTACTAACAGTCTTCTTATTCTTTTGGTGCCGCTTGAGGTCCCCCCAATATTGGCGATGCAGCGAAAGCATCTCTGTCTTGCCCTACTTAGAACAGGTTCTCAACGGTTTACTTATTCCACCTTTCTTATGACCACCATGTCTGACAAATTTTTGGAAGTTGTATGTATGTTAATATTCAACACCACAATTTATTCACGTTTTAAACTTTGAACACCTATTATGCGAAAATTGTTCGGTTAAAACGTGTTACAAAAACGTTTTAACCGATTTTCGTTAAAACGGTCCAAGTTAGCATATAAAATGGGAGGGACATTTCTAGGCGTTATCTAGCAGTGCGTTAATGGCGGTAGCCTTTCACATTGCGTTATAAAAAGATCTTCTGCTTAATGCTTAAATCTAATCTTCATAGATGGCGCTGGTCTGTAAATTGAAACTGACATGTGAATTGTGGTGTTGGATATTAACATATATACAACTTCCAAAAAATTGTCAGACATGGTGGTCATAAGAAACGTGGAATGGGGAATGTTGTATTACATAAAGCGTGCGCTTAATCCAACCAATGACAGGTCATAAGTCCTGTAAACACCTCGATCACCATATTCAGTTTCCAGTTTGCATCTTCGTCTCTATTGAGATAAAATTAGTCATTGTACTTCATAATTTCTCTCGAACCAAATAAACATCGAGTTAAAATATAGTTATACTCGTATACCTTGACAACATACTAACACAATCTCTTGACCCAGACTTTGAAGAAGAAGAAAAAAATATAGTCAAGCCGATCATCAGCCTTGTATATCTATTCTACAAGTTTATATGTTTTATTTTTTATTATTATTCATTCACGTTTTAAACATTGAACACATTTTATGCGAAAACTGTTCAGTTAAAACGTGTTACGAGTATTTGAATTAAAACACGTATTTTTTCAAGTTTTATATACCTATTAGCATTTTTAAAACTAAAACGAAGCTCGTTGTCGGTACGTACAAATATTTCGAGTGAAATGATCAGTGGTTGAAATAAAACAAATAATAATAATCCCACTTCATCGTCATTTCACTCGAAATATTTGTATGTACCGTACAAATATTTCGAGTATGTACCGTACAAATATTTCGAGTGAAACGATCAGTGGTTGAAATAAAACAAATAATAATAATCCCACATTAAGTGATTTATTGGAAACACAATAAAATATTTGTAAGCTTACAAACAATGACGTAGTTTGAAATGGCGGTTATAAAGTAGTCACTTAAAAAATGTTAACTAGTAAGCTAGAGTAAGTAAAATTTATTAACATATGTTAAGATAACTCTTATGTTTGAACAAGTTTAAGAAGTTACTTAAAAGAGAGACGTAAGTGTAAGGTTTATTAAAAACCAAAAGTTAAAAAAAATGGCTAGAATGGCACTGCGCAATGGTGTTCTTCTACCGACCCTTATGTATGGAAGCGAACCATGTAACTAGCAAAAGAAGGATAAAAGTTGAATAAATGCAATAGAAATGAGATCTCTTAGACGAATGTGTGGAGACTCAGTGTATAATAGAGTGTCGAATGAAAATATAAGAAGTGAATGCGGTGCGAATGATGGTGTCATGAACCAAATAATGAAAGGATCATTAAGGTGGTTTGGACATATGAAAAGAATGTATGAAGAAATAATGGTAAAAAAATTATATGTTAATGATGTAAATGGAATCAGAAATAGAGGAAGACCGAGGAAAACGTGGCACGATCAAATAAATCAAATATTGAATGTCGGCCATGTGAGGAGTCAGAGAAATCGACGCGCGTGCATGACACGATGTATGAATGTTGAGGAAGCGAGAGAAAAATGTCAGGAAAGAAAAGTGTGGCAGTCCATTCATTCTGCCTACCCCTTCGGGGAGACGGCGTGATGGTTAGTTAGTTAGTTTTAAAAAAAAGAGCATTAATTGTTGTCAAACTTAAGGTGTCAGTAATGTACAGTAGAATTCCATTATGATGATAAATGTATTATTGAAACGATAAAAACCAACACTCATTCTAAAATAAAAATCTGCGAATCCCAATCATAAAATATGGATCTATGTGTCATTTTCTGCCCCTCGTTTTCTGTCTCATTTCGTTTGGTTATCCCAAAGATGAAGGTTTAATTTCTTCGAAAACTCGTGAATAAGAATACACTCAATAGTAGAAAAAAAGTAAATAACTATGCAGAACCATATTTTCAAAATAATTTTTTTAATCTTATGAAAATTACTAGTTTTTCAAATGTCAATTCAATAACAAAGTGTTGGTTAGTATACAAGGTACAACGGTATTTAAATTAAAATAAAATTAACGGGAAGTAAACATGGGTTTTGAAGACCTAAAAAAATAATATATTTTTTTGTGTTTATTGTTTTTCATATTGTACCAAAATATTTCCAGTTTTTCTGTGCTTAATGGTCCTGACAATTAACTATTCTTTCTTCATTGACTATAGTACATCATCGTTTGTGACTCTCTCTGTCCATGATATATTAAATATCCTACGACATATCCACATTTCAAAGGCATACGGTTTTTGGTGATAGATTTTATCTAGGTCCATGTAAAGATGGATAACACATAACATCGAACTCTTCTCACTTCCAATTTGTTAGTAGGTCTCCATTGCATAGCACCGATTCCATTTTGAAGTAGCTATTTCAGGTCATTTCTATTAATGTTCTTATATCCTGATTTTGGTCCCATTCATCATTTAGCCAACAGCCTAGGTATTGTATCGATTAACCCGCTCTAGCTTATTGTTTTCAATTTTAAGTGTTGGTACCGGATTTATTTGGTTATTGCTGATGATCTTATATTTAAATTAGGTCCACTTGTCCATATACAGATTGAACAACCGTCGAGACATCATGCAGCCCTGCTTAACACCCTTTGTGATATCAAACCAAGGCGTGATGTCCCCATTTACCCTAACACTGTCAGTGCTTCCTTCGTAGAGAGAAGCAACCGCCCGTATCAGTTTTGTGCTCACTCCGTATTCGGACAATATTGACCACAGTTTATCTCAGTTCACTCCATCATAGGCTTTTTGCAAATCGACGAATGCACAGAAAAGCTTACGCCTTTTGGCCATAAACTTCTCCGCAAGCGTTCCAAGTGCAAAAATCTGGTCATAAATGCGCCTTGTACATCCCACACTCTTTCAGTCGTCGTATTTTTAACTCTTTCTATTAAAATTCGAAAACAAAAACAAGAAGAAACAAAATTAAATAATATTATTAATGATACTCCATAAACAGGAAGTTGCTATGAAATGCATATGACTCCGAACTTTGGCGTGATTCCAGACAAGAACATACATAAGTTGCTAACTAGTTCCATTAAACCTCGACTCCTGTGTATCGTTGGTGTTATTCAGCCAAGAGATTCAAGACCCTTTGTTATATTAGACTCAAACAACAGCCGTATAATAAGATTAAGCGCTTGCATCATGCATATTTCAAACTTTAGGGGTGAGTGAATGGAGACGTCACAACAACGGCGGGCCTTATCACTTTCAAAATAAGTTGCGCACACAATAGCATTACATAGACACATAAAATTATAATCTTATAGCTTGAAAAACTTGCGATAAAGCAAAATACATAAATAAACTAACTAATTAAATAACCATCAAGTCATTTATTGTTTCTTGAACAATGATGTAAAACTCCATATTAAATTATTATTATGTATGGAAAAACGATAGTTTTCAAGGAGTGTTATTATAATGTTTATGTATGACATGTTTCATGATTATGCCTTAGAAGGGCGAAGCATGTCATACATAAACACTATAATAAAACTCTTTGAAAACTATAGTTTTTTCATACATATTAATAACCATCAAGTAGTTTGGCAGAAATAAAGAACTCCCACAATATTCTTTCCTGACTGGCGTACATCTCTTGTTTCTTCAACATTATTACGTCGCGTCATGCACGCACGTCGATTTCTCTGACTTCTCAAGTAGCCGATATTAAATATTTATTTGATTTGATCATGTCAGAACTTTCTAGGTCTTTCACCATTTCTTGTTTCGATTAGATCTTCTTTTTCTTCTTCTTCCTCTTAGTATAGGCCGTATAACCTAATTATGACGGTGAACTGTCCTGAGATGATGATATCCAGCCATCTCTCCATCTTTTTGGCGGCCTCTCATCTGCTTCTTCCACATCTTACTTACCTTATCGTTTCATTTCTGATCCAATCTCTGAGGGTTCTGTCTGCAAATGGAAAGTAAGGTTCGCATTTCTGCTACTCTAAGAAGGTTCTTAGTCCTATTGATATCGGCTCTGACTTATATTCTTCTTGTGTTGTCATTTGTTATTCTATTATACATCGTTTTTCCCGCACAATTTTCTCACTGATGGTTTGACTTAAATTAGATTAGTAAAGAATGTTTTGTATTCGGATGGGTTACACTTTTTTTATTATTAATCTCGTAAAAAAATCTGTAAATATATGGCGTCTTAACATTTGTAATTCAACCAAAAGCAGCGTACAAATAAACACGCGATTCTCTGAGGAAGAAAAAAACAAATTCTCTTTCTTTTCGCTTTGGATATGTAAATAAGTGATGAAAGCAAGTGGTAACCAGTTTTTACGGTTCTTACGCAATCCAACTTGTGTCTCTTAAGTTTATTCAAATTTTGCTGATAACAGACTTCTTTCATCTTCCGCTACCGAATTAACCTAATATTCTCTTATTTCCTTAGTTTTTTTTAGAATTTTCTTTATTTTTTATTTACTCCAGAAATTACTTGAAAAATTAAAAAAAGAATTGTATTGTTGATTATTTTAATTGTGTGCATATTAACGATTTTTCCGTAACCATTTTAGTAAATGTTTTAATTATACGTATCAGAATATTTTTTTTTTAGAATGTCGCGACAGCTGTTTCGCTAACCTATGTTGGCACGTTACAGCTGTTATAAACAACAGTTGTTTGTAACACCTAATAATGCCAACCAAGATTGGAGAATCGTATATAAAAATAATGTAATATGTTTTTACATTATCAATGAGTATAATGATGAAAGCGAGCTGCCGAAACCGGTCGAGATTAACAATATTATTAATAAGATAAAGATTAAAATATAAACAATAATAATATAAAGGCTAGTAAAATTGTTAATTTTGTTTTTCAATATTTTCAGCTGTTTCACTGCCTTATTTATTGTAATAATTTAGTAAGTCTATATTTTTATGAAACATGAAAGTGACATTGTAAGTTTTTTATACTATTGTCATTAAGATTAAATTGTCTAAAGGGGGTAAACTCAGTTACTTTGCTACGCTTTCTTACAAACATATATATTTTTTAGGTTAAAGTCTCTTAAGCTATTCATCATGATTATCAAAATCCTTTCTGTACCTACAGTCAAAGAAGAAAAGTAAACATCTTAATAAAAAAAAAAGGATTTCTTTTACAGATTGTGCGTTTTACCTTAAAGGTGGATTACGGTATCCCGAAGATTTCAGATATTTTTTGCCCATTCAATTTCTTGTAAGCTAAAAAGTTTCCAAAGAACCGTTAAGTCGTAAATTAGCGTGATAGGCAAAATGTCTAATCTCTTTAAACTTATCTGAGATATTGGCTATTTTGGAAATTTGTGGATGATAGCCATAATCATTCGTTGATTTTTGCTCATAAATTGAGATTTATCATAATAAAATGTGTTTATTCAACTCTTATAATTTATCGAAGCTATTTGAATAAGACTTTATCAATGAAAATTTATATTGAAGCTTTTATCATCAATTCAAAAACGACCCGACCATATATTAATATGCTACCAAAATTATATTAGAGGTATAATATTATTGATTTCTATTAATTATACATTTAAATGTTAAGTCTGTTTCTACTTTACATTCATACATTAATTGAAATTCAATTACATTAAAACATGTTTTTTTATAAATGTATGTACATGGAACTGGCAAAAGAAGGATGAGAGTAGAAATAATATATTTTAGACGGATATGTGAAAATATGTTTATGACAGAGTGTCAAATGCAAGAATAAGAAGTAAATGCGAATCAAAGGATTAATCAAAGGGTTGACGACCTTCGTGGCAGAGTGGTTAGAGCTCTGACTTCCATACCGAAGGTCCCGGGTTCGATTCCCGGCGATGGCAGTGTGATTGTCACATTGTCTTTGGTCTGGTGTAGAATTCATGTGACAATAAAATGGCGATAGATTGGCTACCTATCACATGTCATGTGAATCATCAATATAATAGCTAAAATAATGTGTATACAGTAATTGGGTTTAAGCGACCTGTTGTATGAATAACATATTAAAAGGGTCATCAAAATAGTTTGGACACATGTAAAAAATGAATCAATAATGCCCTCGCAAGGCGAAACAAATTTGTCACAATTTATATAATTTATATAAATTAAATCCAAGTCAAACCACAAAACGTTCGTATTTACTATTATAAATTAATAAAGTATATGTTAACGATGTTAACGTAACAAGAAAGAGAGGAAGATCAAATCGAGATCCGATCAAATCCATCAGATCTTTAATATCAGCCACGTGAAAAGTCAGAGAAATCGAATACGATGTATGAATTTGAGGAATCGAGAGAAGTTTGCCAGAAAAGAACAGTGTAGCAGTCAATTCATTCTGCAAACCCCTTTGGAAAGACAGCATGATGATTACTTAATTAGTTAGGTTTTACTTCAAACAAATTAAAACGCTGTAATTAAAAGATTCGAAAGATATGTTAACCCGATTGCCTATTGATAGGAATAAAGCAACATCTGAGTTTCTCAGTTACCAGCGATATGAACAAGGCACACAGTTATTAATTTCCTGAAAGGAAAACTAATAACAATATTATTTAATGTACTTAAATTGAATGTAGCAGTAAGCTACACTTGTAGCTAATTCGTAACACAGATTACTAAGCTGTGCTATCCAAACCGAGTTCTAGACACCCGTGTTTAATTTTTGAATAATAGTTGAGAGTAGTTAATGTACTAAAGTTAGAATATACACGAATACATCTGTGCTAATTTAGACCCTTATCAAATATTCCTCTCAGTTCAGGATTCGTCTACTAGCAGAGCCGTGTAAACAATTATTGAGGTTTAAATCACGTAACAATATTGTTTTATTTGAATTGTCCTTTACCCTATTTTACGTAGTTTTTGTGTAAACGAATACGTATTTATATAAAAAAAACAAAATAAGTGATACGAGTGAAGCTGATTTTTTTTTATTGGAATGACATGTTTCGTCTTACTTAAACATTATCAAATATATACACCATTAAACATATTTGTTTATATATAATTTTATTTTTATTTTTTTAAATTTTAATTGTATCTCAATAGAGACGAAGACGTAAACTGGAAACTGAACATGGATGATCAAGGTGTTTACAGGACTTATGACCTGTCATTGGTTGGGTTAAGCGCACGCTTTATGTAATTACAACATTCCCCATTCCACCTTTGTTATTTGTGATCATGCATGACAATTTTTTGGAAGATATATATATACTTCAAAATCCATATTTATCTTCACGTGTCAGTTTCAGTCAGCCATCTATGTAGATTTGGTTGCACTAGTGAATTTTTTTCAAGAATTAACCTATACAACCGACCCACTAACGCCATCTATGGAGAATGATTTTCGGCATTTAGCAAACTACCTTATTAACACAATGCGAAGGCTGTCGACCAACATATTGTTAGAAGCCGCTAGGAGTATTATTCCATTCTATATGCCAAAGAATATTTGTTTATCTTTATAAGACTATAATTTATTTAAAATAGAAATAAAATAACCTGCTGTGATGTCGGTGGGCAGAGCAATCAAACTGCTGAATATGATCGCTTCGGAGATCGATGTCTTTAATATTAGTGAAAGTACGTTCAGAAGACAAATACTCTAAATTTGGAGAGTATCTTGTATTCCTAAAGTCCAACAATATCTCATGCGTTCCTGGTATTATATAAATTATGTTTAACCTGAAATTATATAATATAATTTTAAATACGTTTTTTATAAAGGTTTTTCTTTGTTTAGTTTGTATTATTTTTTACACCGAATAATAGAGGTATCCTCCGAAACACGTCGTGTTTTTTTTAAATATTTTTAAAAATATTTTGTGGATTAAACTAAGTTATTTTCAAATTCCTAAGTTTATTATATAATTATGTTCTTTGAACAAAGATCAAATATTATTCACACCCAAACGATACTCCAAACATTCTTCTTAAGCCTGTTATTTATATATAAAAAAATCATCATCTTTTTCTTCTTAGCTTAGGTTGTATGACCTGTTTATGATGGTGAGCTGTCCTGGGATGATGATGTCCAGCCATCCCTCTCCTCCTGGTAATCTCTTGCTGCCGAGGTTTTTATCTTTGCCAATTTTTACAATTCTTGTATCCTCCATGCGGTTAATATGATCTATCCAAAAGTACCTTCTGCTTCTTCCCCACCTAACTATGTCCTCAACACCCCAGACAGACCGTATCGTCTCATTTCAGATCCGGTCTCTGAGGGTTCTGTCTGCTATAGAACGAAGAGTTCTAATTTCTTGAAAAACATCGATTTTATCTTAACAAGTATTGCATATGTCCCATATCTAATAATTCTCCTCGTTTTAAGCGCAATTGGTGCCATAAGCGTTAGAGTTGAGAATTCAGGCGACGTGAAATTAGATAATTCTATCACATTTGTAAACATAAAGTTGAATTGGATAAAATTTTAAAAGTTTAAATAAGTTATTAAAAATATCAAACTAGAAATTTGGTAAAATCGAAGAAAACGTGACACTATCAAATAAATCAAATATCGAATGTCAGAGAAATCGACGTGCGTGCATGACATGATGTACGTGTAAAAATGCTGAGGAAGTGGGTGTCTTTTGAAACCGTATTGTCTATTTTTTAATATCATTATAAAAACATTCGTGGGCGGTTTTGATTTCAAATAAGTTTTTTCTTCTTCTTTATCTGTATGGATGATTTGACTTATTTCTTTCTACAGAGCTTTAATGAAGTAAAGCTTGATCGCAAGTCAGACCTTTCCTAATGCACATTATCTGTTCACGAGCCAGCGGGCAAACAAGAATGAATTGCTCCGCGGACCGATTCCTCGCTTTTAGATTGTGAAGGAAATTACTCCTGCCACTGGAACTCCCGGAAAGTTAAATTACAGACTTACGGAGGCAACCGCAGAAATGTGTTCATGTGCTAACAGATCTTTGCTAATTTCGCGTTCTAACGGTCCATTGACGACCTACATTTTACTATGCACAACAATGGTTCACTTTTAGCTCTTAATGAAATAAACAAGCCTTATTAACTGTATAACACTGTTTTGTGGAGCCAGAGAAATCGACGCGCGTGCATGATACGATGTATGAATGTTGAGAAAACGAGAGAAATATGTCAGGAAAGAAAAGTGTGACAGTCCATTCTTTCTGCCTACCTCTTCGGGGAAACGGCGTGATGGTAAGTTAGTTATTTAGTAAGTTAACACTGTTATATTATCACAATTTTTTTTAATCCATTTTTTTGGCCGAAACACTATGATACTTTAATGTTATAAACTGTTAAATTAACTTTTAAATTAACTTTTGTCACCTTTCTTATTAATTTATTATATAATATTTCATCGTTTTTTACTCTATATTATGTGTAATAGTTCCTTCTAATTACTGTTTTTATTATTATCACGATTATAATTTTTTTTATTAATGTATTTTCCACCTGTAATATTTTCTCCTATAAGTAGTAATTAGGTACCTAACTCAACTTCAGCAAGAATTTCAAAATTATATCAAAGAAATTATTCTAATTGACATAGGAACAAATACACATAAAGGTTCGAAAAATCGCGAAAATTTGACATTTGATATATTATTGTAAATCCTGATGATTTCAACATAGGTTGAAGAAACAGTGATACATATGAGTGACTGAGTGATACATAAAACAAAGGTTTTTGGTTTTAATTTAACAGTTTACAAATTTTATTATTAACTATTTGAGTGATGCAACAGCTGTTTCGCCAACCGATGTTGGCATCATCAGGTGTTTGTCTCACCATATGAAGCCACTCAAAAAGTAAATAATATAAATTGTGATAACATAACGATGTTATAAATTTTTACAGTTAAATAATTTTGAAGTATCATTATGTTTCGGCCAAAACCATGGACGATTTAAACAAGCCTTTTTTATATTTGGCTCATCACACCACGTCTCCCGCGGGGGCGAAAAGAGAAGGATGGAGTGCCGCATCGGTGAAAGTGTGGCAGCCCATTATTTCTGCTTACCCCTTCGGCGATTGCATTTTGTCTCTCCCCTCCCTCCTGTGCTCCTGCTGTGCATTATTTCTTTTTTTTTTATTCTTTCTCTAACATATGTTATTTATGTATCAATTGTGTATTTGCTTTTGCTGTTGTATTGCTATGTGTGTACGGCAGGACATCGAGGGAGGGTAGCGTAGCTTAAATGTGGTCTAGGTCCCCCTTGGTTGCAAATATATATATATTTTTTAACGTAAGTCCCGCATGGACGGGGGACGGGCCTAGGGAGTGCACGAGTGAAGCTGACAAAAGGCGCCGCTGCGCCTATAACAGCTTCGGGTAAGCGGAGAGAGCCCTCTATGGCTCGGCCATATTAAAAATACCCCTTCGGGGAAACGGCGAGATGGTTAGTTAGTTAGTTAGTTTAGTAGTGAGATTCTGTACGTCTCAACGCCTACGATGGGCTAGCAATGTAGAAAGAATGCCAGAGGGTAGAACACCCAAAATTACATCCAGATGAGTGCCCCGCAAAAAGAAACTAAGAGGTTGACCGATAAAAATTTGGGTGGATTGCGTGGAAGAAGATTGGGAGAAAATGAAAAACGCTGGGGAATGGAGAGAGAAGGCCAGGGACAGTAGTCAGTGGAGGAGGCCAAGTTCCACACAGGGTTGTAGCGCCGAGAAGTAATAATAGTAGAAGTATACGAGGAAATCAGGTTGTTTGAACCGAATTACTGTAAACGATTTGTTTTTTTAGCTACAATATGTAGAGCCCAATTACTGTAAACATTTTTTTTTAAAACAATTATATTAATTCTCTTGACATGTGATTTGTAGCTAGTCTACAGCCTTTTTATTGTCACGTAAAATCTTCACCAGACCAAAGCATGATAATTATACTGCCTTTGCCGGGAATGGTGGGAATGATCTTCGGTGGGGCGGTCAATGCTCTTTCAACTCTGCCACGAAGGTCGTTTTATAATCAAATTGTATTATTATAAATGAAAATGTAATGCAAATATTGATTTTATTTGTTTATATTTTGAAATATTGTTTTATAAATAAATAATCAAATATACTATTTAGAAGATAATTGCCACAGCCTACACGCCGCAAACCAAAACCCAGATTCTCTGTTACATGAAATGTGAAACACCTCTCACGTCCCATCCAACGCTCGTTCTTGAGTGACTTGTGGAAAGTTGTTTCATTTATGAGGTTTATGTAGCATCCAACGGTTATGACATTAAAGGGAGAGAAACCTTCATAATAATCAAACACTTTTATACAATAAAATAAAATAAAATGCAGTAGAAATGAGATCTCTTAGACGAATGTGTTGATACTCAGTGTATGATAGAGTGTCAAATAAAAATATAAGAAGGGAATGCGGTGCGAATGATGGTGTCATGAACAAAATAATGAAAGGATCATTAAGATGGTTTGGACAAATGGAAAAAATGAATGAAGAAGTAATGGTAAAAAATTATATGTTAATGATGTAAATGGAACCAGAAAGAGAGGAAAAACGAGGAAAACGTGGCACGATCAAATAAATCAAATATTGAATGTCGGCCATGTGAGGAGTCAGAGAAATCGACGCGCGTGCATGACACGATGTATGAATGTTGAGGAATCGAGAGAAATATGACAGGATAGAAAAGTGTGGCAGTCCATTCTTTCTGCCTACCCCTTCGAGGAGACGGCGTGATGGTTAGTTAGTTAGTTAGTTAGTTATAAAATAAAACTATCCTAACTCTGTGCACAGGTGATGCAGTTGATTATTATAATAATAAGCTCATAGACTGTTATTTGGCTATTGTATATTGATTCAAACGATAACGAAAGGTTTCGTATTCTAGGATAATATCCAACAATAAAATGAAGAAGCCTTACTAGTGCGAAAAATGTCACTCTAAATATAATGATGCATCTATTATAAAGACTTTAAAATAAAAATACGAAAGATTCTGTAATTAATATAAATAAAAACGCCCTACTTTTATGAGTTATGTTAAGTTTTATATGGAATGACATGTTTCGCCATTATGGATGGATAGAAGGGCGACATTAAATATTCTGTAATTAATATAAATGAAAACGTCCATCTTTTAGGAGTTATTATTAAGTTTTATATGGAATGACATGTTTCACCCTAATGGATGGATATAATGGCGATACATGTCATTCCGTATAAAACTAAATAAAACTCCTAGAAGACAGACGTTTTAATTCATATTTATTATTTAATATGGAGTTTTACATCATTGTTCAAGAAACAATATATAACAACAATCTACTTTATTCCTAGCAATCAAAACCGTAGTTGTATAATTTTCTACCCAATAAATTTATGTATGGCAGTTAGTTAAATGCAAATTTGTTGTTTATAATTACTTAAACTTTAATTGGCTTCTCTTTCCAGTGGCCAAAATCAATTTCCCCATATCCAGTGTGATTGAAACGGCTATGATAGGTTCACGCAATATTCAAAATTCCAACAAAGTGCTCTCTTCGCTTTCCGGTACAAGGCTAATTTATTCCGTCCAATGATTAATGTGTTTTGTTTCATATTGAAACTGAAATTTTGCACGCCTCCAACAACACAAGCGCTTATAATGTTCTATTGCATCCAATGAAAACCATTGGTTAACGTTACGTAAATTATTATGTTTTTAAGGAAACCTTAAAAACCGGAAAATACCGATCAACCTGAAACGAAAAGTCTATGAATCCTGCGTTCTGCCATTTGGTACTTATGGTCTTGAAACTGTAACATTGTCCAAACAAAGTGCCGAGAAACTACGAGTGACCCAAAGAGCCATTGAAAGAGCCATGTTAGGAATAAGCCTAAGAGACAGAATCAGAAACGATACGGTGAGAGAAAAAACAAAAGTCACTGACGTCATCCACCGGGTGGCGACTCTAAAATGGTAATGAGCAGGTCACGTAGCCAGAAGCTCAGATGAAAAGTGGACAAGAAGACTGCTGACTTGGAGACCGTGGACGGCAAAGAGAAGTGCAATGCGACCGCAACTACGGTAAAAGGATGATCTGAACAGACACGTCGGAATAACCTGGATGCAATCTGCACAGGACATAGTGACATGGAAGCGAATGGAGGAGGCCTTTGTCCAGAGTGGACGGGAATAGGCTGAGAAAGAAAAAGAAGAAGAATAATAATAAATTATTATGTAACGTCAACTTGATGATACAGATAAAATAGTTTGTAATATGCAGTCGGCGAAATTTGAGGTTCTTTAGTCACATTGCCAAAAGAGAGTTGAATAGCCTGGACAAAACTATTGTCACAAGAATTGTATTCTAGGAAAAATAAGTAAAGGCAGATCTCCTGCGCGATGGTGTGACCAGATAAGGAGACGACTTGAGGATATCTTTATTCGGTGGTGCGGATTAGGGAGAACATAGAGGATTTGAGGGTTTTTGTCTTTTTGTCTTTATCACGGGTAGCTGCCTGGATCATGACCCTCAGTAATGAAGAAATGAAGAGAAAAGAAGAGAATAACTTGTAGAAAGATTGTTACTTGACCAATTCTATAAATTAAATTGAATAACGTGATTAAAATAAAAGATATACGATTTTAATTTTATTTTAATAATTTGGCAATCTGAGCCAACATCATTGAATGCTGTAATCATAGTCATATTCATCGGCCATTAGTCATCCAGTGTTGGACATAGGCCTCCCTTCCTGAACTCCAATTCTTTATATCTCTCCCTCTCTCTTCATGCATAAATCGTGTCAAACACGCACGTCGATTTCTCTGACTCCTCACGTGGGTGACATAAAATATTTGATTGATTTGCTCATCTCACGTTTTCTTTGGTCCTTTTATATAATTTCATTACCTTTCTTTCTTCTTAATTATTTTAATGTGTCTAAACCATCGTAATGATCATTATATTATTTTGTTCATAACACTTTCGTACTGTATTTACTTCTTATATTTGCATTTGACACTATCATAAATCAATTTATAGACATTCGTTTAAGAGATTTCATTTCTACTGCATTTTTTGCTATCTTTACCATTCTTTCTTAATTCACCGTGCGAATATCGACGTTTGCGACGACCTTTGTGGTAGAGTGGTTAGATATATGACTGCCACACCAAAGGTACCGCGTTAGATTCCCAACGATAGCTTGGCAATTATCACGTCGTCTTTGGTCTGGCGTAGAATTTACGTGACAATAAAATGGTTATAGATTAGCTCATATTTTTATATACCTATCACATGTTATGAAAATCAGTGTAATATTTTTTTTAATTTTAAGACCAAAATTTGTACAATAATTAAGTTCAAACAACCTGTTGTACACAATTTAAAAAAATAAGAGTTAATAAATAATCGTTCTCTGCAAACGTTTAGCACCCCTGATTTGGAGGGCAAGAACTTTCCTGGAGAACAATAATAGCCGAGCCCCGAACCTTGGGCCTAGATCCGCACCCAGCTTTTTGTCGGATTAAAGTAAGGCGTGGGACTTACGAGTGTAAACCATTACACACATATTTTACGATTATGAATGTTAAGCAACACGAAATATCGTATGCGTTCTGGAAAATTAAAATATTAACCATAAATCTAGCATGGTATCTTAATATATGTTCAAGTTAATGGCACTTTATTCATTTGACACTCGACTATGCTTATATGTGTAGTGCTTGTAAAGAAAAATACTTTATTATTTATTAAAGTTAGTTCCAGTAAACAACAAAACTATTTTGGTTGAACACAAAGCTTTAGGGGAGGGGGGGTATAGGCAGACTGCTCTATTCTGACATATCTTACGAGCTTCCTCTGTTTTAATGCATCGTGAAATGCACGCTCGTCGATTTTGGCCGCTTAGTCATTGATTAAAAACCAACCAAGTATTAAATACAATATGCACTTTGTAAATTTAAAATAACGTTGATTGTAATCGACAAAATATTTAAAAAAACACGACATGTTTCAGAAGACACCTCCATCTTCAGGTGAATATATAATAAAAACTTGGTAATGAAAGACTGATAAAAAAATTCTATACAATACAAAGGAAAAACAGGTTCAAATTATTAATGCAATAAGTACTCATAATTATTTTTTATCTGTAAGAACTAATAAATAAATAAAAAATGTTTTTTACCAAATTACAATTTATCATTATTATTTTGTATTATTATTTTAAATTTTAAATTGTATCTCAATAGAGACGAAGAAACAAACTGGAAACTGAATATGGATGATCAAGGTGTTTACAGGACTTATGACCTGTCATTGGTTGGGTTAAGCGCACGCTTTATGTAATTACAACATTCCCCATTCCACCATTGTTATTATGATCATGTATGATACATTTTTGGAAGTTGTATATATACTCCAAATTCATACTTATCTTCACGTGGCAGTTCCAGTTAGCCATCTATGTAGATTTGATTGTACTAATTAATTTTTTAAGATTAATCTATACAATCCATCCACTAACGCCATCTATGAAGAATGATTGTTTAGCATTTAGCAAACTACTTTATTAACACAATCCAGGATTCGTATACAGATGTAAGTATACATTTCACAAATATTTGTATTATTATTGGTTAATATTATTTATTAGTGATAAAAAATAATTAATATTACATAAAGCAATACACATCGATTTTTAAATTCATTTTATTAGTCTGTATTTGTTTAGTTTTGAGTTTATATTTATATGATGTCGTGTTTTGTAATATTTTGTGGATATTTAACGACATTATTTTCAATTTACGAAGAGTATTACTATGGAATTTTGCAGTGTTAATGCCTTAGCTTTCAATAAATTAAATAAAACATGTTATAAATAAGCCGTTTTGAACTGTAAAACAAGAATCTCAAGTAAGAAGACATAGAATTTACTTCTTTATCATAAATAACATCTTTCCCAGGATATTCTGTATAAAACATAGTAAATCAATCGGTTTAAAATATCAAGTGATTTCATCTCTCGGTTTCCCCTTGTCTAGATTCTGAGCGTAACGAAAGCCAACGAGCGCAGTATGAGAAGGCCGTCTCGTCTTTTTACCTTGGAATAAATGCCAGACACAAATGAAAAGCCGAACGGAGCGGGATGTCTGGGGATTATTTGATATGTTCACAGTTTTCCGATAAAAAATCTTTCTTTTTTATTGAAGGCATCAAACTTGAGAAAAATCTTGTTCCGTTTCTAGATCAAAATGGATTTCAATGGAAATTCAGTTCAATAAACTTTAACGAGGCGAAAAACTATTACTGTAAGGTACTTTAATGTAGATTTTGACATTTACTACCTTGAATGCTATTATCCCGAGACAATTGGCAAAATTTGAAATGTTTTTATTAAAAAAAATCTATATATTGTGAATACAATAATGTCAGGCTGTTTTTGGTGGCAGTATTGAAAGTGTAACGAGAAAATGTATGTATATGTAACCGACAAAAACAGAACAAGAAATAATACGATGTCTTTTCAGGGTTGTTTTCCGATTGTTCGATAACTCTTTCATGTTGTAAATGAACCCTGAATGATGCAAAACAGCCTCCGCTTAAGTATATGACCAATAGTACGCTTATTTCATACATACAAATATACGTTGATTTGCAGCCAAAATGATCTTTATAGCGAAGTACGAGAACAAATCAGTAAGGCCTCTATTATACAACTCTTGAAGAGTTTTAGCCTCCTTGATGATTTTTCGCCAAGCCCCTCGATACTGCGCCTTTTGATTCAGCAGTCTGATTCCCCCAACCTAGCCAGATCAGCCAGAACATTGTCCATTAAGCGCTGTCTAGGCCTTCCTAAAGGTCTTACTCCAGTCGGTCTAGACGCGTACAGAGTCTTGATTGCTCTGGTCTCTTCGGCTCGACATACGTGCCCAATCCATGCTAGGCGACCGGCTCTCACGGTGCTCGTTATAAGGGCTGATGGGTCATCGCACGGATTTCTTGGTTGGGTTAATTTAAAGGGTTTTGATATGGCGTTTGGAATAAGTAAAATCTTATCGAAAAAAATGCGCATTTTTATCATCTGAACGATTTCATTACATACAAAAAGTTACGCTAAGAATCGTGTATTCTTGTAATATTTAAATTATTCTTTCTTCTTCAGCCTATTCCCGTCCACTCCTCTGGACAAAGGCCTCCTCCATTTGCTTCCATGTCATTCTGTCCTGTGCAGACTGCATCCAGGTTATTCCGACGTGTCTGTTTAGGTCATCCTTCCACCGTAGTTGTGGTCGCCCTGCACTTCTGTTCGCCTTCTTTAAATCTTTAAATTACCAGATAGTAAAACGAACTAACTAACTAACTAACTAACCAACACGCCGTTTCCCCGAAAGGGTAGACAGAAAGAACGGACTGCAACACTTTAATCGATGCTGCACTCCATTCTTCTCTTTTCGCCTAGTAAAACGAAAGACTACAAAATTACATAAAATATATTAAATCATAAATTATATTTTATTACATATATAAATTTTTGCTCGCCTAAGAACATGTTGCAATGCTAATGGATAACTTAATTATTATAGTAATTTAGCTATATGGCAGAATGGAATAAAGCCAATGTTTATAGGTAATTTGCGCGGGCATTACTCGCAAATGAGACACAGAAACAGTGTTAAACAGGTAATAGCGTGTATAAATTACATAGCTCGGGTGCCTGCCTAATTAAACACTAAGGAAGACGTCAGATAAATACTGTTTATCTGGGTAAGTACCCCTAAATACTTGCGTAATATGGGACTTTGTATTATCTTGTGTCTGAACAGAGTGCGCTTAAGTACTTTAGAAGTGATACAAACAGATATACAGATATTCACAGATTAATTATGATAATGCATTTATATGGCGATTGCTTGATATATTATGTAGTATATATAATGTTATATATTAATGTGTATTATAAAATACCACATTGTTTTATCTTTTGGAATTTATTAACATTTTTATATATTTTTAAACTACCAATAGTCTAGATAATGAAAACAAAAAAAATTGATACAAAATTTCTTTATCATTATGTATTAACTGTGCTTCCACTTGTGTTTATGTTCGACCGGTTTCGGCCGCTTCTCTGGTACCTACATCAAAGTTTATTTGGTTTATATAATAAATGGTTGTGGTGGGGGGTAAACATTTTTTCCCGATTCTAAATAATTTATTACTGTTATTAAGTTGAAATGATTCTATATAATGTACTTAATAACAGTAATACAATGTTTAACCCCCACCACTATCATTTATTACATAAACCAAATAAATTCAGATGTAAGTACCAGAAGACGGCAGCAAGCTGCCGAAACCAGTCGAACATAAACACAAGTGGAAGCACACTTAATACATAATAGTAAAAAAAATTAAAATGAACTTCTACCAAGAAATTTCAATTAAAAATATTAATTACCAATAGTTTTATTATATTCTCAAGAGTAGAGAAATCATTATGAAACATTAACTAGGTATCTAATTAACCGTCTCCCCAAAGAGGTAGGCAGAAAGAATGGACTAAAATACTGTTCATTCCCAACATACTAGTATTTCTTTCGATTTCTCAACATTGTGTCATGCACGCACTATCATTTCTCCGACATCTCTTGTGTCCCACGTGACACGTTTTCCTCGGTCTTTCTCCATTTCCTGTTCCGTCTAAACAACCTAAATGACACTTAACCCTAACACCAGACGATGCAAACATCGGTTGGTGAAACAGCTATCGCGACATTCACAAAGAGTGGATAGTAAAACTTCACATGTTTTAAAGGCTTCATCATCGGGAGAACGATATACACGGAAAAACAAATTCACTTTCAACTAAACTCTAATTCACAGCATCATCAAAAGACGATATAAACTAAAAAAATAGTTTATTTCGTTCTCTCTATTATGAAGGTGTGAAGCCTTCAAAACGTGTCAAGAAAAATAAACTCAAAAGTGGAAAAAACAGTTTATAATTGTTAATGCAAAAACTTTGTTTTATATCACATTTATTTTACTTTACGACAGCTGTTTCATCAACAGAAAATATTGAAACAGCTGTCTTAAAGTAAAATAAATGTGATATAAAACAAAGTTTCTGGATTAACAATTATAAAATGTTAAAATATCATAGTGTTTTGGCCAAAACAATGGAAAAAACAGTGTTTTAATATATTAAAAATGTGGTATTATTAATAACAGTGTTGTAAATTAAAGAGTTAGTACATTTTATGGTGATAAGGATACTTTTATTCTTAAGCAACGTAAATAAAATCACTTCCATATGATAACAGGTGATTCAAATAGATTCACCCAATAGCAGAAATAAAACCCATCAAGTGAGGAAGTAAGTTATGTTATGCGCTAAATATAAATCTTCTTTTCAAAGCTATGTTTTTAAAAAAACAAAACACATATTCAAAAGGTTTTATATTTTTCCTCTTACTCTAAACATTTCTGATATAAATAACGTTAAATCTGTAGATTTAAAAGGAAAACACAGCCCTTATCTTTACACAGCATCCGGAGTACTCGGAGGACATTTAAACGTCTAAAGAATGCTCCTAAGGGTACTAAAGGTCTGTCCGTGTGACCGAACATAATTCCGAAATGCTCTTAACGCAGACTGAAATGAATCTGAAGAAATAAGCCTAACCTATGTGACCCTTGTTGAGTTGTGTTTACTTATTTATTCATCATAATAAATCAAATAACATTTAGAAAAGGGTTTCTTTTCTTTGGAACGAGTTTATTTACCCGTACATTACATAAACTTTCTATTGAAATAACGAATTTGTAATACCTAAATGCACTTAAAGAGTTCATTTTGTTAAATTATGAAAACTCTTTATTAAATAAATCGTATCGTTATTCCAAATTTAACAATGGTAAAACCATGTGAAAAAGACCATACAAAAATTTATCTTGTAACATGATTCATTCATTTCACGCGTATTTTTTTTAACAACAACAACAACAAAAACAAACCATCACGCTGTTTCTCCGCAGGGGTAGGCAGAGAGAATGGACCGCCACACGTACTTCTCTAGCTTCCTCCACATTCATACATCGAGTCATACACGCACGTCGATTCTTCCGGCTTCTGACATGACCAACCTTTAAAAATTGATTAATTTGGTCATGCCATTTTTTCCTCGGTCTTCCTCGACTCCGTACTCCATTTATATCGTTATCGTATACTTTTTCAATCATTCTTTCTGCACCTGTTTCGCCAGCCCCGCAGTTGTTTGTAACACCTGATGATGCCAACATCGGTTAGCGAAACAGCTGTCACAACACTTAAAAGTTAATAATAAAAATTGTGATATCATAACAGTGAAGAATCATAGTGTTTCGGCCAAAACAATAAAGTATACCATTCATAACTATTATGTTTTTTTTTATGTATCATATGTAAAGTCATTTGTGTCAAGGATAATGTGTATGAAACAGATACACATTATGCTTTATAATAAGTGAATAAAATATATCCCTGTGCAGTAAAAAAACGATATACGTATCCAAGCGTTTTATTTAAAACATAAAAAAATATTGTTTTAGTGTGCTTTTATAGCCCATTTTTCTGGTATTTGATAAACATAATAAAAAAATCCCAAGGTCTCTGAGATTCAAATAATTGTCAACAGGAGAGGCGACCTTGGCCATTAGCCAAAATTTCAATAAATCGATTTGAATGTCCTCTTTATCTCGTCTCCTTCCGCTGCGCCATCTTCCCAGACACGAGTATATTCTTCCAAGCAGCTAGATTCCCCGCCTGCGTAGTGAGCCATCCATCACCAATCGCGTCAAGCGATTTAGACTGTATATTGAGATAATATCGCGATAGCTCACTGGCAATATTAAGGAGGAAATCTGCTGGAATATTGGGGAAATTGGATGAGTTTCTGAATATTTCCAATACACTTTGACATCTATCTGATAGCGGCGAAGGAAGGGTGAAATTGGTAAAAGCATTGTAGATGCTATAAATATAACGAGATCAAATTAATCATAAATTTTAACCCCTTTTTAGCTTTTAATTTTTAACAAAAAGTTTTAATTTTATTATATTTTGTTGAATTATTTTCCTTATTTTTTAAATAGATTTCAGACATCGGCCGCCAACATCAATATGATGATCTCAGTTGAGAAAATAAAAACCATGACATTCTCAAAAGAACCCCTAGGATGCAGGTTATCCTTAAATGACAAAATGTTGGAACAGGTTGCAAAGTTTAGATATCTGGGAGTGGATCTGCTCAGTCAAAATGATCTTGTCAGTGAAACAATAGGACAAGTCAACAAGGCTTCGGTGGTATCAGGTTGTCTCAAGGATATAATATGGAAAAACAAGTATATGAGAACTGAGAGTAAGGTCAGAATATATAAAACCTGCGTAAGGCCTATGCTGACATATAGCATTGAGACCAGAGAGGATACCACAAGAACGAAGGCTAAAGTACGGGTGGCAGAGATGAGGACGCTGAAGATGATAGCAGGAAGGACTATTCGCGATAGGGTGAGGAACACGGCCATCCGCGAGATCTGCAAGGTTAAGGATGTCGTGAGATAGGGCAGATAACGCAGAAGATACTGGAATGCGCACGTGCAGAGGATGGATCCCACCAGAATCCCACACGCTGTGGTGCATCAGATTCCTGCCGGCTGCCGTCCCCCCGGAAGACCGCTAAAGAGATGGAGAGATAGTTGGGAGCCAACCTCTCAAGAGAGGCCAGCCTGATTTCAGGAACAGACCAAAGGTCTATAAGGAGAAGAAGAAGAAAAATAAGATTTTCCTTATGTTGAAGTGATATGTCTGGTCTGTATTACTCTATGACTCGGAGACTTGGACCTTAAAAGTGCACACTATGAACCGGTTGGAAGCATTCGAGAAGTGGTTGCACAGGAGAATGCTTCGCATACCGTAGTTAGATTTCGTTAGCAATTTGGAGGTTTTGAAGAGAGCCAATTGTAGTAGACAACTGCTAAAGGACGTTAAGGTCCGTAAGATTTCATATCTAGGTCAAATTCTGCGGGGAGATAAATACAGTTTGCTCCAACTAATACTGATGGGTAAAATTGAGGGGCAGCGTGGTCCCGGTAGAAGGCTTGGCTCTTGGGTGTGCAACATAAGAGACTGGACCGGGATAAGACATGTGGGGGAGCTGTTACGGGTTGCGCAAGATAGAGAAGCCTTCGCCGGAGTGATTGCCAACGTCAGGGGGACCTCATACGGCACGCGAAGAAGAATATTATATTTTTCTAGTTTCGATCCAAGGGATTGGTTTCCAGTAAAGTGTAAGATTTTGATATTTCATGGGTTGCCACTTGGGCCTTTAAATTTATTGTAATAGTTTCTTGTTGTTTTCCACATTTGTATTCAGCTTACCCAAATACTGTATACAACATTTTAGCGATTGATTCTAATGACATGTGATAGGTAGCTAGTCTATCGCCGTTTTGCTGCCACGTTCTACACCAGACCAAAGACAGTGTGACAATCACACTACCGTTGTTGGGAATCAAAACTGGATCCTTTGTTATCGCAGATAGGGTTCTTGTGACTTTGCCATGAAAGTCGTCGATGAATTATGAATTAAAACGTTTGTTTTCTAAAAATTTCATTATATTATTATATATGGGAATGACATGTTTCGCCATGCGTAGATAGTATAAACCTTAGCAAGATTCCTCTTGCTATTCTCTTTGCTATTCCCATATTTTATGATAAAACTTCTGCAAAACTTCATATTAAATATTAAATTAAGGTAGAAGTACATTGTAATAAAACATATTACAAATTCCTTTATCGTACTTGTATTATATATATTTAGTTTTATTCCACTAAGGTTCGTCATCTTTTGGGTATAGCAGCGAGCTGCCGAAACCGGTCGAAGCCATAAACCTAAATGGAAATCAACTTAATATATGCTATTAATTAACTTTAATTATAATTTTATTTTTTTCACACTTTCGACAAAAACTTAAAATTTTTCGTAGGAGTATGAATGAAATTGCCTGTTTTCTATAAGTTTTATTTTATTTTATAAGAATGACATCGAATTTCTAAGCCTCTTAAATGCCTTTTAAGACATTTAATATTATCTTCTTCTTCTTTCGGTGCCGTGTCAGGTCCCTCCAACGTTGGCGATCACTGCAGCAAAGGCATCTCTATCCTGCGCCACTTGGAACAGGTTCTGAACTTTTGCTTTTCCTGTCCATTCTTTGGTGTTCCGCAGCCAGGACAGCTACCTTCTACCAACTTCCTGACGTTCCTCCACTTTACCCATTAATATCAGTCGAATGAGGTGATATTTTTCTCCCCTTAGCACATGACCCAAATATGAGACCTTTCTAATTTTCACACTCGACAGCAGCTCTCTATTTGCTATGGCTCTCTGCAGTACGTCTGCATTACTGACCCTATCGGTCCACGGTATACGGAACATTCTGTGGTATATCCACATCTCGAACGCTTCCAACCGGTTCATTACATTCACTTTCAGAGTCTAGGTTTCGCAGTCATATAGTAGAACTGACCATATATAACATTTAATAATTTACCTTAACAAGGCATAATTGTCATTCCCATAGAATATTATAAAACTTCAAGACAATAGACGTTTTCATTTATATTATGATATTTACAATATTTATGGTTGTGATGGTTTGTTAAAATGCTAAGTGAGTCTAGCTGCATCGACTCGATTAAATTGGAATATTAATTGAATCTGACAGGTTAAAAACATGTTTTGGAAAAATACTGATGCTTTATTTTGTTCTTGTTTCTTTTACCTTTTAAGGCCAACCCTTGCCGAGTAAAATAATACAATTATGATAAATCGATGTTCCGTGAATTTGACGAATACCCTTTTTACGTTTTGGTGACGCTAGCACTAGTCGAGAAAGAATGGTTGGATCGATGGAAGCATTAAAAATGTATTAATGATTCGAATTTCGTAAATCGACAAACGTGTCGATGTGCCATGGATAGGATATAGACAACCTTGATTTACGTCATACGTTCTAACGACAGCCTTCCTGGAGTAATGGTGGCAAACGAAAATTAAAGTCAAACGTCGAATTCTAAACGTATTAAGCAGATACTCGAGAGAGAAAATGTTCAAAGCTTATAAAATTAGCTTTATCAGTGAATGGTTTGAACGTTAAATACGACTACGAAAAGAAAATATTTTTTCTTACTTACTTTATAAACTTATCTATTTTAATAAAGCAATTTATAAGGCTGCGAATGCTAAATAGAGATAAATACAAATGCTCTAAATTTACATAGTTGATAATGCCTTAGCAAGACAAAACCTTTCTCTTTAAATGTCTTATTATTTTATATATTATGTAAGATTATAATCTCTTTGGAATAAAGTAAACGTATATGTGAATTGAACAATAATTTTTTATATTGTAAAACAGTTTTTGTTCTTCTTCTGGGGTCGTGGCAACTCCCCCCAACGTTGGCGATCAATGTGGCGAAGGCATCTCTGTCCTGCGCCAGTTGAAACTGGTTCTTAACTCTGCTCATTTCTGCCCATCCAGTGGCTAAATCAATGGCTTATCTAATCTGTATTTAATTATTAATAAAAATTAAAACATCTGTTTTCTAGAAGTTTTATAACATTTAATGGGAATGACGGGTTTTGCCTTTCTAATGCATTATCAAATGTCTTATTTTGAATAATAATTTGATTATACCTCAGAAAGATGAAACATGTCATTCCCAATAACTATAATAAAATTTCTAGAAAAGAGATGTTTTCATTTGTATTAATTATTACATTAACCATTGTATTAAGAACCATGAAAAATCATGAATATTGTTGAAAATATGCGAGTTACTAACTGGATAAGTTATTCGTAATTTCTTTTTAAAATTATTAAATTATCAGTTAAAGCATGTTTGGCTTAACATTTAATGTTTTGCAGCCAGGACAACTGCCTTTTACCAGCACCCTGACGTCCCTATATTTTTCTCATGATTATCAGCCGAAGGAAGTGGTATTTTTCACCCCTTAGTACATGACCCAAATATGAGACCTTTTTAACCTTCACACTCGACAACAGTTCTCTATTGGCTTTCGCTCTTTGTAGAACGTCCGCATTCCTAACCCTATCGGTCCACGGTATACGGAGCATTCTCAAAAGCTTCCAATCGGTTCAACTTTCACAGTCATATCCAATTAAAACAACTTTTTTTTTTAATTATACAACAACATTTTATTTAGCATAAAAAATAAATTAAATATTAACACAACATGTTTCGGGACACAGAAGCCCTTCATCAGTGTAGTTAAATATTGTATATATAAAATAAATATTTCAACAAAATTTTGACGAGTGGGGTCAATATAGAATATAGAAGAAAGTATATTTATTAACTATTTCTTGAACCGTGAGTTAAAACTTCATATTAATTTACTGATTAATTGAAACGCTGTTATATAATATCACAATTGATTTAATTTTTATAAAATTTTTGCGACAGCTGTTTTTCTTACCAATGTAAGCATAAAATCAATTGTTGATTGTAACACCTGATGATGCTAGGATTGGCAAGCGAAACAGCTGTCACGGCATTTCATATAAATGAAATCAATTTGATATTTTAAAACAGCGTTAATAATGTTGAAATATCAAAGTGTTTCCGCCAAATCAATGGCTTATCTTATCTGTATTAAATAATTAATACAAATGAAAACATCTGTTTTCTTGAAGTTTTATAACATTTTATAGGAATGACGTGTTTTGCCTTTCTAATCCATTATCAAATGTCTTTTGATAATGAATAATCATTTGATAATACTTCAGAAAGGCGAAACATATCATTCCTATTAACTATATATAATAAAACTTCTAGAAAACAGATATTTATATTCGTATTAATTATTACATTAACTATTGCGTTAAGAGCCATAAAAAAAATCATAAATATTGTGGAAAATGTGCGAGTAACCAACTGGATAGGTTATATGTAACTTCCTTCTAAAATAATTATTGAATTCCTAGTTAACCCATGTTTGGTTTTATATTTAATGTGTAAAGAGTTAATAAATAAATAAATAAATAAAACATTAAAAGAATTACATATGAATATCAACAGAATATGTAAATGTAGTCAGGCAAATAGAAAATAAAAAAACAGCGTTTTCTCAAATGGAAAAGTTGTTCAGCAGTTATTCTGGTATCACGTTTCCATAGAATGGATCCTTTTCGAATTCGTAGGAGTAAATAAACTTCACGTACTTACTCGTAAACATACCAGTATTTCAGAGGGGCTACATTTCCCAAAGGAAAGCGGAGAAAAATGGCGAAATATTGGCAGCATTTTACAGCAGCTTACATCCCCGGTACGTTTCCATCTCGCGATAATGTAAGCTTCACGAAAACCGCACAGCAGCATTCGTAATAATAAAACAATATTTTTTAGCGTTAGCGCTGAAGTATTTAACATAAGTTTACTATGCCGTTACAGTATATCGTTAAGTTATTATTCTTTCTACTATACATTAGGTAGGGTCAAAGCACCAGTATTTGACCGCCCCCCAGTAAATGACCGTTAGCGTTGGTTAATAAAACAAAATCCATGTGTCCAGTCAAAAAACTTTAATCCCAAGAAACTATGACAAAAGAGGTAGGCAGAGACAACTGTCGGTAAGAAACAAAACTATCAGTTTTGAACTGTGCCTTGTCAAACGGTAAAAGTGCGTCTTCCCGTTGTTGTTCTGAGATTGTTAGTAGTTTTTTTATAAGGAAAAGTGTGGTAAGTGTTTTTTTTTACGTTATTTCTTATGCAATTCTTTGAATATTTACATATTTTTAAATGTTAGGGTGTTTCATAATGTAACAATGTAACAAAACCTATGTATTGTGTCAATAAACCTGAAGTGGTCAATTACAGGTGATTGTGCTATTTTTTTAGAGAAATATAATTTTAATAGTAATACTCATATTTCAATAAAAAAGTTAGAGAATTTAGAGAAGTCAATGTGTTTTTTATTGTTTTTTTTATTTTGTACACTGAAATAATGAAACTAATGCCTTCAATGTGGATTTCAGTACAAGCTGAACCTTAAACGGTCATTCATTGGTGCTTTGACCCTATTCTTACTAGTAACGTATGTGAAGGTTGGTGTTGCCATGTGCGCTCACTGTACAGCCATATGACAACCTTTTATATTGTCAGCTTAAACAGGGTGCCGTCAGTCATTATTTAAGTGTTGACGGCTTTTTGGAGTCTTTTTATTTATTTTTGTTTACGGACTGGCAATCAACTTAACTTCACAAGAGACATAAATGCGGCTAAGGGGAGTGCTTACAAAGTACTTATCGTGAAAAATCTGAAAGTTTATTTATGAATATATTTCAAAATGTAATCACATGTCACTCGCTATCTCGTGAAGCTGTCTCCAAACAAAGGATAGTAATACAAATTGTACTAAAATCCGAAACACTCAGATTTGAAGATAAATATTTTTATTTCTATATTCGCCATCACTTTGTGTTGTGAATTCATATTTTAATATTTTTTTGGAGACATTGTGTTTTCACAATATTTTTTTTGCGCTCTTCACAAACATGTATCAGGACACAAACTTCCCTTCTTCAGTGTATGAATTTCAACAGTTAAATAATATTGAGTTATTATTTATATACTAAACGACGAGTGGAGCATAATTCCAACTTAACAACAATTTAATGTTTTCCCCTTTTCACTTTTTACTCATCATTAAGTATATAAGTTATAATTAAATATCATTTAACTGTTTAAATTCATACACTGAAGAAGAGAATTTGTGTTCCGAAACATGTTTGTGAAAAGTGCAAAAAAAGGTTGTGAAAATACAATATTTCCAAAAAGTTATTCAAATATACATAAATACTGTATGATCGGAACATTTTGGTAGTAAACAATAACCGGAATTTTTAATTTTTTCCTCTGATTTTTTTTACATTTTCCATGAAAGCTCAATCTTATGAACATATTTTATACAACATTTTGTTTTGAATGTATACAAATACTTGTAGACAAATACTGGATTTTACCCATTATGGGTCAATCATTTAAGGATTAATTGTATCTCAGTAGCGACGAAGATGTAAATTATTTTGGAAACGAGGTGATCGAGGCGTTTACAGGACTTATGACCTGTCATTGGTTGGGTTAAGCGATCGCTTATGTAATACAACATTTCCCATTACGACTACCACGTTTGACAAATTTTTGAAAGATGTATATATGCGACTATGTTGAGAAACACTTCACATATTTTAGTTCATTCTACACTAGCCCCATCTATTCAGATAAGATGTAAGCATTAAGCAGAAAATCTTTATTAATGCAATGTGAAAGGTTATCATTTCAATTATTACACATCAGCTTTAACTTGGACCAGTTTTTATACAACATTTTGTTTTGAATGTATACAAATACTTGATTTTACCCTTTATGGGTTAATCATTTAAGGATTAATTGTATTAATTGTAATTGTGGTGGTCGTAAGAAGAGCGGAATACGTAATATTGTATTATATAAAGCGATCGCTTAACTTAACCAATGACAGGTCAATTGCTGAAATTAGAAAGGATTGCAGTGAGGAATAAAATTATGAAAGGTTCGGACATAAGGAGAAATAATGGTAAAGAAAGTATACGTTAACGATGTAAATGAAGTACGTAGTCGAGGTAGACCGAGGATAACATGGCATGACCAAATCAAACAAATTTTAAAGGATGGTCATTAGGGTGTCCCTTATATTGGCAAAAAATTTTTTTTTTGGATTATTGAAACGCATACCCCCTAATTATGTTTAATAGTCTACTAGTTACCCAAATACAGAATTTCAACTTCCTACGTTAATTCTAACCCGTGCCGACTTGCCCTCAAAGTTTTAGAAAATAACTGCTTTAAGTGTATCTTAAATGTAGTAGTAGATGATCACTTAAAACCACTATGTTAGATAAATATTGATGAAAACATATATTTATATAATGTTTTTCTTGTTATTATCAAAAAAGATCCAAATTTAAATTTATTTACTTGGATATTTCCTCTTCAACGTCTCTTTTTTTACAGTCTGGGTAAATTTTTCTATGTTCTTGCACATAACAAAATATGAACTGCTTATGTTCTTCACCTGCGGTAGTCAAACCATAAAAGTCTGTCATTAGATTAACAGCTCTTTCAGCTGTGTTTTTAACTGCTTTTGAGCTAGTAACCTGCTTTTTGGCTTCCACAAACGCCCCGCTGTCTTTCTATGAAGATACAATTTCTTAAAGTAAACTACGATCATGTTTCAGTCGTGAAAATAAATCTTTACTCTTTACAGAAACAAAATCGCTCAAAGATTTCCATAAAACAAGATAACAAATACTTGTAGTACCTATAAATAAAACAAATAATTTCTAAATTAAATACCAGATTAAACACTACTACATACCATATAGAGAGCCAGACATCTGTTCCTTCGATGGAACATATCTCTTTCCCGAATCCCAAATTTTTCTTTTTGTAAGTTTTATATAATGTTTCCTTTGGTCTTCTCATCAACGTTGTCATCAAAAATTATAAGTACGGCTATTTCTTCTGACACGTACCACCAATTATCTTGTTTAAAGCCGCATGGGAAATTGTCAAATTCTTCGTAATCTTTTAAGGTCTTTAAAATACAAAAATCTCGATTCGGAGCTTTTATCGCCAAACTACATTCAAGCCAGGGCTTTACATAAACTGTCACAATAAATAAACAAACATCTCGTAACGCTTGTTTGTCCTTAGTGCACATTTTAAACTGGGACTGCAGCAACCGTATTTTTAAGGAGTAAATAGCTCTTACCATCCATCGTGCTTGATGCATTGGGCCAGCAGGTCTGATTTTTATTTTATTTTCATTGCCTCTACAGTTCATGTATCAGTTCCTCATAGTATCAGTTCGTATATATGATGGCGGCAAGCAAAGAGTAACAAATCTCTTTCTAGTTTTTGCACACAGGCTTCGTTCAAGCATACTGTAAAAGAAGCTGTCATATCACAGCACATTCAAGAGCATCGGCGTGTGTGATATTGAATAAATTATCTAATTCAAGTTGAATGTTCTCTTCGTGGCGCCCATGTAAGTCCTGAATTTTCTTGCTATTTTTTGCAGTTCTCGTCAGACCTGATTTCACTAATTTCTTAGTATAATTAAGAACAGCTCTGGTAGGTATTCTAGCCTTTTTTCAGAATATATTGCACTCCAGAATGACAAGATTTGCGCTTTAATTGACAGTCAAATTAACTTCACGTATGTTGAAAAATAGAACTGCGAGAACTTGTAGATTAGGTGGTAGTTTACACCTGTTATTTGGTGATTTACTTCACCAACCAAGAAAGTACTTTTTTAATTGTTTCTTAGTTTCACTGACATCTTCAAAATATAAAACAATCCGTGATTACTACCCGGCAAGCCAAGACTAAATGATAATAACAACGACAACGCGCCGCTCCTGTGACGCAATTTGTATGGGACATCTTTGCGCGCAAGTCGGCACGGGTTACACTGTTCCGAATATAGAAAAAACTTGTTTTCGGATGTTTTAGGCCCAAATGAATAAAATAATAGCCTATGCATTGTAAAATTAAAACTTTGAAAAATAAGGGACACCCTAATGGTCATGTAAGAAGTCGGAAGAATCGACGTGCGTGTATGACTCGTTGAATGAATGTGGAGGAAGCTAGAGAAGTGTGTCAAGATAGAGTTGTGTGGCGGTCCATTCTTTCTGTCTGCCCCTGCGGGGAAACGGCGTGATGGTTTGTTGTTGTTTAAATCACCCTCCTGATGATAAACGTCTTAAAAATTCACTCAAAAGTGGACAAAACAGTGCTTAAACTCAAACAAAATTTACACTATGGAATTCCACAGTATTTGATCAAAAATTTAAAACGCATTAAAAAAACTTAAATTTGTAAAATGTTAATTTTGTATCTAAAGATTTCTCGTAGCTGCTATATAATGAAAATTCTCTTGCACACCAATTTGGATCATAATATTATTAAGTAATTCAAAATATTGTTAAGTAATTCAATTATCAAGTAATTCAAAATATTGTTGTACTACATTTTGTTAGAAACTTGGTTCTTCTTATACGTCGGCTATAATTCCGGAAAACTGGGCACCGTTCTGACCGCGGACGTGAATAAATCACCCCCAAACAGGGGTAGGTGCCCTCCACCCACAAACCGAGCGGAAGACTTAAGGGCTCGGTGTTGCTACTACAATCCTAAGGAGTAGGTTCCTACTTGTGTCAAATGTAGCGACTCTAGGGGGCTCGTTATAGCGATAAGAGGAACAACATTCACACGCGAGCCCTTGCCCAGCCGTTCGATATAAGATTCTTGTTAAATTGTATGAAAATATAAATATTTCGAAGTTGGTACGATTTTATGTTTTTCGTTTTATCAATGCCATTTAGTTCTTAATAATAAAGGGCTAATCATTTTAAATAGCTATTAGCACTATTAGCTATCAACGTATTGCTACAAAGTGCCAGGACCAAAGAAAAGAGCTTTATTGACTACGAAAAGGCATTTGACAGGGTAAAACATAGTGACTTAATAAAAATGCTTGTCAGGTGCAATATTGATACCAAAGATTAAAATTTTATTAAAAACCTGTACTGGTTCCAAACAGACGAAATAAGACATGGATACGAGAAGTCAAACGTAAATACTATCCAGGAAGGTGTGAGACATGTTTGTATCCTTTCTCCATTATTATTTAATCTCTACTCCGACTGTCTTTAAATGAGCCCTCATCAACACCGAGAAAGGACTGAAAATTAATGGCGTTGTGATAAACAATATAAGATATGCCGACGACACTGTTTTATTGGCTGAAAGAGTCAGTGATCTTCAGGATATCCTTAATTTTGTTGACGAGTCCGGTGAAAGATTGGGGCTAATAATAAATGTCAGCAAAACCAAATGGATGACGTTCGGACGGCTTGACTACAGTGGGTCAGTATTGCATTTGAACGGCCGTAACGTTGAAAGGGTGGAAATTTTTAAATACTTCGGCAGCATACTAACGTAATCCCTTGACCCAGATGTAGAGATAATATGCAAAATTTGGGCAGCTTGAGCTATGTATAATAAAATGAAATCACTCTTCTGCATAATTAACGTAAACTTGAAACTCCACCAGAGAATGATCAAATGCTATGTGTGGTCTGCTTTATTGTATGTGTGTGAAGCGTGGACCTTGAAGGTCAACTCAATTAATAAACTGGAAGCATTTGAAATGTGGCTCCATCGCCGAATGCTCAGAATTCTCTGGACAGACATGGTTACCAATACCGAAGTCCTGAGGCGAGCTAGAGTTAACAGGGAACTGTTATCAATTATCAAGGTTCGGAAAATTTCACATCTGGGTCAAACAATGCGTGGGGAAAAGTACCACGTTCTCAAACTGATATTGGAGTGGAAAGTTGATGGACGCCGAGGGCCCGGTAGGAAACAAATGTCCTGGCTGCGAAATGTAAGGGAGTGGACCGGCATCCGAAGTGTGGAGGAGCTGTTCCGAGTGGCACAGGAGAGGGACAGGTTCGCCGAGGTGATCGCCAACGTTGGGGGGACCCTACAGGGCACTTGAAGAAGAATAAGAATCATTATAAAAGTCAAAATGAGTTTTTGATCCCAATTGGTGTTAAATATTAAGATTAATATCTGTGCTAAGGTGTAATGAATTTTCACGCCAGATGTTTTCTTAGCCCTTTCAATAATCAGTATCACATTGAAGACACGTAAAACCAGGGAATGAACGCAGTTATTGAATAATATAGTGTAATTCAATCTTCACCCTAAAAATGCCACCTGTGCTATACGACACATTAGGGTGATAATATTATATTTTTAAAGTCTCACCCCCGAATTCTTTTCCTTTAGGGGTAGTAATTAACTAGTATTTTTTGTAATTTTTATTTAATAATAACACGTGCCCCGAAGGGGGTGAAATAGTTAAATTCTTAAATTTTTGCAATTTATTTCATATATATTTTTTTCAAATTTAAAACCTCTCATCGCCCAATTAAAAAAAAAAAAGAATTAGGGGGTGAGACTGATAAAAATATATAATTATTTTTTTAGAGCCACCCTAATGACATATGTTGATTCTGGAAACATAGAAAGAATGGAATTAAAAATAATGATAAATAAAGTTTATGTTAACTGAACAGGAAATAAAGGACGACCGAGGAAACTATGAAACGATCACATCAATCAAATATATCATGACGATCCAGAGAAATCGTCGTAGATTGTTTCACACCAATTCTTTCCAGCTTCTAAGAGTTTGACATCTAATAACCCATTTCTTTTGATTAATTAGGGGATACTTCGAGATATCTCCGACAGCGACAGCAGCACATATTGTTTTACCTACCGGCCGCCAGAACCAATCTGCTTCTGGTGACACCGGTGGGAAGAGCAATTAGTCTGCTGAACGCGGTCTCCTCAGAGATCGACGTCTTTCATATTAGTGAAAGTACGTTCAGGGGACCAATAATCTTGACTTTGAAAAGTATCTTGTATTCCTAATGTCGAACCATCACTAATGCGTTCCTGGTATTATTTTGTATGTGTATAATATCTTACCTGTACTCAATAGATGCCTTATACATTTATGCTGTTTATAACTGATAAACTGATTTATTTGATTTGAACAAGGTGTATGTTTATTAACGAATCGAGATAGGGTCGAGTCGGTTAGTGAGTTAGTTAGCTTAAAATAGTTTATTATTATTTATTGTCTGCTTTAAGAACTGTCAGCTAACACGCATCTAAAAGGAATGAACTGAATCCACTATTAGTAGCAGAGTATTAAAAATTGTCAAGCAGACAAAAAACATTTACAGGCATGCAAAATGGTTTCGTGACGCAATAAAAAGCCAAATTTAAATTACGTTTTTCTATTTAAGACACTCTTCCCTCGTAAACGTTTCGTTCTAAAACGGTTGAGCAGTTTTAGTAGCATGTTTTTGGTTCTAAATTAAAGAAATTTAGTGAATAGCGTTCACAAATGTTGACAGTTTTTTTCAATGTAGCCTCTTTGATGCCATATGAGGGTGAGCGTACATTCATATCAATTCTGGACACCAAATGAAATTACTGGAAAATCCTCGAATCCAAACCGAATGAATAATGTATGGATTAAATTGAAAACCTTTTTCGCTTCTTGAACATATTGCGTGTAATTTAAATTGGCTAGAGGATAAAAAATATCCTCATAAAACAAATTGCTTATGTAACTTCTATTTTAATCAAATTACAATGCTATCTGCCATTATGGTGTAAACGCATAACAGTATTAGACGTTTAAAACAAAAAAAAAAAACGTGTGTGTATTTATGTACGTATGTAAGAAGTAATACTTCTTTGGCGTAGTAAAACCATTAAAAAATACTTACCAACAAAAACATTTTTCACTCAACATTCGATTTAACCCACTGCTTAACGCGTCAGATATATTATTTAAATAATTTTACGCAAAATATTCTAAATTACCGCACCTAAACTAATTGGTACTATTTTAAAATGTATAACTATAAAGCTTGACATATATTTTATTTTAAAGATTTATTTTCTACAGTAAACCCTATTCAAGTGAGTTGCTCTGTATCAGCTTCAAATACTAATTTCACAGTAATAGATTAATAAAAAAAATCAATATAAGTAAAACAGGGGGTCTACACAAAATAAAAGAAATCGGCAAGGGGTCTACGGGACAAAAACAATTGGAAATCTCTGTTGTAGTGCCAAATATATATTTTTTAAGCATTACCTACATATATTATAACATACTTTTAATTATTTATAAATATTGTATTATTTAAAATAAATTCTACTAAAAAAACAAACATATATTAATATAAAGCTTATTTCTTTTCTGAGGAAGGGTGTCTGCTTGGTACTATTTTACACTTTTTACGACTAATTTCATTAATGTCTAGCAATTTTATATATTATATTTATTAAATTGTGAGACATGAATGAAGTTAGTTTTTTCAATTCAATTCAATTCCCTTTAATATATATTTACTACCGTACAAATTTCATACATCATCTCAAAGATTCATCATGAAAATCTCACGTCAAGGACATCAAGAAAACCAGTACGATGCAGCTTGCATTAGATAATAAAATAATAGAACAAGTGATGCATTTCAAGTACTTAGGTGTTGATATATCATGCAGCAGTGACCTCTACGGAGAAGTTAGTGAACTAACAAACAGGGCCGCCGTTGTGGCTGGCTGCTTGACGAATGCTGTTTGAAAAAATAAAAATATGCTGAAGGAGAGCAAAATTCGAAGCTTCAAGACATGCGTTCGTCCTATAATGACATATGGAACAGAAACGAGAGCTGACACCATCAGAACAAAAAGTCTTCCAAGAACCACAGAAATGAAGACTCTCCGATTCGTTGCAGAAACGACACTCCGAGACAGAATAAGAAATTCTGAAATAAGAAAGATCTGCAATGTAGAAGATGTCATGCGATGGGGAAGACTGAGAAGACGCTACTGGAGAGATCATGTGGAAAGAGCATGTTCTGAAAGAGTGATAAATATAGCCGCAAATAAAGTACCAACAGGAAATCGACCCGCAGGAAGACCACCTAAAATATGGCGGGACAGTTGGACATCTGCATCCCAGGAACAGGCTCCGAGAAATAACGGGACACAGTCCTAAATAAAGCAGAAGAAGAAGAAGAAGAAATTTATGCTATATCTTCCACGGTCATGCTTTTACTTGGTGAGTTATTAACAAACGTTGCATGTGCATGTGAACTTGTTATATAAATAGGTAGAGAAATCATTAGATTTTACTTAGCATCTCGCCGAGTATTGATTATTGCTCTCAGTACTGTTTATTTAATTTGCGTTTGACTTGGGGGTTCGAAAAACTTTTAATACGAAATCGAACTTGAAACGAAAATAAATGAATTAATTAAACGTGATTAAACGATCGGAAATGCGTACCGCATTGCCCAAAGTATGCAGGAGCGTCAACACCAAAGGTTTACATTCACTAACAATCTGGGTTTAAAATAGTAAAATATATCACTAGTAATTTACTAACCAACTAACTAACCATCACGCCATCTCCCCGAAGGGGTAGGCAGAAAAAATGGACTGCCATACTTTTCTTGCCTGACATATTTCTCTCGCTTCCTCAACATGCATACATCGTGTCATGTGTCAACTGGCAAAAGAAGGATGAAAGTAGAATAAATGCAGTAAAAATGAGATCTCTGAGATGAATGTGTGAATACTCTGTGTATGATAGAGTGTCGAATGAAAATAAAATAAGTGAATGCGGTGCTAATGATGGTGTTATGAACAAAACAATGAAACGATCATTAAGATGTTTTGGACACATGGAAAGAATGAATGAAGAAAAAATGGTAAAAAAATATATGTTAACGATGTAAATGGAACCAGAAATAGAGGAAGACCGAGGAATGTCGGCCATGTGAGAAGTCAGAGAAATCGACGCGCGTGCATAACACGATGTATGAATGTTGAGGAAGCGAGAGAAATATGTCAAAAAAGAAAAGTGTGGTACTCCATTCTTTCTGCCTACCCCTTCGGGGAGACGGCGTGATGGTTAGTTAGTTAGTTAGTTTATTTTTCGGTATTCTTATGAAAACGTCTGTTTTCTAGAATTTTTATATAATGGGCGACGTACCGACTCTGGTTGACGAACAAATTTTCGTTTTCCAATAAGGTAAAAGTTGTAATTTCTCAGTCAAAGTTTTGTATCTGAGGTTAAACACCGACAAAGTATTTGAGGGCTTGCTAGGGGCGCGCTCTCACTTTTGGAGTTTGGAGATTTCGGCTTATTCGCTTATATTCTCCCCACAACCCATTTAGACATATAACAGGCAATTTCAAACATTGCCAAGTCTAGGTTTATGAAAACTAATTATTAGGTAGTTACCCCTTTAATTTGCAGGTATTGCGTAGCACAAAACAAAGAGTTTTTATCAGGGCAAGATAAGAACTTTTAAAAATATACAAATTTACTTGTATGTACTCGTATAATAGACGGTGGAGGAGTAAAGCGGGAGGGGATCGAGAAAAGGAAAAGGGTAAGTGAAAAATGTTTGCCTTTAGAAATTAACATAAGCAGAGTAGATAATTAGGTAAGTCAAGTACAAGTAAATATTAATGCAAACAGATACAATAAATGGAAAGGAATACCGGCTTAGTAAGAAACACCAAGCTTTGCTGAAAACAGGTTAAGAATTGACCTGGAAGATAAGCTAATTTGATTATGGTTGAAGAAGAATTGAACTGAGCTGGGCAGCTTTCCGAAACATTGGTTACAGCCTTAAAAAACAGAAAATACCGATCAACCTGAAAATAAAAATCTATGAAGCCTGCGTTCTGCCAGTTGGTACTTATGGTCTTGAAACTGTAACATTATCCAAATAAAGTGCCGAGAAACTACGAGTGACCTAAAGAGCCATGGAAAGAGCCATGTTAGGAATAAGCCTAAGAGACAGAATCAGAAACGATACGGTGAGAGAAAAAACAAAGGTCACTGACATCATCCACTGGGTGGCGACTCTAAAATGGCAGTGGGCGAGTCACGTAGCCAGAAGCTCAGATAAAAAATGGACAAGAAGACTGCTGACTTGGAGACCGTGGACGGCAAATAGAAGTGCAGTGCGACCGCAACTACGGTGGAAGGATGATCTGAACAGACACTTCGGAATAACCTGGATGCAGTCTGTACATGGCAAAGTGACATGGAAGCGAATGGAGGAGGCCTTTGTCCAGGAGAGGACAGGAATAGGCTGAGGAAGAAGAAGAGAATAAGATAATTGATAATATTTTGGTTGCTGTTTATCGCTTTTTTAATCTCAAGAGCTTCTAAATTATTTACATTAATACTTATACATATTTTATAAATTAGTTGAATCGGGAAATTGAATGGTTGGAATCTTTAAGATGGTTGGCAAATTCAAAGAATCCATTAAAAAAAATAATGATTATTGAGCTTCGATCTGTTTTTCAGTTGGAATAAATATAAAAACCTTTAAAAACTATAAAAGATTCTTTCTCTTTTCGGTCTAACTATCTCTCCACTGCTGGATGTAGGCCTCTTCAAACTGTATGCATTTTTGTTTGACCTGCCTCAACTGGAATTATGTCGTCAACTCATCTCTTTAGATTACGACTCTGGATGCTCATCTATCCATTCCCTGTCTGGCAACATGACCTAACCATTTCCATTTCAATATTGCAATATGGTTCATCATAACGACAAGCTTTGTCTGGCGTCTGATTTAACATATACAATAATGTCCCTCGGACTTATGCCAAGCATTTGTCTATCCATAGCCCGCTGTGGACATTTCCATTTGTGTATGCTGTGACTACGATAATTTTCAATCCATTATTATCACAAGGAGGGTACATATTTTATAGACCTTATTTTTAAGGCATGGTATGAGAAGAAAATACACTCGTAATAAAAATATGTTGGCTTTAAAAAACTGTCTCATATAAAACAACAATTAGAACGAAACATTAATAATAACAGAACAATATATTTAATGTTGTGTGTAGGTACGCACATACAAAAATATATTCATTATATAACAGAAAAGATATAGATTTTTTTTTACAGAATCTTATCGTCTTATACTAAATCGATATTCGAATACTAGCTTTGTTTTCAAATAAATTCTTTATTCATAAAATAAAGACTTGATAGCCTTTTATATAGATAGATACAGTTAATATTTGTATTATGATTTATGAACTGAAAGAAATCGACAGTTTGGTGTGCTTGAGAAACAACGCATTCATATATCTTACCATAGGAAAGAGAGTTCAAAAATTCTTGGCCCAAATCCAAGGTGTTTGCTGAAAATTCAAAATAATGATACACTGCATAAGCCATACGAGTATGCCACCAAAATCAACTGTGGAAGCATATATCCTATATGGGATGCACCCGAGTGCTGAAAAAAATACGAAAATGAATTACGTCAAAGTTATAAAAAATTGTATTAGTTTCAGAATTAAGTAATCGTTTAAAGGTTTTATTGTTAAACGAGAAAACGTATGTTTTCTAGAAGTTTTATTATATTTTTTATGGAAATAACAATCGCCTTTCTAAGACATTATAAAATGTGAACTAATGTGAACTTGTCATTTGCATAAAATATAATAAAACTTCTTCTGAGGTTGAATATGTAACTGAAGAAATTCGTTTGAACTTCAAAAAATCGTACGTTTTTCATACATATGAAAAACGTGCGATTTCTTGAATATACATTATTACACTATTTTTATATTATAAGAAAAGAATAGAAGTGTCTGGAGGCCACCTAATAGATGGCCTGACGATATTGCCCGAAAAACTGGAACGACCTGGATGCAGAAGGTACAAGACGGGGACGTAAGAGGGGACGTAGTTCACTCCAGTGGTGGAGTGAAGAAAGCTGAAGAAGAAAGAAAGAAAGATTTATATTATAATATTTATTCAATGTTGAATATATAAATGGAGTATTATAACAACTTCAAATAAACAAATAACTGAAATATAAAAATGTAATAATACATATTGATTTGCATTTGACAATACCTTAACAAGACAATACATATTTTTTTCTTCTTTTTGGTCTTTATTATTTCCCACTTTAAGCGGGGTCGGCCCCCTCTAATACAATTTCTCCAGGATGCTCTGTCATAAGTCTGCTCTCTGTTGAGTCCACATTTCTTGAGAGTGTGATCCCGTTAGATGATCTCCATGTTGCCAAAGACCGTCCCCTACCCCTCTTGACGGCAAAACATATCATTCCCGTAATAAATAAAAACTTTTTAATTTATTAGAGTGACCATGATTGTTAAGTGGTTTCACTTGGATTTAATTTATATAAATGATAAAAATAGTGTCAATTTTTTTAAGGCATTACGAGAGCATTCTCAAACGTTTGAGAATGGGCGAAACTAATGTGTTACTATTTAGCAAATATTAAAAACTTCTATAAAACAGACGTTTTCATTAATATAAATGATAATATGGATTTTTTATTATCCCTGTTCAGGGAACAATGAATTAGTTATGTTTTATTTTTATTTTTATTTTTTATTTTTATTTTTTATTATCGAGGGTAACAAACAGCAATTACAGTATATGAGTATAAACACATAGAGACAACAAAACAAGGCCAATTACATGCTACCACAAATATTATATAACAACTGACATAAGGTTAAATATATAAGAGTAATAAAGTAACACTTTTATAAGATAAAGAGAAAACTATTATTAATAATGAATTAAAAATAAAATACAATTTTAAAATGTAAAAGAAAAAAGAAAAAGACAAGAAAAGACGAAAAAAAAAAATAGAGTAACTAATTTCATTCGCCCCGAAGGGTTGCTCCAACCATTTTTTTAAAATCACTTTCATTAAGATGGAACACATCGATGTTACTAAAGCACTTATTGTACGTGTTGCACGTCCGGTACACCGCCGCACTCTGAGCGTAGTTAGTCCGATAAGCAGGAAGGTGGAATATTTGGTTCGCAGTGTGTCTTGTGCGAAGCATAGGGGTATTCAGTAATAATTTACTAAGAAGTTCGGAGTTGTCTATTTTGAAGTGAATGATTTTGTGAAGCAACATCATATCATTAATTGTTCGCCTATTTTCGAGAGAGTCCAAGGAATAAAATTTAAGGGCAGAATTATAATTCGCAAATGACCTGCACATTTTGAAATTAATGTGTTTAATGAAAATTTTTTGGACTCTTTCGATGCGTTGAATATGCGCTGCATAGTAAGGAGACCAAACGGGAGATACGTATTCGAGTAGTGAGCGAACCATGGTTGTATAAAGAACTTTGAGGGCTGTGATGTTCTGAAAGGGTTTGCATGTACGCAATATGAATCCTAATGTCCTGTAAGATTTGTCTAAAATGCCATCAATGTGACTTACGAAAGTGAGTTTCGAGTCCATTGTGACTCCGAGATCTCGCACGCGATCTGAGTTAGATAATCTTGTGTTATTAATAAAATAGTCATGATTGTGCGGGTTGATTTTACGAGAAAACGAAACTTTGAGACATTTGTCAGCATTGAGGGTCAGTTTATTTATCTTACAATAATCAGAGAGTCTGTCGAGATCAGACTGAAGTTTATGGCAATCGGATATGTCAGAAATATTCAGAAAGACCTTCATGTCATCAGCAAAAAGGAGGTGTTTGGAGTAGAGGAAACAGTTGCCAATATCATGAATATAAAGAATAAAGAAGAGGGGTCCCAGATGGGAGCCTTGAGGAACTCCGGATGGAATTCCCACGAAGTCTGACTTGAAGCCACCAATCACCACAGCCTGTCTTCGATTTTTGATATATGAATTTATCCATCTTAGAAGGTCACCGTGGATTCCAAGTCTGCCAAGTTTATCTAGGAGTACGCTGTGGTTTACCTTATCAAAAGCTTTGGCGTAGTCAGTGTATATGGCATCAGTTTGGAGTCCGCGGTGCATGTTCGAAATAATATAGTCAGTGAACGGTATCAGATTGGATAAAACAGATTTGTTACGGAGGAAACCATGTTGTTGATCACTCAGAACACATTTAAGAGAGGGATATAATTGGTCATATACAATACGCTCGAAAATCTTACTAATGGCAGATAAAATGGAGATTGGACGATAGTTCTTGATGAAGCTTTTGGGTCCTGATTTGTGAACTGGAATAATAAAGGCTTCTTTCCATTTATCTGGAAAGCAACCTTCAGATAGAGAACGGGTAAAAAGGATAGAAAGAGGTTCAGCGAGGGTTTTTGCACAGTTAAATAAGTATAATGGCGGTATTCCATCACTTCCAGCACCTTTGCTGGTGTCGACACCTGATAAATATCTGGCGAGTGTGTTCCTATCTGTAAGACAGCTTCCGATGTTAGTGGTGTTTGAGGGCTCGTAGGAGTTTATAGTACTGGGGGTAGTGTCACAATCAAAGACAGAATGAAAATAAGTGGAGAACGCATTGCTGATATTTCTGCCACCACTTATTGATTTATTATCATCAATAGACATTATCTTTGGAAGGGAGTTATTCTTGTACTTGTTCTTGACGAATCGCCAAAAGGAGTTTGGATTATTAGTAATATTCATTTCGGTAGAGTGAATATACTCAGAAAAACATTTCCTGGCCATACGCTTTTGGCGAGTTCTCAGCAAAGAAAAGGTGTGATAATCAAGGGAATTTTTATATTTGGTAAACCGCTTGTGATATTTGATCTTTTCTTTGGTAAGTTTTATGAGGGAACTATTGTACCAAACTGGAAAATTGGAGTTACTCTTAAATTGTCGGAGGGGTATAAATTGCTCAATGGAGTTATTCAACACGATATAAAAGGCATCTACCGCAGCGTTGAGGGGATATGTGGATAGAATATTTGACCAATTAACCTCAGATAAAAAATATTAATTGATTCATAGTCTCCATGTTTAAAAAGATGAACGGCTCGTTGGGGTTCACGTAGTAGCTGAGAAGGTTCAAATGATAGAGTTAATTCAATAGCTGGGTGATGGGAATCCTCGGGTACAAGTGGAAAAGCAGATCGAGACACTCCGGAGACAAAATGGGAAGTACTAAGTATAAGATCCAAGGTACGATTAAGTGAGTTTTTAATTGAATTATACTGGTGAAGACCGAGAAGAGACATATAGTCCACAAGTAAAGTAGAGCAGGTAGAGGAAAAATTGGAAGGAAGCAATGATTGGTCGGTTGTGTTACAAGACCAGTCAATGTCTGACATATTAAGGTCACCTAGAATAAGAAAGTCGTCTTCAGGCCGGTCAGTAACTAGCCTGGAGAGTAAATTTAGGAAGCTGTCAACACAATTAGCATAGTTAGATCCCTTGGGTATGTACACACAAGCGATGTTTAGATTATTTCTAGGGAGGCCGCTCGCACCACGTGTTAGTGATATCCAAATGGATTCGGCGTCACAAGTCCACTCTGGTCGAGCAACGGGATTAAGGTGGGACAAGCATGCTAGCAGTACACCCCCACCACGCGAGCCGCGATCACATCGCCAAACACTGTACCTGGAGTCGAGGAGTTCACCAGAAGCGATGTCAGGACCAAGCCATGTTTCAGATATAGCCAAAATGGAATAGTCGCCAATTGAGGAATTGTGAGAAAAGACATCAGTTTTAGTACGCAAACCCCTGGTATTCTGCAGGTAAATATTAAGGGCCTCGCCTAGTCCGAAGTTTGAAAATGAAATTGAATAAAGTATGCATTGAATGTAATAAAGACACAAGTACACTGCGGAAAGGTGATGCTGTTACAGGAACCACCGCACAGATACGACGAATGCCGGACATGTATGGAGCAAAAGAGGTGCTATAAAAAGATATAAGTAGTAATATAAATATTAATTGGAATGAGCAAAAACAAATCAAGATAAAACTGTTAAAATTAAAATTAAATGATGCTTCTCTCGAGGGACTGGATACTCTTGATTGCAATCGCCGGGGAACCGTCGCTCTTTCGAACAAATACTGTGCCGCCCCTCGTCCAGGTATAGCGAAATCCCTTTTCCTTACATCTCAAACGTGCAGCATGGAATATTTGCTTGTTAAGGATAGAGAGGTGCTCGTTGACGAAGAGAGGCACAGGAGAGCCAGAAATCCCCAAATCGCCAGTGGATAGACCACGCTTCCTTCTAATAGCAGCAATCAGGGAATCCTTCACCATCCTGTTCCATCCAGTTATGTTGTTTATACTCGTACAACGATTAATGTGAAATAAAACACATTTAAGATTTATATATAATAATATATTTAATAACAACTACATATTTATAAAAATTTTATTCTTCCATATTTTCTTCTGCGCTCATTAAAACTTCTGAGTTTCCGTCGTTCATTTTTCTAGCCTTTATATAAATTTTGACGATCTTCTGTGGATTTTTGTTCTCCTGGTATATAAAAGCCTGTCTACTAAACTCTTCTGGTTCGTCGTAAGCTGCTGCGAGGAGGACAAGAGACAATAAGAGAAGTGAGATTATGAAGAGGTTCTTGTTCATTGTTGGTGTTTGGATTTCTTCAAGTATTGTGGAATTACTGCAACAAATGAAGATTAAAAAATTGAGACTTGAGTCATAATTATTCAAAGAAACATTTTCTGCTTTATTTTCAATGATGACATAAATAGCTACTTCTCTTTGAAGTGTTTGAATTTATGGAATAACACGACTTCAAATTATTGTTTTCTCCATCGTAATGTAAATAAATGTTTTTATATTTTTAATTGACAGCTAAAATGCATCATTAATGTTAGGTTCAAAAACTAATATAAAGGATTTATGAGGAATGGTAAAGAATTTATCATATAATCTCTATTATAGTGTTTTTAGAGATTTGGTTTTTAAACTGACAACATTGTTTCTATAGACTGTCAATTTGACAGTTGACAGTTGATTTGTATTAAATACGTTTTGCCATTTTACCACAAATAGAATGACGTCATAACAGCGCTTGAAAATTGTGTAAATTTATTTTGAAAATCATTGTTCGGTTCGCCAAACTTATCGTGCACTAGGTCCATTTTATGGTCGACATAATCGTTCATCCGAGCAAGTTATTCGGAAGACTATGGATGACGACAATTGTCGAAAATTGGACTTTACGATTGCGCTTCATTCGAGCTAGCCGTGGCGCTCATATGCCCGAAATCATATTTTAACAATAATAACATTATCATTATTTTAAAGTGTTTTTTATTCATTTTGAATATGAATAAAAAACACTTTAAAATAATGATATTGTAAACCTTTAAAAAACACCCTAAGCCCGAATATAATAAAATTAAAATCGGGTCATGTCCAGGTTTGAACACAAGTCCCCTTAATCAGGAACCAAGCATTATGTCTCCAAGACAACCACACTACTAGTATACTAACACCATAAATATAATAATAGCATGAGAGATAAGTAGTTTTTGTTACAATTAATTAAGGGTATAATTCATTATTTTAAACACTATGATACTTCAACATTATAAAAAGTTTAAATTTGAAACACTGTTATAACACGTATTATAATTTATTTTAATGTGATTGACACGACAGCTATTTCGCAAATCTATGTTGGCATCATCATGTGTAACAACTAAACATACAATTTTGTCGATTGCCAGCCTTGCGATACCGGTCGCTGTCGAAATTAAGACGAAAGTCTAAGAAATTATTTAAAAAAAAAGTTTTACTTCAATGTTATATAAAATGAACTTCCATTAAGACATTTCAGTAAAATCATTTGCAACAACAACAAAACCATCACGCCGTTTCCCCGTAGGGGTAGGCAGAGAGAATGGACCGCCACACTACTCTATCCTGGCACACCTCTCTAGCTTCCTCTACATTCATACATCGAGTCATACACGCACGTCGATTCTTCCGGCTTCTGACATGACATCAAAAATCATTTGCTTATCTTTAAATAATATGGTTTCAACCAAATGTAAAAAAATCCATTATAGCCCGATTTTTTTTATTTTTTATCGATGTTACTCACTTTATATGTAAACAAATAATATATATTTTTTAATACTAATAACTAACTAAATAACTAACCATCCGCCATACTTTTCTTTCCTGACATATTTCTCTCGCTTCCTCAACATTCATACATCGTGTCATGCACGCGCGTCGATTTCTCTGACTCCTCACATGGCGAAAATTCAATATTTGATTTATTTGATCTTCCACGTTTTCCTCGATCTCCCTCTATTTCTGGTTCCATTTACACCGTTAACATATATATTTTTTACCATTCTTTCTTCATTCATTTTTTCCAAATGTCCAAACCATCTTAATGATCGTTTCATTATTTTGTTCATAACACCATCATTCGCACCCCATTCACTTATTATATTTTCATTCAGCACTCTATTATACACAGAGTATCCACACGTTTGTCTAAGAGATCTCATTTCTACGGAATTTATTCTACTTTCATCCTTCTTTTGCCAGTTCCATGCTTCGCTTCCATACATAAGGGTCGGTAGAAGAACACCATTGTGCACTGCCATTCTACCTTTTTTGGATAGGTTTGTTTGCGATGACAACTTTAATTATAATGTCAAATAAAATATTCATTCCGATTCTCTAGAAATGTTAAAAGCACATTTGAATGTTACATTCTTTTCAAAAGTCAAATATATCGTATTTTGCGGAAGATGAAATGCATCGTACTATAAGACGCGCCCCAAAATGTATAAATAATTTTTTGGAAAAAAAAAATACTGGACGATAAGACGTATCGAACCATAACACGCACCCCAATTTATAGTGAATTTCTGGAATAAAAAAGTGCGTCTTATGGACAGAAAAATACAGTAATAAATGTGATGTTTTACGTTGTTTGATTTTAAAAAAATCATGCAACTAACTCGTGTAAGCTGAAAATTTAAAATACCTAATATTTTCGTAATAATTTGTCAATGTGACATATTTCAATTAAAAATTAAATATTTTGTATGTTAGCGTTATCGGTAAAACATTCTTAAGATCTTGTAATAATAAATAACTAATTTTTATGACAGCAAAATTAGTTTGTAAACAACTGATTAAATGTTTTATTACAAGTACTTGGGATTAAAATATTTGCATTCAAATTTGAAAAATTAATTCTGTGTAACATTTAAGAACTTCAGGGTCTGTTAATTAATTTCAGAAATATAAGTAGGCCCACTTGCTGGTGTCACGTGACGAAAACAATTAATTTGAGCGTGTTAAAAACGAAATTTATTTGAAAATTATATTCACAAATTTATAAGATGACATTTATAGCCTTTAGATTATTTGAGTGTCAAAATTTGTAAAACAAATGAATTTCGTTTTTTCTTTTTTTAATGAAAAGTTATTTAATATAAAACGCATTTTATACGCTCATATTTCGTTCGAATACAGGAAATAGGTGTTTAGTCAAAAGTTTAATGTTTTGAGTTACTGTCGATTAGCTAGGAGCTTTAACACTTTTTTTAATAAATGTAATGACTGTTTTTTGCGACTTTTGAGTATAAGTATTACAATTTATTGACTTGAAATTCCAAACAATTTAATATTTTTTATTACAGTCCCATTTTGTGACTCACAGTGGCGATGAGGTTCGCAACCCATCACACGGCGTCTCTCGCGATGGCGAAAAGAGAAGGATGGAGTGCCGCATCGATTAAAGTGTGGCAGTCCATTCTTTCTGCCGACCCTTTCGGGGAGACGGCGTGATGGTTAATTAGTTAGTCAGTCCCATTTTAAATATGTTCCCAATATCTCATAGTTACCCAGTAGTTATTCCTACCCCAAATTGACAATATATATATATATATATATATATATATTAACATCATAAAATAAATTTATTCAAATGCAAGTCACCATGCATGATTTTAAAAACCGTGTACAGATCCAAAAAGTTTTTAAATAAGGATACATTTTGTATCCAAAACTGTTCACCCATCTAATGGAAGACATGTTTAAGATACTGGATGGGACGAACCATGGATTAAACATAAACGGAGAATATTTGTCTCACTTGAGATTCGCTGATGCCATAATTCTGTTGTCGGAGTCTTCCAAACAAATTCAATAAATGCTGGAAGCTTTAAATGAATCATCTCAAATAATTGACCTTAAAATGGATATTCAAGTCATCAACAAACACAAATTCAAAACATTAAATGCCACAATAAAAATATAAAAGTGGTAGATGAATATGTAAACCTTCGTCATCTGTTGGCTTTTGGAAGAGGGGGTCAAGTCAAGGAGATTGATAGGAGAATACAGCTCGGTTGGTCTGCATTCGGAATCCTGGGCAACATCTTCATGTCGGACATGCCACAAAATTTAAAAGCAAAAGTGCTGGACCAGTGTGTGTTACCTGTGATGACCTATGGATGCAAGACATGGACGTTGACTAAAGAAGCAATGCAAAAAATCAAAGTTGACCAACGGGCAATGGAAAGATCCATGTTGGGTACCTCGCTTAGAGACCATATACCCAAGGTGGAGATTAGAAGACGCCCCAGGGTCACCGATGTAGGGATACGCATTGCGATGATGTAGTGGCAGTGGGACGGGATGATGGAAGATGGAGCCAGAGGGTTACTGAATGGAGGTCAAGGTTGAGCCGGAGAAGTGTCGGGAGACAGCCAACCAGGTGGAGCGATGATATTGTGCGGACGGCGTAAAGGGCCTGGAGAAAAACAATCTTCGTGGTCGAGTGGTAAGTGCATTGACTGCCACCCCGAAGATTCCGGGATTGATTCCCGGCGAGGGCAGTGTGATTGTCACACTGTCTTTGGTCTGGTGTAGAATTCACGTGACAATAAAATGGCGATAGATTAGCTACCTATCACATGTCACGAGAATCACTATGATAGCTATAATAATACCCTTTACATCGATTTGGCTCATGCTGTCATAATGTAAAGAGCGATTCAACAAAATAATAATAATAATAATAGTAATAATAATAATAATAATAATAATAATAATAATAATAATAATAATAATAACACTGGCGAGAGACTGAAAGAGATGGCGTGGGGGTGTAGAGGCTTACATCCAGCAGTGGATAGAGACAAGCTGACAAAATGTATTCCTAAGCTCCTTCCTCCTAAAATTGTATATTTATGTAAATATTCTGATCCGGAGAAATTTTATTTCTTTTATTGTATTTTTTCAATATGTGCCTTCAGATGAACAAGTAATGGGGTCACAATTGACCCCATTTTCCTAATGCCGACGACTATTTAATCACATAAAGTACTATTATATAAAGTCACGCCATTTTTATCGCCAGACCGGTTACGTATTTTGTATCTCCACCTTTTGTGTCGCGAAAAAAAAGATAAATCTATACTTGTATGATGTAAAACACACTTTTCGTTGAAGTGAAATATCACAATGAAGTTCGTCATTGTGGTGGCAAATTTATATTTTTTGTAGGTTGGTACCCACTGAATACTTATTTGCGTTCATAGCAATCATGCTGACAAAGATTTTTTTTTATAAATTACATTACAACTTTCTTCTGTGAAATAATTTTGGACGTTTTATTAATGTATTCACGTCACGTCTTGCAAATTGTTTTTTGTGTGTTACTGCCATATCGGATTATCGGACCAACGGGTATATTTTTGTAACACGTTTTTTAAAAGTCTAATGAGGTATAAGGAGAGGTTAGAATTTGACCAAATAAAGTCAAATGAAATTAGATAAAGTGTTGGTTTTATTTATTCAATCATTTAATTAAAATCAGCTGTTTATCATAGTAGTTGTTTTAACATGTTTATGCTAAAACTAAAAATATTTTGAATATATTAATACTGTTAGAAGTTAATTATGAAAAAAAATGTATTTAAATTAATTTCAATTGATTTTTAGGCTTCGACCGGTTTCGGCATCCGCAGCATTCAGAAGGAATTAATCTAAATTTACATTACAAAGGAATTTCTTATTAATTTTATTTTTATTTGTTGTAAATTTAATATTCGAATAATTCTTTTTTAAAAATTGCAATTTCACAAAAAAATTTTGCACCTCGGATCACAAACACTCTTTCTCAGTGTATAAATTTAAACTCTAAGAAAAAGGGCATCTGTGACCCAAAACATGTTTTTAAAAAGTGCTACAAACGTTGATAAAAAGCAAACCAAAATAATAGGGAATATCAAAGCAATAAAATTAATATTTCAAAATGATTTTACTGAAATCTCTCGATGGAAGTTCATTTTAAATAATTATGAAAAAAAAAACAATATTTTTCGTACTATATTATCTTTATTCAGTCAGAAATTGGTTTCGTTATGCTAGCTGTCGATATTAAGACAATAAATGGAAGTAGTTATTAAAAAAATATCTAGTTTTTAAAATTATTATTGTTAAAAAAAATATATATTTTTTAAGTGATTTTCATGAATTCTTTTCTTTGCAAATTTTCCCAGCAATAAAATTCATTGCACCTTCATCATCAGGAGAACAATGGGAACAATGTGAATTGTCTCGTTTTCCCGATGATTTAAAAATTACATTTGAAACGTCAAGAAGAATATTCTCAAAAGTGGAATAAAACTGTGTTTTATTTGTAAAATAAACATAATTGTGTATTACATATATTGTATTAAATATTATTTAGAAGTCGGAATAATCGACGTGCGTGCATGGTGCGATGTATGAATGTAGAGGAAGCCCGAGAGGTGTGCCAGGACAGGCCAGTGTGGCGATCCATCCTCTCTGCCTACCCCTCCGGGGAAATGGCGTGATGGTTAGTTAGTTAGTTAGTTATTATTTAGAAAACATTATTATCCACAAAATGGCTATTACGGCTAAAATATTATCCAAAAAGATATGGCCTTTAAGAATAAGATGAGAATCTAAAAACCATGCGTAAGATCAACAATAAAATATGGCATCGAAGCAAAGGGCAGACACAGTAAAGACCAAACAAGTTTTGAGTACTTCCGAATTGAAGACACTGAGGACGATAGCAGGCAAGACACTGAAAGATCGCATGAGAAACGCCAGAATAAGAGAGATATGTGAGGTTGGGGATATTTTAAAATAGAGCAGACAGCGAAAAAGGGACTGGTACGGTCATGTTCAAAGAATGGACACCACCAGACTCCCTATTTTGCACTACATAATCAGCCTCATGGGACTTATCCTCGTGGAAGACCTCCTAAAAGATGGAAAGGCAGCTGGGAGTCTACCTCACAGGAGGAGCAACACTCTGGAAAACAGACCACATAGGTCAACTACAAGGAAGATGAAGAAGAAGAAATTAAAACATTATATTTAAATGTGTTTTTACCTGAACTTGTGTATTTTATATTCTTTAAATAACCAACTTTAATCACTTATTTTATTTGAATTCTTATTATGAAACAAACAATATTAATAAGATGATCATGTCACATCTTATGTTCCGAACATTTTCAAGCACGGCACGTAAAGGCAGGAAATATTAAATACCTTTAATGTGAATATCAGTTTTCTATGTTCCGTATATATTTCGAATGATGAAAAATAGTTTCAGGAAACGAAAACATTTTTTTTATTAATTAAAGAATTTTTTATAAATACCAATATCAAATAACATTTGTCATTAACCGATTTTAGACGGATATTTTTTTCTTTGTATTAATGGTATCTTTATATATCCTAGGGAAGGCTATAAATAAAACTCGATAGGTAATGCCCGTGGGCAGGGCAATAATCCTTCTAAGCCGAATCTCTTCGGATGTGGATATTTTTCATGATAGTGAGGCTACCCTCAGAAAGCATCTATCTCATATAGGTATAATGTATTAAATTGATATTTACGTTCTTAAATAAACATATTTTTAATTGCCTTATGTTTTTTTTTCTTACCATAATTTCTTTTATAACTATATGTTATTAATTTACAATTTGTTGTTATTATTATTATTTTATAATTATTACGAATGAAAACGTCAGTTTTCTAGAAGTTTTATTATATTTTATGGGAATGACATGGTTTGCCCTCCTAAGGCATTATCAAATATTTGATAATGCTTTAGAACAGCGAAACATGTCATTCCCATAAAACATAATAAAACTTACTAGAAAACTGACGTTTTCATTCGTATTAATTATTTAATATGGAGTTTTACACCATTGTTCAAGAAACAATAAATTATTATTTTAATTGTAATTATAATTGAATTCAAACATGTTTTCTGCAATGTTTATTATTTATAAATAAATTGAAATGAATAATTTATTTGACATTAATAAACACTTCGGTTTTCCAAAATTTTAATATATTTAACAATAGTGACTTGTCTAAAGCATTATCAAATACTTGAGAATCCCTTAGACAGGCGAAACATGTCATTCACATAAATTATAATAAAACTTCTAAAAAACATTCGTTTTTTGTTCAAGAATCAAAAAACTTGGTTTTGTTATAATTTAAGGAAATAACATGCTTCGCCTTTCTAAGACATTATCAAATAATTTGATAATGCCTTAAAATATCATTTAAAATCTTTTGATAAAGTATTAGAAAGGCGATACACGTCATTCCCATAAGTTATAATAAAAGTTCTAGAACAAAGACGTAATCATTCGTATTAATTATTTCTTAGGTTCGTAGATGAGATATAAAAAAAATAGTAATACAAGCCGTAGATAGGTTGAGCAAAAAAAATGGACCATTTTGTCCATCACAACGAGTCTGGCGAAACTGGTCGCTGACGAAATAAATACATAAGTGGAAGTAGCTAAAAACATAGTTTTATGAATGTGGAGGAAGCTAGAGAGATGTGCCAGGATAAAGTAGTGTGGCGGTCGATTCTCTTTGCCTATCCCTTAGGGTAAAAGGCGTTATGGTTTGTTGTTGTTAAAAGGAATATTCATCAAGAGATTTCTATAGAATTATTCGACATGGAATAGTGTTTTTTTGTCCTTCTATTCATTACGAAGTGGAATACTCCTACATCTGGCAGCTTTCACAAGCCACCGATCTCCATATATACGCCATTTCTAGCCGATAATCGTAAATATGTTAATCAAATCGCCAATCTTCCACACGGTTGCTCCCACAAATTTCCCCGTTAATAACAATGTTTTATCGTCGGGAATAAAGTACAGGGAATTCGTTCACAGGCAACAAGTATTCGCGAACCGACGTTTGTGCGCGTCTCTTCATTGTTACAACAGTTTGAACAATACAACAATAGGTTATTTTCAGTTACAATGATTCGAGTCGCTATTTGGATATGCTGATAAAGCGAATTAACCTAGAACTCTTTGAAACGTTATTTACTCACGTTTATTACGTGTATTCTAAAGGCTGTTTTCTCCCAGTGATAAAACATTTGAATGAAAATACTCGACGTTGTCTAGGTATACTAAAGTCATGCGCATTAACATAAATAAAGGGACCAAATAGTCGGCACAAGATAAACGTCGATTCTGTACGCATTTATTGAAAAGAGCTTTATTTTATCATTTATTGTTTCATGAACACTGATGACTTCATATTAAAAAATAATGAGAATGAAAACTTCTGTCTTCGATGAGTTTTAATATATTTTAGATGGAATGACAAGTTTCGCCCTTCTAAAGGATTATCAAGTGTCGTTTAGAAGGGCGAAAAATTCAAAAACATTAAAAAAACTTAAATAATGTTTTTTCAAATGAATTGATGTTTTATCTATATTACATTTGTTTTTATTTTTATTTTATCATCATTTATTATTATTATATAACATTATTTATGAGTTCTTAGAGGCGGGCCACACTGTGATAAACAAGCTGGTTTGAAACCAAAATTTGTATACAGAATGTTATTACTCAAACTTAAACCATGTTCTAGACGTAGTAAAAACGTCGATTTTAGTTAAACCGCGGATGTTTCTGCATACGGTTATCCTTTCAAACTATTCAACAAACATGGTACGTTTATCTCTCTTCCTCGCATTATTTTACCCGGCGTAGAATGAGATAGATAGTCTGGCTCGTTGGTTGGAAACCGATGTTTACACAGTCTGGCCCGCCTTTTTACTGTTAAAAAAATATTAGTACAACAAATAGGCTAGGTAAATTTTTAAATTTGAATTATCGTATCGAATTTTAGATGCGTTTTTATATTAGTCTTTCTTTGTTTAGTTTTTATTAAATTGTAAATAAAACACTTGTTTTACACCACTAGAGTATTATATTTTACACAAAAAGTTTCGGAAGCTACAGATGCTTCCATCTACATTGACAAGTTTATATTGAAACCTGTAGATGGAAGCATTTGTAGCTTCCGAAACTAGTCGTGTAAAATATAATACTCAAGTGGTGAAAAACAAGTGTTTTATTTACAATTTAATCATGTCCTACTATAAAGTGAATGCCGAAACAATAAATAACATAGTTTTTTTTATATTTTTACACCTGAAGATGGAGTTATCCTCCGAAACAAGTCGTGTTTTGAAATATTTTTAAAATAATTAGTGGATTAAAAAAAGTTTTTTTCAATTTCCTAAGTATATTACTATGGAATTCCACAGTGTTAATGCCTTAGCGTTCAATAAGTTAATTAAAACGTTTCCTAGAAGTTTTATTATATTTTATATGAATGACATGTTTCGCCTGTCTAAGGCATTACAAAAATGTGATATTATGATACATACATTTGATAATGCCTTAGACAGGCGAAACATGTTATTCATATAAAAAATAATAAAACGTCTAGAAAAAAACACGTTTTCGTTCGTATTAATTATTGAATAAGGAGTTTTAAAACATTGTTCAAAAATATTGTGTTATATTTTATATCGTAAGGGTATTTGTGTGTATAATTGAGCTTTTTTCAAGTTCTAAAATATAAAGCATGCGCATAGTTTAATTGGAGACGATATTCCTTTGGGAAGAAAAACATATTCGTAATTTAAAAACACAAAAAATTATTACGTAAGAAATGAAACAAACTCAAAATTACTAGATAAACGGAAGGTCGTTATTTAATGTTAAAGTTGAAATAAGACGCAGTATCATTCGCGAAACAGCTGAATAACAAATTCTTTTGTCTCGGGCTGGAATGCTGGAGATTTTTCTTGCGGGTCAAAGGATGCATATGTCAAGTAAAACATGGCTTTATCTGCTCTGTGATCCGGAATGGGATAAAGGAACTTATTTAAAATGGTCCAAAGTCATGCCACAATGTACACGCTGTTCAAAAAAATATATACGAGTATTACGTTGCACATATTTTTATATAAAAAATCTTTATGTATGGAAGCGAAGCATGGAACTGGCAAAATAAGGATGAGAGTAGAATAAATGCAGTAGAAATGAGATCTCTTAGACGAATGTGTGGATATTCTGTGTATAAGTGAATGCAGTGATGCGAATGATGGTGTCATGAACAAAATAATGAAAGGATCATTTGGTTTGGACATATGGAAAGAATTAATGAAGAAAGAATGGTAAAAAAATCATATGTTGATGATGTAAATGGAACCAGAAATGGAGGAAGACCGAGGAAAACGTGGCACGATCAAATAAATCAAATATTGAATGTCGGCCATGTGGGGAGTCAGAGAAATCGACACGTGCATGACACGATGTATGAATGTTGAGGAAGTGAGAGAAATATGTCAGGAAAGAAAAGTGTGGCAGTCCATTCTTTCTGCCTACCCCTTTGGGGAGACGGCGTGATGGTTAGTTAGTTAGTTAGTTAGTTATTTTTATAATGTTTCAATCCTAGGGATGGTTAGCAGAAATTCTATTATTATTATATAATAATTAAATAAAACGACGTTACTACATCCACTTTTGTCTTTATTTCGACAGAAAACTGTTACGCCAGGCTCGCTGACACTATTGCAAACCGAGTCCTCTGTATAAAGTATTGTTTTTTTAATGATTAATTGTATCTCAATAGAGACGAAGATGTAAATTATTTGGAAACAGAATATGGTACTCGAGGCGTTTACAGGACTTATGACCTGTCATTGGTTGGGTTAAACGATCACTTTATGTATTACAACATTCACCATTCCGCCCTTCTCACGACACCACGTCTGACAAATTTTTGGAACTTGTATATATGTTAATATTTTTTAATAACTTCATTGTTGGTAGGTCCATCTACACTAGCGCCATCTATTATGATAATTTGTAAGCATTAACTACCACCATATTCTTTTTCCAAATAATTTACATCTTCGTCTCTATTGAAAAATGATTAACTCGCAATGGGTAAAAATCTAGTCTTTGTCTACAAGCATTTGTATAAAAAAAAAAAAATCTAAAATATTGTTTTATTAATTATCAAATATTTATGTGAAATGTCTATCGATGCCAGCGAGCCAGGCGAAGCCGGCCGCTATAGAAATAAATACAAAAGTAGAATATTGAAAACAAAAAAAAAAGCTACAAATTTTCTTTATTACTATGTATTTAGTGTGCTTCCACTTGGGTTTATGTTCGACCGGTTTCGACAGCTTGCTGCCATCTTCTGGTACCTACAACTACATTTATTTGGTTTATATAATAAATGATAGTGGTGGGGGTTAATTTTTTATTAAGTATGTATATTACTGTTATTAAGTTGTAGTTGAAATGATTCTATATAATGTAAATTTTGGGTTAATTTGTTTTTTTATATAATTAAAAGGCAATTGCTTGCCAGGGTGGCTTATTCTCGGAATGATTCTATATAATGAGAATTTTTGTATTTGAGATAATTTAACTTAATTATCTCAAATCATCTGTCTACCCCTGGGGGGAAACGGCGTCATGGTTTGTTGTTGTTGTACGTGCGAGTAATTAAAGCTTATTTCTTCTGCAAATGATTGATATTGATAAACACACCCCTGATAAAATTTTGCGTATTAAAAGATATACATATTTCCAGAACAACTTGTATCACTTGTATAAGATGTACATTTCATTATAATTCATTGTTTTCATTCCGATTCCTTTAGACTTTCTGTATGGTGATTCTTTACAAATCAAAGTTTCAATTATTTATTGCTTCCACAAAACTTTTAATTGGATTTCAAATTTCCTTTTTCTGTGATTTAATTTCCAACTCATGAAACATAAAATATTTCTTGTAGAAAAATAGTTCAAATCATTTGATTCGACTATTACAATAACCATATTCTGTTCTGAGAATTAAAAATACTTTGACTTAATCAGAAAGCTTTTTTTTATAATAATTGTTCGTTAAGACTTTTATAAAGTATTCGACGCATAAAAGTCTTAAATTGCTTTGAGTTTCGAAGCTTGATAGAAAAGAAACCTTGTCAAAAATGTTATATACTCAATAATTTAACTACCTGTTTATAAATTTAGATAATCAAATCTTTTTAAAATTCACATTAGTCAAAATTGTTTTCAAATCAAACAAATCAGTTAATTTCTCAAAATATGTTACAAGCAAAAAATAAAGTTTAAGGCATCTATTGAGAATAGGTAAATTAAAACATACTCGTATAATACCAGGAACGCAAGAGAGATGGTTGAGGAATACATGATACTCTCTAAAGTCAAGAGTATTTGTCTTCTGAACTTACTTTTACTAATATGAAACACGTCGGTCTCCGAAGCGATCATGTTCAGCAGTTTGATTGCTTTGCCCTCCGGCATCACCAGAGGCAGTGAAACGTACCTCCTCGGTTAGCACGGAGAGCATGGTTTTTAATCCTCAGGGTGGTAATTGTGAGATTCTCTTCGGTATATTATTCGATTCAGGGACGGGTGTAAATATAAAGACCGTTACATGGGATACATTAAGGTTTATTATCTAGTTTAAAATTATAACAATAATCCACAGGCTAGGGATGTCGTACGAATACATAAAAAAAGGCACATGATGAAATAATGAAGAGGCTGTTTGAGGCGATTCCTCGACGGCGTGCTCGTCAGGACATCGACCGGCGACGTCGTCCGTAGACGTTATCAGCGACGCTGACCAGAAGATGGTGGGTCAGCAATTCAATATTTAGAGCGTCACCTGGCAGACACGAGGTTCCCTAACCTGTTGGTGCTGTCTGAAGCGGCGTGAAGAAGTGGTCCTCGCAGTTCCGCATGGTGGTGAGGTCAACCACGTTGTCGGGACATGATGTGCGACAACACGTGGGCGGCAATTTCGGGAGCAGAGGATGGCTCGGACCGTGGCGGAGGGAATCAATCGCAGACACGCGGACACATGACGCACATGTGGAACCAATGTGCGGTCTTCGATATGGATATTATTATTAGTATTCTACCTGATATGATGGGAGAAAGGCTGAACCATTGCTGGTCCAGCCGGATGCAAACGGATTAACGTTTCTCCTACATCGTGGTGGTAACTGGGCACTGGCGAAAAAACACAAGATGGCGGCCTACCCGCAATGGCTGACTCGAGGGAAGAGACGGGCTTCTGGCCTCAGAGCATAGAGAACCGAAAAAACAGTGTTACCAATTGGGAAGGCGGCGGTTGCTCACACGGCGGAAACAGGAGAAGTTGGAAATAAATTTCGAAGAGGTACTTAACTGGGGAGAATTGGGGCGAATACAGTGGCCGAAGAAATCGTAATGATGTACCATTACAGCAGGTTGGTACTATTTATATGTTCGGAGAAAAAACAGTCAGTGCTGATGCTGTCGAAGATCACCATCTGGAACAAAAAGATGCTGTGTCACATTATATTAAATGGAAAATGTATATAATTGGTATATGTATATAATTGAGGACGCTTTGCTGCGTATCTGGTAAACTACTAGTTATACTTGAGTGATTTTATTTATTTATTTATACATAATACACAAATGAGACATAACAAACGAAAAAAAATTAGGCAACTCATTTGGACACAAAACAATGTGACAAAGATAAAAACAAATTGAAACCAAAAAATCATACATATCAGAAGAAACCCAAATATGTTGAGGTCAGTGAGGCAGTACTCTTTCCAGAATTAGTAATATTTTTTTATGAACACTGCCTCACTGACACTGAAAATATTCAAATCTGAGACGATTAGATTCAACGTCCAAATTACTCTTCCTTCTGGCATCACCAAAGGCAGGTTGGTTCTGCGTAACGACGATTATTTTTAAATGTTATAAAAAAATATGACAAATGGGTATAGATCGGCCACACCCTGAGACCGAACCCAGCCTGAATCGCACTAGACCGGTCCCCTGTGGGTGGAAAAAGGAAGCGAGGAAGACCTAAATTCATCTGGAGAAGAACTCTGCAGGACAAGGTTAAGGCGAAATGGACTCACTTGGACTCGATTGCGTTAGGCATCAGGCGTGCAAAAGAGTCCCCATACCTAGGATATATCAGGATAAAAGGATAAGAGGTACATTTTAATTTTATACAAAAATTTTAAATTATGTGTATGCGAGTGATTGAAATTGAATATGGTATAATTCTGTATGTGAAAAGCAAATTAATAAGTTATCTTTTTTACTTCTCAGTCATTCTCACTCCACTGCTGGATATAGGCCTTTTCTGAACTCTTGCAACATTTTCTATCTTGAGCTGTTTGTTACCTACGACCTACAAGTTGCATAATATTATCCATACACCTATTTTGTGGCGTTCCAATGCCTCTGAATTTATCAATGAAACCGAAAACGGCCGTTCACAATGGAGTTCTGATCCCATCCCCCAATGTATGGAAGCGAAGCATGACACTGGCAGAAGAAGGATGAAAGCAGAATAAATGCGGTAGAGATGAGGTCCCTAAGACGTATGTGTGGTAGAACGATATACGACAGAATCTCAATTGCTGATATTAGAAAGGAATGTACAGCGGAAGAAGGTATTATGAACAAAATTATGAAAGGATCGCTGCGATGGTTCGGACATATGGAATGCATGAATGGAGAAAGAATGGTTAATAAAGTATACTTAAATGATGTAAATGGAGTACGGAGTCGAGGCAGACCGAGGAAAACATGGCATGACCAAATTAATCAAAATTTAAAGGTTGGTCATGTTAGAAGTCGGAGGAATCGACGTGCGTGTATGACTCGTTGTATGAATGTGGAGGAAGTTAGAGAGGTTTGCTAGGACAGATTTGTGTGGCGGTCCATTCTCTCTGCCTACTCCTGCGGGGAAACGGCGTAATGGTTTGTTTGTTTGTTGGTTTGTTTGTCCTATGCCTCTCCTGTTGTTTCAAGGCTTCCACTTTAGGATTCTAGGTAACCACCTGACCTCATCTTATCTCGCCACATGCCCCGCCCACTGCCATTTTAGCTTTGCTGTTCTTTCTGCGATATCAGTAACTTTTGTTCGACGTCATACAAGTATATCCTCGTTTCTAATTCTATAACGAAGACCGACGCCTAACATTTGTCTTTCCGTTGCTTGCTGAAAACACTTAATCCTTTGTTAGCTCTTGGCATTGAGGGAAATAGTTTCCATGCCATAAGTCGTTACTGGCATGACACATGAGCCATATAACTTAGTTTACAATATACTCTGACACACAATTTTATAAATTATAACTTTATTACATGCAAATATTTATCAAGCTAAGATAATTTTTTCAACCCTATTATTTCTCAAATGAGAGGGTTAAACAATTTATTACCTCGTATCTGCTTGATGCGTATACAATATTTTACTTCCATAAAACTTCCTTGAATTATCTCTGCGAACAAGTTGATACATAAATTGTGTAAATATATACGTTTGCAACATATATGAACATATCTTATCGCGAAATTACACACCTCATATCCGGTTCCGCATTGCTTCCGGCCAAAATTACACTGAAAAATGGAGCTTTACGAAATTATTTCGCTGAAAACTCATACTTTATTGAATACATGCGTAACGGACTAAGAGATATTCACGTCTTGTGTTTACGGTTGCCCACATTCACGGCCTAATTTTACACTGAAAAAATTAATAATTTTTTTTTCCTCCACGAAAAAGTATTTGATTTGAGAAGGTTCTAAGCTAAGATGGCAGTGTAAAATGGTGATCTTGTACAGCCCATGAGTATGAAAGTGGTAAAATAAGGATAAAAGCAGAATAAATGCATGATAAATAAAATCACTTACTCTAATGTGTTTTTTTTTTCTTGTATGTATTTTTTTCTTGAGCTGCTGGTCCAATCAAATCAGGAATCTGACTGATCTCTCATTAGCTGCAGCTTGGAGACTGACAGTGCGTGCCATGGTCAATGGTTAACAGGATGGACTCGACCCTTAATCATGAGGAATACGACTGAGAAGAAGATATTCTATACTTAGGAAATTGAAAATAACTTTGTTTAATCCACAAAATATTTAAAAACATGCCATGTTTTGGAGGATACCTTCATTTTTAAGGGAAAAAATATAATAAAAACTAAACAAAGAAAGACAAATATAAAAACGCATCTGAAATTCGATACAATAATTCAAATTTAAAAATTAACCTGGGCTTTTTGTTATAAGTAGTAATATTTTTTTTTAATTATCAGTAAGAACTAATAAATAATATTAAATAATAATAATACATGATTATAACATAAAAAAAATGTAATTCAGAAAAATATTTGAAAATACATAATTTATATAGAAATTAATAAATGATTAATTTGCATTTGATTGGTTATGGGAGCTTGGGAGATTAAATGTAGACAAAGTATTTAAGGAGAAAGGAGTAGAAGAATATCTTCTAAGAGAATTGCTCCTAGAAGATATTCTTTCTGCCTTCCCTTACGGAACGACGGCGTGATAGTTAGTTAGTTAGTTAGATAGCAAATGTTCTTTCTTTTTTTGTAGTGTAGTTGTTTCAAATAAACAAAAACATATTTATTCCTATAATATTATAATCTTCTTTCTTGCGGTATACCTTTGTTATCTGTTTTTCAGAGAATTACTCCTTCTCTGGGGTGGTTTCTCAGCTGTCCCTCCACCTTTTAACCCTTAACGTACCGTGTTCAAAACAAAACGCTCGCTCCCATGTGGTCAATTCAGTTTACCGCTAACTTTATCTAAATATCAAGCATATGACTCGATGAATCAAAATTAATTTATGTCATCTTGTAGGGAATTTCATTAGAAATAGATCGATATCTATAACATACATGGATTATTTGAAAAACATATCATTATTAATTTTTTTCTGGAACCATGCGATTTCTGATATGGAATGCGTCACAGCATACGAGCGACTGGCACCAAGTATAAACTTTACGAGATTTTACGTATGATAAAGGCACCTAGGCAAAATGTATAGTACGTTCAAAACAACGAGTACGTATTAATATTTGTCCCTTTTGGTAAAGTGTTAATATTTTCACAGTTCTGATATTATTAAGTTGCGTGCTGCGTTTCCGTCCACAGTCGGTATTATTACGTACCTATGAGAAAAGGCCAAACATATAATTTATAATACGTTCAAAACAGCGAGTAAGTATTTGTCACTTTTGATAAAGTTGTAAATATTAGCAAAACAAATTCTACCTTAACACGAATGAAGGTGAGGGCAGTCTTAGAAAATATTTTTTTTTGGGATGAGGGAAGTATTTTTTTGCTTTTTTTTTATTACAAAATATTGAGAACACTTCAATGGAGGATTACAATTTTTTTTATAATATTAGGGTCCATAGGTTTTAAGAAAATCAACTTTAAATTGGCAGTGGAAACTCAATTGACCACATGGCAACGCGACGGTTAAGAGGTTTTTCACATAGACGAGTCCCGTGAGTCTGATTATGAAATGTAATAAAGGGGAGTCTGGTGTTGTATATTCTTTAGACATGACTGTACCAGTCCCTTGTTCGCTGTTTACTTAAAATTTGTTTTATACCAATGTTCAAAAAACAAAAAAAAATCCATTTAACATTATCTGACAGAAAGAGTCGCGAACAGGAAAGTACTGCAGGGGTATAAAGAGCAAGAAACTGAAGTATTTCAGCACATTATGAGAAACAATAATTTTACTGTGCTACAACTGATTATCTAGTTATTGGAAACAAGAAGTTATCAATGAAAGCGAAAATAACCGTTCACAATGGAGTTCTGGTGCCAACCCTTGAGAACCCAAAAGAAAGATGTGAGCAGAATAAATGCGGTAGAGATGAGGTCCCTAAGACTGAACCTTTGTTTTGAGCTGCCATATCAAGGGTAGAAATATACATGATGTTTGTGCAACCTCTGATAGGTGAGGAATAATAAATAAATAAGAAGAACATTGAATTTTACTTATGATAGTCATTTTATTTTGACTGCGGTGAATGTATGAAATATAGTAGAAGTCGTTAAATACGAATTCTCACACTGGGTGGGTTTGCACGTATGTAATATATGTTGTAATCGTAAAGGTATAAATGCACATGTTCTGCTAATGCGAAGAACGTGTTTTGATGCAGACTTTAAAACGGGCTTTAGGACGCAACCGAGTAGATTGTGAGGTCGACCTTATAGGAAACCTGCAATTCACAACAGGGGCGGTTTTAGTTTTGAGCTGAGGGTGGTTTATTTAACATACAAAAAACATATTTTCAAATCTAACCCATTGATCTTTGTAATTTTATGTCCCCGGTACTCTACTTAAGTTAACTAACACATATTATACATGTTTCTAGATTCTTGCACTTATTTTATAATAATTTTGGTTAGTTTATATCGTTCTCCCGATGATGAAGGTGTACCTTCGAAACATGTCGAGAAAAATAATCTCAAAAGTGGAAAAAAACAGTGTATTTAACAACAACAACAACAACAACAAACCATCACGCTGTTTCACCGTAGGGGTAGGCAGAGAGAATGGACTGCCACACTACTCTTTCTTGGCATACCTCTCTAGGTTCCTCGAGTCATACACGCACGTCTATTATTTTGACTTCTAACATGACCAACCTTTAAAATTTAATTGATTTGATCCTGCCATATTTTCCTCGGTCTGCCTCGACTCCGTACTCCATTTACATCATTAACGTATACTTTCTTAACCGTTCTTTCTGTATCCATGTGTTCCATATTATGCATTAATTCATAAAAAAAATTGGTTCTCTTGGAATTCCACAGTATTTACGCCTTAAGATTATCTAAAATTAAATATGTATTTATATAAATATTTCGTACCACCACTGCCATTCACCGTTCGTAATACTTTCTAAGCCACGTCTTAGCCATTTGAGTCACTTCTCTTTATATGTCGCGACGTGTTCAGGGAACGACGTAACGAAGAGAAATGTTGCAGAGTTATTTTTAAAAATATACATGAATTTTACAATTCTGGATGTAACTTCCTGGAATATGAAATGCCATAAAAAGACAACTATGTATCTGTTTGAATCTAAATAAGAAAGCATGACAGTCCGCAATAGCGTAGATGGTGAAAATCTGAAACAAGTATTTGATTATTCCGATTTCAAATGGCCGCCTTTTAGCATTTGATCAATTTAGTAATGCGATGCTTTCCTTGGTCTTCCATGGTTTCTCTTTCCACTCACACTACTTGCATACAACACTTAAACCAATATTCTTTCTTCCGTTTGTTTTATATGTCCCAACAATCTCAGAATCCTTTTTTTAATTTTACTTATGATGCAATCATCTGCCTTACATTTCTTCCTTATTACGTCGTCATCATTTTTCCGCACATATTTCTTAGTGATCTATTTTTAACGTCATGTTTCTTATTTTTATCATTCTTTTTCCAGTTCCAAGCTTCCCAGCTTCCCTTTCATACATTAGGGTTGGCACTCTAGTGCTTAGTTCTAACTCGTAGTTCTAACTCGATTACGTAATGTCATATTTACATTAGTGGATATATTTCTATTTACAGTGATGACTTTGAGAGCACTTCTTATTTTGTTCCCAGGACCGACCCTTTCGATGTCTTTCTCCATTTCAACTTCTTTCTACACTTTACATTTATCCGTTCAAATCCCGCGTCATGTTTTTTTTTATAATATATCAGCAACGGTGAATTTTTTAATAGAAGTTGGTTGTCTATTGCACTTTTTTACTTTGACTATGGACGACTTTATATTACAACCTACGAAATCTTCCCCCAAAGTCAATTTCCTTTGTCGTGTCCATCCCCTTGTAAGATCATGCAGATTTTCCATACTGTCAGCGGGTAAAACCCGTAACATGTATTCAGTTAACAGTTCAGTTTTATCATATATACAAGGGTTAAAATACATTTTTTCGTATCTAAATATCAACAAAAAACGAATGTGTTATCTTATTTATTAAATCATCTAAATTTCCCTCGGATTTGTGTGAACCTTTCTCGTAAATATAAAAAGCTGGGTGAAGGCGTGTCACTGAAAACAGAAATATTTTCATCGTAAAATAAACATTTATCCACACAACATGTAATTTCCGTTAGCCGCCACGTCAAATATAATAAAATATTGAAGCAACGATTGGGTACAAAATATTATATCCAATAGCATTTAGTATTAGGGTGATGGGAGGCGTGTTAGACCAACTTTATAACTTGTGATTTTTGGTATACCATAAATTGCCGGTTATAATGCATAAGTTCATTAAATCTTCTCTCTTAGACTGTTCCTATTTTTTTTTATGTACACAACAGGTCTTTTGAACCCAATTACTGTATACCTACAATTTTTTTTTAGCTATTCTATTGATTCTCGTGACATGTGATAGGTAGCCAATCTATCGCCATTTTATTGTCACGTGAATTCAACACCAGACCAAAGACAGTGTGACAATCACACTGCCATCGCCGGGAACCGAACCCGGGACCTTCGGTGTGGAAGCCAGAGCTCTTACCACTCTGCCACAAAGGTCGTATTTATTGAGATTCTCCTAATGTCTCAGTCTTGAGCCATCCCAAAAAGCTCATTTAATTTCTTACATTTTAAAATTTAATGCGCAGAGTTCACTCCTTAAGACTTAACATTCAATATGTCGTAAACATTCCATATATATAAATAAAAATAAAAATCTTCTTCTTCTTCTGATTATAGATCTTGCGATCTGTTTAAGCAAGATATCAACTTTCTTCCTATGATGAAGACGACCAGCCTTCTCTCCATCGCTTTGGTGGTCGTCCTGGTGGTCGACGGCCCTCTGGAGTCTCGTGCATTACGATATTGAGAATTCTTGCTGGATGTGGTCCCTCCAGAATCGTCTTCTCTGCCTACTCCATCTCACTATGTCTTCAATTTTGCAGGATTTGCAAATTTCTTCATTGGGTATCCTATCTCTAAGGGTTCTCCCCACAATAGGTCGCAATGTTCTCATTTCTGCTACTCTTAAGAGATGTTTGGTTCTGACAGTGTCTGCTCTTGCTTCGGTTCCGTATGTTATTATGGGCCTGATGCATGTTTAATAAGCAAAAATCGATTGATATAAATAAAAATAAAAATCCAAAGACAAAAATAAAAGCCATCTCGGCTAGCGAAACAGCTGTCGCGACAGTTTCGAAAAAAATGTAATCAGTTGTGATGAACAGTAAATGATGTTGAAATATCACAAAGTGTTTCCGCCGAAACAATGGATTATCCATATTATTTTTGTGTTGGAAAAAGTTTTTTTTTGACTTACACAATGTCAAACCAACTTTCATGCGATCCTGGTATTATGTTGTACTCGTATATATATTATAATTTTATATATATTTTTTTAAAACCGTGGATACGTGAAACATAAATTAAATAGACAATACTCGTATATGCACCATCTAAAAATAAATTTTTTTGTTAAATTATTTTAATTTTATATCATTGTATTTTATATTATTTGTTTTGTGGATATTAGACGATCGAAGTGTGCGCGGAAGATGCCTATTGGTGTCGATGAGGTTCGCAACCCATCACACCGCGTCTCCCGCGGGGCAAAAAGAGAAGGATGGAGTGCCGCATCGGTTAAAATGTGACAGTCCATTCTTTCTGCCTACCCTTTCGGAGAGACGGCGTGATGGTTAGTTAGTTAGTTATAATATTATATGTAACAGAAATGTTAAAGGCATCTATTTATTACTCAATAGATGCCTTTAACATTTATGTTGTTTGTAATGTCTGTTGAGTTAATTAACTGATTTGATTTGATTCGATTTGATTATAGAATCTAAAAGTAAAGTTTTTTATTATACAGGTATAGGAGGTCAAATATTGACCTTCATAATAAGCTAAAGGATGCAATGGAGAATAATTAAGAATAACGGAGAATAATAATACTCAGAAACTAGAAAATAGGTTATTAATACCCTGGTTAAAAACGTATAAATAAGTGTTATTTTTATTGTAATTCAATGTTTTCATTGGCAGACAACCATTGGTCCGTTTACCCTATTTCAATACGACGTTCGTTAATATTGTACCACGAAAACCGCCGTATTAATTCGCTCTTCAAGGAAACGTTTACGATGGGAGTGAAATAAACTCATATTCATTGAAGTATACACATTCTAAGTGAAACCAATTTCGTAATAACCGAATAAAATGATGAATTTGACCAGTTTTTTTATAAATCTTCATCTATATTTATGTTTAAATATTTTTTTAAAGCGTAATTATTTATACAAAACACAAATAAAAACAAAGGAACCATGTATTGAATAACAATCTACTCGTATATTTAAGATTTTAAATTATTATTTTGGATAATCGATTGTTTTGGCCAAAACACTATGATACCCTGTTATTAGGTATCACAATTTTAGGTATCACATTCTTTCTGCTAACCCTTTCGGGGGGACGGCGTGATGGTTAGTCATTAGTCACGATTTATTTAAATGAGTTTTGTCGCGACAGCTGTTTCTTAAACTATGTTGGTATCATCAGGTGTAACAAATATGCGTTTTTTTATGAAATTTCTTGGTTTTATGTTTTTTACACAACGAGTCGTTTGAACCATATTATTATATTAATTTGTTTTAAGGATACAAGGTGATAGGTTGCTAATTTACCACAATTTTATTGTCGCGTAAAATCTACACCAGACAGAATACAGTGTGTCAATAACGTTGCCATCGCCGGGATACGAACCTTGGACTTTAGATCAACTACAAGCAAGCTTCCAAAACCGATCGAAACTTAAGAACAAAAACAGTTAATGTTTCTACAGTATCGCAGATAATTAAATAATTGTGCTTTTGTAAAATGCATATGTTTTTGAAAATTTTAAAATATAATAAAATATAATTCTATTTTTTTATTATTTAAGAATGTATACATATACCTACTTGTATACGAATACTGGATCGCCGAAGATGCAAATTGGAATTGCGCATTGAAACTGACATGTGAAATCTGGTGTTGGACTTTAACACATATACAACTTCCAAAAATTTGTCAGACATGGTCATAAGAAATGTGGAATGGGGAATGTCGTAATTACATAAAGCGTGCGCTTAACCCAACCAATGGTCATAAGTCCTGTAAAAACCTTGATCAACCATATTCAATTTCCAATTTGCCTCTTCGTCTCTATTGAGATACAATTAAATCATGAATATAATTCTATTTACTCGGTTATTCAGTTAATAATCATGTGCATTCTAATGGAAGACTTAGTCCTTTATTTAAGTTCCTCGACTATAAAAAAAATATAATAATTAAACCCATCCCCTGAGCTTCATAAGATTATCTCTCGTAGTACGTAGCATAGAGCTACGCTAAGTAAAATAATGTAGCACTCTACGCTAAACAAAATAAGCGTAGCAGACTGCCGGAGTGCCGGGGAATATTACAAACGTTATATTAAGATGTTATTACAATAATTACTTCTGAAAGAGACTCGTTACCCCGAAGAAAATTAATTTGGTTATATGATATTAATGTATTTTGAGCATTACCGGTATTAAATACAAGTATACTTTTAAAAAACATTTTACCCGCATAATTAAAACAGCTGCCTTTAAAATTTCGTTTGAAAATAAAAGGCGGTGCTTTTTGTAATCAGGTAACTTAGAATACATGATGTGGTGGAAAATCTTGTACAAATTAAAAAAAATCCAATGATTATAATCATTTCTTCAACTTTTTTTGCCATTTGATTTTTCTGTTTTTAGAGTATGTCGTATATTCGATTTATATCAAAGATTCTGTTTAAAATATAAACGTTTTTTGAGAAATCAAATCAAATCAGTTTATTTACTAAAAAGACATTACAAACAGCATTAATGTTTAAGGCATCTATTAAGTACAGGTAAAATATTGTATACATTCAACATAATACCAGGAACGCATTAGACAAGTTTCGATATTAGGAAGACAAGTTGCTTTTTAAGGTCGAAAGTATTTGTCCCCTGAACGTACTTTCACTAATATGAAAGACGTAGATCTCCGAGGAGACCGCGTTCAGCAGCCTAATTGCTCTTCCCACCGTTGTCACCAGAGGCAGATTGGTTCTGGTGGCCGGTAGGTAAAACAATATGTACTGTCGCTGTCGGAGATATCTATCGGGGACGAAAATACTAGCATCCTCCAGTACGGCCGAGTTCTCGAAATATCCCAGGTTAATCTAAAGAAATAAGTTATTACATTCTATAGGAATGACACGGTACAACACATATTTGATAATTCCTTATCAAAACTATAATTATAATAAAATTCTATAAAACAGATGCTTTTATTTATGTTTAATATACAAGAAGCAATAAATATTATAAGAAAGCTTTTTTTAATCGATATTTAATAATTCGTTATTCTGGAACTAATCTAAATAAAACATTTTTATTAATATATTTAGTATTCGATATGTGTAAATGAAAACGTCCGGTTCATAGAAGAAAAATATATAATATTAATTTTTAATTGTATCTCAATAGAGACGAAGAAACAAACTGGAAACTGAATATGGATGATCAAGGTGTTTACAGGACTTATGACCTGTCATTGGTTGGGTTAAGCGCACGCTTTATGTAATTACAACATTCCCCATTACACCATTGTTATTATGATCATGTATGATACATTTTTTGGAAGTTGTATATATACTCCAAATCCATACTTATTTTCACGTGGCAGTTCCAGTTAGCCATCTATGTAGATTTGATTGTACTAATTATTTTTTTAGATTAATCTATACAATCCATCCACTAACGCCATCTATGAAGAATGATTGTTTTAGCATTTAGCAAACTACTTTATTAACACAATGCGAAGAGGCTACCGCCTCCTAGCGCACTGTTAGAAGTCGCCTGGAGTATCCACTCCTATTTTATACGCCAAATAATTGACCAGAATATTTACAAATATTTGTGAAATGTATACTTATATCTGTATACGAATCCTTGCCACGTGAAGATATGTATGGATTTGGAGTATATATACAACTTCCAAAAAATGTATCATACATGATCATAATAACAATGGTGTAATGGGGAATATTGTAATTACATAAAGCGTGCGCTTAACCCAACCAATGACAGGTCATAAGTCCTGTAAACACCTTGATCATCCATATTCAGTTTCCAGTTTGTTTCTTCGTCTCTATTGAGATACAATTAAAAATTTAAATTAACCACCCACAGGTGAAAATCCAGGATTCGTATACAGATATAAGTATACATTTCACAAATATTTATATAATATTAGATCGAAGTTACATTTATTGCCATGATAGGAAATTATAAAATACGATGAGATTATTTTTTAAGATATAACACATTTGTTTTTAATTTTTCTCCGATGGAGGAAAACAGTCAGCTTAAAGGTTTTTTTTTTGAATAGTTAAAAGTTTAGAGCAATTAAAATATTTTGAAATATTTATTCTAATATAAATTCATTAGGCAAAAAGATAGGTTATACCGAAAAATAACATTAAAATAATAAATAATGTATTACAATTGTTTAAATCATTTGTTAAAATTGGAAATAGAATGGCACCGCGACGCTCTGAGGACACACTAAAAAGAGCTTCTGAGATTCAAAAGTTTTTCTTTGGTTTGAGAACAACGCAAAGCCGAATAATCTTCCATTATTCGGTAAGCAACCTGCCTAAACCAATGACTTTAGCCAGGCCGAAAGCTGTTCTGCGTACGGCGTCTCGCTCACGAACAATACCTCCCCCATCTGCCATAATGGACCAGGAGATTCCTTGCATTGTACCCTCCAAATATTTTAGGACGGCGACACCTGTATAGGAAAATAGCGACAGCGCATATAGCACACAAGACCAGAGGCAAACGTGAATCATACAACTAAGATTATAAAAAAGATCATTCAATTTTCGAATGTGTTCTATTATTTGTTATATCTTGAACAATGATGTTTAACGTGCTTAGATAATAATAATAATAATAATAATATGCTAACTTTTAAAGCGCCGTTTTTGTGATGTAATCACCTCAAGGGCGCATTAAGACGTGTTTTAAATCTAAAAATCTAAATGTGAGCGCTTAAAAAACGATTGGTTTAAAAGTATAGTAGAACAAAGTATAAATGTTTAATTTGGGTATGAAATATGATCTTACTCATTATATTTAGATCCAACTCATATTACTCTTTATCTAAGATCTTACTATTTTTATTTAGATTTGACTCGTTATACTTATATTTTACTCATTATACTTACTTTCTTTACTTTATAAATTTTTTGACAAAAAATTGTGTATTGAAAAAGGAAGAGAACCATCCGTAATATGCGTATGAAGAGTGAAATAAATTGGTATGAAAATAGGTAATTAAAAGTGGTTCAAAGTTACGAATGTACTGTATATTAGATTTTTAACTGTTACTTGAACAATGACATAGCTCCTCTGCAACGCGAAATATCCAATTAATTTATAATGCAATAAAACTTATAAAAAACAATAGTTTTCATTGATATTAAGTATTACATTATATTTTATTTAACTTTAATACATTTTGAGATAATTTTTTAGTTGTTTGACACGCAAAAATTAAATAAATACGCTTTAAAACAAACAAACTTTTTCATGTGTATTAATTACTTAGTTTTACATTGTTTAACAATTAATAAATAAAAAATTAAATTTTGGTTGATACTTTTAAAATACTCTATTTCTGTACTATGTTACCATACGTTTGAAAATGTTTGTTTTGCAACCCTGACCAAGCTACGGCGGGAGCGAAACCGATCGGTTTGACAAAAATAATATGGTTTAGTGAAAGTATTTATAAACATTTTTTAATGCCACACCACAAAGTGGTTAAGCGCATTATACGAAAGTATTATAATAAATGTGCACCATCTAAAAATAACATTTTGTATTAAATTATTTTTATTTTGTTATTTTATTTTATATCATTGTATTTTATATTATTTGTTTTAGATTTATTTTGTGGATGTTGGAAGATCGAAGTGTGCGCGGGAGATGCCTATTGGTGGCGATGAGGTTCGCAACCCATCACACCGCGTCTCCCGCGGGGCGAAAAGAGAAGGATGGAGTGCCACATCAGTAAAAGTGTGACAGTCCATTCTTTCTGCCTACCCTTTCGGGGAGACGGCGTGATGGTAGTTAGTTAGTTAGTTATAATAAATAATTTGATGCTGTGATCCACTAACAAAAAATTTTTTTAATTAACAACATGAAACAATTTACAGAATTCCATTGCATATTTTTTTAAATTAGAATATATAGAATTTTTATGTATTTAAACACTGTTTTTTACACTTTTGAGTTTATTTTTCTCGATATGTTTTGAAGGCTTACACCTTCATAATCGGGAGCACGATATAAACAGTTTATATCATTCTCTAAGCCTTCGAAACATGTCGAGAAAAATAAACCCAAAAATGGAAAAAAACAGTGTTTTAATTCATAAAAATTCGTCATTATGTAATTTTACAGTGTTAACGCCTTAAGTTTATCTAAAATTAGAATAATTTGTCTGAAAAAAAATCATATTACTTGCGTGTGCCAGAGATCAAGTTTATTAATTGTAAAACTCCCAGTAGAAATTCGAGATTCACGGACGGCTGTGGTATATTGTTCACGTGTATAGTATACAGTGTGGCTCTGCCCAGTACCACTAGTCTGTTCCATTGTATAGTCGAGGTCACACAAATCTAGCAGAGATGAGCTTAAGTCGACGCCTCCACTAACTTTTATACGAAAATGTCACCGTACCTTTTCATGTTAGCACATTGTACACGAAGCTTTCGTTTTTTAAAGCGCGTAAAATGATTTCGATATTAGAATGTGTCAAATTTAAGTATTTTTTAATGGATTAATGTCATGTCAAACTGATATGCACGTGAAGGAAAATAGATAATTAATACGAATGAAAACGTATTTTTTCATGTGCACTTATTTTGTGGTTTGGCACTGTTAAATGTAATTTTAAAAACTATCTTACTTACCATCACGCCGTATCCCAGAAAGAATGGACTGCCACACTTTTATTTCCTGACATATGACCTGACCTTCGTGGCAGAGTGGTTACGAGCTCTGACTTCCATGCCGAAGGTCCTGGGTTCGATTCCCGGCGATGGCAGTGTGATTGTCACACTATCTTTGGTCTGGTGTAGAATTTAAGTGACAATAAAATGGCGATAGATTGGCTACCTATCACATCTCACGAGAATCAATATAATAGCTAAATAAAAAATTGTATACAGTAATTGGGTCCAAACGACCTGTTGTGTACATAAAAAAAATAATAATAATAATTTTATTATAATAAAAAAAAAAAATCTTTCGGTCCTCAACATTCATACATCATGTCATGCACGCCCGTCGATTTCTCCGACTCCTCACGTGGCCGACATTCAATATTTGATTTATTCGATTGTGCCACGTTTTCCTCGGTCTTCCTCTATTTCTAGTTCCATTTACTTTGTTAACATATATTTTTGTCATCTTTAATGGTTACGGTCATGGTCAAATTTTCGTATACGAGTATGTGGTTGATCAGACGTATATACCTGGAATCAATTCTGGCATTACGCAAACATTAGTGGATTTTAACTAAATTTACATTTGAAAAAGATTTTTTACAATTTCTTTTATTTTCATTATTTGAAGTATAGTTTGGTATTTGCAAACATGTTAAAAGTTTATGTAAGTGTACAATTTTTAAGTACTCAGTTGCATTTTTAGTATTTGTTTACGACACTTTAGCAGTGCTAGCGAATGCTTTGAATGAAAATTTGGAGATCATAAAGGATATTTCGACGATATTCATTGTAAGAAAATTTTAGTACGTACTTAAAATCGTTTTTTACTTTCTCGCCACCTTTCTTTCCCGAGATTTTCCGTTGTATAATAAGCTGTGACCTACTTTTTTCGACGCTCTATTTGATTTATTGTTTGTACAATTTCCTTATTTCATTTCCACATCTTAAGGGTTCATTTATATCACCTGATGTACAATAGAGAAAATACACTTTATTTAGAAGTTATGGTTAAACTTATACATCAAATAAAGATAATTTTCTTGTTATATATAATAGTTGATATGGTTTTCTCAACGATGAAGGTATAAAACCTTCGAAACGTGTTGATAAACTTAAATGTGAAAAAAAACTGTGTTTTATAAAATACCTTAATTTTAATTACAGATAATAGAGTTAATGCCTTAAGATTAGCAAAAAAACATTATTACAGTATCACATTTTTAATGAATTTGAGTATAAATGATAATATATATATTTCCATACTTTTACACAATGGTTTTAATCTAAAATTGATATTTGTTAACACATTACTATGATGTTTATAAAAGTTTGATTTTGAATTATAAATGTTGAATTCTTTTTTTACCTTAACTTTTGTTTAGACAGGTTCTTTTGTCTTCCTTTATTTCGTATTTTTTTTTATTCACTTTATAAAAAAAAAGTTAATAACATGGAAACCGTGGCAAGACTAACTTAATCAATAATTTAAATAAGCGCACATTCTTAATCGGAAAAATCAACGAGCATGCATGTAACGATTTGTGAATGTAGAGAATTCTTCAGAGGTATGTACACCATCTTTGTATACCCCTCTGGAGAAACGACGTGATGGTTTGTAAGTTACTAAAATGTCAAATATTTCCAAATAATATTGTTGTTTATTATAATTACTAATTAACTATCACTCCGTCTCTACAAAGGGGTAGGTATAAAAAAATAGACCGCCACTCACCGCCACCACTTATTTTAAATTAATTTAAATAATAAACTAAATTACTTGTGAAATTAAAAATAATTTTGTTTAATCCACAATTTTTTTTGTGGAATTCCAGTGTTAATGCCTTAGCGTTCAATAAAATGACAATATAAGATTTAATTGAAATCTCTTGATGGAAGTTTATTTTAAATAATAACAAAATAAAACGATGTTTTTTTAACGACTTCTACTTTTGTCTTTCTTTCGATGCTAACGAGCCTGGCGAAACCGGTCGCTGTAGAAATATAAACAAAAGTGTAAGTTAATTTCTATTTTTTTTTATGTACACTTTGTATATACAAACACTGATATTTAAAAAAATATAATTATATAGACATCTATCGGACGAACAGTCCTTCTTCAGTAAAGATTCATATATTTTTAAAAATATTATAAAATTGTTGTTGTTTACATGATCTGACAGATGTTAAAAAATATTAATTTATAATATTAAAATAAATCTTTACAACATCTGTCAGATCATGTAAACAACAACAATTTTATAATATTTTTATAAATATGTATCTTTACTGAAGAAGGACTATTTGTCCGAAACATGTCTATGTAATTATATTTTTTTCATAAAAGTGGAAGTAGTTTAAAAACACCGTTTAATTATTATATACAATTACAATATTAGTATGTTCATACTTGCATGTATATGAAAAAATGCATTAATGTTCTCATTAAAGTGTTACGTGGTTGGGTTTTGAAACTTTCCATTAGCTATGTACATAATTTTTATCAATTGAAAATTCAACTTTGGTCGCTAAAACGTGCCTTTTGAAATTAAAGATCGCAGCACCGTCGGTTGGTGGCCTTAAATGATTTCCAGCTAACTTCTAGTCTACGTATCGCGTGCAAGGTCTACGTTCTACGGCTCACACAAAGAAATAACCTCTTTTGACTTGACGGAAAATCGATATTAGAAGCATGGTCCGTAGCTTTCCGAAGCGTGATAAGCCTTCCTCGACATTCGCGGTTACGTAATAGTGTGAAAAATGCGTTAAAAATATCACGGGCTTCTAAATCGGAATCGGATAAGTCAAAAATATAAATGAATTGAAGATAAAGTGTCTACTATAAGCGACCTGTAAAATTTCTGTAAAAGTATTTTAAAAATTGGTTTGGCTTGCAAATTTTTTCCAATCATTTTATTTTCTTATGCTAATGTTAAACAACAACGTTTATTTAACTGTTTATTATTTTTAAACAACAGGTCGTTTGAACGCAATTCTGTATACAATTATTTTAAGCTTTTATAAAGATTCACATAACATGTAATAGGTAGCTAATCTATCGCCATTTTACTGTCACGTGAATTCTACATCAGACCCAAAACCATGTGAGAATAACTCTTCGATGCGTCATAAGACATCAGAAAACTATTTTTTAAATAATGATATTACATAACATTAATTGCTATCTCTTATTTGAAGTCAATTGTAAATAACATTCACTTCGTTGCCTTCACTTACCGTTCTCCGCACTCACCTATCCTTTGTAAACCTAATTTATTAACACATATTTTTATAAATAATGATTTTTTTTTGTATATTATCTTTTTTAAATGTAAAATCCACTAATGTTCGTATTTTCGACAAGTTTCGGCAGCTCGCTGCCAACTTCTGGTCTAATTAATGTATTTATTGTTTCTAGAACGATGATTATTAATATTATTATTATTTATTTTTTGTTAAATTGCTCTTTACATCATGACAGCATTAGACAAATCGATGTAAAGGATATTAAAGCTATCATAGTGATTCTCGTGACATGTGATAGGTAACTAATCTATCGCCATTTTATTGTCACGTGAATTCAACACCAGACCAAAGACAGTGTGACAATCACACTGCCTTCGGGAATCGAACCCGGAATTTTCGGGATGGCAGTTAATGCACTTACCACTCGGCCACGAAGGTCGTTAATAATGAAATTATGTTTTCTCCATATTAAATAATTAATACAAATGGAAACGTCTGTTTACTTTAAGTTTTATTATATTAAATGTGAATGACATATTTCGCCTGTCTAAGGAATTATCAAACATTTGATAATCTTTTCATTTGTATTAGTTATATTGATATATAAATCTCAAATCATCGTACATTTATTAACTTGATCTATGGCATTAAACATGTAATAATGGTAATGCAAAACATGTTGTGAAAATACAATGTCTATAAATAGTATTAAATATTATTCCTTTATGTATGGAAGCGAAGCATGGAACTGGGAAAAGAAGGATGAAAGTAGAATAAATGCAGTAGAAATAAGATCTCTTAGACAAATGTGTGGATACTCTGTGTATGTTAGAGTGTCGAATGAAGATATAAGAAGTGAATGCGGTGCGAATGATGAATGATGAATGATGCGGTGTTATGAACAAAATAATGAAAGGATCAAAAATATGGTTTGGACATATGGAAATAATGAATGAAGAAAGAATGGTAAAAAAATTATACGTTAACGATGTAAATGGAACCATAAATAGAGGAAGACCGAGGAAAACGTGTCACGATCAAATAAATCAAATATTGAATGTCGGCCATGTGAGGAGTCAGAGAAATCGACGCTCGTGCATGACACGATGTATGAATGTTGAGGAAGCGAGAGAAATATGTCAGGAAAGAAAAGTGTGGCAGTCCATTCTCTCTGCTTACCCCTTCGGGGAGACGGCGTGATGATTAGTTAGTTATAAAATGTTATTCAATTATATTATATCTTTAGATTAATAACAGTAAAAACGACTGTAATCATTTATTGTATCTCAATAGAGACGAAGATGTAAATTGTTTTTCTGGGAACAGAATATGGTAGCCGAGGCGCTTACAAGATTTATGACCACCCACCACTTCTGACAATTTTTTTGAAGATATATATATGCTAGGATGCTGCACTTATCTTCACATTTTTTCAAGTTCACTCTACACTGGCATCAGTCTCTATTGAGATACAATTAATCCTTATAAAAAAATAATTTATCCGCAATGGGTAAAATTCAGTATTTATCTACAAGAATTTGTATACATTCAAAATGGAGTATAATAATTTTTTGTGTTCGTAGCAAGTTTCCTGAAATTAGTTTTATTAAGTCTCATTTCTGCGTAATTTAAACGATATAGTTACGGAAGTGACCGAAACAAAGTTTTTCTTCTTCAAAAGAATCTTTAAAAATCACGCGATTCTCTTGTATCTTATCACCTTGTACATTAACTGACCTTATTTATCTTTGTACTTTGAAGTTGTGAAGTTAAGTAATAGAAAACTTTATTTTCTTATCAGTTTGAATTTTCTGTCCTTTGTCACGCACAAATGGTAGCATCATTTAAAAACGAGCTTTGGCATTATTTTATATATGTTTTAGAATATAAAAATGTGTCTTAATATTTATACTAACAATTTAATAAATAATAATAAATTGGACAATTTACAGAACGCCATTTTTATGAATTACTCATCTCAATGGCGCTGTAGAAAAATGCTCCGTTTTATGAACTAATTAAAAAATAATAATAATAAACATATTTAGTACGAGGAAATTCTTATTCCTATTAGGAAATGATAATTTGAAAAGGTGCGTTTTGAGTCTAGATCTAAATTCTGACTGATTATCTATGCACTTAAGGTCTGCTGGAAGATTGTTCCAGGCTGAAGGGCCGGCTACCGCGAAGGCTCGGTCGCCGAAGTTTGTGCTTGGACAGCGTTTTGGCACAGTCAATCTACCGATCGCAGAAGATTTAGCTGATCGCAATGTAGACTGTCTGACATTCAGGTTCTCGTTGATGTATATATAAGCTGGTGCCATTCCATGCAACGCCTTATAGGCCGTTCAGCAGAGCTTGTATTGTATCCTTTCTGGACATTTCAGACAGTGAAGCTCCTCAAGATGCTGTGTTATGTGACAACTCTTTGGCACACCCTTTATCAGTCTTGCATTGTAATATCATCATAATGGTAAAAGAAATATCTAAGAAACGGTTAGATTGGTGTGAAATCGTTTCGTTAGATGTTTACTATAAATATAATCTATATTTAATTTTTTTATTTACACTGCAAGAACTTTTTTAAATGGCCTTAACTATATTTAAATATGTTGTTCATATAAAAAATAAAGTAAACGATAAAATAAACTAAATATTTGAGTTCTTTCAACACATCTTACTTTTTAACCACCTATGAACTCTAATCTTTTTAACTTTTATATCACTTTGTGTTGTGGATTCAAGAGTCAAACTTTATATTTTCACAACACTATTTTACACATTTTACAAACGGTTAAAAAATACAGTGAGTAAAGGTGTCTGTGTCCTTAAACTTGTTTGTGAAAATTACAAAAAAGTGTTGTGAAAGAAAAATGTTTAAAAAAATTGGGAACCTAGTATTTTTTTGATTGTCCATTGTTTTGGCCGAAAAGCTATGATACTTCAATATTATTAAATGTTAAATTTACAACACTGTTATAATAACATTTAACAGCCTTAAACATTTATGCTGTTTGTAATGTCTTTTGAGTAAATAAACTGATTTGATAATAAAACGTGATTTATTTTACACTAACTAACTAACTAACTAACCATCACGCCATTTCCCCGGAGGGGTAGGCAGAGAGGATGGATCGCCACACTGGCCTGTCCTGGCACACCTCTCGGGATTCCTCCACACTTATACATCGCACCATGCACGCACTTCGATTATTCCGACTTCGAATGTGGCCGCCTTTTAGTAATTGGTTAATTTGGTCATGCCATGTTTTTCTCGGTCGTCCTCGGCTTCTTTTCCCACTCACGCTGCTTGTGTACAACTTTTTAACCATTCTACTCTCATCCATTCGTTCCATCATATGTCCGAACCATCTCAGGGATCCTTTTTATTTTACACTTTTTGAATATTTCGACAGTTCTTTCGCCAACCGATTTTTAGCATCATCAGGTGTTACAAACAACTGTTATTTGTAACACTTGATGATGGGAACATCGGTTCTCATCGACATTTTCAAAAAGTGTATTATAAAAATTGTGATACAATGTTGTAAATTTAATATTAAGTATATGTATGAAGTCTTATTTTTTTACCATGTATGAACTCTGATATTCTGTCTCTCAAAACTCTGTTTCATTTGTTTAAAATCTAAATTGTAAAATGAATAACGCCTTAAGATTATCAAAATGAATATCATATTATTTAGATGAAACATAATGTTGAACAAATTATTAGAAAATTCGGTTCATTTAATTATAAGCAATTGTTAAACTTCTTTGAACTCAAAGTTACAGTATTGGATCAAAGCAGAATCTTCCATCGTGATATGCCAGTAAAGTAAGCGTAAGCCCACGGAGCACTAATAATTACTTCTGAGGAGTTTGATGGGAAAACTGAACGCCTAAGTTTCTCCTTTCATTTGATGTTATCTCCGCAAACATCTCCGCCGTCCGTTAGTCCGGACCTGCAGACAATCTTGATAGCGGTGCTTGGCTTCGCCAGTTAATTGATTTTTTTACACTTTCAATTTAATATAATTCACTGGCTGCCATCAAAACACTTCAGTACCGTAATAACTGAACGCAAATGAAGGCCATACTAGTTCTATAGATGTTATTCAAAGGTACATAACGATTAAAATAACCAACTAACCCTTACTCCTTTTCTTCGATGGGGTAGGCAAAAATAAATCATTAGCATTTTGTTTTCTGAATATACCTCTCCAGATTCTTCTTAATTTACATATCTTGACATGTCCGCTCATTAATTTTTCCAACTTTTTACATGGGCGTGGTTGAGTATTTGAGTAATTTGGTCATTCCATGTTATCACATTGCTTATGTAACTTATTAACTATTACTCAAACGAAACAAAAAACGAAATCGTCATGCCAATTTTCCGCAACAGTAGGCACAGAGAATAGACCACCACACTACTCTATCCTGACATACTTCTCTAGCTTCCTCCACATTCATACAACGAGTAATACACGCACGTTGATTCTTCCGACTTCTTACATGACCAACCTTTCAAATTTAATTGAATTGGTCATGCCATGTTTTCCTCGTTTTCATCCACACTTTCTTAACCATTATTTCTCCATCTATGCGCTCCATATGTCCCGAACGAACGCAGCGATCCTTTCATAATTATATTCATAATACCTTCTTCCGCTCTACATTTCATTCTTATATCAGCATTTGAGATTCTGTTGTACATCGTTCTACTATACATACGTCTAAGGGACCTCATCTCTACCGCATTTATTCTGCTCTCATCCTTCTTCTGCCAGTCACATGCTTCGCTTCCATACATAACTATTCTTCTCTCGTTAATTATTTCCATAAATCCAAATCATCCTATTTACAATCCTTTCTGATGTATTAAATATCTTAGTTCCGTAAAAAATTGCATGAAAAATCTAAGTGGTCTTGACTGAAACTATCTCGTATACCTGATATTTTATATATAATATGTATATTTTTTTTCGTTCTTCTGTATATCGATATTTTGATTTGCTTCTATTTATTGCAGATTACATTTTACTGATATTTTAACTACTCATTCGTTTATAAGTTTAATATTTCATGTTTCCGTCAGAACTTTAAATTTGTGCTCGTACTTCTTTCAGTAACATTTTTGATTCTTTAACGTGCATTACACAAAAATACACATTCACAGTTCTCAAATCAGTTAATTCAAAATTTTAGGGGGTTCAAATACTGGCTTTTATCACTCATAACGTTCCGCGAGTTCTTTTTAAATATTCAATTGAATAGTGCTAATTTTAAATTTACTAGTGTGCTAATTTTAAATTTACTAGTGTGTACTGGGTTTGAAAAGATAACATTGTCTCAACATCATCGGAGTGGAAACGCTAAGATGCCGCTATGCAGGCCATGGGAAAAATGCCTCCTTTACCCAGGATTGACAGACATGGAAGTGGATAGAGGCCTACGTCTAGGAGTGCACGGATTCTGGCTGATAATGGTAATCATGATTTTGTAATATAGTATATTATTTTTTTTACCATTTGACGTAAGCTGTTATACCTTTTTGATATTCGTAAACAGCTCATATTATAGACGGTATATTTAAAAGTCTCTTACGATCAATTAATTCCTTAAATGTGAATGATAAGTCATAATTCATTTCCTCATGACCGTTAATACAACTGATTTTTATGGTTAAGACTAATGATAATATGAATTTAATTTAAATACCTAAAGGAAATTCACAAAAGCAATTTTTTTAGTAGTTACTTAAGACTTTTGCGAATATCAATCAGATGAAGCGTTCACATTTAGATTTAAAACAGGTTTTAATACGCTTTTGAGGTGATTACATCACAAAAACGGCGCTTTAAAAGTTCGCATATTATTATTACAATATTATCATCATAAAAACCTTTTTTACATACCTTAAGCACTAGTTTAGTTATATATCATGTATGAAACTGAAACATTACATTAACATATTAAATATTTTCGAAAAATTAAAGTTTATTGCAATCTTTCAGTCTAGACAGATCAAATCACGCTATATGGATATAAAACTTCAGACAAAAGTAACAAGAGAACAGAATGGCTGTATATTCTCCATGTTTACCCCAATTTCCCCCCATTTTTCTTAAAAGAATGATATAGTTAATTAAATAACTATAAACGGAATATTTTTTTACATGTGTTTTATATATTTTGACAAAGCTCCGGTGGGAGTGAAACCAGTTGGCTCAATAAAACAAAATAAAGTGGTGTAAAAGCTCAATATAAATATCTTTTATATTTTATTACAAAAAAAAATATTGTTCAATTGCAAAATACAAAAGATTTTTTTTCCCCATTTGAGTTTTTTTTGCTCGACATATTTTAAATTTACGCTTTCCTCGGCGAAAAAACAATATTAAGTGGATATAAACCGAGTTTATATCGTTCTCCCATCATTGTGATAATACCTTCTTCGGGATGATGAAGGTGTAAAGCCTTCGAAACATGTCGTGAAGAATAAACTCAAGAGTGGAAAAATAGTATTTAAATTCATAAAAAAATCGTAATTGTAGAATCGCAAAGTGTTAAGTAAAGCCTTTAGCTTATTCAAAAAAAATATAAGTGTTTTTAATTATTTTTAGGAAAACATTTTCTCGCAAACATGAAATACTACACGTGCGAGAGGCGTGTGTCTGAACATATTGATACATGAAATACCTTAATCATAAATTTTATTTGAAGTTCAATGGCAACGTTCGCAAACCTAATACGAGAATCTGCTCTCCGTATCCGAACAATGAAAGTTCACGACGCTAAAGCCGAAAGCCCTGCCTTACGACGGCGGCGCCGCGACGCCTCTCCGTCTGATTGTGGGCGTCGTAAAATATCATACAGTCAGATTTCTCGCATCCTCTACTAGGCACGGTTTATAGTGCCGCGTTATCCGGGGTATTTAGCGTAAATCTTTGTGTGTCATCAGATTTATTCCTTATATTATTTATAAACGGCTTACCCTGATTTATGTAAAACGTTGATCGAATTACAAGATTATCTTTAAAGGTTGTGTTTGGGCACAACATTACGCAACTAATTGGTTAAACTGATTTATTTATATTAAATGAAACAACAATTAATTTAAAGTGAGTTATTTGACATTGATATCTAATTTTTATCTTGTATAAATTTACTGCATTTTTTTAAAACATTACCTTCGTACTTCCTTGATTTTCTTTTTTATTAATTTGTTGGAAATAAGGTAATTTGTAACAAATAAATATAACAAGGAAAATTATGTGGTAAATCTGTATATGTTAGAGTGTCAAATGCAAATATAAGAAGTTAATGCAGTGCGAATGAAAGTGTTCTAAGGGTCTTTAAGATGGCTTGGACACATGGGAAGAATGAGTGAATAACGAATGGTGAAGAAGGTATATGTAAACTACGTAAACGGAGCTTAAAATAGAGGAAGGCTGAGAAAAATGTGGCACGATCGAATCAATCAAATATTAAATGTCGGTCACGTGAGCAGTCGGAGAAATTTTCGGGGAGAAGGGGTGATGGTTAGTTAGTTAGTTATTGTAAATAATCAAAATAAGTTAGTAATATCGAAGTCTCTTTATGGCATTGTGAAATGTTTACATTTAGGCAATGCATAAAAAAATGTTTTACATGTATGCGTAATGTATATATTTTTTGAACAAAAATGATTAACTATATACAAATATAATTTATATGAATGATTTGGTAAATTTTCTAGAAAATGTATTTCATTTTATGGGAAAGACATTTTTGACCATGCTTATGCTTTAAACACAATTCTTATATTTTATATTTATTCGATTGTACGAATAGTAAAATAATTTGACATCAAGTTTATGTTATTTTGTAAAATAAGGAAAATATTTTACTATGGGGTAAAATTTATTGCCCCAGTTAATAAACCGTTTATAAGTTACTTATAAAGTCTTAAAGTATAATAGGGATTCTTAGCTATATAAGTTTCACCCTAAAGCAAAACGCCGTACACAGTTCGCTTAACAGAATTTCGCTATTTGTTACTCGACAATCGAATCATAATATATACCGAGGGATAGCACTCATGTGGTGAAGTGAAAGTTCACTCTTATATCAACCCATTTTGAGTCTAGAATTTGGTCCAAGGTTACTATACTTGGCAGAGATTCATAGGTTAAGAACGGCTCAATTGAAAGGAAAGAGATCCGAAACATCTGAGAGTCGACATTGCGTTTAAATATTCCATTTAGAATCCTTTGAAAGTCGCATTTCTTTTATTCATACGTGATATGAAACTACAATTTACAAAAGAGAAGAATATATGTAAAATGAAATATTATTACTACAATAATGCAGAATTGGTTAAAAAACATATTAGTTTAAAATTTAGCTCACAGAAGAAATAACGAGTTACGAAAAAATAACCGAAGTTTATTTAATTGCTTTTTGTCTTTTTCTTTTTATATACTTTGTATATTCAACACTACTTAAAAAAATTAGACATGTTTCGGACAACCGGTCCTTCTTCAGTGATACAAATTATAAAGTAACATATTAAAAATATTACAAATTGTTTACAAATGTGATCAGTTTTGACAGATATAATAAAGATTTATTTTGAAACGTTTATGCTTTTGTTATAACAAATATTATGAATCAATTTAAAATTTAAAATTATAATTAAAAAGTTCTTATTGGGGTTCAGTTAATTACTTACAACAACGGAAATAAATCAAAGATTGGACTTGAATTATTATTTTATATTTGAAATTGATTCATTATATTTGTTGCAACAAAAGCATAAACGCTCAAAATAAATCTTTATAACATCTGTCAAATACGATCATACGAGTATTTGTAAATAATTTATAATATTTTAATTTTATTTTTAAATATGTCAAATCACCACGCAATTGCTTCGTATCAAAGTATAATTACTATCATTGTAATTAATAGGAATGAAAACATCTGTTCTTGAGAAGTTTTATTATAATTTATAGGAATAACATATTTCGCCTTCCTAAGGCATTATTAAACCTTAGAAAGGCGAAACATGTCATTCCCAATAATTATAATAATGCTTCTAGAAAACAGACGCTTTCATTCGAATTCTGGTAAAAGTACTGCCTTGCTGATGTCGACATATTTGTGTTCCTTCTGATATTTATGTTTTTTGGTTTAATGTCGTTGTTTTATTTTTGTTACACCGTTTGTATCCAAACGAGTCACCTAAATGTTTTTTATTTGTTAAGTCTCATTTGTGTATTATATGTTAATAAATAAAAATATAAATATATAATACAAAAGCTTCCAAAATCAGTTTGTTACAACATAAAAAGTACATTTTTTTAATACGCGAGGCCTATAGATATAGCGTACCCTCATATGATATCAATTTAACTTACACCTAACATTTACCAAAACAGTAATTATTATTTTATCAGAAAATACTAACTAACTAACTAACTAACCATCACGCCGTCTCCCCGAAGGGGTAGGCAGAAAGAATGGACTGACACACCTTTCTTTCCTTACATATTTTTCTCGCTTCCTCAACATCGTGTCATGAACGCGCGTCGATTTCTCTGACTCCTCACATGGCCGAAATTCAATATTTGATTTATTTGTTCGTGCCACGTTTTCCTCGGTCTTCCTCTATTTCTGGTACCATTTACATCATTAACATATAATTTTTTACCACTTTTTCTTCATTCATTCTTTCCATATGTCCAAACCATCTTAATGATCCTTTCATTATTTTGTTCATGACACCATCATTCGCACCGCATTCACTTCTTATATTTTCATTCGACACTCTATCATACACAGAGTATCCACACATTCGTCTAAGAGATCTCATTTCTACTGCATTTATTCTACTTACATCCTTCATTTGCCAGTTCCATGCTTCGCTTCCATACATAAGGGTCGGTAGAAGAACACCACTGTGCACTGCCATTCTAGCTTTTTTGGATAGGTTTTTGTTTGCGATGACAACTTTAAGTGCACCATTCACTTTGTTGCCTGCCCCAACCCTTCTTTCAATATCCTTCTCCACTCTCCCATCTCTTGTAAACATACTACCTAAATACACAAACCTTACTACTTGCTCCAAGTTTTCACCATTCACGCTAATGTTGCAGACTGTCATGTCAGAAAATACCGATGATAAAACTGTCATATTCTAATCACTAAACGACAATGATAGAATGAAGTTCAAATGAGAATTTTCATTGACAAATAAATACAGTTTACGTAAAGTAGAATGACGCAAACTTTGAAACCTGAAGCGTCTATTCTGAAAATATATTTTACGTGCCTGAAATTCTAACCGCATCTAATCGATTATTTAATTCACCGCCAGTCGAATGTTACGTAAAACGGTAGACAGTAATAGCCTTTACGTCCCCATTGATTTTGTAATACGAAGTCATTGACTCGACTTTGTGAAAACCTTTCTTTCTTATCTGAAATAATTATGTCATCTTTTTGTGTAACAGTTTTTTTAATATTCTAATTAACTAACTAACTAACTAACAACCATGCTGTTTCCCCCAAGGAGTAGGCAGAAAGAATGGACCGCCACACTGTTCTGTCCTGACACACTTTTCACGTTCCTCTACATTCATCATCTTGTCATCACGCTCGTTGATTTCTCCGACTGCTCACGTGACCGACATTCCATATTTGATTGATTTGATCGTGCCATCTTTTCCTCGGTCTTCCTCTATTTCAAGCTCCGTTCACGTCGTTTACATATACCTTCTTCACCATTCTGTCTTCACTCATTCTTTCCATGTGTCCAAACCATCTTAATGATGAATAATAACACCATCATTCGCACCGCATTCACTTCGTATATTTTCGTTCGACATTCTATCATACACAGAGTATGTACACATTCGTCTAAGAGATCTCATTTCTACTGCATTTATTCTACTCTCATCCTTCTTTTTCCAGTTCCACGCTTCGCTTCCATACATACATCTTAACGACCCTTTCATTATTTTGTTCATAACACATTCACTTCTGACAATCTATCCTATACAGATTTTCCACACATTCGTCTTAAAGATCTCAGTTCTACTGCATTTATTCTACTATCATCCTCCAATTCCATGCTTCTCTTCTATACAAAAGGGTCGGCACAAGAACACCATTATGCACTGCCATCTGAGCTTTTTGGATAGGTTTTTGTTTGCGATGACAACTTTAAGGGCACCATTCACTTTGTTCCAAGCTCCAACCCTTCTTTCAATATCCCTCTCCACTCGCCCATTTCTTGTAAACATACTACCTAAATACACAAACTCATTTACTTGCTCCAAATTTTCACCATTCACCCTAATTTTGCAAACTGTCATGATTTCTTCTTTTTCAAAAATTTATTATTATACTAATATTAATATTTTTATATAAATAAAAATCTCCCGAAAACCAATGTAACATAAATTATATAATAATATAATACAATTTTCAATTATGATTACCTTAAAAATTAAAACCTTCAAATACATTTACATAACATTTTTTTTTTTTCAAAATGTTTGAATATAAATTAAGTCAATGACTCATTTTAGAAACTATTTTAAAAGTATTTGATACTTTTTCAAATTAATAAAACCAATAGAAAGATTGACAGTTATAAGGCGACAAGGCGAAGTAGCGAAGCTGAGTTGTGACTTTCATCGTGCAGTGGATGCTGTGTTGTTTCATTTCAGTGGTTAGTGGCCTGTGCTTTCCATTTTATAAGTAGTCTCTCCCCAGATGCTCATTTCACTGAGACAGTACATAAGTTTGGTTTCTTTTCCCCGACACATAAAAATCTGGACGACCTTCTTGCGCAGAATGGGGTGGTGCCAAGTCTCTTGTTAACGCTTTTGTCGTCTCGCTCTAGATGTCTATAATTCTGTGCCATTATACATACTATAAAACGTATATTTTTGAAGCATACATATAATAATTTCCTTTTCTAAGCTTGCATTTTCTTTACAGTAGAAAATTTCTAGTATATTAACTTGTTTGGCACGAGAATTTTTGTCTGTTGAAATAACTAAGACTGAGTATACTTTTTTGTTTTACGTCACAAAATATATATGTATTTTGTGATCAACGTTTCATTTTTTAAACTTTGTACACAATCCAACTCATAAACAGTGTAAAATAAATGAAAAATGATTTTTTTAATGTATACAAATACTTGTAGACAAATACTGGATTTTACCCATTGCGGGTTAATATATATTTTTAAGGATTAATTGTATCTCAATAGAGACGAATATGTAATTATTTTTTTTGGAAACCGAATATAGTAGTCGAGGCGTTTACAGGACTTATGACCTGTCATTGGTTGGGTTAAGCGATCACTTTATGTTAACAACATTCTCTATTGCGCCCTTCTTACGACCACCACGTCTGACAAAATTTTTGGAACTTGTATATATGCTACTATGTTAAATAACTTCACATTTTTAGGTCAATCTACACTAGCGCCATCTATTACGATTATTTATAAACGCCTCGAACACCATATTCTGTTTAAAAAAAATTACATCTTCGTCTCTATTGAGATATAATTAATCCTTAAAAAACTTAGTTTTATGTATCACAATTGTATTTAGTTTTACGCGACAGCTGTTTCGTCAAACAATGTTGACATATCAGGTGTTGATGTCAACATATGTTGACGAAACAGCTGCCGCGTAAAATAAAATACAATTGTGATACATAAACATTTTTTTTTTAATTTTACAGTTTATAATGTTATAGTATCATTATTTCGACCGAAACAATGGCCAATCCAACGTATATTTTGTACTTTTATTGGTTAGTTTACCTTATTTTGTTTCGAATATTTTCTTTGTCAATATCGACAAGGATGGAAGTGCATAATTGTGTTCTAGTACCAACCCATATGTATGATAGTGAAGCTTGAAATTGGCAGAATAATCATGGAAAAGGATAAATGGCGTAGAAATTACATTATTAAAAATAATGCGCGGAAAAAACAATGTATGATAGAATACCAAACAAGGAAATAAGAAATTAATATAAGGCGGATTAATGCGTTTTAAATAGAATCAAGAAAGAGTCACTACGATGGTTTTGCCATACGGAACAAATGTATAGGGGTAGAATGGTTGAAAAAATATATATGGTACAAGCAGTTTTAATGAAAAAAATGTAAATATAGACTAAATAAGATGTGGCTTAACCAAAGTAATCAATTATTAAAAGGCGGCAATATTCAAAGTAGGAACAATCGACTAAATGTAGAAGATATGCGAGAGTTTTGTTAGGATAGATGAGTGTGCCCGTCCATACAGATTAGATTAAATGCGGCCTGGTATCCCATTGCGATTGATTAATAATATTTAATGTAAGTCCCGGATGACGGGAACAGGCCTAGGAAGTGCATGAGCAAGGCTGATAAAAGCCTCTGGTATGTGGCGGGAACCAATTCTATCTGCCTTTTACCAGGGATAAGGCGAGAGGATATTCAGAAACGGTGAGACGATTTGTTAGTTAGATTACGAACAGAAAACAATTGTATTTTATAAATCAGAAATCAGAATAAAAGCGTTCTGCTGTACGGATGTGAGACTTGGAAGTCTACCGCAGACGTTATTGGTAAACTCCAGGTGTTTATAAATAGGTGCCTTCGCTCAATATTCAAAATCTATTGGCCCCAAACAGTGTCAAATGCCGTTCTCTGGACCATGGCAGGCGAAAAGCCAATTAGAGAACAACTCGCTAGGCGCAAATAGCAGTGGATCGGTCACACTCTGAGACGGAACCCAGCCTGCATCGCTCAGGGCGCACTGGACTGGTCCCCTATGGGAGGAAAGAGAAAGCGAGGCAGACCTAGAGCCACCTGGAGAAGAGCCCTGCAGAAAGAGATTAAGGCAGCAGGCCTCACTTGGGATGATGTTAGGTATCAGGCATGCGATAGAGTCGGGTGGAGAAGATTCCTTGAGGCCCTATGCACCACGGAGGTGTGACAGGACAAAAAGAAGAAGAAGAAGAGAAGAAATCAGAAAAAAATTAGTATTTATAAATTTAACTAGTTCCAGGTAATACTTTTCTGTATTCTGGTGTTTATTATTCAATTGTTTTCGACATAATGTATTAGGCCATACCAATTACCTTAATTGACGTATTTTTTTCCTTTAACTAGTGTATTTAAACAACAACGCGTTTGATCTTCGCTGCATTTGATAATGCCTTAAGCAGACGAAAAATATCATTCACATGAAATATAATAAAACTGGAAAACACGTTTTCATTCGCATTATTTATTTAATATTGATTTTAATTCATTGTTCAAGAAACAATAAATAAATTTCTAGAGTATCTGAATTCAAAGTTTACCGATACTAAAGCCCCAAAAATTTTACAGATGTAAATTGTCAAAAGTGGTTGAAGGTTGTGTAAAATCGATGACACCAATCGCGTCGTATACGGAATTGTTCGACAACTGTCTCAGATCTAACAAACGACCCCAAGTCGAGAAACTATTACCAACTTTGAAAATACTTCCACCGCTGTAAACCTCTTTAGTGACAAAATATTTCCTCATTTTCGAGAAAAGATTCCGGATGAGAGTTGCCACATTTGACCAGCACCTCTTTAAAGAAGATGTTTGATGTTATCTAAGGGTTAATATGACAGTTTATTTAACGTTATGATGATATAGCAGTCGGTTTATTGTTAAATAAATAATTTATAGGTAATAAAATATAAACTACGTTACGATTATAATAATAATAGATGGCAATTAATTTCGCTTGGACCCAAGTTTCATCAGCTCAATATAATAAGTAATTGCCCTGATGAATCTTTTGTCCAATGGCAAAGGGAAAGAAAAAGGTAAATTGTTCACAAAGTTTAAGAAATAATTTCACAACATAAGCTTAAGAATTGCAAAGATAACTTTTCTTTTGACATTTAAAATATTTATTTTATTCATTCAAGACAATGGATTTCTCTGAAAATTTAATTAGATCATATTGTTGGACTTATATTGATTTTCTTCGTAATCAAATTCTCTTGTTGTCTTTGGGGGCTGTAGAGAGCGCTAATTACAATGGTAAATTGAAATTTAACGAAGACATAACCGTAAGAACTTTATTTATGCATGAAATTAAACGAAAATATTACAAGAAAGAGCCGTGGGAAGACAGGGGAGGAAAGATATTATAAGAGAGAACACTGGAACAAAAACCTGTTAATGCAATATTTATAAATATCCTCATTAAAAGCCCAATATTCAAAATACTTAATAATATGTATAACAAGATCTGTTTCTAGAAGTTTTATTATATTTTATGTTTCTCTTTGCTGAAGCATTATAAAATTTCAAAAAACAGACGTTTGCATTGAAATGTTATAATTAATATAGAGTTTTACATCATTGTTGAAAAGAAAAAAATGCGGATTACTTTTTTTCCTTCCAGTCCCGATTGATTTCAGTAGCATGAGGCCACTAGAAGAATCCAACGTTTTTAACAATGATTTTCAGACAACAAATTTCTATAAACAAAATTATCACGCCGAAAACTCTACATAATTTGTGAATACGTCAAATTTAATTAATTGATATGAAAATTCAAATGTCGAGAAAACTTGTAAACAACCCATTTCAGTATATTTTGAAATCGCTATGGTTTAATTAGGGCATGTAAAATAAACCATTTATGAAGAGTTCTGCAGTATTTTCATCAGGACGGTTCCAGAAGTAATTATTCACTTGAAGACACAGATGTATTAAAGCCGATAAACAACAGTTAAAGAAATCTAGTCTCATCTACAAGGTACAGTGGAACCTCGGTATAACGATTATCAATAAAACAAATTTCTCAATGAAACAATTTTTTTTAAATCTCTTGAACTAGTTTGAGCTTCATATGACTCGATGAAGGAGATTTAAAAAAATCGTTATATCGAGGAATTCGTTATATTGAATTTCGTTACGTAAATTACTCGATTTATCCATATTTTTCAAAATCCCTTGAGATTTGTTATATCAAGGTTTAACTACAATAAAATCAGCATTAAAGTGACCATTGATGTAGGTCTATTTGTCCCTTCGTCAAAGTCACCACAGATAATTTTATTTGCCGCGCTGCAGAACCAACCTGCCAATTGTTATGCCTGTGGGTAGGTCAATCTTATTGCTTAATCGGGTCGCCTCGAAGGTCGACATATTTCGTGATAGTGTGAGTTGCCTCAGGGATGCAATATCAATGTTATGATTCTTTCTAATTCATTAATCTTAATGTTATTGATTTTTTATGATTCTCTTCTAAATTCTTATTATGTAATTGCAAACAATCTGGAATTAAATGTCTGTAATGTTTGTGATTTTTTTCAAATAAATCAAATGAAATTAAATGAAATTTGTAATCCGCAAAGTGACTGTCGATAAAATGAAAATTGCATTTATTCTATTTTTGTCCTTATTTTGCCAGTTCCATGATTCGCTTCCATACATAGGGGCGGTTAAGAACACCATTGTGTGGAAAAACTCTCTATGACAAATGTGTCGAATAAAAATATAAGAAGTGAATGCGGTGCGAATGAACGTGCTATAAACAAAATAATGAAAGTCACATTAAGATGGTTTGGACACATGGAAAGAAAAAATGAAAAAATAATGGTTAACTAAGTATATGTTAACGATATAAATAAAACTAGAAATAGAGGAAGACCGAGGAAAACGTGGCACGATTAAATAAATCAAATATTGAATGTCGGCCATGTGGGGAGTCGGAAAATAGACGTGCGTGTATGACACGATGTATGAATGTTGAGGAAGCGAGAAAAGTATGTCAGGAAAGAAAAATGTGTCTCCATTGACTATACCTTCACTTTAAAATAGACAACTCCGAATTTCTTAATAAATTATTACTGAATACCCCTATGCTTCGCACAAGACACACTGCGAACCAAATATTCAACCTTCCTGCTTATCGGACTAACTACGATGTACCGGACGTGCGACATGTACAATAAGTGCTTTAATAACATCGATGTGTTCCATATTAATGAAAGTGATTTTAAATAAATGGTTAGAGCAACCCTTCGGGGCGAATGAAACTAGTTACTCTACTTTTTCTTTTCTTGTCTTTTTCTTTTTTTTACATTTTAAAATTATATTTCATCTTTAATTATTCATTATTATTAATACTACTAGTTTTCTCTTTAATTTATCAAAGCGTTACTTTATTCTTTTTATATATTTAACCTTATGTCAGTTGTTATATACTTTTTGTGGTAGCATGTAATTGGCCTTGTTTTGTTGTCTCTGTGTGTTTATATTCATATACTGTAATTGCTGTTTGTTACCCTCAACAACAACAACAACAACAAACTATCACGCCGTTTCCCCGCAGAGGTAGGCAGAGAGAATGGACCGCCACACTACTCTATCCTGGCACACCTCTCTAGCTTCCTCCACATTCATACATCGAGTCATACACGCACGTCGATTCTTCCGGCTTCTGACATGACCAACTTTTAATATTTGATTAATTTGGTCATGCCATGTTTTCCTCGGTCTACCTCGACTCCTTACTCCATTTACATTGTTAACGTATACTTTTTAACCATTCTTTCTTCACCCATGCGCTCCATATGTCCGAACCAACGAAGCGAACCTTTCATAATTTTGTTCATAATACCTTCTTTCGCTCTACACTCCTTCCTGATATCAGCATTTGAGATTCTGTCGTACATCGTTCTACCACACATACGTCTTAGGAACCTCATCTCTACCGCATTTATTCTGCTCTCATCTTTACCCTCAATAATAAAATAATAAAAAATAATAAAAAATTATTTAGTCATTAAGAGTGCAAGTAAACTTTCGGTCTACCCTCGGCGTTTCATTGAAATATTCCAACTCGTATGGGTGAATGCTTCATGGATGGGAGCAACGTGCACGAGTCAAGCTTTTTCCAACTTTATTGCGACGCCAAGTGTGACAAAGAAAAATTGCTCCCTGCAAATAGACCGGTGATTAATGTTGCTGGGAAAACACTAAATTTACAAGGAAAAAGTATCCTTTGTTATATTTTATTTCATCCTTTACAGAAGGTCACGTGCTCGAGTTGTTTGCGTGATTTCTGTTTTGGAACTTGTATAAATAATTACGAACTTTTCTATGTGAGCTTATTACAGACTGATTGATGGCTCTAGGTTGGGAAGTGCGTCTAAGTAACTTCGTCCTCGGCAATTGTACCCAAGTTAAAATATCGTTAAGTGAATTTATCTTTAAATATAAATTAAACTGAAGATAAACTTTTAATTAACTAAAATGTTACCAAAATAAATTATGTTATATCTATTATTAATCTAAGCAAACTTTGCGTAAATTTTATAAGCTTTAAATGTATCCTTTGAAACAATATTAATATAAGAAAAGTTACCTACGACCGTTAAAATATTTGTTACTCTTTAAGTATTAAATACAAAAAATATAATACTAGCATTTCTTTTAAAACTATCTTTTTTTTATTAATTTAATTAATTTAAAAAAAAAAACAATTGGGTTTCAGATCATTTTCAGATCTTACTATTAATTATGTAATGTTTCAGATATATTTTATATTGAGTTGTAGTGAGACTCCATGTGTCTTTTGTTAGTTCATTGTAAAGTTTCAGTCCATATTTCAATATCCTTGATTGTCCTGTCATAGTTCGTGCAGTCGGTAAGTGATATCTGTCACAGTTCCTGGTCCAGAGTCTGTGTATGTCTGAATTTTTTGTTAATTTGTAGCTGCTGCCTGTTGTCTCTTTCATGATCATTCTGTGTACAATTTTCAAGGTCTCAAATTTAGTCAGGTCTGATACGTCCATTTTTTTTATTGTCTGTAAACTTGTATAGTTGAGGTAAGATAGTTAATGTTATACGCAAATTTTATCTTCACTAATCTAAGCTTCAACGATTTAATTATTAAATGCGTTTTCAATCATCGATGTTATATTAAACGACAATATAAAGAATTTATTTATATTTTTTATATACTTTGTATATACAACACTTATATTAAAAAATTAAAATTACATAGACATGTTTCGGACAACCAGTCCTTCTTTAGTATCCATATTATAAAGATACATATTTAAAATATTATAAAATTGTTTACATGATCTGAGAGATGTTATAAAGATCAGTCTTTAGTCGTCCAGTGTTGGACATAGGCATCTCTTCACGACTTCCACAACTCTCTATCCCTCGCTATTCTGTTTCATTGACCTCCTGTCACTCTCTTTATGTCATCAGACCATCTTGCTTGATTTTTGTGGCCGGTTCTCGGTTGCCAAAGAATGGATAGGTCAAAAAAAATTACAGATAATATAATTCTACCAATCAAAACAATCGACTCTTTGTTTTAATTATTAAGATTCCCGTCTAAGAGTATCTCATTTTTAATGCATTTATTCCACTTTCATCTTTCTTTTGCCAGTTTCATGTTTCACTTCCATACATAAGGGGCGGTAGAAGAACACCATTGTGCACTGCCATTCTACCTTTTTGGATAGGTTTTTGTTTGCGATGACTATTACAACAACTACAAAAATGCATTAGAAATGAGATCTCTTAGACGAATGTGTGGATACTCTGTGTATGATAGGGTGTCGAATGAAAATATAAGAAGTAAATGCGGTGCGAATGATGGTGTTATGAACAAAATAATGAAAGAATCATAATGATGGTTTGCACATATGGAAATAATGAATGATGAAATAATGGTAAAAAAAGTATATGTTAACTGTGTAAATGGAACCAGATATAGAGGAAGACAGAGGAAAACGTGGCACGATCAAATAAATCAAATATTGAATGTCCACCATGTGAGGAGTCAGAGAAATCGACGCGCGTGCATGACACGATGTATGAATGTTGAGGAACCAAGAGAAATATGTCAGGAAATAAAAGTGTGGCAGTCCATTCTTTCTGCCTACCCCTTCACGGCGTGATGGTTAGTTAGTTTAGTTAGTTAAGATTCCCCAAGTTATTATCTTCGTGGGTTTTCTTTTATACTCTCGTATATTTCATTAATTGTTTATTTATGTATGCATCAGTATATTTAAAGGTGTAGTGGGAGGAATAATAGCAAACAACCAGCTAAACTTTTGCATCTGTACTGAATTGATGTACTGGTAACAGGATAACGCCGCCTGGAGAAAAATATCCCGTCTCAACACTGGCCTCGAACGCGTCCTCGCGCACGCACGTCTCCGCCTCGGATACGCTACGCAAACTTGTACAACCGCGTCATCTCTCCTTTTTAATTCACAAAACGTTTGTGTCTGTGTCCATCGAAATAAATAAGTATTGTAAATAATTGTAAATATCTATAAGTTAAATATAAATTGAAATTTCCGGTGAAACAAAGTTTACTTAGTGCAAGTTTCCAAAGGGGTTACGTGTTTGTCGGCACTTGTGTGGATCTATTGTCTTCCCGTGTTTATTTACGTGTTCAGGATCTCGGATGACGGAGCAGGCTTCAGTCGTGTTTGCCGACCGCAGCCTGCAGTTGGCGAGAGCGATCGTGTTCTACCGACGGAAGACCTATTCTCGATAATGCCGGTTTGATTCTGTGTGGAATTAGTGAAATCACTGACCAGAAAGGCTGCTTCACTACCAGTTAACCTAACTCAATCTGTATATCAGATAATTTATTGATCTTGAATGTAAAAGTTCATATTAAATAATTAATATGAATGAAATATTCTTCTACTAAGAGTTTCATTATATTTTTGATGGAATGATATATTTCGCCTTTCTAAGGCATTATCGGCTTGTCTTCCATTCACTCCCACCGCTTTTATACAACTTTTTAAGCAGTTTTCTCTCATGCAATCCTTCTATACATTCAAACTATCTAAGTGCTAATTTTTTCATTCTTCGTAGGGTGCTATCATCGACCTTACATTCTTTCCTTTTTTCACCATTCGGTATTCTATCATAATCGTTTTCCAGCGCATTCTTCTTAGTAATCTAATTTTGACATTTATCCTACTTTCATTCATATTTTACAAGTTTCACATATATTCTTAAGAAACCAAGGTTATTAATTACCCATCATTTTTTTGTTGCTTCTGGAATGTTAAAACTTTTTAATACATAAGTTAAACGTATATGAACGTCTCTTTTCAAGATTTTTATTATATTTTGTGGGAAAGGCATATTTCGCGCCCGGTTAAGGCATTATCAAATGTATTTTTTATAACACGGTGACACATGCCATTCTCATAAAATAGAATAAAGCTTCTGAAAAACAGACGTTTTAATTCATATTTCATTATACTTGACCACCTTTGTGGCCGAGTGGTAAGTGCAATGATTGTCACGCCGAAGGTCCCAAGTTTAATTCCTGGCGATGGGAGTGTGATTGTCACACTGTCTTTGATCTGGTGTAGAACTCAATGATAAAAAGCGATAGATCAGCTACCATTCAAATGTCATGAGAATCAATATGTAAGATATATCATTTACATCGATTTGGCTCGCACTGTAATGATGTATAGAGTGATTCAGCATAATAATAACAATATTTATTATTACTTTTAATATTAAATTATTGTAAAGCAAGGAGTTAAAGTATTGTGAAGAAAGACTGAGGAGGCTCTGAGGATAGGCGTGCTGAAGTGGTGATGGGCTGGCCATATCTGTCGGAGAACTGACGGCCGATGGGGGAGACGGGTTCTGAAGTGGAGACCGCGTACAAGATTCCGTAGAGTTGGAGTTAGAGTCCCCCTTCCCGCTGGATCGACGATCTGAAGAAGATTGCTGGACATGGATGGGTGGGAGCGGCAATGGATAGGGGGCTGGCCTGCTTTGGGAGAGGCCTACATTCAGCAGTGGATGACAGACGGCTGATGATGATGATGTTGATGTAAAGCAAGAATATCAATGAAATTTTGATTGAATTTCCTTTGCAAGGTAACAATTAAATTACCATTATTAAGGCGTACTTGCTTGTTTAACGGAAAGCCAGCATTACTGCGCGCCCTGACTCGTCCAACCCTCAGATAATCAGATTTACACCGATGATTGGTCAAAGGGTGGGGACCCACAAAGGGCGCCGCTGTACGCGGACGTGATAATAAATTAGGTTATGATCCAATTAATCCGGCCAATATGACAATCCTCTTCTGTATAGCGGCTCATTCGATTTATCGATGTTATTGCGTTGCCGTGGAGTCAACATCATCTCACCGCAAATTAAATTCCAGATAAAAATTATCGTATTTGTAGGCTGGTTATAAAGGTGCTCAGTGGTTTACGGATTACTTTGGTGATGAACTCCGTGGCAGAGTGGTAAGTGTCACACAGTCTTTGGTCTAGTGTCGAATTTCCTTTTCTTCTTCTTCTTCTTATAATAGTCCTGATGATCTGTGACACAGAAAGCATGCCTCCTCAGATGATGAGGACCAGCTGTCCTTTCATCTCTTGGGCGGTCTTCTAGGTGGGCCGTGTCCGGAGGAAATTTTGTTAGCGGTTGTACTTGTATATACGAGTCTATAACTATCCATTCTGGCTACATGGTCCCTCTAGTATCTTCTTCTTGGTATTTCGTTGGTATTATCAAATGTGATTTGATATGAATGATGAATGTAATTTGATTACAACATTTGATAATGCCTTACACAGGCGAAACATGTCATTCTTCTTCTTCTTCTTTTTGTCCTGTCACACCTCCGTGGTGCATAGGGCCTCAAGGAATCTTCTCCACCCGACTCTATCGCATGCTTGATGCCTAACATCATCCCAAGTGAGGCCTGCTGCCTTAACCTCTTCCTGCAGGGTTCTTCTCCAGGTGGCTCTAGGTCTGCATCGCTTTCTCTTTCCCCCCATAGGGGACCAGTCTAGTGCACCCTGAGCGATGCAGGCTGGGTTCCGTCGCAGAGTGTGACCGATCCACTGCCATTTGCGTCTAGCGACTTGTTCTCTAATTGGCTTTTCGCCTGCCATGGTCCAGAGAACGGCATTTGACACTGTTTAGGGCCAATAGATTTTGAATATTGAGCAAAGACACCTATTTATAAACACCTGGAGTTTACCAATAATATCCGTGGTAGACTTCCAAGTCTCAAACCCGTATAGCAGTACACTTTTAACGCTACTGCTGAATACTTGGAGCTTGACCTCGAATGTCATTAACGCTTTCTTTATATATTTTTTAATTGTGCGTTTTCAATTGTATTCATTATTTTTAATACGGAGTAACACCATTGCTCAAGAAACAATAATCAACATTAAATGAGATTATATCGCGAGTTTTGATAGCATGGTTATCCGTTTTCAATTTTATTTTTTACAGTGTATTAAATAACGGATGAACTTTTGTTGTTTATACATTCAAATTTAATTTACAAACTGAAACACAATTCCACTTTGACATTTGGGTGATTTATTGATTGCTAGAGACATCTTTTGTCGAAATATACAAAACATATTTTACTTTTCTCATTTTATATTCCAGAATTTCTCACTCGTATTACCATCAACATGTTATGATCAAAACGAACTATTGTACGAGATAAACTGTAACAAAAAATTATTACCTATAAATCAAAAGAAATAAAACATATGATTTGTGTTTCTCTTTGTAATTTCGTTCGGCGGGGCGAGACTTTACGAGATTTTACGTATGATAAAGGCACCTAGGCAAAATGTATAGTACGTTCAAGACAACGAGTACGTATTAATATTTGTCCCTTTTGGTAAAGTGTTAATATTTTCACAGTTCTGATATTATTAAGTTGTGTGCTGCGTTTCCGTCCACAGTCGGTATTATTACGTACCTATTAGAAAAGGCCAAACATATAATTTATAATACGTTCAAAACAGCGAGTAAGTATTTGTCACTTTTGATAAAGTTGTAAATATTAGCAAAACAAATTCTACCTTAACACGAATGAAGGTGAGGGCAGTCTTAGAAAATATTTTTTTTTGGGATGAAGGAAGTAATTTTTTGCTTTTTTTTTATTACGAAATATTGAGAACACTTCAATGGAGGATTACAATTTTTTTTATAATATTAGGGTCCATAGGTTTTAAGAAAATCAACTTTAAATTGGCAGTGGAAACTCAATTGACCACATGGCAACGCGACGGTTAAACTAATAAAAAGCTTCTTGTTTTTTTTAATATTTTTACTATTCTTCTTCTTTTTCTGGTGCCATGTCAGGTCCTTCTAACGTTTGCGATCATTGGAGCGGAAGCATCTCTGTCCTGCGAAACTTGGGACAGATTCTTAAATCTGCTCTTTCCTCTCCACTCCCTTATATTCCGCAGCCAGGTCCAACTCCCCAACAGTCCTCTATCTTGCCCATAATTATCAGCCGAAGGAGGTGGTATATTTCTTCCCTTAGCACACGACCCAAATAAAAGACATTAACATTCGCACTTGACAACAGTTCTCTATTGACTCCGGCTCTTTGTAGTCCGTAGTTTTATAACAAATTTCATTTTTATTTAATTAATACCGATGAAAATGTCTATTTTCTGGATTATCAGGCATTTGATAATGTCTTAGACAGGCGAAACATGTCATTTACATAAAATATATAAAACATACGTTTTAATTCTTATTAATTATTAAATATAGAGTTTTACATCATTAATGTATCTTTTTCTATATACGAGTACTTTGTATACAAGACTCACATTTATTAAAAAAAAAAAAAAATATCAAAAATGTTTCGGACTAACCAGCTCTTCAGTGATATTATAAAAATATTTAAAATATTATAAAATTGTTAACAAATATAGTCAGTTTTGACAGATGTTAAAATGATTTATAACATTATTACAAAACATTTGTGGCGTGACATTATTAAATATAATAATTTTTCAGAGACTTTCACAGTACATTGATAAAGGTTTTCTGCTTAATGCTTTCTCATCTTAATAGATGACGCTAGTGTAGAGTGAACTTAAAAATGTAAAGATAGGCGTGGAAACCTACCATATATACAAGTTTCAAAAATTTGTCAGTCGTGGTGGTCATAAGGCGGAATGGGGAATGTTGTTAAACATAAAGCGATCGCTCAACCCAACCAATGACAGGTCATAAGTCCTGTAAGCGCCTCGGCCACCACCTTCTGTTCCCAGAAAACAATGTACATCTTTGTCTCTATTGAGATACAATTAATACTTATAAAATAATAATAATTTATCCGCAATGGGAGAAATCCAGTATTTGTTTACAAGAATTTGTATACATTCAAAATGTTATTGAGTAATTTACTTGTAATATTTGTATCTAAACCACATTATTTGTTATTTACACCACCGATTTCCTTCCCACGTTTATTCTGTTATCCTGACGAAGCTCCGGCGGGAGCGAAACCGGTTGGTGTTAATAACAAATAAAGTGGTTTAGATACTAATATTAAAAGTGTATTATTATAAGTATATACATATTTAATTATTAATACAAATGAAAACGTCTTTTTTCTCGAAGTTTTATTATATCTTATGTAATTGACAGGTTTCGCCTGTCTATGGCATTGATTTTCATTGGTAATAAGTAGTTTTTTTTAATCCATCTCAAACCATCTCATATAAAATAGGAAAGTATGTATATCCGATGAAAATTAATAACTAAATTGCTCTTGTAATGGCATATTATTTGAATGTTTACTTACACTCTAACTATCGAGTAATAACTCAATTACGTCAGGCAATCAATCACCATCTTGTCTTAAAATAACGATTGACGAAATATTTAGTTTGGACGAACATTAATAGCATTTGTATTCATACGCTTCTGTGTGCGGATAAGTCCTTCCTATGATGATATTCTGGCGTAATGATACAGGCTGACATTAAATATTCACGTATTTCCACGGTGAGTGGGCAAGGGACGCTGGAGCGGCATTAGCCTGCGCGCGAAAAGGATAGAAAATCATCATTTATTCAAAAGGTTATAGGTTAGCCAATACAGTGGACTCCTGTATGCGGTGTTTACTTATTTGGTAAATGTTTGAACATAATGGTCAAGACAAATTCGTTATACAGGGCCATAACGAATACAATGCAAAAGCGAAATAAGGGTGCGTTAACAGTAAAAAAAGTATACATTCTTTAAATACATTTTTTCAAAATTGAACATCGAAAAGAGTTGTGTCACAACCAAAAAATGTATTTTAGACAAACTTAAGGCGTTAACACTGTAGAATTCCATAATGACGAATAAGTATACTATATTTTTTTCAATGTTACGTTAAAAATGAAAAAAAAAATCTATACTTTTTTCCTTCAATTTGTGTTGTGGATTTATATTTGAAAAAAAATAATTTCTCTCTTAATTTTTATAATATTATTTTTTATTTTTTATAGTGAAAGTATTAATTTACCTTCGAAAACTATTTGTGTCTTTGCCTTCGAAAACTATTGAGAAAAATGAACTCAAATGTGGAAAAAGTAGTCATAAAAAACCACAAAACACGTATTAAAAAAAATGTGATAAAAGAAAGTGAAATTCTATTTATTCAAGTGTGAATCTACAACATAGAGTGAAGGAGAATAAGAAGAGAAAAGGTTTTTTAAGTAAAAATAAAAAAATATTATAAATATATCATAATAATATACATGCACACCTTAAAAAAAACATAGTATTTTAATAAATAAATCCCTGTGGTGATACCCTGGGAAAATGAATGTCTGCCCGACATCATCTCCTCAGCGGTAAAAGTCTTGAATATTAGTTAAAGAACGTCCAGAAGGCAAATACTCTTAATATTGTAGTTTGTCTAGTCTTCCTAAAGTCGAACCAGCCGCCACCGTCTCCAGATGGTCTATCCTTGCTCCTCCTCCTCCTCTTGTTGCATCGCCTCTGTGCTGTGCTTCAAAGTCCTGCGTGCCTTTATGTTCTGTTATTCTCCCAGGAGTTTTATTATTTTTCATGGGAATGACACGCTATGCATTACTGTACCATATTTACAAAACTCCCAGTCTCTCTACACAAGTCAGACTGAATAGACTGAGATGAGCTGGTCACGTGCAGAGGATGCCGTCGTCGCGAACTCCAAAAAGATTACTGGAGTGGCACCCAGATGGTAGAAACCAATTGTACGACCAAGGCTGCGATGGGAGGATGAAGTTAGGATAGATGGGGCGAAATCGTTACGCGTGTCAGATTGGAGGGTCGAAGCGGAGGACAGGAGGAGTTGAAGGCGAAGAATACTGGAGGCTAAGGCGCGATATGGGCTGTAGGGCCATCGAAGAAGAAAACGATGGTGTTATTATCTTAAAACAGTATATTGTGGGTTTCTTTGTCATGCCACCAGGGTTAAACTTTACTGGAAGACAACCACAACAAATAATTAAATATTTTTTGTAATAAAATTAATATTTTTTGGTGTGCAAAAAGCCACTGGTTTATACAAATATTTGATTTGGCCGCACCTTGTATTTGAGTTAGAATTTCAATGCAAATTCAATATCAAATTAAATAAGGTTAAAGCTGATATCGATTAAAGAAGTTTTTGAATAGAGTGCCTTTTCCCTTTCGCCAGATGTACGTCTGTTCTTGCGGCTTCTTTTGAGACGGGTTTCTGAGATCGTTAATCGAAGATAAGCCACCTCATGATTTCCTGATAGAGGAGGCTGTAGCGACAATGAGATTTAGAGGGTAGGATTAATGAATGATACGCAAACATAATGTCAAAGGGCGACGTGATAATTTATTCCCTTTGCATTGCGAAGATACAAACATAACCCTTTGTCCCAGATAAGGGGGTGTTATATGTATTTGTTTTGAAAAAGGATCGAATCAAAAATAATCATATTACCAAACGCATGGTCTGTTTGCAGATATTTGTATTTATTTATCTCTTGAGTTTATTTTTTAGTTCAACTGATTTTGAAATAAGTATTATAATATATGAACTTCGTGTAATCGCAGAAGTCCTTTCTCAGTAAAACAATTCAAACATTTATATAAGTAAACACGATTGTTTAGTGGTTTCACTTGGATATAGTTTGTATAAATTATATAAATAGTGAAAAGTTTAGTTTATATAAATTATATAAATAGTGAAAAGTGGACAAGAAGACTGCTGACTTGGAGACCGTGGATGACAAAGAGAAGTGCAGGGTGACCGCAACTACGGTGGGAGGATGATCTGAACAGACACTTCAGAATAACCTGGATGCAGTTTGTACAGGACAGAGTGACATGGAAGCGAATGGAGGAGGCCTTTATCCAGAAGTGGACGGAAATAGGCTGAGAAAGAAGAAGAAGAATATCAATAGAGACAAATTTGTTTCGCCTTGCGAGGGCATTTTCAAACTGAAAATGTTTGAGAACAGTAATAATGAAACAAGGCAGTTTGAGAATGCCCTCGAAAGGCGAAACAAATTTTTCACTATTTATATAATTTATATAAATTAAATCCTAGTCAAACCACTAAACAACCGTGTTTACTATTATAAATTAATAATGGTGTTTTACAAAACTAATATCTCAACCATCAATACAATTCAAACACTTAGGAATGATGATGTATTCAAACAATTAATCTTTACTTGAGTAATCGATGTAATGCTAAAAACGAAATACCTACTGAAGAAGGATAAGGTACTAAAACCCTGATGTATGGAGGTGAAGTGTGGAACTGGCAGAAGAAGAATGAGAGTATAATAAATGCGGTAGAGATCAGATTCCTTAGTTTGGACATATAGAACGCATGGTTGAAGGAGAAATATTAATAAAGTGGCTGTCTATCCTCTCTGCCAGTCCCTACAGGGTAACGGCGTGATGGTTTATTGTTGTAAGGATTAGGTTCACCCTTAAAAGCACTTCTTTGAATGATATTTTTTTGTTGTACTAGAAAAGTTTGCATTTGTTTTATTAAAGTGTGAATTTAAATCAAATAAGAGTGAATACAGAGGAGACCTTGGTGAAATCTTAAATGTGAATCGAAACCAAGGAATTGTAAAGGCGAAAGTAAATAAAGTAATTTAATAATGAATCTGAACGACAGAGACAAAGATTCGAAGTGTCCTGTAAGGAGTGCTAAGACACTGGATAGCCACTCTGTTACGCGGCGTTCATTAAAGTTTTGACAAATTATTAATTGGAATACGTTTCATACTAAGGCCGCTGTGTTTCCCTTGAAATCTGAGGTCCCTTTTGATTAATGATCTTGTTTAAAGGAAAACTCATTTTGCTAAACTTATCTTATTAGAAATTTTAATGATACATAAATTTTATTTGCTTCGTTTTCTCTGATTTTATGCTTTAACTTTTAAATTAATTTTAACTAGTTGGCATCTCATTTTAGATAGCATAGTTATGTAACTAACTAACTAACTAACTATCACGCCGTCTCCCCGAAGGGGTAGGCAAAAATAATGCACTGCCACACTTTTCTTTCCTGGCATATTTCTCTCGCTTCCTCAACATTCATACATCGTGTCACGCACGCGCGTCGATTTCTCTGACTCTTCACCGACATTCAATATTTTATTTATTTGATCGTGTCACGTTTTCCTCGGTCTTTCTCTATTTCTGGTTCCATTTACATGGTTAACATATAAATTTTTTACCATTCTTTCTTCATTCATTCTTTCCATATGTCCAAACCATCATAATGATCCTTTCATTATTTTGTTCATAACACCATCATTCGAACCGCATTCACTTCTTATATTTTCATTCGACACTCATCATACACAGAGTATCCACACATTCGTCTAAGAGATCAGATTTCTACTGCATTTATTCTACTTTCTTCCTTCTTTTGCCAGTTCCATGCTTCGCTTCCATACATAAGGGTCGGTAGAAGGGTCGGTAGAAGAACACCATTGTGCACTGTTATTCTTCCTTTTTTGTTATTTACTTGTAGAAAGAGCATGTTCTGAAAGAGTGATAAATATAGCCGCAAATAAAATACCAACAGGAAATCGACCTGCAGGAAGACCACCTAAAAGATGGCGAGACATCTGCATCCCAGGAACAGGCTCCGAGAAATAACAGGACACAGTCCTAAATAAAGCAGAAGAAGAAGAACTAACTAACTAACTAACCAACACGCCGTTTATCCGGAGGGGTAAGCAGAGAGGATGATCGCCACATTGTTCTATCCTGGCATAATTCTCGCGCCTCTTCTACATTCGCACATCGTGACATACACGCTCGTCGATTGTTCCTACTTCGAACATGGTCGCCTTTCAGTAATTGATTAATTTGGTCTTGCCATGTCTTTTTGGCCTTCCTCAACATCTTTTACCATTCACACTACTTGCATATATCTTATCTATATCCATTCGTTCCATATATCCAAAACATCTTGAGTGACCCATTCTTAATTTTATTTATCACGCATTCTGAACGAACGTGTATTATGAAGTGTTGAAAACAAAATGCGAACAATTCGGTATTATTAATTGTGAAATTTTAACGTATGTAGAAAAATGATTTACACTAAAAATTAAAACTTATTACTGATCACGATTGTACAGTGAATCAAGTTTTTAAAGGGTAGACAGTCATTACTTCCGTGAATATTTCAAGGGTTGAAACTAGTAAGTCATCATTGATGGATAAAATCGTGGATTTTCGAACTTCAGTTCGTTTAAAAGCCAATTGCAAATTTGCAACATTTTGAATTTAAAAAAATGAGGATTGAATACAAACTCAAAGATGTTGTAATATTTAATATATATTTTAAGTAATTAATACGAATGAAAACGTCAGTTTTCTAGTAGTTTTATTATATTTTATGGGAATGACATGTATCGCCCTTCTAAGGCATTATCAAATGAAAAAATCTTGATAATGCCTTAGAAGGGCGAAACATGTCATTCCCATAAAATATAATAAAACTTCTAGAATACTGACGTTTTCATTCGTATTTATTATTATTATCGAATTTTACATCATTGTTCAAGAAACAATAAATATGTATTTTAATTCTCATATTTATTATAGGTTTGCGAATAAACCAGTACTTGCATAAATATCTACCAAGTGGTGAATTAAACCGTGTGGTTTCGGTTTGCTAACGATTCAGTTATAACAGGGGTGGTTTTCTGGTTTCTCTATAAAAGGGGGTTCGCAATCACCGTAATACTCGGGTTATTACGGCGAATGCAAACAGGGTTGTAGGAGTTTCCGGGGAAATTCTAATTACCGGTGAACGTATAAAAAATTTCTAGTACCAACAAGTCAGATATTTTCATATTTGCTGGCTAGTTTTTTTAACTTAAGAGCATTATTTGTCATTACTTAATTTTTTAGCACCCCTTACGTTATAGGCTATATTAAATATATATCTCCGACAACGGCAGTATAGATTGTTTTAACTACCGGCCGCCAGAACCAATCTGCCTCAGGTGACACCGGTGGGAAGAGCAATTAGTCTGCTGAATGCGGGCTCCTCGGAAATCGACGTCTTCAGTGAAAGTACGTTCAGGGGACAAATACTCTCGACATTAGAAAGCATATTGTCTTCCTAATGTCGAACCATCTCTAATGCGTTCTTGGTATTATGTTGAATGTATATAATATTTTACTTGTACTCAATAGATGCCTTAAAAATGTATGCTGTTTGTAATATCTTTTGAGTAAATAAACTGATTTGATTTGAAAAAAAGGGTTGGTTAAAATAAATTGTAAATCATTCATATAAATGAAGACGTCTATCTACTAGCAGTTTTATTAAGTTTTTTTTATGGAATGACATGGTCCATGACAGAAGGGCGAAAGAGACACGTCGGAATAACCTGGAATCAGTCTGCACAAGACAGAGTAACATGGAAGCAAATAGATGAGGCCTTTCCTGAGACGCCTCAGGAAAGGACATGGAGTTCATGAGTGATATGAGTGACATGAGTGACATGGAAGCAAATCCAGGAGTGGACGGGAATAGGCTGAAGAAGAAGAAGAAGAAAAAATATGCAAATAGACCACACAAAATACTTATTATAATTATATATTTTTTTTTGATGAATCATTACAACGCAAGCCAAATCGATGTAAAGCCTCAAAGTTCCAAATCTCGTCGCCACCAATAGGCATCTCCCGCGCACACTTCGATCGTCCAACGTCCACAAAAAATCTAAAAGAAATAATATTAAATACAATGATATAAAATAAAATAAAAATATTTATATATAATTTAACACGTAAAGTTTTCATGTAAATAAAAAATAATAAAAATTCTTTAAATATTATATAAACATATAATGAGCATATATAAATATGGCTTTAGTAGCTACGTAAACAAGCCGAAAAATATTCAATGTTCAGAATGATATCGGATCACTTATTGAAATTGGATGTTCCATCATGTTCCTGAATGATAATGTCTTGAGATGAAAAAACAAAAGCATTCCAAAGATAAAATTTGTAATATTTCTTTTCCGAATGATCTCTCCAAAGAGAAAATTTGTATTTTTGTTGAAAAGACGCAAGGAAACGTCATTTTTATGCCTTCGATGATAGAAGAGGGGACATCCTCTCCGCCGTTAAAATAGCATTTTCCGTCCCCTTCTCTTTATTTCTGGAACTTCTTTTATTATTTTATTTTTTGGGATTTTCACCTGACGAATAAAATTACGGCATTTTCATTTTTTTACAAAAGTTTTATTAAAATTACTTGTTTGCCAAACCAATTTGTCTGTAGGAAGTCTTATTAAGAAATTCCGAAGGTAAAGAAAAATTTCACTTCTATATAGGACGTTCCTTGTAATAAAAAATAAATAAAATCTGTAAAAATATTTTTTTACACACTCTGTTTTTTGTTTGTTTAAACAATTAACCGCCTTTTACTGCTGACCGGTTTCGATGTTATCAATATCATTTACTAAACAATAACTAAAATTACAGACGTTTAACAAACTGATAGCTTCACAAATAGGCAGAAGGAATGGACTGCCACACTTTAACCGATGCGGCACTCCAACTTTCTCTTTTCGCCCACGCAGGAGACGCGGTGTGATGGATTGCGAATCACATCGCCACCAATAGGGAACTCCATATTGGTATTTATTGTTCAAGAAACATAAAATATGTATATAATGTTGTTAAAAACATTTATTATTTTACAAAAAAATGTATCTATCTAAAATATTAAGTATTTCTACTAAATGGTTTAAAAAAGTATACGTTACTGTTGTGAATGGAGTACGGAGTCGTGGGAAATTGAGGAAAACTTGGCATGACCAAATTAATCAGATTTTAAAAGTCGTCCATGCTTGAAGTCAGAAGAATCGACGAACGTGTGTGACTCGTTATATGGATGTGAAGGAAGCTAGATATGCGTGTCGGAATAAAGTGTGTAGGTCTATCTTCTCTGTATATATATATATAAATATATATATATATATATATATATATATATATATATATATATATATATATATATATATATATATATATATAGTATATGTATATATATATATATATATGTTATATATATATATATATATATATATATATATATATATATATATATATATAGCATAGCAGTGTTATATATATATATATATATATATATATATATATATATATATATATATATATATATATATATATATATATATATATATATATATAGGTAGATATATATATATATATATATATATATATATATATATATATATATATATACATATATATATATATAACAACAAACAAAGTCAAACAAAACCATCACGCCGTTTCCCCGCAGGGGTAGGCAGAGAGAATGGACCGCCACACTACTCTATCCTGGCAAACCTCTCTAGCTTCCCCCACATTCATACAACGAGTCATACACGCACGTCGATTCCTCAGACTTCTAACATGACCAACCTTTAAAATTTGATTAATTTGGTCATGCCATGTTTTCCTCGGTCTGCCTCGACTTCGCACCCCATTTACATCATTAACGTATACTTTCTTAACCATTCTTTCTCCATCCATGCGTTCCATATGTCCGAACCAACGCAGCGATCCTTTTATAATTTTGTTCATATCGTTCTACTACACATACGTCTTCCGCTCTACATTTCTTTCTTATATCAGCATTTGAGATTCTGTTGTATATCGTTCACCACCACACACCTTACGTCTTAGGACCTCATCTCTACCGCATTTATTCTACTCTCATCCTTCTTCTGCCAGTTCCATGCTTCGCTTCCATACATTAGGGTTGGGACCAGAACTCCATTGTGAACGGCCGTTTTCGCTTTCATTGATAAATTCTTGTTTCCAATAACTATTTTTAAAGCTCCATTCACTTTGTTACCTGCACCAACCCTTCTTTCGACGTTACTATCCGTTCGGCCATCTGCTGTGAACATGCTACCTATATACTCGTACACAAATAACCTCACCTGTTCCAAGTTCTTTTCGTTCACATTTATATTACAAACTGTCATTTGCACTTCCCTTTCAAAAACCACCACCTTTGACTTTCCAACATTCATCATTAAATCATTTGACTTGCATACCTCATATATTCTCGACACCAAGACTTGTAATTCGTCCGCACTATCCGCAACGAGAACGGCATCGTCCGCGTAAAGCAGACAGTTTACAGACAGATCACTCATCTTAGCACCGTTTCGTGAATGTTTCATCGTTTTGCGAATGTATCAAATATTTAAAGCCGTTTTGTGAAGTCACTTGCCCCTTTGAGGGGGTGCCGATTATCTTGCTGGGGGAGGGGAGACTGATCCGCAATGCCGGATCTCGTCCTCCTCCTCTATAGTTCAATTGCATAATTTTTCTTCTCTTAAATATATATAGAATAAACTTCCTATGTTACCTTCCTAAGTCCACACATTAAATAAATTTCCTTATTTCCCCCATCCTGCATTTCGTCTCCTCCCTCCTTCCTGTGCCTCCTGCTGTGCATTATTTCTTTTTATTCTTTCCAAGCACAGCAAGTCCAGCACATTTGTTTTTAAATTTTGTGGCATGTGCGACATAAAGATGTTGCTCAACCTTTCGAATGCAGACCAACCTAGCTGTATTCTCCTATCAGTCTCCTTGACTTAATTCCACTAAATAATAAAAATAATAATTATAATAATAATAATAATAATAATAGGTCTATAGAAAAGATTAAAAATAATTAAAATAAATAAATTCATTTTATAGTTTCATTCCTAGGAATTAGTTTGCAGAATAGTCTTATATCTTAGTTGGTTCTTGATATGTCACTAAAGCCTTCAATGTTGTAGTTTTCGGTTGCTTTCCATATTTTTGTTTACAACAGGTCATTTGAGGCCAAATAACTTTTCAAATGTTTTTTTTTATGATATATGATAGGTAGCTAGTACATTTATATTTTTATTGTCGCATGAATTCTATCAGACCGAAGACTGCGAAAGATAATAAAAAAATAGAAACAAACGAACCAAAAAAAATAAACGAAACGGAAACATTGGTTTATACCGGAGGGTCCAATTGGTTAAAATTTTCACATCCTATTATCTCGGGATCAACACAACAACCAACTTCAGATAATTAACATCTTAGAGCGAGTGGAGAATAAATAATTCATCCAGCAAATGAAGCGCCACCATTAAACAGTCTGTCTGAAGAGAAATTGTGACCCTCTGATTAAAAATTAAATTCGTAAAAAGATTGCTCTCAAAGCTCCACTCGGAATTTATTGAAAAGGTTGCTGCGTCATTAACTTTGAATGTCTATTTAAATTTGAGTTGCTTAACATTTTTTAATTCAATGTCTTTTGACATTGAAATACGTAATTTGATTTTCAAAGGAAAACATTGATTTATAAAACAAATGAAAATGTAAAATAAAGCGTGACGAAATTAAACTGTATGAATGTGGTGAAAGGTAGAAATGCATACCAGGAAAATGTGGTAAAAACAGTATTTTGATTCATAAACATTAGCGACATATGGAAAGAATGAATGAAGAAAGAATGGTAAAAAAAGTATATGTTAACGATGTAAATGGAACCAGAAATAGAGGAAGACCGAGGAAAACGTGGCACGATAAAATAAATCAAATATTAAATGTCGGCCATGTGAGGAGTTAGAGAAATCGATGCGCGTGCATGACACGATGTATGAATGTTGAGGAAGCGAGAGAAATATGTCAGGAAAGAAAAGTGTGGCAGTCCATTATTTCTGCCTACCCCTTCGGGGAGACGGCGTGATGGTTAGTCAGTTAGTTTTTTTTTAGACATTAGCGTGAATGGTGAAAATCTGGAGCAAGTAGATGAGTTTGTATTTTTGGGTAGTACTCGTTTGTTAACGAAAGGTAGGCGAGTGGAGAGGGATATTGAAAGAAGGATTGGGGTAGGCAACAAATGGAATGGTGCACTTAAATTTGTCATCGCAATCAAAAACCTATACAAAAATTATTAAATGGCAGTGCACAATGGTGTTCTTGTACCGAAACATATGTATGGAAATGAAGCATGAAACTGGCAAAAGAAAATTGTGGCAGTCCATTCTTTCTGCCTTACCCTTCGGGAAGACGTAATGATGGTTAGTTTTTTGATTAGTAAAAAAATGTCTCCATATTTTTTCCCTATCTTGGGTAAACTGCCTTGTTTTACCTGATTTGTTTATTTTTTCTTTGTCTCGAGATATCGTCTTGTTTTGCCTTTTTTGTGAATTGTTTTTTCTTTATGTAATGCTATTGTATCGTTTTATCCAATTTGCATATCTCTTTTTTATTATATTTGGTTTGTTCGTTTGTTTTTTCTTTATCTCTTGCTATTGTCTTAGTATACCCTGCCTTATTATACCTATTTTAATTGGATTGTGAATTGTTTTTTCTTCATGTAAATACTATTGTATCGTTTTATCTAATTAGTATATCTCTTTTTTTAATATACGTTGTTTGTTTTTTCTTTGTCTTGTGTTATTGTTTATTATACCTGGTTGGTATGCTTGTTCTTTGTCCTTTGCTATAGGCTTGTTTAACTGAATTTGTATGTCTCTTTATCTTAAATTGATGTCTTGTTTTGCCTGACGGTTCTTTACACCGAGGGGTGGTACAAGATAGTTGAACTTCCAATGTTATGTTCTTGGTGTGCACATCTAACTGAGGCTTCTAATCTGTTTTAATATATATATTTTTTATTACTTATCACTACTGTATATTAGATGTTTTGTTTGTGTACCAATAATAAATAAATGAATCCATATAATGTAATGTTAGTTGAATAACCTAAAAATTTGCTGTAATAATATATGAACATTTTACTTGTGTAGGAAAAACATCAAGACGCGATTATTGTGTGTGATTTCAGATTGCAGTTCGCATATTTAAATGGAAAGGATAAGCAGACATTACACTGTAGACTGTAAAAGACAAAGGGAAAAGTTGTCCCGAAAGATCGTTGGTTAGAACTAGTTGAACAATTTTGGCTAGTCTGGAGCTAACGGACTGGAATTTTGTGGATAGAAGCAGATGGTTAAGCAAAGTTTTAGTGTGGAGATGGTTCTTAGGGAATTATCCCGAGTGTGATTTGAAGATTGTGCAATTTCTTCGGTTCTTTATAAGAAAATCTTAGACTTTTTTCTATTATAATTAACTAAAGCGTAGAATCTCTTATGTTTTTAAAGTTGGAAAACAAATACTGTTTAATAATCTGTAAAAATATAAAATAAGAGAAAAGATTCTGTCGGTTGTTTAAATATCTTTGAAATAATTCAATTAAATATATATATATTTGATGATTATATTATATATTTTTTCTTTCTTTGCAACAATTAAAAAAAAAAACATTTATTCATTTTATTCCGGAATGTAGAGCGGAAGAAGGTATCATGAACAAAAATATGAAAGGATTGCTTCGTTGGTAAGGAAATACAATTACATATGTAACGCATGGATGGAAAAATAATGGTTAAGAAAGTGTACGTTAACGATGTGAATGCAGTACGGAGTCTAGGTAGACCGAGGAAACATGGCATGACCAAAGTAATTAAATTTTAAAGGTTGGTCACGTTAAAAGTCGGAGGAATCGACATGAGTGTATGACTCGTTGTATAAATGTGGTGGAAGCTGGAGAGGTGTGTCATGACAGAGTATTGTGGCGGTCCATTCTCTCTGGCTACCCCGGTGGAGAAACGGTGTGATGGTTTATTTGTTTTTTTTTCATTTTAACTTCTGCCAAAACTGATGAAATTCTAGATTATTTTTTAAAATATTTGTTTTGTATATTTTAATTATACTGATGGAGTGCTTCTGTGTTCCGAAACATATTTGTAATTTGATTGAATTTTATTTGCATGTAAAAAAAAGTTGTATGACAAAGAAAGAAAAAAAGATGTAATTATGAATCCGCAACAGAAAGTTATGGTGTATACATCGAAAAATCCGCAACAGAAGCTATGGTGTATACATGTTTTAATTTTAAAACTCTGTTACTGATACGTTTTACAAAATTACTGAAAAATTTTTGAATTGTCATTTCTGGTGACCGTAAATTAACGACATTATAAAAAATCTTCCAGATACTACCCTCCATATGGCAATTCGCTTTCATTTTTAAATTTATTATATATTTTTAATAATTTCGTATGAAGTACTTGTGATATCAAGTTATTTAAAAAATTAAAACACTAGTTTGTCTTTTCTTCTGACTCTCAAAACAAGTTGATTCTAAAAAATACAAAAAAGTGATTAAAAAAAAGGCAAGTAATTTTTATACACAGTTACATCAAAAAACTTTGTTTTATGTATCACAATTGTAATTTTATTTGCGTGACAGCTGTTTCGTTAACCTTTGTTGATCATCAGGTGTTACAATAGTGATGATGTCAACATTTGTTGATGAAACAGCTGTCGCGAAAAATAAAAATACAATTGTGATACAAAACACTATTTTTATTTTATTTAACCGTTTGTAATGTTAAAGTATCATAGTGTTTCGGCCAAAACAGTGGACTATTTAAGTTGTTTTTAAATTACTTTCGTACGAAACACCTAATTTGTAGTATGGCACTATTAAAAACATTATCATTAACATTCTTAAAGTTTGTTGAATCGCTCTTTACATAATTAAAGGTTAAAGCAAACATATTGATTCTCGTTACATATGATATGTAGCTAATGTATCACTATTTTATTGTCACGTTTATTCTACACCAGACCAATGACAGTGTGACAATCACACTATCATCGCCGGGAATCGGACTTGAGATCTTTGGTGTGGCAGTCAAAGCACCACTCGGCTACTAAGGTCTTCGTCATTATCACATTTTTACTAGTTTATACACTACTTTATTTTTTCGTATAAACCAACTGGTTTCACTCCCGCCGGAGCTTCGTTAGGGTTACGAAATACACTAAAATGACATAAAATACTTGTTTGTGTATTTTGTTACCCTTACGAAGCTCCGGCGGGAGCGAAACCAGTTGGTTTTGAATTAAAATAAAGTGGTGTAAAAAATGTGTAACTATCAAATTTTAGATGATTAAAAAATGTATTCTATACACGCCATACTTTGTGTTGTTATGATGGCTTATTACTATTTTTCTTTTTATACACTTCGTATATACATCACTTATATTAGGTCCTTATATATGAAATTGGCGTTTTGCCGTACTGGCAACTTTGATCTCAAATATCTTCTCTTTGGTTAGGAATTCCAAATTCAAATTTATACAGCTATTTACTCAAGTATTTTTGTTTCGAAAATTATAATTCATTCGTTTTTTCCTCAATTGGTTTTTTTCTTTGCGTCACTCAGTTTACAAAATGGAAAACTTGAAATATCGCGTTATTTACGAGTACGAGTTCCACCGTGGCACCAGTGCTGCAGAAACGGCTCGAAGGATTAATGTGTATGGCGACGGTGCCGCAAAAGAAAACACAGTGCGTTTTTGGTTCCAACGTTTTCGTTCTGGAAATTTCGACCTGCAGAACAAGCCCCGTGGACGGCCGGAGACCAAAGTTGATAATGAAGAATTGAAGGCTATTGTGGAAGCGGATCCATCGCAAACCACGTCCGAGTTAGCTGCAGGCTGCGGTGTTAGTGATAAAACTGTTTTAATCCACTTGAAGCAAATTGGGAAGGTGAAAAAGCTTGAAAGGTGGGTACCTCACGAATTGAGTGAAGCAAATCAACAAACGCGCGTTGACTGCTGCGTTGCATTACTCAACCGGCACAATAATGAAGGGATTTTGAATCGAATCATTACCTGTGATGAAAAGTGGATCCTGTATGATAATCGGAAGCGCTCATCGCAATGGCTGAACCCTGTCGAACCAGCCAAACCATTCCCCAAACGAAAATTGACTCCAAAAAAGTTACTTGTGAGCGTTTGGTGGACTAGTGCTGGTGTCGTTCACTACAGCTTTCTTAAATCTGGCCAGACGATTACGGCAGATGTCTATTGTCAGCAACTGCAAACCATGATGGAAAAGCTAGCTGCTAAACAACCAAGGCTGGTTAATCGCTCTAGGCCACGCTGCTTCATGATAACGCTAGACCACACACTGCACAACAGACGGCTACCAAATTAGAAGAGCTTCAATTGGAATGTCTAAGATATCCACCGTACTCTCCGGACCTTGCCCCAACAGATTACTATTTTTTTCCAAATTTGGATAACTTCTTGCAAGGGAAAAAATTCAACTCCGATGGGGCAGTCCAAACAGACTTCAAAGATTTTATTGATTCCCGTCCAAATGGTTTTTTTAGTAAAGGGATCGATGAACTACCAATGAGATGGCAAAAGTGCATAGATAGCAATGGTACATACTTAAATAAATATGATTAAATAAATATATTATATTTGAAAAAAATCAACTTTATGTTCCTCCCATACAAAACGCCAATTTCATATGTAAGGACCTAATATTATATTAAAAAATAAAATTATATAGACATGTTTCGGACAAACAGTCCTTCTTCAGTAAAGATATATATTTATAAAAATATTATAAAATTGTTGTTTTTAAAATAAGTGTTGTATATACAAAGTGCATAAAAAATAAAAATAGAAATAGATCACTAAATTATTTAGATTCTAGATAATTTGGTGAACATTGAAAATAGTTTCTTTCTAGATTCTAGAATTTCAAGAAGAGCCCCTTCCATTCAAATATTCTACACAAAACGTAGAATATTTGAATGTTTAGGTACCAAATATTCTACAACAAGTGTTTACCAACAACTTATCTTATAAGCACAAAGAATCTGTTTACTGTCTATATATGTAATATAATACAATAAAGTATGTGTAAATCGATTTTCGCTGTTATTTTAAGCTTCGTACGATCACCTGACGAATATTCTCTTGTATGCAGATTTCGGTTTCTTCACTTTTGTCTATGCCCTGACAAAAGTTGATAATGGGTAGGTCAACTATGCTGAGGCGCTAGTGATATGTTAGTGATACTTTGGATCTAGCCCTGGGACCACCCCTGGCAATTTTCATCTCAGTAGCGTGGACTTTTCGATCGTATTTTTATACACTCTAACACAACGTATACTTTGTCAGGCTGCACTGTAGTTTTGTATACTTTATCCGCTGGTTTAATAGACATCCTCGTATCGAGATCTTCACTTCAGCCAGTCGATGCTTAATCTTCTCGTCACACCACGAAGTATAGTTTTATAGTGCGATTTCAAATTAATAGCCATACTTATTTAATAATACAACCTTTAAACAAAAATATGTTTATACATATTTTTTGTAAAATATTAATTTAAAATTAAATATATTTTTTAAGTGTATTCGATTTTGGTTCAGGTGCGACGTATACTCGAAATTAATATAAAAATGGCCATATATTCGATGCGGCAGAAAACCTATCTCTTTATGACAACAGCGGCAGTGCACCAATCTTCAGTTTGGTTTTATAAACTAAAATTTTTTTTAGTCTGGCTTTACAATATAATTAAAAAATATTTTTTTTTAGTTAATTGATTAAAAATAAAGGTGCGTCTTAGATTTGATAGTGTCTCATAGTCCGTAAAATACGGTTTTGACTTACGGAATCGAAGCAGGAGCAGACACTGTCAGAACCAAACAAATAAGAATAGCAGTAATGAAAACAGTGCGACCTTTAGAGATATCCAAAATTGATGACATAGCTAGGTGGAGTAGGCAAAGAAGAAGGTTCTGGAGGGACATTATCGAGGGGATGGACCCAGCAAGGATTCACAAGATCGTGAAGCGCGAGATTCTAGAAGGCCGCCGCACACCACGACGGTCACCAAAGAGATGGATTGAAAACTACACGTCTTCGTCACATAACAAAATTTGATATCCTGTCTAAACAGATCGCAAGATCTACACTAAATAGAAGAAGAAGATATTTCATCCCTTCTGCAATCGATAATTTATTTATGATACGGGGATTAAAATTCATTATATGGAATTCTTCTTCTTCTGCTTTATTTAAGACTGTGTCTTGTTATTTCTCAGAGCCTGTTCCTGGGATGTAGATGTCCAACTGTCTCGCCATCTTTTGGCTAGTCTTCCTGGAGGTCGATTTCCTGTTGGTACTTTATTTGAGGCTATATTTATTACTCTTTCCACATGATCTCTCCAGTAGCGTTTTCTCAGTTTTCCCCATCGCACGACATCTAACACATTGCAGATCTTTCTTATTTCAGAATTTCTTACTCTGTCTCGGAGTTTCATTCCCGTAACGGATCAGAGAATCTTCATTTCTGTGGTTCTTATGAAATTTTTTGTTCTGATGGTGTCAGCTCTCGTTTCTATTCCATATGTCATTATAGAACGTACGTATGTCTTGTGGTATTTATTTTGATAAAATGTATTTAATATGTTTTTTTAAATGATACTTAATTGATGCATTGATAATAAGGTGATCAAATAATGAAACGTAAATTTTCTAAGATGTTTTAGTTTTCAAGTCTTCATTTTAACTATGTTTAAATGTCCTATTATTATTGTACGTTCATAAAATAAAATTTAAAAATTATTTTGATTCATGAAATTCACGAATAAAAATGAAGAGGTTCCCGTTTAAATTGCTGACGTAAGATATTATGGAGATTCAAAAACAAGCTTTTTAATAATGTTCTTCTTATAGCATAGAATTAATTTAAAAATGTAATTAAAAAAGAATCCCTCGTGTTATTCACGGTAAGTAATTTTCTATGAAAGCGTCAAGAGCTAGCAATTATAATTTTTTTATTTATATTTTCCGGAATACAAAGATTAATTTCATCTCGTGGCACGCAAAACGTTTCATAATAGAACGGATACTGCTTCTTTGGAATTAATTAACTCACTACATCTGTAATCAGAGTATACAAATTAATTATTTTTACATAATGACTGTTTTAAGGGCTTTATTAAAACATAACTCTTAATTAGGGATAATATTAAGATAATATTCGTAATATAGTCCATTGTTTTGGCTATAACACCATGATACTTCAATATTAACTAATTATTTAACTAACCATCACGCCGTCTCCCCGGAGGGATAGGCAGAAAGAATGGACTGCCCCACTTTCCTTTCCTGGCATATTTCTCTCGGTTCCTCAACATTCATACATCGTGTCATGCATGCCCGTCGATTTTTCTGACTCCTCACGTGGCCGACATTCCATATTTGATGTATTTGATCGTGCCACGTTTTTCTCAGTCTTCCTCTATTTCTAATACTATTTACATCGTTAACGTATATTTTTTCTTCATTCATTCATCGTCCATATAACACCATCATTCGCGCTGCATTCACTTCTTATATTTTCATTCGACACTCTATCATACACAAAGTCCACACATTCGTCTAAGAGATCTCATTTCTACTGCATTTATTCTACTTTCATCCTTCTTTTGCCAGTTCCATGCTTCGCTTACAAAAATAAGGATTTAAATTAATTAATTATAAACTGTATCACAATTTATATATTTTTTATTTTCGATGACATCTGTTTCGTCAACCTTTGTTGACATCGTTACAATAATCTATCAACTGTTAAAATTAAATTTTCGTATTTTTTAAACCTTTATGTGTATTATTACCTATATTAATTTGAATAATTTCTTCGGTATAATTTGAATGTTTCTGCTGAAGTTTAATTAGGTACCTAATTACAGTTAATTAAAAGAACGAAGAGTTAATTTTTAAATGGCAATAAAATGTATTTTTATAATTAAAAATTTATTATATTCCTTAAGTACAATTTTAAATTCTTAGCGATTATTTAATATTTTTAATAAACTTTAGGCGTTAATACTGGGAAAAATTTTGCATTAATGATTATTTAATCAATTTAAAGATTGTTTTTTACACTTTTGATTTAACTTACCAACCAAAGATGAATATACAAAACCTTTGGTATTTCTCGAGAATAATAAAGTCAAATAAAGAAAAGCAATGTTTTAATTCATCAATGATAAATATGAATGTGATTCAAAAAGAGTCTAAAAATACTATTAAGTTAACGGCGAAAGGGTTATATTGGGTTTCACGTTTTTTTACTTTTTCTTTCAAGCTGTATTTACTAATGTTCTTAATACTTTAATTCTTAAATGAATACCAAGTCATTTCAATTTCATCACAAATTCGTCTTCCCATCAGGAATGGAGAGTATAAATGAGGGACGAATTTCTGTTTGCTGTTCCGTGAAATGGGTGATTTAACGAAAGACTTGTTAGTTTCCACGGCGGCCATTTAGCGGAAGCTCTAAATAGATGCAATCAGTGTGGAACTTAATCTGTTTCACGAGAAGAAACAAGACAAGGAAACAGAAAGCAAAGCATTATTTAACCTTTCTTCGATGTTCGCCATACTTTGTGTTATTTAACGAGTTAATACGGATGAAAACGTGTGTTTTCTAGAAGTTTAATTCAATATGTGCACCATCTAAAAATAGCATTTTGTGATAAATAGTTTTTATTTTGTTATTTTATTTTATATCATTGTATTTTATATAATTTGTTTTAGATTTATTTTGTGGATGTTGGACAATCGAAGTGTGCACGGGAGATGCCTATTGGTGGCGATGAGGTTCGCAACCTTTCACACCGCGTCTTCCGCGAGGCGAAAATAGAAGGATAGAATGCCGCATCGGTTAAAGTGTGGCAGTCCATTCTTTCTGCCTACCCTTTCGGAGAGACGGCGTGATGGTTAGTTAGTTAGTTAGTTAATTAATCATCATCATCGGCTGTCCCTAGTGTCCAAGGAAAACTGTCCTTCACGGTTGTGGGTCCGCACGTGACTGAAGAGCTGGGCAATCTGGGGCAAGGAATGGCGCTGGAAGATGGTTTCTCCGTTCTCCTCCTTCTCTTCTCTGTGGCGTCATCTTTGCGTTGTACTTCAAAGTTCTACGTGCCTTTAAATGCTGTTATTCTCCACCTAGGTCTGTCTTCTGCCGTCTTTTTGCAGCAATCACAATCGTTGTTAGTTTTTTAGGAGTTTTTAGTCTGACCACCGTGTGAACGTTTCCATTTCCGGGTCAGTTGAGAGTACATAATTTTCCTTGGGAGTCTTGTCTCTGGCATTCTGGTGATGATGGCAGTTTTATTAGCAGAAGTTTTATTATATTTTATACGAATGACATGTCTATGCCATTATCGCCATTATGGGCCATGGTCGGTGAAAAGCCAATCAGAGAACAAGACGTGAATAGCTGTGGATCGGTCACACCCTGTGATGGAACATATACAGATATGCTCCCTATAGCTTTCATATACAGATTTAACATACATTTGTCTAAGAGACCCCATTACTTCGCACTTCCATATATAAGGGTAAGTACAAGAATATCACTGTGCACTGCCATTTTAGCTATATTATATGATGTATTTCTATTTTTCTTTTTTATACACTTTGTATTTACAACACTTTTATTAAAAATAAAATTATATAGACATGTTTCGGACGAACAGTCCTTCTTCAGTAAAGATACATATTTATAAAAATATTATAAAATTGTTGTTGTTTCATGATCTGACAGATGTCGTAAAGATTAATTTTGGAACGTTTAGGGTTTTGTTATAACAAATATTATGATTCAATTTAAAATTTAAAATAATATTTAAAAGTTCTTAATGGGGTTCAGGTAATTACTTACAACAAAGGAAATAAATCAAAGATTGGACTTCACGTTAAATTTGTAAATAATAACTAAATTGAATTATAATATTTGTTATCACAAAAGCATAAACGTTCCAAAATAGATCTTTATAACATCTGTCAGATCATGTAAACAAAAATAATTTTATAATATTCGGGCGAACAGTCCTTCTTAAGTAAAGGACTGTTCGCCCGAAACATGTCTATATAATTTTATTTTTAATGTGTTGTAATTACAAAGTGTATAAAAAAGAAAAATAGAAATAAACCATCATAACAACACAAAGTATGGCGTATACCTATGGAAGAAAAAAAAATGGATTCGCTTTTCATAAGATTACAACTTTAAGTGCACTATTCACTTGGTTGTCTGCCCCAACCCTTCGTTTTGTATCCCATTCCACTCTCCCATATTTTGTAAATATACTTCCAATATGACTTTCCAAACGTATACAAATTCACCCACAATCATTACGAGTTTATGTACTATACTTAATGCGGGATAATTAAATACTACAATAATTAGTAAGTCTTTGAGTTGAGGTTGTTGAACAAAGTATGTTTAATGAATCTTCGAGTTCTTATTTGAAAGGACTTCCGTACCTTTAAGGCGGAAAGAAATGTAAAATGATATTGCTGTTGTTGTTTCAATATAAAAAACAAGGAACTTTGAACTCTTTTAACATTAAGTAATTTGGTGAACGGTGAAAAAAGGACACAAAGGAGTTAATTTATATACAACCAGTGATCTTATTTTTGCCTTGTTAATAAACATTGAAATGTACATTTTTGTTTATTTAGTAATAATGAAATAAAACTAAGTTTTTTACGAACTAATTCTACTTTTGTATTTATTTTGACCTTTCTGTTTCACAGGTTGGCGGGTATCGACAGTCTGCTCTGTCTGTCGACAGATCAATTAATTATTTTTAATGAAGTTCCATTCTTAAATCGTAAAATCGAAGAAAACTAGTTTCTCTGGTACCATGCTGTTTTGCCAGTTGACGGGGTCTGATGATGGAACGGGGTCTATGAACGAGGAGATGCGGGGAATCTCGACTCGGGATTGTCGAGATCATCTTTCGTTGCCTCGGCGCCAAATGCCCATGATTTATAGATGATATAATTCGTTCGGGATTCAGAGTGTGATTATTAAGAAAGGCCAAGTGATTTAGAAATAAATAGGATTACAAGAATTTAACATCTTAATATTAATCAATTACAATCAAAGACATACTTGCTAAAAGCTAATCAGCTTACCAAATTTTACTGCGTAAAACTATCCTCGGGACAGCAGCGCCGAGTTGGGGCTGCGTTCATCCGTCCGCGTACGAGGAACGTACGAGGCGGACGATGGGGGAGAGCCGTGGATGCTGAGTGGGTCCGTTGGCGTGGAATAGCCTCCATGTTAGTATTAAGTATGAGGATAGTGACGTTAAATTTAAGAAACTTCTGAAGACTGCACTGTTCGGTCAGTCATTTCCGTAGTGCGCCCTTGGAGTAATTGATTTTACAAAACGGGGCACTTAAAATACAAATCATCATAATAATAATAATAAATAATTGGACCAATGGATCCACATCATACGCCTGTAGCATCACATTTTGAAAGCAGTTAGACGTCTGCACTTATTTAGATCAATGGTCCGTTGCTGCCACCTTATCTTACCTAAAATATTGTATATTATTCCTATATAATAAATTACGTTTGATTGGATATGAAAAAAACATGTATTATATATAAATCGAATATTATTTTAAACAGTACAATAGGTATTATATCAAATTTCTAATATACTTAGGAAATTGAAAATAACGACAGTTTAAAAAAAACACGACAAACAAACAAAACACCTCCATCTTCAGGTGTAAAAATATAATGAAAACTGAACAAAGAATATTTAAATTTAAGAATCTGATTATTAATTATGTTTTTACCTAATTTCACCGACTGAGGATTTCTAAATTGCTGTTTAATTTATTGCTATTGTTAACTGTGTGTAGAAATATTGTGTTTAATTTTTTTCGAAACAATGGTCAAATTCAATACAATGGTTAGCCATCTCAGAAAAAAATTTAAATGTTCGTCCTGTTTTGCCTATGTAAAAAGCATCAAAATCCTTATATTTAATTTTATATACACCACTTTTTTGCCAAATATCTGCTTTTTGTTTAGAATTTAAAAGGAGTTTAAGTTTAAAACTAGTTATTGAACTTTGGCACTAAATTTTAGAATTATGTGTTAGTATAATAAATATTTATATTTTCGTTTCCTGATCACGAGAGCATATGTTAATTTGCTGTAGCTACATCCTAAAAGACTAACATCGGAAAAAAATGAGAATAAGAATCGCCTTTAATAATGGAGACTTATTAAGCGCTTTCGTGGAGTAATTTGACACATAAGATGTGTAATGGTTTATTGCTTTTATTTATAATACATGCGTACTTACGTAATAACAAATGGCCTTTTAGCAACTTTAAATGCCGTTTGATTACACATATTTGGCTTAAGTGTATTTCATTTTCCTATGTTATCAAAATAGTATGATTAAGTATCAAAATAATAGCCTGACATTGATAGGCTTTTTGTACTAGTGCTTAAGGCCATTTATCATATAAAAGTTATTATAATATAGATTATAATCGTACATATAAATACAAGCTCTTCTGCTAAAAAAAGGCTTGCTGAATGTAGCTGAAATACTCGTTTAGTATGTTTTCAATGGCTCTTTAACGTGAACAAATTATTTATTATGATCACTGTCTTAATTACAGGCTTTTTTTATCATAGTTTCAAAGATATTGTGATCATATAAATCCACTTTGCCAATGGATTCTTTATTTAATTTTTTTACAATTTTGACTCAATTGCATTTATCATATATACAACAGTGAAGACGGATATATATAATATGATATTTGTTGAACGCTAAGGAATCAACCCTGTGGAATTCCATAATTATATACTTTGGAAATAGAAAATAACTTAGTCTATCCACTAGTTATTTAAAAAAATATTAAAAAACACGACATGTTTCGGAGGATACCTCCATCTTCAGGCGTTAATATATATTAAAAACTAAACAAAGAAAGACAAATAAAAAAACGCATTTAAAATTCGATACAATTATTAAAATTTAAAAACTAACCGGGGCTATTTGTTATCTTCTTCTTCTTTTTCTTCCTCAGCCTATTCCCGTCTACTCCTGGACAAAGGCCTCCTCCGTTCGCTTCCATGTCACTCTGTCCTGTGCAGACTGGATTCAGGTTATTCCGACGTGTCTGTTCAGATCATCCTTACACCATAGTTGCGGTCGCCTTGCACTTCTCTTTGCCGTCCACGGTCTCTAAGTCAGCATTACCTCCGCACCGTTCCCTCCCTATTTGTTATAAGTACTAATAATTATTTTTGTATTTATAACAAATAGGGAGGTAGCATCTGCCTTACATTACTTCCTTATTTCGTCGTTCGGTATTCTATCATATATCGTTTTCTTGCACATTCTTCTCAGTGAAATCATTTCTACAGCATATATCCTTCATTCATGCTTTTTTGACAGGTCTGAGCTTCACTTCCATACATTTACTAACTAACTAACTAACCATCATGCCGTCTTCCCGAAGGTGTAGGCAGAAACAATGGATTGCCACACTTTAACCGATGCGGCACTCCATCATTCTTTATTCGCCCCCGCGAGAGACGCGGTGTGATGGGTTGCGATCCTAAAGATATTGAATAAATTAAAATGGAACATAAACAGCATTGTTTTTCAATTCCAAAGTTTTTACAATGTACGTTTTTACGATCTTCGTGGCCGAGTGGTAAGTGCATTGACTGCTACCCCGAAGCTTCCTGATTCGATTCCCGGCGAGGGCAGTGTGATTGTCACACTGTCTTTGGTCTGGTGTAGAATTCACGTGACAGTAAAATGGTGATAGATTAGCTACTTATCACATGTCACGAGAATCACAATGCCTATAATACTACGAAAGATAGCTATAATACCCTTTACATAGATTTGGCTCATGTTGTCATGATGTAAAGAGCGATTCAACAAAATAATGATAATAAATTGCACAATGTTAACGCTTTAACTCTCGATAAAATAATTGAGTAAACTTTGAGCTGTTGGAAGTAATAAGAACGAAGAATAGTTAAATTTTTACACCACATTTGTGAATGTTTAAGGTGTCAAAATAATTAATTATGATGCTTATTTAGGACACTTTAAAATATATGGTCGACTTTCTCAATGTTAAAGTGTAATGATACTGTTTTGAAAGTAGGTCTCGCGTGGACCGATGATATTTACGGATTTGGAGCGGAACTGACATAGGACACCAGCTGTCCTGAAACAGTTCCGGCAAGAGTCGGGGGTCTTGTTATTATGGTAATCTGACTTATGAAGGAAACCTTAAGGCATCGTTAAGAGTATCAAGTTATCCAAACAATAAAATGATAGAAATATCTGCTATAATCATCTTCACTTTGTATTGTGGATTCATATGTGAATAAATATAACTACACTTAGTATTTTTCTTCATTTTATTACACTTTTCACGGATATGTATCGGTTATGACATATGACATAACGTTTTTCAATGTACAAATTTCTAACATTGTATGTGGTTTCCTGGGGTGCCGAGTGTTATTTAAATCTGAACAATTTTAACATTTATATTTTGTACATTAAAAAGGTAAGGCAAGACACTGAGAGATCGCGTGAGGAACACCAGAATAAGAGAGATATGTGAGGTTGAGAAAATTTTAAGATGAAGCAGACAGCTGAAAAGGGACTGGTACGGTCATATTTAAAGAATGGACACCACCAGACTCCCCAATATTGCATTACATAATCAACCTCATGATACTCGTCCTAGTGGAAGACCTCCTAAAAGATGAAAGGACAGCTGGGAATCTACCTCACATGAGGAGCAACACTCTGGAGAACAGACCACATAGGTCTACAATAAGGAAGAAGAAGAAAAATAAGAAAATGGTTATGTCAAAATCGATACATATCTGTGAAGAGTGTAATAAAGTATTGAAAAAATACTAAGTGTAAATAAAGTAGAAGTGAACAGAAATAATCTTCAAATATTTATGTAAAAATTTTCTGAAATTAACTATTGGTATTACAGGTATTCTTGGAGGTTCGTATTTAATGCAATGGGTTTTAATTTTTATTATCTCTTACATATTCATATATAATGTTTGAAAAAATGGTAATTTGAATTCAGTAATAATTAAAACAAAATTACCATTTTTTCAAACATTATATATGAATATGTAAGAGATAATAAAAATTAAAACCCATTGTATTAAATACGAACCTCCAAGAATACCTGTAATACCAATAGTTAATTTCAGAAAATTTTTACATAAATATTTGAAGATTATTTTTGTATAGAATCATGTTTACCACCCCTGATCTGTATGTATATAAAGGACTAAGTTTACAATAGTGTTACCAGTCTGTCAATGCCAGCGAGCCTGGCGAAACCGGTCGCTGTCTAAATAAAGACAAAAGTGGAAGTAGTTAAAAAACATCGTTTTATTTAATTATTATTTAAAATGAACTTCCATCAAGAGATTTCAGTAAAATCATTTGATTATCTTAAAAACACAATTATTATATTTATTGGAGTGACATGTTACATTATATCCAAGGCGAAATATGTCCCCCACGTTGAAATATCATAATTCTTCTGTAAAACGTCCCCATTAAATAACTATTAAAAATGTATTATCTTATAAACTCACTGCAGATTCCTTTTTACGAATCAGCTGGATGTTACTTAATCTTGAAGTCCAGTAAGATTGAGGAAGCCATGCGTGTCGCATTATGGACAATCTCAGCTCTCGGCGCGCTCAGAGACCCGTGGAGTAGGAAATGGTGGTTTTCCGAGCAATTAACCCAAGGAGCAACATGAGAGCCTTAACGGTCAAGAATATATATCGCGTCTGAGCGCTTAAGATTATACAGTCTGAAGCCAAATGCGTTAATCAAGTAAGTGAAACAGAGATAACATAATTTGTATTGTGTTTTTATTTTAGATAAACTTAAGGCGTCAACACTGTGGACAACAATAAAGACGATTTTTTTTATGAATTAAAATACATTTTTTTCAGCTTTGGAATATTAATATTATTATTATTATTTTGTTGAATCGCTCTTTACATCATTACAGCGTGAGCTAAATCGATGTATAAGGTATAGCTATCAAATTGATTCTCGTGACATGTGAAATGTAGCTAATCTATCGAATTCTACACCAGACCAAAGACAGTGTGACAATCAAACTGTCATCATCAGGAATCGAATCCGGGACCTTGCCACTTGTATGTACTTGCCACTTATTACGTATCGGGGCACAAAGATAATGTGTTACTTTACAAATAATTTTGTCATTCTTTCCGCACCATTATGAAATGGATATTTTGTTTAAAAATTGCACTGCGAAAAAGTTATTTTTTCAACTTTTGTGTCAATGGCCAACTGTCCCTTTACTGAATCAATAGCTTTAGAGCAATAAACTACCCTCAACTCAAAACTTCCATTCAAAAAAACCTTTTCAAAATTAACCCAATGATTTTTGTAATGTTATGTCCCTGGTACTCTGCCTAAGTTAACTAACACGTTTGGGGGCTATGGTGAGAGTCAAAAGCAGTGGAGGTTTCAGCATTTATTGCAGGTCACAAGTAATCATACGTTAACAGTATTATGAACTCGTGATGGAGCGTGCGCCTGGACGTCGATAGCAGCTGGGGCTGACGGCTCACTGGGCAGTAGCGTCGGTCGGCGGGAGCGAAGACTCATCGGAAGTTACGTGGCGTAGCAGTGTAGACAGTTGCGTAGCTCGGTAGGAGGGTCGGAGGTTTCTCGTACGTAGACTTGACGGCGTAGACTCGTGTCGGTTAGAAGTCGCAAGAAGGAATATTATCCATGGTGGTCGGATGTACCGCTTTTATATGCTTTGCTTCCATTTTCACACGATGCTCTGCTCTAGTGACCTAGTGACCAAACTGAATAAATCTGGGCTCTCGACTCATCAGTTTTGATAAATAGGTCATGAGTCAGGCGTTTTCGGTTATTCGTGTAATATATTTCATCATGAAATATGCTGGTTCAGCGTCGTAGTCCACTTATGTGGATCATCTACACACGTGTTACATATGTTTCTTGGTTTCTGCATTCCTTTTGTAATAATTTTGATAAGTTTATATTGTTCTCCCGATAATTAAGGTGTAAGCCTTCGAAACACGTCGAGAAAAATAAGCTCAAAAGTGGAAAAAACAGTGTTTTAATTAAAAAATATTCATTAATTCATAAAAAAAATCGTCTTCGTGTATTTAGTTCTACCCTTAATAAATGTTCAATACTTTTGAAACCTGTCAAAGAAATGTTGACAACGGCAGAAAAAGAGTGATGATATTTTTATACAAAAAAAACCTTATAGATAAAATATGATAAACTAACGGTATTTAAACTTCCATAATAATGATTATGTATGAATTGAAACTCTGTTTTTGTCACTTTCGATTTTTCATGTTTAATGATTAAATGGTATTCAATCATTTGTAAGAAGTTCTTCTTCTTCTTTTTCTGCTTTATTTTGGATTGCGTCCTGTTATTTCTCGGAGTCTGTTCCTGGGATGTAGATGTCCAACTGTCTCGCCATTTTTGGGTAGTCTTCCTGAAGGTCGATTTCCTGTTGGTACTTTATTTGCGTATATTTTTGTCACTCCAGTGGCGTCTTCTCAGTCGTTCCCATCGCACGACAATTTCTACATTGCAGATCTTTCTTATTTCAGAATTTCTTACTCTGTCTCGGAGGGTAGTTCCCGCAACGGATCGGAGAGTCTTCATTTATGTGGTTCTTAGGAGACTTTTTGTTCTGGTGATGTCAGCTCTCGTTTCTATTCCATATGTCATTATAGGACGTACGCATGTCTCGTAGAAAATTTATTGTAAGAAATTAAATCTATAAACCTGAAAGATTTTACTTTTAAATTTTAAAGTTTTATTCAAAAGCTATTGATAATGTTTTGTTTATATTTTTGGCAGTAGACTGTAGTAAAAGAGATTTCCGAGAAGGTGATTGCCCCATTTCGTGGAGTTTTCCGTTTTACTCAATCGCAGTAGCCCCCGATCTGACCTAAATAACTTTATTTCTTTAGGGCATAACGCTTTGTTTGCTTTAGACATTATTGTACTGAAAATGGTATTCACTTATGTTTACACCGTTAGTATATATGTTTTTTTAAAGTATTTTGTGTACTGTAAAATAGGAAATACAAAATATATTACCATTATAAAATATAATGAAGCAAATAATGTTATGTTACAATCTATTTTTATGGCCGATACGCTGTGATACTTCTACTTAAATGTTTTAATTTTATTATTATATTATAATATAAGTATCACATAAGATTGTCGCGACAGCTGTTTTGCCAACCTATTTGGCTTCATTAGGTATTGCTACCAAAAATGGCACCTGATGATGTCAATATAGGCTGGCTAAACAATTGTCGTTATAATACGTATGAAAACCGTGTTACAATGTTAAAAATAAAAATATTTACGCCATATGTCTCATAAAAAACTACACTTACAATCGACATAATTACAAATAACTTTTATTAAACTGCCGCCGCGACAATCTGACAAAAAATAATTGGTGATAAATAATTACATTATATAATAACAATATTAATAATTTTAATTATTTATAATTTAATTAAACAAACTAACCATCACGCTGCCTCTCCGAAAAGGTAGGCAATATGAATGGACCGCCACACTGTTCTGTCCTGAAAACATGATTCCTACATTTCTCGATCGTTTCGTCGATTTCTTAGACTCACGTAACCAACATTTAATATTTGTTTGATTGATCGTGCCAAGTTTTTCTCGGCCTTCCTCTAATTCTTGCTCCGTTCACGTCGTTTCTTCACCATTCTGTCTTCACTCATTCTTTTAATTTGTCCAAACCGTCTTAAGGACCCTTTCATTGTTTTGTTCATAACACTTTCATTTACACCAAATTTTAATTATAAATAAAAGATTGTCAGAATACTCAGAGTAAATTTATGGGAACATTGAAAGATGGTTCAAATTTTCCATTCGATTATAATTCACAGAAGGATCAAATTACTACAAAATTTTACAGCGGCGTGCATCCCAAAGTATTAAATTAGGTTTATTGTCATTTTACTCCAATTTTAGAAAGTAGGCCATTAACCATGCGTTTCATTGAAAATATATAGTTAAAAAACATCGTTTTATTTAATTATTATTTAAAAATATATACATTTATATAAAAAAAGTCATTTTAGTTACACCATTGATAACTCAAGAACGGGTGGACCGATTTTTATGATTTTTAATTTGTTGGATTTGTCTCCGTCCCGAATAGCAAAATAACTATTAAAACATCGGAAAAAATTACAAAAAAAAATATGGAGAAAATTTATTTTCTCATACGTTTTATACGGAGCGGCTTTTTGATAATTGCTCATCTATATTATATATAAAACAAAGCTGTGTTAGTTACACCTTTTATAATATATAACTGTATTCAATTCAGCTAATAAGTTAACACACCGTTTTTTGATTCGGAGGCGGTACGAAGTTCTCTGGGTCAGCTAGTAATTTATAAAACAAACTTATAACCAAACCATAACGTCTTCTTACCAGACGGGCTGTTGATATCCTTTCACATTACATTAAACAAGATTTTCTGTTTAATGCTTACATCTAGTCTCAACAGATGGCGCTAGTGTAGATTGAACTAAAATGTATGAAATACGACCATAAAAATGCGAAGTCATTAACCGCTTACTGGGATCAAATCCCCGGAATTGTCATCACTTGTCCTGGATACTTTCATCCGTTTTCTTCTTTACCATCCTGAGTGGGATAGCATTGATGCACAAAAGGAAGGAAGGAACTCACCGACCGGGTTTTCTCCTGTCGTGTCGAAAGCCTTGAGAGCACTCGTGTCCTATACATTTTCCGCATAGGATATTCCATTCAAAAAAAAATATTAATGGTTAAAAGTTTCATTACAATATTAAATGAGATCTCTTAGACGAATGTGTAGATACTCTGAGAATGATAGAGTGTCGAATGAACATATTGAGTGAATGCGGTGCGAATGATGGTCCTATGAACAAAATAATGAAACTATCATTGTCAGGTGTCATCATAACGTGTCAAAAGCCTTGAGAGCACTCGTGCCCTATACCTTTTCTGCATAGAATATTCCATTAAAAAAAATTATAAATGGTTAAAAGTCTCATTACAACATCAAATGAGATCTCTTAGACGAATGTGTAGATACTCGGAGAATGATAGAGTCTCGAATGAAAATATAAGAAGTGAATGCGGTGCAAATGGTGGTCCGATCGATGGCGAAACGATCATTAAGATGGTTTAGACATATGGAAAGAATGAATGAAAAATGAATGGTAAAAAATTATATGTTAACAATGTAAATGGAACTAGAAACAGAGGAAAACCGAGGAAAACGTGGCACGATCAAATAAATCAAATATTGAAATTCGGCCACGTGAGGAGTCAGAGAAATCGACCCGCGTGCATGACACGATGTAAGAATGTTGAGGAAGCGAGAGAAATATGTCAGAAAAGAAAAGTGTTGCAGTCCATTATTTCTGCCTACCCCTTCGGGGAGACGGCGTGATGGTAAGTAAGTTAGTTACAATATTAAAAAATATATATGTGAATTAAAAATAATTTTGAATCGTTTGATTGTTTGCGGATAAATTACATACTGAGAATTCAAATTTTATTAATAAATTGAAGTATTCCATACGCCTTTGTAAAATATTTTATTATTTACTGTGATATCGGGTACATTAAATAATAATTGACTACAATATTAAATGTATTCTGAATGATCAAACGAGAAAAAGATTTGGAAAGAAAGATTTCAGTTGGAATATAAAAGGAAATTTGAACTTTTTGTTGAACGTATTGATTAAACTCGCTCTTTGTGAAAAGTGAACATTGAACATATTGTGTACCACAAGTATATTGTTCGGTCTTTCACAACAGGAAATATCAAATTGATTTCTATAAAAAAGATTACTCCCTTGGGCCAGATAAAAAAGATTGAATTTCCGAGTCTTCTAGTTCGTGATGTTATGAAAATTGATGTAAAAAAGTGTAGATGAGTAAAAACAAAATAAAAATATCTTATTCGTATTAATTATTTGGCAATGATGTAAAACTCCACTTTAATTAATACGAAAAAACACGTCTGTTTAATTGAAGTCTAATTATATTTTATGAAAATTAAATGATTTGTCTTGCTAAGCCGTCATCAAATTTTTAATTTTTAAATAAAAAATGGTTTGGTCTTGTTTGGGTTAGCTAAGGTATTATAAAACATGTTATAATGCCTTAGCAAGATGAAACATGTCATTCCCGTAAAATATAAAAAAAACTTCTAGAAAACACACGTTTTCTTTCGCGTTAAAAACATCACTGTAAAAACGTATTGTTTCATGTTTTTATTTATACTCATTCTTATTGTCGATCGGTTTATAATTAAATTTCTCTTGTCTTTATCAACGTAATTACTTAAGACAAGATGAACTCTGTCAGTAAATAACAGACAAAATTCTATTCCAATAAATACTCAAAATAACAAATATGAATGAAAACGTATATTTACATGTTTCGCCTTCTTAAGGCATTATTTAATGTTACATGATCAAGTTACAAGTGGTTTCTTTATATGCAAAATCAATTATTAATCAGTATTTTTTTTGTATACAACGGGTCTTTTGAACCCAATTACTGTATAATTTTTTTAAAAATATTTTATATTGATTCTTATGACCTGTTTATTTTAGTCAATTTATTGCTAATTTATTTTCAAGTTATTTATTCACCAGACCAAAGACGAATCGAACTCGGGACCTTTGGTGTGGCAGCTACAGCTCTCTGCCACGAAAACGTCAAAATTCGTCGAATTATAGAATAGAATAATAGACTAAAGAGATATTTTGGAAACACTTAAGTTTTATGTACTACCATTCAGCTGTCATTGCTAGGTAGTACTTGAACGTAAATTAATCGATTGAAGATAGAAAAAAATCGATTTTTTAATGAAAACCTGGGGGCAGATTTAAAAAGATTCAATGAAAAAATAGAGTGAGCGGAAGATCGCAGATAAATCTGAAAGGAGGCTGTTTTTGCTGTTGACTGAGATTGACAGCCCAGGGCTATAAATCACCAGGCGATGCTTCTTTCCTATAAAATTGGTTTGGGACGTGGAAATCGTTCATTCTCATGTGAATTTGTTGGTTTGTTTTAGATGTGTGGTGTAATGAATTTAATGGTTTCTGAACTTTATTGGGTTTCGGGTGTCACTTGACGATGATTAATTCATTTGTAAGGAATTAAGATTGATCTCTCTACGCTTCGATAGCTCGTGTAATGTGTGAAAGGTGAAATGTTTAACCAATCATCACAGAAGGGTGGAAGGATATGAAAATTGATAAAATCACTTCCATAGAAAAGAGTTTTACACCATAAACTATTCATAAAATTAATAATATAAAATTATATTTATCGCTCTCAAAGTCTATTCGTTCCACATAGTCAAACCATCTGAGGGATACATTTTTAATTTTACTTATGATCCAATCATCTGCCTTACATTTCTACCTTATTTCGTCGTTTGGTGTTCTATTATGTATCGTTTTCCCACATATTTTTCTCAGTGTTTTCATTTGTACTGCACTTTTCCTTCTTTCATAATTTTTTTGCCAGCTCCTAGCTTCACTTTCATACATGAGGGTTGGAACAGAACTTCATTATGTACGAAACGTAGAGCTGTAATATTTCCTATAAAAATGTGCAATTAAGGTGGTTTAGATATTTCAAATGAATTATGCATATTTATAGAAACACAAGCATTGTGAATAATTAAATGAGTTTCTTCTATTAAAAAAGTACTCAAAAATAATTAAAATATGAAAAACTACCAATTAAATTTTTAATTGTATCTCAATAGAGACGAAGAAACAAACTGGAAACTGAATATGGATGATCAAGGTGTTTACAGGACTTATGACCTGTCATTGGTTGGGTTAAGCGCACGCTTTATGTAATTACAACATTCCCCATTCCACCATTGTTATGATCATGTATGATACATTTTTGGAAGTTGTATATATACTCCAAATCCATACATATCTTCACGTGGCAGTTCCAGTTAGCCATCTATGTAGATTTGATTGTACTAATTAATTTTTTAAGATTAATCTAAACAATCCATCCACTAACGCCATCTATGAAGAATGATTGTTTAGCATTTAGCAAACTACTTTATTAACACAATGCGAAGAGGCTACCGCCTACTAATTAAATTTAAATTCAATTCCCATGGTCGAAATGAGCACGTAACCTCACTTCTTTCCTCAATCCTAATATACCCCCTCCACCTTTATATAATATATAACTCCACCCTTTTTTAGTATATAAGTGATTACTCTGTGTTCTATACTGAAAAAGGTTATGTTAATACCGAAACATGTCTTAATAAGTGAAAATGAGTGTTCGGAAGGCAGAGGCAAATATTATATATTATGAGCAAATAACCATTTTCGAACCAGGAAAATCGACGAGCGTGTGTGCTATGGTTTATGAATTAGTGGAATTTCGAAACTTTTTGTAAATTGCAAAATAGTATGGGCGAGCGTTCTCTCTGTTTTCCCCTTCAGCGAAACGACGTTATAGTAAATATCTTTCTAAGATAACAAAGTAGTTCCAACAGTATTACAAGACAACATGAGTATACGTAATTTGCAAGACGCGTGGGAAGAAAGAGTTAGCTCGGAGTTATTTAGAATAATATCAAGTCAAAAATAGTAATTTTTCTCGAAAGCTCCCCAAGGTATGCTGTAGCGCCATCCTAGAGCAGTGTTATCTGAGTAATTGTACTTCAGATGATGTAATTTCTCACGCGAAAAATCAGCACAGCATCCTAATGAGGCTTGATATAATTTAATTAAAATGGACGAGTTCTTCGAGACTTTTCCGCCATGGAACAATTTACTTAATTAAGTTTTTCTTCAGCAAAATGCACAAATTTAAATTGCATTCGCTGGAATAATCTACGTAGCGCATAATATTTTTAATACTTTAATAAAGGAAAATTTAACATAATTTTACTATAGATAATAAAATACTCGTAATTTAAGAAGACTTACAATTTTTAGAGATTAAATAATATTTGGTCTAAATAAAATAGAATTTGAATGTATTGTTAGGGTGGTGGGAGGACATACCGTGCTAGATATATGTGTACCAGTAAATGCCATGAAACGCCATAGTTGCATAACATCAGCAACACTACCATCTAGTCCGACTCTCTGGCGTCCACGTGTGATCTTTATGATCCCGCAAACCCTGGGTGTGGCATATTGGACGTATAGTTGATTCACAAACCGAAGAGTTATACTTATTGCTTATGTGTTAGTATGGTACTCTTTCTTGAAATCTGATTGGTTGCCGGGTCAAATGTGTCAAACATACTAGGTGATTCGAAATATACTCGTTTTGCAGGAGTGTTATTAAAACATTATTTTTATTGTTGATTAATCGCAAATTTACCATGTCGAAATTATTAAAAGGTAAGCCACATTCGGTTCAGTTTAAATACATAATAACCTAATATAATATATTTTAGAAAGAAATTTTATAATAACTAGTAATAATATCCTGGAAATAAACTTCTCCAAGGATCAATTTATTATTTTAATTGGAACCAATAAAAGAAGAAAAAAAGTTTCATTATTAATATTAGTCTCACCCTTAGTCGCTTTTTCAAGGAAAAATCTATAAACAAATTATATTTTTTATGAAGTTATTTTTTATAATCATTACAATTAAGCCGATAACATTTTTGTTAATTAAATAATAATAAAAATAACATGTTGATTTATTTCAATGATTGAATTGGTTAAAACATATTTTGGTTTTCGAATCATAAGAAAGTAAAATAAAAATGGCATCTAGATTTTTTATTAACGCACTGTCATGATTATGTTTTGTTGATTACAAAAAACTTTGTTGAAACAAAAAAAGTTGGCATCATCAGTTTTTTGTAACACCTGATGACGCGACGTCGCGACATTCTCAGTGAATAAAAATAAATTGTGATATTATAACAATGTTATAAATTTTAACAGTAATAATTAAAAATGATGTTTTTTTTAATAATTACTTCCACTTTTGCCTTTATTTCGACAGCGATCGGTTTCGCCAGGCTAGCTGGCATCGACCTACTAGTCTCGTCTACGTTTGGTCAACAAACCTAGTCTGTCGATGCCAGATAAATTGGCGAAGCCGGTCTCTGTCGAAATAATGAGAAAAGCGACAGTAGTTATTTAATAATATCATTTTATTTAATTATTTTAAAATTCCATCCACAGATTTCAGTAAAATCATTAGTATTATATATTATTGATATAGTTTTTGTATATTTGTATTTTAATTTTGTAATCAAGATCCCGTTATACATATTGCTACCAACGATTAAAATCTACGCACTTCAGAAATCTGATGTTTTACGTAGGCAGTTAAAATCCTTTTTATTTATTTTTGTTCGATTTTCAAATCGTAAAGCCGTACGATTGCGTTAAAATGTTTTTAATGTTATTTATTCGTATTTGATTCTTTCCTTTGAATCGAGACTAATTCGGGCGGCGAAGGGTAATAAGAGCATTATAAGAATTACAATAATACACATCTGGCCAACTTTTATGGGGCCATGTGTTACTAGGTGCCGTAAATTTTCCTTAACAATTTCAGTAAAGTGCGGCGGATGAGATAAACGGTAAGAGGGAAGCGACAATAGATTATAGATGAAGACATAAAGTAAGGTAAAAAAGATTCGTCTTTCATACATTATAATTCAGTTAATTTTATTACCCAAATAAGTCATGTATAACCTGATACAGAGTATTGTATTATCAAATTACCGTCGAGTCTCTGTTTTGATTTTGATCCTTAAATAACAAATATAAATCACAATGAATTGTTCATCGTAAAAGATGACAAACTTAAAAATGATCCAATTAAGTAAGATAAATGGTATACCATCTTGACAGCGTCTGACATTAAATTTTCATGATGAAATTACTGTCATGAAATTTAATAATAAAACTAATTTGAAATACAATAAGATATGAAGCAACGACGAGCTTAACTTTTCGTGAGCTAGCGATTTCAAAATACACGAACTTTAATTAATATGGTTTAAAACGCCTGTTTTCTAGAAGTTTTAATAAATTTTATGTGAATGACACTCTTCGCCGGTCTGAGGTATTATCAAATAACGGTTTGATAATGTTTTAGATAGGCGAAACATGTCATTCACATAAAATGCAATAAATTTTTTTAAAATAGAAGTTTTCATTAGATTAATTATTTAATATGGAGTTTTGAAATTAATAATGATTAAATAAAACGATGTTTTTTTAACTACTTCCACTTTTGTCTTTATTTCGACAGTGACCGGTTTTGCTAGGCTCGCTGGCATCGTCACCAGTCTATCGATGCCAGCGAGCCTAGCAAAACCAAAAGACAAAAGTTGAAGTAGTTAAAAAACATCGTTTTATTTAATTCTTATTTAAAATGAACGTCTAGAGAGAGATTTCAGTAAAATCATTTGATTATTTTAAAATAATGTTCAAGAAAAAAAAAATACAGCAGCTTCGTTTTTAATTAGAATGTTTTTGACGTTGCATAATTTAATTTGAAATTTCAATCCAAGAGATTGGTTTGGAGCAAGCCTAACGTAGTTTCCCGCTGATTTCAAGAGGTTATTTGAAACCAATAAAGGTAAACAAATTTGTACCTTTTGATTCTTATGATATGAGATAGGTAGCTAGTCTATCGCCATTTCATTGCTACATAAATTCTACTAGACCAAAGACAGAATCGATCCCGGGACCTTCGGTGTGGCAGTCATAGCCATCGCCAATCTGCCACGAAAGCCGTATTTTATGTATTAATCTGTAATTATTTTATATAAAATAAATTAAAAGATTTGATTAAACTGTTTTACCACATTCGAGTTAATTTTTTACATATTTCGAAAGTTTAACACTCTATATAAACTCTATCTACATAAATAGTTTAAAATCAATATTATAAGGGTATGTTAAGAGTCTTCAAAACAAAAATTAAATTTGTGATTCAACATCGTTGTAAGACAAAACTGTTTAAAAAAAAGCTAAACTGAGCTTATAAAACATTAAACTTTGATCCTCAGCCATTACTTGGTGATTTCACACATTCGAATATAAAATTAAACACCTTTTCACTTCGCTATAACCATTTTTTTAATTGAGGAGTAGAAAATGGAATCAGTTTCGGTATAGCCCTGAAGAAGCTCGCTACAGCTTACTTAAATAAAGTGGTTACTAAGTGAAAAAGTTATTTTGTTTATAACACTTTGTTCAAATAAAAAAAATTGTTTTGTAAACTTTTCGCAAATACGCAATGGCTAAAGTTGTTTTAATGTCACCAAGCTTCGAATTAACAATATACCATATACATAAATATATTTTACAAGATAGATAGTAAGATAAACTTACAATAATGTTTGTTTTCTATGCTTTTAGACATGGCTTAGACTAAGATGAAGTGTCTGGGCGAGAACAAAGGTAGTTCCTCTATCCATGTCTGCATGGTGAGACGGAAATCTGATAAGGGGGATTTTTAATGGATACCTCGTAAAATGAACCCTAGCTAAGTGTTTGCTGAAGGATTGCCGGTGGAATGGAGAAGAAATGTTCTCTTTATATAAGCATCAGACTATAAATTTACTCTCCTCTGAGATAAATAGCATTAGAATTCTAGCGAAAGAATTTATAAATCTATTTGAACAGAAAAATAATTCATTATCGTTTTCGATTGCTAAATATAAGGGTCGTGCCGACAAATTAATTTTGTTTGATGTGATGTTTAGATTTGAGTAAGGTTTATTTTATTTTATATCTACTTACGAATAAAATAGGATTAATTTTACTGTACGCGGGCTCTTTATATAAGCTTACGCCATTAACATTTTATTATTATTTTAAAAATGATATTTATATGAATAAAAAAGCTTATTCTGTAATACTTGAGGAAAAAATGTACAGTATTCTAGGGTTTATCCTTTAACTAATTTTAACAGTGTATTAAAACACATCAGTTACATAATTAATACGAATGAAAACGTTAGTTTTCTAGAAGTTTTATTATATTTTATAGGAATGACATGTTTCATCCTTCGAATATTCCCATAAAATATAAAAAAAAACTTCTCGAAAACTGACGTTTTCATTCGTATTACTTATTTACATATGAAATTTGATATCATTGTTCAAGAAACAATAAATACACATCAGTTACCTTAATCATATTCTGCTCCGAGACAAATCGCGTATAAAACCACTGTACGTTTGATTTTCGCTACTTTTGATAATGCCTTAGACAGACGAAACATGTCATTCCCGTGAATTACAATAAAACTTCTAGAAAACATACGTTTTCAATTATGGTAATTGAATAAGATACAATTGGATCGATGTATGACTTTCAATCGCAAAATGTATCATATTTTAAAGTGAAATAAAATAGCTTAGGAAGTTTCTTAAATGTGATTATTGTTATTGGCTAAGAAATTAGATCGCGTAATGTTAAATAATGACATTAATAGCATTTAAACCCATTGTAAGCTGGTCGCTTTTACAAAGAATTTAATTAAAGTCTTGTCTCTAGTTAATGATAACTGATAGACGCAGCTTTAGCAATTTAGAGACCAAGTTATGTGTAAAATTCTGGTGAAATTTTTACTTTTTCAAACAATTAGTCTTCTTTTATATTTGCCATCACTTAGTGTTGTAAATTTCCATTTGAATTACTATGATATTAAAAAATATTAACTAACTTATTAATTAACCGGGTGGTGGTCTAGGGGATAGAACGCTTGGCTCCTGATCTAGGAGACTTGGGTTCGAGTCTGGACACGACCAAATTCCTTCTTCATAATAATGAGCTATTTTCTGCTCACATTGAAGATTGTAAAATAAATTCTAATATCATTGATTTAAATCTTTGATGTTAGTCTTTTTTTTAAATTAAAAAAAAAAAAACAAAACTAATCATCACGTAATTTCCCCGGAGTGGTAGGCAGAGAGGATGGATCGCCACAATGCTCTGTCCTGGCATACCTCTCGGGCTTCCTCTACATTCATACATCGTACCATGCACGCACGTCGATTATTCCGACTTCGAATGTGGCCGCCTTTTAGTAATTGATTAATTTGGTAATGCCATGTTTTCCTCGGTCGTCCTCAGCTTCTTTTTCCACTCACGCTGCTTGTGTACAACTTTTTAACTATTCTACTCTCATCCATTCGTTCTATATGTCCAAACATCTGCCTTACATTTCTCTCTTATTTCATCGTTCGGTATTCTATCATACAACGTTTTCCCGCACATTCTACTTAGTGATCACATTTCTACGGCGTTTATCCTGCTTTCATCCTTCTTTTGCCAGCTCCAAGCTTCACTTCCATTCATGAGGGTTGGCACTAGAACTCCATTGTGTACTGCCATCTTTGTTTCTGTGGATATATTTCTATTTGCCGTAATGACTCTAAGTGCGCCATTTATTTTATTCTCAGCACCAAGGCTTCTTTCGATGTCTTTCTCCATTTTTCCGTCTATTGTAAACATGCTTCCCAGATTTCAAGGATTCAAACGCGAAAATGAATTCGTATCTTAAAATGGGTTTTGTATTAAATTTGCCGTAAAAAGAGAGGTTCGAAAATACGCAACTTACGGAGTAAAATATCTATCAGTTTGTTCTATCATTAACAATTATGTTAAATTCCATATTAACTAACTAACTACCTAATGCCAGGTGTCGTGACGCCATGCGGTCTCCCCGAAGGGGTAGACAAAATGAATGGATCGTCACACTGTTCTTTCCTGACATGCTTCTCTCCCTTCCTGAACGTTAATATATCAAATTTTGATAAGAAGCTATTGCTTGGTCGTTGGACATATTTAAAATTAATAAATCACTTTTTTTATGTATTTGGTATACAACCATTTTATTTTTGAGGATGAGGGCCCACCGGTTTCGCTTTATTAATTAAACGATTCAAGTTTTATTGAGAGTTTCGGATATATTTAATTTAATTAATTTGAAATCATAGATGGTTTTTTTATTCATCGTGATAATTTTTATTTTAGGATTCAATAAAATGGTATTTTCTATGCGTGAACGTTTTCGTAAAATGGATACTGAAATAATTTTCTAATTTAAAGTTTGGATACCACAGCACTGCGGGCGATACAAGTAGAAAGTAAAATGAGCTTTCGCTTGTCAGACAAAATTAGCTTTTTAATCATTCGCTGCTGAAATAATAGAAGAATATTCTGAAACTGGCTTAATATTATAATTTAGTATGTTCGAATTAATCGAATCATAATGTGATTTATAGTTTCTTAATTATAATATAATATAATAATAATGTCAAGCCAGTAATCTATTTTTATGTTATGTGATAAAAAGTCAAACAAAAGTCTAATACTAAAATATATAAGACAGCAGTGCACAATGGTGCTCTTGTACCGACAACTTTGTTAGGAAGTGAAGCATGAACCTGCTAATTAATAGAAGAGTGAAATTTAAATAATGTGAAGTAGTAGAGTTCTCTAGGACGACTGTGTGTTAAATCTTTACATTAAAGATATAAAAATGTAGATTTACTGCTTCTGATTTTGAAAATTTGGTTTGGTTCATGTAGTGCTCCCGTAAATTTGGAGATATTTCGTGTATAAGTGAATTGTTTTGGTCAATTTGATTGTTGCCGCACTTTATAATAGTTAATTGTGACACTCAATAGTTTGTACTGTTTTGATGTTAACATTATACAAGTTTTTTCGTTTATATAAAGAATTTTGACAGGTGTAAAAATATTTTTTTCATTAGTTCCAATAACAATTTGAATAGTTTCTTCAATATTATTTTAAAGTTCTTGCTGGTGTTGATTTGTTTTTAGTGCCTCATAAATGTTAATTAAAAAAAACGGTGGATACGTGGAACATAAACTAAATAGACAATATGCGCACCATCTACAAAGAACATTTGTGATAAATTATTTTAGTTTTGCTATTTCATTTTATATCATTATATTTCATATTATTTGTTTTAGATTTGTGGATGTTGGACGATCGAAATGTGCGCGGGTAATGCCTATTGGTGGCGATGAGGTTCGCAACCCATCCTACCACGTCTACCGCGGAGCGAAAAGAGAAGGATGGAGTGCCGCATCAGTTAAAGTGAGACAGTCCATTCTTTCTGCCTACGCTTTCGGGGAGACAAAAGCTGGTTAGTTAGTTAATATGTAGATGTAAGAAGTGAATGCAGCTCGAATGAAAACGTTACGAACAAAATAATAAAATATGAAAAAAATTATAAAAATATATATTACGTTAACGATGTAAATGGAGCAAGAGATAAAGATTGATAAATTCTTTTTCTTCTTCTTCATGTCTCACTGACGTCGACTATCCCTTGAGAGTACATGTTCTTGTCTAATGCAGTTCTAAATAATGACTCGACTGTTCCAATCCAAGTCCAGTCACGAATGTTCCGGAGTCAAGTGATCCGTCTTCTCTCTACAAATGATAGATTATAAATACCAAATTTATAATGTTGGCTACGTAAGAAGTTGGCAAAATAAACTGCATACGTTACTTGATGCATAAAGTATGCTGAGCAGGCGAGTGAATTAAGCCAAGAAAGAACAGTATGGCGGTCTAAAGCCCATTGCCTGTGAGTACAAGCATAACAAGTACAAAAATAACTAGTTTGGTTTTCTGTTCCACCTGGTGTGGCTAACTTACTAACTAACTAACCATCACGCCGTCTCTCCAAAGGGGTTGGCAGAAATAATGGACTACCACACTTTTCTTTCTTGACATATCTCAACATTCACCCATCACGTCATGTACGCGCGTCGATTTCTCTGACTCCTCACGTGGTCGACATTCAACAATTGATTTATTTGATCGTGCCACGCTTTCCTCAGTCTTCCTTTATTTCTTATTTCATTTACATCATTAACATATACTTTATTACCAAGCTTTTTTCATTCATTCTTTCCATGTGTCCAAACATTCTTAATGATCCTTTCATTATTTTGTTCATAACACCATCATTCGCACCGCATTCACTTCTTATATTTTCATTCGACATTCTATCATACACAGAGTATCCACACATTCGTCTTAGAGACCTCATTTCTACTGCATGTATTCTTGATGAGGTTTGAGAAAGCCCTTGCAAGACGAACCAAATTTGTCGCAATTTATATAAATTAAATCCAAGTAAAACCACTAAATTACTATTTAATGCATGTATTCTACTTTCATCATTCTTTTGCCTGCCATTTTGGCTCTTTTCGAAGATACGTTAGAAATATTATATCATTGATAATAATAGATTTATAATTGGTAACAATAGTTGGTCAGGTGTTAAGGATTGATAAAAAAAAAAATTTCTCCAAATTAAAAAATTATTTATAGGATTGACGATGATTTTGTTGTAGTGAATATTTCATGTTTTAGCATGGAATGGTTTTGTAATTGAATACATTTAAAAAATCTCTGTATTTTTACAAAATTTTATTTCAGTTTATTGAAAGTTATGGCGATATCACTGTGATATCACGTTACCATTGTAAATTGGATTTTGAAACACATTCCACGTGGAAAAAAATACAGTGTTGTGTTACAAATTCCAATTTATTTCACTGTTTCATTGTGTTTATTTTTCAAACTGTTTCGGAGATATTCTTCCCTATTTATTTCAGCCAAAATTTTCCCCCTGCTGGACAAAGGCCTTCTTAACTCTTCCAACATTTTCTATCTTAGACTATTTGTTCACACCTACGACCTGCAAGTTGCATTATATCAGTTATCAATGGAGTTTCAAAGATATTTCATTTCATTTCATTTATTTATTTTAAACATATCTAAAGCATTACAGATTTTTTTATTCCAATACACTAAAGATACAAGTTAGAGATACACAATAATAAGTAATACATAATAGATTAATAAAAAGAGCGAGAAACATAAGATGCATGACAAATTAAAAAAATAAATATACCATACAATTATAATAAAGATAGTGCTTCCCTCAAATGAGCCAAACTATCACAAAATATGTCAAACTCCAAGGTAACACGATTAAGCAAAGATAATGCTCTACCTACTGGCATAACCATTGGCAGGTTGGTTCTGCATCGTGGGAGATAAAACAATCTATGGCCCCTTTGTCGAAGATAATTATCAGGGACGAACAGACCTAAATCACTCAGGATTTCTGAGTTGTGTATACAACCGCCTATCAGTCGAAAGAAATGGACACCCAAGTGAATGTCTCGTCTCCTCTCGAGTGACTGGTAGCCTAGCATCCCTAGCAAGAAATCAGTTGGAAAGAGCCACGGGTAATATCCATACTCCCTAAGATAGAGGTATCGCAGAATTTTTTTCTGCACCCTCTCCACCATCAGGGAATATCGAACCTCATGCGGCGCCCAAATAATGGAACTAAATTCCAACCGACTTCTCACCAGAGAGTTATACAGCAGCTTCAGCACCTGAATATTACGAAAGATCTTGGCGTTTCTAATGACAAAACCAAGCATTTTGAGGGAGCTATTACATAGTGAAGTTATGTGAAGACTAAACGACAAGCGAGCATCGAACAACACCCCTAGATCCATGGACGTCGACGCTCTTTCAAGCTGGGCTTCATCCATTAGATATCTGAATCTATTATACCTACATTATCAGGATAACGATATACATAAATTACTTAAACTCATACAATTACCAAAGATATTACATGTGCAGCTTTAATGTGTAAAGCAAAATAGGTTTATACTTTGTGCTCATAGAGTAATTTAAAACTTGTATTTTATATTGTTCAATTGACGTAGGTATATGAGTTATTAACTTATTGATCGCTACGGCATTAAAAATGTGGAATTATATTTTTATGTTATCATCGTGTATTATTATTACTTAATATTATTTATTGAGAAGGATGGAGTGCCGTATCAGTAAAAGTGTGACAGTCCATTCTTTCTGCCTACCCTTTCGGGGAGGCGGCGTGATGGTTAGTTAGTTAGTTAAATTATTTATTAGCTCTGACTTACTAGTTAGCGGAGAGGCGCTCAAGATGGATTGGTCATGTGTTGCGACACGAATGTTTCCTGCATAATGAGTTGGAGGGAATAGTCGAGGGATCGATTTGCAGGGGACGACCTCGTCAAGAGTACTTAGACCAGATTTGCAGAGATATGGGCTGCACTTCTTATACGAAGTTGAAGATAGTTGCCGAGGACCGAGCGGAGTGGAAGAGAAATCATTAGATTGAGACCGGAGAAGAAGAAGTTTTGACTGTTAAAAAATTATTGTTAGTACCTACTTATAACAAATAGCCCAGGTTAATTTTTAAATTTGAATTTTCGTATTGAATTTTAAATGCGTTTTTTATTAGTCTTTATTTTTTTAGTTTTTATTATATTTTTTCACCTGAAGATGGAGGTATCCTCCGAAACATGTCGTGTTTTTGGATTAAACAAAAATTATCAATTCCCCAAGTATATGAGTAATTTATTACAATCAGTGTCAAAGCTGTAAATAAAGACATTGGACTCAGCACGTGTTTTATTTTCATAGAAAATATTTCGCTATTGGCTTATTTTAAGTAAAAACTTACCTTTTTTCTTTGATTAGTGTGTTCACGTGATGATCGATAATCTTTATGCTGAGATGTAAGATTCTCCGTCATCCATTACTGCATCTTATCCTGTCAAATAATGAGAGAAAAATTATGCTGGTGTCATATTCAGGAGATATGATTAATGCGAGGTTCAAAGTTCTAAAAACGTTACACAAACTGGTGAAAGGAGTGATGAGGAATGAGATTCAGTATGAAATATGATTGTAAAATATGTTTACGTAGTTTAAATTTATTTAAACCAAGAAATGATAGTGTCCTAAGCGACGATTAAAATAAATTATGATTAAACTTCAGGGTAATAAAATAGAAAGTAAATTGATAACTATGTTTTTTTTTAATTAACTCTTAATCTGAAAAATCTGTCTTGGAATAACAAACATATGCATAATACTTTGTTTTGGCCGTAACATTATGATACTGGTTTGTAACACGTGATAAATACAGCAACATAACTACACCCAGTGAAACAGCTATCCCGACAACCTCACAAAAACAAATTGTGCCATGTACTCTACTTGTGCCATGTACTATGAAGCACTCACTTTGTAATTAGGCATTTTAAAAATATAAAATAAAACAAAAACTTTATATTTAACCACGGTTTGGTTATTATATTTGATGCCAACTAGTTTCGCTTGGATCCAAGTTTCATCAGGGCAGTATACAAACATAATTATATCATCATGTTACGATAAGTCACTTACCAATGTTAGCATAAGATTACTACCAAATACTAACAAACCGCTTTGTTACTAATAATTCCATTACCATTCTTATTATGTAATTGCCACGATACAGGCCATGCCTAGTGTGACAAGTACAGACCATAAACTTTTTGTATTGCAAAATTAAAATAAATTAACAAAGTATTGACAGCAAGGTCAAAATTGACGTATTCCGTAGAGACGTGGGCGAACCAAAGTGTACATCCATATAGTATAACAAAGTATAGTACCATACCAGAGTATTACACATTCAGAAACAAATGATGTCTCTAAATGTCTCTTCAATGTCTCTAAGTGCGTTATACTATATTTTACTAGAGCATTGAAAACTGTGTATTTTAGATACACAATGATCAACCAGCAACTAGCACATGTATCTACGATGAGAGATCTTGGGATCATCAATGAGAGTAGGCTGACTTTTCGTGCACATATTGAGAGGATTTGTGGCACTGCACTGAGGATGTTGGGCTTCATCGTCCGGAACGGAAGAGTTTTCAGGGATCCTCATGTGCTCAGAGTCCTATACAACCCATTGGTTCGGAGCAGACTCGAAAGTGGTTCTGTGATATAGAGTCCCCACGAGGCGAGATATTCCGTTATGCTGGAGAGGGTTCAGAAAAAAAAAATCTGAGGTATCTCTTTATGAGGGAGGAAAAATGTTATCGGTTTAATTGTAATTATTATAAAAATTACGTTAGTTACAATTTTAATTTGTTTATTCATTTTTCTTTGTAAAAGCGACTAAGGGTGAGACTAATATTAATCATGATACTTTTTTGACTTTATTGGCTTCAATTGCAATATTTGATCTTTGCAGGTGTTTATCTCTAGGATATTATTACTAGTTATAATAAAATTTCTTTCAATATTATGTATTTAAACTGACCCGAAAGTGGCTTCTCTTTTCCTAATTTTGACAGGGTAAATTACGGATAATCAAAAATAAAAATTACATTTTCAAAACACTGTAACAAAACGAGTATTTTTCGAATGAGCTGCCCAAACGCGTGCGTTCCGCCTCGCGTCTCGAAACACACTGACGTTTGTGGTACCTAACCGGACGCAATCAATCAGATTCCAAGAAAGACCACCATACTAACACATAAGCAATAGAGATGCCTATTGGTGGCGATGAGGTTCGCAACACATCACACCGCGTCTCCCGCGAGGCGAAAAGAGAAGGATGGAGTGCCGCATTCTTTCTGCCTACCCTTTCGGGGAGACGGCGTGATGGTTAGTTAGTTAGTTAGTTATTAACCATCATACGTTTCCTGGCACCTGAAGGGTGCAGTATTAGATATATTCATCCTGTCACATTCATAATTTATTTTGACGATGAAAACAAAGTTGCCTCTCTCTTAGCCATCTTCGTTTTATAACACGCATTTATGTGAGTTCATCATATCTTTGGCGGGAGCTAGAGCCATAAATAAATGTAAGTTCATGAATATTTCTCGTTGAAGTGAAATTTGAAAGCTCTACCCTCCCGCGACAGGTGTTTAGCTATTCTTTATGACGTTGCCCTTTTAACATGACACGAATTAATTATGAAAACACGTGGGAGACACGTAGCGGGGACGCTTACTCAATTAGCGGGGAATTATCCTAATTGCGTGGTATTATGTTCAGTACTAACCGCCCTTACGCAGATACCAATTCCACAGCGAAAGATTCTTCAGCGTGGTTTAATAAAGTGATGGAAAATTTAACTGAGGGGTAAAAGCTGTTGATAAGTCAATTAATTTATTATTAATACGAATAAAAACCTTGTATGTATCACAATTGTATTTTTATCTTACGCGACAGCTGTTTCGTCAACCTATGTTGACATCATCAGGTGTTAAAATAATACATAATGTCTAATTTTCACGATTTTTTGAACCTTTCTTGTTCTGATGTCAGTTTGAAATATTTTTTAATAAAACTTTTAGAAAACAGACGTTTTCTAAAAGTTTTATAATATAGGATGTTTTTTAAGAGCTTGAGAACATTAAATAATAATACAGACAGAAATATTATTGGAATGAATTTTTTATTATTATAATCTGGTATTGCTTGCTCACTAGGCCGATTATGTTGACCGTAAAATGAACGAAGTGTTCTATGAACTTGGCCAACAGATTTTTTTTTTTCAAAGTATATTTCCACAATTTAAAAGCATTTTTCTGCGGTAAAACGATTTATGATAAATTGCCATACCTTATTGAACAGAAATGTCAACACAAATTTAATTTTCAACTGTCAAACCATAGACATCAACCATCGAAATTTCTCATGCAAATAAAAAAACACCCTTTACAAGAAAGAACAACATACTCACACATACGCAATAGGTTTTCGGTTCGTGAATCAACTATAGTTATAAGTTCCTCTATTATAATTGCAAATAAAATATTAAGTTTTTTTATTTCGTCATAAGAATAACCTTTTGCGTTTACCATGTGCGGGTTATAAATATATAATAATTAACTAACTAACTAACTAACTAACCATCACGCCATTTCCCCGGAGGGGTAGGCAGAGAGGATGGATCGCCACACTGGCCTGTCCTGGCATACCTCTAGAGCTTCCTCTACATCCATACATCCATACACGCACGTCGATTGTTCCGACTTCGAATGTGGCCGCCTTTTAGTAATTGATTAATTTGGTCATGCCATGTTTTCCTCGGTCGTCCTTGGCTTCTTTTCCCACTCACGCTGCTTGTGTACAACTTTTTAACCATTCTACTCTCATCCATTCGTTCCATATGTCCGAACCTAATAATTAATTTAGCATAAATACGCATAATTATGTAGAAAATAATCTTAAATGACTATTGATTAGATTACAATAGTAATTAAACTAATTGGCTTTTTGACAACTTTATCAGATGTTTAATTTAAACAGAGAACAGCATTTATAATTACCCGCATAATGTAAGGTTAAAGTTTGTAGAACTTTGACCCCAAACTAGAGTAAAAACTTAAGTAAAATCATTATTTGAAATATTTAATTTGGAATGTTGTTATAATGTTAAACTTCAACAATGTAAAAACATTAAAAAATAACCAATGAATCATAATATAAATAGGCAAAAACTTGTTTGCTTAAACTAGTGTTTAGTCATGGTAAATTATATGTAGCTCTTTCACGATGTCGGAAACGTGAAAACATTAAATTCAGTATATCTGAAACAAGTCTGTAAGAGAATCTTTGTCAACGATTTAAAAAGGAACAACAATGATGTTTTTACACAAAAACGTTGTGTGTAAATAGATTTTAGAAAATTAATTAATCTTTAAACATTAATGAATACCGATTCTGAACTGATCTTGCCCCATTCGATATTTCTAAAATATAGAATAAGGTTAACATTGGTGAATATTTCACGGGTTGCAACTAGTTTTAGGCGGAATGGGGAATGTTGTTAAACGTGAAGCGATCGCTCAACCCAACCAATGACAGGTCATAAGTCCTGTAAGCGCCTCGACCACCACCATCTGTTCCCAGAAAACAATTTGCATCTTCGTCTCTATTGAGATACAATTAATCCTAGTTTTATTAACGTTTTTTTTAACCGATTATTATTAACATATTTTAGAATAAATAAAAAAGGCGTGTTTCGTTGGTTAAATTTAACTAACTAATTAACTAACCATCACGCCGTATCTCCGAAGGAGTAGGCAGAAAAAATAGACTGTCACGCTTTTATTTCCTGACATATTTTCCTCGCTATATACATCGTGTCATGCACGCTCGTCGATTTTCTGCCTCCTCACGTGGCCGACATTCAATATTTGATGTCCAAACCATCTTAATGATTCTTTCATTATTTTCTTCATAACACCATCATTCGCACCGCATTCACTTCATATATTTTTATTCGACACTCATTAATGTGTGCATACACAGAGTATGCACACATTCGTCTAAGAGATCTCATTTCAACTGCATTTATTATATTTTCATCCTTCTTTTGCCAGTTCCATGCTTCGCTTCCATACATAAGGGTCGGTAGAAGAACACCATTGTGCCCTGCCATTTTAGCTTTTTTAGATAGGTTTTTGTTTGCGATGAGTTAAATGTATGTTTTCTTAATAGTGGTTGGGTCTTGTAGGGGTTGAAATTCGGATAATAAAATACGTTTATCCATCAAACGTCGGGTCTTATTTTATCGCCCCATTGTCAAAACTAATCTAAATGACTCAAATAAATCTCCCGCCGAAATTGTTTTAAATTTGGAATCCAGAACAAACGCCGGCAATTTATTGCATCATGGCGGCAAACAATCAAAGGATATTGAAATATTTATATATAAAACTTGACGCCTTAGCTTTCGAATTAAAATTAATGTAAGAAGTTGGCAATAGGCAATTTGCCATCATTATGAGTTTGATAACTGTGTAAAGATTATGAATAACTTGTGTGAGTTTGGAATGAACGAAAGGGTGGGATAAGATAAGAGTAGTCCCATCTTGTTAGGAAAACAAAAGTAGATACATTTTGGGTTCATGAAACTAGTGGTTATATTGTTTTCATTTCATATCAATTATTTGGTTAAAAATCACAAACATTACAGACATATAATTCCAGATCATTTGCAATTACATTATAATAATTTATGAGATAATATTAAAATAAAAAAACCTTAAGAGTACGCAGTAGAAAGAATCGTAACATTGATATTGCATCCCTAAGACAACGGCAACAGAATTGAAAATGTCCAAGAATATACATATCTGGGACACAATATTCGATTGGGCCGAGATAACCAAACCGCAGAGCTAAAAATAAGAATTGGACTAAGCTGGGCAGCTTTCAGAAACATGAGTTACATCCTTGGCACCTTTTTAATGTCCAGCCTTCAATTTTAAGTCGTATCTCTAGAACATTTTTTTATGAATCCTTTCTTATTTAATGATCTAAATTTTGTTATAGAATATTATAATTGATTATATTTCTTTCGAAATTGTCGCGACATCTGTTTCGCTAACCGATGTTAGGTGTTAGAATCAACTATCAACATCCATTTAATAAACAGCTTTCGCGACAATTTCAAAAGAAATATATTGAGTTGTGATATTCTATAACAGTGTTTTTATTTAAACAGTTAATAATGTTGAAATATCAAAGTGTTTCCGCCAAAACAAAGGATTATCTGATATAAATTTTCTTAATTTTAATACTGTTCATCATCTTAACTTGTGTGGGGTTCATTTTTGGCGTTACAGTATAAAATATTCTTAGATTTTTTTCAATTATATGTATCAATAAAAAAACGTTATGGAATTAATTTCGTCAATGACAAAATTAACAAATAAATAAGAATGATAAAACAATATTTTCTGGAAGTTTTATGATAATGCACTAGCAAGCCAAAACGTGTCACAATATTTTTTTTTATTTCTCTTAGTTACAAAAAAAATTGACCAAAAAATGTTCTTATTAATACATATTATATTTAAAAAAAATTATATAAAGCACTCACTTTGTGGTTAGACATTTTAAAATTATAAATAAAAAAAAACTTTTCTTTAACCACGATATGTACTCGTACCATGTTTTTTTTATTATACTTTTGTTTATTTATTAACTTTTGATCTGTAACACTGTTGTTATCATATCACAATTTGTTTATTTAATTTCCATGAATTATCCCGACAGCTATTTTGCAAATGATGTTGGTATTATTAGGAGTTACTATCAACATTTAATCCATAAACATAAGCATTGTATTATAATAACAATCTTCTCTCAAATTTTACATCTAAACACTTTATTTTATATGAGATTGTGAGATGGTAATAAGTCTAATAAAAATTAAATGACAATAATTTATAAAAGATACGAACTAACTGTAGTCGAATAGTATACTCGTGATTATGAATACAATAGGCTTTATACATTAATGACGCAGCGGAATGATATTAATAATTGTAGCCTGTGATTACATTGTTGTCAAAATGAGCCCCTAAATACATTTAGCAAACGGGTATTGTTTGGTTTTACGAACAATGGAGAATTGTTCTGTCGGGCGATAGATGAAAACAGATTTACGGAACAAACCACGTCCGGAGCCACGAAGGGAAATAAGCACATTTCAAAAAATGATTCCTACATTCCATTCTACAATTCATGTAAAAAAAATATTAAGCTAAAAATATAGAAAAGATGTCCAAAGAAACATTCATTTTGATCAGTTTGAATCTTCTTCTTCAAGTGCCCTGTCGGGTCCCCTCTAACGTTGGCGATCACCTTGGCGAACCTGTCCTTGTCCTGCGCCGCTCGGAACAGCTCCTGCATACTTCGAATTCAGGTCCACTCCCTTATGTTTCGCAGCTAGTACATTCGGGTCCTCAGCGTCCTTCAATTTCCCCCTTCAATATCAGTTGGGAGAATATGGTATTTTTCCCCACGCAGTAAATGACCCAAATAGCTTTAATAAATACTTAAAAAATGCATTTAAAAATCGATACAACACACAGGAACCATACATTTGAATTTAACAAAAAATGAACCTGAAATAATTGCTTTAAGTTCTTATAAGTATATTTTAACAGTAATAATTAAATGAAAATGTGAAATAAAAATAAAAATTTAATTTCATATTATCATTTAAATATAATGTATACCAATGAAAATGAATTATTAGTACTTAAAGCAATTATTCCAGGTTAATTGGGTTAAATTCAAATGTATTGTTCTTTCCAATTTAGTTATTTTTCGATTTCCAAAGTGAATTATAAGAATAATAAAAATACTTTTATTAGATGTATTGCAAATATTTAGATTTGAATATTGTAATTATGAACTTGTTAAAAGAAACAAATAAGGTATGTTTTAGAATCCATTTCTTTTGATTTTTCTTTCAACATTCTTTCATTCTTCAACATTTTTTCAACATTCTTTTGATTTTTCTCCGGTGATTTCCCTTGCGGCTTATTACTCGTATACTTTGAAGTAAAACTGCCTGTTTCGAACAAATAAACTACCCACGTAATATACAACACAGTGGCTAGAATTAACTGACTTTTTACTAAAACTCAGTCAAATAAATAAATAATTTCAATATTTTTTTAAAACATTGTATTTTCGCAAATAAATTTGTACCTTACACACATAAATTAACATTTCTGAATTTTTATTATTTATATCTACATATAAATAAAACTCAATGTGTGTTATTGTGAAGATCTTTTACTCGGTTATTCCTGAACAGATCCTCGGGAAACTTTCAGAATTGATTTTCATTGATAATTTTCGTAGTATAGGCGAATATAGACCTTAATAATCGAGCTCTGAGTCTAATGGTTAGAGTTCATACTCGCTTGGCATGGTCAGATAGCAAATTATTTTAAATAAAATAAAAATTTAAATGTCTTATCACAAAGTGAATGCTTCATACGAAAATTTAACATTTCTGCACTACGAAATTAAAAAAGGACGTCTGTGGCTATTCTTTGTGTTGCGGATTCATTGAAAAATGTTTATTACTTTGCAAACAGCACTATCTTTATAAAAAACAAAATACAAACATGTTTCGGACACAGAAGCCCTTCATCGATGTTTTGTTAGTTTATGTACAAAAAATATTATAAAACTAACTAACTAACTAGCCATCACGCCGTCTCCCCGAAGGGGTAGGCAGAAATAATGGACTGCCACACTTTTTTTTCCTGACATATTTCTCCCGCTTCCTCAACATTCATACATCGTGTCATGCACGCGCGTCGATTTCTCTGACTCATCACATGGCCGACATTCTATATTTGATTTATTAGATCGTGCCACGTTTTCCTCGGTCTTCCTCTATTTCTAGTTCCATTTACATCTTTAGCATATAATTTTTTTACCATTCTTTCTTCATTCATTCTTTCCATATGTCCAAACCATCTTAATGATTCTTTCATTATTAGGTACATAACACCATCATTAGCACCGCATTCACGTCTCATATTTTCATTCGACACTCTATCATACACAGAGTATCCACACATTCGTCTAAGAGATCTCATTTCTGCTGCATTTATTCTACTTTTATCCTTCTTTTGCCAGTTTCATGCTTCGCTTCCATACATAAGGGTCAATAGAAGAACACCATTGTGCACTTCTATAAATATTGTATAAATATTTAAGGATTAATTGTATCTCAATAGAGACGAAGATGTAAATTATTTGGAAACAGAATATGGTAGTCGAGGCGTTTACAGGACTTATGACCTGTCATTGGTTGGGTTAAGCGATCACTTTATGTAAACAACATTCCCCATTCCGCCCTTCATGTTAACAACATTCCCCATTTGACAATTTTTTTGGAACTTGTATATATGCGACTATTTTTTAATAACTTTACATTGTTGTACACTAGCGCCATCTATTAAGATAATTTATAAGCATTAAGCAGACAACTTTATTGATACAATGTGAAAGGCTTTTACGCAATTATCACATTGCTATATAACGCCTGGAGTGAAACTCCAATTTTTATGCTATTAACTTGTACCAGTTATTTATAGAATTTGTATTTTTGTATACAAATACTTGTAGACGCCTCGACTTCCATATTCTGTTTCCAAATAATTGACACTTTCGTCTCTATTGAGATACAATTAATCCTTAAAAAATGATTGACCCGCAATGGGTAAAAATCCAGTATTTGTCTACTAGTATTTGTGTACAAAAAAACTAATTCTATGAATATTTAAACAAAATTTTCATGAATAGCCAGCTTTGACTGATATTAAAATATTTCATAATTTAATTGTATCTCAATAGAGACGAAGATGCCAATTGGAAACTGAATATGGTTGATCAAGGTGTTTACAAGACTTATGACCTGTCATTGGTTGGGTTAAGCGCACGCTTTATGTAATTACAATATTTTCCATTCTTTTTGACCATGTCTAACAAATTTTTGGAAGTTTTACATATAATATGTTAAAGTCATATGCCAGATTTCACATGTCAGTTTCAATGTGCCATCTATGAAGATTTGGATTACTTATGTTTATCTTTATGAGGTTACTGTATATATAATCCACATACTAACGCCATCTATGGAGATTTAATGTTTATTAAGCATTTAGCAGAACATTTTTTTTAACACAATGTGAAAGACAATCCCGCCATTAGCGCATTGTTTTTAAAAATATTTATTTAAATATCAGAATTAATTTATTGGAGGTCTCCGCCACTGAGACGATGTATAACAAACCACAGTTACAAGTTTGTTTAGAACTCGTTAAAGTACTATAAACAAAGGGTGAACTTCTTTACTTAAAGAATCTTTTTGGCATTCGCTGAAGTGAAACTGGAAAGTTATTGCTCAGTTAGAAACGTAAATAAGTGTTCATTACCAAAAACAAATGAAAAGCTGTAATAAAAATGTGTTCGTCAAATGTTACTGGAAAAATAAAAGACACAACAACAACAAACCACGCCGTTTCTCTGCAGGGGTAGGCAGAAAGAATGGACCGCCACACTACTCTATCCTGACATGCCTCTCTAGTTCCTCCACAATATTACAGCGAGTCAGATACGCACGTCGATTCTTCCGGCTTCTGACATGACCAACCTTTGAAATTTGATTAATTTGATCATGTCATGTTTTCCTCGGTTTACGTCGACTCTGAACTCCATTTACATCGTTAACGTATACTTTTTTAACCATTCTTTCTCTATCCATGCGCTCCATATGAACCAACGCAGCGATCCTTTCATAATTTTGTTCATAATACCTTCTTCCGCTCTACATTCCTTTCTTATTTCAGTATTTGAGATTCTGTCGTATATCTCTCTTTTGTCTATTTATTCTATTCTGTCGTAGACCTCATCTCTACTGCATTTATTCTGCTCTCATCCTTCTTCTGTAAAGCCCCATGTTACCTTGAGATGAGTTATTCATAAAAATGGCGCTCTATAAATTATCAAATTTATTATTATATTATATTATTAAATAATTAAGACAAATGAAAACATCAGTTTTCTAGAAATTTTATTATAATTTATGCGAATGACATGTTTTGCCTGTCTAAGGCATAACCAAGTGTTCGCTTTTTTAAGGCAATATCACATTTGATGATGCTTTAGGCAAAACATGTTATTCACCCATGGTGGGTGATTAATTCATGAAATTTAGCATAGATTTGTAACATATATACAACCTCCAAAAATTTGTCTTACATGGTCATAAAGAAATAGGTGGAATGGGGAATGTTGTAATTACATAAAGCGTACGCTTAACCCAACCAATGACAGGTTATAAGTCCTGTAAACACCTTGATCAACCATATTCAGTTTCCGGTTTGCATCTTCGTCTCTATTGAGATACAATTAAATTTCATGTTATTCACATAAAGTGTTAAAACTTCCAGAAAACAGATATTTCATTCGTATTAATTGTTATGATTTTATTTTAGTTGTAGTTATATCTCAAGATAGATATGTAAACTACATATTATTATTTCAATTAAATTAAAATTAACTAAATATTACAAATTAAAAAAAAAAAATTTCGTACAAAGTTACACTTCTTTTCAATTTATCATTGAAATTACAGGGATACCGGCTTAAGCCCTAAATAATGTAATCCTTTGTTTCTTTTTATTATCTAGAAACAGTATTACAAATCAAGTTTTCTCACAAAAACAACATCAGATACGCGTACCGAATAGTTACGAGGATATCTCTTACATTATTAAAGGAACTGATCGGATCTGAACCCCAACTCCCGAATCGAAAAGAATTAGATATAAGCTAAGCAAATATTTATGACCTCTGCAATCTCTTGCCAGGAAAACCAGCTTTAGGGGGTGTAAATATTGTATTTTCACACGAGAACATCCCCCGTTGATCTGATGCGCTTTGAAGTATTTGAATGTTACATGACGTACTCGTACTTTAAATATTTGAATAATTATCAATTTTATAAATTAAGGGGAAATTGATTTAGACCACTCACCATTTTTTTAATTCCATAGATCGTTAGTAAAACTATTAAAAAATGTGCTCTTAAAGTTTCAAATAAAAAAAATTCAATTCGTTCTGAAGTTATGAGCGGTTAAGTGAGCGTCTATCGTTAAGTGCGGGAGCGCCGGCGCTTTTTTCAAACGCAGTTTCCTCGAAAAGTTTTTTTTTAATTTGTGTACAATCTACATAGCTTACATTTTTTTTATACACTCATTATAAAAAAAGATATTTAGTTTCATTATATTTTCGTTCTACACAAACCTCAATTAGGATTTATATCATTGGTTTAAAAAAATTACAAAAATGATAATCGTTTTTTAAACACGGTTAAAAAAATCAATTATTATTTTATTTAAAGAAAATATAGGTTCATATAGAAGAAAGATATATGTTTAAAGTTGTTTTAAACATCTTATGATTAAGTATGAAAACTGCGTAATTTTTAGTGTATATGAACAGCTTCGTCAGATGGTGACCTCCGATGGGTGGCAGTTGATATCTTCAATATTTTCCAATGAAATAATTTTAAATAAAACTAACTAACTAACTAACCATCACGCCGTCTCCCCGAAGGGGAAGTCAGAAAGAATGGACTGCCACACTTTTCTTTCCTGATATATTTCTCTCGCTTCCTCAATATTCATACCTCGTGTCATGCACGCGCGTCGATTTTTCTGACTCCTCACTTGGTTGACATTCAATATTTGATTTATTTGATCGTGCCACGTTTTCCTCGGTCTTCCTCTATTTCTGGTTCCATTTACATCATTAACACATAATTTTTTTACCATTATTTCTTCATTCATTCTTTCCATATGTCCAAACCATCTTAATGATCCTTTCATTATTTTGTTCATGACACCATCATTCGCACCGCATTCACTTTTTATATTTTCATTCGACACTCGGCACGACACGACACATATGATAATACACAGAGTATCCACACATTCGTCTAAGAGATATCATTTCTACTGCATTTATTATACTTTCATCTTCTTTTGCCAGTTCCATGCTTCCATACATAAGGAATGTTAATAAGTCCAAGGTAATTTTAAATAATTACTGTATTTACTTAGATATGTGTATAAAATGTAACCAAAGTTTCAATAAATTATAAGAATCCCTTCTACGCCATAAAAACATGAATATTAGTAAAAAAAACGTTACTCTAATCCTATATCCTCCCTTTAACTTTTATTTTCATATTAATCCTGTTATTCGAATATTCGTGGTAGAAGATTTTTGTAAAAGATGAAAAAATATTTATATTTATTTTTAATAGATAGAAACGCACCTTGTATAATCACAACAATAAAGTGCTGTGATAATACAAAGTGCATTTCTATTTATTCAAATGTGATTCCACAACACAAAATGAATGCGAATATGGAATAAATGTATTTTTTTAATTAAAAGTTTTTCCATAGTATTGTATATTTTCAATTAAAATCTACTCAGGTTTATGGCTTCGACAAGTTTCGGCAGCTCGTTGCCATTTTTCTAGCAGAACATGTCTGGAATAACGATGGCGGCGTATATTTTTTTAAGATAAAATATTCAAATGCTTCATTATGATTATACTTTTAAACCATCTAGAACGAGTACAACGCTTGGCTTTAAAAATGATATATTTTTCTAGTTTTCGTTAGAGATAACTTGTAAGCTTTGCATCGCTTTGGTAGTTTTTTTTTAATAAAAATAAGTTTGGAAGTCGAAGAAAACAATCTGAAAGTCAAAAATATTTACAATCAGTACTTCTTGAGAAATCAGTCTTTTTAATAACATAATTTTCAAAAAAATTAAAACTCTAAAATATTTTTAAATGAAATATTATTAAATTTTCATATGAAGCACTCACATAATGGGCTAGGGCATAAGTTATCAAATTTTTTTGACCTGTGGCACCCCTTTCAGACACAAAATCAATTATAATAGCCAAACCGTGGTTAAATACAAATTGTTTTATTAATTGATATCTATAAGTTATGAATATTATTATAATATTTTGTCTATTTATTTAACAAATTATTAAAAAATACAAAACTATTTAATGTGATTAATTACCTTTAGTTTCTTCTTATTTTTTTTGGTTTTACAGTCCTGGGTGGACCTAGGTCATCCCAAAAAGTTTTTCCAGATGACTCTATCTTGATCTCTGGACTTCCACTCCTCAGGACTAACTCCCTACACTTGCAGGTCTTTCAATACACCGTCCAGCCAACGGAACCGTGGTCTTCCCGCGCTGCGTCTTCCCTCCGGTATTGTAAACGTCAACTGTGTAAGTGAAGACAGCTTTTCCATTCGCACCAGATGACCAGCCCACCCAAGCCGTATAATTTATAATTAGAAATCTTGAATCTACTGACTATACGCAAAAAATATAATTTTGATATTAAAGCTTTAAATTAATATAAATAGTTAATCTATAAACATTTCGGATACCAATTTCCTATCCTTTGTGTAAAAAAATAAATATTAAATAATATATAATCTCTTCTATGTACGCCATACTTTTTGTTGTTATGATGTTTTATTTCTCTTTTTCTTTTTTACATATAATACTTTGTATATACAACACTTATATTAAAAAAATAAAATTACATAGATATGTTTCGGACAACCAGTCCTTCTTCAGTGATTCATATTATAAATATTAACTAACTAACTAACTAACCAACACGCCGTCTCCCCGAAGGGGTAGGCAGAAAGGATGGACTGCCACACTTTTCTTTCCTGGCATATTTCTATAATATATAAAAGTATAAAAAGTATATAAAAAAAAGAGAAATAATAAATAAACGTTAATTATTGCTTAGTTTCCATTATTAAATTGCATAACAATTTTACCAAAATTTATGATCATTTTAATTAATATGTAATTGAACAAAAAAAACAACAAATTGATGAAAAACTTTATAGCGAGAGTTATTTTCAATTGAAAAAACAATTATGACAAACCGTTTTCCTCTTTTCATTTTTCAGCTTAATTAAAAATATGTCATCGTAACAGACCGTTTCATTCAGAAAATTTAACTTTATTAAAATTCAATGGGCGAAATTAAAAAAAGGATCAAGGATCAAGGGCAGTTGCGTCATAAATCAAGAGAGGGAAAATGGAAAATTTGCCTAGCAAAAATGCCACCCACACGAATGTACGGGCTATTAATTATAACAACCGTCAAACGTCGTTATAAATCGTTAATTTTTCAGAGAACTTTGTACACTCGTAAAGGTATAATTGATTGTATGATTTTGTGACGTACAATAACGTACAAAGTGTCACATGGTGTTTGATTAAAAACATTTTCTAAAAACGAGGGTTAGCACTAAATATTAGCATTTTATCAGCCCATCTTAACCCCCCTAACTTGATGAAACTGATCACATCGGGATCTCTGTACATTACATGTTGTATACCTTCCTGTTGTATCGAGGATGCTATCCATTTTTATTTTTATTTTTTTATTATTTTTTTTTATGTACTTAACAGGTCGTTTGGACCCAATTACTGTATACAATTTTTATTTTTTTAGCTATTATATTGATTCTCGTGACATGTGATAGGTAGCCAATCTATCGCCATTTTATTGGATTCTACACCAGACCAAAGACAGTGTGACAATCACACTGCCATCGCCGGGAATCGAACCCAGGACCTTCGGCATGGAAGTCAGAGCTCGTAACCACTCTGCCACGAAGGTCGTCATCTGATCTCTCACAGGGCTGTTCTGATGATCCTTCTTTCAAATTCTCTTGAACACAGGTTCCCAAAGTGGGCCCCAGCAGCTCTCCCCAGGGGGCCCTGGAAGGAGCTGAGGGGGAAATTCTGGCCCCGAGGGAGTAGGGGAGCCTAAGGAAGCAAAAAAAGGCCATATAAAATGTATTACATACTAAATGTTTTTGATAAAATCACCTTAAAAATATTGTAAATATCATCTAAGATTTTGTTATGTTTCAAATAATCATATACGTACACGTGTATAGTGTTTTACATTTTTTAGATATTATTCACTAATAATAATAACCTTTATTATGTATTTTTTAAATTGTTTTATTTCCAATATACCTTTCTGAAATAAAAAAATAAGGTGACAGTGCACCAGATTCGTCTTTCTCATTAGGATTATTTAATAAATATTAATTGCTTAACAATTTAAGTATCGGCGTACCTTATTTATAACACTATAAGTAAGTATATAAAAAATAGGTTCACTACATTTTTCTGTTATGTTTAATTTTAAAAAGCAAATTCTCAGGGGGGTTTTGTGTAATTTTGTGTCTGAAAGGGGTGCCATTGGTCAAAAAAGTTTGGCAACATATGCTCTAGAACCTTAGTTAGAAATCTATGCTCTATATTTAAAAAAAGTCCGATTCTGTAATTTTTATGTTCTAACGCTGTCTGTATATTTAAATAAACTCGTTACTTTATATAAAATAACAACTAACGTTTTTGTACCACGAATTGCACAGATTTTGAATTTTTAATGTTATCTTTAAAATTTAATCAAATTATTATACGGTAAGGGCGAACCTTCTGTATTTATTTTACAATTAACGTTTTATAAATTGAATCGCGCTCTGATAATCACAATTTTCCCAAATAATATTTTTCCCTTCAAGATAAGCTTTCGTTCTCTCCTACGCTTTCTGTATTTAATTCGAAAACTTTTCCAGTTCTGGGAATTTCAAATCTCGGCGCATTTCGTTCTGAACTGCTTACTTAAAAAAGAGATTATGTAAAGAATAAACCGCCTTATAATTCTGATGTTTGTTTTTACCTATTTAAATATGCATCATACGGTCTAAATTAAATTATCACGTTGGATGTTAAAATGGCGTTATTGACAATACTGCTATATTGCGTAGTGAGAATGAAAAATATAATATATAATAAAATATATATCGCTTTAACAAGGTGCAAAAGTTCAAAATGAGATCAGATACTAAAAAAAATTAAACTGTTAAATTAAAAAAACTTTGTTTTATATATCCCATTTTTTTTATCGCGATAGCTGTTTCATCAACCTATGTTGATATCATCATCAGGTGTTACAACATCTGATGATGTCAACATAGGTTGACGAAACAGCTGTAGCGAAAAATAAAAATATGTGAAAATATCATAGTGTTTCGGGCAACTATTTAAAAAAATATATAATAAATACTTAATTTTGTTTTGCGCATTAATCATAATTTACAATATTTCTTTTTTATATATTTTGTATACAACACAAACTTTTTTATAAAAATTAAAATTAAAAACCAAACATGTTTCGGACATTCAAGCTCTTCAACAGTGATATATGATAAAAAATATTATATATAAATATAACAAACATATTTTAAAAAACATGAATGTGGTCAGTTTTGAAAGATATTAAAAAAATACAACCTTGGAAAATTACTTTGGAACAAACCAAAATTATTTGAAATCATTAATAAAAATAAAAATGTTTTTTTTTTATATATACTTATTTAGTTTTACTCTGTTGTTCTTCTATATTTTGTAGTTAAGACCGGTTTCGGCAGCTTCTCTGATCCTTATTTTCTATTACAAAATTTCTTAAGCTAATTAATTAATTTATTCAGTTACTCTATTGGTTGAGTTTGTATGTATAATGGTGGGGGTTGAAGTTTAGAGTTATTGTTTAATCTAATATCATAAGTGTAGTAATGTGGCAGAGTGATAAGAGCTCTGACTAACAGACCGAAGGTCCTTGGTTCGATTTACAGCGACTGCAGTGTGATTTTCACACTGTCTTTGGTCTGGTGTAGATTTCACGTGACAATAAAATGGTGATAGACTAGCTACCTATCACATGTCATGAGAATCAATATAATAGCTAAAAACAAATTCTATATCTGGGTTCAAACGACCGATTGTATTCATACAAAGAATACTGGTGCATAATAGAATAAACATATTAGAAGCTAGTTAGAAAAATAGTAGCTTCAAACTGGCAAAAAAATTATCCGATACAAATCATAAATTTTATAACTGTAAGAATATTGATTGTATCTTAATAGAGACGAAGATGTAAATTATTTTTTGGAAACAAAATATGGTGGTCGAGGCGTTTACAGGACTTATGACCTGACATTGGTTGGGTTAAGCGATCGCTTTATGTTAACAACATTCCCCATTCCGCCCTTCTTATTACCACCACGTCTGAGAAATTTTTGGAAGATGTCTATATGTTACAATGTTGGGAAACACTTCACATTTTTAGAAGGGCGGTATGGGGAATGTTGTTAACATAAAGCGATCGCTTAACCCAACCAATGACAGGTCATAAGTCCTTTAAACGCCTCGACCACTATATTTTGTTTCCAAAAAACAATTTACATCTTCGTCTCTATTGAGATGCAATCAATCCTTAAATGATTAACCAGCAATGGGTAAAATCCAGTATTTTTCTACAAGTATTGGTAACATTCAAGAAAACATAATGTAAGAATATTAATTTTTCAATAATTCAAAAGGGGCATTGTAACGATAAGGTCCTTTTTATTTCAATGCAATAGGTGTAATCCAAGGTTAAGTGTGTGTATTATACAATACAATCTCAAACAATCTATTATTAAACGAAAAGAATTTAAGTAATCTAAGCTTATATACAATATGGCTGTGATTATTCTAGAGTCGGGAGTAGAGGAGGAGAGATACATAAGGATTCTGAGATGAAAATAATGATTTGAATAAGCGAGGGGAACACATCTAATCTTCTTGCATACAATTCAGAATTAAGCGGATAAAACACGGCGCTGAAATTATTTAGGAAAGATTTGAATTTTGTTTACTATCAGACAGGGTTAACAAAAATATTTTACTCAAGAATTCTTAAGCTTAATAAAAAATAAATAAATAAATGAGCTTAATGACAAAATGTACACTCGCCACGAGAGAAAAATGTATACTTTCGTATGAAACATGTAATTTTTGGTGTGGTATAATTAAATATAGTATTAATACACTTTTAATATGTTTTTAGAGGGAATAATTTTTTTAACAACCAAACGGTTTAGCTCCGACCGGAGCTTGGTCAGGGTAACAAAAGACACCTGTTTTTTGTAACCCTGATTGCTGTTTGTTTATAGCCCTGATAGTCTAATCAAATTATCAGAATAAGGGGTCCATCTCGAAATGCGAGACCAAAAGCTAGAAACTCGTATACACCTTCATTTTGGCTTTCTAAAAGTTGTCTTAAAATTTATATTAAATTAAGTGTCTGGTTTGTGAGTTATTCAAGGTTAAAGGTCATAAAAATATATAATGTATTAAATATACTCGTATATATATAATAATAAATAATACAAATTATTCATTGTTACAAAGACATGACCATTAAGAGTAAGATGATAATCTATAAAGCATGCGTAAGACCAATAATAACATATAGCGTCGAAGCAAGGGCAGAAACAGTTAGGACCAAACAAGTTTTGAGGACTTCCGAGATGAAGACACTGAAGACGATAGCAGGCAAGACGCTGAGAGATCGCGCGAGGAACACCAGAATAAGAGAGATATGTGAGGTTGAGGATATTATAAGATGGAGCAGACAGCAAAAAATGGACTGGTACGGTCATGTTCAAAGAATGGACACCATCAGACTCCCTTATATTGCACTACATAATCAACCTCATGGGACTCGTCCTCGTGGAAGACCTCCTCAAAGATGGAAGGACAGCTGGGAGTCTACCTCACAGGAGGAGCAACACTCTGGAGAACAGACCACATAGGTCTACAACAAGGAAGAAGTAGAAGATTAAAGGTTAATGTTATTAATAATTTATAACTTTATACAGGGTATTAATCAGCGAGATTCACTGTTGACCTTGCATTATAGTACGTATGGCTGAGTGCTGCGCGTTCTCCGTCCTCCATCTCAAAAACGGTTGAGTGCATGAAAAAATGTTTGGAACAAAATTTGTCGCAAATTTTATGCTTTATATTTTATTATTAAGAAATTAACATCATTAGAGATAAAGAAACCTAGATAATAAGATTAATACTATTTTTAACATTCTTCCATGTTCGCCATACTTTGTGTTGTAGATGTTTTATTTGTCTTTATTTTATATACTTTGTATATACAACACTATCAAAATTACATATCAGACATGTTTCGGACAACCAGTCCTTCTTCAGTCATACATATTATAAAGACACATATTTAAAATATTATAAAATTGTTTACAAATTTGTGAACAATTTTAATATTTTAAATATGTATCTTTATAATATAATATGTATCACAAAATAACTGACTGGTTGTCCGAAATATATCTACGTAATTTTATTTTTTTAATATAAGTGTTGTATATACAAAGTATATAAAAAAGAAAAAGTTAAATAAATTTTATAATATGTTTAATATGTATCTTTATAATATGTACAACTGAAGAAGGGCTGGTTGCCCGAAACATGTTTGATATGTTATTAAATAATGTTGTATATACAAAGTATATAAAAAAATATAAAAAAGACAAATAAAATGTCTTTAACAATTAATAATTGGTATTATTTATTATTTAATGTATTATATATTTTTTGTGACCTTTGAAATTGAATAACTCACGACCCAGACACTAAATTTTATATGATTTTTGAGATAACTAGAACGCTGAAATGAAAGTGTATACGAGTTTCCAGCTTTTTATCTCGCATTTTGAGGTAAAACGCTAATTTGACTGGACTATGAAGAAGTTCGCTACAGAGTAAAACCAGTTAGCGCTATTTACTCAAATAAAGTGGTTTATACTAGGTGAAAAAGTGTTTAATTTTATTTTTAAAGTCAAACCATCAAGTAATGGCTTCGTATTGAAATTAAGTAATTTGAAAATGTTAACTTGAGTTAAGTTCAATTTACTGAGAGTAAATTGATAAGTTTTGTAGTGTTGAAACAATGAAGAGGGAAAGTAACGAAGTGAAGTTTATTAATCTTTAAGTCCTTCATTTATTATTCAAGACGGGGAGATTGAGCGTACTTTGACAGCTCGCCATTTAGTTGGTCTGATTGAAATCATTTTACAATCAGACCAGATAGTGTAACCGGACGCAAAAGAAACGAAACTTCCACTTACTCCGGAATCATCTCCGATGACAGAGCTCAAGTCTCTATCCAAACGATCGAGAAAAACCCTTAAGTAATTGAAACCTTTGAGCGCGGGACTTAGGCGAGACAAAAAGTCTTTCTCCAGAATGTTTTTAAGGAGGGCATCTCGTCTCCTCTGCCGGCCCGGAAGTGCTTCTATTCGAATGAAACTTTTTCTTTCATCCGAACCGCAATTTTATAAAGCTTTATGAAAACTTTCTTCATTAAGCGCAACTTCAAAGTGTATGAAATTATACTTTCGTAAATATACATATATTTTGTTTCCATTGATTTAAAAAAAAAAAAATTAAAAAAAATTAATGTTGAAATTTAAAACACTGTTATAATATCACAATTCATTTTTATTCACTGAGAGTGTCGCGACAGCTGTTTCGTTTATTGTAACACCTGATGATGCCAACATCGGTTGGCGAAACAGCTGTCGCGACAGTCTCAGTGAATAAAAAGAAATTGTGATATTATAAGTGTTTTAAATTTTAACAGTAATAATGTTGAAGCATCATAGTGTTTCGGCCAAAACAATGGACTATTTAATAAAAAATAATATCTAATGATCAATTAAATCAAATCAAATAAGTGTATGTCTCTCAAAAGACATTATAAACATGTTCAAAGTTTAAGGCATCTATTCGAGAACAGGTAAAATACTTAATATATAATTTAACTTAATATGTAACATAAGATACTCTCTTAAGTCAAGAGTTTTTGTCTTTTGAAAGTAATTTTACTAAAGGCGTCGATCTCCGAAGCAATCATATTCACCAGTTTGATTGCTCTCTCCAGCGGCATCAGCACAGGTGGGTTCTGCATTTGGGGATATAAAACGTGCTAACGCTGTGGGAGATAACCATCCGGAACGTTAAGATGCATACCCTACAAGATAAGGATGTTATTGTGAATCTAATATGTCTGAAGTAAAGGGTAAGTATTAACCAATCACTACTTATCGGTAGACAATTGATCCCCAGCTTGCCCAAGAAGAATTTATTTTAAATTAAAAAAAACTAACCATCATACCGTCTCTCCGAAAGGGTAGGCAGAAAGAATGGAAGCCACACTTTAACCGATGCGGCAGTTCTGTTTTCCTTCGCTTTTCGCCCCCGCGGGAGACGCGGTGTGATGGGTTGCGAACCTCATCGTCACCAATATCCATCTCCTGCGCACATTTCGATCGTCCAACGTCTCCAAAATAAATCTAAACAAATAATATAAAATACAATGATATAAATCTAAATAACAAAATACATTATTTTAATAATGATGAAATAAAACAATGTTTTTTTAAACTACTTTCAAACTGTTAAATTAAATAACTTTGTTTTATGTATCACAATTGTATTTTCTTTACGCGACTTACTTTTTATTATTTTACGCGACAGCTGTTTCATCAACCTATGTTGGCATCATCAGGTGTTACAATGTAACGATGTAACACCTGATGATGTCAACAAAAGTTGATGAAACAGCTGTACCGTAAAATAAAATACAATTGTGATACATAAAACAAAGTTATTTAATTTAACAGTTTAAAATGTTAAGGTATCATAGTGTTTCGGCCAAAGCAACGGACTTTTAAAAAACAACATTTAGTTTTGTCTTTACTCCAGCAGCAACCGGTTTCGCCAGGCACGCTGGCATCGACAGAATGTTCGATGCCAGCCAGCCCAACGAAATGTAGATAAACTTTGAAGTAGTTATTTAAACAAAACATAGTTTTAACTACAACTATTTTAAATGTATTTTCATACAGAGATTTCAGTAAAAACATTAGATTATCGAATTATGCATTATGTAAGAAATTACAGAAAACAAATATAATATCTCAATAGAGACGAAGATGCAAATTGGAAACAGAATATGGTTGATCAAGGTGTTTACAGGACTTATGACCTGTCATTGGTTGGGTTAAGCGCACGCTTTATGTAATTACAACATTCCCCATTCCACCTTTCTTCTTATGATCACCATGTCTGACAAACTTTTTGGAAGTTGTAAATATGTTAAACTCCAAGAACACTTTTTACGTGGCATTTCGGCTTAATGCTTAATAAACACAAATCTTCATAGATGGCGTTAGTATGTATATTGTATAAACTGCCACGTAAAGAGTGTTCTTGGAGTTTAACATATATACAACTTCCAAAAAATTTGTCAGACATGGTGATCATAAGAAGAAAGGTGGAATATTGTATTACATAAAGCGTGCGCTTAACCCAACCAATGACAGGTCACAAGTCCTGTAAACACCTTGATCAACCATATTGTTTCCAATTTGCATCTTCGTCTCTATTGAGATACAATTAATTCTTGAATTGATAACCAGCAATGGGTGAAATCCAGTATTCGTGTACAAGTATTTGTATACATTCAAAAAAAATGTTGTACAAATGTAATATATTAATTTTCATATATGATGAAAAATGTCGAGAGTAATAACGTTACCTGTCTGTGGCTTTCGCTTAATGCCGAAACAATTAGTGTATGCTAAACTCGCAATAAATTACACGTTGATGCTTACATCTGACACCTGCCAGGCTGACTGAATAGCGTGCAAAACTAAAATACAGCTTCGTCAGATTAAATTTATTATCACGTTAGACAGGTCTCGTCCCGATTGTCTGGTTCTCAGAAAGTTCGTTGCATTCACAAAATAAATTAATATTAATTGTTAAACCCCACAATAAACCTTTTAAAATATTTAATTGCTACAAATTATTGTTGATCGTGGAGAGCAAAGGTAAACTACACCATTAAAGTCCCAAGTGGCATACCAAGAACCAGCAAAAATGTATCACTAAGCTGCAAATAAATCCTTTGGTTTGGATCTATCGACGAATGAGAATTTAGAAATTCACCGGTTATAAACAATCTCTTAATTATCAAATGTTTTTATTTTTAAATATGTGTTTCTACTGAAGTACCTATATTATAACTGAAATTTTAGAATAAAAAAAAATATAATTTGCCATTTCAACTAAGTGGGATGCGAAATAATAATAATGATATTATAAAAAAAAAAATGATATAATAATTATAATAATAAGAATAATAATAACTTAAAGTTGTCATCACAAACAAAAACCTATCCAAAAAAGCTAGAATGGCAGTGCACAATGGTGTTCTTCTACCGACCCTTATGTATGGAAGCGAAGCATGGAACTGGCAAAAGAAGGATGAGAGTAGAATAAATGCAGTAGAAATGAGATCTCTTAGACGAATGTGTGGTACTCTGTGTATGATAGAGTGTCGAATGAAAATATAAGTAGTGAATGCGGTGCGAATGATGGTGTTATGAACAAAATAATGAAAGGATCATTAAGATGGTTTGGACATATGGAAAAATGAATGAAGAAAGAATGGTAAAAAAATTATATATTAACGATGTAAATGGAACCAGAAATAGAGGAAGACCGAGGAAAACGTGGCACGATCAAATAAATCAAATATTGAATGTCGGCCTTGTGAGGAGTCAGAGAAATCGACGCTCGGGTGCATGACACGATGTATGAATGTTGAGGAAGCGAGAGGAATATATCAGGAAAGAAAAGTGTGGCAGTCCATTATTTCTGCCTACCCCTTCGAGGAGACGGCGTGATGGTTAGCTAGTTAAAATAATAATAATTACAATAATAATAATCTTCTTCTTCTTTTTGTCCTGTAACACCTCACCTGAACTCGGGCTCTGTGGGCTAATAACCTGCAAGTCCTAAAATTAATTATATTAAAGAAACTAAAAGGAATAATAATAATAATAATTATAATTATAATAACAGTAGTAGTAATTACAATAATAATAATAATAATAATATAGGAATAACAGTCATAATAATAACAATACTAATAGTAATAAAAGGCGGATACGTGAAGTAATGAACTTTATTAAATTGAATTCAAAATTAAAAGTTTTAATAATATTTGAATGATTTATTCAATAATATTTAAAGTTTATGTCAGAGTTGGATTGTTTTAAGTGCCTAATTACAGTTATTTAAAAGAACGGTGGATACCTGGAATATCAATCTAATTATCACAAAAGTCCGGATCGTCCACCTGACAACATCTACACCATCTAAAAGAATACGTGCAATATGATTATTATTTTGTTTTTTTATTATTTAATATCATTGTATTTTAAATTAATTGTTTTAGATTTATTTTGTGGACGATGGACGATCGAAATGTGCGCGGGAGATGCCTATTGGTGGCGATGAGGTTTGCAAACCATCACACCGCGTCTCCCGCGGGGGCGAAAAAGAGAAGGATGGAGTGCCGCATCGGTCATGTTTAGTTAGTTAGTTAATAATAATAATAAAATTTCTCGTAATCACAACTTTGTTTATGTTGATTCATTTATCAAATAAATGTGTTTTTGTGCAACTAGCTTTCATTTATTAAAATAGCAACCTCCAGCGAATGAATCTGAATATTCAGTTTTCGTTGGAAATATATGAAATTTCGTGTTACGCATACATTGCTCGTTAGACAAATTCTTCATACAAACTCATTTATTCTCCCAAACTGAATTTCCAATTTGTGCATTCAAATTCGCTGAAACGAATATATTATATAATTCCGATTTCGCTTTTATATAATGTGAATTGATTAGATTACTTGACTTCATTGAATGGTACTACTAAAAACATATTGCTACTTTAAAGATTTTGTTGAGATCAAATATTGATCTTCCTCCTCACCTTCGTTTTGCGGATGACATTGTCATTCTGGCGGAATCTGTGGGGGAGCTAGATGGCATGCTAGATGAACTGAACACTGCATCCAGACGAGTGGGTCTCGGGATGAATTTGGACAAGATGAAAGTCATGTATAATGAACATATTATCCCGAGATCAGTAACCGTCGATGGGTTGGCACTCGAAGTGGTACAAGAATACACATATCTTGGCCAAATCATACAATTAGGACGAAACAATTTCGAGAAAGAAGCCGACCGAAGAATTCAGTTGGGTTGGGCGGCCTTTGGAAAATAACGTCATAATAACGTGAAAATAACGTCACTTCCAAAATACCACAATGCCTCAAGACTAAAGTCTTCAACCAGTGCGTCTTGCCAGTCATGACGTACTGAAAGAGCCATGCTCGGAATAACCTTGAGGGACAGATTTAGGACAAGAATTTGGATGGGAGCGGCAATGGATAGGGGGTGGTGGCGTGCTTTGGGAGAGGCCTACATTCAGCAGTGGATGACAGACGGCTGATGATGAAATATTGATAAAACCATAACAAAAAACAGATATAAATACAGCTTCCATAGCAGGATTACATTGAAAAAATATTTAAAAAGTGGCACAATGAAGAGTTTCCGGTAGAATTTTTTATCTTGTAAAATATATTTGAGATGCTAAGAAAAACATTTATGTTTTAAGAAATGTGGGTTTTTAAAAAAATTCACAATTTGGTAAACATAATAACGAAATGGTTATTTTAGATCTGGAGTATTGTTATTTTTGAAAAGAAAGGAAATTAAGAAAGAAAAAAAGCTTAAACCGTGTGTAGTAAGTATCTTTATAAATGCAGTGGTAGCAAGTATTTAAAGAAAAACTTATTGTAGATGTCATTGTTTCATTATCAGTGGTAGAAAACTGATGCAGGCACATACAAAACATTTAAAATATTAAAATATTATTTACTACTTATTTTCCAAGAAGTACTTTTGCAGAAGAAACCCAAAGTTTATAGACTACACGAATAGAGGAAAATCTGCTGAAAAGCTTGGGCATCCATAAGCGCGGTCCGGCTGGCGGACTTTTGGCCCTTAGTACGAGTATATTTAATTTAATTTCAACTTATATATTAAAAAAACTTTAAACATTATAGATACATTAATTCAAATCATTTATAACTACAGAATGAGAATAATAATTACCATAAATTATACAATAATAAAATTTAAAAAAAAAACGATGTTTTCATTCGTATCAAATATTAAACTGAAGTTTTTCATCACTATTCAAGAAACAGTATTTATAAATAATACGTTTAATTATCCAATAAAAAATAAAAAATATATAAAAAAAAGATTAAGTATAATTAGAAAACACAAAAAAAAACCAGAAATAAAGTTTTCTGAGGGTAGCCTAACTGTCATGAAAATGTCCACATTCAAAGAGGTACGGTTTAGGAGTATAAAGGAAGATTTTTAAAAATTAAAACACTGTTTTTTACACTTTCGAGTTTATTTTTCTCAACATGATTCGAAGGCTTTCACTTTCATTATCAGAAGAACGATTTAAATTGACATTTTTACATCATTATTCAAGAAACAATATTTATAAATAATACGTTCAACTATCCAATAATAAGTAAAAAAAGTATGTAAATAAAAGATTCTGTTTAATAAGAAAACACAAAAATTACAACCAGAAATTAAAAACATTAGAAATAAAGTTTTCTGAGTAGCCTTACTGTCGTGAAAATGTCCACATTCGAAGAGATGCGGTTTAGAAGTATAAAGAATGATTTTTTTTAAATTAAAACACTGTTTTTTCACAATTTCTATTTTATTTTTCTCGACATGATTCGAAGGCTTTCACTTTCATCATCGGAAGAACGATATAAACAGTCAGTTTATATCGTTCTCCCGATGATGGAGGTGTAATGCCTTTGAATCATGTCGAGAAAAAAAAACTTAAAAGTGAAAAAAAAAATTATTCATAAAAAAATCGACATTATGGAATTCTTCAGTGTTTATGTCTTAAACTAATTAGCTCAAAAATAATCAAAGTTATAATGTATGATTATAATATTTAGCAAATAATCACTTTGTTTTGATTTATTGAATGCTACATATGTTATTAGTTATTTAATATTTTTTGTAAAATTCAGTATTATATTGTAAAAAGCTTTAAATATTGATAAAAATGTATATTTTTAAGTTTGATTATATTTTATGAAAACTTATTTTTCCACAAATAATTCCGTAGATTTTCACGGTTGGTAGCTATATGTATTTTGGATATATTATATTATCAAGGATTCTATAAAATGGACGTTTTCAAAAATATTCAATTATTATACCTTCATATGCAGCACAAAATTTCTTGTATAGCATTATTCAAAATAAAACACTTTAACTAGTTTTTATACCACTTTATTAATATAAATTACGTGTTTTTTTAGATTTAATATGGACTCATACACCATTGATTAAAAACCAGAAAATATATAAAATACTCTTACTCTCAATAAGCAATATTTTTGTATAAGCCAATACATTATATTATTCAAATTTCAAATGGTATTGGACTCGTTTACTTGTGACATGCACTGAATACAGAACACCAAATTGAATAATTCATAGATTTAAAAATATAACTTTATAAAAGACAGCGAGGTTTCTTTTATTGAAATCTAGTGAAGTTTTATAAATTGGAATCCTTTTCAGTGAATACTTTTGCAATTTCGTCTGAGAGGAACTTGAATGGGATATTGTACTCAATGATAGTGGAGGACGAGTGAAGATATTAGGAAGGAAGGATTTGTATTGAGGACAAAAGATAAACTAATTCGAGAAGAAAGGTATTCTCTTGACCAGAATATATATATTTTTAATTTAACTTAATAAAAACGTCATGTGTGTCTATATTTAAAATATAGTATTACTCGTCATCGGGATAATGAAACAATAACTAGCAGACCCGACGAACTTCGTATCGCCTCAGAATCAATATATATGTTGTGTTAACTTATTAGCTTAATTAAATTCAATTATTTATTAACGTAAAATGAATTAAGTTCAATAAATGTGCAAATAATATGATAAAAAGTACATTGAAATGAATGTAATTCACGTGGCGGCAGCAAGGGATTTGGTTTGCGGACACGTGATACTACGTACAATGGACAGTGAGAAAAACATTCATTTTCTAGATTCAGGCCACAAACACCTAAGGATTGGCCTTGTGATTTGTTGATCGGCACGGCGAATAACACATAGCACTACAAAGTCGATGATTTGAGGTAAGCGTTTATTTCATATCATCAAAAAAGCCGTTCCATACAAAATGTATGAGAAAACAAATTTTCGTCATATTTTTTTCCGATGTTTTAATAATTATTCTGCTATTCGGGACGGAAACAAATCGAACAAATCAAAGATCATAAAAATCGGTAGAACCGTTCTTTAATAACTTGAGTAATAAAAGGTGTAACTAAGGCGACTTTGTTTCATATATTATATATAGATATGTAGGTAGATAGATTACGAGTAGTATTGTTTCTTGATGAAGGAGATAGTTCCATTGTAACATTTTGAGATAAATCAACCTATGAAATTCGAAAAAAACATGTCTACATAAATATTGTACAATTCAGAAATATTACATGTAATTCATTGTTACTTGTATATCATCATCATCTTCAGCTTATATCCGTCCACTTCTGGATGTAGGCCTCCTATATCTGTTTCCATGTCTGTCAATCCTGGGCAACACGCATCCATGTAGTACCGGCGGTTTCTTTAATGTCATCCCTCCAACGAAGTCGGGGACGTCCTGGGTTTCGGGACTCAGTTCTATGAAACCAGCAATGGAGGTGTTTTGTCCATCTATCGTCAGAGCTACGAGCGACTGGCCTGCCCAGTGCCATTTAAGCGCTGCCACTCTTCCGATGATATCCGACACTTACTCCGAGTTACTTGAACAATGATGTAAACATCCATGTATAATTAATACGAATGAAATAATTTCGCGTATCTGAGTCATAACATTTGCCATATATCATTATATAATGCCTTAGACAGGCGATACAATTCATTTACATAAAATATAACAAAACTTCTAGAAAACAGACGTTTTCATTCGTATTAAGTACCTGTAATAATTTAATTTGAAAATATCTATTTAAATGCAGAATTAAGATGATTTAGCTTGATTTTTGAACTACTTTTCCTCAAGCTTACTTTAAAAGAAAACACCCAGTGTTTTAAAATATAACTGATGTTATTAAAATTTCAATCTTAATTAATTTGTGTTGCGGATAACAATTGACCATATATATTTTTAATTTTAAAAAATATGTCTTCATTCCGAATTTTTACAATACTTTTTACAGACATGTTTCATTTGTGACCCAACTTTTTTTAATGTATAAAATCCCTCCCCTCTCCTCAATCCAAATTATACCCCCTCCACTTTTATACATTATTCCATTCTCTTTAGTGTATAGATGATCACTCTGTTTTGTTTTATTGTTAAAATTTTGTACATTGAAAGAGGTTGGGTCACAATCGAAACATGTCTGTGAAAAGTGTAATAAAGCGTTGTAAAAATACATATTGTAGTTACGAGTATATGTATTCAAATATGAATCCACAACACAAAGTAAAGGCGAATATAGAAGAAATATTTTTTATTATAAATTAAGTTCAAATGTTGTTACAATAAAATTAGTTTTTTTATATTACTTCTATAAAACATACGTTTAGATTCGTATTAATAATTTAATAAGGAGTTTTACATTATTGTTCAAGAAACAATAAATAAATATACATTATATTTGGGACGCTACTGGCTCGGGGTCATAAAATCTCATCTTGGAAAAGTGCTAATAGCTAATTTCCTCCTCTTAGAAAGGTATATCCGGCATTTAGTATTCTGAAGCCTCACAAGGACCGCCCCTAGTGCGGTGTGCTATAGACCGAGGGGTAGCTCAAGAGGGTTGAGAGGCGGAATTACAGATTGAGGTTTCGGCAGAAGCGGCAATTCCCGAAGGCCGAGCGGGGTCAATCATTAGTTTTAAATGACCTTATTTCTTAAATAGTCCATTGTTTTGGCCGAAAGACGAATACTTCAACATAATTAACAGTTAAATAAAAGAAAATTTTCGCGACAGCTGTTTTGCCAATATCGGATGATGTCAACATCGGTTGGCGAAACAGCTGTTAAATTTTAACAGTTTTATGACCTTGTTTCTATTATATTGTATCTTACTTTTAATTTCGAAATGTATTCATTCTGTCTATTTATCACAGATATTAACAAATTTAAAAAAAAAGTAATATGGGTATCTAAACCACTTCATTTGTTTTTAACACCAACCGGTTTTGCTCCCACCGGAGCTTCGTCAGGGTAACAGAATATACTAAACATAAATCAGAGAACAACATGTGAAAAAAGAAATATAAAATGTTGGGGAGAAAGAGGGGTCCGAGAAAGCGCGCACGAGGACAAATAGAATGTAAGAACGGTATGTCATGATCATTAGGGAATAATTATGGTGAATTTATAATTAGTATTTTAGTGGCGGAGAGGGGATTTTTTAAACTATAAATTGGTTAAAAACGTCATAAAGTTTAATAACTAACTAACCATCACGCCGTTTCACCATAGGGGTAGGCAGAGAGGATTAACCGCTGTACTGCTTTGTTCTGACATACCTCTCTAAAGTCCTCTACATTCATTCATCGTAACACGCGCGCTCGGTAATCACGTCAGGCGTGATAATTAGTTAAGAATCAATATAATATCTATTTTCTTCATCGATTTTGCCCGGGCTGTAGACGACCTTCGTGGCAGAGTGGTTACAAGCTCTGACTTCCATGCCGAAGGTCCTGGGTTCGATTCCCGGTGATGGCAGTGTGATTGTCACACTGTCTTTGGTCTGGTGTAGAATTCAAGTGACAATAAAATGGCGATAGATTGGCTACCTATCACATGTCACGAGAATCAATATAATAGCTAAAAAAAAAAAAAAAATTGTATACAGTAATTGGGTCCAAACGACCTGTTGTGTACATAAAAAAAAAAAAAAAAAAAAAATGTGAAGAGCTGTTCAAAAAATTAATAAATGACCATCTCAATATGTTGATATTGCGTTGTGAAACTAATTATTATTTTAGCGGATTAACAGAGTGACAAGCCATTACTTGGCATATAATATTATATTTTACTTTGAGATCAAAATGCCGGCAATTAGACCGCAACGCAGCCGCCTGTCTTCCTCAGCTTGGTACATAATTAATTGAACATTTTCAAATATCAATCCCTAGAAATGTGTTATGACGCGGCGTCAGGTTCCTGTGATAAATGAATTGTACGTCTAACCTAACCTGACCCACCCCCCGTACAGCCGACTGAGAATTGTTGGCAACTTTCGTCAGTTGAGATATTATGGAACTCTCGCAATTAATAGCTATCGGTTTTGAGGTTAACTCGGGAGCACCTTTTAGTTGAGTTACGTTCCGATGAAGTTTATCAATTTATGTTCAGAGTTCTTCGGGGATATAATATATAGTAAATGGAATAATTGGATAATCCAATCCGATCCATGCAATTAAATGTACAAATTAATACTAGTTGCAACCCGTGAAATATTCACGGAGGTAAAGATTTTCTACCATTTAAACTTGGTTCATTGTTATATTGTAATCAGTTAAAAGTTGTTACTTTGAATGCAAAACATTTTTTTCACACGTTAAAATTTCCCAATTAACAAAATCAAAATTTTCTCCTTTTGTTTTTTACACTTCTATCATAAAACAGTAATCAGAACAAAGTTCAATATTAGATTAAGAATCAGGAGAAAATTCAAATAAAGACGTATTCTTCTCTCACTCTCGGCGCCTCTGGAAACGACACAAGTCGGCCAAATCTTCCACCACAATGGCAAAAAAATAGGAGAGATATGGTCCTTTATTGTCACCTCTACAAAACTAGCTTGCTATATAAATTTATATATATATATATAAATTTATATATATATATATATATATATATATATATATATATATATATATATATATATATATATATATATATATATGCTGCTATATATATATATATATATATATATATATATATATATATATGTATATATATTTATATATTATATATTATATATATATATATATATATATATATATATATATATATATATATATATATATATATATATATATATATATATATATATATATATATATATATATATATATATATAACTATATATATATATATATATATATATATATATATATATATATATATATGCTATATATATATATATATATATATATATATATATATACATGCTGCTATATATATATGCTATATATATATATATATATATATATATATATATATATATATATATATACTACTCTGCTATATATATATATATATATATATATATATATATATATATATATCTATATAACAACAGTATTACTATATACCATTTGTTTTTAACTATTATATTGATTCTCATGACATGTGATAGGTATCAAATGAATCGCCCTTTTATTGTGCAGTGAATTTTACACCAGACCTGGTGCAATCACAATCAAGACAGTGGGACAATCACACTGCCTTCGCCGGAAATCGATCCCAGGACCTTCGGTTGCATTTATTCTACTTTCATCTTTCTATTGAGAGTTTCACGCTTCTCTTCCATATATAAGGGTTAGTACAAAAACACCACTGTGCACTGCAATGTTAGGTTTTTTGAATATGATTTTGTTTGTGATGACAACATTTAATGCACAATTTACGTTATTGCCTGCTTCAACCCTTCTTTAAATATTTCTCTCAATTAATCCATTATTTATAAACATAACTAACTAACTAACTAACCATCAATGAAAGAATGGACTGCCACACTTTTCTTTCCTGACATATTTCTTTCGCTTCCTCAACATTCATACATCGTGTCATGCACGCGCGTCGATTTCTCTGACTCCTCACATAGCCGACATTCAATATTTGATTTATTTGATCGTGCCACGTTTTCCTCGGTCTTCCTCTATTTCTGGTTCCATTTACATCATTAACATATAATTTTTTAACCATTCTTTCTTCATTCATTCTTTCCATATGTCCAAACCATCTTAATGATCCTTTCATTATTTATAAACATAGGTACTTCTTAAATATACAAATTGATCTACTTGTGTATACAAATAATTGGTAACTCTTAATGCAAAAACTTTGTTTTATATCAGAATTTTAATTATTTTACTTTACGACAGCTGTTTCATCAACCAATGTTGACATCATCAGGTGTTACAAAAATATGTATCAAATATATCATTAACAGTTATAAAATGTTAAAATATCATAGTATTTTGGCCAAAAAAATGGACAATAGTCATAACAAATAATTAATATTTTAATGTACGCATTTTTTCCACAAACATTTAAAATTTGGAATGTTATTGAAATACGAATATTTCAATTAGCGAACTATAATCTATGGTATAAAGCGTGAAAGTTCAACACAGCGTGGCGGTAAACGATAATTTATCGTTTTTTTTTCTCTAAAAACCGACATAACTTTAAAACAGCCGCTATTTTTAACTTTGCTTACGGAATGCATTGTACGTCTTGATCTAATTTTCTTATTAGAAATTCATATTTTCAAGTTGGCGGCTGTTACGGTCGTCAGATTTTTTCCATTTTATACGACTCGCCATTTTGCCCGAACGATAAAATGGGATATCGCCTTCGGAATCGTACCGCTCTATCAAATCCTAAGCGAAATGAACGCCGGGAGCCAACCCATAAATAAAATGGAATAAAACATTTTATTTCTTTTTCATCTGCACAGTTCGGAGAATTCCCGCGGGATGGCGTTGTTTCAAACTGTAGCGAGAAAAGGGTCGGCCGTCTGGCAACACCGAATATTATTGACAAACATTTAAAGATCGAACGTTTATTTTGAGTTTTCGTTGCAGTTTGAAAATGTTATTTGACATTGCTTCCAATCTTTTACAGCTGGTTTCTATGGTTTTGGAATTATTAGACGTTAGAAAACGTGACTTGGAATATAACATACTCGTATACCTTGTTGTATTCATGTTTTTTTACGTATAGATTGCCAGATATAAGATGAACGCGTAGCATTGTATTTTTCAAACTAACTAACTAACCATTACGCCGTTTCCCCGGAGGGTAAGGCAGAGAGGATGGACCGCCACACTGTTCTATCCTCACATAAATCTCGCGCGTTTTCTACATTCATACACCGAGGAATAGACGCCTTTCAGTAATTTACTTTTTTGGGCATGTCATATTTTCCTTGGACTTTCTTTTTCAGTTCAAACTACTCCATTCGTTCCATATGTGCAAACCATTTTAACCACCCTACGTATTTGAAGTACGTGATACGTTCACTGTGACTGTACCATTCTGCGCTATCTCGTATCACGTACGCGCTTGAGAAAAAGTAATATACCTAAAATGTACAAACTGTTAGGGATACGCGCGTGTGCCAACAACACTCGAGTACAAGTCTTCATAAATTTGATAGTTTTACAAGGGGCAGGCGAAGTGTGCGGCCGAGTATTTGACGTTTCGTAATTAAATTTTTTTTTATTAATATATAATTAAATTTCATTAACATAAAACCTGCTATTTTTGTACGTTTCTCGGAAAATTACCCAAAGGTAGGGTGGTTAATATAAAACGTTAGATTATTTGAGAAAATGAGCAGCGTGAATCGTTTCAAAAAAATATTATTATTATGATGACTTATATTTTAAGTGCGCCCTTTTGTAAAATCAATTACTCCAAGGGCGCACTAGGAAATGACTGACCGAACAGTGCAGGCTTTAGAAGTTTCTTAAATTTAACGTCATTATCATTATACTTAATACTAACATGGAGGTTATTCCACGCCAACGGACCCGCAACGCAAAACATAAAATGACCTGGCTCTTACTTAGAATTGAACACACGTTTACTGGATAAAAAGACAGGTATTCTGTCGGTTAAATTTTTTTTGATATGTTACTGTACAAGCAAAATCACTTACACATATGTAAATTATTTATATTTAACTTATTATTTATTTATTCTTATTTTTAAACAACAACAAGAAACGATGGCCCTGCTTCACCACAGGGGTAGCTAGAGAGAATGGACCGCCACACTACTCTATCCTGACACACTTCTCTAATATTCATACAACGCATCCACCACATTCATAAAACGAGTCATACAAGGACGTCGATTCTTCCGACATCTAACACGATCAACCTTTAAAAATTAATTAATTTGGTAATGTCATGTTTTCTTCAGTCTACCTCGACTCTGTCCTCCATTTACATCATTAACGTATACTTTCTTAACCATTATTTCTCCTTTCATGCGCTCCATATGTCCGAACCAACGCACCGATCCTTTCATAATTTTGTTCATAATACCTTCTTCCGCTCTACATTCCTTTCTTATATCAGCATTTGAGATTCTGCCGTATATCGTTCTACCACACATACGTCTTAGGGACCTCATCTCTAACGCATTTATTCTGCTCTCATTCTTATTCTGCCATTTCCTTGCTCTGCTTCCATACATAAGGGCTGTGACCAGAACTCCATTGTAAACGTATTTTAGATTTATATATTTTATGGTATTCTTGTAACAAGCCATTTGTATGGAAACTACATGAAACTGGTAAAAGAAGGATGAAAGTAGAATAAATTCAGAAGAAATAAGATCTCTTAGACGAACGTGTAGTAATTGTGTCTATTTCACGCACGCACATCGATTCCCCCCACTTTTCATGTGTACATACATAGATATGTACTCGTATATAATCTAAATGCTGGAAGAAAAAAAAATCTAAGTAAATCTTTGGTTCTAGGTATAAAGTCATTTAAGGATAATGGAAACTTATACGTGGTTAAGTATTATTCGAATCATAAACCTATTCAAGCCCACTTTTTATTATAATATACACATTATATTACAAGCATTAGAAAATTCACTAAATATCTAGGAAATAATTAATGTTTTTAAATAAAATTTCTTGGCAGAAGTTCAATTTAAATAATGAAAACAAAAAAAAAGTTGATACAAAATTTCTTTATTATTATGTATTTAGTGTGCTTGTAGTCTAGTAATATCAGGAGTTTCACTAAAGAACATCAAGGAGTTTGTCTACCTCGCGAGCGAAATAACATGGGACGGTCGGTCTAAGAGCGAGGTCAACAGCCGTATACATCAGGCTAGGCTTGCATTTAATAAAATGTTGAAAATAATATAATCAAATAATATATACCTTAAACTGAGAATAATCCTCATCAGGACCTATGTATGGAGTATCTTGATGTACGGCTGCGAGACATGGTGCCTATCCGAAAGAGATAAACGGAGACTTGAGGCTTTTGAGATGTGATCCTATAGAAGACTATTAGGAATTTCCTGGAGAGACCACATCGCAAATGAAAAGGTTATCCAAAGAATCGAAGGAGAAAGGCACCTGCTCAGGACCTTGTCCGAAAGGCGTGCAAGATGGATCGGCCATGTAATGCGACAAGAATGCCTCTTGCATGCCATAATGGAGGGTACGACCTAGGGGACAAACTCTATGGGCCGCCCACGTCGAGAGTACCTGGAGGACCTGTTGGTGGACGTGTGCTGCTCATCATATGCAGATTTCAAAAGAGCCGCACAAGACAGGGAAGAATGGAAGACAAGAATAGAATAAACCAATCCCAGAATTGAAACCAGAGAAGAAGTGTGCTTCCACTTGTGTCTTTTGTTCGACCGGTTCGACCGGACACCAGAAGATGGCAGCAAGCTGCAGCAGAGCTCTCTTAGACAATCGTGTAGTGAATGTGTATATGTCACGCACGCATGTCAATTCCCTCCACTTTTTTTAATATTTTTTTTTGTATAATTTTTTTTGTTTGTTTTCATTATTAAAATATCTCTGAGGTTATCCATTTAATATTTCTATTCATACAACAAATATCCTGAAAACTTGAATGAAATCGGTAAGAAACGTAAAATAAAAAGTATAGAAAAATAAATTGTAGATCGTTAACACGTTGTCTGCGTAAAAATATCGCATGTTTTACGGAGATCTTGAAAAAGACCAAACTGTGCCAAAAAGTTGTAGATGCGCTGCATATACTCCCATTGTTTACCGACCGGATGTCGAAACACATGCACTTATTCTTTGAAGTCGCCGCCTGAAACGCGCTAAAGGCATAGTCACACTAACATATTTTGCGTTTATCTATAATTTATTTTGAACGAATTAAATTATCTTACCTCTTTTACTACATGTTTTGTTTGACAGCAATTTATTCAAATATTGTTGATAATATTTCTTATTTACAATAATAATAATAAATAATAATATGCTAACTTTTAAAGCGCCGTTTTTGTGATGTAATCACCTCAAGGGAGCATTAAGACGTGTTTTAAATCTAAAAATCTACATTTTCGCGATCGGTTAAAAGGTGTAGTAAAACAAAGTATAAATGTTTAAATTAGGTATGAAATATAAAAAAGATGGGTTTTCAGTTTAGATCTGAAATCTGTCGGATCATTCATGCATCTGAGGTGTGAAGGGAGATTGTTCTAAGCTAATGAACCGGCTACCGCGAACGCTCAATCCCCGAAATTTGTACTGGAGCAACGCTTCAGCTCAACTAATCTTCCTATTGCCGAGGAGTTCGCCGAGCCAAGTGTGGTTTTTCTTGTATTTAGGCTGTCCGTTATACAGAGTTCAGATATATACTCGTAACTTGGTGCCATTCCATGTAACGTTTTGAAGACTGTCCAGCAGAGTTTATACTGGATTCTTTCTGGACTTTTAAGCCATTGAAGTTCTTTGAGATGTAATGTTATATGGGACTTTTTTGGAATGTCTTTAATGAGTCTTGCTGCTGCATTGAACGCAGATTGAAGTTTGTTTATTTGTTGTTTTGGAATGTTTGCATAAATTCCATTACAATTATCAAGTCGTGACACAACGAAGGAATTCACAAGGAAACAGGAACATATTGTTGAAAAAGTTAAAGAGGTAGTTTTCTTATTACTGATAGTCTGAAATCGTACAATGATATTTTTGGATTTTCGGAATGCTATAGGTAATGCGCAATCAAAAATATTATTTGTAATAAATGAATGCCAATTTTTGTACCATCTTATAGTTTCGTAAATATTTCACGGGTTGCAACAATTTTTTAATAACAGTCTAATTGTTTTCTCAATCAAGATGTTTTTGAAATAATTGCTGATGAGTCCGGGTGAGAATGGGTTGAGAAGAACGTGTTCAATGTTTTTTGTCTAGTATTATCTGCCCTCTGAGGGAAGGAATGACCTTACATTTCAATCTGCCAGTATATTCGGTATCTCGCCTCTTACGTCTCCACATTTCGGATAATGGTACTCCAGTGCAGAGTTTGGCTTTTATCTCTTTGCAATTTCCACAAAGGCAGGAAAGATAACTGCTTTGCCGACCGCCCTTCTAAGATTCGCCGCCATCTTGGAAAGTGACCAGACCGCCCTCCATTTGAAGTAGCCATAAACTTTATGTCACTTTGTACCAGTTTGAGGTTATGAATATACCCAAAAGTTTTTAGATTTAATAAAAAAAAATTAATATCATGTACAAATGCATGTTAAATACATATTAGATTAAACGTTTGTTTTCTAAAACTTTTATTTGATTATACAATATATTATCAAATGTCCACAAAGGAGCATAGGTAGATACTTCTTAAGATCTAAATAGTTTGAAATTGATGTAATAATAAACAACATAAACATTTCAAAAGTATCAAATTATTCAATTAAAACGAAAGAAAATCACAGTTTTCTAGAAGTTTTATTATATTTTAGGGAATGACATATATCGCCCTTATAAGGCATTATCAAAGACATTTGATAATGTCTTAGTAGGGCAAAATATACCATTCCCATAAAATATAATATAACTTCTAGATGACGTTTTCATTCGTATTAATTATTTAATATGGAGTTTTACAACATTGTTCAAGAAACAATAAATACGAGTAATATTAAATTATTATTCCATTAATAATTGGATACAACAAACCATTACGCTATTTTTACGGAGGGGTAGGCAGAAAGATTGGGTCGCCACTATATTGGATCCTGACATCCCTCTCTAGCTTCTTTCAAGATTCACACAGCGAGTCATAAACGCACATCGATTCTTCTGACTTATTACATGACCGACATTTATAACTTTATTAATTAGATCATTTTCCTCGGTCTCCCATGACTCTGTTCTCCATTTTCACGGTCAACGTATACTTTCATAATCATTATTTCTTTATCCATGCGTTCCATATGTCAAAATCAACGCAGTGATCTTTTCATAATTTTGTTTACAGGTAATACTTTCTTATGCTCATTCTTATATCAGCATTTGAAATTCTTTATTACACAAATGTCTAATGGATCTCATCTCTACCGCAATTATTCTGCTCTCATCCTTCTTCTGCCAGTTTCATAATTCAGGGTTGGATGCTTAATTTCTGTACATCAGGGTTTATTGCCTCACTTCCCTATGTAGATCAGGATTGTGAACAATTCACCAAAGTGTTTCACCTTTATTCTTTAATTAAACAAATCGTTTGTGTACTCGTATTTTTAAGCTACAAAAAGATGAAATATTTATAACAGTTGCGCTGCGCAAAACCAAAAATCAAATCAGTTTATTTTCACAAAATATATTACAAACAACAATTATAGTTTAAGGCATCTATTGAGAACAGGCAGGTTGGTTCTGCATGCTGGGAGATAAAACAGTCTCAGCTGACGCTGTCGAAGAGAACTATCCGGAATATAAAGATGGATAGCCTCCAAGATGACGAAATTCTCAATGAATCCCCTGATAATTCTGAAGAAATGGGTAAGTGTGCACCCATATCTTCTTATCTGCAAACTATTGGTCCCCAGCATGCCCAAGAAGCAGTGGCGGTACTCCCATACAAGCCGAAAAGCCGGGCTTGTCTTAAAAAATCTACAATAAAACGATGTTTTTTGCGTGTCGTCTACGAATAAAATACAAGTAATATTTTAAATTTTCACGCGAGTTAAAGCGATTTAATTAAAATGACTCCGCTGACATGCGCAGAAATGACCTACGTGTATGTTTTGTTTCACTCATACGCGTCGTATTTTATTTCACTCATACGTACCGTATGTGAGATGCCCATGAAATCGCCTACGTCCACATGTTTTGTTTAATGTTTTCGATGGGCTTCATATTGGGCTTGCAAAATGTAAAAGGGTCTTTGTCGCACTTATGTATTCTTGGCTTGTAATCATATAGCTAGGTGTATATACACTAGAAGATTTCTACAATTTTTGTTGGATTTGAAGCCGAGCTTTATCATTCTGAAGTATGTTACAATTCGATGTGTCACGAACTTCATTTCTATTGTCAGAATGCTATTTGTCATTTACGTTATATGCAGAAATGTTTTGAAATGAAAGATTATGTGATTTCTTTATTAACATTAATTTATAATTCGTGTTTCGGTGTTAACAAATTTATGATTCTTTATTAACAGCTTATTTCTTATTAATTATATTTATTCTTGTATGTATAAACACATTATTACATTATACAAGAAAAATGAGTTTGGTGACACAAAAAAATATTTTTTTATGTAGATTTAAAATGCGCCTAAAATAGGATTTAAAATCAATTAATTTTGAAAGATAAAGTACTTTTAATCCGGAAAAATACATTATCGTGCCCCTCTACTAATATTATAACACAAAAGTCGGGCGGGTTTGCCTTACTGGTTGACCCTAGGCACGCCACTGCCAAGAAGATCTTTATATATAAGAATAAGGAATAAGGAAAAAACCTTTATATATAAGATAAAAATGTTAAATCTCTTCTCTAAACATGTCTCCGTAATGTGATATTTTACAGGATATAATTATAACACCCTTCCTTATTTACCCTTAAACTTTCTGGACATCCCTGGTTTATCAAGCTTTGAAAATCTCTCTAATAATAATTAATGTACCTGAGTACTTCTATCTTAATAATTACTAAGTTGTGTACTTCAACGTTACTTGGTTTACGAAAAAACACTAATGAAATTCTCCGTGTTCCCTGGTTCTATTAAGAGTCCTTGTAACGGAGCGGCAAAAAGATCCTTTCAGAATATTTTCTGCGGTAAAGTAAAGTGGATACGTTTTATCATGGCTCAGGATAAATCGGATCAAGATATCGTTCTTCTTTAAAGCCGATAAAATGCACTTTATTCTGTAAAAAATGTCAAAATAGAAATTAATGCTATTAACGATATACCATATAAATATATATTTTTTAACATTCTAAAATTGATAACTCTGAGATTGTGATACCCCTATGTCTTGCTCAAGACACACCACGAGCCAAATTTTTCATTAATCTGTTTATCGCACTAACTACGCTCAGAGCGCGGCATTTATCGAATTTGTGACAACTACAATAAACATTTGAAGAGATTTTTTTATTATCATTTTTTATGTATATAACGGGTCGTTTGAACCCAACTACTGTATACAATTTATTTTTAGCTATTAAATTGATTTTCGTGACATGTGATAGGTAGCCAATCTATGGCCATTTTATTATCACGTGAATTCTACACCAGAACTAAGTTAAATTAAAAACTAAGAACTATTTTTTATAAATGTAAATTCAGTCGACGATGACTTAAAAATTAAAAAGAGTACTAAAATGGCATCTTTAAGGTGATGTTTGAACTATAATGTATTTTTAAAACACTTTGCACCTTTGTTCAGTTATTGGTTATGTTTAACACAAATTGGGATAAAAAACTAATTTTTCACATTTTTGAGAGGGCCTTAAATTATTTGTAATTCTTTCAGTTTAAAACAAGAACTAAGAATTTTTATTATGAATATAAATTCAGTCGACGATGTCTTAAAAATAATAATAGAGTAATGATAATATTAAAATATTTTTGTAAATTTATAAAAAAGAGTATCCTTTAAAAATCTCCAATTAAATGATTATATATATTATTTAAAAAACTGGTCCAAATTAAAATAAACATCAAAATCGGAGAGATATCTCCAGGCGTTATCTAGCAATGTATGTTAATGGCGGTAGCCTTTCACAATGCGTTAATAAAGATCTTCTGCTTAATGCTTAATCCAATCTTAATAGATGGCGCTAGTGTAGATTGAAATAAAAAAAATGTGAAGTGTTGTCCACCATTGTAGCATATCTTCCAAAAATTTGTCAGACGTGGTGGTCGTAAAAAGGGCGGAAAAGGGGATGACAGGTCATAAGTCCTGTAAACGCCTCGACCACCATATTCTGTTTCCAATTTGCATCATCGTCTCTATTGAGATACAATTAATCCTTAAAATGATAACCCGCAATGGGTAAAATCCAGTATTCATCTACATGTATTTGTATATATTTAAAATGTTATCTATATATATTTTTTTAATTAAACAATAAATAAATTTACACGTATCATATTTTAAAATACTGATTTCTAATACAATTTAGGAATATATTTGAACTAGCAAAAATCTGTATGAAAATTAAATGGCCATAATAAAACAAATCTACTTTTCTTTCTAGCTAGCATTTTAAAAATAGCGAATTTTGAGAGAAATGCGTAAATTTTGCCTTAATTACTTTATCCAATATCACCCAGCGCCACTAATGTAAGCATATTTAAAGTTTTCAACAAAAAGATTTTTAGGTAATTAAATTTTATCTTTAGATACTTGAGCTCTGATTTCTATGGAGAGAGCTATATTAATGTTGGATAAGTTCTTTTCTTATTTAAGTTTGATACAGGCGTAAGAAGACCACTAAGGTTTCTTTTACGTAAGTAATAGAATTAATTTGAAAAGCTATTCGTAAATAATAAGTGGTCTTTAATTTGGCGATAAATTTTTTTCTATGAGAATTTGAAAATAAACTTATAAACTATATCAATTAGCTATTATTTACATACATATCACACATATCTAAATCATTGATAACAGATAATTTCAAATGCATACGTCTGTTTTTGGGGAATAAAATAATAATACACTTTTATTTTAATTAACACCAACCGGTTTCGCTCCCACTGGAGCATCGTCTGGGTGAGAGAGTAAATTTTAAACACCGGTTGGTGTTACCAAATAAAGGGTTTTACTCCAAATTACTAAAAGTGTATTATTATTTTATTTAATAATGTCACACCACAAATTAAATGCTTCATACGAAAGTTTTGTTTTCAAGGAGTTATTACATTGTATGGAAATGATGTATTCCACTATGTTTAAGGCTTAATATCAATTTGATTATGCCTTACCGAGGTGAAATTAAATAAAACAATTTGAAAACATATTTTTATTGAAAAAAACTAACTAACCATCACGCCATCTCCCCGGAAGGGTAGGCAGAGAGGATGGATCGCCACAATACTTTGTCATGGCATACCTCTCGGGCTTCCTCTATATTCGTACATCGTACCATGCACGCACGTCGATTATTCCGACTTCGAATGTGGCCGCCTTTCAGTAATCGATTAATTTGGCCATGCCATGTTTTCCTCGGTCGTCCTCGGCTTCTTTTCCCACTCACGCTGCTCGTGTACAACTTTTTGACAATTCTACTCTCTTCCATTCGTTCCATATGTCCAAACCATCTCAGGGATCCTTTTTTAATTTTATCCATGAAGCAGTCATCTGCCTTACATTTCTTTCTTATTTCATCGTTCGGTATTCTACCATACAACGTTTTCCCGCACATTCTTCTTAGTGATCTCATTTCTACGGCGTTTATCCTGCTTCCATCCTTCTTTTGACAGTTCCAAGCTTCACGGAAGTAACATACATGAGAGTTGGCACTAGAACTCCATTGTGTACCACTATCTTTGCTTCTGTGGATATATTTCTATGTTTTTATTCCTTAAATTATTTAATATCGATATTTTCGTATAAAGCATTTGATTTGTGGTGTGTCATTATTAAACTAAAATTAGAACACCTTCATGTTACGTTTTTACACCACTTTATTTTGTTTTATTAAACTAACCGGTTTCGCTCTTACCGGAGCTTCGTCAGTGTTACAAAACAAACTATACTATAATGTGTAAATTTAAATCATTACCAAGAAACAATAAAGAAAGTTTTGTATATCTGTGGAATGCTAGCCGATTACTGAATCCCAACAGACGCCGTTAGAAAAGCTATAATGTTATTTTTGTAATACTTTGTGAACATTATCTTCTTGTCTCTTATTTCAAATATATATAATATTTTCAACTGAATTATTGTTTCGTGGAAAAGAAAATTCGTCATCATATTTTTCAAATTCTTAGAATCTTCTTCTTCTTCTTCGATGGCCCTACAGCCCATATCGAGCCTTAGCCTCCAGTATTCTTCGCCTCCAACTTCTCCTGTCCTCCTCTTCGACCCTCCAATCTGACACTCATTAATCTTGCTCCATCTCTCCCAACTTCATCCTCCCATCGCAGCCTTGGTCGTCCAATTGGTCTTCTACCACCTGGGTGCCACTCCAGCAATCTTTTTGGGGTTCGCGATGACGGCATCCTCTGCACGTGACCGGCCCATCTCAGTTTATTCAGTCTGACCTGTGTGGAGAGACTGGGAGCTTTGTAAACATTGTACAGCTCGTCATTATGCCGCACTCTCCAGCCTTCACCATCATTCACAGGCCCCAGAATTCTGCACAGCAACCTTCTCTCAAAAGTATCCAGTCGCTCTGCAGATTTCGCTGTCATTGTCCACGCCTCACACCCATAGGTCACCCACCCACGCATCATAAAAATTCTTAGAATCTTGTTATAAAAATAGTCAGCCAATCACTGTCCACAGAAATACCCAGAAATTAAACTACCAATGCACCTATAATTGTTAACCACTTCCACAAATAATCTGTGTAGAAGTGGCGGGGACATACCCCAAAGACTATATAACTAACACATTATATTTAATAAATATTTGTGAAATGTATACTTATATCTGTATACGAATCCTGGATTTTCACCTGTGGGTGGTTAATTTAAATTTTTAATTGTATCTCAATAGAGACGAAGAAACAAACTGGAAACTGAATATGGATGATCAAGGTGTTTACAGGACTTATGACCTGTCATTGGTTGGGTTAAGCGCACGCTTTATGTAATTACAACATTCCCCATTCCACCATTGTTATTATGATCATACATGATACATTTTTGGAAGTTGTATATATACTCCAAATCCATACCTATCTTCACGTATTTAAGCCTGCACACTCGAAGATGTCCTCATAATTTCATTTTTCATTTCATTTCATTTAATTTATTTTGATAATAATCACAAACATTACAGACATACAATTCCAAATCGTTCGTAATTACATTATAAACAGAGAAGCATTAAAAAAATAAAAATTATGCTTAAGAAAAAAAAAAAAAAACTTGATATTGCATCCCTGAGGCAACTCACACTATCATGAAATATGTCGACCTCCGAGGCGATCCAATTCAGCAATAAGATTGCCCTACCCACAGGCATAACCATCGGCAGGTTGGTTCTGCAGCGTGGCAAATAAAACACTCTGTGCTCTCTTTGACGAAGGTAATTATCAGGGACAAATAGACCTACATCACTCAGGACATCGCCGCTAATCAGCTGAAAGAAGTGAACTCCCAAGTGAATGTTCCTCCTTCTCTCCAATGATTGGTAGCTTAGCATACCTAGCAAGAATTCAGTCGGAAAGAGCCACTTGAATATTTCATATCACTTATAGAATTTTCAGTTCTTCTATTTTTAAACAACTTTTGTTTATTTTAATAACATCACTTTGTGAACAGATTGGAATCTCAGTATGTTAGTACATAATAACCTTTTGAAAGAAAAAAACATACTTAAATGTTTACCTTGTTTTTTATATATATTTATTTAGGAGAGAGTTTACGTACATTTTTTGTCAAATGACATTTTAGAATAAGCGTATTCTATATTTTCACGTAAAAGTTGAAAAGGTCATTGCGTATTTGTTCCAGGGAATAAAAACCATTTGTCATGCGTCCCATGTTTTCTATTGGGAATTCAAACGTGAAAAAACATTCCACGTAAATTATTACTGTGGCGTTGAATATTTTTTATGCAAAATAACTCACAAATTATATTTCGTGTGATTCAGCGATCTTCAATATTTAGAGTTATTAGAACCAACGATATAATTATTTTAAGGATTAATTGTATCTCAATATAGACGAAAATGTATATCGTCTCCCGCGGAGCGAAAAGAGAAGGATGGAGTGCCGCATCAGTAAAAGTTTGACAGTCCATTCTTTCTGCCTATTCTTTCGGGGAGACGTCGTGATGGTTAGTTAGTTAGTTATGTATATTGTTTTCGGAAACAGAATATGGTGGTCAAGGCGTTTACAGGACTTATGAACTGTCATTGGTTGGGTTAAGCGATCGCTTTATGTAATGCAACATTATTCATTAATGATATTTCTAACGAAATAAAGTTTTCAAAATTTTTGTTATTTGCTGATGACATAAAAGTTTTCTCTGAAATAGAGAATCCCTCAGATTGCTTGAAGCTTCAGTGTGACATTCAGAGCATAACCCAATGGAGTAAACGTAACAAATTATTCTTCAACGTCTTCAAGTGCTTTGTTATGTCATACACACGGGCATCGAAAACATTATACTTTCGCTATCTTATGGATGGGGTACAGCTTGAAAGAGCTTCTACATCCAGAGATCTCGGTGTTTTGTTCGATGCTCAATTATCGTTCAATCTTCACATATTTACTCTATGTAATAGTTCCATTAAAATGCTTGGATTTGTTTTTAGGAATGCCAAGATATTTTCGAACACACAGGTACTTCAGGTGTTGTATAATTCCCTGGTAAGAAGTCGGCTGGAATATAGTTCCGTTATTTGGTCACCGTCTGGGATCCGATATTCTCTGATGGTGGAGCGAGTGCAGAAAAAATTTCTGCCCTTTTTTACCTCAGGGAGCGCGGTTATTACCCGTGGCTCTTTTCGACTGAATTCTTGCTTGGTATGCTAAGCTACCAATCATTGGAGAGAAGGAAGAACATTCACTTGGGAGTTCACTTCTTTCAGCTGATTGGCGGTCGTATACAGAACTCGGATTTCCTGAGTGATATAGGTCTATTTGTCCCTGATAATTACCTTCGTCAAAGACAGCACAGATTGTTTTATTTGCCACGCTGCAGAACCAACCTGCCAATGGTTATGCCTGTGGATAGGGCAATCTTATTGCTTAATCGAATCGCCTCGGAGGTCGACATATTTCGTGATAGTGTGAGTTGCCTCAGGGATGCAATATCAATGTTATGATTATTTATAATTCTTAAACTTTTTTATTTATTTATATGTTTTTATGCTTCTCTTTTAAATTCTCATAATGTAATTGCAAACGATCTGGAAATATGTCTGTAATGTTTGTAATTTTTATTAAAATAAATGAAAAAATGAAATGAAAAAAATTAAATGAAATTCCCCATTCCGCACTTCTTACGACCACTACGTCTGAATTTTTTTGTTGAAAGATGTATATATGGTGCTATGTTGAGAAACACTTCACATATTTAGTTAAATCTACACTAGCGCCATCTATTAAGATTAGATGTAAGCATTAAGCATAAATCTTTATTAATGCAATGTGAAATGCTACGCAATAATCATACATTGCTAGACAACGCCTGGTCGTAAGAAGGGTCGAATAGGGAATGTTGTACTACATAAAACGATCGCTTAACCCAACCAATGACAGGTCATAAGTCCTGTAAACGCCTCGACCACCATATTCTGTTTCCAAAAACAATTTACATCTTCGTCTCTATTGAGATACAATTAATCCTTGAATTGATAACCCGCAATGGTAAAATCCAGTATTTGTCTACAAGTATTTGTATACATTCAAAACAAAATGTTTAATAATTATTCGGTACCGATCGATAACTTTCAATTAATTTTTAAAATCAAAAACTTAAGAGTACATGCATACAGAGCCAAGGGATCCGTCTTCTTTCTACACCTCGACAACCTCAATTTTGCCCTTTATGACCTATGCACATACCCCAGGTAGGACACCTTCCAGACCTTGATATCAGTCAGCAATTGTCTATTTATTCTTGTTATTTGTAGCACAACAATATTGCTTACCAAATCGGTCCATAGAATGCGCCATATATTTTATATACAAGGTGTCTCAATAGAAAGTTTATATTTAGTGGATCAATTAAAAAAAAAAGTCTGCTCAGATCATCCTTCCACCGCAGTAGCAGTCAGCCTGCACTTCTCTTTGCCGTCCACGGTCTCCAAGTCAGCAGTATTCTTGTCCATTTTTCGTCCGAGCTTCTGTCTACGTGACCTAACCATTGCCATTTTAGAGTTGCTACCCGGTGGATGATGTCGGTGACCTTTGTTTTTCTCTCACCGTATCGTTTCTGACTCTATCCCTTAGGCTTATTCCAAAAATGGCTCTTTGGGTCACTCGTAGTTTCTCGGCACTTTGTGTGGACGATGTAATAGTTTCAATACCACAAGTACCAACTGGCAGAACACAGACTTCATAAACTTTTCGTTTCAGGTTAATCGGTACTGTCCGGATTTTAAGGATGTAACCCATTTTCCCGAAAGCTGCCCAGCTTATTCTAATTTTTCTCTCATCTTATCCGCAGAGCTCAAGAGAATAATTGGAAAAGCGAAACTAGTTGGCATCAAATTAATATAATAACCATACCGTGGTTAAATCCGGCATTTCACTCGGGTATGCTGGGGTATAACTCCCTCGAACTGAGGAGGGAAGGATTCATGGCAACGTATTTTTTCAAGCTGATTCGGGGTTCTATTAAGGACCCCTATGTTCTGGAGTAAATAGGTATTTTTGTTCCTGATAATTACCTGCGACAGCGCCGACATCAATTGTTCTTTGCTCCGTCACGCAGAACCAATCTTCCTTTGGTAATGCCAGTAGGAAGAGCAATTCGGACGTTGAATCTAATCGTCTCGGATTTGGACATTTTCAGTGTCAGTGAGGCAGTATTCATAAAAAAATATATTACAAATTCTGGAAAGAGTACCGCCTCACTGACGTCGACATATATATTTTTTTCTTGTATACAACAGGTCGCTTAAACCAAATTACTATATACACATTATTTTTAGCTATTATATTGATGATTCACATGACATGTGATAGGTAGCCAATCTATCGCCATTTTATTGTCACGTGAATTCTACACCAGACCAAAGACAGTGTGACAATCACATTGGCATCGCCGGGAATCGAACCCAGGACCTTTGGTATGGAAGTCAGAGCTCTTACCACTCTGCCACGAAGGTCGTCGTCGTTTTATCTTTGCTACACCGTTTTGTGTCCAAATGAGTCGCCTAAATGTTTTTCGTTTGTTATGTCTCATTTGTGTATTATGTATAAATAAATACAAAGGTTATTAATTTATTTTATATTTTTAAAATGTCTAACCACAAAGTGAGTGCTTTATATGAAGATATAAACTTTTTTTGAGACACCTTGTATAATATGTATTATATTACTTTTCACTTAGCCCTGAATGCCTCGTTGGGAACTGCCAGACGGTGAGATGTTTCAGTTTAGTGCCCGATTTAGAATCCCGAAATGTAGAGTGTTCGACAACAGAGATTTATTAACTCCGAGAGTTATATTGTGAAGCACCAACCGTAAAGCGACTTTAAATGGCTTTATGTTAATTGCTGCCGTTTTCGACGGTTAAAAGTGCTTTCAGTTAGCGAAAAGTGGAGATGTTTTATGGCTGTGAAAGGTTACGCGAAAGTTTCTATTATGTTTTATTTTAACTAATGAAAATAACAATAAAAAGTATTCGTTTTAATGAAATTTAACTACTCTTCCGCTCTACATTCCTTCCTAATATCAGCATTTGAAAGTACAGGCATGAAATTTCATCTCCGAAGGCTTCCCGAATCATGGCCAGGGTCTCGATACTGGTTTTTTTCAGCCGAATGCCGAATTTGATGATCACTGTGCCAGTTCTACCGTTGCTCGGAGAGGACTGAGCAGCGGCGCGTTTGGTAGCTGCGACTCCTCCCTACCATCTCCACTACTCGGCGCATCCCGCTACCCCTTCTAGCGCATTCAGGAATTTTGTTCTCGATACTTTTGCGACAGACCCTGTATATCATACGAGTATATTCTTCGTTTGATTTAAGATATAAAATGGGTATCCAATCAATGCAAATAAATCTTGTGTTAAGTCTCTCCAATGCGAATTATAAATCAAAATATTATATCTTCTATATTAATTTTCTCGTTTTATGGATTTACAGTTGGATAACTATGAAAACACATTGTTTTATAACAACACTTAATTAATATGAATGAAAACTTCTGTCTTCTAGGAGTTTTATTATATTTTAGATGGAATGATATGTTTCGCCTTTCTAACGGTTATCAAATGATAATGCCTTAGTAGTGCCTTAATGTTTTCATTTATATCAATTATTTAATATGAAGCTTTACATCATCGTTCAAGAAACAATAAATAACATAACTTTATTATTTATTTAATTGCAGACATGTTTCTGGCTTTATTTATATATTTTTTTTTTAAATTTAATTGTATCTCAATAGAGACGAAGAAACAAACTGGAAACTGAATATGGATGATCAAGGTGTTTACAGGACTTATGACCTGTCATTGGTTGGGTTAAGCGCACGCTTTATGTAATTACCCCATTCCACCATGGTGGAATGGGGAATGTTGTAATTACATAAAGCGTGCGCTTAACCCAACCAATGACAGGTCATAAGTCCTGTAAACACCTTGATCATCCATATTCAGTTTCCAGTTTGTTTCTTCGTCTCTATTGAGATACAATTAAAAATTTTAAATTAACCACCCACAGGTGAAAATCCAGGATTCGTATACAGATATAAGTATACATTTCACAAATATTTATTTATTTATTTATTAAGAGTAACATACAGCGATATCAATAACATATATATAATAAAACATTTAGAATAATTAAAATAAGGCCAATTACATGCTACCACAACGTCTTTATTTGGTCTTTCTTCTATGCACTCATTTAAACAATAAATAAACATAGAATCGTCACCTATGCTTAAAATAGGAGTGGATTTATGCCTCAGTGTGGGGGTAAATTTGAACTCATTAAACATTAAGGGGGGGGGGGATATTTCTAATGCAGGAATTGAAATCATAAGGACAATGAGTACATCGTTTACAAGGCCCTGGAACTGGAAGACGAAAGGAGGGGACCAAGTCGGCCTCCTGCAACGTGAATGTCCACAGTTGAGAACGCCTGAAAGCTCTGGGACTAGATAGCCAGATGACCCTGGATCATGTCACTTGACGGAGCCGTATTAGGAGAGCTGACCCAAAATAACGGGAAATGGCTAGGCGAAAGAAGAAGAAGCTTATAATAATTATATTTATTATTTTACCCACACTCTTAGGCATAAGTCCACCTCCATATTTAGAATATATAATAAGTGACGATCTCTATATATATATCTACCCATCACGCCATCTCCCCGAAAGGGTAGGCAGAAAGAATGGACTGCCACACTTTAACCGATGAGGCACTCCATCCTTCTTTTTTCGCCCCCGCGAGAGACGCGGTTTGATGGCTTGCGAACCTCATCGCCACCAATAGGCATCTCCAGAGTGACGATTCTGTGTTTATTCATTGTTGAAATATGTGCATATAAAAAGGACCGAAATATGTCTGCAATTGAAAAATAATGAAGTGTTATGATAATACAAAGACGGCGTGCTCCTCTACGAGTATATCTCTAATATCTAACATCTCTCTATTATCGGCGAACAGATTGAGTCAGTCAAAACATTCATGTTCCAGAACCAACGATGATTAAATAATAAACTAAATGCAAAGAGCGCAATATCGTTTTGTTCACCTAATCTGGGTTTACAGAGGGTTTAAGTTGGTTTTATGCCAAGGTATGCACTTGCATAGAGCCAGCCGGCTACCGCGTTTTAGCGTTTTACTTATTTTGAATGCAGCGGGGGGTGTAAGGATAAAATGTGTTTCCATTCCATGTCTCTGCATAATGGTGCATTGCGCTGATACACATCCCACAGATACATCTTGTGCACACAAATTTGACGCTATGTACTCATGGGATTGTATAGGATAGCAAGGCTTAATTTTGACTGTAAGTGGGTCAAAGCCAGAATAATGTAAGCTGGTTTAGTAATCCGACAGATATACGAGTATATGTAAAATCGACAATTTCAATTTAATATTACGAAATATTCTTTCAATTTTAAAAAATAATATGTTTCAGATCTTCTTCGATCTACGACCTTCGTGATTGCCACCCCGAAGGTTCCGGTTTCGATTCCCGGCGAGAACAGTGTGATTGTCACACTGTATTAGGTCTGGTGTAGAATTCACGTGACTATCTATCACATGTCATGATAATCATTATGATAACTGTAATACCCTTTACATCGATTTGGCTAATGCTGTCAAGATGTAAAGAGCGATTCAACAAAATAATAATAATAACAATAAAACCCATAATGGAACGAATGGATGAGAGTAGAATGGTTAAAAAGTTGTACACAAGCAGCGTGAGTAGAAAAAGAAGCCGAGGACGACCGAGAAAAACATGGCATGACCAAATTAATCAATGTTAAAGTCCATTGTTTTGGCGGAAACACTATGATACTTCAACATTATTACTCTTAAAATTTAAAACACTGTTATGATATCACAATTTCTTTTTATTCACTGAGAGTGTCGCGACAGCTGATGTTGGCATCATCATGGCGTTTATTGTTACACCTGATGTTGCCAAATTCGGTTGACGAAACAGTTGTCGCGACACTCTCAGTGAATAAAAAGAAATTGTGATATTATAACAGTGTTTTAAATTTTAACAGTAATGATATTATTTCAGGTAAAGCTTAAGTTTAAATTCGCCGTCGGCGAGACAATGCAGGGAGCCTTCCCAATTAGTAATTGCGGAGAAGTTTCATCGCTCTGCACCTGCTTCATCCACAGCGACCTGTTAAGATTCAGAAGGAAGATTAAATTAATTAACTGTTGGTACATTTCAGTCCTCTGCCGACAATAAAGGAACTTTCCCCATTCCTGTGTTTGTAATAATAGCGAAATATGACTGTAAACGGGAAATAAACACATTTTAATACTACTGTGTTTTGTTTATATCGCATTGTAGATAATACTTCCTGTAAAACTTTCAGTTGAACTTATTGGACAAAAACGAGTGTTTTAAAACATAATTAAGTTTGATTTTCTGCGTCTTGATGGTTCACAATCTTCTTCCTCACTAATTTTGATACAAATAAAACGTTTTCAGCAAAGTAAAGTATTAAAGGTGCGAATGACGGTGTTATGAACAAAATAAAGAAAGGATCATTAAGATGGTTTAGACACATGGAAATAATGGTAAAAAAGTATGTGTTGACGATGTAAATGGAACTAGAAACAGAGGAGAATCGAGGAAAACGTGGCACGATCAAATAAATCAAATATTGAATGTCGGCCACGTGAGGAGTCAGAGAAATCGACACGCGTGCATGACACGCGTGCATGACACGATGTATGATTGTTGAGGAATCGAGAAAAATATGCCAGGAAAGAACAGTGTGGCTGTCGGTTCCTTCTGCCTATCCATTCGAGGAGACGGCGTGATGGTTACTCAGTTAGTCGTTTGGCTTTAATGTAGTAGTTTTCCGTTGCTTCCCACATTTGTATACAGCATGAACCTAATAACTGTATACTACTTTTAAGCTAATGATTTTCATGACATGATAGGTATCTAATCTGTTAGTATTTAACCGTTACGAGAATTCTATACTAGACCAAAGACAGTGTGACAATTACATTGCCATTATTTTTGTTGTTGTAAAAAATCACGTTATGCCTTTTCTTTTCAAGGATAACATATACCTATTTACATATGTTTACATACTGTTATAGGAACACGTGTGATGTGTACATATTAACACATGTAAAGTATTTTAATGCGTACCAAAACACTTTCAAGCCTTAATTTATAAAGTTTTTATTTTCGGGTAATGTTGGGGGTGGAAATTTAAATACGGGCTAAAATAGGGAAGCTCGTGAATTATCCAACAAAGTTCTTGGAAGTGGGTCACGTCGATGATTTCCGAGATGTTGTTAATGTGCGCTTAAACCCATATTAGGCCGTCATGTATACTTCTTAGGGCAAACCCTCTACAAATCCATAGCTCTGAAACAATGCGTTATCCGGATATTACAATTTGTATTTAATATATAACATATTTATTAGAAGTTACATAAAATGAATTGTGTACACAAATAACACATTTAAAATCTGTTTCGAAAAGTTTAAAATTTTTATGATTTTTGCATTGCGAGGAATTGGACGAAACTTCTTCTTCTTCTTCTTCTTCCACAGCTTATTCCCGTCCACTCCTGGACAAAGGCCTCATCCATTCGCTTCCATGTCACTCTGTCCTGTCCAGGTTATTCCGACGTGCCTGTTCAGATCACCCTTCCACCGTAGTTGCGGTCGCCCTGCACTTCGCTTCGCCGTCCACGGTCTCCAAGTCAGCAGTCTTCTTGTCCACTTTTCATCTGAGCTTCTGGATACGTGACCTACCCATTGCCATTTTAGAGTCGCCACCCGGTGGATTGGACGAATATTCCTATAAAATTATTTAATTTCTTAATAATTGATTTACTTACAAAACTGTTATATTTATTAATTATTGAGATGTATAAACATATGTTTTCTAGAAGTTTTATCACATTGTTTTTTACCTGGCTAGGACTTAAAATATATTTTATAATGCCCTTAAAAATTGAAACATATTACATTAACATATGTGTTTAATCCAACAGTATATTCACTGCAATTATGACGTGTTTGTTATTCAACCAAAATTAATTCAAAATTGATATTTTCATATTTATTGTTCATTTAAGAATGATTTAAAACTACACATCATATTTTGAAATTGATGTTAACGATAGTTTTCTAGAAGTTTTATTTTATGGTAGTACATGTATTGTCTTACTATGAGATTATCTAATATCAATGTGCCTAAGTATAGAGAAACCTTTTACTGAAAACAATAATTAATATCAAATATAAAGTTAAAATAAATCATTGTGAAAATACCATAAATACAATCAAAAAACGTAAATAAATATTTAAAAACATCGCTATATTTAATTAATACAATAAATACTTCCTAAGGTCGTTTATTGTACAACGATAAAATAGTATTTTGAAAAATTTCGTACTGTTATCACCTTAAAGGCGTATTAAAACGTGTTTTAAATCCATTTTATTATGATCACATACTATTAACAGTTATTTTATTCGAAATTACTGCTCAGAAAGCTATGAGAAGTAGTGCTTCTTGGACAATTAGGAAGAATTCAGAAATCCCAACCAAATATTTACAGTCATAAAGGTCGAGAAATAAAGGTTCTAATAACTAACTAACTAACCATCACGTCATTTCTCCGGAGGGGTAAGCAGAGAGGATAGATCGCTACATTGTTCTATCGTTGAATAATTCTCGCGCCTCTTCTACATTCACACATCGTGACATGCACGCTCGTCGATGGTTCCTACTTCGAACATGGCCGCCTTTCAGTCCTTTAATTTGGTCATGCCATGTCTTCCTTGACTTCTTTTCCCATTCAAACTACTTGTATACATATTTTAAACTATTTTTCCTTCATTCATTCGTTTCATATGTCCAAACCATCTTAGTGAACCTTTCTTAATTTTATTTATCACGTATTCATCCGCCTTACATTCCTTTCTTACTTCATCATTATATATTCTATCATAGATTGTTTTTCCGTACATTATTCTTAGTGCCCTTATTTCTACGGCATTTATCCTACTTTCATCATTATTCTGCCAACTCCAAGCTTCACTTCCATACATAAGGGTTGGGACTAGAACTACATCGTGCACAGCCATCTTTGCTTCAGTCGATATATTTATATTTGCGGTAATGACTTTGAGTGCCCCATTTATTTTGTCGAACCCTTCATCCGATATCTTTCTCCATTCTTCCATCTCTTGTAAACATGCTTCCCAGATAAACAAAGGTTCTCATAAAGTTTCTAATAGAATTAAATCGATAAAATATGCATTTATGTTGTATTATCATTGCTAAATATATAATTTTAAACGGATGTTTGTATAACGCAATATTTCAGAACACCCTCCACATGTAGGATGAAGATAGCCATTTATTGCTAGCAACAAAAACGTGATTAATGGAGATGAGATGCTGTTGTCATCCCTCCATCAATTTATCTCAAGTGCCCTTGTACGCAGCGATGATCGTCATCAATCACGTGACACTCTTAACCAGAAACTGCTCTGGGGTCATAGTAACCCATCCTCCTTCTACGGATTCAAAAAGTTGATGTGACTAACTAACTAACTAAACATCACGCCATCTCCCCGAAAGTGTAAGCAGAAAGAACTCACTGCCACACTTTGCTTTCTCGATATACTTCTCTCGCTTCCTTAACGCTCATACATCGCATCATGAACGCACGTCCTTTTCTTCGTCTCCTCACGTGGCCGACATTCAGTATTTGATTTATTTGATCATGCATGTTTTCCTCAGTTTCCTCTATTTCTAGTTCCATTTACATCGTTAGCATATACTTTTTTTTACCATTATTTCTTCATTCGTTCTTTCCATGTGTCCAACCCTTCTTAATGATCCTTTCGTTATTTTGTTCATAACACCATCATTCGCACCGCATTCAATTATCATATTTTCATTCGACACTCAGACAGAGTATCCACACATTCGTTTAAGAGATCTCATTCCTACTGCATTTATTCTACTTTCATCCTTCTTTTGCCAGTTCCATGCTTCGCTTCCATACATAAGGGTCGGTACAAGAACACGATTTAGCTTTTTTGGATAGGATTAATTTTACCAGTAAATTTTTATTGTAACACCTGATAATGTCGATATATCACACGCTTAATAGTAAACTGACCGATTATGGTTTAGGTCATAATTGAATTATCATTAGACAGAGGCTTGTGTTAACGCTATCCATCTATTTTTCACAATGTAAACGCTATCCATTCGTACGTACGATAATCGTTCACAATGTTAACGCTATCCATTCGTACGTGTTTTTCGACTGTTTTTGTTAAAACACCGACTCATATCAGATTGAGCAAAACTTGCTTTTTTGAGTTAACCCGTTGTTCTATTCAGCGTGCGATATGTAGGTAAACGAAACAGCTGTCGCGAAAAATAAAATAATAAAATTATGATAACATAAACAGCGTTTCAATAGAGACGAAGACGCAAACTGGAAACTGAACATGGATGATCAAGGTGTTTACAGGACTTATGACCTGTCATTGGTTGGGTTAAGCGCACGCTTTATGTAATTACAACATTCCCCATTCCACCTTTGTTATTATGATCATGCATGACAAATTTTGGAAGATGTATATATACTTCGTACTTCAAATCCATATCTATCTTCACGTGTCAGTTTCAATCAGCCATCTATGTAGATTTGATTGCACTTGTGAATTTTTCAAGATTAACCTATACAACCGACCCACTAACGCCATCTATGGAGAATGATTTTCGGCATTTAGCAAACTACCTTATTAACACAATGCAAAGGCTGTCGCCTAATTAACGTATTGTTAGAAGCCGCCAGGAGTATTATTCCATTCTATATGCCAAAGAATTGACCAGAATAAATACAAATATTTGTAAATGTATACTTATACCTGTATACGAAATCCTGGATTTTCATACAATTAAATTTGAATTAACCACCCTTTGGTGAAAATCCAGGATTTCGTATACAGGTATAAGTATACATTTACAAATATTTAAACAGCGTTTTATAATTTAACAGTTGATCGAATATGTATATTTTTAAAAACAACATTAAGTACCTTCAGGGTTAAAGAGCTAAAGCAGCTGATACAGAAATTACATGTTTACAAGATGGTAATACAAGATACATGTAACACCTCGCATAGCAGACTATCTGCACACTGTCATTTCTCCTGGGCTCAATGTAAGCATTACAGCGTCTTTAAAGTGTGCTATCATCGTCTCTGAAGATGAGCATATTTTTTTTAATGTAAAAAGGCATTATTTAATGTAATCCGTCGTAGAAAAAATAAGAAAGAAATATTGTAACGTTAAGTGAAACTTGCGAGAAAATGCCGCAATAGCAGTGAACAGTGGTGTGATTGAGTCGCGTATAAAAAAAATATAAGGGGAGACGAAGATGTAAATTGTTTTCTGGGAACAGAATATGGTGGCCGAGGCGCTTACAGGACTTATGACCTGTCATTGGTTGGGTTGAGCGATCGCTTTATGTTTTAACAACATTCTCCTTTCCGCCTTTCTTATGACCACCACGTCTGACAAATTTTTGGAACTTGTATATATGCTAGAATCCCACGCTTATCTTTACATTTTTAAGTTCAAGGCAAAAGGCGCCGCTGCGCCTATAACAGCTTCGGGTAAGCGGAGGGAGCCCCTCTATGGCTCGGCCATATAATAAATAAAAAAGCCAATTTTATATCGAATAGCTGAAGAAATAAAAAAGTACAACAAATTTCCTAATACAAAAATCTAATCTTAACAAGAAAGACATTTTTTAATCCACTGGGAACAATGAAAACCATTTCAACAATTTTCCACACTACACAATGTAACATGAACTAAATTTATTTTTTCAGCTTCAGCAGATAATCCCAGGTTACTTTTATAGCGGTTCGAAATTGAAAGTCTTCTTGTGTATAATATTTAAGATTTTTACAAATACGAGAATTTAATTATTATTACGAATGTAATCGTTTGTTTCTAGAAGTTGTGTTATACTATAATATATTTTATTAGAATAACAATTTTCGCTTTGCATTCATTGATAATTCGGGAAAAAATATGTACGAGTATTTAAAAAAATAGCACGTGTTTACGATTGTATTTTCAGAAATAGTTTCGTCCTTTTAGGATATTTCTATCATGTTATATTCTTTTCAATCCTATGCATGTAATTTCTAATTTATATTTGTTATGTTCTTTTCTATCTTATGTAATTTCTAATTTATCTTATGTTATCCTTATTCTCGTTTTTGTGTTTTTCCGTTATATGTTAGTTGTCTGTCTATTTGCCCAAATTTTTATATTACCTTTGTAACTAAACATGTCATTTTTGTAAAAGCTCTTTTTGAATTCACATAGATTTTAAACTTTATTTATATTAGTATTGGTCTCCTTTTCGCTCGCCCCACATGTACATCATCCGGTCACATATTGGACTGGTAAATTACCATCACTTTGTTTCTTACTGTTGTTTTTTTTTCGTAATTTCTAATTTCTATCATGTTATGTTCTTTTCTATCTCATGTAATTTCTAATTTCTCTTATGTTATCCTTATTCTCGTTTTTGTGTTTTGCCGTTATATGTTAGTTGTCTGTCTATTTGCCCAAATTTTTATATTACCTTTGTAACTAAACATGTCATTTTTGTAAAAGCCCTTGCGGGGTTTATGTCAAAATAAATAAATAAATAAATATCATAAGATGAATTTCTATCGCGTGGTGTTAATATAATATACATTCAAATAATTTTGGTGGTTTCAAAATATTTAGCTTACAAACTAAACATCACGCCGTCTCCCCGAAGGAATAGGCATGACAAATGGACTGCCAAACATTTCTTTACTTACGCACTTCTCTCGCTACCTCAACATTTATAGATCATGATATGCACTGTATCATACAGGTACGAGAATATCGAGATAAATAAATAAGTGATAAATAAATTCAAATCGAGATAAATAAATTCAAATATTCTGGTCAAAATTCTTTGGCATATAGAATGGAATAATACTCCTAGCGGCTTCTAACAATATGTTGGTCGACAGCCTTCGCATTGTGTTAATAAGGTAGTTTGCTAAATGCCGAAAATCATTCTCCATAGATGGCGTTAGTGGGTCGGTTGTATAGGTTAATTCTTGAAAAAAATTCACAAGTGCAACCAAATCTACATAGATGGCTGACTGAAACTGCTACGTGAAGATAAATATGGATTTTGAAGTATATATACATCTTCCAAAAAATTTGTCATGCATGATCACAAATAACAAAGGTGGAATGGGGAATGTTGTAATTACATAAAGCGTGCGCTTAACCCAACCAATGACAGGTCATAAGTCCTGTAAACACCTTGATCATCCATGTTCAGTTTCCAGTTTACGTCTTCGTCTCTATTGAGATACAATTAAAATTTAAATAAATAAGCATTTTCCATTGAATGAATTAATTTTTTTGGACAAAATATGAAGATTTTCTTATTATGAGAAAAATAAAATGATGATGAAAGCATTATTTGTTCGAAACCTGTCGATAAAAATAAATTCAGAAGTGGAAAAATCAGGGAATTAATTAATAAAATAAAATTATAAACTCACAAGAAAATCCAAATATGTTTTACACCATATTATGTTAGATATACTCGTATTATACATGATGAACGTATTCAAGGAATAGGTATAACTCTAGAACTTTCTCTCACGAAACTTGAAAACAAAATGTTGATTTTCCCGCCCATTCAAGATGGCGCCGCGCGTTTGTTTCAATAAGCTGAAATCGTTCCTTTGGGAAGTGTTCCCTTTGTTTGGCATTCACAAACTCCACAAAAACTGTTTGACTTCAGCTTTGAGGGCCAATTGTTATTCGGTTTGAAGTGCACATGCGTCTAACTTCTACCTATGTATACGCTATCCCGAAAATAGCCTTTTGTGAATGGGAGAACCGACATTATTTTCATCGTTTCAAATTTCACTTTGATATGAGTCGCTTTGAACTTCATTATTTTCCTTCCGTTTACTTTTCATTGGAGTAATAAAATCAGGAAAAAGATCGCTAAAAAATGAAACCGGTGGACACTTTCACAACTAAAAATCTTATACACATGTTTTAGCTTAAGATTTGAAAGATGATCAAATGATTTTACTGAAATCTCTTGATGGAAGTTCATTTTAAATAATAATTAAATAAAACGATGTTTTTTAACTACTTCCACTTTTGTCTTTATTTAGACAGCGACCGGTTTCGCCAGTCTGTCGATGCCAGCGAGCCTGGCGAAACCGGTCGCTGTCTAAATAAAGACAAAAATGGAAGTAGTTAAAAAACATCGTTTTATTTAATTATTAATTAAGATTTGAAGAAAAAAAAATTCATTTTATAATTGTTTACGTCGGAGGAACCTAAATAGAAATGAAAATAATAATAAAAATATATTTCAACAACAACAACAAACCAAAACGCCGCTTCTCCGCAGGGGTAGGCAGAGTGAATGGACCGCCACACTACTCTATCCTGACACACCTCTTTAGATTCCTCCACATTCATACAGCGATTCATACACGCACGTCGAATCTTCCGGCTTCTGACATGACCAACCTTTATTTAACAAGAATTTTTCAATGAAAGCGAAAACGGTCGTTCACAATAAAGTTCTGGTCCCAACCCTTGTGTATGGAAGCAAAGCATGGAACTGGCAAAATAAAGATGAGAATAAATGCGGTAGAGATGAGGTCCCTAAAACGTATGTGTGGTAGAACGATGTACGACAGAATCTCAAATGCTGATATTAGAAAGGAATGTAGAGCGAATGAAGGTATTATGAACAAAATTATGGAAGGATCGCTGCATTGGTTCGGACATATGGAGGGCATGGGTGAAGAAAGAATGGTAAAAAAAGTATACGTTTACGATGTAAATGGAGTACGGTGTCGAGGTAGACCGAGGAAAAATATATTATTTTAAAATTTTATTCCCTTGATTGGTTTTGCAGCTCGCTTTGGAAAACTGTTACAATCTTCTACTTCTTCTTCAGCCTTCTTCCCTCCACTGCTGGATATAGACCTCTTCCATTTTCCTCCACTCGTCCCTGCTTGTCTCTTCCACATCCAATGTTGTTCCAATTCAAGTTATGTTATCAGTCTAACTTTTATGTGATCTCTCGATACTCCTTTTCTTTGTCCAAGGCCTTTATCAACCCTAGAAGCCTAATCTACGCCTGCGAGGCTTACACGCATTCGAAAATTATTTGTCTCTTTCTAATGGTTTATTATGTCTCATTTGTGTATAATTTTAATAAATAAATATATAAAATTAAAAAAAAAGTACAACATCCTTTAGATACAATGCGAATGCACCCCTCCAAACTTTGATTTATTTGTATTTTAATAAGGCGGCTATAAAACTGGAGAGAGCCATCCATTTGGGGGCGAGGGCCGATAACATAAATGTTTCATAAAAATACTGAAAGCTTATTCTACAATAATATTTGCATTATATTACCCCATCTTATGACCAGAAGCTCTAATATCAGCGGGTGGTGAATCTGTGGCATCCCCTTAGGCGAGATTCAAAACCAAATTTCATAAACATAATGGAAGATAAACAAAAGTGTCTTTAATCCTAATTACAGAACACAGCGTACAAACATAACTTCGTTGTTGATAAACTTTCTTAAGGCGTTCTTCTTCTTCGCTAGTTTCAAACCAAAATATTGTTTCTTCTATGTTCGCCATACTTTGTGTTGTAGATGTTTTATATTATTCTTTTTCTTTTTTATATACTTTGTATAAAACACAAACGTAATTTTTTTTAAAATTAAATATCAGATATGTTTCGAACAACTCGGTCCTTCCTCAGTGATATTTTAAAGATATTTAAAATATTTGTAAACAATTTTATAATATTTGTGAAATGTATACTTATATCTGTATACGAATCCTGGATTTTCACCTGTGGTGGTTAATTTAAATTTTTAATTGCATCTCAATTTTTAATTGCATGACCCAACCAATGACAGGTCGTGGGTCCTGTAAAGGCCTTGATCATCCATATTCAGTTTCCAGTTTGTTTCTTCGTCTCTATTGAGATGCAATTAAAAATTTAAATTTTATAATATTTTAAATATCTTTATAATATCACTGAGGAAAGACCGGGTTGTCCGAAACATGTCTAATATTTAAATTTTTTTTAAATTTTAAGTTTATCTTGTATACAAAGTATATAAAAAAGAGAAAGCAAAATATTGTTTTCCAAGAAAGTAACATTTGGGCTGGTTCTTGGAATGCCATATGGGTTTTTTTAATGTGGTGGTTTCCCATTGCTTTTCGTATAGCAGGTTTCATGTTTTCCTCGATCTTCCTGTTTTCCTAATACCATTTTTATCATTTATATTTAGTTTCTTTATCATTCTTTCTTCATTATTTTTTTCCATGTACCACAATACCACAATGCCTCAAGACTTAATTCTTCAACTAGTGTGTCTTGCCAGTCATGACGTACGGAGCCGAGACGTGGACACTGACAAAAGGTCTAGTCTACAGATTCAAGGTCGCCCAGCGGGCTATGGAAAGAGCCATGCTTCGAATTACCTTTAGGGACGGATTTAGAAACGAATTTATTCGACAACAAACCAAGGCGACTGAGGTGGCTCTGCGGATAGGCGGGCTGAAGTGGCGGTGGGCTGGCCATATCTGTCGGAGAACCGACAGCCGATGGGGAAGACGGGTTCTGGAGTGGACACCGCGTACAGAATAACGTAGAGTTGGACGTCCCCCTGCCCACTGTACCAACGATATGAAGAGGAGTGCTGGACATGGATGGATGGAAGCGGCAATGGATAGGGGGCGGTGACGTGCTTTGGGAGAGGGCTACGTTCAGCAGTGGATGACAGACGGCTGATGATGATGCGTTCAAACCATCTTAGTGTCGGATTTTTTTATTTGGTACACAACATTTTAATTCACACTGCATTTACTTCTCATATTTGCATTTGACATTTGTCATATGTAGATTTACTACACATAATTATCATCATCGGTTCATTCATTCTTCTCTCTACTACCAGCGCTCAAATCAAGAAACGTACACTGGAAAACCAAAATCACCCTGTATAAAACAATCATCCGAACAGTAGTGACCTATGGGTGTGAGGCGTGGACAATGACAGCGAAATCTGCAGAGCGACTGGATACTTTTGAGAGAAGGGTGCTGCGCAGAATTCTGGGGCCTGTGAATGACGGTGAAGGCTGGAGAGTGCGGCATAATGACGAGCTGTACAATATTTACAAAGCTCCCAGTCTCTCCACACAGGTCAGACTGAATAGACTGAGATGGGCCGGTCACGTGCAGAGGATGCCGTCATCGCGAACCCCAAAAGATTGCTGGAGTGGCACCCAGGTGGTAGAAGACCAATTGGACGACCAAGGCTGCGATGGGAGGATGAAGTTGGGAGAGATGGAACAAGATTGTTAAGAGTGTCAGATTGGAGGGTCGAAGCGGAGGACAGGAGGAGTTGGAGGCGAAGAATACTGGAGGCTAAGGCTCGATATGGGCTGTAGGGCCATCGAAGAAGAATTATCATCATCATCGGCTGTCCCTTGTGTCCGAGGAAGACTGTCCTTCACGGTTGTGGGTCCGCATATGACTGAAGAGCCCGATCCTGGACCCACATATTCTGGGGCATCTGGGGCAGGGGAAGGTGCTTGTAATGGAGCCGTCACCATCTCCCAGTGGTCTCTCCATTCTCCTCCTCTTCCTCTCTGCGGCGCCGTCACGCCAAAAACACATAATCATAAGACAATCATGTCTACTGCATTTTTTCTACATTCATCCTTCTTTTAGCAGTAACATGATTCATTTCCATACATGAAGGTCGGCACAAGAACACCATTGTGCAATGCAATCACCATTGTTACACCTAATAAAGCTTACTTGTTCGTTCAGCTTCATATTCTGTAAAATATAATCAGTTACGCCACAGCCAAACGTTTCCTCTCCACTTCTCCACGAGTCTTGATCCATTCCTTTAAGGTTCAGCGCTCCACGGACCCCCGCTGGTCACTGCTGTTCGCCTTTTATTATGATCATATTTTTATTAGTTTTTGTATGAAAAGCGAGGAATCATCTAGAATTTATTATGCAGAACAATAAAATAGCAGCGCTGTTAAAGTATGTGAAAACGTCGTATTTTTTCTTAAATCTTATTTATGTTCGCTATTGAGCACAAAAAAACGAGTGTTATAATGATTTCATCATATTTTTACTGCCATACTCTTCTCTTCTAACTTAAACAGTATGTCGTACTTACGGCGAGTGGTAAGTGATGCGACTGACACACCTAAGGTCCCGGGATCGATTCCTGACGATTAAGTTTGTCACACTGTCTTTGGTATAGTGTAGAATTCACGTGATAATACAATTTAGCTACCTATCACATGTCATGAGATTCAATATGATAGCTTAACCCTTTATATTCGATTTGGCTCGTGCAGTAATGATGCAAAGAGCGATTAAACAAAATAAATAAAATATTATATATTAGGTCCTTACATATGAAATTGGCGTTTGGTATGGGAGGAACATAAAGTTGATTTTTTTTAAATATTATATATTTATTTAATCAAAGTATGTACCATTGCTATCTATGTACTTTTGCCATCTCAAAGGTAGTTCATCGATCCCTTTACTAAAAAAACCACTCGGACGGGAATCAATAAAATCTTTGAAGTCGGTTTGGACTGCCCCATCGGAGTTGAATTTTTTCCCTTGCAAGAAGTTATCCAAATTTCGAAAAAAATAGCAATCTGTTGGGGCAAGGTCCGGAGAGTACGGTGGATGTCTTAAACATTCCAATTGAAGCTCTTCTAATTTGGTAGCCGTCTGTTGTGCAGTGTGTGGTCTAGCGTTGTCATGAAGCAGCAGTGGCCTAGAGCGATTAACCAGCCTCGGTTGTTTAGCAGCTAGCTTTTCCATCATGGTTTGCAGTTGCTGACAATAAACATCTACCGTAATCGTCTGGCCAGATTTAAGAAAGCTGTAGTAAATGACACCAGCACTAGTCCATCAAACGCTCACAAGTAACTTTTTTGGAGTTAATTTTCGCTTGGGGCATGGTTTGGCTGGTTCGGCAGGGTTCAGCCATTGCGATGAGCGCTTCCGATTATCATACAGGATCCACTTTTCATCACAGGTAATGATTCGATTCAAAATCCCTTCATTATTGTGCCGGTTGAGTAATGGAACGCAGCAGTCAACGCGCGTTTGTTGATTTGCTTCACTCAATTCGTGAGGTACCCACCTTTTAAGCTTTTTCTCCTTCCCAATTTGCTTTAAGCGGATAAAAACAGTTTTATCACTAACACCGCAGCCTGCAGCTAACTCGGACGTGGTTTGCGATGGATCCGCTTCCACAATAGCCTTCAATTCTTCATTAGCAACTTTGGTCTCCGGCCATCCGCGGGGCTTGTTCTGCAGGTCGAAATTTCTAGATCGAAAACGTTGGAACCAAAAACGCACTGTGTTTTCTTTTGCGGCACCGTCGCCATACACATCATTAATCCTTCGAGCCGTTTCTGCAGCGCTGGTGCCACGGTGGAATTCGTTCTCGTAAATAACGCGATATTTCAAGTTTTCCATTTTGTAAACTGAGTGACGCAAGAAAAAAAACAATTGAGGAAAAAACAAACGAATTATAATTTTCGAAACACAAATACTTGAGTAAATAGCTGTATAAATTTGAATTTGGAATTCCTAAGCAAAGAGAAGATATTTGAGATCAATGTTGTCAGTACGGCAAAACGCCAATTTCATATGTAAGGACCCAATAATAATAATAATAATGTCACTCATCTATTTAAGTTTATTAACTCTTGCAAGCTTTAATCCTTTCATGCTCATTTTTTTTTCTTTTAGGATATTTTATTTGCATTTATATTTTTAAATGCAAATATTACTGACTAATTATATTATATATGTGTATATATAGGTACTTTTTTTTTAATCGTTTAGAACATTTATAAAATACTAATAGGATCTACACTTCCAACAGTAGGTAGGCAGAATACTCATTGTGCGCAAGAACGAAATGTATACATATTTTTTATGTAATTATTTTAAGTAAAAAACCAATAAAATGATTTTTGTAAAAAATAATCACATTCCTACTTATGAGATATGACATTCCTTGAAATTTAGATCAAATCTCCAGCTATGTGAATATCATACAGTGAAATAAATATCTGTAGAACTCAAATCAATCGTCGAAATCCTTATTAACTTTTTTTTTAAATACGTATCTGACGCATGACACTCAAAAACAAAATAACACGTATTTTTATTTCATTTTACTGCCAGTTAAAAGTTCAACCAATAATGTTGCTAAATGTTTTATCGTAATACCCAATAATAGCGCTAGATGGCTGGACTGAATAAGGAACGTAATTCCCAATGATCTTTTAATAGGAATTTCGAAAGTGGGAATAGGTATTCCCACCAGCCACGAAAGGGTTAACACGTAGAATTTGGAAACATTTTAATATAATTTTTATAAATTAAAACACATATTAGTTTATTTTTCTCGCCGTGTTTCGAAGGCTTTATATCTTCATCATTACTGCCATACAACAATAATCAGAACACGATTCAATATAATCCAGAAACGTTATTGGGCATGTGCATCGCGTGCATTTATAATTACTTTGGGAAGGAATCGAAGTATTCGTGTCTCGATCTCTTTTATTTAAAATATTCTTGTACTCTTTCTTGACGACAATCCGGGTTTTCGCCTATTTATATTGTGATTCATTGATACTATAACTTGTTTATATATATGAATTTGAACTAGAATTTATTCATACGTGATTATTTGGAGAATTCATAAACGTACTCGTATGTCAAATATAATAGATAAATCACTGTTTACAACATTTTCAGGGTTGCTAAGCTAATATAAATTTTATAAATATGTATTTTTGATTTAATTGCATCTCAATAGAGACGTAGATGCAAATTGGAAACTGAATATGGTTGATCAAGGCGTTTACAGGACTTATGACCTGTCATTGGTTGGGTTAAGCGCACGCTTTATGTAATAACAACATTCCCCATTCCACTTTCTTTATGACCATGTATGACGAATTTTTGGAAGTTGTATATATGTTAAAGTCCTATGCCAGATTTCACATGTCAGTTTCAATGTGCCATCTATGAAGATTTTTGATTACATATGTTAATCTTTTTAAGATTACTCTATATAATCTACATACTAACGCCATCTATGGGGATTTATGTTTATTAAGCATTAAGCAGAACATCTGTACTGTGTTTATTAAGCATTAAGCAGAACATGTATTTTTGATTTAAAATCAAAATATTAAACTTCTTTTCACACAATATGTGATAAATATAATGTAACAATTGCACATCATTCTACATAGGAAAAACAACGCGTAATTTTAACATAATAATTAATTATGTAAGAGTTCGATCACCAGTTAATTGAAAAAAATCATACATTTAATAAAGAAAACGGAATTAAAATTTTGCATATTAATAATAAAAACCTAACATTACCTAACAATAGAAATTTTAGAAATTAAAAAAGCCATTAAAAATAATGATAATATAATAAATAACCAATTCAATTTAAATTCAAATATCCATGCTCGGTACTCCCCTCTCCTCAATCCTAATTATACCTCTTCCACTTTATATATAACTCAATCTCCATTTAGTATATAAGTAACCGCTCTGTTTTATTATATTGTTAAAATTGTATACATTCAGTCATCAAATTGTTCAGTATTTGAACATATTTTTCTTAAAACATTGTATTTTTACATAACTTTTTTCACTTTTCACAAACATGTATCGACCTGAAAACGACCTTTCTCAGTATATACGAATATGTTATATTTGACCAAATAAATTAAACAAGATCGTTTATTATATATCAAACAATAAGAAAGGAGGGAGGGGGGATTAGGTCTAAAGGCGTATACGAGTATGTTTTTTTTTTATGTATACAACAGGTCGTTTGAACCCTATTACTGTAGACAATTTATTTTTTAGCTATTATATTGATTCTCGTGACATGTGTGAGGTAGCCAATCTATCGCCATTTTATTGTCACGTGAATTCTACACCAGACCAAAGACAGTGTGATAATCACACTGCCATCGCCGGGAATCGAACCCGGGACCTTCGGTATGGAAGTCAGAGCTTTTACCACTATGCCACGAAGGTCGTCTTATTTTTATTTAATTAGAATCATAGGAGAAAAGGAACAAGTCAGTTATTGGACTGAACTTGTCTGGATCAATTCTCTGTCGTCTATCGAATTCGTCTATTATCGACGAAAACCGAGGTATCACTAACTAACTAACTAACTAACCATCACGCCGTCTCCTCGAAAGGCTAGGCAGAAAGAATGGACTGCCACACTTTAATCGATGCGGCACTCCATCCTTCTCTTTTCGCCCCGCGAGAGATGCGGTGTGATGGGTTGCGAACCTCATCGCCACCGATAGACATCTCCCGCGCACACTTCGATCGTCCAATGTCCACAAAATAAATCTAAAACAATTTATATAAAATAAAATAACAAAACACTTGTCGTCAGCTGGATGATCCGGCCATTAAAAGTATTTTCTCTAAATTTCGATTGCGAGTTTATTATTTATGGGACTTGCTCAAGACTGTCAATGTCAGCAGCACTAGGAAAATAGCCACAAAAAATAAATTTAACAGGATGGAAATGGACATATTTTTTTATTTTATATGTATATTAAATTGCCTATAGTAAACAAATCACTTTAAAAAGTTTAATAAGTCTCTAACTAATAGATTTTGTAAAATGTTACTGTACTATCATATTAATTAGTTATCACTGTATTTTAAATAAAACCATGTTACAACCCTAAACGATGTACGAGTATTTGCACTTTCGAATTATTCGCTATATGTTCTGCACAGCATTATTCTGGCCCGCTGCCCAGTCCGCTATAGACGCGTCGTTTGATCGGGTCCGACCATCAGCTGTGGAATCTGCGAAGACTATAAATATGGGAGATGAGAAGTGATTCTGATATTGAAAGCGTAAAGCGAATGATTGGTGAAATTAATGTTGTAAGCGGAGCGGATTGATGATTTTCCGATAATGTTAGATTATCATAATATTATTTTATTTGCCCATACAGTGGACGCTATTAGAGAGTACGGTGACAAAAAATAATGAGTATGGTCTCTACGACAAAAATGACAATGTGATATTTTTATTATAATAAAGTGGAACCCCGGTAATCCGACAAACGTTTTGCAGGGCAGTGTCGGACTATCAAATTTGTCGGATTATAGATTACTGTCTAAGATCCCCCTATAGCCCGGAATTTAAAAAAAAGACTTTCTTCTAATCCGACAATTTACAGATCAAAATGATAAGATTCTTTCTGAACTATTATACAAATCATACTACATATGTATGTCGAATTTAGTAAAAAACAACACAATTGAGAGCTTACGTTTTATTATAAAAAAACGTCATTAATACTAAAGAACTTAAACAAAAATATTAACTAATCTTAACATTAGGAAATGATTGTGTACAAACAAATGTATATACTAAAATAATCAAAAACTATGATTAAAAATCATAATATGAACCAATTGAATTATGAAGCATGAAAATATTCATAATTTTGTTTTTGTTTAACATTGTTGAAACGCGAGACCAAGACCTGTTCAATCATGCATTATGTACATAAGTGAAGATAGGCATGTCGGATTACAGGGGGCGCCGGATTAGACACGGACCGGATTACCGGGGGTCCACTGTACTTTCAAATTTTGTTTAATAGTTGGACTGACTAATTATCATGCCGTCTCTCTGTAGGAGTAGGCAGAAATAATGGACCGCCATATTGTTCTGTCCTAAAATACTTAGGTGACCAACAATTAGTATTCGATTGATTTGGTCGTGCTACGTTTTCCTCGGCTTTCTTCTATTTCTAGGCTTGTTCACGTTTTATTGATGGTTAAGGTATTAGTTTTGTAAAACTCCATTTTTAATTTATAATAGTAAACACGATTGTTTAGTGGTTTTACTTGGACTTAATTTATATATTATATTTTAAATTATATAAATTGGGACAAATTTGTTTTGCCTTGCGAGGGTATTCTCCAACTGAATTACACATTGAGAATGCCCTCGCAAGGCGAAACAAATTTGTCACAATTTATATAATTTAACTAACTAACTAACTAACTAACCATCACGCCGTCTCCCCGAAAGGGTAGGCAGAAAGAATGGACTGCCACACTTTAATCGATGCGGCACTCCATCCTTCTCTTTTCGCCATCGCGAGAGACGCGGTGTGATGGGTTGTGAACCTCATCGCCACCAAAAGGCATCTCCCGCGCACACTTCGATCGTTCAACGTCTACATAATAAATTTAAAACAAGTAATATAAAATACAATGATATAAAATAAAATAACAAAGAAAAATAATTTAACACATATTGTTATTTTAGATGGTGCACTTGTCGTCAGCTGGACGATCCGGACATTTGTGTTTATTTAATTTTTATTCCACGTTATCCACTGTTTTTTTAAATTTACTGTAATTAGGCACTTAAAACAATCCAACACCAAAAATATTATTGAAGAATTTATTTAAATTGTCATTAAAACAAATGAAAAATGTATTTTTACACCTGTCAAAATTCTTTTATAAACGAAAAAAACTTATATAATTTTAACACCAAAACAGTAAAAATGTATTTTTGTCACAAATAACTATCATAAAGAGCGGCAATAATCAATAATCAATATACCTATATTGATTACATAATTTATATCAATTAAATCCAAGTAAAACCATTACACAATCGTGTTTACTATTATAAATTACAAAAAAAATCTCTTCACGTCGTTTACACATATTTTATTCGCTATTCTGTCTTCAGTCATGCTTTCTACAGAGGATAAAGTGATGTTTATCGTTGTATTTCTACATTTTTGTATACAACAGGTTATTTTTTTATTTAGAAAACGTGCCTTTTTTAGCTATTGATTCTCATGACATGTAATAGGTAGCTAGTCTATCGCCATTTTTATTGTCACCTGAATTCTACCAGACTTAATTCTGTCATCGCCGGAAATCAAGTCAGGGACCTTTTAAACTTTGATACGAAGCCATGACTTTGTGGTTAGACATAATAAAAATAAAATTAATTGCTTTTTCACATAATAAAAGTTTGCGTATTGCTCTGATAAAGCTCGCTACTGAGTGAAACCGGTTGGCGCTACTTAATCAAATAAAGTGGTTTATAATTAGTGAAAAACGGCATAATTCAATTTTTAATATTTATGTTCTTTAGTTTCTTAAAAAAATAATTAAAACTTTATACTTAATATTTAATAGCAATGAAAACGTCCAATTTTTATTATAACATTTCTTCCTCTTTTTATGTAGATTTTGCGATCTGTTCAAACAGTCCCGCTTTCTCTCTCTCGTCTTGGTGATGAAGTCCTCTTCCTTCAGCGAGAATTACCAAAAAAATAATTTTGGAATCTTCGCTGAAATATCATGTGAAATATCATTATTATTTTATTATGTAGGGTAGACTGCGTACGGTTGAAACGGGGTACGATTGACCCCAGGCACTGTTTCAAGCGACCAAGCACGGGGACGGTTGAAACAAAAAACTTTTTTTTTAAATTTGATTTTATACATAAAATACAATACAGTGATCTCAAATAACATTGCCCATTAGTAGACAGATATGTGGTATTTTATTTAATATATTTCCGTCATCGCTCGCTTAACTATGATAAACCTAAAAATGTTTCAACCGTACCCAGTCTACCCTACTTGAAAAAATAGTAATTTCGAACACATAACATTCAAACATTCAAAGTTTTATATCTATCAACTTACATACGCATTTTAAAATAAGCATACGGTTATCTTGTTTAAATGAAATTGCTTTAATTACGAAAATATTTACTTTATGCGAAGATTGAATCATTACTCTCAAAGTTATAAAATATATAATATAAATAAACATTATATGCTCATATGTATCTGTTGGAACGAGCGATTAAACTCATAACAATCATAGAACAAACTTAAAACAAACGTTATCATAAATTTCAAGAATACACTTTCGTACCAGCAGATTTATTTCGCATTTATCTTCTTAATATTCTCACATCGTCTCTCCTCCCAGAAAATGTTTATCATAGCAGTGTGCACACTTTCATCTCAAATTGTCAGCCAGCTTCCGGAGTGAGCAGATCCTAATGATAATGTCACGACGCGGCTCATGGAGATGTATGGCGGAGCTTTTTCATTACTGGAGCAAGACACTCTCCTTCGTGGAACAATTTGTGGAAAGCTTCCGAGGAGCTCACAAAAGCACAAAGTGCCTGCTAGCAGGTTCACCATGCGTTTTTTTTAGCTTACAGACTTTTCTAAATTAGAAACCACTATAAAATTTATATATTTATTGTTTCTTGAACAATGATGTAAAACTTCCCTATTAAATAATTAAAGCGAATGAAAACACCTGTTTTCAAGAAGTTTTATTAAAGATAATCCATTGTTTTGGCGGAGACACTATGATATTTCAATATTATTAATTGTTTTAAAAAAAAACTCTGAAATAAATATCACAATTGATTATTAATTGTTTCTTGAACAATTATGTAAAATTCCATATTAAATAATTAATACGAATGAAAATATCAGTTTTTTAGAAGTTTTATTAAATATTATGGGAATGACATGTTTCGCCCTTCTAAGGCATTATCAAATGTGATTTGACATGACAAAACATTTGATAATGCCATAGAAGGGCGAAAATTTGTTATTCGTATTAACCATTGATTATATTTTGTCGCGACAGATGTTTCGCTAACCGATGTTAGCATCGTCAGGTCTTACAATCAACTAAAAAATACGACAGAAATACTTCGTATATATTCCTAATTATTTTGTATATAATCTAAGTCTTTCGGTTGTATTTTTGAGTTGATTGTATGACCTGACGATGCTAACATTGGTTAGCGAAACAGCTGTTGCGACAAAATGTAATCAATTGTGATATTAACAACAGTTTTTTATTTGAACAGTTAATAGTTATAATATATTATAGTTTATAAAAATAGCAATTCAGGCTTTGCTAAGGTATTCGGACATTGCAAACATACGATAAGACGAATAACGTCATTCCCATAAACCATAATAAAACTTATATAAAACAGGCGTTTTCATTCATATTAATTATGTAACATGGAGTTTCAAATCATCGTTCAAGAAACAATAAATAATACTAAAACTGGTCAAAATTATAGCATATAGAATGGATTGACTATGGAATCTCTAGGCGGTTTCTAGCAATGCGCTAAATGGCGGAACCCTTTCACATTGCGTTAAAAAGATATTCTGCTTAGTGCTTAAAATACAATCTTCATAGATGGCGTTAGTGTGTAGATTGAATAATCTACCATGCTAAGGGTGGTGTTGTAGATTGACATACATACAACTTCCAAAAATTTGTCAGACATGGTGGTCATAAGAAAAAAATGTAGAATGGGAAATGTTGTATTACATAAAGGGTGGACTTAACCCAACCAATGATAGGTCATAAGTCCTGTAAAACACCTCGATCAACCATATTCTGTTTCCGATTTGCATATTCGTCTCCATTGAGATACAATTGATTCTTGAATAAATAATATGATTTAATATTGGATTTTTCCCATATTTTTTATCTAAACCATGGTAACCCTGGAATGTTACATTATTGTGTGTGATTGTGCGACACTAACTGGATATATTAACAGAAAAATACGTTTCTCTAGCCAGGACGTGCTAATAATTTTCATTTAATTTGTTGCGGTGGACATTTCTCACGTTACAGAACCTTCACAACTTGCGAGATTAAATTGTTCTTAAGGGATTTAATAGTGTTTTATCACGGCGCTTTATATATCTCTCCCGTGGTATTTTTTATGATTGCCGTAAGAAATCAAAAATATAGCCTTCTCTAATGCTTAACTCTATAATATACTAACTAACTAACCATCACGCCGTCTCCCCGAAAGGGTAGGCAGAAAGAATGGACCGTCACACTTTAACCGATGCGGCACTCCATCATTCTCTTTTCGCCCCGCGGGAGACGCGGTGTGATGGGTTGCGAACCTCATCGCTACCAATAGGCATCTCCCGCGCACACTTCGATCTTCCAATATCCACAAAATAAATCTAAAACAAATAATATAAAATACAATGATATAAAATAAAATAACAAAAAAATCATAATTTATTTTCGTTAATTTACAACATAATGTTTTTTCGATGTTGCACATGTTGACATGGACGATCCGGACTTTTGTGTTTATTTAATTTATGTTACACGTTTCCACCGTTTTTTAAATTAGCTGTAATTAGGCACTTAACCAGCAAGAACTTAAAAATAATATTGAAGAAATTATTCAAAGTGACATTGGAATTTTCATAATATTTTATAATATTAATTGATATTATAGAGTTTAATACTTAATAAACACAAATCTTCATAGATAGCGTTAGTATATAGATTGTATTAACATCCACGTAAAGAGTGTTCTTGGAGTTTAACATATATACAACTTCCAAAAAAAAAGTTTGTCAGACATGGTGATCATAAGAAGAAAGGTGGAATGGGGAATGTTGTATTACATAAACCGTGCGCTTAACCCAACCAATGACAGGTCATAAGTCCTGTAAACACCTTGATCAACCATATTCTGTTTCCAATTTGCATCTTCGTCTCTATTGAGATACAATTAATTCTTGTATTAGTTGATGATTAAATAAAACATATTAATGTTTTAATAATATTTTGCAATTGGGTCATTCAATCAGAAGATTTTTACTGGAGCCGACGTTTTGGAATATTGAAGTCTCCACTTTCGTGATAAGGGAATTGCACTTAGATGCTTTTTCAACTTACATAAATCAAATAATATTAAATGTTTAAATAAAGCTATATAACGCAGGATACGTAATCAGAATGCCTAATACAAGACTCCCAAGGAAGAATTTGTACTCCCAGCTTTCCCCAGGATAACGCTCACACGGTGGTCAGAGGAAACGCTTTAAGGACTTCCTTAAAGGAAACCTACAAAATACTAACATAGACTGTGATTGCTAGGAAAAGACTGCAGAAGACAGACCTAGGTGGAGAACAACAGTACACAAGGCACGCAAGACTTTGAAGTACAGCGCAGAGACGATGACGCTGAGAGGAGGTGGAGGAGAAAGGAGAGACCACTGGGAGACGGTGAGGGCTCCATTACAAGCGCCTCCCCCTGCCCCAGATTCCCCAGAATTTGTGGGTCCAGGATCGCGCTCTTCAGTCACATGCAGACCCACAATCGTGAAGGACAGTCTTCCTCGGACACGAGTGACAGCCGATCATGATGATGATGCAGAAAGGCGAGCAAAGAGCTTCTTATAAATTCTAAAGTTCGAATAAATACATGCATGTACCAAGAGAGCGACTCTTGGAGACTTTGGAATAGTTGTTTCACGGAACTGAAGATGAAGAGACCTCCGCACAATTCATAGTAAACGTCAATGAGTCCTAACAAGATACAAATATAGCAAAATAATGTATCAATACGTTATAAACATCAGATTTTTGGGAGTATGTGTGAGACGTTTCCGAAGCGAAAATGACGTATCGTTTTCAAGTGAATAATGGTTTCGGTTAAATGGATTGGGAAACGTGTTTATTTTTCAGATTGAAATTTAAATTGAGGTCACATCAGTCATAATATTCATTATTATGCTTTTAGAAATACGTTCGATATTAGCTCCGAGATACAAACATATTGAATTACAATTTCATCAGAGACTGAACGTGGATACTTAAGTGAAAAAATTTAATAGTCCATTGTTTTGGCCGAAGCACTATGTTACCTTAACATTTTAAACTGTTAAATTAATTAACTTTGTTTTTTGTATCACAATTGTATTTTATTTTACGCGACAGCTGTTTCATCAACTTATGTTGACATCATTAGGTATTACAATAATATATCAAAAAAATTGTAAAAATTCTATAAGGTTATACATTTTAGCTCAGAAAATATTTATTTTATTTTAGATAAACTTAAAGCGTTAACACAGTGGAATTTCATATTTTTATGAATTAAAACACTGACTTAAACACTGACGATTAAAACACTGACTTTAGACTTGAGAACGATATAAACTAACCAAAATTATTACAAAATGAGTGCAAAAATGTTGAAACATATATAACATGTGTTAGTTAACTTGGGCAGAGTACGAGGAATATAAAATTACAAAGATCAATGCGTTAAATTTTAAAAGCATTTTTTGTATGTTAGTTTTGAGTTGAGGGTGGTTTATTACTCTAAAGCATAGGTTTTCAAACTTTTTTGATCCATGGCACCCCTTTCAGACACAAAATTACACAAGGCCACCCTGGAAATTAACCTTTTTTTAATTAAACAAAACAGAAAAATTAAGTGAACCTATTTTTTATATACTCGTTATTGCTTATAATGTTATAAATAAGATACGCCGATACATATATAGTTGTAAGACGAACCTGATGTACTATCAATAACGAACCTGGTGTGAAATCATCAAAAAATATATCCAACTACGAGAGTATTTTTTTAATTTCAAAGAGGTATTTTGGAAATAAAACAATTTGAAAAAATACATTATAAAGGTAATTATTATTAGTGAATAATATCGGCGAAAATGTTAAACTAATACATGTGTACCTGTACGTATATGATTATTTGAAACATCACAAAATCATAGATGATATTTATTATTAATGTGATTTTATCAAATACTTTTAGTATGTAACAAATAATATACGTACCTGTATGTACATCGTGTAAAAACGGATTGTTAAAATTCTATATAATTTTTAGCATTTCACATTAAGTAACTGTTGCAAACAAAGTATATAAAAAAGAAAAATACATATGTATGATTATTGTTTCTTAGTGTTGGTGTAAAAAATTGTACAGGATACAATTCATTTTTTAAAGATTTAACGTTAATTTTGTGTGTGACACGTTTTATTTTGCTAGGGCATTATTGAATATTATATAAGATAAACATTACGTATAAAAAACTTAGGATTTGCTTTATATTTATTTTACATAGAGCTTAACATTTCTGTGAACTTTACTTTTTTATTTAAATATACAGCCGATTTCGATAGGACTCCACCATACTTTTCTACATATTCCTACCTTATGTCTTCTGCATCCAGTTGCTATCAATTTTTATTTTATAATCAAACCATCGTGTGAGATGTGGTACAAACAAAGAACTGAGAAACTGGTGACCAAAAGAGCCATGCTAGGAATAAGCCTTAGAAACAGTGTTAGAAACGATATGGTTAGAGAAAAAACAATGTTCACTGACCACATCCACCGTGCTGCAACTCCAAAAAAATAAAAAATGCCAATGGGCAAGCAGACTGCTGACTTGGAGACCATGGACCGCAGAGAAAAATAGGGTAATCGCAACTGCGGTGGAAGGATGACCTGAACCGACACGTTGGCATAACCTGGATGCTGTCTTCACAATACAGATTGCGTTGATGCAAATGGATGAGACCTTTGTGTAGAAGTGGACGTCAATTAGGGTGAAGAAGAAGAATATTGAAAATAAATTCTTCAAAATTAATAATTTAACATAATAAATTCTTTCAGTATTACCAAGGAAAATTGAAAAAATCAATATCGGAAAAAGAGTTAAGCTTCCGATCAATTGACTTAGCGAAGAATTAAGTTCATTATTATTAAGCTTACGACTTGATTAAGTTCTGCTTGAATATTTTACAATATTCCCCCTTGCTGGCCCGAGCCTCTTGGGAATCTCTCGGAGAACAGAAAATAACTTAATATCGTCCTAGTTTATCTTGCGAAGTTATCTTGATTACCAGTGGCCTTACAGTAAGAACGTTTGTTATTTATTATTAGTATACAAAATGAAATCATTGGATCTTTTATAAATTATAAATAATATTTGAATGTTAAGACGTCATTAACTGCAGATTTTTCAATCATCGTTATAATATGAAGAAAAAAACTTGTGAAAATTTAAGTTTTTTTATGACTGAAAAAAAAAATTTACTAGAATTTTTTGTTGTTTATTTATATTTTAAGTTTGATTATATTAAATGGTAGAGACAGGATTAGCCTTGCTAGGCGAAACATGTCATTCCATATTAAATTTAATAAAACTTATTTATTATTTCTTGAACAATGATGTAAAACTCCATACTAAATAATTAATATGAATGAAAACGTCAGTTTTCTAGAAGTTTTATTATATTTTACGGGAATGACATGTTTTGCCTTTCTAAGGCATTATCAAATGTATACATTGTACAATGTATACATTTGATAATGCCTTAGAAGGGCGAAACATGTTATTCCCACAAAATATAATAAAACTTCTAGAAAACTGACGTTTTCATTCGTATTAATTATTTAATATGGGCTTTTACATCATTATTCAAGAAACAATAAACGAAACATGAGGGTATTAGTTGCAAACCTGGCAAACTCCATCATTAGATGTTTTGAGTAAATCTCAAAAAACTGAAACTCTAATAAAATGCGCTTTTTACGATATTTATTTTTTTCATCTCAACCAGTTAGTATTTTAAAAGTAATCAGCCATAAAATAATCATCATTATGATGATAATTAAAGTAAAATAATGAATTTCATTTTGGAGTTTGCCAGCTTTGCAACACTCAAGTGGAGGTTGCCATGTTTGCAACAAACCCTATATTTTAATAGCAAAATTCTTCAAAATGAAGCCGAATTTGAACCTGAATATCAATAAAAATTGTGTGCAAATGTATTATGAATAAGACCCAATTCATATCTCACTTTTGATTGTTGGTGGAGTTTGCCGGGTTTGCAAATAATACCCTCATATGTCATTCATATAAAATGTAATAAAACTTCTAGAAAAAAGACGTTTCGATTTCGTATAAATTAAAGAGAGAATTATTTCATTTCAGGTGAGTACTGTTAATATACGATAAATTCACATTCGAAATTCAAGCACGCGTTTTGACTTTCAAACAGGAGTTTGGAATCGGATTGAAAAACCGTTAACCTGTAATGTTCTACAAACTGGGAAATCTGAAGTTTTTCTCGTAGTAAGCCACGAATACCAATAGACATTCGGATCTTTAGAACGAGATCAGGTGGTGTGTCTGAAAACTTAGACCAGATTCGGTTCATGAATTTTGTATTCCAGTACGTGGAGACCCAAGATGTGGTATCGGTAACACGCGGTATTGGTCTGGGAATGAGAGAAAAGAGGGAGAAACGTATTCAAAATATTTCTGATTCGAATTTGAAATGTTAGAAAAGTTTACGGGGATTTGATAGTTTTGGAATCGATTTTAGATTATTGAAATATTCATATTCCTGCGTTATCCAAATATTTATCTGCTTAACGTATTTTATTTATATAACTGTGAAGATTAAAAATAGCGAAATCATTTGACATCGTTTACGAAATCATTCGAAATGTTTTTATTTTAGTAAACAATAAACCATTGTTTAATCGTAAAATTAAGAAATAACTTAATAAATACGAAATGTTTTCATTCATAAAATTATCGTCATTATGGAATTCTACAGTGTTAACTCCTTCAGTTTATCTCAAACTAAAATAACTATACGTTTTTTCATGTCTTTCTTTTGCTTCTAATAATTACTGGATATTTACTCCTGTCGCTCGAAGCGTGTATGATGCTGCCTACGGTCAATCCACTCCCTTGTCTGAGGTTTCTCAGCCATGACATTCTGTTACGCCCCACGCCTATTCTTCCTTCGATCTTTCCTTCAACACTTTTAGAGGGTTATTTTTAAAATCTAATCAGTAGTGTTTCTCAAAATTTATTAAATATGTTAAATTTTACCAGACCCGAGTAGCGAGATAAAGGAAATTTTAATCTCAACTGAATAAAACATGTTTGGCTTGAAATTTAAATTAAGCGTGATAATGGGAAGGAAGGTATGTCATTAGCAATCAATTTTTAATATTAGGTCCTTACATATGAAATTGTCATTTTGCCGTACTGGCAACTTTGATCTCAAATATCTTCTCTTTGGTTAGGAATTCCAAATTCAAATTTATACAGCTATTTACGCAAGTATTTGTGTTTCGAAAATTATAATTCATTTGCTTTTTCCTCAATTGTTTTTTTTTTCTTTGCGTCACTCAGTTTACAAAATGGAAAGCTTGAAATATCGCGTTATTTACGAGTACGAGTTCCACCGTGGCACCAGTGCTGCAGAAACGGCTCGAAGGATTAATGATGTGTATGGCGACGGTGCCGCAAAAGAAAACACAGTGCGTTTTTGGTTCCAACGTTTTCGTTCTGGAAATTTCGACCTGCAGAACAAGCCCCGTGGACGGCCGGAGACCAAAGTTGATAATGAAGAATTGAAGGCTATTGTGGAAGCGGATCCATCGCAAACCACGTCCGAGTTAGCTGCAGGCTGCGGTGTTAGTGATAAAACTGTTTTAATCCACTTGAAGCAAATTGGGAAGGTGAAAAAGCTTGAAAGGTGGGTACCTCACGAATTGAGTGAAGCAAATCAACAAACGCGCGTTGACTGCTGCGTTGCATTACTCATCCGGCACAATAATGAAGGGATTTTGAATCAAATCATTACCTGTGATGAAAAGTGGATCCTGGATGATAATTGGAAGCGCTCATCGCAATGACTGAACCCTGCCGAACCAGCCAAACCATGCTCCAAGCGAAAATTGACTCCAAAAAAGTTACTTGTGAGCGTTTGGTGGACTAGTGCTGGTGTCGTTCACTACAGCTTTCTTAAATCTGGCCAGACGATTACGGCAGATGTCTATTGTCAGCAACTGCAAACCATGATGGAAAAGCTAGCTGCTAAACAACCGAGGCTGGTTAATCGCTCTAGGCCACTGCTGCTTCATGATAACGCTAGACCACACACTGCACAACAGACGGCCACCAAATTAGAAGAGCTTCAATTGGAATGTCTAAGACATCCACCGTACTCTCCGGACCTTGCCCCACCAGATTACTATTTTTTTCGAAATTTGGATAACTTCTTGCAAGGGAAAAAATTCAACTCCGATGGGGCAGTCCAAACCGACTTCAAAGATTTTGTTGATTCCCGTCCGAATGGTTTTTTTAGTAAAGGGATCGATGAACTACCTATAAGATGGCAAAAGTGCATAGATAGCAATGGTACATACTTTGATTAAATAAATATATTATATTTAAAAAAAATCAACTTTATGTTCCTCCCATACAAAACGCCAATTTCATATGTAAGGACCTAATATATTCAAATATAAGAAACATAAAAATAAAATATATTTAAAAATGGGTTTTTAGAATATGTTTAGTCTGTTGAGAGGCAGAAAATGGAAGCGAACTGCCGAACCCGATCAAAACCATAAACCTTAGTGAATTTAACTTAATATGATATTTTATGAAAAAGATTTCCCCAAATTTATTCCTCGTTTCTACAAAATAAATGGATTATTATAAATATCATTTTTTTTATGCAACAGGTAGTTTTAGCCCAATTACTGTATATAATTGTACTATAAGCTATAATATTAATTCTCAGATATATACAGGTAGTGTGAATGGAAAAATAAGTCGAGGAAGTCCAAGAAAGACTTGGCATGACCAAATTAATCAATTACTGAAAGGCGGCCATGTTCGAAGTAGGAACAATCGACGAGAGTGCATGTCACGATGGGTGAATGTAGAAGAAGCGCGAGAGTTATATCAGGATAGAACAACGTGGCGATTCATCCTCTCTGCCTACCCCTCCGGAGAAACGGCGTGATGGTTAGTTAGTTAGTTAGTTATATTGAATCTCATGACTTGTGATAGGTAGCTAATCTTTCACCATTTTATTGTAACAAGAATTCTACACCAGACCAATGATGGTGCAATCACACTGCAATCGCTGGGAATCGAACCCAGGACCTTCGGTATACCAGTCAGAGCTCTTACCACTCTGCAACGAAGTTCGATAATTTTGTCTGTTATAATGGAGTTCTAGTGCCAAACCTTATGTATGGAAGTGAAGCTTGGAGCTGGCAAAAATGATGAAAGTAGGATAAATGCCATAGAAAAGAGATCACTGAAAAGAATGTGCGGCAAAACGATATAATATGATAGAATACCGAACGACGAAATAAGGAAGAAATGTAAGGCTGATGATTGTATCATAAGTAAAATTAAAAAAGGTTCCATGAGATGGTTTAGACATATGGAACGAATGGAAGACAGAAGAATGGTTGCGTAGATTTTCACGGTTGGCAGCAATATGATTTGTGTGATTTTGGGTAACAAGTGTGATTTCTCCTTCTCACAAAGGAAAGCGAAGTTACTCAACAGTTAGGCCTTTTTTTTCTTTTTTTTTTATGTACACAACAGGTCGTTTGGACCCAATTATTGTATACAATATTTATTTTTTTAGCTATTATATTGATTCTCGTGACATGTGATAGGTGGCCAATCTATCGCCATTTTATTGTCACGTGAATTCTACACCAGACCAAATACAGTGTGAAAATCACACTGCCATCGCCGGGAATCGAACCCAGGACCTTCGGCATGGAAGTCAGAGCTCGTAACCACTCTGCCACTTTCTCCTCAGATGCAGAGATCAATCGATTACCCCCAAAATCATACGCATCAAACACCACATCAAATCGCACCACCACCACATTACCCTGAAGATGGAGACTGCAACGATCTCTGAAACGTCGATCGAGAAGGAGAAATCACACGTTGTTACCCAAAATCACACAAAACAGACAGAAGAATGGTTAAAATGTTGTATATATTGTATACAAGCAGTGTCAGTGGAAAGAGAGGACGTGGTAGACTAAGGAAAACATGGAATACCTAAACTAATTAAATACTGAAAAGCAGCCACATTCGTAATCAAAAAATCGAAGAGCGTGCTTGTTACGATGTATAAATGTGGAGGAAGCTAGAGAGATATGTCAGGACAGAACGGTAAGGCGGTCCATTCTCTCTGCGTGATGGTTATTTAGTCTGTTATATTCACTTATCACTTTTTACCTTATCACTACAGATTTTCCCGCAATATTACAGTTTGCATTACAAGTCAAAAAGACTTCACGTTTACAGTTCAGCGGTTTTAAATTAAAAGGAGTGAAGTAGAGCTCAGCAGACTTTACTTTGGAATAAACCATAATCCTTAGAAGTACTTAACTGTAGTGGCGATAAAAACTCGGACGTACGTCGAACAAAATTCCAAGTTTTCTCCAAGATAAAATATCTCGCATGTAATACATGAAGTGTTTTAACAAGAATGATCACAAATGAATATAATGTACGCACTTACTAACCATCACGCCGTCTCTCCGAATGGGTAGGCAGAAAGAATGGACCGCCATACTGTTCTGTCCTGACATACCTCTCTCGCTTCCTCTACATTCATACATCTTGTCATTCACGCAAGTCAATTTCTCGTCGATTCAATATTTGATTGATTTGATCGTGCCACGCTTTCCTCGGCCTTCCTCTTTTTCTAGCCCCGTTCACGTCGTTTACATATACCTTCTTCACCATTCTCTTTTCACTCATTCCTTCCATGTGTCCAAATCAACTTAACAACCATTTCATTATTTTGTTCATAAAACTTTCATTCGCACCGCATTCACTTCTTATACTTGCATTTGGTGGACTTGTTGGTGGACGTGCGCTGCTCAAAATATGCAGATTTCAAAAGACCCGCACGAGAAAGGAAAGAATGGAAGAGAATAATAGAAGAAATTGCTGCAAACCAATCCCAGGATTAAAACTTTCTAACTAACTTGCATTTGACACTCTATCCTATAAAGATTTATTACACATTCGTCTTGGAGATCTCATTTCTAATGCATTTATTTCACTTTCATCCTTTTTTGCCAGTTCCATGATTTAGTTTATACAAAAGGGTCGGCACAAGAACACCAATATGCACTGCCATCTTAGTTTTTTTGGATTTATAATGTATTGGATATATAATTTAATGTATTATGAGTGTAATTGAATGCAATAGAAATAAGATCTCTTAGACGAATGTGTAGTAAATGATAGTGTCAAATGCAAATATAATAATTAAATGCTGTGCAAATGAAAGTGTTATCAACATTATAATTAAATAGTTATTAATATGGATTGGACACATGGAAAGAATTTATGAAGAAATAATGATTAAAAAAGTATATGTTGACAATGCAAACGGAACAAGAAATAGAGGAAGACCTAGAATAACGTGGCATGATCAAATCAATCAAATATTAAATGTCGGCCGCGTGAAGAGTCCGTAATCTCGACGTGTGTGTACGACACGATGAATGAATGTTGAGAATGTGTAGTGGATTTCTATTTATAAATTAGAAGGACAATTTTAAACACTGTTTTGTAAAATTTGATAATGAATGTGAATAAGTCCAAGGTAAATGATCTTTGAAAAAGAAGAAAGCATGACAGTCTGCAACATTATCGTGAACGGTCAAAATCTTGTGAAAGTGGGTGAATTTGTTTATTTAGGAAGTATGTTTACAATGAAGGAGAGAGTGGAGAATGATATTGAAAGAAGGGTTGGGGCAGGCAACAAAATAAATGGCGCTCTCAAAGTTTTCACTAAAGCAAAGATGACAGTACGTTATGGAGTTTTAGCGCCAACTCTGTACATGGAAGTAAAGCATGGAACTGGCAAAAGAAGGATGAAAGTTGAATAAATGAAGTAGAAATGAGATCTTTTAGACGAATGTAAGATAAATCTGTATATGATAGTGTCAATTGTAAATATAAGAAGTGAATGCGGTGCGATTGAAAGTGACATGAACAAAATAATTAAAGGGCATTTGAGATGGTTTGGACACATGGAAAGAATGAATGAAGATATATAAAAAGTATTTTTAAACGATATGAACGGAGCTAGAATTGGAGGAAGGCCGAGAAAAACGTGGAACGATCAAATCAATCAAATAATAAATGTTGGTCCCGTAAGAGTTCGATGAAATCGACGTGCGTGCATGACACGATGTATGAATGTAGAGGATAAAAGAGATGTTTCTCATGATAAAACAGTGTGGCTATGCATTCTTTCTGCGTATCCCTCCTGGGAGATGGCGTGATGGTAAGTTAATAAGTAAGTTTATTTATTTACATTACAGTTTTTATTTAATACATAAATTTTCCTATGGAACTGCAATTCTATGAACCTTTTCGCTTACATTCTGAAACAACTGCTTGAATCTTTTCAGAATGTAATTATAAAAGTATCTGTCTCCTCTCGTCTACTCCACAAAGACAATGTTTATTGGCATATATCTAAGACTGCGTATCCGCAAACGACAATGTGTCTTGTCTTAAACTTACGCAGTTGAAATTCAGAGCACGTCCTCTGGAAAATCCAGTTCGGGAAATACCTCCAACGGAGAATAATTCGTTTCAAAGTTTCGTCCGGTCTTCACCCAAACTGTTTTTGCCGTTTATAACTCAAAGATGTTTTGGTTACTTTGAACGAGTTTATTTTAATTGATTTTGCAAGACTGAAATAATTTAAAAAAAGAAACTTATTTTTCTTTTAATAAATCTGACGATCTATGACACAGAAATCATGTCTTCTCGGATGACGAGGTCCAGGTGTCCTTCCATCTCTTAGGAGATGGAAGGACATTTTATATACATATGTATTTAGTAAAATCGCAATGGTTATCGACTATAAAAAGTTACAATAAATGATAATGACGACCTTCGTGGCTGAGTGGTAAGAGCTCTGACTTCCATTCCGAAGGTTCCGGGTTCGATCCCCGGCGATGGCAGTGTGATTATCACAATGTCTTTGGTCTGGTGTAGAATTCTCGTGACAATAAAATGGCGATAGATTGGCTACCTATCACATGTCATAAGAATCAATATAATAGCTAAAAAATAAATGTATACAGTAATTGGGTTCTAACGACCTATTGTATGCAAAAAAAAATATATATTGAATATACCATATTGAAATGTTATACTGAATAACTTAGAATTCAAGGGAATACTTTTATAATACAGTACACTCCCGATTTTCTAGGGTCTGGTTAACCGGGAACCAGATTATCCAGGACGCTCGAGTCATTAAAAAAAAAAATTATAAAGTCAAAGAAAACCTTCTAGGATTAAACTCGTACATAAAATATAAAATAAATTTTATTGACACTTACCTTATGAAGATGCTTCGTGTCTCACACTTAAGTAATTGGGATCAATGTAGCTATGAATCCAAGCAGACGAATTCGCTTAGTATATTACAAGTCAATAAATTTTCTTTGGACACCATTTAGGTATTTGCTTATTTAGGAAGTATATTTACAATGGATGGGAGAGTAAAGTAAGATATTGAAAGAAGTGTTGGGGCAGGGAAAAAATAAATGGTGCCTTTAAAGTTGTGATCGCAAACATAAGCCTATCCAAAAAAGCTAAGATGCTTTTATAACCATTCTTTATTCACCGATGCCCTCCGTATGTCCGAACCAACGATGTGATCCTTTCATAATTTTGTTCATAGTACCTTCTTTTGCTCTACATTCCTTTCTGTTATCAGCATTTGAGATTCTGTCGTACATTGTTCTACCGTACAACGTCTTAGGGACCTCATCATTATTTCATCAATAAAGATGAAATAATTTAAAAGTTTAAGGTGGTTGTTTTAACAGTTTAAAAGCCACACGGAAATATAAACTTACGATTGTTTTTCATTCAACCCGATATTGAAAATTTTTTGCTTCAATCTTTCCAAACAAAAAAATCTTGTTCATACTGCTTTCGTTTACCCTTTATTCACTTATTATCTTCGATACATTTGAGATTTAATCAGATAATGTTCTAATGCTCATTCGTCTGAATATTATATATTTTCTTACTTTTATAAAAATAAAACCGAGATAGTGAGCTACCATACTTCGTTATCCTGACATACTTGCCTGGATTCTTCCACATTCATACAGCTAGACATACACGCACGTCAATTCTTCTGACTTCTTAAAAAAAGTTGAATAATTTGGTCATGCCGTTTTTTTCTCGATCTTTTTGGACTCCGTAATCCATTTACATCGTCAACTTATATTTTTTTACTCTTAAATTTACAGCACTGTTATAATATCACATTTTTTTATTATACACTATATGAGAATGTCAAGATAGCTGTTTCACCAACCGATATTTGCATCATCAGGTGTTACAAACAACTAAAGAAACAAATTGAATGACTTACTATTTACAGGACAAAAAACTTATTAGTGTTATTAATCATAGTTAAAATTAAGTATGAAATCTGTTGATAATTTTATAAATAAATAAAACAAAGGCAGGAAAAAAAAAGTGTTTAAAAATAACAATTAAAGATAATAGGAATGAAAAAGTCACAGTTAATATTATTAGACAGAGGGTCACCTTAAATATATTTGTGTATTATGAAAACTGTTAATTAATATAATTTTGTTTTTTGTATTACAATTGTATTTTAATTTGACCCGACAGCTGTTTCATCAGGTCATAATAGTATACGAGTATCATTTTTTTTTAAATATATTATTGTAACACCTGATGATGTCAACATAGGTTGATGAAACAGCTGTCGCGTAAAATAAAATACAATTGTGATACAAAAAACAAAGTTATTTTATTTAACAGTTTAAAATGTTAAGGTATCATAGTGTTTCGGCCAAAACAGTGGACTACACTTATTTTTGCTTACAAATTGAGGGGTGGACTTCTACCAAAATATTTGTGTGACCAGGTTGCTTACAATTATGAAATACATGGGTACCCAACGAGAAACAAAACAAATTTTAGAATTAATAGAAGCAAGCTCGCCGCAAGTCATGAAGGACTCAGATCATGTATACAAATTCCTCAACCTATGTATAGTGTACATCCGGTCACACTTTAAAGTTTTTAAGTTATTCGTATATTATATGAGGCCACCAGGACAAGAGTGGTCTAACCAACATTTTTTGAAAAATTTAGTTACTGGTCTAACCCACACCTATTTGTGACCTACTATAAAAGAAATATTAATCTAACCACCATTTCCAAGTGGAAACATAGATATTGCCATAAATACCTATTTTTCTCTGATAAAAAATCAAAATATATGGAGTCAAAAGTGGTCTATTATAAGTAACCATCAAAAAATATCCTTAAACTTTATATTTCCCAATATTCAAAATACTATTCTAAAGACATTCACCAAACAAACAAGGTTTATCACTAAAGAAGACCCTAACCCATATAGTTTTTTTTAAAAAAATGGGGAAAAAACGTCAAATTTTCAATCGCATTTATCTCCATTGTCTAAATTTGGGGTTAGACCACTCTTGCCCTGGCGGCCTCATATCGCACGTTGAAAACAAAAGTGACACTATACAAAAATCTCAATTTTTTAGTACGGTCATTTAAAGTTTTGCCTGCTTATTAACCTAATTAAAATCAACTAGATTCTGATTGAACAATACTTAAACTAATATATAAAACAACAACATTAGATATATTTCTACTCACATTCAAGTTATTGACCTCACAAAAACTTTAAATGACCGTACTGAAAAATTGCGATTTTTGTATGGTGTCACTTTTGTTTTCAACGTGCGATATACGAGAAGTCTCGTAGTCTTGCCTGCTATCATCCTTAGTGTCTTTGCTATCATCCTTAGTGTATTGTATCGTATGTCAAAAATATGTATTAATATTAATTAGATGAAGAAACTTCAAATAATATTATAAGCAAACATAATAACATGAAACAGCTGTAGTGACGTTCTCAAGAAGTAATATATTTTTTAAATATTATAACAGTGGTGTAAATTTAACACTTATAATTTTATTGTATCATAGTGTTTCGGACAAAACAATGGACTATTTTTTACTTTTATTTAAACCCTATATTTAGTTCAAACTATTTGCACTACAAAACAAAAAGTTAACTAACTAACTAACCATCACGCCGTCTCCCCGAAGGGGTAGGCAGAAATAATGGACTGCCACACTTTTCTTTCTTGACATATTTCTCTCGATTCCTCAACATTCATACATCGTGTCATGCACGCGCGTCGATTTCTCTTACTCCTCACGTGGCCGCCACGTCTTCCTCTATTTCTAGTTCCATTTACATCGTTAACATATACTTGTTTTACCATTCTTTCTTCATTAATTCTTTCCATTTAATGATCCTTTCATTATTTTGTTCATAACACCATCATTCGCACCGCAATCACTTCTTATATTTTCATTCGACACTCTATCATACACAGAGTATCCACACATTTGTCTAAGAGATCTCATTTCTGCTGCATTTATTCTACTTTCATCCTTCTTTTGCCAGTTCCATGCTTCGCTTCCATACATAAGGATCGGTAGAAGATAACACTACAAAACAACAAAATGATTATTTTTTAACATTCACTTGTTTATATTCTGTTCACAATATTTAATAAATAAATAATAGTATTGGAATTATTATTACTTGAATCGATCAGCACTTTTTAATCACAGACCACTTCTATTATTTATCACAATGAATACTATTTTACTGTACTATTGGCCAACACAATACATGGCATACTATATGGACTATGTCCTATCCAATACAACGTGTATCGAAGACTAATAACAAACACGGTACTGCCTGGAGTCATTCCTCACGCCGCGCCGGTCATGTGGGCTATTTGAGTAACACGCAATGAAAATTTCAGCAGCTCATTTTCAATACAACAGTTTCAATGTTGTGCAAACCTTCAGAACATTAGCTGTAAAAAAAAGTTTTATATTATAAATTTAGAGTTTATTTTATTGTTTTTATATGCCAGTATCATAGCTTCATGAAATCAGTTTATTATCTCAATAGACATTACAAAAAATATTTATGTTTTAGGCATCTATTGAGAACAGGTAAAATATAATATACGAGTACACAATATAATACCAGGAGCGCATGAGAGATGGTTCGACATTAGAAAAACAAGATACTCTCTAAAGTCAAGAGTATTTGGCTTCTGAACGTACGAGTACTTGCACTTATATGAAAGACATCGATCTACAAAGAGACCGCGTTCAGCAGACTAATTGCTCTTCCCACCGGTGTTACCAGAGGCCATATATTATGACGGGTTTCGATGAATGATATTATTTTTTTCTTTTAGTGTTTCTTAAAATAAATGCTGTAATAATGACACATTACTTGTAATATGTATATTAACATATTTTGGGGAAACATACCCTTCTACAATTCGAAATTAAAAAATAATTTATACATCCATATAAATCTAAAAGAACATTAAGTGTTATATTATTTTAAATTTTATTATTTTATTTGATATCATTGGATTTTATATTATTTGTATCAGATTTATTTTGTGGATGTTGGACAATCGAAGTTAACTCGAGAGATGCCTATTGGTGGCATGAGGTTCGCAACCCATCACACCGCGTCTCCCGCGGGGGCGAAAAGAGGAGGATGGAGTGCAGCATCTGTTAAAGTGTGGCAGTTCATTCTTTCTGCTTACCCTTTCGGGGATACGGCATGATGGTTAGTTAGTTAGTTAGTTGTATTATTGAAATTTGAAAAACTTTATTCATTTTTAAGAAACATTTTCTTTCTCAGTGTACCCGTAAGTTACATTAGAATTAAAATAAAATTTGGGTCATGTGCTAAGGGGAGAAAGATACCACATCCTTCGAATGATAATTGGCTGACCTTCGTGACCGAGTGGTAAGTGCTTTGACAGCCACACCGAAGTTCCCGGGTTCGATTCCCGGCGATGGCAGTGTGATTGTCACGCTGTCTTTGGTCTGGTGTAGAATTGACGTGACAATTAAATGGCGATAGATTAGCTGTCTATCACATGTCCGTGAATCAATATGATAGCAAAACCCCTTTACATCGATTTAACTCGCTCTGTGATGATGTTAAGAGCGATTCAACAAAAAAATAATTAATTAAAAAAATATATGAGCATTTTGTTGGGTATTATATTGTATTGTTGTATGTATATAATATTTTACCTGTACTCAAAATATGCCTTAAACATTTATGCTGTTTGTAATGTCTTTTGAGTAAATAAACTGGTAGCGGATGTGTGAAAGCAATTTTAGACAATGAGGGAAGAATGTTAACGGAGAGTAAGATCATACAAAAAAGATGTATGGAAGTAAAGCATGGAACTGGCAAAATAAGGATGAAAGTAGAATAAATGCAGTAGAAATGAGATCTCTTAAACGAATGTGTGGATACTCTGTGTATTATAGAGTGTCGAATGAAAATATAAGAAGTGAATGCGGTGCGAATAATGGTGTTATGAACAAAATAATGAAAGGATCATTAAGATGGTTTGGACATAAGGAAAGAATGAATGAAGAAAGAATGGTAAAAAAATATATAAATGGAACTAGAAATAGAGGGAGACCTAGGAAAACGTGACATGATCAAATAAATCAAATATTGAATGTCGGCCACGTGAGGAGTAAGAGAAATCGACGCGCGTGCATAACACGATGTATGAATGTTGAGGAAGCGAGAGAAATATGTCAGGAAAGAAAACCTACCTTTTGCCTACCCCTTCGGAGAGAGGGCGTGATGGTTAGTTAGTTTGTTAACTGATTTGATTTTATTTTATTTGATTATGTAAAAACTTGTGTTTTATATTATTTTTCATATTGCGATGACGTGTAACATACTGTATAATACTTTCAAATATTTTTATTGCGAACGAAAAATCATTAGAAAATATTTTATGAAATGAAATGAAAGCTTTTCAATTCGTTTTGTCAGGTTATTTCAGGCGCCCACTAAAACTCGTTCATGTTAGAATAAGCGGAACCCGCATAGAGAATAGAGATGGGAAGTATGTAGCTAAAGGTGTCGATACATAAAACAACGTGGCTCTTTCCATGGCTCTTTGGGTCACTCGTAGTTTCTCAGCACTTTGTTTGGACTATGTTACAGTTTCAAAAACCATAAGAACCAACTGGCAGAACACAAGCTTCATAGACTTTTCGTTTCAGGTTGATCGGTATTTTCCGGTTTTTAAGCCATTTTTCGGAAAGCTGCCCAGCTTATTTCAATTCTTCTTTTGAGCTCTGCGGTTTGGTTATCTCGGCCCAATCGAATATTGTGTCCCAGGTATGTTTATTCTTGGACATTCTCCCAATTACTGTAAACATTATTTTTTTAGGTTTATATTGATTTACATGACATGTGAAAGGGAGCTAATCTATCGCTATTTTATTGTCATGTGAATTCTACACCAGATCAAAGACAGTGTGACAATCACAAGCCATAGCCGGGAATCTAAACCGGGACCTTGGGTATGCCAGTCAGAGCTCTTACTCCCCTGCCATGAAGGTCGTTAATTAATAATAATTATGTCTCTTAGGCTTATTCCTAACATGGCTCTTCCGTTATGCTGGAGAGGGTTCAGAAAAAAATTCTGAGGTATCTCTACATGAAGAAGTATGGTAGCTGTCCGTGGCTCTATCCCACGGCATTTCTTTTGGGAATGCTCGGAACCAATTCTCTACAGCTTCGAAGAGACGGACATCTAATTAACCATTTCTTTAGATTAATTAGGGGATACTTCGAGAACTCGGCCGTACTGGAGGGTGTTCGGCTTTTTGTCCCCGATAGATATCTCCGACAGCGACAGCACATATTGTTTTACCTACCGGCCACCAGAACCAGTCTGCCTCTGGTGACACCGGTGGGAAGAGCAATTAGTCTGCTGAACGCGGTCTCCTCGGAGATCGATGTCTTTCATGTTAGTGAAAGTACGTTCAGAAGGCAAATACTCTTAATTCTGGAGAGTGTCCTGTCTTCCTAATGTTGAACCATCTCTCATGCGTTTCTGGTAGTATACTATACACAATATATTTTTTTACCTGTTTTCAATAGATGCCTTGAAAATAATTTATGTAATGTCTGTTGATGAAATAAACTGATTTGATTTGATTTACGGATTATGAATGTTGAGGAATCAAGAGAAGTATTATTTCTGCGTATCAATGTTACGAGCTCGTACATTAAGAGTGGTAAAAATCAATGTGTTTTCGACTAAACAATGGATTATCGTACAATAGTTTTTTCTTTCTGCCCCTTCACTAGTCGCGGAACGCATTTTACGATCGCGGATTTTTATAGAATAAATTATTACTTACTATTGTACGTGAACAAATTAAAGGAGTAACTAAATTCGTACTTCGTATTCGTTTTGGCACACCTTTGGCTCCGGTCGGTGCGATTCGGCTACCTCCGCACTTACGTGGATTGTTAAGAATTAGCCGGTCATAAGTCAAATTTCAAAATCGATGTTAAAAATACCAAAAAAATCCTAGATCCAAAGAAATGTCCCAGTAACAATAATTGACCATCCCCAACCGCGAACCTTTTACCGTGTGCGCGCGCAGATAGTTGAAACTTGTCCCCCTAACGAAGTGCACGTCGTCATTGTTCTTAGCGCTCTCAGTGTAAACATTAAATAAGGAGAATTTTGCCTTGTCCACCTAATATTTCGAAGTTATCGTTATGGATTCGAATAACTCAGGTAAGAATCAATATTTCTTGATGTGTTTAACATACTTTAAAAGTTATTTTGTATTATTTGTAGAATTTCAAAAAAAGGTGGTTTAGTAATGAAATTTTTACTTAATTTTCAAGTTTATAAGACATTTTTTTATATTATCGCGTCCTATCGCGTAATGTTTGTTCCTGTATTGTATATTTCTTATATTAGACTAATTAATGACATAAAATTTTGCTGCGGATAGCTGCGGTTGACCAAATTACAGTTCTTTTTTTAAAAAGGATGACATCACTTTTTTTTATCAACTTTTTCTTAAAATGTAATAAAGTGTGATTTTCTCTATTTTAGGTATATCTGGTACATCGGGTATAAAAACCGTAAGCCGTAAATATCTTTATGATCAAATGCAGCAGCAAGATTGACCTAATTTAGATGAAGAAATTAAATATCTAGAAAATCACCTATTGTCCTGTTGTGGTGACAATCCAGATAATCTAAGCAGTTTCAAACAAAGATTTGCATATTTTAAAACATCAATGAAAGAAAAATGGTCGAAAGCCCATAGAAAAGAAGCAATGTTTCTTAAAACTAATGAAAAGTGGTTAGAAGGAACATTTGAACTTTCAGTAAACAAGCATACTCGACCAGGTCGGCCTTCTAAATAATTTGAAGATTCTAGTGAGAGGACTAAAAGAAGTAAAACGGAGGAAATACGTTCTTCGCTTAATAAAGAAGTAATCGTTCATGCAGCGCAAACAACATTACAGGCTCGAGGGAAAAGAGATGCTTCGAAAATACTACGGGAAATATAACGATTTGATGAATATGCCATGACAACTGCGAAATTGTATGTCGAGTTATATAGTTGGCACCCAATAACTCCGACCTTGTATAAAATATTGATTCATGGTGCAGCTGTAATTGAAAATGCCTTATTACCCATAGGACAGTTGTCGGAAGAGGCAGCAGAAGCCAGAAATAAGCACTTTCGATTATACCGCGAAAACTACGCAAGAAAGTTCTCGAGGGAGGAATGCAACCTTGATATATACAATAATAGATTATTATTGCGTTCAGATCCACTATAAAGTAGCATGAAACAAATAAAAGAAACGATCAAACCAGGTTCATTTTGCCCTGAAACCATGAATATGTTACTACCAGCTGACCCGAATACCGAATCCGATATTTCTGACATGGATCAAGATTTGTCCATAAATGTATAAACAAATTTAAAATACTTATTTGCACCTAAATTATTAATTTGTAACTAGATTTTTTTGTTGTTGGTAAAATTTCTAATAAAAACAATTTTTTCTTCCAGATTTTGTATTTTTTTTATATTTTTGGCTGGGAAATTTTTTTTTTTTACTAAGGACAATTTTTTACGATAATATTTATGATTTGAAGTCAAAATACACCGTAAAATAATTTTGACCGCCTAAATCATTCAAATCAACCTATGTGCTCCGTGACTCATTCGACTAATTAAAACTGTAACTAGAATCCAGAAAGGGTTGTAAACCCAACTTTGATAATAAAAATGAACGCTAGAATTATTATCCATAATTATTTCTTGTTTAACCTTCAACTGGTTAAATTATGTCTTTTTTATACTTTAAAAGACTAACACCAAAGATTTAAATCAATGATATTAGAATTTATTTTACAATCTTCAATGTGAGCAGAAAATAGCTCATTATTATGAAGAAGAAATCTGGTCGTGTCCAGGCTCGAACCCAAGTCCCTTTGATCAGAAGCCAAGCGTTCTATCTCCTAGACCACCACCCGATTAAATGTCCTGTTAAAGTGCACTAGTTAAATTTGGCATATAAATGAAGGCACTAGTTAAATATGACATACCGAGACACGCCGAGAAACTACGAGTGACCCAAAGAGCCATGTTAGTAATAAGCCTAAGAGACTGAGTCAGAAACGATACGGTGAGAGAAAAAACAAAGGTCACTGTCACCGGGTGGTGACTCTAAAATGGCAGTGGGCAGGTCACGTAGCCAGAAGCCCAGATAAAAAATGGACAAGAAGGTGGTGGACTAGTGGATATACCGCTTGGCTCATGATCCAGGGGACTTGGATTAAAGCCTGAACACGATCAGATTTCTTCTTCATAATAATGAGCTATTTTCTGCTCATATTGAAGATTTTATATAATCAATTCTAATTTTATTGGTTTAAATCCTTGGTGTTGGTATTTTAAAAATGAAAAAAAAAAAAATACCCCTGATATTCAATTCACTTGCACCAGCAAGTGGATTGAAAAAAAAATCATATGTTTGAAAATTTGTATATCCAAATAAGTTGAAAATTTTTAATTTCACATGTAGACAATATTTTTATAAGAAAAATTCATAATCGATCAATGTATCATATTTGTATTCCTTTTATAAGGCAATATGCGTAACATGTATGTCATAATATTAATGTTTTTTGTATTTCTTTTTATACATATATAGGTACTTTGAATACCTACAACACACACTTTATTGAAAAACTAAAAATTTAAAACACGTTTCGGACACACAAGACCTTCATCAGTGATATATGTTAAATACTTGTATTATAATATAAAAATATAAACATCCGCAACACAAAGTTATGGCAAGTAAAGAAGAAATTAAAAATTTTAAATTGAAAATTGTTGGTAAAAGTCTTTTGAAATTAATGAAAATAAAACTGAGAAAATGAAATTCTTTAAATTTTAATTTAAGTTTCATTACTATTTGATTCTGGCACCAAAGATGCCAGCGAGCTGCCAAACCGGTCTAAATGAAAATAACAAGTGAAATAAAACTAAAAAAAAACTATCTACAGCACCGTTTCGCTGGAGGGGTATACAGGGGGGATATTCCGCCAAACTGATTTGTTCTCTGCTTTTTCTAAGATATCGCTACATTCATACATCGTAACATGCATGCTCATTGATTTTTCCGGCTTCGAATTTGACCGTCTTTTAATAATTTGTTTATTTGGTCATGCCATGCTTTCCTCGGATATCTTCGGCTTGTTTTTCCCCTCATACTGCTTATATAAAACTTTTTAACCATGCTTCTCTCATTCATTCGTTCCATTTGTCCAAACCATCTCAGGGATCTTTTTTTACATTAACTTATGATGCAGTCATCTGCTTACATTTCTTCCTAATTTCGTCCGTATTCTATCATACATCGTTTTCCCGTACATTATTCTCATTGATCTTATTTCTAAAGCATTTATTCAACTTTCTTCCTTATTTTGCCAACTCCAAACTTCACTTCCATAAAAACTAAAAAAACAAATATATTTTATATATGATATATTTTTCTTAATATGAATGTCATAATTGTTATTTATAACTAACTAACTAACTAACCATCACGCCGTCTTCCCGAAGGGATAGGCAGAAATAATGGACTGCCACACTCTCTTTCCTGATATATTTCTCTCGCTTCCTCAACATTAATACATGTCATGCACGCGCGTTGATTTCTCTTACTCCTCACGTGGCCGCCACGTCTTCCTCGGTCTTCCTCTATTTCTAGTTCCATTTACATCGTTAACATATACCTACTTGTTTTACCATTCTTTCTTCATTTATTCTCTCTTTCATTATTTTGTTCATAACACCATCATTCGCACCGCATTCACTTATTATATTTTCATTCGACACTATATCATACACAGAGTATCTACGCATGTCTATGAGATCTCATTTCTACTGCATTTATTCTACTTTCATCCTTCTTTTGCCAGTTTTACGCTTCGCTTCCATACATAAGGGTCGGTACAAGAACACCATTGTGCACTGCCATTTTAGCTTTTTTGGATACGTTCACTTGTTATTTATTAATATGGGAAACTTAATTCATCCCAAAAATCGGTCTTTCGCTTGAAAAGCGTACACTGTAATACACCTCTCTACTCTTTGCCAGCTAGTTCTGGAGAGCCGACCTTTTATCTCGAGGTTTTCCTCCCGGGATTCTTTCTCAGTTGCTGTCATTCGATTAGGGGCGGGTGTAAATAGAAACAAGGGTTATGTGGAATACATGGTGGTTTATTTAAACAAATAAAATTAAAAAAAATAATAGAGAGCTAAAGATGTCGTTCTAATATAAAACAATGTTATGCTGGAGAGGGTTCAGAAAAAAAATCTGAGGTATCTCTACATGAGGGAGTATGGCAGTTATCCGTGGCTCTATCCCACGGCATTTCTTTTAGGAATGCTCGGAACCAATTCTTTACAGCTTCGAAGAGATGGGCATCTCATTACCCATTTCTTTAAAGGGGATATTTCGAGAACTCGGCCGTGCTAGAGGGTGTTTCATATTAGTGAAGGTACGTTCAGGAGACAAATACTCTTGAATTTAGAAAGTATCTTGTCTTCCTAATGTCGAACCATCTCTAATACGTTCCTGGTATTATGTTGTATTTTTATAATATCTTACCTGTAGGTACTCAATAGATGCCTTAAACATTTTGCTGTTTGTAATGTCTTTTGGGTTGATTTGAAAATTCAATTCTATTAGCTGCCACGGGGCCAGGAAACACGTGAAGACGCTGATTGTGGCGATTCCATGATGGCATCCTCCTCAGGACATCAGACAACCGCTGAACAGTTAATGGCTGTTAAGAAAAACACATATTTCTAGAGTATCATGACAGACACGAGGTTCCATAGGCCAAGTGGTGCTGTACAAAGTGCAGAAGTGTTCCACGCAGTTCCGCATAGTGGTGAGGACCTTGGCGATCACATGGCAGCAAGGGAGGATGACTTCGAACGCAGTCAAGTTGATACCAGATAGAATATTTACATCATACGACTGAAGAAAGGCTGAACCGTTGCTGGTCAAGCCGGATGTCAGTGAATTTTCGATTCTGCTACATCTTGACGGGAGCGGAGCACTAACAAAGCGAAGCACAAGATGGCGGCTTACTCACAAGACAGCCAAGTGGGAAATGGGGTGAGCTCGAGCGCGCTGAATATTTAAATAACCGCCGAAGAAATCGTAATTGTAACATTAAAACACTTAAATATCAAAGGGTTAAATTGCTATTCCTACCTATTGTTGGGCGCGCATTCATGAACACAGTATATAGGGTAGACCGAGGCGAATCGGATCACTTTTTTTTTGAGAATATTTAAATCATACTACAGTGTAATATATGAAACTTTTATTGACAAAATAGTAATCAATAACAATCTAGCTACGCAATAAACATTTTAAAACTTAAAATGTCCATTAATTCTCCAAAATATGAACTAAAAACTTGAAAGACAGAAATATCCGAATCGCCCCAATTATCGGGGCGAATAGGATCGTACATAACATATATAACCAAACTAAAATTTTCTTAATCTTAGCTTCGGAATCATTACCAACATTTAGATAATGAATAGTGAGATCAGTATTAATAATTAACACATAAAACACATATATACGGGCCTTTTTTACTGTTTCTAAAGTCTTGAAGAATTCGGCCACTTTTTCCCTTTTCATGCCGTCAATTACTGCTCTAAACAATCCTTCTGGTTTCCAAATAGTCAACTGCTTATTTCATTCCATAAAGCGATGGAACCAGTCCTGACCAGCCATTCCTACTGCTCTGCTAAAATTGTGTTTAATTTTTTGACGTTCTGCGAATTCAAACGCATATTTACGAATCACCTTGGGTGTAATTCCGAAGCCATGACTCGCTAAGTGCAGTAAACGGTCTCATCTAAGGCTGGCTGTCCACCAATCGTTTTAATGACACCTCTGGAGAAAGTAACTCTTCTTTGTAGACTCGTTTTTGGTAATTCGTTAATCTCAGCAGCCCGACGTAAGGTTAACTCTTTGGCCGAGACTTTATTTGCAGCTTCTCTCATTTCTTGGGACCATTCTCCCGCATTAGTTTTTCTATTGTACGTGCGAACCTTCTACAAGGAAATAAAAACGCATCGTTAACTTCAAATATAAAACAAATCATTTAAAAATAGTGATCCAATTCGCCCCCGATGACGCGATCCGAATAACCCCGCATTAAAGACTTGAAATAAATACTATTTTACACATTAACCTGTAATCTTTTGCTTAAAAACTAAAATATTTTCTAAAATAGGCCTATTCCCAATCAATATAAGACATATAATTCAAAGTTTTAATACATATCCTTAGAATTACACAAAGAAATGGTAAGCACTAATTTAGATGCGAAGCAAAATTGTAACACACACAAATACCAGACGCGCTGGCGTGCATCTTTGACACTGATGTACAAGTCGAATAGAAAACATTGCCAACGGCGGAAAGTGCGGGGTGTGGAAGGGTCGTAAGGCGCCAGTCGCTTGCGTTCCACGTCAACGCGTTATTCAAATATTACAAAATTCCTTATTTTGATCCGATTCACCCACCGATCCGATTCGCCTCGGTCTACCCTACAAAAGACTCATTCTTGTATTATATACGAGTATTATACCTATCAATTGTGGTATTTGTGTTCTCATTACGTAAAATTCAGCTCTCGCGCTAATCGAAATATGAATCTTTCTCGTGTATGATGGTACGTGAGACTTAATACACCTTCTCTACTTAAACCCACTCTTTACGAGAAAGATTATGCATGTCGCATACGAGAAATAACTGAGATTTGTAAAGCAGTGCACAAAAAGATTAAAACAAGAATAGATTTGATTTATATAACATAGTCTTAAATACTATTAGTTTAATATGAATTAAAAATAATAAATCATAACATTTTTTGGCATGTTATTTGTAATATTAATTTGTGTCTTTTTCACGAATATTTCGCGGAGTTGATAAAATGCTTTAATATATTAACTTTTTTGTAACTACACTGCTTCGTCTGTATTTGGTGAGTTTGATATTGAAAAAAATATTGAAAAAACTATACTCTTAAAGTCATCACTGCGAATAGAAATATTTCAACTAAATCAAATATGGCAGTACATAATGGAGTTCTAGTGCCAACCTTTATACATGGAAGTGAAGCTTGGAGCTGGCAAAAAAGGATGAAAGTAGGATAAATGCCGTAGAAATGAGATCCCTGAGAAGAATGTTCGGGAAAACGATAAACGATAGAATACTGAACGACGAAATAAGGAAGAAATGTAAGGCAGATCATTGTATCATAAGTAAAATTAAAAAAAGATCCCTGAGATTGTTTGGGCATATGGAGCGAATGGACGAGAGAAGAATGGTAAAAATGCTGTGTACAAGCAGTGTAAGTGGAAAGAGAAGCCGCGGAAGACCAAGGAAAGCATAGCATGACCAAATTAACAAATACTGAAAGGCCGCCACATTCGAAGTCGGAAAAATCGACGAGCGTGCATGTTACGATGTAGGAAGAAACTTGAGAGGTATGTTAGGACAGAACGGTATGGCGGTCCATCCTCTCTGCCTACCCCTCCGGGAAACGGCGTGATGGTTAGTTAGTTAAGATTTTTACGCGAAATGTTTACTTTTAGCCCGCCTTAGGGCGCAAGCGAGTAATAACAAAGCTCCGTACGAACGTGTCATGAACCGATTAATTTCATGCTTAAAAATACGAGCACATCCTGTCCATTCTGCTATCCTGGTACCAAGATTTCATTTTCAAACTTATTGTATGGAGAAGTCGTGCCATACAACCAAAATCGTGAAGTTTGTATATTTAGAGGATGTTGTATTGAAAAGATTGTAAGCTTAATTTTCATAGTGTATATTTAACGTTGCTAATATTTGTTTATTGTTGCGATGGTAATAATTAAAGAAAATTAAGCTGATATTTTAGGTTTTACCTTTCATCAAAAATGATATTTTACTATTGCCATCTGTGAATTAATGCATAAAACTACTTCGAGAACCGAGAGTAGTGACATCTATTGTCTTGAAATGTATACATTTATGAATTGAGTCAGATTAGATACTCGTATGATGAAATATCATAAAGACTCACAATTGTCACATTTATTTGCACGAATATAATTTAATATACGCTTTAAATGATTTTACGTCATTGCGAATTAACATAATAAATAAAAAATGTGTTTCATGTGTCAAATAGTTATTTGGCAACAAGCCCATAGATGTAGTCAATTGTTTTTTATTATTTCATTTTCCAGGCAAAAGAACGTTTTTTATACAAGTAAAATGCTATGTTTTTGTCTTACGTTACACTCACCTTTAAGAAAGATAAAGAAAGGGTCACTGAAATGGTTTGGACATATGAAACGAATGGATGAGGGAAGAATGTTTAAAAATATATATACAAGCATTGTGAATGGCAAAAGAAATTGAGAAAGGCTAAGGATTTTTTATTTATTTCCATAATTATTTCTTGTTTAACCTTCAACTGGTTAAATTATGTCTTTTTTTATACTTAAAAAGACTTACATCAAGGATTTATATCAATGATATTAGAATTTATTTTACAATCTTCAATGTGAGCAGAAAATAGCTCATTATTATGAAAAAGGAATCTGGTCGTGTCCAGGCTTGAACCCATGTCCCCTGGATCAGGAGCCAAGCGTTCTATCCCCTAGACCAGTGTTCTGCAAACTTTTTGTATTCAAGGTACACCTATCAAATCAATAAAGTTTAAATGTACACCAAACAAAATAGCAATGTTTATTTGATATTTATTTATTACTAAAATCAGTATACCTAATATGAAAAGATGTTTAGTAAGAAATGTGAGCCTGTTTAACTGAGCACAGGCGATCAAAATTTGGAGCAATCGTTGGTAAGGCTGCTCTCATCTCTTCATTGATCATCTTCAGGCGTTCTCTTGTTTCGATTTAATAGTAGTGAGAGTTGAAAACTTTTTTCCATGGCACACCAACTGATGACCACGGTACACCAGTGCGCCGCGGCACACGCTTTGCGGAACACTGCCCTAGACCACCACCCGGTATATGGCATATTATTTTTCTTCTGCCCCATATGGCATATTATTTTTGTTCTGGTGCTGTGTCTGGTCTCCCCAATATTGGTGATCACTGCAGCAAAATCATTTTTGTCCTGCGCTACTTGGAACAGGTTCTCATTCCTGTCCAATCCCTTATATTTCATATACCAAGACAACTGCCTTCTGCCAACTCTCCGCTGTCCTTCTATCTTGCCCATGATTATCAGCTGAAGGAGGTGGTATTTTTCTCCCCTGAGAACATGACCCTTAGATACGAGACCTTGCTATTCTTCACATTTGACAACAGTTTTCTATTGACTCTGACTCTCTGCAGTACGTCTGCATTACTAACTGACTATACATTAATATAGCATGACCAAAGGTGAGTGTTGAAGTTGAAGTAACACAAATCAAAAATGTGATTTTTTTACTTTAACATGGTGATTTGATGTCACAATAGCGGTGCAATTTATTAGATACTAAATAAAAGTAGGTTTCAGTTATATACAGACTTTATTTCAAGTTCCACATACCGCTCACAAAGGACACAAATTCCATCAGTCGACGAGTATTTACAAAAATACAATTAATCTTATGAATTATCAAAGTAATTAGGTAACAAAATAAATACTTAAAATTAAATAAATTGAATAATACAGCCTCCATATTTTACATTAGAAAATTCTCCTATCGAAGGAGTATAGGAATTAATCTTCACATCACAAAACATATATATTTAAAAGTGCTCACACAAAAATATATCAATTAACCATGTATTCACTTCAATCCACTTGTATTGCAGGACTTTCCAATGCGAGGCTTCTATAAGTCATTTGCAATGCGAGGCTACTAGAAGTCATTTGCAATGCGAGGCTTCTATAAGTCATTTGCAATGCGAGGCTTCTATAAGTCATTTGCAATGCGAGGCTTCTATAAGTCATTTGCAATGCGAGGCTTCTAGAAGTCATTTGCAATACGAGGCTTCTATTAGTCATTTGCAATGCGAGGCTTCTATAAGTCATTTGCAATGCGAGGCTTCTAGAAGTCATTTGCAATGCGAGGCTTTTAGAAGTCATTTGCAAGGCGAGGCTCCTAAAAGTCATTTGCAAGGCGAGGCTTCTATAAGTCATTTGCAATGCGAGGCTTCTAGAAGTCATTTGCAATTCGAGGCTTTTAGAAGTCATTTGCAATGCGAGACTTCTATAAGTCATTTGCAATGCAAGGCTTCTAGAAGTCATCTGCAATGCGAGCCTTCTAGAAGTCATTTGCAATGCGAGGCTTCTAGAAGTCATTTGCAATGCGAGGCTTCTAAAAGTCATTTGCAATGCGAGGCTTTTAGAAGTCATTTGCAAGGCGAGGCTTCTAGAAGTCATTTGCAATGCGAGGCTTCTATAAGTCATTTGCAATGCGAGGCTTTTAGAAGTCATTTGCAAGGCGAGGCTTCTGGAAGTAATTTCCAATGCGAGGCTTCTATAAGTCATTTGCACGGCGAGGCTTCTAGAAGTCATTTGCAATGCGAGGCTTCTAGAAGTCATTTGCAATGCGAGGCTTTTAGAAGTCATTTGGAAGGCGAGGCTTCTATAAGTCATTTGCAATGTGAGGTACCAAGAAGTAGATTTTTACCGAGTGAATTATACTAATTAATCCAATAAACAAGTGGAATTGTTAGTTATTATAAGCAAAAAAGTTGTAAAACAAACAGAATGTTCCATTAAAATTTCAGGGTATGCTAAAAGTAACATATATGTTAGGGAAAGTTACAGACAGAGTCTATAAGAAAGATCTCACAGTGCGAATCTTTAACTATAATTTAAACTGACTGCAATGGAGTGAAGATAGCTGGGAATTATTTGGAGTAGCTAAAAAAAATGAAGAAATAATACAAAATACAAAACAATGACATTAGGTTTAGGAGTGGTTTTAAATTCACATTTTAAATTTTACTGTAAAAAATATGTTCAATGTAAATGTGCAATGTTGTGCATGTATAGACTATAAAAACAAAAAAATTAAATGTTTCAGTTTCGTTCATAGATGGTGTCCGATCATCTATCATTTGTGAACCATGTGATAACTTCTATTCACTTTTGACTGGCAATGTGAGAGCTGTGGTTACAAATATATTTTATATACTTCCACAAATGAATTTTGAAATATAGAAATTCTAGGATAATTCCTATACACCCAAACTTATTACAGAGTATGGGCATATTTGTAAGAACCAAAAACTATAAACCCAAACATGTACAGGCTATATTTTTCTAATGAGATTCTTCTTTTTCTTGTTCCTGTTCTGTCGTAAGTTGGACAACATCATGGCTATTTTTACTTTTGATGCAGCAGCTCTAAATACGGATGTTGTGCTGCAACTGAACCATTCTTTAAGGCTTCCCAACTATAATTTTCTTCTTCTGACACTTAGTTTTTCGTTAATTTTACTTTAGATATTGTTGCAGCATTTTTTATTAATAATTTCTCATAACATTAACCAGGAAACAGTAGTGAGATTCTGTAAGTCTCAACGCCTACGGTGGGCTGGCCATGTGGAAAGAATGCCAGAGGGTAGAACACCACAAATTATATCCAGATGGGTGCCCGCGAAAAGAGACCAAGAGGAAGACCGAGGAAAAGATGGGCGGATTGCGTGGAAGAAGATTGGGAGAAAATGGAAGGAGCTGGGGAACGGAGAGAGATGGCCAGAGACAGAAGTCAGTGGGGGACCGTTGTGGAGGAGGCCAAGTCCCACACCGGGATGTAGCGCCGAGAAATGAATTTCTCATATTGTGCCTGAAGCATTTCAGTTTCTTGTCTTGTATGGTCATGCTAATTGATTTTTCTTTCTTAATTCACAGCAGTATTTCCTCATTTGTGACTCTTTCTGTTCACAATATTTTTATGATTCTACAATACATCCACATTTCAAAATCATCCAGCTTTTTGGTGATAGCTTTTGTAGAGGTCATGTTTCCATACTGCAGAACAAGACAAAGATATACATTAAAAAGTGATTTTTGTCCACCTCATAGTTAACACTTTGATCGTCATTAAATTTCATGTTAATGTATAAAAAATATATAATTCTTTATTATATATTAAACTGAACTAATTAATACGAATGAAAACACCTGTTTTCTGAGAGTTTTATTATATTTTACGTGAATGATATGTTTCGCCTGTCCAACGACAGTATCAAATATCACATTAGGCAGGTGAAATATGTCATTCACATAAAATATAATAAAACTTCTAGAAAACATACGTTTTCATTAGTTTTAAGTGTAATATGGAATTTTACATCATTGTTCAAGAAACAATAAATTACACTTAAGTTTTGTTTTAATTTTTATGTAGCTATTTTCATTTTTTTATGACTTATGGGATGGAAACTATGACCCTCACCAAGAGAAATGTAGAGAGATTAAGAGTCACGTAGCGTTCCATGGAAAGACATATGCTCGGCATCAGTCTCCGAGATAAAATCAGAAATGAAGAGATTAGATGCCGAACAAAAATAACGGATATCATGGGATGACTAGCGAGACTGAAGTGGCAATGGGCGGGTCATGTGGCGAGACAGAGTGAGGATAGATGGACCCAGAAAATAATAAGGTGGAAACCATGGGAGAATAGGAGAAGCGTCGGCAGGCCGCAAAAAGGTGGGCCGACGACATTGCTGCCGTGGGGGGAATGGCTGCGGCTGGCAGGAGATACGAGACGAGTGGAAGGGAAGGGAAGAGGCCTATGTCCAGCAGTGGACCAATGAAGTCTAACGAAGAATTTTCATTGATTACTTTTTGTTTTGCAAGAATCTTAAATTTAATTGAAGATTGGGTCACCTGTGTCGGTCATGACACAAGTATGATGTTCATATATGAATCAATGTTAATTATCAGGAAATATCATGGCGATCAGTGTTAAACTAAAATCAACATTAGATATGAACACACAAGTATACAAACAAGTAGTTACTAATATTTTTTGTGAATGTATACTTATACTTGTACACGAATCCTGGATTTCACCCATGATGGGTGATTAATTCATGAAATTTTAATTGTATCTCAATAGAGACGAAGATGCAATCTGGAAACTGAATATGGTTGATCAAGGTTTTGTTAATAAAGTAGTTTGCTAAATTGTGTTAATAAAGTAGTTTGCTAAATGCTAAAAATTAATCTCCATAGATGGCGTTAGTGTGTGGATTATATAGATTAATCTTAAAAAGATTAACATGTGTAATCAAATCTACATAGATGGCCAATTGAAACTGACATGTGAAGATAAGTATAGACTTGTAGCATATATACAACCTCCAAAAAAATTGTCTTACATGATCATAAAGAAAATAGGTGGAATGGGGAATGTTGTAATTACATAAAGCGTGCGCTTAACCCAACCAACGACAGGTCATAAGTCCTGTAAACACCTTGATCAACCATATTCAGTTTCCAGATTGCATCTTCGTCTCTATTGAGATACAATTAAGTAATTACTAGGCCAAATCAGATTGTTTGGTTAGCAACCTTAACCAAACCTAAACATCTGTTGTTTTTAATAACTATAATTAACAATTTTTATTCACTAGTACATATAATATTCCATAACAAACACTGATGAAAAATCACTTGCAAGACAAGGGATCTTGATTGCACAAAGAGTTTAACTCGTGTCTTCTAGATCAGTAAAAAAACGTTAGGTTAGGTTAGCTTTGCATATATGACCACAAACAATCTTTTTGAACAAGGTCGCTAAAAATAAAGGATGTTCATATATTTCACTTATTTAAAATTGACACAGACACAACGATTTTTACTTGAATATTACTAATAATGACATGCATTAACATTTATATATTTAAAACAAAAACAATTATCAATTAATTAGATGCCACAAAACACTACATTAAAAAATAATACATGGAATATATATATGGGAAAATTACAAGTGAATTCTGGATAAAATTACATTTTAACACATTCACTGTATACAAAATACTTTGTTACATTGAAGACATATATTATTAATAACATTGTTAAAATCAAACTATTATCAATTTTCAGCGACCGTATAGAAGAAAATATCAATATTGCTGAAGGATAGAGTTTCTGATGGGTAGTATGTTTACAATGGGGAATGCTCTTCTGGGGAGTATGCCTCAATCTAATGTGTCATGTTGCAATGATACCAGCAACACTACCGCTAAGTCCAACTCTCTAGTGTCTACGAGTGGTCTTTTAGACCCTGCAAACATCGGACAATCTAACCACAGGCATACCATCAATGTCATAGCAAATCGAGAGTGGACGAATGGCGAATTTCCAGCGCTAAGAGAAAGCAATCCTAATAGAAAATTCTCCAGAGTAGGTTAGAGGAAACCACTATGGATACTATTCTTCAGGTCATTACTATGAAGAGGAATCAAGCCATGAGCCCGAGTCCTGTGTCAGGGATGTGCTCGATAGTCAATGTCAGGGGATCTGACACGAGGTCGGATGAAGAAGCTGAAGGGAATTAATGATAATTATTGTTTACAAACTACCTTTTCCAAAACACCGAAAACATGTAACCTGGTTATAGAAAGTCAACCCATTGAACAGGTCAGGACCTTCAAGTATCTAGGCATAGACCTGGTGGGAGAAGCTGATCTGCGCCCAAGTAAATAAGGCTGCTGCAATCTCTGGCGCTCTAAAGTCCACAATATGGAAAAACAAAGACATGGCCATTAAGAGTAAGATGAGAATCTATAAAGCATGCGTACGACCAATAATAACATATGGCGTCGAAGCAAGGGCAGACACAGTAAGGACCAAACAAGTTTTGGGGACTTCTGAAATTAAGACACTGAGGACGATAGCAGGCAAGACACTAAGAGATCGCGTGAGGAACACCAATATAAGAGAGATATGTGAGGTTGAGCATATTGTAAGATGGAGCAGACAGCGAAAAAGGGACTGGTACGGTCATGTTCAAAGAATGGACACCACCAGACTCCCCTATATTGCACTGCATAATCAGCCTCATGGGACTCGTCCTCGTGGAAGACCCCTAAAAGATGGAAGGACAGCTGGGAATCTACCTATAGGAGGAGCAACACTCTAAAGAACAGACCACATAGGTCTACAACAAAGAAGAAGAAGATAATTATTGTCAGCTATTATTATTACATTTTATATCTCTACATCATTACAGCGTGAGCCAAATCGATAGAAAGAGTGCGAAAAAAAATATCAAAGGAAATATGCATACAATCATGTGAAAAGAATTATGCCAGTTATCTTTTTGTTTCTCTTATCGTGAGGGTATTCACAGATTCGCTATAATTGCATCTAAAGAGGTCTTTCTACATTGTCACCTCGTTTAGAAGACTAATCGCCTTCAATACAGGAGAACTTCGAAGTGGCTCTGCGCGGCAATTTGGGGCATAAAAGAAGATATGCTCTGCTATAGCTATGGGTATAGATTTAGTTCTCTCAGTATTCTTGGATTGTAAATACCTCCAGAAAATAGTTTAAAAAAATGATAGCTATGAAAATGACAATGCAATTTTTTCTTTACAATAAAAATGATACAAATACGTGTTAAGGGTTGTAATATTAGTAATAATTCAAATTTACAATATATTTAGTATTTACATAAAATAGACATTTAGATATTTAAATATATGGCCATGCATAATGTATGAATTATTTAAATCTATGCTTATATAAATATCACACATTTAAAATTTCTTCAGAGAATTCTTAATTTAAATATTATAATTTAACACTGATATGGAAATGTTGAAATATTTATTGTGATTATATTGCCACATCCACAAATTATATTATGTATTATGAATAAATGGATATATATTGACAATCTGGCAAGAATATTAATACATTATAAAAGTTGGTTGTTAAGCTTCACTCTTCAAATTAGTTCAGCCACAACAGAAAAATGTATTTAAAAAAACTAACTAACTAACCATCACGCCGTCTCTCTGAAGGGGTAGGCAGATATAATGGACTGCCACACTTTTCTTTCCTGACATACTTCTCTCACTTCCTAAACATTCATACATAGTGTTGTGTTGATAACCGTTCCCGACGAGGAGTCTTTATAAATTAGGCGAATGGTGAAGTTCAGCACTTCGATTTCTCAGACTCCTCATGTGGCCGATATTCAATATTTGATCATGCCACTTAAACCATTGACATATACATTTTATACCATTCTTTCCATGTATCCAAACTTCCTTAATGTTTCTATCATTATTTTGTTCATAAAACTTTAATTCGCACTGCATTCACTCCTTATATTTTCATTCGACACTATCATACACACATTTTCCACACATTCGTCTATCTATCTAAGAGATCTCATTTCTACTGCATTTATTCTCCTTTCATCCTTATTTTGCCAGTTCCATGCTTCGCTTCCATACATAAGGGTCGGTACAAGAACACCATTGTGCACTGCCATTTTAGCTTTTACATTAATGATATTCCATGATTTCATATGTTAATCAAACATTAAAGTTGGCCAAGTGAGTCAGAGAAATCGACATACGTGCAAGACACGGTTTATGAATGTAAAGGAATCGAGAGAAGTATTACAGGAAAAAACACCGTGGCAGTCCATTATTTCTGCGTACCAATGTTCTAAGCTAATACATTAAGAGTGGGAAAAACAATGAATTATCTTACAATATTAAAAAGTATATATTTTCGCCCTTCACGGTTTATGAATGTTGAGGAACGAGAGAAGTATGACAGGAAAGAACACTGTGGCAGTCCATTATTTCTGGGTACCAATGTTATGAGCTAATACAGTGATTCCCAAAGTGTGAGCCGAACGAGGTGTCGTTATAAGGGCGCCGCGAAATATTCAATTAAAATATTCGGCGAATTTGTTGGAATTACCAAATCTCGAAATTTTTACTAACCTAACCACATTAAAGTGCACTTCAACTACGTGTCGAACGCTTATTGAATGCATTTGCATCACGACCACCCGCTGCAACCAAGACCATGGTGGTTGTCCAGTCTCAATATGGATATTATCAAAACAATAGAAATTAGATATTTCATATTTTCCCAAGGAAAATATAATAGTATCAGTTTTTAATTTTCCGCTGTTAAATGAGTAATCGTTTTTAAAAAGGTAAGTTTTCCAATTTCTCAAGAAGGCCAAAAATTTTGAAAAAAATCTTTTGTATTAACCTTTCCCTTACGGTGCTAAAATAAAAACGTGCAATCCGGTGTAGGGTAGTCAGTACGCATTAAAAATTAGCGATTTTAAATCGGAAAAATAGGAACATTCATAGCTAATCCCCTTATATAATTATAATTGAAGTAAAAAATTATAATAATTGAGATTTGATTGCTAAAAACATTAAAAAACCATCTGGCAACGCTCACGGAACGGGCATAGACCCGGTCTGGTTGCAAGCCCAAAGCGGCTGCCGCCGGCGGGACGGCGAGAGTGAGAACATTGAGCTAGAACATCTGCAAGGGTGAGATGCGAATATAGTGTCGCGTACTCAGCGCTACGAATTTTGTTTCCGATGTTCACAAAATACCTCTGATGTACCCGATGAATTCTGATTATTATTAATATTATTTTTTTAATCAATGCGTAAATATATTATGGAGGAATACCTAAAATCTTAACCTTGTATTTATTAAATGTATAGAGATATTGATGGTTATTAGAAGCAACGAGTAGAAGATACCCATCACAGGGAAGGGAGGGTTCAGGGAGTCGCGGGAAAATCGGATGATTTAAGGGAGCCGTAAACCGAAAAATATTGGGAACCTCTGAGCTAATACATTAATGGGAAAAACAATGTTTTTTTGTTAAAGTCGTTGCGTTCTTTAGTATACGTTGGTCGATATTAGTCCATTTTATTGTATATTGGTTGGTTAATGTTATTCAATACAATATTTGCCAATTATTATTATTTTGTTGAATCACTCTTTACACCATTACAGCACGTGGCAAATCGATTAAAGGTAGCTTATCTATCGCCATTTTACTGTCACGTGAATTCTACACCAGACCAAAGACAGTGTGACAATAACACTGCCATCGCAAGGAATCGAACCTGGGACCTTCAGTGTGGCACTTACCACTCGGCCATGAAAGTCGTCTAAAAATAAGCATTGCATTAAAACAGTTAACACAAAGTTTTATTTGATTTACATCAGACACAGAGATACAGAGACACTGTACTACAAAGGCAAGCTTGAACCATTTCAACCCTTTAGATTCTTAAGACACTGGACACAATAGTGATTATGATTCTAGAAAGAATGTATTATTGTACTCCCTATTTGGTATTTCTTTACAACACCTTTGATTTATAACATCATATCAAGCCAGTAACATGAAAATAAACAAAGGTAATGACCGTGGGTAGAGATGAGCGCCAAATAAATGTGGAGATGGCTGGAACTGCGATCAAGAATGTGAAGACTTTTGTTTACCTGGGGAGCAGTATTACATGGGATGATCGATCCAAGAAAGAGGTCGATAGTCGTATCCACCAGGCTTAACTTGAATTCAACAAAAAGTCTAAAATATTCGAGTCCAACAACATAGACCTGAACCTCCTAAAACAACTTTTAAAAACATTGGTGTGGAGCGTTTTACTTTACGGCTGCGAGACTTGGTGCCTGGGCGAAAGAGAGCGCAAAAGGCTGGAGTCATTTGAGATGTGGACCTACCGACGAGTTGCCCATGTTTCATGGAGGGACCACATTACAAATGAAGAGTTTCTCAGCAGAGCTGAAGAGAGTAGGCACGTGTTGAACATCATAGCAGAGAGACGCGCAAGATAGATTGGTCATGACATGACATTGCGACACGAATGTTTTCTGCATAATGTGTTGGAGGGAATGGTCGAGGGATTGATTGGCAGAGGACGACCTCGCCAAGAGTACCTAGACCAGATTTGCCGAGATATGGGTTGCACCTCTTATGCGGAGTTGAAGAGAGTTGCCGAGGACGGAGTGTAAGAGGAGATGTCTCAGCTTGCTGCAGACCAATCATTAGATTGAGACCGAAAAATATCAAGCCAGTAACTAAATATTGTTTGGAGTCACGGACAAAGGCTCTCAAAGATCAACAAATAATCTACTAGTTTGAGAATAGAGAGCACTGTTAGAGCCAGTCGCCTGGCATGGATTGGCAATGTATGCCGAGCCAGAAATCAGTATGCGAGTAGTTCAGACACTGCATGTGTCGAGACTGGCAGGAGTAAGATCTCTAGAAAGGCCTAGATAGTTTTTTTTAATTCTCCGTGCGAACCACTCCAACCGTGAGCTCCTGAAATACTGAGTAATAAAGCGTATAGCCCCATGCTTGGGATTCATTTATAATTTTTCAAATATTCCCAGATTAAGCCAAAATTTGGACTAATAGTGACATCTATTGGTGTACACAAAATTTAATAATTTATCAACTAGTTACATGTTTAAGAAACAGAAAAAAAGACGTTTCGTAAATGTCATTAAGAAGAATTGTCATGAAGTGCAGGGCTGAGGATTGGGTGGATTGAAGAAACTTTTTGGAGGCGTCTGAGGTCCACCCAGGGCTATCCAGCTAGATAGAAGATGAAAATGTTTCACAATCAGAATCAACTCTTTAAGGTGAGAATAAATATTTAAAAAAAAATTCCTATTAACATTTAAATAAATAGATTAATACTTAATATTTTCACAACACTTTATATTTCAATTTGTAATAATTTATTTATTAAAGAGAACAGTATTGAAATTTTGCATGTTTATAATAAAACCATAATATTAAATAACCGTTAAATTTTAAAATATTATAAACAACCTATTTAATTTAATTTAAATTCCCATGTTAAAAATGTTTCCGTTAACCCCCTTCTAAATCCTAATTAGTTAAAATGTATCCTACCCTTAGGCATAACTCCACCTCTTCTTCTTCCGTCTGGCCATTTCCCGTTATTTGGGGTTGGCTCGTAATATGGCTCCGCACAGTTTTGCTATCCTGGGTCATCTGGCTGTTCAGTCCCAGCGCCCTTAGTCGCTCCTAATTGTGGACATCCACGTTGCAGTCCGATGCCTTCCATCTGCTGTGAGGCATAATTCCACCTCTATTTAATAAATAAGTGACGATTCTGTGTCAATTCATTGTAAAAATTTGTGCATCGAATTGGGTCACAAATGAAACATGTCTGCAGATCGAAAAATAAAGTGTTGTGAAAATACAAATTGTTATTCTATTTATTCAAATGACGTAAATGATGAACACAAAGTGAAGGCGATTATAGAAGAATTTCCTATTAACACAATACAATCCAGACACATAAAATAACATTTTCTATAGATTAGTGGTAATACAAGAAACACAGCAATTGGGCTTACTACACATGTGCATATTTGTTATGCCACTTAAGTTAACATCCCTAGAACAATAGATTCCATACGGAATAGGTTATTAAACAATAAAAGTAAATGGACTCATCAGCTCAATCAATACAAAGTAAGAACAACCAAAAATTATCCGTAAGCCGACAGGTTAAAACAAAACATTTTGAATGATTAAACATATTGTTTATTATCTTTTTTGGAGATTTTTTTGTAGGTCTCGGTGGTAAAATGTCTTTTAAAAATGCTGTTTTATAAATATTTATAAAAAAAGTATTATTTGCAAAACTATTTATAAAAAATGCCCGATATTAGTGATCAATAAATATATTTTTACAGGATATTATAATACGAGGTCCGTTCAAAAAGTATCGCGAATTTTGTGTTTTTTCAAAAATTATTTATATATTCATGAATTTCTATTTTGTCCCCTTCAAAGTGATCCCAACCAGATATTATACACTTGTGCCAACGTTTTTTTCAATCCTCGAAGCACCCCAAAAAATCATTTTTTGTGATCTTGTTCAGCTCCTCCTTCGATGCCGTCTTTATCTCCTCAATCGTAGCCTAGCGTCGTCCTTTCATGGGCCTCTTCAGTTTCGGGAACAAGAAAAAGTCACAGGGGGTCAGATCTGGGGAATACGGTGGCTGCGGCATTATTGGTGTGTTGTTTTGGCCAAAAATTCGCGCACAAGCAGATGCGAAATTGAGCAATTTTGGTACGAATTTCGCGGCGACCGATCTCATGCCCAAATCATTGGTAAAAATCGAATGGCACGAGCCAAGCGATATGTTTAAGTCCTCAGCAACTTCTCTAGCGGTGATTCGACGATTGGCCAATACTATGTTATTCACTTCATCAATGTTTTCGTCTGTTGTTGACGTGCTCGGGCGTCCGGCAGGCTCTTTTTCGTTCACATCTTCTCGGTCCTCTGAGAACATTTTGTACCACCGATAAACGTTGCTTTGGTCCAAGATAGCTTCACCATATGCCACAGTCAACATTCGGAATGCGTCCGGGGACTTAATTTTGTTTTTCACTCAAAATTTGATACAGATTCTTTGATCCATTTTTTTGGAGTGGGCAAAAATCGAAGACGAGCCAAAACACGTGCAAGCAAAGTGGCTCTCAAAAATTAACTGAACATTCAAACTGGCCGAACTTATCGGCATAAGTGAGAGACATGAGTACCAACATAACGCCACAAAAAAATAAAAAATCGAATATACGGAAATTCAAAATTCGCGATACTTTTTGAACATACCTCGTACATTATGTAAAAATAAAATTATTTAAAAAGACACCTAATATAAAAAATTAAAACTCATTAGCTGTTTGAGGTTTTAGATTAAAAGAAGGAGCTAAATGCATTAAAGGCTAAGGCTAACTGAAATGTAATTTTATTGATGTTGATGCCATATATTTTTTGGTATTAAGACACTGAGAGATCGCGTGAGGAACACCAGAATAAGAGAGATATATGAGGTTGAGGATATTATAAGATGGAGCAGACAGCGAAAAAGGGATTAGTATGGTTATATTCAAAGAATGGACACCACCAGACTCCCCTATATCGCATTACATAATCAGCCTCATGGGACTCGTCCTCGTGGAAGACCTCCTAAAAGATGGAAGGACAGTTGGGAATCTACCTCACAGGAGGAGCAACACTCTGGGGAACAGACCACATAGGTCTATAACAAGGAAGAATATATTTTATTCTTTGCACAAGTTTTCAATCCAAGGATTTGCAGCTATGTGTAAGATTTTTGTTGGTTCTTCGGATGTCACTTAGGCCTTTAATGTGGTAGTTTCCGTTGATTTCCATCTTTAATGTAACACCTGTGTTGAAGGAGCTGTGTGAAATATTTCGTTTTACAAATAAACTGTGTTTTCAATTAACCCTTTGGTTGCCGGCACTTTTGGGGGTTAATGCCAGAAATGCCGCGAATTTAGTAAAAATAAAATGTATTACTACTAACTAACCATCACGCCGTCTCTCCAAAGGGGTAGGTAAAAATAAATACGGTGCAGTTGTCATCGCAAACAAAAACCTATCCAAAAAAGCTAAAATGGCAGTGCACAATGGTGTTCTTGTGCCGATCCTTGTGTATGGAAGCGAAGCATGAAACTGGCAAAAGAATGATGAAAGTAGAATAATGCAGTAGAAATGAGATCTCTTAGACCATAGATGGGCAACCGCCGGCCCGCCGGCCGGATCCGGCCTGCGGAGCTATTTTGTGCGGCCCTGATTCATCTCGGCAAAGTAATAGAGAAATAAAATTATAGTTTAAATAATGCAGATGACACGGGCGCTTGCAGTGATTCGGCGAAACTCGTATACGCACCGAAGGAAAATCACAATTTGACAAAGTTGCTTTGACGGATTTTTATAAATTATATTTGGTCTTGAGTTATTTACTGTATAACCTTTCGTCATGACCGCTGTAATCCAAGTTCTTTAATTGGCGAATACTGATAATCTCATTCTAAAGCTAACCTTCATTAACGCTTCCGAATATTCTAAACTATCCTGACGAACCCATGTGTCTCTCAATATTCCTAGACTGAACTAATCCAAATAACTTAAGCATATCTATGTTTACAAAATATAAATTCAAATACTATTTCTCGAAAATGTGCAAACCCTGGAAATAAACATTCACATAATATGAAATAAGCACGAGTCTGAAATAAGATTTTACAGTTATTTAAATCAGTGCTTAGTGAAATTATTAAGCAGTGAAGATCAGCTTCACGAAAGGTACAAATTTCACGGCAATTCAGTGTCTACATATATTATATATACAAGGAATTGGGGAAGATAGACATAATAATGTTAGTATGCATGAAACCAGCCCTTTCGTCACACTGGTGGTTTTTCAGCCTTCTCCTCTTAAGTCCAAACCCATCCTACCATCACGCTAACCCGGGGATTTTCCGAAGATGGTCCACCTCCATCTGTCTGCCGTGGTCGTCAGCCAACCTGAATTAGCTAACTCCGTTGTATACGGAACTCGTGAAGCGATCAGAGCAAGTGTAGACGGCGCCAAGTTCGACTATCTATCACCAGACTTCACAGCACTCTAACATGAGTATGGTCTATCTACAATGTCCGCATTTGCTGGGCCAGAGAGAGCCGAAGACTCTAACATGGTATTCTACCATAGGCAAGGCAAGACGAGAGAAAACTTCCCAAACTCCCTTTGTATCAATTCTGTTCACCTAATCGCGACTTTGTAGCTGTCATATAGACGAACATTGAATTACATATATTAGTAACTGAGCTACATTTCCCTAATTAGTGATCAATAATCGTTAGTTGATTAGTAAGTGGTATACTAAGTCGGGTCCTGTGAGTTGCTCGTAGTGTTAACTTATTGTATCTTGGGTGCAAATAAGGAAAGGTAATCACATAAAGAATACCTGTAGGGTCTTATGTAGACATAACCATATATATAAGCATAATTATAATAGGCGAAAGACGTGTCTGTTTCAATTCCTGAAATTAAGAGTTCTTAAATCTAGACTTAGCTTGGATGACAGCTCTGGAAACTGAATTTAGTCTAATATTTTTAACTCTGCGTATGCTCCAACCTTCGTGCAACTCCACTTGTATACAAAAAGAAGATGATCTTGCTAATCAGAACATTAAAAGCACATAATGAATTCAATACTTGGATACGACTGCTTGCCCACTAAGCCTCAAATCAACTATCCCGGATCAGTCTACTCTGCTCCCCGATCCCTAGCTAGGCTCATAAATTTCATCTCTCTCCTTTCTCTCCTCTACCTGCCTCTCGCACCCCCGTGCTTTCCCAACCTTCCTAAAACTTTCCTCGCCTTGAACCACTCGGATCGGTGATTTTCTAGTAAATTGAATTCATTTCTGTATACCTGAATTACGCATCTCTCTACGATGGTTCCATACCATCACACAATGAATAATTAATATAAACAAGGTGACCTCTATCACATATTCTTGGCACCTTGCCTCTTAAAGCTCTTTTCAATAATAAACTAATCAATCGTAGATTAGATTAGATAAATTTTGGTACACATTTAAAATATACTTTAAAACTAATACCCACTTTTCCGAGCTAATGCACAATACTATAATAATAATAAAATGCTGGAACAGCTTCAAATTTTGAACGAAGTGATTTCCTCGTCGCTTTCGGACAACAAAACAACTGTACACGAAGCACAATCCGAAGTCAGTGTCCCATTTACTTCCTTATTGTTATCACACACACTGCTTGAAATATCTTTCAAAATCTCTCGTTCATCGGATATCCCATTTAAAGTGACGATTATTCTGGGGTCTTCCACAGACATAGAGATCGTTTGTTCCGCTGCATTATCGTCTTCCAAATTTGATATATCTAGCGAATCCACAAGCGATGAATAGTAACTACGTAGATCGAGCGCGGCATTGGGAGACTTGGCTCCATTACTGTCAGGAGTCTTGGCTCTCTCTTCATCCTTGGAAGTCGATGGCTCAGGCTCCAATATCACCTCATATTCTGCCACATGGATAGGTTCAATAGTCGCCGGTTGATCATCTGTTGGAGCAGGAGAAACAGAAACAGGAACGGTGGTAGTTGCAATATCGGGTGAAACGGCACGCTGTTCGATCAAGATTGGTACAGTATCAGGAGCGTTATCGTTAGATGCAGGTTTTTCTCGGGATACTGATTTTAAGTACTTTTTTCTGAGTTCTATATTTCGTAATTGTTTCCTCAACATCATAAGATCGGACTCAGTGATTTCACCTTCTTCTAATGAGGGGGATCTGGCTGGAATTGTACTTTTTCTACGTCTTTTATTCTTATTAGAGAAGGCAAGCGAACTAGAACCACGGCGAGGAGGGGAATTGTCGGAAGTACGCGCACTATTGCCTTCATCCTCCGAGTCGTTCTCTGAAGTTACGTCTCTTGCTGAAGTATCTTCTAACGGATTATTTGACAGAACTGCAGTTTTCTTTTTATTAATATAAGTTTTCAAACTTGGACGTCTAGGAGATTTGATTGTTTTATGCCTCGGTCGTGGAAGTTTCAGAACTTTATTTTTTGCTTTAGGAGCGCATGTTTTGTTGGTAGTCACCTTTCTCGGCCTTCCTCGTTTAGGTTGAACCAGTGGATATATTTTAAAAGCTATGGAAGAGGATTCATCCTCGTTTAGCTCCAGCTCACTCCAATCTGATGCACAATACTCGTTGCTTTCCAGATTACAATCGAAATTTTCATTTTCTCTCGATGAAAAGTATTCTCTGTTGGATTTTGGGGCACTTTTTGCAGGTGTGAATGTACTTGGATCACTCGTGTCATACGCATGCAGAAATTTGAAATAGTCCCATTTGGTTAAAACCGGCACATTGCTCAAAATTTTTGGCGCAGGATATTTCATCCACCCTGGCGTGTTGGTAGGCAATCTAGGGTCTGGTCTATAGGGGACGAGTCTGTAATTTTTTTTTGACTGGCTTTCTTTAGAAAACATTTTTGCCTTTTCAGCATACAGATTACTTGTGGTATTGACTCTTGAACATTTGTTTGCTTCTCTCCCGTGGGATGCGGAACCCGCAGGCTCGGGGGACACGGAAGAGGTCGGAGAGACGGGTTCAGTGTGAATAAATTTATTCACTTTTAAAAAGCCGGTTTTCAAGGTGGGCTGTTGATTTCTCCTGGACTCTGGCTGATCTTTCGAAGAAGATATTTGAGAGAGCTGTTGGCTGCACCGCATGTCACCGGAGGATGGAATGGATAGAGAATCCTCTGAATCGTAATATGTAGGATTACAATTCTCAGAAATATCAGCAAAGGGATCCTGCAAAAATAAAATTATAAATTAAAAGTTTTCCTTGCAAATGCACACAATGTTATATAATATGTATTTAAAATATATGCACTTCTTAATTAATTTTTTGAGTAAATAATAATAATATTTTTTACTAACTTAAGGCGTCAACACTGGAATTCCATAATGATGAATTCTGTATGAATTAAAACAGTGTTTTTATTTTATTTTTAAGATTATTTTTCTCAACATGTTTCATAGGTTTTACACCTACATCATCGGGAGAATGATATAAACTAAGTTTATATCTAATAATTAAATAAAACAATGACCAGTCTGCCGATGCCAGTGAGCCTGGCGAAACCGGTCGCTGTCGAAATAAAGACACGAGTGGAAGTAGTCAAAAAACATTGCTTTATTTAATTATTATTTAAAATGAACTTCCATCAAGAGATTTCAGTAAAATCTTCGAAACATGTTGAGAAAAATTAACTCTAAAGTGAAAATAAAAACAAGTTTTAATTCATAACTTCACCAAACAGTAATTATGGAAAAATAAATTTTATTTGTGTATTAAAAAAGATTTTTTCAAATAACAGGTATGTGTGTGTTTTGATAAAAATAAATAAAGTAAAACCAATTTTAAAAAATAATAATAAATAATAATTTTAAAAATGAAACAATTTTTTTTACGAGATTATCTTGGAAGCTGCGTGTGGATATACAAAAAGTACATTCCTAAACGCAGTTATAAATGTGTTAAATCTTTTTCTAAGTGGTGACCAAGAGGATAGAACGGTGAGCGCCTAATCTAAGGATATTGGGTTTGATCTAGGACACTACTTGGTTGGTCAGGATGAGGGATTAAAAAAAAATTACGTCTTCAAGAAATGATAATAACATCATTGGCTGCCGTCTCACTGCTGTGGATGTAAGGTCTGGCTAAGGTCCGTCTGCTTTCTTTCAGCATCCATCTACTGCTTCGGGTGTCCTGGTGTTGGATTGTTGACTTCTGTTGGCAAACACTTTCTTTACTATGGTAACTCTACACGCAATGTATCCTCTACAATCTTCTATACATCATGGAGCGACTCATTAGCCACTCTCATAATGGTAACTCTACACACCAGCAATGCATCCTTCACGCTATTCTATACATAATGAAGGGACTAATTACTCTCAAAATGGTAACCTACACACCAGCAATGCATCCTTCACGCTATTCTATACATAATGAAGGGACTAATTACTCTCAAAATGGTAACCTACACACCAGCAATGCATCCTTCACGCTATTCTATACATAATGAAGGGACTAATTACTCTCAAAATGGTAACTCTACACACCAGCAATGCATCCTTCACGCTATTCTATACATAATGAAGGGACTAATTACTCTCAAAATGGTAACCTACACACCAGCAATGCATCCTTCACGCTATTCTATACATAATGAAGGGACTAATTACTCTCAAAATGGTAACTCTACACACCAGCAATGCATCCTTCACGCTATTCTATACATAATGAAGGGACTAATTACTCTCAAAATGGTAACTCTTCACACCAGCAATGCATCCTTCACGCTATTCTATACATAATGAAGGGACTAATTACTCTCAAAATGGTAACTCTACACACCAGTAAGGTATCCTCCACACTCTCTGTAAATCATGAAGCGACTAATTACCCACTCTCAAAATGGTAACTCTTCACACCAGCAATGTATCCTTCATGCTATTCTATACATCATGAAATGACTCATTACCCACTCTCAAAATTGTAACTCTTCACACCATCAATGTATCCTTCATGCTATTCTATACATCATGAAATGACTCATTACCCACTCTCAAAATTGTAACTCTTCAATCCAGCAATCTCTCTAACATCCACGTTATTTATTACACCATGAAGTGACTAATTACCCACTCTCAAAATGCACTACATATGTCATGAAGCAAATGTTCTTAATACTTTGTATGTGAAACACATTAAATAAGCTTTTTTGCTTAACACATTACGGTCTGCTATATTTCGCACTATGCCTCTCCCGGAGTCCGGCTTATTTCGCAATAAAATGAACAAAAAACAAACATTTTGAAAAATCAATGTAATTGAAAAATTTATGAATGGATTTAAATTAAATTCGATATAAATAATACACCGCATAGATATTTGGTAACATCACAGTGGTTAGCAATGTGTAGAGTGCGGATAAAATGCCAGCGTGATAAAGTATAAAAAATGATACCACACAATATTTCAAATACAAACATTAAGTAATAACAACATACGTGATAAGTACACTTTGACTGTACCATTCTGCGCTATCTTGTATCACGTATATGTTTGAGAAAAAATAATGTACCTAAAATATGTAAACCGTTAGGGATACGCGCGTGTGCCAACAACACTGTGGTACAAGTCTTCACAAGTATGATAGTTTTACAAGGGGCAGGCGAAGTGTGCGGTCAAATATATAATAAACGTTTCGTAATTAAAAAAAATATAATTAATAAAACTCAAGCTCCAAATATACAACAGTAGATGATCAGATATAATATAATATGCCGTATAAAAGCGTACTGCTGTACGGATGTGAGACTTGGAAATCTACCGTGGACGTTATTAGAAAACTCCAATTGTTTATAAATAGGTGCCTTCGCTCAATATTCAAGATCTATTGGCCTCAGTGTCAAATACCGTTAAAAGGAGGCGATCACTACTTTTGACGACAAAATAAATCATGTCATTGACAAAGCTATGGCGGTGCTTAACAATCCGAAAAACTTCACTGAGTTAAATTTCATTATGGCTCATTTTCACAATTGTCCAGCGATGTTTGAAAGCTGTTGGTGCAGGGCGTTGTTTTGACTTTGGTTATAGAAATTATTCTGCAACTGAAAAACCAATCATTGACGTGACCAAGAGAAAAGGGGGGACCATGCCAGGAAAAGCTGCACGCTACATCCCGCCTGGGAAGAAAGTAAAAAAATAATCCATCCTGCTGGATAAAACGCGTGGATGGCGCCATCAATGATTGCACAATCTACAAGTTCGAAATATCGTTCTCCCTTCTAAACAAAACTTTTGTAAAAAATCAACTGCGTCATACACCAGAAATTTATTCTAAAATGTAATTGTACGATACTAAAAATAGTTTCGCCACGCATAAGATCTAGTTTTTTTTCTAGTTAACAGTAAATATAAGGTTAGAGAAAATAAAAGCATATTTTGACACTTATAAAAGAATATTTTAAACTTTTTTAGCAAATATAAATCCGAGCCCTAGTGATGACATTACTTGAAAAGTGAAGAAATATATTTTTTTAATAGCATTATTTAAACTTAACATCACACCATCTCTCCGAAGAGATAGGCAGAAAGAATGAACTGCCACACACCCTTCTTTCGAGACATACTTCTCTCGCTTCCTCAGTGCACGTCGATTTCTCCGACTCCTCACGTGACCGACATTCAATATTTGATTGTGTCACTTACCATTCTTACCATCTTACCATTCATTCGCATCGCATACACATCTTATATTTTCATTCGACACTTTACCATACACAGATTTTCCACACATTCATCTAGGAGATATCAGTTTTGTGCTCACTCCGTATTTGGACAACATTGACCACATCTGTTCATCATAGGGTTTTTGCAAATCGACAAACGCACAGAAAAGCTTACGGCTTTTGGCCATAAATTTCTCCTCAAGCCACCAATACACACTTATTTATTGTTTCTTGAACAATGATGTAAAACTTCATATTAAATAATTAATACCAGTGAAAAATTTCTGTTTTTATGGAATCTTGGGAATACTATGTTACTATTTATCTTGCTGTCTCCATCTTCAGGGTGGTTATAAATGTGTTTTTCACATTTATAACCACCCTGAAGATGTAAACTGCAACGATCTCCGAAACGTCGGTCCAGAAAGACGAGTTACACATATCCCAATATCCTGAAAAAACAATGTAAACTGTGAAAATCTATGGAATTATTTGAAAATTTTCTGTTTTCTAAAAGTTTAATTATATTTTATGCGAATGATATGTCTCGCCTAGCTAGACATTTGATAATGCTTTAGCAAGGGGAAACATGTTATTCCCATAAAATATAATAAAACTTCTAGAAAACATACATTTTCATATGTATTAATTACAAATACATAGGATTTATTAAAACTAACTAACTAACCATCACGCCGTCTCCCCGAAAGGGTAGGCAGAAAGAGGGTAGGCAGAAAGAGAGGCACTCCATCCTTCTCTTTTTGCCCCCGTGAGAGACGCGGTGTGATGGGTTGCAAACCTCATCGCCACTTTATACAAAAATAATTAAGTCTGTAGTTTTGGTGGTGAAAACATACAAACAAAAAATCTACAAAACCAAAACATAATTTAAATAATAATTAAAAACAAATGTGAAATTACGTTGTGTAAATAATTCTAAAAAATAGTGTAAATGTATGAAGATATTGAAAAATCATTTTGAAGGTGTAATCTTGGAGATGTTGAAGCATTAAGCATGACGAAATCGCATCGATAAAAAACCGTCTAACTAACTTGAGCAACTGGTGAGGGTTCGTGGGGCCTGATGAAAAATTTGGGGAATGCATCGAGAACCACCCAATCGATGTCTGTAAAGCTCGATAAGTCTCTGAAAAAAAAAGTTAAAACAACATTAACCCTTTGGTTGCCGGCACTAGGATAACTATGCCAAAATACACACAATTTTAGAGAAAATAATTCTAAAGTAAAATATATTGTCTAATTTATAAACGTCTTTAAAATACAATAACAAACCAGCACGCCCTTTCTCCGCAGGGGTAGGTAGAGAGAATGGACTGCCACACTACTCTATCCTGACATACCTCTCTAGCTTCCTCAACATTCATAAAGCGAGTCATACACGCATGTCGATTCTTCCGGCTTCTGACATGACCAACCTTTAAAATTTGATTAATTTGGTCAAGCCATGTTTTCCTCGGTGTACCTCGACTCCGTACTCCGTTTACATCGTTAACGTATACTTTTTTAACCATTCTTTCTTCATCCATGGGCTCCAAAAATCTTAATATTTACTAGTTTGAAAGTGGCAAAAAAACATCTTTCTGTTTACTTGTTTGAAGGTGGCAAAAATGACTTACTGTTTACTAGTTTGAAGGTGGCAAAATGTGCCGATCAATATTTTCCTCCAGCGAGCATACAGACTAGTGGCGGCCTGTTGACAAAAATAAGGCACAAGCTTTTCGGCGATCTTCTCCCAGTAAGGAGCGCAGTACGAAGAATTCAGGTAATCATAGCTCTTTGGTTCGGAAGCCATACATCTTACGAGCAGGTACGATATATCTTCATCTTTCATCAGATCTGAATAAAATAATAATATTTATAATACATTCATTCAAATTGTATTATTCATCCTTGTGTGCGTAAGTGAAGAATGGAACTGGCGAGACGACGAAAGAGGGCAATGTGAAATGCGTTGAGAATTATATCTCTTAGATAAAAAAAAAGTGGTAAATCTGTACGTGATAGTGTCAAATGCATATATAAGAAGTGAATCCAATGTGAACGAAAGTGTTATATATAAAATAGTGAAACATCATATTTACATTGTTAACATACATTCTCATTACTCTTCTTTCTTTTATGTGTCCAAACCATCTTAATTACCCTTTAATTATTTTTTTCATAACATTCATACTGTATTCACTTATTAGATTTGTATTTGACACTTTAATATTGGGTGTTTCGGAAAGTTCGGTCCTTTTTTTTTGTATGAAAATCGCATTTATTTGAAAGGTAAGAAAAAAAAAAAATCAATTCAAATATCTTCCATCGTTAGCCACTACTTTTTCCCGTCTTTCTTGCAATAGATGAATCCATCGTCGAAAAAATGCCTCATTTTTTCAAGTAATCCAGGCATCGAGTCAATTCTAGACATTTGCAAATGAATGAAGTGCTGCTCTTTTAAGGCAAGCGTCATGGATCTGAACAAATGGTAGTCCGATAATATAATAAATTGGATAATTTATAGAGTGCCATTTTTATGAATTACTTATCTCAAGGGCGCTGTTGAAAATGCTCCATTTTATGAACACAATCAAAAATAATAATAATAATAAACATATTTAGTATGAGGGCTGCACTTGACGTAGTCGATTAGGAAATGATAATTTAAAAGGTGCGTTTTGAGTCTCGATCTAAACTCTGACTGATTATCTACGCACTTAAGGTCTGCTGGAAGATTGTTCCAGGCTGAAGGGCCGGCTACCGCGAAGGCTCAGTCGCCAAAGTTTGTGCTTGGACAGCGTTTTGGCACAGTCAATCTACCGATCGCAGAAGACTTAGATGATCGCAATATAGACTATCTGGCATTCAGGTTCTTGTTGATGCAGAGTTCAGATATATAAGCTGGTGCCATTCTATGCAATGCCTTCTAGACCGTCCAGCAGAGCTTGTATTGAATCCTTTCTGGACATTTCAGCCAGTGCTGTGTTATGTGACAACCCTTTGGCACACCCATTATCAGTCTTGCTGCTGCATTCAATGCAGACTGGAATTTATTTGTTTGCTGTTTGGGGATGTTGGCGTAGACTCCATTGCAGTAATCTAGTCGGGACACGACGGAGGAATTGATTAATGCTTTAAAACTGTCAACGGGAATATTACTAGAACTATTTCATCTTAGTTGCCTTAGATGAAATAGTTCTAGTATATAATATTTCTAGTTGCCTTGAGGGTTGTCGTGTTGAAAAATCAGCTTGCTGTGCCTGTTGCCCCATTCCGGTCGTTTTTCAGCCAGTGCCTGTTATAATCCCATTAGTTGTTGTCGGTAGACTTCCTCCGAGACCGTTTGATCCGGTTTGAGGAGTTAATTTCTCGGTCAAACTTTTTCGGTCTTCCAGTCTATACCATTCTCTGCATGATTTATTCAATGGGGTATGCAACTCAGCTGCATTCTTCTTCCAATTAAAACAGAACAGCAGAATTTTCACTCGTATTAGAAGGCTTGAAGCAAACTTTCCGTAACACCTAATATACATATAGATTTATTCCACATTTATCTATGAGATTTCATTTCTACTGCATTTATTCTACTTTCGTCCTTCATTTGCCAGTTCCATGGTTCACTTCCATACAAGAGGGTTGGCAAAACACTTAGTACTATGCTTATCCTTAAATAACAAATGATGAATAAAAATAGTATATTTTGAACCTTACCATTGGTAGATTCCATGCCGCATGTGATATTTGCGACTTCCAAATCGTTGAGATAATTCTCGTCTACATAACTGATATGAACGGATTCGTCATCGGAAGGTGCTTCTATCACATCGTACTCATGGATCGAAGGCTCATCTTCCACGTAATCTAGGTCGATTCTCATGTCAGAGGAGTCCTGGCTGCTGTCCATATCGGAGATGGAATTTGTCTGGTTGATATTACGCGCATTTGTCGCCAACACTCGTAAAAGGGACTTTTTGAAGGTCTCAGACTGAAAATTAAAAGGGGATATTACTAATGGTAGGTTATAATGGTAAGGTAGGAATGGTTCAAAAATGTCGAGATGAGGTGGTGATTTTTCTTTACAATTGAGAGCTGATCATTATAAAGGTTCCAAGTATCAAAAAATAGTTTTTGATCCCAATTGGTGTTAAACATAAAGGCCAATAACTGTTTAAAATGATTGAATAATATAGTGTAGCTCAAACATCATAAAGATACCATCCATTCTACATGTCACATGTTAAAATAATATTTTGATATTTCGAGAACTCGGCCATGCTAGAGGGTGTTGGTCTTTTTGTCCCTAATAGATTTATCCGACAGCGAAAGCAGATTATTTTACCTACCGGCCACCAGAACCAATCTGCCTCTGGTGACACCGGTGGGAAGAGCAATTAGTCTGCTGAACGCGGTCTCCTCGGAGATCGACGTCTTTCATATTAGTGAAGGTACCTTCAGGAGACAAATACTCTTGACTTTAGAAAGTATCTTGTCTTCCTGATGTCGAACCATCTCTAATGCGTTCCTGGTATTATGTTGTATTTTTATAATATTTTACCTATACTCAATGGATGCCTTAAACATTTTGCTGTTTGTAATGTCTTTTGAGTTAACAAAAACTGATTTGATTTGAATAAAACAGTTTTTTCTCTTTTTATTTGTTTTATGTTTAAATCACTAAACACCTTTGTGATGGACAGCGTTCACCAGGGAGACCCCCAAAACGATGGAGACATAGCTGAAGTTCAGCAACACAGAAGGAGAATCCTATAGTAACAGACTCTTAAGCTTACAACAAGTTAAATAAGAAAACATTTGTTGGCTTCAATTATCAAAATCCACCTCAGCGACACAATTCGCAAGGTTACTGAATTTGATTCCCAAGGAGGTAATGTCTTTGGATATTCATTTTAAACCTATTGTTGCCAAAAGTAACGCCAAATCCGACAAATCGAAGTCAGTATATATAAAATAATCATATACGAGGTATGTTCAAAAAGTATCGCGAATTTTGAATTTCCGCCGGTTACGTATATTCGATTTTTGATTTTTTTGTGGCGTTATGTTGGTACTCATGTCTCTCACTTATGCCGATAAGTTCGGCCAGTTTGAATGTTCAGTTAATTTTTGAGAGCCACTTTGCTTGCACGTGTTTTGGCTCGTCTTCGATTTTTGCCCACTCCAAAAAAATGGATCAAAGAATCTGTATCAAATTTTGAGTGAAAAACAAAATTAAGTCCCCGGACGCATTCCGAATGTTGACTGTGGCATATGGTGAAGCTATCTTGGACCAAAGCAACGTTTATCGGTGGTACAAAATGTTCTCAGAGGACCGAGAAGATGTGAACGAAAAAGAGCCTGCCGGACGCCCGAGCACGTCAACAACAGACGAAAACATTGATGAAGTGAATAACATAGTATTGGCCAATCGTCGAATCACCGCTAGAGAAGTTGCTGAGGACTTAAACATATCGCTTGGCTCGTGCCATTTGATTTTTACCAATGATTTGGGCATGAGATCGGTCGCCGCGAAATTCGTACCAAAATTGCTCAATTTCGCATCTGCTTGTGCGCGAATTTTTGGCCAAAACAACACACCAATAATGCCGCAGCCACCGTATTCCCCAGATCTGACCCCCTGTGACTTTTTCTTGTTCCCGAAACTGAAGAGGCCCATGAAAGGACGACGCTAGGCTACGATTGAGGAGATAAAGACGGCATCGAAGGAGGAGCTGAACAAGATCACAAAAAATGATTTTTTGGGGTGCTTCGAGGATTGAAAAAAACGTTGGCACAAGTGTATAATATCTGGTTGGGATCACTTTGAAGGGGACAAAATAGAAATTCATGAATATATAAATAATTTTTGAAAAAAACACAAAATTCGCGATACTTTTTGAACAGACCTCGTAAATTTTAGAAAAAGTTTGTAGGAGTGAGTCGGTGGTACAAATTATTTACAATTTGTATATCTTTAATAAAATAATCACATTGAGAATTAAAAGACCATTTATAAATTTAAAATATCTCAAATGTGCATGCAATAAAGGGTTAATGAATCATTGGGCTTTTCATTTCTTTGGAGAATTCGCTTTTATACTTCATGGTGAAACCTTTGCTTTGACCAGTAGAATAATAATCAGGTTAAAATTTGTACACTGAAGAAGGATGAGTAACATTCGAAACACGGTTCTGAAGTGTGCAATAAAGTATATCAAAAATACAATATTTTTCATTCTCGGACAATCATTCGTATTCATTATTTAATACGGAGTTTCACATAATTGATCAAGAAAAAATAAATATACTGTTTCTTGTCTTTTTTTTACCTTTCATCAAGGCTATTACTGAAGTAATAAATAGATAATTCAATGTTTTGGCGGAAATACTATATTTGAACATTATTAGCTGTTTCATTTGAAACACTATTAAATTTATGAAATCCACAAAATTGTTGAGACAATTCCATAGAAATTAAATAGTTAATAATGGTGATTGAAAGACTCTGAATAAAAAGTATTTTTACAACACTCTTACACTTTTCATAGTCATGTTTTGGATGGTTCTAATCCTTCTTCAGTGTACAAATTTTACCATTGTATTGTGAAGATAAAACTTTTTTTTAAGTTATTCAAATGCGAATCCACATCACAAAGTGATTGCGAATATAGAAGAAAGAATAAGTAGGGCGTGATAATAATAAGAAGGGCCGAATGGGGAATGTTGTATTACATAAAGCGATCGCTTAACCCAACCAATGACAGGTCGTAAGTCCTGTAAACGCCTCGCCCACCACATTCTGTTTCCAAATAATTTACATCTTCGTCTCTATTGAGATACAATTAATTCTGAAAGAATAAGTGTTTGGTTCATAAAAATTCACACAAATAGTTGATCTGTAAGATACCTCAAAGAATTTTCCCATGGGTGTGAGAACCAGCCCCGGAGAGCTCTGAATCAGTCTCCTCTCGAAGTCCGTGGGGGCACAGGTAACAAAGTCAGAATGTTCACTTAATGAATCCGCAAACTTTTTGATTCGTATTCGTACATGTGTTAGCATATCGTACCAATACTTTTTCATTTTTGTAGAAGAGGTTTTCATATTCATTAACCTAAAAAATACAAAAATAACAAATTAGTCACTTCTTCGCAGCTTCAATCATAGGAATTGGGTTGGAGCAACGACTCTCACGATGCTTGGTCTTCTCTTCAACTCAACATATGACGCGGTGCATGTCATCGCAACCTGTTTCAGATATTCTCGTCAGTGGCGGTACTTCCATACAAGCCGAAAAGCCGGGCTTGCCTTAAAAAATCTATAATAAAACGACGTTTATTGTGTGTTTGAACCGTCTACGATACATGTTTTGTTTTATGTTTTCGATAGGCTTATTGGGCTTGCAAAATGTAAAAGGGTCCTTGTCGCACTTACGTATTTTTGGCTTGTAATCATATAGCTAGGTGCATATATACCAGAAGATATCTACAATTTTTTGTATGTATTTGAAGCCGGGCTTTATCACTCTGAAGTATGTTACTATTCGATGTGTCACGAACTTCATTTCTATTGTCAGAATGTTATATGTCCTTTACGTTATGTGCAGAAATGTTATAAAAAGAACGATTGTGTAATTTCTTTACGAATATTTATTTATAATTCATTGGCTTGCCTTACCGGCTGCCCCTAGGCACGCCACTGATTCTCGTCGGGAGCGCCCTCTATAATTTGTCCCCTAAATCACCCCCTCCATTATGTCATGTAGGAGACCCTCATGGAGCAAAACACGGCTGATCCAATGTGCTCGCATCTCTGAAATGAATCTGATAACTTCCCGCCCTTCTTTGTTCTGCTTTACTTAATTAATTACAGAAAACAGAAAATACAAGATTGATCCTACCCACAAGAACTTGTTTAGGAAACAACAGGTTCTCAATTTAAGGGAAAACTGTTATCTGACGTACAATTGGCGACATATTTCCCCAGGGGTCGGTCTATCGTCCAGCTGGTACCACATGTCATCCACGTCAATATCGTTCAATTTGGGCCAATTGAAATTGGTTATCATTGATCTGTAGCGCTCGTCATTGATGGTGATGGCTTCACCAACATCGTTTTCGAAATACAGACCAATGATGCCGCCGGTCCAAAATCCGCACCAAACAGTAACTTTTTGTGGATGCATTACCATTTGGTGAACCTCATAGCTAAAGATGATTTTTCGGACAAAATTGGGGTCGGTTACTCGACTGACGTTTCGGAGATCGTTGCAGTTTCCGTCTTCAGGGTGGTTATAAATGTGTGGTGTGTAATGTATGTTCAATTCCTTCTATGTTGTGCCATGTCGCCATCAATGTGGAAGGAAACATCTGGGCTTTGTTCTCCGAGCTAGTTAGCACACACACGGTGATGCGTCATTCCTGGTTGATACTTCACTCGGGCAGCGCAGCGTCGGCAGCGTGAGATTGAGGAAGAAACATCCGTACTTTGGGTGTTAGTTAGCGCACGGAGGGTGTGTCATTCCTGGGCGATATGTCACTTTCAAACTGTATTGCTTGTAACACAGGATACGTGGGTTTAACACGGATTTTCCCAAGATCCCAAAAAAACATATTGCTACAAAACGTGAAAATCTAGGCAAGTAAAAAGCTAAGATAATAAATACCAACCTATTGTATTTGTCGGATATGGAATCCCAGAATGGAGCTGCCTCTTTGCTATTAGATTTACACTTATTATTTAATTGCAGGTATAACTGAAGTATTAGTTCTTGGTCCATTGGATTAGTGTAGAGAATGGTCTTATATGATGCCTGAAAATAGATAAATACTATAGGTCAGTGTAGCTCAGGGGTTTCCAACCTTTATTGGTTTTCACTAATAATAATATGCTAACTTTTAAAGCGCCGTTTTTGTGATGTAATCACCTCAAGGGCGCATTAAGACATGTTTTAAATCTAAATGTGAACGCTGCATCTGATTTATATTCGCGATCAATTAGAAAGTATAATAGAACAAAATATGCAGGTTTTAAATTGGGTATGAAATATGAAAAATATGGGTTTTCAGCTTAGATCTGAAATCTGTCGGATCATTTATGCATCTGAGGTGTGAAGGAAGATTGTTCCAAGCTGATGGACCGGCTACCGCAAACGCTCGATCTCCGAAATTTGTACTAGGGCAACGCTTTGGCTCAACTAATCTTCCTATTGCCGAGGAGTTCGCCGAGCGAAGTGTGGATTTCCTTGAATTTAGGCTGTCCGTTATACAGAGTTCGGATATATAATTTGGAGCCATTCCATGTAGCGCTTTGAAGACTGTCCAGCAGAGTTTATACTGGATTCTTTCTGGACTCTTAAGCCAGTGAAGTTCTCTGAGATGTTGTGTTATATGGGACTTTTTTGGAATGCCTTTAATGAGTCTTGCTGCTGCATTGAATGCAGATTGAAATTTGTTTAATTGTTGTTTTGGAATGTTTGCATAAATTCCATTACATTACATCATTACATTGCAACTACGTTGTTGTAAGTTAATACCTGAACCCCAAAAAGAACTTAAAATTATTATTTTAAATTAATTCATAATATTTGTTATAACAAAATCATAAACGTTTCAAAATAAATCATTTAACATCTGTCAAAACTGACCACATTTGTAATTTTTGTTATAATATTTTAAATATGTATATTTATATGAAGGGCTGGTCAGTCCGAAACATGTTTGGTATTTAATTTAATTTTTTTAATAAAGTGAGGGTTGTATACTGAGTATATAAAAAAAATAAACATTAAACATCTACAACACAAAGTTATGGCGAACATAGAAGAAAAAGAGTTTAAAAAAAGTTACCATGATAGCGCTGATTAATATGCTGTGATAGGTCCCGTCAGGTGTATGAGCCAATAGCTCCAGAATCTCCCAGAATGTGAACATGCCATTGTTCTCTTTGGTTAATGTCTCTTCGTAATATTTAAGAATAACTTTGGAAATGTTTGACCACACTTCCTTTATGACTAATGGCGGCTTTTTAAGATTGCCAGAGTTGTTCACATCCGAAGCAATGGTTTCCCAATCAAACTCATTATCTGAACATGCGCCGGACATTCTATGGTACTTGATCACTTTGATAAACACAGTTGTTTCCCAGCGCAGTCTGATTGTGAATTTTAGTGATGAGATATCTTTCTATAATGGAAAATAAAACACAATAAATAATTAGTAGCATCATACAATTGGCCACCCCCGACGGTTTGATTCCCGGCAATGGCAGTGTGATTGTCACACTGTCGTTGGTCTGGTGTAGAATTTAAGTGGCAATGAAATGGCGATAGATTAGCCACCTATCACAGGTCATGAGAATCAATATGATAGCTATACCATTTACATCCATTTAGCTCGCGCTGTAATGATGTAAAGAGCGATTTAACCAAATAAAAATAATTATACATAAATGAATATGGTACTATATAATTTTGAATATATAATTTTGTGGCCCGAATTTTGTTCACCACATCGCACGCTTAATAGTAAACTGACCGATTATGGTTTAGGTCATAATTGAATTAACATTAGACAGAGGCTTGTGTTAACGCTATCCATATATTTTTCACAATGTTAACGCTATCCATTCGTACGTGTTTTTCGACTGTTTTTGTTAAAACACCGACTCATTTCAGATTGAGCAAAACTTGCTATTTTGAGTTAAGCCAGTGTTCTATTAAGCGTGCGACATATCCATGTGAAAGCCTGCAACTATGTGTTATCTTTGTAAAAAAATAAATACCCACAACCCATGTCCCATTATTACTGTATATAGGAGTTTCAGTATTTGGTATTTTCAATTCAATATATCTATATTTAAAAATTTGATTGACGTCTAGTGACTTCTATTATAACTTTTCCGTAGTTCCATGAATAGCAAATATTCAAACCATTCCAAAGCCAGGTATATTACCATTTCTGATAAAAATTAACAGTGGTTCTTTCTTTAGTTATAAATAATAGATTTTTGCCTTCTGGAGGCCACATTTTGCAGTCACCGGGTCCACTTGCAGAAGTGCAAAACTTGCAGGATCCACCCAAGTAGGTTTTCAGGGAATATTTCCATGCATATTTTAGAAAAAGAGAAACCCTGTCGAACCTGCAAGCACGGCTTGCGTAAGAAATTTGAATCAAAACCCCCAAATCTAAGTAATCATGCCCCGCATAAACCAACAACCCACCAAATTACCTTCCAGGAGATGTAAGAGGAATAGCCACAAGAGCTGAACCTCTGTAAGCCAGAAGAGGTTTTGGTTCAAAATTTCTTACACAAGCCGGGCTTCTGGGATTCTATGGGAGTACCGCCACTGCCGCAAGGTGTGTGCAAAGTACAAAAAAATGAGTGAGATGAAAAATAATGAGTGCAAACATTGGAATGTGGCTCTCCGTAAAGGCCAATGTTAGTAAAACTACCATACAAAAATGATATATTAAAGTATTTTAAATAAATATGAGAAATTACAATAGATTTAACCAAGTATTTTCATAATTATAACACTTTAAAAAAAACAACTTCACAAAACATGAAATTTCACAAAAATGGGCCGGGCACGGGGTAAGTCTAATGTGTATTTGGCCGGGGCTCATAGTCTTAATAATATTGTTTTCTGTTAATTTTATCTTGGACAATCATTGCAGCACTGATTAACATTAATTAATAAAATAAAAACCCACTCTTAATCTTTAAAATCGTACGATTTAAAGGAACAAAATATTGAATACTTTTGTCTTGGAAGAAAATCTAGAATATTATTTTGCCAAAGCAATTATACATAACAGAGGTTGAAAGAAAACTCACCACTTGTTTAGTTTTCCTTAAATGCTTCAGTATGGGTTCAGAGTAATCCAAGTGTTCATATCTCGGCGTGTAAGGCAACCCATACAACTCTGCTATGTTTCCACTGATTATAATTTTCATAATACAATATTCCACATCATACAATTTTTTTCGTATTTCTGACTCGCTCACATTTAATATTATGGATGCTCTCTCTATATAGGTTTCCTTGTGGAGTATGTTTATAACATCGGATTTTGCGTAAAGCGAAGATAGATGACTGCCATACTCCAAAATCAACCGTTTTTCTTCGTCGAACGTCCAAGGATACTGCGCCATGATTTTAAAGTTAGAAAATTGAGTTTTGCAATTGATACGTTATGTAAAAACTAAATTTATGTACTGGCGATCATTGAAAATATAAAATCTGGAAGCTGCAGGCTCATCGGGATAAGTAAACATCTGTTATGCATATTGTTTTCAGTGCACATTTACGGTTTGTCGGTCACAACGCATGGTCTTCATCGAACAATATTTAATCGGAATCTAGTAGATAATTCTACATTTATAAAGGAATTTGTATTTTAAAGGTAACTCCATTTTACATAAGTTTTTATTTATACCAGGATCAACTGGTGATATTTTTAAATTCATAATAAAAGCACTCATGACAGCACGATAACTGTATGCATTTAATCAGGAATTAGCTAAAATTAGAGTTTATGATTACTACAAATAAAACAAATCATTTTAACAATCTACATCGCGCTGTTTCCATCCCCGGCTCTCCGATGACATTTACTTGCACTGAGCGGCAAAAAATCGTCAAAACATTGAATTGAAAACTAAATATGTCTATCATAGACATTCCATGTTATCATAGACAATTATTTCTTCTTCTTCTTCTTCTTTCTTCGTTTCCTACGTACGAAAAAAATTCTGAGAAACTTCAAATGACAGCCGCCTATGGACGCCATCTCGTCGCAAAAAGACATATAAGAAAAAATATACATATTAGAATTTACTCATTCAAAAATTACCCACTCCCTTTTCACCATCCTTGTCTCATTCTGTATTCTAACCCTTTTGCCATATTGGTCAGTGCCATAGGCCACCCTCGACTCCTCCACACTCCTCCCTGCCCGGGTAGTCACGACCAAATGTCGGACCCACCCATCACATCCTCCAAGAAACCCTCCTCTCACCATTCAACAATATCCAACCTCAACATTTAAGAAGTAAATTTCCAACACGCGGGAGAGCAATAGCCTCCGGGCTGGTACTCCCAAGAAGACAATATCCAAGTAAGTCATTTAAAAAATGTTTTATTTTACAGTTTGAAACATTTGCATTCGAAAATGTAACTAATTGATTTGTACTCAGTGACAGTTCTGTGGTTTGGTCATTAAATATAAATATACAATGGAATTTAATAATAAAAATGCCAAACCGGAAAAAGGTCCTTTTTATAAATACGGACATATATGTACAATACAAGATGAACTATTAGATCCTTTGGTTCTGATCACCCCCGATACTGTGAGATGGGCTGGATTGAGGAGAAGACTCAACAAAATCCGGACAGTTTCAGAAAATGACGCAATGGCACGCAAACTCTTTCGTTCTCAATTCGCAATAGACAAAGAAAAAATGAAGCATCTATTATATCATTCTTATATGATACATCCAGCAAGCCAATTTCGAGCATATTGGGAGGCGATAATGATTTTAATATACTTTATGTGTTTGCTGCTTACTCCAATGGTTTTAGGAATATTCCAGGACGCTAAAAATGGAACAGAGCACTTTACCGTTTGGTCTGGATTTGAAGCGTTTTGCTTGGTGGATATTATTCTGAATTTTTTTACAGGCACACAATCACGTAGAGATTATGAGGCTTGCATGAAACCTCGGACAGTGTGTTGCAATTATTTGAAAGGGACATTTGCAGTAGATTTTCTCGCTTGGTTCCCAATTAACGAGTTAATTAACTCAATTGTTAAAAGAAATGTCGTATATCTTGATGTTTTACTATTATTGAGACTGTTCCGACTTGTACATCTGCTTAGATACCTGCACAATTTTGGTGAAAGAATGAATATGAAGGTAAACTTGAAATTTTCTTTGATAAATATTTTATTTATTTAAAACTGACAATATTTTAAACAGATCTTCTTACAAGTAAATAATTAAAGAATTGAATAATAATAATAGAGTCTAGCAGCATGATAATTGCGTAAGCCTTTCACATTGCATTAATAAATGTTTTCTGCTTAATGCTTACATTTAATCTTAATAGATGGCGCTAGTGTAGATTGACCTAAAAATGTGAAGTGTTTTTAACATAGTACCATATATACATCTTTCAAAAATTGTCAGACGTGGTGGTCGTAAGAAGGGCGGAATGGGGAATGTTATTAACATAAAGTGATCGCTTAACCCAACCAATGACAGGTCATAAGTCCTGTAAACGCCTCGACTGCCATATTCTATCTTCGTCTCTATTCAGATACAATTAATCCTTAAAAATGATTAACCCGCAATGGGTAAAATCCAGTATTTGTCTACAAGTATTTGTATACATTAAAAAAAATGAAAGAATTCTATCATTATTTAAATTAATAGCGTTCTTTTTCAATAATGGCTCTCAGATCGCCGAATATTTTTCATCTTTGAATTTATAAAATTAAATACTATAATGTTAAAAAGGGTGAAACATTAATTTATGTTTTTTTTTTAGCAAATGACATTGCGGATCATAAAAATGGTAACCATAGTAATAGTCTACTTCATTTGGGTTACATTTCTACAATTTTTTGTAGTCTTTCTGATGGAAGGTAGCTATGATGTCAGTCAACACAGCGAAGAGAATTGGATGAAGGACCTAACAGTTTTAAATAGTTCCAAATTCGACAGATTTTTTATTGCACTATTTCGTTCAAGTAAGAAATTAAATTTACTGTTTCTTTAAATTTCTTGTTTATAAAAATGACATGTTACAATTGATAATGCCTCAATTGTAACATGTCATGCTTACCTTTTTTTATAAAAGACTAACACCAAAGATTTAAATCAATGTTACTAGAATTTATTTTACAATCTTCAATGTGAGCAGAAAATAGCTCATTATTATGAAGAAGGAATCTGGTCGTGTCCAGGCTCGAACCCAAGTCCCATTGATCAGAAGCCAAGCGTTCTATCCCCTAGACCACCACCCGAATACCTGAAAATATGTTTATATTATTTCTTTTACTAACTAACTAACTAACCATCATGCCGTTTCTCCGGAGGGGTAGGCAGAGAGGTTGGACCGCCAAAGTGTTCCATCCTGGCATAATTCTCGCGCCTCGTCTACATTCACACATCGTGACATGCACGCTCGTCGGTTGTTTCTACGTCGAAAATGGCCGCCTTTCAGTAATTTATTAATTTGGTCATGCCATGTATTCTTTGGCCTTCCTCGACTTCTTTTCCCATTTACACTACATGTATATATCTTTTTAACCATGCTTACCTGATCCAATCGTTCCATATGTCCAAACCATCTTAGTGACCCTTTCTTAATTTTATTTATCACGCATTTATCCACCTCACATTCCTTTCTTACTTCGTCATTAGATATTCTATCATACATTGTTTTTCCGCACATTCATCTTAGTGGCCTCATTTCTACGGCATTAATCCTACTTTCATCCTTCTTCTGCCAACTCTAAGCTTCACTTCCATACATAAGGGTCGGCACTAGAACTCCATTGTGCACTGCCATCTTTGATTCAGTCGATATATTTCTATTTGCGGTAATAACTTTAAGTGCACCATTTATTTTGTTTCCAGTTCCAACCCTTCTACCGATATTTTTCACCATTCTTCCATCTCTTGGAAACATGCTTCCCAGATAAACAAATTCCGTAACTTGCTCTAATTTTTTACCGTTCACACTTATGTCACAATCCGTGATTATTTCTTATACTGTGTAAATTTGTACTAACAAGAAAGATGCATAGTTTGTACCGTGGTAAGGTTTTAAAAATGTTCATTAAATTATTATAAATGTTTTTATTTTACTTTCGAAATCTCATATTACAATTACATATTGCAATTTTCGGCGGAAGTTAGTGTATAATTTTTTTCCATTCTATAGAAACGTATACTCGTATATACGCCAATGTTGCCTCACTGCTCACCAGGCCGTAAAATTGAATTAAATGTGGGGCCGATTTGACCTGACAGCTGCTGCAAACGTCGCTGCGAATTTTTCGAAACAACTAATAAACATAAGCATTTAACAAATTTTTTTTGATTAATATTTTTATTGATCATTTACCAAGTACATGGTTTTAATACCTCCTAACTGGGGTAGCCCGTTTAAGGGAGGAAATATTGTTGTGACTTTACAAATGGTAAAGATTCTACATCACATTCTTAGAATGTCATGTAGAATCTTTAGTGTACAGAGGTAAGGCAGCCATATTGATATATCAGCATTGCGGAAACACAAATGTATTATGTTAAATTGTTTGTAACACGCATATAAGGAGTAATAATACAAGCTCAATCGTATTTTACATTAATTTCACATTTATAATCGAAATATAATGAGAAAATAGCACGAGACACATAGTAATTTCACGGATTCTAATACTGAAATGGCGGTACATACGGCCCCATAAATCTCCATGTTGCAAAAATTGTTTACAGTGCTTACGGCGTGGTAAATCAATGCCGATTGAAAGTAGTTATCACAACTTAAAATAATGCAAAAATAGTATTTAATAATGTACAAATACTATTTTTGCATTACTAATACTTACAGTAAAAGACAAATGTTATACCACAAGTATTTTTTTTTATAAGTACAAACTGTTATTAATGAAAAACATTCACACTTTCTTGAGAAACTGGCCACACAGGCTAAATTAAGAAAAACAATACGAAGAAGATATGAAATAATATTTTTACTTATTCGTTCCAGCAATGCTAATGACTCTTCAAGGATTAGGAAGCGATTATCCCATGACTATGGTAGATCAGTTTTTTGCCTGTTTCGTTTGGATGTCTTCCATTGTGAGTATAATTTTTAAAGAACATAAATAACAAACATTCAGTCGGTTGATGTCGTAGCGGAGCGCTAGTAGTCTCGTTCGAGAGGCGGAACTATAAAGTTTTGTCCCGACACAGTTTAGTCGGTATCATGCGTTGGAACAGTGAGGAGCGTGCGTTTGCCGTTGAGGCCTACTTTTCGAACGGATGTGCGGCAACATAACTTCCGTGTTTCAAAATTTAAAACCCATCTTATGAATCCGATTTTTATTTTATTTTTTTATAATGTAGGCACATACCTAAAGTTTTGTTTTGCTCAGTTTTTGAAGATCAAATCAGGTAGGTGACGTACCCCATTCTCCATACACTGAGTAAACCGATTTCTGGCGTTTGTCATGACTCTTGCCAGCATATCAGGCGTAATCTTGACATTTTCTTCCTGGATGTTGATTTGTCCCCTTGTGATTTTTTTCCATGGGTTTTTTTGTATTATCACGCCGTGTGACGCAGGATCACGACAAAGTTATTACTAGTTGCAACCCGTGAAATATTCATGGAACTAATCTTGATTCACTGTACAATCGTACTAAGTAATAAGTTTTAACTTCTTTTTCTTCTGATTGTAGATCTTGCGATTTGTTTATGCGGTATATCAACTTTCTTTCAGTGGTGAAGACGGCCGGCCTTCTCTCCATCTTTTTGGTGGTCGTCCTGGTGGTCGACGGCCTTCTGGAGTCTCGTGCATCACGATCTCGGGAATTCTTGCTGGATTTATTCTCTCGATGTGGTCCCTCCATAATTGTCTACTCTGCCTGCTCCATCTCGCTATGTCTTCAATTTTACAGGATTTGCGAATTTCTTCAAAGGGTATCGTATCTCTAAGGGTTCTTCCCACAATAGGTCGCAATGTTCTAATTTATCCTACTCTTAAAAGATGTTTGGTTCTGATAGTGTCTCTTGCTTCAATGCTGATGCATGTTTTATAAATTCTAAATTTGCTCTCCACTAGCACATGCTTATTGTCCCAACAGGCTCTCTCAGGCTTCCGGAGATAACTGCTGCTTTACCAGTCTGTTTTTAACTTCATTATAGAGATCGCTGCAACTAGATATCTCAACACCCACATATCTGAACTTCGTGACCTGTTTTATGGGTTTATCGTCCACAACCAGTTTGCATCTGAGAGGCTGTCTGTATATGAGAGGCTGTCTGGATATGAGAGGCTGTCTGGATGATGGACATTTTGTTTTGACGACTTGTGCCAATCCCACAAGATTAGTACAAGTTTTAACTTTTAGTGAAAATCTTTTTTTTTTTAAGATTTCACATCTTACGTTTCTGGTATTAAATGATTCCTTAAACTTTAATTTTGTTTGCAAGTTTTGTTATCTTTTGAGAAAATAAAGTGATTAGATTTGAATTGTTATTTGTTTCAGTTGTTGAATATATACGTGATATCTGAAATCATATCAATGGTGCTAGGTGTGAAATCTTCCAAAGCACAATACTACATGACGACGAAACAGTTAAAGGCTTATACGGACAAAAAGGATCTGCCAAATTATCTGACGAAAAAATTATTTCAGTTCTACCAAATACGCTTTCACAAGCTCTTCTACTCAGTAAGTTTTAAAACGCTATCTATATTTTTAACAGTTACGTATTTACCATACACATGTCATATTCCACTTCAAATAATTCTAGCGAGAACTATGTATGCACAATATATTTTTAAAATTATTAAAAAAAAAAGAATAATAACATGGTCATATTTGAAAGTTTTTAAAAGGGATGTAACTAACTTACTAACTAACTAACCATCACGCCGTCTCCCCGAAGGGGTAGGGAGAAAGAATGGACTGCCACGCTTTTTTTTCCTGACATATTTCTCTTCGGATGTGCCTATTTGAGAAAACCATTAAATGTTTTGAGCGAAGAATTCTGTGATTCAATAGGAGTCCGACATATTGGAGTCGGTGTCAGGGAGACTACTCCAAGACGTGATGATGCACTCTTGCCGCAAGATTGTCGAGAACGTTCCCTTCCTGAAGCATCTTCCAGATGACATGCTGGTCCGGATAGTCACCACCCTCCGGTCCGAGATTTTTCTTCCCAATGATGTCATCGTAAAAGTGGACAGCGTCGGTAAGTACGGAAAGTGTATTAAATATAGTTACAAAAGTTAGAAGTCTTTCTAGAATTCTCTCTTTCGCGTGCGCTATAGACGGCGGTCGGCATAGAAGAGTCGTCAAGTAATTGCGACGTATGTCATTTTGTAATGTCGTCAAATCATTTTGTAATGGCGCGGGATTTGAAACATTCGAAATTCGATATATTGTGGGTATTCTGTGAAAAAGCATTAAGTCAAAATTACTACTTCTGAGATAATTGATATTCAAAGTTTGTAAAGATATAACAATTTTTTTATACTAAATATTATTAAGCCAATTTGAAAAAATCGTATATTGATCTATTAAGTACATTTATTTAATGGTTTAATAAATAAAAACAACTATCAGCACATTTTTTTCAAAATAATAGTGGATTGACATGACTTCGTTCTGATACATAATACCACATTAAGGTATTCAAATTGAAGTCACATTGTACGTACTTATAGTCACTTTGTGAGAAATGATTTTTTTCTTTAATTATCAATATATATGCAATAATTTTATCTTATGTACAGTACCTATTACATTAGGTTAAATAATAATTAATTAGTAAAAAGAGAAAAGAAAGAAAAAAAAATAATTGAGACGTTGGCCCCTGAGTGAAGCATGTAGACATCACTTTCTAAACATCTTCAGGATATCATGTCGCTGACCAACAATCTCACATTTTTCAAGTCAGTACTGCTCCATAAGCTCCGCTGAATACATCCGAAATATTGTAATTGATAATTTATCATCAAAAATTTATCCAGAGAATTTGTATTAAGTCCCTTCTACCTAGACTCCGTACTCCATGTGCATCGTTAACGTATACTTTTTAAACCATTCTTTCTTCACCCATGCGCTCCATATATCCGAACCAACGCAGCGATCCTGGAAAATAGCGGTTATTTAGTAAATTCGTAATTTCCAGGTGACTGCATGTATTTCATCGTGACCGGTACGGTGGCCGTGTACTCTTCAGGCGGGCGGGAGCTGTGCCACCTACAGGACGGGGCGCACTTCGGCGAGGTTGCCGTGGTCGGTGGGCCACGTAGGCGCACGGCCAGCGTGGTGGCGCTGCAGCCCTGCTCGCTGCTGCGACTCGACGCGGCCGAGTTCGCCAAGGCGGCCGCGCGCCATCCAGAACTGCTCGAGGACATCATGCGAGTGGCTGCCAACCGCGTCGAGCACACCTTCGAGGTTGACAAGACCATGTACTGAATGCGGCCGAATTCACCAGGGTAGACGCGCGCCACCCTGATCTGCTCTTGGACATCATGCGAGTGGTCGCCAACCGCGTTTAGCAAATCCTAGAAGCTGACATGATCATGTACTGAGCGTGGCCATTCCATTGCATTATTTTTTTATTTAGCTTATTATCGAACTTTTTCATGGATATTGTTTAATGAGTTGAGCTTTCAAAAAAAAAAACTAACTAACCATCGCGCCGTCTCGACGAAAGGGTAGGCAGAAATAATGGACTGTCACACTTTAACTGATGCGGCACTCCATCCTTATCTTTTCGCCCCGCGGGAGACGCGGTGTGATATGTTGCGAACCTCATCGCCACCAATAGGCATCTCCCGTGCACACTTCGATCGTCCAAAATCCACTTAATAAATCTAAAACAAATAATATAAAATAAAATAACAAAATAATTTAACACAAAATGTTATTTTCAGATGGTGCACATATTGTCTATTTAATTTATGTTCCATGTATCCACCGTTTTTTTAAATTAGCATTAATTAGGCACTTAACAAACCAACACCAGCAAGAACTTTATAATAATATTGAAGAAATTATTCAAATTGTCAATGGAACAATAAGCTTTCATCAATATCTTCCAATATCCTAATTAGTACCTAAAATACGTCATAGTCAGTAATTCAGCTATTTAATGGAACATTAAATAAAAATACATAATAAAATCGTTATTTAAAAAACCACCAGTCTATTATTTCTGCCTTCCCCTCGTGGAGACGGCATGCTGGTTATTTAGTTAGTTTTAACGTATATTTTCTTCACTATTTATTATTTTTATGTAGGTATCAAAACCATCTTAGTGATTGTAGAACTTACGAAAAAAGTTAGAAAATGTGATTTGATCACATAAACTGTAATTATGCATTAATTTGATCAAAAAAATCGGATGGGAGATCGTCCTACACCCACCATACAGTCCGGACTTGGCCCCGAGTGACTACCATCTCTTCCCTGATTTGAAGAAACATCTCGGTGAAACGCATTTCGCAAACGAATATGAGCTGAAAGAAGAGGGTCTGGGCTACCTTCACGGCCTAGCGGGAGACTTCTATGACCAGGGAATCAAAAATATGGTGACCCGGATGAAAAAGTGCATCGAAGTCAACGGGGACTTTTTAGAAAAATAGCTGGAAGTCTAAGCTTTCCAATGATGTATTTCTCGTTGTAAATAAAAATGGTTTTCATGAAAAAAAAATATAGGGAAACTTATTTTACGGACAAGCCTCGTATTATACTTGCAAAATTAGACAAAATTGGGACAAGAGAAAATGCTTTAAAATGGTTCAAAGAATATTTGAGCAACCGTTTTCAGTCACTAAAGTTGGGGATTTGGTTTCTGAGCCGCATATGATATGTATAGGTGTACCAAAGGGATCAGTCCTTGTACCAATCCTCTTTGTATGCATTGGTATACATATCAGGGGAAAACTACCAATATATTGTGAATACATTAAATGGGGATCTTAACAATAATTCAATATGGCTTAGGAAAAATAAACTCAAAATCAATGTGACAAAAACAAAATTCAAGAATTTTGGGAATAAAATCAATATCAATTTTTAATTTAATCCGGAAAAATACACCATCGTGACCCTTTACTAATATTAAAACACAAAAAAGTCGGACGGGCTTGCCTTACTGGTTGACCCAAGGCACGCCACTTCATACGAGGGTAGAGTGCTGGTATGAATTGTTGAAGCCAGAACTCATAGTATCCACTTCTGACTATTTCTTTAAGATTATAATCTCGTAACCCATTTCTTTAGATTAATCAGGGGATATTTCGAGAACTCGGCCGTGATAGATGATTTTGGTCTTTTTGTCCCTGATGTATATCTCCGAAAGTGACAGAACATATTGTTTTACCTACCGACCACCAGAATCAACCTGCCTCTGGTGATATCGGTGGAAAGAGTAATTAGTCCGCTGAATAAAGTCCCCTCGGAGATCGACGTCTATCATATTAGTGAAAGTACCTACATTCAGAAAACAAATACTCTTGATTTTATTTCATTTAATTTATTTGAATAAAAATCACAAACATTACAGACATATAATTCCAGATCGTTTGCAATTACATTATAATAATTTATATGAGATGTATAAAAAAATTAAGCTTAAGAATTAGAAATAATCATAACATTGATATTGTATCCCTGAGGCAACTCACACTATAACGAAATATGTCGATCTCCGAGGCGACCCGATTAAGCAATAAGATTGCCCTACCCACAGGTATAATATAACCATTGGCAGGTTGGTTATGAAGCGCGGCAAATAATACAATCTGTGCTGTATTTGTCGAAGGTAATTATCAGGGACAAATAGACCTACATCACTCAGGACATCCGAGTTTTGTATATGGCCGCCAATCAGCTGAAAGAAGTGAACTCTCAAGTGGATATTCCTCCTTCTCTCTAATGATTGGTAGCTTAACTTAGCATAGCAATAATTCAGTCGGAAAGAGCCACGGGTAATAACCGCGCTCCCTGAGGTAAAGAAAGCGCAGAATTTCTTTCTGCTCCCGCTCCATCATCAGAGAATATCGGATCCCAGGTGGTGACCAAATAATGGAACTATATTCCAGCCTAGTTCTTACCAGGGAATTATACAATACCCGAAGTATCTTGTCTTCCTAATACCGAACCATTTCTCATGCGTTCCTGGTATTATCTCAATAGATGCCTTAAACATTAATATTGTATGTATGTTTGAGATAATAGACTGATTTGGTATGATGATTAAATACTAAGATTTTTTTTAAATGTATATTATTCTCGTAGATAACATCCTAAGTAGGTGCAGGACTTTGGAAATTTGCTTTAGACACGATACAGTCTCCGTGGCAGGTTCCATCACTAATTGGAGGAGCGGTACATCCGTATTGGGAATTTATGAGCTGGAGATAATTAAGCTCATTGAAGTATCAGCATATTGAATGAGAAACATTACACAATCGTCGAAAAAAACGGCGATTGGTTTTACTCAACGCTCTCTGATATCCTTCATGGCTTCGGCTTGGAGGAAACTTCGATAAAAAGCAAATAATAAATAATTTCGTGTATAACTTATCAACCTATTACGGCTGAAGCCATAACGGCCTTGACAAGCCGGATTACGAGTGGATGCTTTGAGAAAAGTCAGTCACGCACCGCCGTTGAATAAAATATTCATCGGTATATCTGGTGTTGGCCTACCGTTCCACAGGGGTGGCGCTGTGAAAAATATATTTATAGGTTCATTGAGAGATTTTGGTCAATAACGCACCATATCAACGAGTCATGTACAAATTCAGGTTCCATAGATAAAAAACCACGAGCAAAACATGTTAGACAGGAGAATACGTTGATCTCAATAAAATAAATCAAATTTTAGTGTTTATTCGTGTTTATTGACGACATACCAAGGTGAGAATGAGATCTCTAAGACGAATGTTTCAGAATAAGACGTCTCTAAGACGAATGTTTGAACCTTCTAAGGAAAATCTGGAACAAGTAGATGAGTTTATATATTTAAGAAGTAAGTTTACAAAGGAAGGGCTCGTGGAGAGGGATATGGAAGAAGGGTTGGGGCAGGCAACAAAGTGAATGGTGCGCTTAAAGTTGTCATCACAAACAAAAATTTATCCAAAAAATCTAAAATGGCAGTGCACAATGGTGTTCTTGTACCGACCCTTATGGTAGTGAACCATGAGAGCAAAGATGAAAGCAGAATAAATGCAGTGAAAATGAGATCTCTTAGATGAATATGTTGATACTCTGTGTATGATAGAGTGTCGAATGAAAATATAAGAAGTGAATGCAGTGCGAATGAAAGTGTTATGAACAAAATAATGAAAGGGTCATTAAGATGGTTTGGACACATTGAATGAATGAACGAAAACAGAATGGTGAAGAAAGTATATGTAAACGATGTGAACGGAGCGATACGATTGTCATGAGACCTCTTAGAAATATGTGTGGAAAATCTGTGTATGGAGTGTCGAATGAAAATATATTCAAAATTACGAGTACGAGTATATCAAAACAATTATTAAAATTGACATAGGAACAAATACACATAAAGGTTCGAAAAATCACGAAAATTTGACATTTGATATATTATTGTAACACCAGATGATGTCAACATAGGTTGATGAAACAGCTGTCGCGAAAAATAAAATAAAATTGTGATAAAAAAACAAAGTTATTTAATTTTACAGTTTAAATATAGAAAGTGAATGCAGTGCACATTAAGATGGTTTAGACACCTGAATGGAAAGAATGAATGAAAAAAGAATAGTAAAAAAAGTATATGCTAACGATGTAAACATAACTAGAGTAAAAATAGAAGACAGATGAAAACGTAGCACGATTAAATTAATTTAATATAAAATTTTGGTCACGTGAGGAATTGGAGAAATCCATGTGCGTGCATAATAAGATGTATGGATGTAGAGGAAGCAAGAGAAGCATGTCAGGAAAGAACAGTGTGGTGGTCCATTCTTTCTACCCACCCCTTCGGGAAGACGGCGTGATAGTTAATAAGCTAGCTAGTAAGCATAAACCAAGGTGACTGAGGTGGCAATAAATATAGGTGGGCTGAAATGGCAGTGGAATGGCCATATTTGTCGAATAACCGACAGCCGTTGGGGAAGATGGGTTCTGAAGTGGAGAACACGCACAGGATTATGTAGAGTTGAACGTCCCCTTGCCCGCTGGATCGACGAGATTATTAGGATTGCTGGATGTGGATGGATGAGAGTGGCGATGAATAGAGGGCGTTCAGTAGTGGACGACAGACGGCTGATTTGAAGAATAATATATTGATTAGATTTCACATTACAATAAAAATAATAATCAAGCGCTCTTGAGACAGGTCACTTGATTGAAAATGGGACTTAATAAATCATCCTTATTATTATTAGTTAACGACCTTCATGGCTTTTGGAAGAGTGGGTCAAGTTAAGGAGATTGATAGGAGAATACAGCTCGGTTGGTCTGCATTCGAAAGGTTGGGCAACATCTTCAAGTCGGACATGCCACAAAATTAAAAAAAAAATGCTGGACCAGTGTGTGTTACCTGTAATGACCTAAATGCGAGACATGGACGTTAGCTAAAGAAGCGAAAAATCAAAACTGCACAACTGGTCATGGAAAGATCCATGTTGGGTATCTCGCTTAGATACCATAAACCCAACGTGGAGATTAGAAGACGCACTTGGGTCACCGGTGTAGGGATACGCATTGCAAGGATGAAGTGGCAATGGGCTGGACATATGTGCCGACAGGATGATGGAAGATGGAGCCAGAGGGTTACTGAATGGAGGCCAAGGTTGGGCTGAATATGTGTCGGGAGACAGCCTTCCAGATGGAGCGTTGATATTGTGCGAACGGCGGGAAGGGCCTGGAGAACACTGGCGAGAGACCGAGAGAGATGGCGTGGAGGTGGAGAGGCTTACGTCCAGCAGTGGATGGAAACAAGCTGACGAAGGACGGCAGAGGAGTAAGAGCTCTGAATGGCAGACCCAAGGTCCCGAGTTCGTTTCCCGGCTATGGCTTGTGATTGTCACACTGTGATCTGGTGTAGAATTCACGTGTCATTAAAATGGCGATAGATTAGCTCCTTTTTAAATGTCATGTAAATCAATACAAAGCTAAATAAAAACAAATTGTTTACAGAAATTGGGTTCAATCGACCTGTTGTATAAAAAAAAAATATTTGTAAGCATAGCCAGAGCCAATAGAGAGCTGTTGTCGAGTGTGGAAGTTAGAAAGGTCTCATATTTGGGTCATGTGCTAAGAAGAGAAGAATACCACCAACTTCGACTGATGTAATGGGTAAAATGGAGGGACGTCAGGGAGTTGGTAGAAGGCAGAGAATGAGCAGAACCTATTCCAAGTGCCGCAGGACAGAGATGCCTTCGTTGAAGTGATCGCAACGTTGGTGTTTACTGACACGGCACCGGAAGAATAAGAAGAAGCAGACATTCCAGAACAAGTTTTCTCTAAAAGGCAATAAATATTGATAATAAACTGTACCATTTAATGATGTTTCTATGGCTCAACGCAGCCCTGCTCGAAATAAAGCGGGTAGGAACTATTCTCGTGCAGAAGGCGTTTGATAAAAAAATAATATCCCTTTAAAATTTCATGCCCTCTTCGATTTTTATTACTGCCATCGCTTGGCTTAATGTACAATCCTTCACTTAGGGAGCGAAAAGTTTCGACTATTTTATATTAACAATTTTGGCGATTTTATATTTCCAGAATAAATTTTTTAGTCTTTAGAAATTTTAAGACTACTAAATGCCGTAATAAGTGTGATGAAAGATTTTTATGTAGACTCCTTATGGTGCACGTCAAAGAATGGAAAATTTATGTTAACATTAATCAAGCTTAACTGTAGAATTATATTTTTAATTTCAAAGGAAAATTTGCATTTGTGAAAAAAAAAACGCGAAATGAAGACACTGAGGAGCAGGCAAGACACAGAGAGATCGCGTGAGGAACCCCAGAATAAGAGAGATATGTGAGATTGAGGATATTATAAGATGGAGCAGACAGCGAAAAAGGGACTGGTACGGTAATGTTGAAAGAATGGACACCACTAGACTCCCCTATATTGCATTGCATAATCAGCCTCATGGGACTCGTCCTCGTGGAAGACCTCCTAAAAGATGAAAGTACAGCTGGGAATCTACCTCACAAGAGGAGCAATACTCTGGAGAAATGATCACATAGGTCTACAACAAGGAAGAAGAAGAAAATGAAGAAAAAACTACCTTTTCGATATTTTCAATGTCATAAGAAAATACACACTATAAAATAAGCTAACTAATTAACCATCACGCCGTCTCCCCGAAGAGGTAGGCAGAAATAATGGACTGCCTCACTTTTCTTTCCTGACATATTTCTCTCGATTCCTCAACATTCATTTATCGTGTCATGCACGCGCATTGATTTCTCTGACTCCTTACGTAGCCGACATTCAATATTTGAATTGTTTGATGGTGCCACGTTTTCCTCGGTCTTCCTCTATTTCTAGTTCCATTTACATCGTTAACATATACGTTTCATCATTCTTTCATCATTCATTTGTTCTATGTGTCCAAACCACTATAATGTTCCTTTCATTATTTTGTTCATAACACCATTATTCGCACCGCATTCACTTCTTATATTTTCATTCGACACTCTATCATATACAGAGTATCCACACATTCGTCTAAGAGATGTCAAGTCCATTGCTTTTATTCTACTATCATCCTTTTTTGCCAGTTCCATGCTTCACTTCCATACATAAGGGTCGGTACAAGAACACCATTGAGCACTCAATTTTAAGCTTTTTGCTGTGTATTAAACATCGAGTATTTAGGAATGCATGTGCTTTATGGATGTATTTATAATTATATTATTATAAGAAAGAGTTGATTGTCATTCTTTTAACATAATATAATGTCTTCTATTGCAGTTCTAAAAAAATATTTATTTTGTTAATTTACCATTAGTAATTGCTTTTTAGGTTTTATGTATATTGATTTATTTATATATAAAAATATATAAACAATAGTGACAAATTTGTATCGCCTTGTGAGGGCATTCTCAAAATACCAAGTATTATTTTTAAAACAATAATGTATGTGAAAAGAACATTTTTCAAAAAATTTTTTTTTTATAAACATTCAATACTGTTCAATCGAACACTGTTTTCGGGCGGACAAGTGTGTTATAAACAAAATCAAAGCTTGACTTAGATGGTTTGGATGTATTCAAGAAATTTTGATTAAAGTATACTAAATAAATACATCACAAAATCAAGGAAGATCTAGAAAAGCATGACCTGATGAAATTAATCGAAGCCTCATTTTTGTAGTTAAAGGTATATATGAATTTGGGAACAAGTTAAAATACCAGGAACGCATGAGTAATGGTTCGACTGAAGGAAGACAAGATACTCTCTAACATATATTTGCCTTTTAAACGTACTTTCATTGATATGGAAGTTGTCAATCTCGGAGGCGATCATGTTCATCAGACATAAGATTTATTGTTCTGCTCACCGGCGTCACCCAAGGCAGGTTGGTTCTGGCATCTGGTAGAATGCTGGCGCTCGGAGATATCTCTTTAAAATAAATAAATAAATATTTTAATGATATTCGTATTACTGAAATCTCTCGATGAAATTCATTATAAATAACAATGAAATTAACTTATTGAACGCTAAGGCATTATGGAATTTCATTATAATATGCTTAGAAAATTGAAAATAACTTTGTTTAATCTACAAAATATTAAAAAAATATTAAAAACACGAAATGTTTCGGAGGAAACGACTCTATATAAGTAGATTAAATGTGACTTGGCATCCCGACGAGGGCCAGGCCTAGGAAATGTACGAGCGAGGTTGACGAAAGGTATACGGTGCCACTCACGTATGTGCTGAAACCTTCTATGTCTCTCTTTATTTCTAAAGTAACTGGTTTCGCCTGGCTCACTGGCATCACCAGTCTGTTGATGCCAGCGAGCTTGGCGAAACCGCTCGCTGTGGAAGTGACAAAATTAGATGTTGTTTTTTTTAAATAACTTTTTTTTAACTTATTGAACGCTAAGGCATTAATACTGTGGAATTCCATAGTAATATACTTAGGAAATTGAAAATAACTTTGTTTCATCCACTAGTTATTAAAAAAAATATTTAAAAACGTGACATGTTTCGGATTATCCATCTTCAGGAGTAAAATTATAATAAAAACTAAACAGAGAATGACTAATATTAAAACGCATTTAATATTCGATGCAATAACTCAAATTTAAAAATTAACCTGGGCTTTTTGTTATAAGTACTAATATTTTTTTTCCAGTAAGAACTAATAAATAATATTAAATAAAAAAAATACACGATGATAATATAAAAAAATATAAAAAATTGTATTATAATTTATATGGAAATTAATAAATGATTTATTTGCATTTGATTGGGAATGGGAGCTTGGGAGATTAAATGTAGACAAAGTATTAAGGGAGATTTTTTAACTGTTCATATTCATTAAAAAAATCGTTATAAAAATATTTAAGAGACATTTTCCAAGTACAACTTACAGCTTGTGTGCGGAGCACGCTACTGTTAGTTAACTAGCATGTCACTTCTATTTTTATTGTACAAGGGTCTGAAACGTAAACTTCACCCTTTACTCCACTTTTGTTTCAATACTCTTGTAATTATTCAACAATGGACGAATAATTATACCGAGGCAGACGTTTCAATGAAAACCCATTAGGAATTTATAGCAGCTTCTAAGTGTGTGTCGTGAGTTTCACGGCGAGGTTTGTAGGTTTTACGGCCATTAAAACCAATTTTATTTATTACTAGATCAAGGACAAACATGAGTCATAATAAAATAATATAAACTCTTCGATCCGTTAATATTTGTATACTGTTACGCTTCTTTGGCATATAGAATGGAATAATACTCCTAGCGGCTTCTAACAATATGTTGGTCAACAGCCTTCACATTGTGTTAATAAGGTAGTTTGCTAAATGCCGAAAATCATTCTCCATAGATGGCGTTAGTGGGTCGGTTGTGTAGGTTAATTCTTGAAAAATTCACTAGTGCAACCAAATCTACATAGATGGCTGACTGAAACTGCCACGTGAAGATAAATATGGATTTTGAAGTATATATACATCTTCCAAAAATTTGTCATGCATGATCACAAATAACAAATGTGGAATGGGGAATGTTGTATTTACATAAAGCGTGCGCTTAACCCAACCAATGACAGGTCATAAGTCCTGTAAACACCTTGATCATCCATGTTCAGTTGCCAGTTTACGTCTTCGTCTCTATTGAGATACAATTAAAATCTGTAACGCTTGTTTATTATATCATTTAATGATATTCGAATAATTTTCTTCTTCTCCTTCTTCTTCCTCAGCCTATTCCCGTCCACATCTGGACAAAGGCCTCCTCCATTTGCGTTCATGTCATTCTGTCCTGTGCAGACTGCATCCAGGTTATTACGACGTGTCTGTTTAGATCATCCTTCCACCGTAGTTGCGGTCGCTCTGCACTTCTCTTCGCCGTCCACGGTCTCCAAGTCGGCAGACTTCTTGTTCACTTTTCATCTGAGCTTCTGGCTACGTGACCTGCTATTGCCATTTTAGAGTCGCCACCCTGTGGATGATGTCACTGACCTTTATTTTTTCTTTCACCGTATCGTTTCTGACTCTGTCTCTTAGGCTTATTCCTTCGAATGATTTTACTTAAGCAAATTTCTTGACGGGAGTTCATTTTAAATAATAATTTAGCCAAACATATACTAGACAATAAACATAGCCTAGATCCAAATAACGTACCAATCCCGCTACACTTTATTAATAAAGGGTACACTCTCAACCTATTGGAACAATTAGAAAATAATAAGCATAACAAAAACTATAATTTAACTCTAATCTATGAACAAACTAACATATATTCATCCCCACTTCCTAATGTAGTTCCGATGTATAATTAGATTCAAAGAACTCTTGATTTTGCACTGTATTTAATTCATATTTCAGATGCCAAAGAGAAAAATACATCGATTGAGTCTACGCACGCAGGATGGCGATTTTATTTTATATATAATACTTAGAAACATAAGTCACCTTGAAATATGTAAAATCATTTGTAAGAATATGTTTTTCTTAGAAACACTTTATTTCGTCCTACCTCAAATAACTTATTTTTGATTTATATAATATCATTGAGTATCCCCTAACTAAATAATCATTTTCATAATTTTTTTAATGAGTTCCAAGAAACACTTTCCAATATTTCTGGACCTACCCAAATAATTATTTGTTAAAAATGTAAAAAGTCACATCAATTTTCACGAGCTGAAATTTCGTCAAATTTGATAATGCCTTAGAAGGGCGAAAAATGTCATTCCCATAAAATATAATAAAACTGACGTTTTCATTCGTGTTAATGTAGTAAAACGATGTTTTTTTTAACATTATCGATTGATCATGCACATTTTCCTCGGTCTTCTTCTATTTCTAGTTCCATTTGCTTATATATTTTATTGTTTCTTGAACAATGATGTAAAACTCCATATTAAATAATTAATACGAACGAAAATGTCACTTTTCTAGAAGTTTTATTATATTTTATGGGAATGATATGTTTCGCTCTTCTAAGGCGTTATTAAATGTGACGAAACTTCAACTCGTTGCAGTTTATATACACTAGTAAATGGAGCAGAATATGGTAATTAACGAAAATTTATGTGTCTTTATACATTTTTAACAAATAATTATTTGGGTAGGTCCAGAAATATTCATATACAAAAAACTAACTAGCTAACTAACCATCACGCCATTTCCCCGGAGGGGTAGGCAAAGAGGATGGATCGCCACAATGCTCTGTCCTGGCATACCTCTCGGGCTTCTTATACATTCATACATCGTACCTTGCACGCACGTCGATTATTCCGACTTCGAATGTGGCCGCCTTTTAGTAATTGATAAATTTGGTCATGTCATGTTTTCCTCGGTCGTCCTCGGCTTCTTTTTCCACTCACGCTGCTTGTGTACAAATTTTTAACCATTCTTCTCGCATCCATTCGTTTCATATGTCCAAACCATCTCAAGGATCCTTTTTTAATTTTATCCATGATGCAGTCATCTGCCTTACATTTCTCTCTTATTTCATCGTTCGGTATTCTATCATACAACGTTTTCCCGCACATTTTTCTTAGTGATCTCACTTTTACGGCGTTTATCCTGCTTTCATCCTTCTTTTGCCAGCTCCAAGCTTCACTTCCATACATGAGGGTTGGCACTGGAACTCCATTGTGTACTGCCATTTTTGCTTCTGTGGATATATTTCTATTTGCAGTAATGACTTTGAGTGCGCCATTTATTTTGTTCCCAGCACCAACCCTTCTTGCTATGTCTTTCTCCATTTTTCCGTATCATGTAAACATGCATCATATTCATATACATATCTGAAATATTATTGTACATTATCATAATGATCGAGTTATAACAAAGAAGACACGATACTTATATAAGAAAAAGTTGTAGAAATCGAATTATATCGATGCATTTATTAATTTCAATCGTATTTTATAAAGCGTATCCTCAAACAAAATTACGGCTAACAATTTTGCGTAAACAAAATTTCATTCTTATTAGAAGTTTATTTAGAAGCAGAAAATGCGCGTGTCATATCAAAGCTAATAAAGATCTATCAAAACCGAACTCAATTTGTTCCTTGATAAACAGAGCGGATTGTAAACACTCTATGTGCAAGCTTGTATTGGAAATTGCCCCGAAGTTTATTTACTCGCGGTGCGCGCGCCGAATTTCCCGCCGCTTGGCGAAAACTCCGCGAGATGTCACCGGCGTGCTGGCCGCCTCCTTCCTCGAGATTCGTTTCAGTCTCGAACCATTCTTCACGGAAGTCGGACGTGCCGCGGGTCGCTCCGGCTATTTTGGTTGCAAACCTTTTAGTTCGTCTGCGAACTAATTACATATGCATACCAGTTGCCGCTCATCGATAGCAGGCCGACGTGTAGCAATTAAACGATCGATATAATTTAATGAAAATACTTTTATTATGTTTGCACCGCAGATGTCAGTCTGTTGTATGCACCTTTGAGTTATTCCACTTATAATATTGAAAACAAAAAGATTTAAGTGATTCGTGTTTTTTTTTAAATATACAAATTTAATAACAATTTTTGATGTGTTCGTTTAAAGTAATTTGTTATATTTTTTGTGCTTTTCAATTGTAAACACTGGTGTATTTTTGTGATTTATATAAACTATTACATTACAAACATTTAAATAAGGAATCCTAAAGAGTAACGCGTGGAAGGTATGTAAAAAAAACGTTTATTTGATTGCATGAAAAACAGCACAGTAACATTAATATAAATAACACAATTTTCTAAGAACGTAATTACATTTTATATTAAAATAATAAATTAAAAGCAGAATTAGAAATTTGAAAATAAATTCCACAATTTGTAAAATAATAACAAAAAATTTAAAACATAGCTGCTTGTTTAGTTCATTTCATAAAATATATTGATTTATAATATATATCGATCAATCATAAACTGTTTTAAAACGTATCACAATTTATAAACGAATTTGTATGAATTTGTAGCATTTTTATAGTTGATTGTAACACCTGATGATGCCAACACAGGTTGGCGAATCAGCTGTTGCGACAATTTAATAGAAAATAAAAAATACATTCTGGTACGTATTATCACAGTGTTTCCAAATCAAAACAGTTAATAATGTTGAAGTATCATAGTGTTTTCGTCAAAATAATGAATTTTCGGATTGTTCATAATATATTTTATACGCGTCTGTATCACATTTAGATTAAATATGTATTAGCAGTTCACTGCAGATTTTCTGATAATTTGATATAATTGTCATTTTATTATTTCAACATGACCACAAGTTCAGGGCTAACCAAATTACATTCATAAGCTATCCAAAGTATTAATGGATATAGGCGATTCAAAAGAGTTCTCTCTCCACAATAAAGCCTGCGATGTGATGGTTTTCCACAGCATTGTTTTTTCAAACTACATTATGCACTCGTTTTTTTTTCACATTCGAAAATTTTTCATTCGGCTCGTCAATTCGACGGCATTTTATTTACAGTTTTAATTTTCGGTTACTCTTAATTAAAAAATTGTTAGAAATGGTATAAAAACTTTAAAAATAATATTTATTTAATTGTTAAACGAAAAAATAAATCTGAAGAAGGCAAATATGTTCATGTTTATTTAACATCCATTTAAACGTTCTTTCCATAAGTAGAAATTGTAAAAAATAAAAAAATATTAAACCCTTTAAATAATAATGAATATAATTATGTTTTTATTACACAAAAACGAGAGATTCTTATGTTTTATGTAAAAAAAGAATAATTTATTTATTATATAAACGCTTACTTTACGATAAATATTAAATTTGGAGTTTTACTTAAATCAAATATATAAATTTATTTTATAAACAATATTTTACTTATTACTAACAAAGTCATTTATTGTTTCTTGAAAAATTATGTTAAACTTCAAATTTAACAATTAATACGAATAAAAAAGTCTGTTTTCTAAATGTTTTTTTTCACGGGAATAGCGTATTTCACTACTCTAAGGATATATAAAATGTATTTTTTGTTGTCTGGCATTTAATAATCATTCTCATATAATATAATAAAACTTTCCGAAAAGCGTAGTTATATTGTGTGAAATTAATTCGATTAAATATATTGTTACTGAAACATTGTTGTAAAACTCAAAACAAATAATTATAGAGAATGAAAAAGGCATTTAATAATGCCATAGAAAGGCAAAATATGTCATTTCCATAAAATATACTAAAATTTCTAGAAAAACGTAGTTACGAGTATATTGTGTGAAATTATTTCTATGAAATATATTGTTACATACTTAAAAAGGCATTTCATAATACCTTAGAATGGCGAAATACCCGTAGTTATGTTATTTCCATAAAATATAATAAAACTTATAGTAAACAGATATTTTAATAATATTATAAATAGGCAAAAACTCAGATGTCGTCAAGAAAGAGTACGAGAATATGTTAAATTCAAGAGTATGAGAGAGGAATCATCTGATTTTCTTCAAAAATAATTCCAAATGCACACGGTGCGTATGCCCGAGAACGTTTTTGAATTATTTTGAAATTTGGTCTGATTGTTATATGACAGAATTGTACAAAAAGAAAATATGAGAACAATTTGATGTTGCTATTTGTGAAATTTTAAACATGTGAAAAAAAATATTTGTAATCAAAGTTTAAACTGATTACGATTGTTTAGAGAACCAAGTTTTTAAACGATAGAAATTTTTTACTTCCATGAATATGAACATGTTGCAGCTTATATAAGGATTAATTGTATCTCAATAGAGACGAAGATGTAAATTGTTTTCTGGGAACAGAATATGGTGGCCGAGGCGCTTACAGGACTTATGATCTGTCATTGGTTGGGTTGAGCGATCGCTTTATGTTTAACAACATTCCCCATTCCGACCTTCTTACGACCACCACGTCTGACAATTTTTTGGAAGTTGTATATATGCTAGAATGCTGCGCTTATCTTCACATTTTTTAGTTCACTCTACACTAGCGTCATCTATTAAGATTGGGAAGCATCAAGCAGAAAATCTTTATTGATGTAGTGTGAAAGGCTCTGCAAATCATACTACTAGGTTATTTATTTCCAATTGAACTAATCATTCAAAATTAGATTTTTAAATACTCGAGTTTTGTATTATTGACTGATATTTCCGTTTTCCGACTTTCCTATGTTACCCACAACACCTACGAATATAAATCCAGTGCGTGGTATCCAGCCTTGAAATTGTATATACGAATATCAAACCCGAATATTTTCTTAATAAATGTTTGGGTACTCTACGGTGTTTGTAAGCAAATCTTTGGCCTGGAGATTTCCCTGTAATATTATGATAATTTTGGCTGAGAAAACGAGTCAATTTATAGACTCAATATTATTTGTTTAATAAATACTCAAAATTAATGGGAAAATGAAGTGAAACTCCATATTAAAAAAACAATAAGAATGAACGCCTGTTTTATAGTTCATGAATGACGTGTTTTCAAATCAAATGAAATCAGTTTATTTCATCAACGGTGGCGATGAGGTTCGCAACCCATCACACCGCATCTCCCGCGGGGCGAAAAGAGAAGGACGGAGTGCCGCATCGGTTAAAGTGTGGCTGTCCATTCTTTCTGTCTACCCTTTCGGGGAGACGGCGTGATGGTTAGTTAGCTAGTTAGTTGACATTACAAAATAAAGGTTTAAGGCATCTATAGAGAACAGGTAAAATAATATATCGTATATAGTATACTACCAGAAACGCATGAGAGATCACGTTCGACATTAGGAAGACAAGATACTAAATCAAAAGTATTTTTCCTCTGAACGTACTTTTACTAATATGAAAGACGTCGAGCTCCGAGGAGACCGCGTTCAGCAGATTAATTGCTCTTCCCACCGGTGTCACCGTTAGTTCTGGCGGTCGGTACGTAGTTTTGCATTGTTAAGGCATTATCAAATGTTTTGGAAAGACATTTAACAAGGCGAAACATGTCATTCACATAAAATATAATTTTTTTTCTAGAAAACAGATGTTTCCTATAAATAATAATTAAATGAAACGATGTTTTTTTAACTACTTCCACTTTTGTATTTATTTCGACAGCGACCGGTTTCGCCAAGCTCGTTGGCATCGATAGACTGCTGGATGCCAGCGAGCCTAGCTAAATCGGTCGCTGTCAAAATAAAGACAAAAGTGGAAGTAGTTAAAAATCATCGTTTTATTTAATTATTATTTAAAATAAACATCCATCAAGAGATTTCAGTAAAATCATTTGATTATCTTAAAAACAGATGTTTTCTTTTGAATTAGTTATGTTATGAATCAATGGCGCAGAGCGGCGAGGGATAGAGAGTTGTGGAAGTCGGGAAGGGAGGCTTATGTAGTATTATCATCTATATTACTATTCCACGCCAACGGACCCGCAGTGCCGAGATCACGATTAAGAATTATTTTTAATTATTTAAATAACTAAATATCACGCCTACTTCTCGGAGGGGTAGGCAAAAATAATGGACCGCCATACTGTTCTGTCATGACATATTTCTCTCACTTCCTCTACATGCATACGTCGTGTCAAGTCTCTTTTATTATACAAGGATTAATTGCATCTCAACAGAGACGAAGATGCAAACTGTTTTTCTGGGAACAGAAGGTGGTGGCCGAGGCGCTTACAGGACTTATGACCTGTCATTGGTTGGGTTGAGCGATCGCTTCACGTTTAACAACATTCCCCATTCTCTTTTATTATTTTCATATAACAAGTTCAAACATTTTCAAATATAATTAAATTAATAATGGTTTGTATTTTAACCGAATTGAATATTGTATTTAAATTTAAATTGTTTATACTGATACCACAATCGTACAATTTAATCCTGATTTCTGCCTCCAGTTTATCCCGCCATACACCACAGAATTATTCTCACCACCCCCTCAATGATTGTTATGTAAATGAGGTCAGTTGCGGACTTGGTGACAAATGAATGGTTAGACTGTCAAATGTTTTACCCGGACATCCAATTGTCCCCATGACACACATATATGCTTATATCAACCACACATGTTATCAAGTATATTCAAAAACTCCTCTTAATCATCGAAAAGATCCATAAATAATTGTTGCCCTTTCTTCTATATTCCTGCCGCTGCCTGAAACCTACTCAAATCTTGAAACTACTTTTTTCAACACGGTTGACATGATATCTCTAGTTCTATTTAAAAAATTTAATTCAAATTTTATGTCAACCATCAATAGTAAGAATCATATCGCTCCCAATACCTATGTACTTGTATAAAAACATGTTATTTTTATTTTACAAGGATTAATTGTACTCATAGAGACGAAGATGCAAATTGTTTTCTGGGAACAGAAGGTGGTGGCCGAGGCGCTTACAGGACTTATGACCTGTCATTGGTTGGGTTGAGCAATCGCTTCACGTTTAACAGCATTCCCCATTCCACCGTTATGACCACCACGTATTTTTAAACGGTTAAATTAAATAACTTTGTTTTTTGTATCACAATTGTATTTTATTTTACGCGACAGCTGTTTCATCAATCATCAGGTGTTACAATAATATTATATATGATTAGTGATACAAAAAACAAAGTTATTTAATTTAACAGTTCAAAATGTTAAGATATCATAGTGTTTCGGCCAAAACAATGGACCATTTTATATTAATATAAAAAAAAACGAAAATTATGAAAAAAAAATAACGTCGAAAAACTCACATTTTTTCAGACAGCAATCTTTTTGCGAATAAAAAATTCTTTGTTCTCTCTAAAGTTAGAGGCTATAACAACATTTTTAGTAATTAAGCATATTTAAAAAAAATATATATTTCAGATTGCCAGAAGGGCTCTAATCGTGTCAACCATAATACCCAATTTCTTTTACTCCCTACTATAAATAGATTATATTTATTTAAATTTATATGTTTATATCTCGGGATTTTTTTTGTAAGTTTTTAAAATATATCAATAAATATATTGTGAAAAAAATAATGGTAAAAATGCTTCTCATTTTTTAATCGACTTGTTAAAACGCCTAAAATTTATGTCTCTAGACCAGAATACCTTCATAATACTCTTGTTAGCGCAGATGAAATAATCGTAGATGAATATAAATAAAAACATCCGTCTTCAAGGAGATTTATTATATTTAGATGGAATGACATGATTCGCCCGTATGAGGCATTATCAAACATTGAGCGAAACAACATGTCATTCCATCTAAAATATAATAAATCTTCTAGAAGACGGGTGTTTTCATTCATATTAATTATTTAAATGCTATATTATCTCAAATGCTGATATTAGGAAGGAATGTAGAGCGAAATAATGTATTATAAACAAAATAATGAAAGGTTCGCTGCGTTGGTTCGGACATATGGAGCGCGTGGGTGAAGAAAGAATGGTTAAAAAAGTATACATTAACGATGTAAATGGAGTAAGGAATCGAGGTAGACCGAGGAAAACATGGCATGACCAAATTTATCAAATATTAAAGGTTGGTCATATCAGAAGCTGGAAGAATCGACGTGCGTGTATGACTCGATGTATGAATGTGGAGGAACCTAGAGAGGTGTGCCAGGATAGAGTAGTGTGGCGGTCCATTCTCTCTGCCTATCCTTGCGGAGAAACAGCGTGATGGTTTGTTGTTGTTCTTGTTGTAATATGGAGTTTTACATCAATGTTCACTATTTTAAGACAGCCCCGCTTGTGAAATAACACTTTAAGACGGGGCCAATGAAAATGACAAAGGTGCGTAAAAAAAAGCTTTGTACTTAAACTTTATAGCCTTGTGTTAATGCGCACGATTGCTTGTAATGTTCGTTTTCCTTATGCGAATATAAATCCAGAAAAATATCATAATTGAAAACAACCAATGGAATTATTCAAATATTGTTTTTACATAAACTGAATTCCCCTTTCCGCCTAAAGTGCGGTTCAGTGAAGAAGGTCGCACTCAAATAACCGATGTTATTGCAAAAGCTGCTTTTAAGCTTAAAGCTCCGGCTTTTACGGAATTTTGTCGTTGCGAATTTCCTAAGCGCATTATTACATATTAATGTTTATCTCTGTGAAAAACGCTTCATTATTTATTGATTGGGGGCTTTTGACTTTTCAATGAGAAACAAGGGCTGACAGCAATAAAATTGATTTGTTGTTAGACAAGTAAAATATAAAGTGCCAAATGAGCAAATTTGTTAAAAATTATCATCGCAATTCTGAAGTGTATAATTAAATAATTAATGCGAATGAAAACGTATATTCTATAGAAGTTTATATATAGTTTACAGATAAGGAGGGATGGGTGCACACTTACCCATTTCTTCAGACTTATCAGGGGATTCTTTGGGAATTCCGTCATCTTGGAGGCTATCCATCTTTATTTTTCGGATGGTTATATTCGACAGCGTCAGCACATACTGTTTTATCTCCCAGCATGCAGAACCAACCTGCCTCTGGTGATGCTGGTGAGGAGAGCAATCAAACTGCTGAGCATGATCGCTTCGGAGATCAATATTGTTCATATTCGTGCAAGTACGTTCAGAAGACAAATACTCTTGACTATGGAGAGTGTCTTGTATTCCTAATGTCGAACCTTCTCTCATGCGTTCCTGGTATTATATATTTTTTATTTTTTACCTGTTATCAATAGATACCTTAAACTATAATTGTTGTTTGTAATATCTTTAATACTTCAGACCAATAACAGTGTGATAATCACACTGCTATCACCGGGAATCGAACCCGGGACCTTTGGTAAGGCAGTCAAAACTCTCTGCCACGAAGGTCGTCACAAATTATAACATTTCACGGAGAACTCGTGACTTCTAACGGTAATATTCTGCATTACATAATAAGCAGAAATCATAATAATTGTTAACCCTCATATCGTGCACCAGGCGTGCATTTAATTGTTAGTTAGTGCACGGTTTTACAAGGACTCTAAAATACCGTGCTTTACCAAGTTCATTACTTATGCAATTTCACAAGTTTGATTTCAACATTTTAATGCCGCCTGGACACGAAGAGAAATGAATTAATTTTCACGTTAAAATTCACATTTCACGCTGCTTTACACACCTTGTGTAAGTTTTAACTAAATTTGGTACCCTTTCAGCCAGGCGAAAGTAAAGTGACAGCTTGCGGGAAAGTCGTAATAAGCTCTTCACTTTACTTTCGTGAGAGAATAGGTAAAAATCGCGATCGAATTAAATCTCTCAGGGTGTTGCTATAAAATCCCAAAATTTCAAATGTTTTTTAGAAACAAATAGCTTATTGTTATTTAATATTTAAATAAAACGACGTTTAATGCCATTATTTCGTCAGCGAGCCTGGCGAAACCGGTCGCTGTCGAAATAAAGACAAAAGTGGAAGTAGTTAAAAAAACATCGTTTTATTTCATTATTATTTATCAAGAGATTTTAGTAAAATCATTTGATTATCTTATTCATGATTTAATTGTATCTCAATAGAGACGAAAATGCAAATTGGAAACTGAATATGGTTGATCAAGGTGTTTACAGGACTTATGACCTGTCATTGGTTGGGTTAAGCGCACGCTTTATGTAGTTACAACATTCCCCATTCCACATTTTTCTTTATGACCATGTAAGACAATTTTTTTTGAAAGTTGTATATATGTTACAAATCTGTGCCTAAGTTGCACATTGAAACTGACATGTGAATTGTGGTGTTAGATATTAACATATATACAACTTCCAAAAATTTGTCAGACATGGTGGTTATAAGAAAAGTGGAATGGGGAATGTTGTAATTACATAAAGCGTGCGCTGAACCCAACCAATGACAGGTCATAAGTCCTGTAAACACACCGATCACCATATTCAGTTTCCAGTTTGCATCTTCGTCTCTATTGAGATAAAATTAATCCTTGAATAAAAATATATTTCATACATTATAATTTACCATATATTTTCATAGTTTTTAAAGTGTTCCCAAAAATGTGTGAATAATATTATAATACAATAAATAAATGTCTTGTCGGATATCCTGTCTAGAGTTACATGGCTTCGGTTTGCATTCGTTTTCACATAATATTGTTGTTCAAAACACCGACAGAAGCTTCCACAAAAACTCGCTCGTTCCACAACCCTTGACATTTAAATTCTGTAGCGCTACGAAATATTTTCAACCCCCTTATTAATAAATTTAAGAAGTGTTAATCTAAAATTTTATTCACTTATGCACAATTAAAATTTTCAATGGCTCTTCTGAAATATTTATAATTTTTCTTAAACTAAACAAAAAAACAAACAAACCATCACGCCGTTTCTCCGCAGGGGTAGGCAGAGAGAATGGACCGCCAAACTACTCTATCCTGGCAAACCTCTCTAGCTTCCTCCACATTCATACAACGAGTCATACACGCACGTCGATTCCTCCGACTTCTAACATGACCAACCTATAAAATTTGATTAATTTGGTCATGTCATGTTTTCCTCGGTCTGCCTCGACTTTGTACCCCATTTATATCATTAACGTATACTTTCTTAATCATTCTTTCTCCATCCATGCGTTCCATATGTCCGAACCAACGCAGCGATCCTTTCATAATTTTGTTCATAATACCTTCTTCCTCTCTACATTCCTTTCTTATATCAGCATTTGAGATTCTTTCGTATATCGTTCTACCACTCGTTCGTCTTAAACTATTAATACGTATTTCTTGTATAAAGTAAATACTTTTTAAGAGTAATGTATCTTTAGCGACGTTTAATTATTTTACTTGCTAAATATTTACAATGCTTCTAAAACAAATAAAAATAACGTTTTTTATGAACTATAACACAGTTTTTTTCCACTTTTGAGTATATTTTTCTAGACATGTTTCGAAGGCTTTACGAAGACTCTTCGTGATCAGGACAACAATATAAAATTTTGTTAAGTTTCCGAAATTATTATAATTCTTTAATTACCATTGCTAATTGTAAATAAACTCGACGCGTTAACACTGTGGAATTCCATAATGATGATTTTTTTTATGAAATAAAACACTGTTTTTTCCATTTATGAGTTTATTATTCTCCGCGTGTTTCGAAGTCCTTAAACCTTCATCACCGGGAGAGCAATAACTTAAAGAGTTTGTGAAGAGTTTGACCCGACGATGAAGGTGCAAACCGTTCAAAACATGTCGATAAAAATAAACTCAATAGTGGAAAAAACAGTGTTTAATTCATAAAAAATTCGTCAATAAAACAAGGTTTCTATGATAAGTGTCAATATAATTGTGGTTTTATTAAAAATCTTTTATTACAAAATCTAATTCTGTTTTTTTTTTAAATAATATAGAAACTATATAGTATTATATGATTGTCTCAGTGGCGGTACTCCCAAATAAGCCCAGAAGCCCGGCTTGCGTTAGAAATTTTGAAACAAAACCTCTTCTGGCTTACAGAGGTTTAGCTCTTGTGGCTATTCCTCTTACGTCTGATGGGAACATTGTTGGAAGGTGATTTGGTGGGTTGTTGGTTTATGCGGGGGCATGATTTCTTAGATTTGGGGGTTTCGGGCTTCTGGACTTCTATGGGAGTACCGCCACTGGATTGTTTATATACTCGTATATAAAACAAATTCGTGTTAGTTATACCATTTATAGCTCAAGAATGGGTGGACCGATTTTGATGATCTTTAATTTGTTGGATTTGTCTCTGTCTCAAATAGCAGAATAACTATTAAAACATAAGAAAAAATTGCGAAAAAGAAATTATGAAGAAAATTTATTTACTCATACATTTTGTTTGGAGCGTTTTTTTGTTGATATCTCGAGAAATGATTGACTGATTTCAATGAGTTTTTTTGTTCGTCTCGGCCTCTAGAAGTTTTCCCGCGCTGGGAAAAATAAGAAAATCACAAAAAAACTGTATACAAAGCTATCTCATGACATCATATGTGCAGAGATTCCTGATCCCAAAACTGATCCAGTCCTGCATGATATTGTAATTACTAACATGATTCACAAACCGTGTGGCGTCATCAACCTTTAGTCATCTTGCATGGTCTACGGCAAGTGTTCCAAGCGTTATCTATCAAATTTGATGACGGAGACTATCCCGGAAACAATGGTTATCCACTGTATCGACCTCATCAACAATGTGTTCCTGAACATCATTCCTAACCACAACAATTGGTTAAGTGAACAAGTAATTCTTGCGTCAAAGAACAAAGATGTGAACACTTGAACTTAACAATTCAAAATCAAATCGTTGGTCCACCCTATACCTTCAAATCTATCGACTGTGTAACAAACGAAGACGAAGCAACCAACTATCTAACTGAATTTTTAAACTTATTGTACGAAGCATGTTCACGTGATGGCAAACCATCCGATTTGTCCGTTCTCGTCCCTGACAACAAAACGAAAAGTGTCGTATATCACAAGGTGCTTCAATGAATGGAATCGACCCGAGTGCACCCCATCTACCTATTTATCCAGTGCACCCCATCTACCAGTTTAATAGAAAGTAGTGCAACAATGAATTAATTTGATTCGCTTCAATAAAGCATATGCCTTACTGTCACGTGAATTACATCCATTTCATTGTAATTAAAATACTATTCATATCGTTTTTTGCACATTGATTTAATTTATTAAAAAAAAACTGAATTTAATTGAGCTAATAAGTCAACACAACATTTATTGATTCTGAGGTGGTACGAAGTTCGCAGGGTCAGCTAGTGTTTAATTAAGTACAAAAGAATTTCCATAATGTGGGCTTATCCCAGGTAGTCAGAGTTTGCAATACAATAGTTCATTTGTCCCGACCGGACCGATTTTGTCGGTACGTCACAAAAATAGCTTTAACTTCGAAAATATTCAGAATTTCAGAATATCATCTTAGGGATTTTTTCAATTTTCTACACTAGAACACATCCTTAAAACATATTCCTTAACACGCTTCACTCATCATTAATTTCTCGGCACTACATCCCGGTGTGGAACTTGGCCTCCTCCACAACGGTCCTCCACTGACTTCTGTCTCTGGCCATCTCTCTCCATTCTCCAGCTCCTCCCATTTTCTCCCAATCTTATTCCACGCAATCCGCCCATCTTTTTCTCGGTCAGCCTCTTGGTCTCTTTTCGCGGGGCACCCATCTGGATATAATTTGTGGTGTTCTACCCTCTGGCATTCTTTCCACCTGGCCAGATCACCGTAGGCGTTGAGACTTACAGAATCTCACTGGTTCATGGTTAATCAGTTCTTCGAGTTCAAGGTTTCTTTTAATTCTTTAACACGCTTAGACTCTAATATTATTTTCTTCTATTGTTAGCATAAATTTGTTATTTTACTGCATGCAATGAACTAATAGGTTAATTTTTATCCGTGATTTGCGCAACATGCAACTACATTTGATGGATATTATTTTTCTTTTTTGCATTCTAGATTAGGAGTCCACTTAAGCATGCTACGGTTGATAGTATCACGTTACGCCGCTGGAGTCCAGCCATTTGTTATTTTTCGTGAAAACGTTCATTTCCTGTCACTGTTTTGCGATAAGCTGTTTATTCAAACATCATTATCGCGCCATCGTGATTTATATTCCTGATTCATTCCATCAACCACTAATTGTAACAATGATTTGTGGAATTATATAGAAGTGAAGCTCGTAGCTTTCAAAACAAGTAACATATTAAAGTAAGATGACATGATGTAAAAATTAGATCGCTATAAATAAAGTTGAAAGGAATAGTGGAGTGGAAATCACCCACAAGATTCCGTAGAGTTGGACGTCCCTCTGTCCACTGGACCGACGATATTGTAAGAATTGTTGGATTTAGATGGATGGGAGTGGCGATGAACTGACGGCAGTGCTTTAGGAGCTAGCTAACTAACTAACCATCATGCCGTCTTCCCTAAGGGGTAGGCAGAAATAATGTACTGGCACACTTTTCTTTTCTGACATATTTCTCTCACTTCCTCAACATTCATACATCGTGTCATGCACGCGCGTCGATTTCTCTGACTCCTCACGTGGCCCAAATTCAATATTTGATTTAAAAATTCTGGTTCTGGTTCAAAAATCATTCACAAGACCGAGGAAAACGTGGCACGATCAAATAAATTAAATATTGAATGTCGGCCATATGAGGAGTCAGAAAAATCGACGCGCGTGCATGACACGATGTATGAATGTTGTGGAAGCGAGAGAAATATGTCAGGAAAGAAAAGTGTGGCAGTCCTTTCTTTCTGCCAACCCCTTCGGGGAGACGGCGTGATGGTTAGTTAGTTAGTTTTTATGTTTTCAAAACTAGGATAAAGCTTTATTTGAAAAAACCTTCCGCTTCGCAGAGTATACCTTCAGCATCAGCTTTGGTAGTCTCCATTAACACCTGACGCTATCTGTTTAACAGCTCCCCGTTCTCAAAGAAATAAGGCCTTTGTACAGTACTAACAGCACTGTTACCCACTGTTAGGTTTCGCCATATCACAGTTCATCATGGTGAAATAGCTGTGACGTTATCTAAAATATGATAGTAGAGGAACAAGAAGAAGAGGAAAATTGAAACGTATTTTTTAAATTATAGAAAATATGATATATTTTATGAGAGTGACATGTTTTGTTTTGAAAGGTATTTATGTAAATAAATACGTAAATGCTCGTTTGAAATTTTTTCACCAATTGCTTTAAAACTTTGACTTAACGTTGCAATTGAATACGCGCGTGTCTTTATGTGACAGGAACAACAAAAAATATTGTATATTCACAAGCGTTGTAAAATTAAACATATTAGAAATGTATGGTTATTCTTTTTTCGTTTCCCCTAAGGGGTAGGGAGAGAAAATGGACCGCCACACTACTCGATCCTGCCAAACGTCTCTAGCTTCCTACACATTCATACAGCGAGTCATACACGCATGTCGATTCTTCCGACTTCTAGCATATCCTTTCTTTAAAAATTGATTCATTTGGTCGTGCCAAGTTTTCCTCGGTCTCTCGCGACTCTATACTCCATTCACATCGTTAATGTATACTTTCTTAACCATTCTTCCTTCGTCCATGCGTACATATGTCAAAACCAGCGCAGTGATCCTTTCGTAATTTTGTTCATAATACTTTTTTCCGCTCTTCATTCCTTCCTTATATCAGCGTTTGAAATTCTATCGTACATCGTTTAATCACACATACGTCTAAGAGATTATTATTATTATTATTATTATTGTTATGATTATTTTGTTGAAAAAACTTCTAACATCATTACAGCGCGAGCCAAATCGATGTAAAGGGTGAAAAAAAAAGAATATCAAAGGAAATATACATAGAACCTTATGAATAGGAAAGGCCAGTTATTTGCTTGTTGCCTTTATCGTAAGGGTATTTACGAATTTACCATAATTGCATCCAAAGAGGTCTATCTCTTCTGCAACCTCATTTAAGAGACGAGTCGCTCTATCATCTCTACCGCATTTATTCAGCTTCCATCCTTCTTTTGACAGTTCCACGCTTCACTTCTATGAATCACGGTTGGCACTAAAACTCCACTGTGAACGGCCATTCTCTTTTTCTTTTCTATTTAACCAGACTGAGCCATAACAACGCATGGCCGGTTTACTTTCAATATGAAGATATACTCGTATATTGAAAGTAAAATACGTGAAGCTTATTGATTAAGGGAAAAACTGTAGAAATGTATTGATTGGACAGTGTAAATGTGTAAATAATACATTATATTTAATGCTAATGACCACGTAGTTCATACATATAATACACATACAAACATTAAAGATATCAGCTTTACATATTTAATCAATAAACAACCCTTTTCTGTTAACGTATTATATTTTATTTGAAATAAATCGTTCGCGTATTACAATATGTTTCAAAGTAGACGCTTAGTAGATAGTCGGTACTTCTAAGTACATGTTAAAATATTACAGAATTATATTTGAACAACACTTTTACAATTAATTTAAAATTTACTGGATACATAAAATATTGCAGTGTATAAAATAATCATTTCGTCCTTAGTAACAATAAAAAGAGTCATATAAATAATTTGGGCATATGGAACGAATGTATGGGAATAGAAAGGCTTAAAAATTGTATTCAAGCAGTATGGAAAAAAAGGCCGAGGATGGAAACATGGAGAGACCAAATGAATCTTTATATAAAAGGCACACATTCGACGTCGGCAAAATCGACGAAAGTGCGTGTTACAATGTATGAATGTAGAAAAGCTCGAGAGGTGTGTCAGAACAGAGTCCAATCTCTCTGCCTACCCCTCCATGGAAACGCCGTGATGGATATTAGTATGTTATAAAATAAAATAAACACTTTGTAATTTCTTCTATGTTCGCCATAACTTTGTGTTGTAGATGTTATTTTTTTTTATTTGTATACTTTGTGTACAACACTCACATTTAAAAAAATAAAATAAAAATAAAATTTCAGACATGTTTTGGACTAACCAGCCCTTCATCAATGCTATTATTGAAAAAATTATAAAATTATTTACAAATGGTCAGTTTTGACAGATGTTATAATGATTTATCACATCTAAATCATCATAACATCTGTCAAAACTGACCATATTTGTAAACAATTTTATAATATTTTAAATAATATCACTGATGAAAGGCTAGTTAGTCCGAAACATGTTTGATATTTAATTTTTTTTTTTATAAATGTGAGTGGAACACTCGAAGATGTCCTCATAAGACGAAACACGTGGTGTGAATATTTCATATCACTTATAGAATTTTTAGTTCTTCTATTTTTAAACAACTTTTGTTTATTTTAATAACATCATAATGGAATTCTATACACTTAATCATACATCGATTAATACAAAGTATATATTATATAAAAATAATGAATTTTGTTCTTGAACCACGGAATGGTAAAACTTAGATTTTATATTCGCAGTCTATACTTAAAGCCCAAGGAAAATTATTCACAGAATCCTTGTTACAATTAAGGATGGTCAGACATGGAGACGGAGATTTAACATGAAGCTCTACAAACTATAACAGGACGTTAGGGTTGTAAGTTTATTCAAATTAGCAGTTAACGCTAGTTAGATCATTTATACTGATAGGGGAACTGGAGTCCCCCAAACAAGTGTTGGTTTACGACCCAGTAGGGCGAAGAAGAATCGGCAGGTCGAGATTTTGATGTTTGGATAGTGTCGTGGCAGACTGTCAGGTTCCAGGGCAGCATGAAGTGATTACTTTACAAAAATGATTGCCAAACGCCGGGAAAACCTGTCAAGGCACCCACATCCGCACATTCTTCTTAGTGTTCTCATTTCTACGGCGTTTATCCTGCTTTCCAGCTCCAAGTTTCACTTCCATACATGAGGGTTGGCACTAGAACTCCGCTGTGTACTGCCATCTTTGCTTCTGTTGATATATTTCTGTGGATATATTATCAAATGTCTAATATTTGATAATGCCTTAGACAGGTGAAACACGTCATTCACATAAAATATAATAAAACTCCTAGAAAGCAGACGTTTTCATTCGTATTAATTATCGATACATACGTCGCACGCTTAATAGTAAACTGACCGATTATGATTTAGGTCATAATTGAGTTAACATTAGACAGAGGCTAGTGTTAACGCTATCCACCTATTTTTCACAATGTTAACGCTACCCATTCGTAGTACGATAATCGTTCATAATGTTAACGCTATCCATTCGTACGTGTTTTTCAATTGTTTTTGTTAAAATACCGACTCATGTTAGATTGAGCAAAACTTGCTTTTTTGAGTTAAGCCAGCGTGCGAAGTGTTGTTACTAGGAAAAACTTCTATAAAACAGATGTGTTCATTTGTATTAATTATTGAGTAGTTAATTTTAGAATGTAAAAGTAATAATCGATAGCTAGGTGTTGTGGATAATGTTTCAAGTGTACATAATAAAGTTTCATGACTCTCCAAGTGCTGTCACCAATCATACGTTTTTCGTTTATGGCCAATAAGTTTATCACTCAGATAAGAGCATTTTCGAGTTCCGACAGTATAGCCGTTGCCTAGAATAGCTAATTTATTGATACTCGACAAACTAATCATCGCGTATAGGTTTTGCAGCCCATCAGACGTATTATGTAGCATTCGCTTAAGTAAATTTCGTTGTCGCCTGGAATTGGATAATTTTCATCGCCGGCATTGTATGCCAACAATTACTATAGGTTCATATTGTATGATGTCACGAGTGCTATCTGGATTATTAAAACGATGTGGTTCTTTTAGAATAAGATAAAATAAATCTCCCAGAATCATCTTTATATTATATACGTATTTATAAATCGTATTTATAACATACGTATTTATAACTCGTATTTATAACTTCAAAAGAGCTGAAAGGGTTGGATGTAGGTGCCAAAATGAGCGGAGTGTCAGTAAGCTGTCTCTTGTATGCGGATGACGCTGTCCTTCTTGCAGACAACGAGCATGAACTACAAGTCCTGGTGAATTGTATGTATGAGGTATGCATGCGAAATGATCTGATGATGAATGTTAATAAGTCCAAGGTAATGATTTTTGGAAAAGGGAGAAACCACGACAGTCTGCAACATTAGCGTGAATGGTGAAAATTTGGAGCAAGTAGTTGAGTTCGTGTATTTAGGTAGTATGTTTACAAGAGATGGGCGAGTGGAGAGGGATATTGAAAGAAGGGTTGGGGCAGGCAACAAAGTGAATGGTGCACTTAAAGTTGTCATCGCAAACAAAAACCTATCAAAAAAAGCTAGAATGGCAGTGCACAATGGTGTTCTTCTACCGACCCTTATGTATGGAAGCGAAGCATGGAACTGGCAAAAGAAGGATGAAAAAAGAATAAATGCAGTTGAAATGAGATCTCTTAGAAGAAGTGCCGAATGAAAATATAAGAAGTGAATGCGGTGCGAATGATGGTGTCATGAACAAAATAATGAAAGGATCATTAAGATGGTTTGGACATATTGAAAGAATGAATGAAGAAAGAATGGTAAAAAAATTATATGTTAGTGATGTAAATAGAACCAGAAATAGAGGAAGACCGAGGAAAACGTGGCACGATCAAATTCATCAAATATTGAATGTCGGCCATGTGAGGAGTCAGAGAAATCGACGCGCGTGCATGACACGATGTATGAATATTGAGGAAGCGAGAGAAATATGTCAGGAAAGAAAAGTGTGGCAGTCCATTCTTTCTGCCTACCCCTTCGGGGAGACGGCGTGATGGTTAGTTAGTTAAAAAGTTATTCTTTGCTCCTTGTTTATATTTAATGAATATTTGATTCAAGAATCAATTGTATCTCAATAGAGACGAATATGCAAATTGGAAACAGAATATGGTTGATCGAGGTGTTTACAGGACTTATGACCTGTCATTGGTTGGGTTAAGCGCACGCTTTATGTAATTCAACATTCCCCATTCTACCTTCCTTCTTATGATCACCATGTCTGACAAACTTTTTGGAAGTTGTATATATGTTAAGCTCTAAGACTACTCTTTACGAGAAAGTTTATACAATCTACATACTAACGCCATCTATGAAGAATAAACACAAATTTTCATAGATGGCGTTAGTATGTAGATTGTATAAACTTCCTCGTAAAGAGTAGTCTGGGAGCTTAACATATATACAACTTCCAAAAAGTTTGTCAGACATGGTGATCACAAGAAGGAAGGTGGAATGGGGAATGTTGTATTACATAAAGCGTGCGCTTAACCCAACCAATGACAGGTCATAAGTCCTGTAAACACCTTGATCAACCATATTCTGTTTCCAATTTGCATCTTCGTCTCTGTTGAGATACAATTAATTCTCGTAATTATAACTTCAAAAAAAATATTCTTTGCTCCTTGTTGATATTTAATAAATATTTGATTCATTTAAAACGTTTAATAAAATGAAATCACTCTTCTGCAATGATAACATAAACATGAAACTCCGCCAGAGAATGATCAAATGCTATGTGTGGTCTGTTTTATTGTATGGATGTGAAACGTGGACATTGAAAGTCAACTCAATGAACAGACTGGAAGCATTTGAAATGTGGCTCCATTGCCGAATGCTCAGAATTCCCTGGACAGACATGCCTACCAATACCGAAGTCCTGAGGCGAGCTAGAGTTGACAGGGAACTGTTATCAACTATCAAGGTTCGGCAAATTTCACATCTGGGTCATATACTGCGTGGGGAAAAGTACCACCTTTTCCAACTGATATTGGAGGGTAAAATTGAGGGACGCCGAGGGCCCAGTAGGAGACAAATGTCCTGGCTGCAAAACATGACGGAGTGGACCGGCATCCGAAGTGTGGAGGAGCTGTTCCGAGCGGCGCAGGACAGGGACAGGTTCGCCGAGGTGATCGCCAACGTTGGGGGGACCCGACAGGGCACTTGAAGAAGAAGAAGAAGAAATATTTGAACTAAAGCAAGATGGCAATACACAATGGAGTTCTAGTGTCAACCTTTATGTATAGAAGTAAAGTTTGGAGCTGGCAAAAAATGATGAAAGCTGGATAAATGCCGTAGAAATGAGATCACAGAGAAGAATGTGCGGCAAAACTTTATATACTGGAATACCGAATACTTCTTTATTTGTATTATATATATTCAAAATGTTATTATTATTCATTTTGTATGTATCTGTATTGTATCAATAAATAATGAGCCATTTCGTTATTTCACAAACTTCAGACAAACAATACATTACCAAATTCGCAACCCTTTGAAAAATTTACTCTTTTGATCTTCTCAAAGTACCCCGCACTTCATTCCCCCATCAAATAATAAAATTATTCCTTCTTTTCCATTTTCAAATCAACTTTCATTTCCAAATATCCATCCAGCGGTGGAATTCCAATAATAAAATGTCTCTCAAAGACGAGCTCCAACAAGTTACTTTTATATTGATTTAAATTGAAAATAAAGACAGTTTTCTGATTTGACATAGGAGCTCATACACGAACTATGCTTTCCCATGGAGGTTGAATGTTTGAGACATTTGAAAATGTATGTTTCTCAAAGGTATTACCAATTTTTTTTAGATAGTAATATAGAATTAGCACTAGAATTTTTAAATTTATTATGTACATACGAAATATTTCTAAACATTTTTATACATAAATGATTGTAAATGCTTATTTATTGTTTCTTGGACAGTGATAAATGATGAATACGAATGATAACGTCTGTTTTTTACAATTTTTATGATATTTTATGTGAATGACATGTTTCGTTTTCGGCGAAACATTTTTTCTTCTAGTTTTGCTTCTTTTAGACCAGAGGTTCTAACTTTTGTGTGCCGTAGACCCCTTTACGATTTTTTCTATTTTGTGTAGACCCCCTGCTTTTCTTATTGATTTTTCGAAATGATTGCTAAAATGATTGCTGCCGAATTCTACTGGCCGGAAGTCGCTGTCGAGCTAAAAAAAAGTTCGCCAACTATTTCGATATTATTGATGGTTGAGGTATTAGTTTTGTAAAACTCCTTCATTAATTTACAATAGTAAACACGATTCTTTAGTGGATTAATTTATATAAATTGTGACAAATTTGGTGCGCCTTGCGATGGCATTCTCAAACTCAAACAGTTTGAGAATGCCCTCGCAAGGCGAAACAAATTTGTCACAATTTATATAAATTAAATTCAAGTAAAATCATTAAACAATCGTGTTTACTATTATATATTAGATTTCGATATTCGTATTGCGTTCCAATATTCGCCCTAAATTTAGTTGAACCATCTCATGGACCCCAATTTTTTTTGCAACTGTTGTAGACCCCTTGCAAGTTGTCGTGGACCCCTGGTGGTCTATATAGACCACTTTGGGAATCACTGTTTTAGACCTTTGGTCTGTTCCTGAAATCAGCTGGCCTCTCTTGGGAGGTCGACTCGTAGCTATCCATCCATCTCTTTGGTGGCCTTCCGCGCCACAGCAAGTGGGATTCTGATGGGATCCATCCTCTGCACGTGCGCATTACAGTATCTTCTGCGTTGTTTGCCCCATCTCACGACATCTTGCACCTTGCAGATTTCGCGGATAGCCGTGTTCCTCACTTTGTCTCGAAGTCTTTCCTGCTATCGTCGTCCGCGTTCACATCTCTGACACACGAACTTTAGCCTTCGTTTTTGTGGTATCCGCTCTGATCTCAATGCTATGTTAGTATAGGCCTTACGCAGGCTTTGTATATTCTGACCTTACTGTCAGTTCTCGTATACTTATGAATAGGTGAAACATGTCATTCACATAAAATGACGACCTTCGTGGCAGAGTGGTTACGAGCTCTGACATCCATGCCGAAGGTCCTGGGTTCGATTCCCGGCGATGGCAGTGTGATTGTCACACTGTCTTTGGTCTGGTGTAGAATTCACGTGACAATAAAATGGCGATAGATTGGCTACCTATCACATGTCACGAGAATGAATATAATAGCTAAAAATAAAAATTGTATACAGTAATTGGGTCCAAACGACCTGTTGTGTACATAAAAAAAAAAAAATATATATAATATAATTTCTGGAAAAAATGGATGTTTTCATTTGTATTAATGATTGCAAATGCATTTGTAATGTTACTTTAAATTAATTTTATTAATTGGTTTATTTACCTTAACAGTAAAAAAAGTAAGCAAAACTTAAATCAATAAATATTTCATGATGGACGATTTTGCGAGTATAAATATGCGAAATTATTAACTTCTATGAAGATTAAATAAAGTAAACATAGACTACCTGCGCGACCAAGTAATACCGACTGCCACACCGAAGGTCCCGGGTTCGATTCCCGGTGATTCCAAGTCTTTGGTCTGGTGTAGAATTCACGTGAAAATAAAATGTAGATAGATAAGCTACATTTTACATGTCATGAGAATCAATATGATAGCTATCTCTTTACATCGATTTGGCTCGCGCTGTAACAATGTAAAGAGCGATTTAACAAAATAAAAATAAAAATAATAATATGAAATGGTCAAAGAATATTAGGAATATTTTGTAATAAAACATATCATATTGCAACACTTTAATTATAATATTTCACAATTCAATTTTTATGTCACATCATTCTAATGGTAATGCCTGCTGAAAGTAGTCTACTTTACAGAAATATAAGCAAATAAACCGATATCCATATGGATATTCAAACTATACTCGTATAAGGCGAATAGGGAAAAAAAGTTTTTGTCAATCTTTGATTTTTGTATTTCCATAACCGAAAATCCTCAGTTGGCCTTGCCAATACTTAAGCGTTACATCACTCCTGTCAATGCGTTTACGTTCCGGTCTATTTCACAAGATGTACGAATTCAAAATCAATGTAATAAAATACGTAGATTTATATCACAAAAAGTTCTTCCAGAGAAGCTAAGATGGAAGAGCACAATGGTATTTTTGCATCAATATGTATTCAAGTGAAACATAGACTGGCAGAATAATAACAAAATTGGAATAAGCGCGGAAGAAATGGGTAAATCTTTATCAAACGCAGATATTACGAGATCTAGAAAGTAAGTGTACTGAGGCTCTCGAGACCGGATGGATTTTATTTTCGACATGATGGCTACACTTCCGTGTAGCCTGACCCTTCCTCTCCGTAACGAGACCGGTTCGAGGTCAGTACGTTGAGAAGTGTCGACGCGACAACACGTTTCGTGAAGAATTTCAATCCAATCTCCCGCCAAGTGCGAAATACGCGGCGCCGGGAAAGAGTTTTTGAGGCGCTGCAAACTCCATGGAGATGATTTTTTTCACTCCATCGTTACTGGGAATGAAACTTAGGTTGCACACTACACGTCTGAAACCAAAAGGCAGTCTCAACAGTGGCATCACACCTCTTCACCCTCCGCCAAAAAGTTCAAAGCCAAAATTTCAGCTAAGGAAATCATGGAATCCGTGTTTTGGGACTGTCAAGGCATTATTTTAATTGAATATATGCCTCAAGGGGATACCACCAACTATGCTAGATACTGTGAGACCCTAAAAAAAATGCGGAAGGCGATTCAGAACAAGAGGAGAGGCATGTTGACAAAGGGAGTCTGCCTGTATACTTACTTTCTGGAGATACCTCATAGAAGTGAATTCAATTTGTACGACAGGTATATCAGAGACCCGCCAGAGACTCGAAACTGCTGTAGGATGCAGCGGCGTCTTTCCTCAGCTTCGCTCCTGAACTTCCTATGCCTGCCTTCTATGCGGGACGAATGTTAAATTATAATTTTTAATGGAGCAAAGCATAGAGGACTCTAGGCCACTTTTAATCTATAGATTCTAAAAATATGACTCTTGTACAATTCATACCTACATGATAATTAGATGGTTATTTTGATTTAGAGAGTTATTTTAGAACAAACCCAGCGTGAAATTAGTAATATAAATTGTCTATTTAAACATTTGACATGTGCATCCACCCAGTACTGACATAAAGTCTGGAAACATGTACGTTGAAAAAAAAATAGCAGTACAGAAACTCCGAGTGACCAGAGCGGAGTGGAGACTGAGAACCGGCCACAGAAATCCCGAGAGAGCATAAGCAAGATGGTCTGATGCCATCAAGGGAGTGGCAGGAGGTCAATGGCACAGAGTAGCGAGGGATAGAGAGTTGTGAATGTCGGGAAGGGAGGGAGGCCTATGTCTAACACTGGACGACTAAAGGCAGATAATGATGATTTATGTGTTATGGTTTATGTGCTATAAATTCAGCACCAATCGTTAATTATTTTTTTAGGAAATTGAAAATAACTTTGTTTAATCCACAAAATATTAATAACAATTCATATTTTCATAATCAGATTCCTCCTTTAACTCCTTTTTCCTTTAATACTTTGCCTATATTTAATCTCCAAAGCTCCCATTCACAATTAAATGCAAATTAATCATTTAATAATTTCTATATTTCTATTTCTCGTATATAATATTATGTCTTTTCAAATGTGCGTTTTTTCTAAATTACAATTTTTTTTATATTATCATTATGTATTATTATTATTTAATATTATTTATTAGTTCTTACTAATAAAAAACTATCATTACTTATAACAAATAGCCCAGGATAATTTTTGAATTTGAATTTTTGTATCGAATTTTAAATGCGTTTTTACATTAGTCTTTCATTGTTTAGTTTTTATTATCTTTCTACACCTAAAGATGGAGGTAGCCTCCGAAACGTGTCGTGTTTTTTTTAATATTTTTTGAATATTTTGTTGATTAAAAAAGTTATTTTCAATTTCCTAAGTATATTACTATGGAATTCCACAGTGTTCATGCCTTAGCGTTTAATAAGTTGATTAAATTATTATGATATTTGTCAATTCTTTTGTTTTCTCTACTTATAATAATGGATGGAACGTATGACAAATAAAGAAATCCAAATCCTTCATAAATATAAAAAAATTCCGGTAATAGTTTGATTACGATTTTATACGAGGGAGTCACCACCAAGAGTGGTGTAGATAAAATTAAAAATAACAATGTGAGAAAATGATCGTGTGTGGCCAGCTAGGTCTGCTATAAATCATGCATTACATTTGTAAAATGACACAAATTGAAAGCATTTCACAATAGACGTTTAGTGGCAGTCTATTATTCGTTCAGCTATAAATAAAACTCAGAAGAATAGAAGCTTCTGAAATTATTAACACGTCCTTGGTACAAACACGCTTTGTGTTAGTTTAACATACTGAATGTCAAATAGCACAAATTATTGGATATTTAGTACAATATATTTGTTAGTTCTGTAAATTTGGATATACTTGGTAAAGTTATTATGAAAAAAAGTTTTTTTGCACTTAATACGCATTTATGGAAATTTTCAGTTCAGTTTCTTGTAATAGTTACAGAGTATTCGAATCATTCATTTTATTTGTCTACGTTTAGAATGGTTCTAAAAGGTAAATATTAATACCAACACCTTCTTGAAAGTATTTACTAGGCCGTAAGCACCATAAACAATTTATCCAACATAGAGATTTATGGGTCCGTATATACCACCATATCAGTATTGGAATCCGTTAAGTTACTATGTGTCGCGTGTCGTGATCTCATTGAAAATATTTCAAAGTTAAATACGACAACGATTGTATTACTCCTATTTTAATAAAATAGATTTGTTATTTGTCTCTTCCTTTTTTATATAATTTGTATATACAACACTAACTTTAAAAAAAATTAAATACCAGACATGTTTCGGACAATCCGGTCCTTCCTCAGTGATATTATAAAGATATTTGAAATATTATAAAATTGTTTACAAATATGATAAGTTTTGACAGATGTTATTCAAAACTGATCATATTTGTAAACAAATTTATAATATTTTAACTAACTAACTAACTAACTAACCATCACGCCGTCTCCCCGAAAGGGTAGGCAGAAAGAATGGACTGCCACACTTTAATCGATGCGGTACTCCATCCTTCTCTTTTCGCCATCGTGAGAGACGCGGTGTGATGGGTTGCGAACCTCATCGCCACCAAAAGGCATCTCCCGCGCACACTTCGATCGTTCAACGTCTACATAATAAATCTAAAACAAATTATCTGAAATAGAATGATATAAAATAAAATAACAAAGAAGAATAGTATGTAAAATAACAAAGAATAATATTTTATAATATTTTAAATATCTTTATAATATCAATGAGGAATGATCAGGTTGTCCGAAACATGTCTGATATAATTTTTTTTAAAAGTTAATGCTGTATATACAAAGTATATAAAAAGGAAAATACAAATAAAACATCTACAACACAAAGTATGGCGAACAGTAGAAATAATAGATTTGTTTCCCCAGTGCTGGTATATCAATTTGGCTGCCTAACCTCTCTACACTAAAGATTCTACATAACATTTTCAAATAATGTGATGTAGAGTTTTCCCCATTTGTAAAGTTCCAACAATATTGTAAAATATCATTGTTAAAATAATAAAGCAATTCAAAATTTTTTTTTTTGAGATTTGACAGCTTTCAGATCAAACCGGCCCCACATTTAATTCAACACTGCGTCCTAGTAAACAGTGATTTCGAGACAGAATTGATTAATACACTGTAGTGTCAATAGCCTATTTCAGATCTACGTGGCCACAATATCTATGTGATATAATTAACTATTTATTTTTACCTCAAATATTATTTTGTGTTATAACGGAAATCCAATTTCTAAATACATTATACACGCTATTGGTATCGAATAAATAGAGCAGAATATCTTTATACAAAGAATGCACACAATATCCGATAGATGGCGTCACAACATTAAACCTTTGAAGGTCTTGAAATTCGAACATCAAAGGTGTTCGGATAACGCCTTTGTGTGGAAAGGGATATCAAAGAAATGCTGCAAGTGACTGAAGAATGTATGTATTATGTTATGCATGTGTTTTTTTTTAAATATATTCGTACATAATTAGATTTAGATCATTAAGGTGGTTTGGACATATGGAAAGAACGAATGAAGAAAGAATGGTAAAAAAAATATATGTTAACGACGTAAATGGAACCAGAAATAGAGGAAGACCGAGGAAAACGAAGCACGATCAAATAAATCAAATATTGAATGTCGGCCATGTGAGGAGTCAGAGAAATCGACGCGCGTGCATGACACGATGTATGAATGTTAAAATCAAAATCAAATCAGTTTATTAACTCAAAAGACATTACAAACAGGAAAATGTTTAAGGCGTCTATTAAGTACAGGTAAAATATTATAAAAATACAACAAAATACCAGGAACGCATTAGAGATGGTTCGACATTAGGAAGACAAGATACTTTCTAAAGTCAAGAGTATTTGTACCCTGAACGTACCTTCACTAATATAAAAGACGTCGATCTCCGAGGAGACCGCGTTCAGCAGACTAATTGCTCTTCCAACCGGTGTCAACAGAGGCAGATTGGTTCTGGTGGCCGGTTGAGGAAGCGAGAGAAATATGTCAGGAAAGAAAAGTGTGGCAGTCCATTCTTCGGCGAGATGGCGTGATGGTTAGTTAATTAGTTAGTAATTAGATTTGAATACATTAACCTTTTTTAAATATATAAATGGAATGATCTTTCGCATAGTAAATATAAAAACTATTTACACAGCATATTCATCCTCAGTCATTCCAGTATTGGACATAGGCCTCCCTTCCCGACTTCTTCCACAACTCTCTATCTCTCGCCACTCTTTGCCATTGACCTCTTGCCACTTGTTTGAACAAACTGAATCTAACCATCTTGTTTGTGGTCTGCCTGGATATTTGTGGCTGGTTATCGGTCGCCACTGTAGGGTGCGTCTGGTCCACTGTTCATACGATGTCTTTGCTATACCTGTACTAAAATCATTGGTAATCATTTAGAGAAACCAGTGATAACGTTTTTCGTACGTTTATGAGATTGAAAATTGAATTATTATTTAAAATAATATAAAAATGAACATAATGTTTTCAGTGAATCTCGTATTTAATCAAAATAATTTTAATATATAATATGAATAAAAGGAAATTTAAAACTACGTAACATGATCAAACTCCAGGAATAAAAAAATCATAGGGCTTTATCACTGTGAAATTAAAAAGTAATGATGTTAGTATAATATTGTTCCATTATGTTAAGCTATATAAACAGGAATGCGTTAGATTTTCACCATATTTAAAGCCTCAACAAGGCGATACATGTCATTCACATAAAATAAAATAAAATTTATAGAAAACAGACGTCTTGATTCACATTAATATATTAAAGCATTGTTTTCCATGGCTTAGATATACTCGTATATGTATTTTCCCGACGATGCAGCTTTAATAGTTTCGAAACACGCCGAGAAAAATATACTCAATATTAGAATAAATAATAATTTAAGAATTAATTCAAGTATATCGATATGTTTGAACGCATTTGATTATTCGCAGTTTATCAACGGAAGTTCATAAATATTCGATGGATATAAATTTATTTTCTGCATACGCCAAGCCTTAAAAGAGAAATGGCCCAGTTGATCAAACAGATTCGGGGATTCGAAAGAAAATTCCTTTTAAAAGGTTCCAGGATACTTTAAGGGTTTTGAAAAGGATTCGTATCCCAGATTTATTTACAATACAACGTGTATTTCCGCCTATTACACCCACCAAACATCTATCTCCGCCCACTCGCCGATGTATTGTCGAGATTTTCTTCGATTCTTCAACAATGAAATAAGCACCAGCCAATTATGATACATTTTATTTTAAATATATTCAAATATATATAATATTTTTTTAAGGATTAATTGTATCTCATTAGAGACGAAGCAGTAAATGTTTTTTTTTGGAAACAGAATATGGTGGTCGAGGCGTTTACAGGACTTATGACTTATTGGGTTAAGCGATCGCTTTATGTTAACAACATTCCCCATTCCGCCCTTCTTATGACCACCACGTCTGACAAATTTTTAGACACACTTCATATATTTTTGGTCAATCTATACTAGCGCCATCTATTAAGAATATTTGTAACAATGTAATGGACTTGCCCTGCCCACTTGGACCCTGCCCACTTGGACTCGGACCCCGCCAACAAACAATCTATGATGTATTTGTGTATTTGTGATGTGTTAGTCTTAAGTTTGGAACCCCAGTGCTAGTTTATATAAAATTGTATTTTTTAGTTTAATGTGTAATTATATAGAAAAGTAATGTCGTAGATAGTAAGTGTGTGCGGGAGATATGCCGACAGGTGTCGATGAGGTCCGCAACCCATCACGCCGCGTCTCCCGCGGAGGCGAACAGAGGAGAGTGGAATGCCGCATTGGAACGTTAAATATTAGAGGGGGTATGAAGGAAAAGATGAATGAGATGTGTGTAGAGATAGAAAATAAGAGGTTAGATATTTTATGTGTGACTGAATGCATGATGAAAGAGTGTGGATCCAAGGAGCATGCAGATAAGCTTGTTCTGTGGTCGGGAGTACCTAAAGACCACAGAGCATGTCAGGGCGTGGCGGCGGTGCTAGCTCCAAGGATGATAGAATGTATGAAAGGGTATGAATGTGTTAGTTCAAGACTCATGTGGATTCGCTTCAAGATCGGGTTAACGAGAGTATTCCTGTTAATTGGTTATGCTCCCGTCAACAACGAAAATGAGGCGATTAAGGATGAGTTTTGGGATAAGGTGAGCGAGACATTGATGTGCAAGAAAGACAATGAAAAATTAATAATTGCAGGTGATATGAATGGTTGGGTGGGAATTCGAAGGAGTGGATATGAGGATTGCCTGGGAAGGTTTGGTGATAGAAGAATAAATGACAATGGAAGGAGACTGCTTGGAGTATGCATGGAATGGAGTCTCTTTGTGTCGAACTCCTTTTTCGATCATAAGAGAATCCATCAATATACTTGGGAAAGAGGAAACGAAAGGTCTATTATAGATTACGTCATTGTAGACTCTAGATTGCGGGCGGATACTGTGGATACGAGGGTTTTCAGGGGAGCCGAAATGGAAACGGATCACTTTTTAGTGGTGGCAAAAGTGATCTTATTCCGGGGATGGCGAACCAGAAGAAGCAAAACAGTGGCCGCACCAACTCGAGTCAAAGTTGAAAAACTACAAAACAATGACGTAAGAGATAATTTCGTGAGAAAAGTGAACGAAAGATTGAGTGAGCGTGATGTAAGTGTGTTGAATGTTGACGATACCTGGGAGTATTTAAAGGGAAGTTTGTGTGAAGCAGCGAAAGAATCGTGTGGTGTATGTGTACAAGGAAGAAGGAAAGGGGATGCGTGGTGGAATAATGACGTAAAGAGTGCAGTTAAAGAGAAGAAGGATGCTTGGTTGAATATGCTTTCGATAAATAAGAATGACAAAGGTAAGTATGAAAGTGCGAAAAATTCGTATAAGGCATGCAAGAAGAGAGTGAAGTCGGTAGTGAAAGCGCGAAAAGAAAAGCTGAAGGAGGAAGAAGGGCTCAAAATGACAAACAACTTCCAGGACAATATAAAAATGTTTTGGAAGGAAGTGAAGAAAGCCCGAAATCCTCCTGAAAACGGATGTGTGAAAGCAATTTTGGATAGTGAGGGAAGAATGTTAACGGAAAGTAAGATCGTACAAGAAAGATGGATGGAGTATTTTAAAGAAATGTATGGTGGTGATACAAGTGTTGATGAAAGCATTAGAACTGGTGTAAACGCGATTGGTATAAATGACAATACAGAAAAAATAAGTATGAATGAGATTAAAAGATCTGTGAAAGCAATGAAAAGTGGAAAAGCTGTAGGGTATGACTGCATCGCTATAGAATTTATCAAAAACGGCGGCGAAGTAGTTTCTGCATGGATATGTAAACTGTTCAACCAATGCTTGGAGGAGGGATACACCCCACTCGACTGGAGGAGAGCAGTTATCTTGCCTCTGTACAAAGGAAAAGGATCCCATATGGATTGTGGAAACTACAGAGCTATTAGTATTTTGAGTGTTGTTGGTAAAATCTATGGCAGAATTTTAATAGAAAGAGTAAGAAAGACGACGAGTGATAGAGTTTGGGATGTGCCAGGCGCCTTTATGAATGGCAGAGGATGTATGGATCAAATTTTTGCACTTCGTACAGTGACAGAGAAGTTTCTGGCCAAAAACCGTAAACTCTTCTGTGCGTTTGTCGATTTGCAAAAAGCATATGATCGCGTAGATAGAGGTAAACTGTGGGAAATATTGTCGGAATATGGAATAAACACAAAACTGATCACGGCAATTACATCGCTGTACACGGAAAGCACTGCTAGTGTCAGAGTAAATGGGGATCTTACAGCCTGGTTTGATATCAATAAAGGTGTCAAACAGGGGTGTGTAATGTCTCCATGGTTGTTTAATCTATATATGGACAAGTGTATGAAAGAGCTGAAAGGGTTGGAAGCAGGTGCAAAAATGGAAGGTGTGGCAGTAAGCTGTTTGTTGTATGCGGACGACGCTGTGCTACTTGCAGACAACGAGCACGAACTGCAAGCCCTGGTGTCTAGGATGTATGAGGTATGCAAGCGATACGATTTGATGATGAATGTGAATAAGTCTAAGGTAATGATTTTCGAAAAGAAGGAAGCATGACAGTCTGCAACATTAGTGTAAACGGTGAAAATCTGGAACAAGTGGATGAATTTGTTTATTTAGGAAGTATGTTTACAAAGGATGGGAGGGTGGAGAAGGATATTGAAAGAAGGGTTGGGGCAGGCAACAGAATAAATGGTGCACTTAAAGTTGTCATCGCAAACAAAAGCCTATCCAAAAAAGCCAAGATGGCAGTGCACAATGGTGTTCTTGTGCCGACCCTTATGTATGGAAGTGAAGCATGGAACTGGCAAAAGAAGGATGAAAGTAGAATAAATGCAGTAGAAATGAGATCTCTCAGACGAATGTGTGGCAAATCTGTATTTGATAGAGTGACAAATGCAAGTATAAGAAGTGAATGTGGTGCGAATGAAAGTGTTATGAACAAAATAAGGAAAGGGTCATTAAGATGGTTTGGACACATGGAAAGAATGAGTGAAGACAGAATGGTAAAGAAGGTATATGTAAACGGCGTGAACGGAGCTAGAAATAGAGGAAGGCCGAGGAAAACGTGGCACGATCAAATCAATCAAATATTGAATGTCGGACACGTGAGGAGTCGGAGAAATCGACGTGCGTGCATGACAAGATGTATGAATGTAGAGGAAGCGAGAGAAGTATGTCAAGACAGAACAGTGTGGCGTTCCATTCTTTCTGCCTACCCCTCCGGGGAGACGGCGTGATGGTTAGTTAGTTAGTTTTTTATGTAATGTTTGTAATGTAAATACAAGTATTTGTATTCATTCAAAAACAAATTAAATTATATCATTTACATAAATATAAACTAAACAAAAGAAAACACTGTTTAATATTCCACTATACTATATTTATAGACTACACAACATATTTTGGAGTTACCTCCATCTTCAGGTGTAAATATTCGATATTTACACCCGAAGATGGAGGTAACTCCGAAACATGTGGTCCGAAACACAGACTACAGTCTATAAATATAGTATAGTGGAATATTGAACAGTGTTTTCTTTTGGAAAAATTCAGAGTAATTACAATGGAATTCTACAGTGTTAACGCCTTAACTTTCAAGAAATAAACTAAACACACTTACGTAATTTGTTTTCTTCTTCTTCTCAGTCGTTTTCACTCCACTGTTGGATATAGGCATCTTCTAAACTCTTCCAACATTTTCTATCTTGGGCTATCAGTTGCCACCTACAAAATGCAAGTTAGTTTATATAATAGTAATAATAATAAATAGTTAGGCTAATTTGTATAGCGCCGTTTTAATAAATAACACACCTCAAGGGCGCTTTGACAATGTTTTTAGTCATGAGAGCTGCATGTGACACCAGCAATCAGATAACCTTTGTTTAGATTTTATGCGGTATTTTGAAAAGGTGGGTTTTTAGGTGAGATTTGAAATTTGTCGGATTGTCAAGCATCTGAGGCGTGCAGGAAGCATATTCCATGCGGACGGACCTGTCACCGCGAAAGACCAATCTCTGAAATTTGTCCGGGGGCTGCGCTTCGGCTCAACTAATCTGCCTATTGTCGAGGAGTTTGCTGATCGAAGATAGATTGCCGCATGTTTAGTGTATCAGCAATACATAGATCAGATATATAGGCTGGTGCTATTCTTTGAAGCGCTTTAAAAACCGCCCAGTATTATTAATACTGAATTCTTTCAGGACACTTAAGCGAGTGAAGATCTTTTACTAGATGTTGTGAAATATGAGAATTTTTCGAAACACCTTTCACAAGTCGTGTTGCCGCATTGAAAGCAGACTGAAGTTTATTGGTTTATTTGTATTTTAAAACCAACCAGTTTCGCTCTCACCGGAGTTTCGTTAGGGTAACAAAACAAAGTTTTTAGTAAACTTAAGGTAATACATAAAATATTAACTCATTAAGTTCTTGATAATGCTGTGTTCCTGGTACTGAATCTAATTTTAGCTGCCATATATGGTAAATACTCGTACATAGGTTCTTGAATTTTGTTAAAAATATTTTTGGTTAGCAGATATCGCTCTTTCCATGATGAAGGAGCACGTATCACCTTCGAAACATGCCTAGAAAATGAACTCAAAAGTAGAAAGATGAGTATTTTAATTCATAGAAAATTTCTTGTTTTTTAAACCTACCTAGAAAACCTTCGAGAATGCCTCAGTTGCAGCATAACATCCTCGTTTAGAGCTGCTTTATCAAGGGTAGAAGCAGCCGTGAAGTTGTCAAACTTCCGACAGGAGAGGATAACAAGAAGTAGAAAAAACACCCCGACGATGTTCCAGTAGATGCGAAATCAGCTGGTACTAAAGAAAGAAATTATAATATTTGTGTTTTAATTTATGCTTAATAATGTCACGTCAAAAATTCTGTGCTTCGTATGAAAGCTTCATATGAAAACTTTTATTTACATAATAAAATTTCTATAAAACGGATGTTTTCATATAAAATATTAATATGGAATTTCAATAACAGTTTTATAAAGAGTAAAAGCCCGTTTTCATATTTACTGAAATCAAACAATGTTTTAGTGCCTATTCATGTTTACAAATATAAAAATGACAAAAAAGCTTTGCGATAAACGATAGGGCATTAAAAAATGAAAACATTACTTTTCCAAAATGCGAAATTTGTATATATTTTTTCTTTTCTTTTGAAGTCAAGATTGGCATTCAAATTTATTTCGTGTGCGATGCTACAAAGTCCATTCATAGACGCAAATAATTTGTTAATGTAAAAAAATATCAAAAAAAAGAAAGATATATTTTTTTGAACAGTGATCTAAAACAACATATTCAATAATTAATATGAATGAAATTACTGCTATTTAGAAAATTTATCATATTTTATGGGAGTGACAGGTTTTGCTCTGTCGAGGCATTATCAAATGCCACATTTGATAAAACATTATCAAATGCGAGGCGTAACAAGCCATTTTCCCAAAATATAATTAAACTTCTAAAAACGGGCATTTTCATTCATATTAATTATAAATTGGAGATAGTTTCAAAAGTATAACTATTCATATTATCACGCTTCATGAAAAATAAATGCATGAAATCAGCCCATGATGCGATAAAAAATTTAAACGCGTCTTGATATAATACTCTTCTTCTCCTTTTTCCTTGTTTTAGACCTATGAAGTCTGTTCTCCAGAGTGCTGTTCCTCCTGTGAGGTAGATTCCCAGCTGTCCTTCCATCTTTTAGGAGGTCTTCCACGAGGACGAGTCCCATGAGGCTGATTATGTAATGCAATATAGGGGAGTCTGGTGGTGTCCATTCTTTGAACATGACCGTACCGGTCCCTTTTTTGCTGTCTGCTCCATCTTATAATATCCCCAACCTCACATATATCTCTTGTTCTGGTGTTCCTCACGCGATCTATCGTCTTCAGTGTCTTCATTTCGGAAGTCCTCAAAACTGTGTCTGCTCTTGCTTCGACGCCATCATCTTACTCTTACTGGCCATGTCTTTGTTTTTCCATATTGTGGATTTTAGAGTGGCAGAGATTGCAGCTGCCTTGTTTACTTGGGCTTGTATTATATTTCTTCCCGCAGATCAGCTCTTTCCACCAGGTCTATGCCTAGATACTTGAAGGTCCTGACCTGTTCTGTGGGTTGATTTTCTATAACCAGGTTACATGTTTTGGGTGTTTTGGAAAAGGTCGTACATTTTGTTTTTTTGATAGACATCGTCATGTTGTATTTCTCACAGGCGTGATGTAGTCTGTCTAGCATTTTTTTGTAATTATTATTTTTTCAGCTATGATCATAGCATCGTCTGTATAACAGACCACATTGACAATTTGCTCTCCCATCCTATATCCCTGTTGTAGCGATTGGGTCTCCTCTATAAGATAATTTATTAAAAAATAACAATATGTATATTTAAGATAATCAAATGATTTTACTGAAATCTCTTGATGGAAGTTCATTTTAAATAATAATTAAATAAAACGATGTTTTTTAACTACTTCCACTTTTGCGAACCTGGCGAAACCGGTCGCTGTTTAAATAAAGACAAAAGTGGAAGTAGTTAAAAAACATCGTTTTATTTAATTATTATATGTATATTTGATTTTGAATCAAACCATAGTTGTGCATCTTTAAATACATGTACACTTTACTTGGTATACTAGTATACTAAAGTGATGTATCTCAATTGAAGCACTAGTAAAATTTCATTTGATTAGTCGTTCCTTCTCGAAGACTTCGCAATTTGTAACTCCCGACGTGGCTGCCGACCTATTTTCGCCACTAGGTCAACTCCCCGGAGAGGGGTCGATTGCATACCAACCCTTAAAAAGGATGATTTATCGGCCTCAAAAATACTGAGAAATTCATATGAGAGAATGACACATTGACCCAATAATCTTGATTTGCTTGAATACTTCATTAAGTCCAAATGAAACAAATAAGTTTCATTTCTCTTTTTCTTTTTTATATATAATACTTTGAATATACAACACTTACATAAAAAAATAAAATTATAATACATTGAAATGTTTCGGACAAACAGTCCTTCTTCAGTGATACATATTATAAAGATACATTTTTAAAAATATTATAAAATTGTTTACATGATCTGACAGATGTTAACTTCACAATTTGTAACTCTCGACATAATATAACATCTCTCAGATCATGTAAACAATTTTATAATATTAAAAAAAAAATGTATCTTTATAATATGTTTCACTGATGAAGGACTGTTTATCCGAACATGTCTATGTAATTAATTTTTTTTATGATTTAATTGTATCTCAATAGAGACGAAGATGCAAATCTCTTAGACGAATGTGTGGATACTTAGTGTACGATGGAGTGTTGACACACGGAAATAATGAATGTAGAAAGAATGGTAAAAAAGAATATGTTTACGATGTAAATGGAACTAGAAATATAGGAAGACCGAGGAAAACGTGGCACAATCAAATAAATCCAATAATGAATGACGGCCACCTGAGGAGTCAGAGAAATCGACGCGCGTGCATGACACGATGTATAAATGTTGAAGAAGCGAGAGAAATATGTCAGGAAAGAAAAGTGTTGCAGTACATTCTTTCTTCGGGGAGACAGCGTGATGGTTAGTTAGTTAATTAGTCAGTTAGTTCGTCTAAGAGATCTAATTTATATTGATTTTATCATGCAATATTCTTTTGCTAGATCCATGCTTTTCTTGCGTACATAAGGGTCGGCAAATGCAATATTTCGAAAACGAAGAGTATTAAATTCTAATATTTCGTAGAGAAGCTGTACCATGTACCATAAATCAGGTATTTCACGTCAAGATTCATGCAGTAATCAACACATTAAACGTTAATATTATATATGCTCTTATTTAGTGTATGAGAGTGGTTGCTTTAATTGACTCTAATGGATTATACATGTTGGTAGAGAGATGCATTTCGGCAGCCAATTTAGTATATAATATATCAAGCTAATTCTGTAGAGACGCTAGCATTAAAATCCAATCCCCGTATACCTTGTATGTTCTTAACTTATACGCAGTCTACTTCAGTCTGAATAATTACTTTTTTTTTGCTTTAATTTTATAAAGTTTTAATATAAATTTGAATGACGAACTTCGTGGCAGAGTGATTAATAGCTTTGACTGCCATACCGAAGGTCCCAGGTTCGATTCCCGGTGATGGCAGTGTGATTATTACAGTCTTTGGTCTGGTGTAGCTTGTCACTTGTCATGAAAATCAATATAATAGCAAAAAAAAAATTGTATGCCGTAATTGGGTTCAAAAGACCTTCTTCTTCTTCTTCTTCCCTTTTTGTAGACTCAGGAATCTGTTATTTCAGGCGGGTCCTCTTGAGATGCTGAACTCCAGCTTTCTCTCCACCGTTTCGGGGGTCTTCCTGGTCGGCGTTGTCCGTTTGGCGTTCCATGGAGAGCTATGTGTGGTATTCTATTTGAGCTCATCCTTTCTACGTGTTCATGCCAGTATCGCCGTCTTTGACGTCCCCATCTGACCACATCTTCGACCTCGCAGATTTCTCGGATTGCTGTATTCCTAACTCGATCACGTAGGGTCTTGTCAGCTATAGAGCGGAGCGTTTTCATCTCGGTTGTCCAAAAGACCTGTTGTATTAAAAAAAAACAATTTATGAACGTTTTTTCTCCCCTTACTTATTTAGCTATAAATTTAGTTTTTTTATATTACACTTAAAGCTGCCAAATTTATTAATATGGTAAATCAACTGTATTAAATAAATTGCGTTATTTATTTTATCTTGAATGTGAAACTCCACATTAAATACGAGTAATTAAATAATGAAAACAAAAAAATAATTGATACAAAATTTCTTTATTACTATGAATTTAGTGTGCTTTAACTTGTGTTTATGTTTGACCGGATTCGGCAGCTTGCTGCCAGCTTCTGGGCAGCATCTTCAGCAAGCTGCCGAAACCGGTCGAACATAAACACAAGTAGAAGCACACTAAATACATAATCATAAAGAAATTTTGTATAATTTTTTTTTGTCTTTATTATTTAAAATGAATTTCTACAAAGAAATTTCAATTAAAAACATTAATTACGAGCAATTAATACGAATGAAAACGTATGTTTTCTAGAAAATTAATTACATTTCATTGGAATGTCATGTTTCGCCTGTCTAATGCACTGTCAAATGTTAAAGGCATTTGATAATACCTTAAATAGCCAAAATATGTAATTTACGTAAAATGGTATATGTAAACGGCGTGAACGGAGCTAGAAATAGAGGAAGGCCGAGGAAAACGTGGCACGATCAAATAAATCAAGTATTGAATGTCGGTCACGTGAGGAGTCGGAAAAATCGACGTGCGTGCATGACAAGATGTATGAATGTAGAGGCGTATGTCAGGACAGAACAGTGTGGCGTTCCATTCTTTCTGCCTCCCCTTCCGGGGAGACAGCGTGATGGTAAGTTAAGTTACGTAAAATATAATTAAACTTCTAGAAAACAACCGTTTACATTCATATTAATTAAAAATAATCGTTATTAATAACTGTTTTGCCATATAAAGTGGCGTTATTTAATGAAAAAAGTTCATCATTTGTTTATTAATTTATATTTTACTCAACTAAATTGAACAGTTTATAAAATAGTTTGGTAAAGAAGTAAGGCTTAAAAAACACGATCAGAATACAAAGTTGTACACATTTCCCTCTCTGATTGCAATAATTCTCACGTATCTCTTTAGATAGCACTCAGCTAATTTCTATTCGATTAGATTAGTGAATTTCAGAGGCGAGATAACCGTTGGCGCACGAGACGGTAATTGCCCACAAAACGCTGGGCTTATTTCGGGAACTCTCTCATATGTTACACTCACGTCACTCGAAATGCAGATAATTTTATGCATTATATGAAATAGCCAGATAATAAAAACACCACAGAGATAACACTCTCAAACTAAGGCATAATCGACTCATTCCACTTCGCTTAGCGAAAATCATAATTTTTTTTTACATATTAGATTATTAAATTAACATATGAAATATGGCTCCATCGCCGAATGCTCAGAGTTCCCTGGACAGACATGGTTACCAATACCGAAGGCCTGAGGCGAGCTAGAGTTGACAGGGAATTGTTATCAACTATGAATTGTTATCGGGTTATTGTTATTAACAACTGGGAATTGTTATCAATTGTTAGCAATTGTTCAAAAGATCTCACATCTGGGTCATATACTGCGTGGGGAAAAGTACCACCTTCTCCAACTGATATTGGAGGGGAAAATTGAGGGACGCCGAGAGCCCGGAAGGTAACAAATGTCCTGGCTGCGAAACGTAAGGGAGTGGACCGGCATCCGAAGTGTGGAGGAGCTGTTCCGAGCGGTGCAGGACAGGGACAGGTCCGCCGAGGTGATCGCCAAACTTGGAGGGACCCGACAGGGCACTTGAATAAGAATATTATTAAGCCAAAAACATAAATACTAACATGTGGTGTGTCGTGATGGTCAAAATAGTATCGAAATCATACAATTTCTATTGTTAGAATCACATTACTATGGAATCACATTACCACGTGTAGTGGTCAAGGCGATGGTGGGGGTAATGGCAATTTTAAACTATTTATTGAAAGGGTCAACACTGTGGAATTCCACATAAATGAACTTTTATCAATTGAGTTTATTTTTCTCGTATATTGTGTAAATAAAATAAGTGATAAATTAACTAACAAATTGAAAAATAAGAGATCTAATTTATTTAAAAAAAATTTAGCTTACTATCACGCCGTATCCCCGGAAGGGTAGGCAGAAATAATGGACCGCCACAATGTTTTGTCCTGACATACTTCTCTTGCTTCCTCTACATTCATACATCTTGTCACGCACACACGTCAATTTCTCCGACTCCTCACGTGACCGACATTAAATATTTGGCTGATTTGATCGTGCCACGTTTTCCTCGGTCTTCTACTATTTATAGCTCCGTTCACGTCGTTTTCATATACCTTCTTCACCATTCTGTCTTAACTCATTCATTCCATGTGTCCAAATCATCTTAACGATCCTTTCATTATTTTGTTGATAACACTTTTATTCGCACCGCATTCACTTCTTATACCTGCATTAGACACAGATTTAATACACATTCGTCTTAGAGATCTCATTTCTACTGCATTTATTCTACTTTCATCTTTCTTTTGCCAGCTCCATGCTTCACTTCCATACATAAGGGTCGGGACAAGAACACCATTATGCACTGATATCTCAGCTTTTTATTTATTAAAAGCGCGTAATTATTAACTCGACTTATTAAAAATTTACTAGTCAAAGGAATGGGATACTCAAATAGTTTTTTTGAACTTACATAAAGTTTATTTAATCAAAAGACATTACAAACAGCATTAATGTTTAAATTGATGAATAGGTTGATGAAACAGCTGTCGCGTAAAATAAAATACAATTGTGATATAAAAACAAAGTTATTTAATTTAACAGTTTAAAATGTTACGGTACCATAGTGTAGGGACTATTTAAAAAAATCAGTATATATTTTGTCTGTCTTTCCTCTACTGAAACAAAGCGACGGTGAATTAGTTAGTTAAGAAAATAGACAACGATGAGCACGTTTTCATTGTGAACGACCATAACAAGATATTCTGTTAGAAATACGTTCGTATCCTTGACTTTTGCAGCTGCAGCGTATAGGTTATTTTGTAAATACAGTAACATCAAGATACAATTAGTTCTAATCTTAGAGTTTCATGTATTCTGCTCAAATACAATAGTGCCAGCGGCACGGTATCGCTCCGAAGTTAATTAGCGCTCAACTCCATCGCCAAAGGCATTCTACGAGTATCCAATTGGCTTAATGGAAAAACATTTCCTTTTTTTGAGAAAACATATTTAAATAATATTCATTATACATACATTTCCCGCTTTGCATATCGGGATTATTCATATTAATGAAATAATTTTCAAGAGGAAAATTCTTAAATTTTTAATAAGTATCTACGAGTAGCATCCTTTTGTCAAATTTACTCTTCTGTTTATGGGTTGGTTTATGCATGCTTCCAAATTGACCACAAATAATATTTTTGAATAAACTTTGTTCATTATTTATTATGAAAGAAAACTTTTGTTGTCTAATAGTTTTATTATATTTTTCGTGAATTACGTTTCGCCTTACTAAGGCGTTATTATATGTTATATTTACTTGGTCCTGGTAGAAAGGCAGGTGCTGTGCAACATAAGAGAGACTGGACCGGGATAAGACATGTGGGGGAGCTGTTCCGGGTTGCGCAAGATAGAGAATCCTTCGCCGGAGTGATTGCCAACGTCAGGGGGACCTGATACGGCACGCGAAGAAGAAGATATTTACTTTATGTTACATAGGTTAAATATCATCATACATTTTAATTATTTCAAAGCACGGCGAAACTTTTCATTCCTGTAAAATAATAGTGTATTTCATAATCAAATGATTTTACTGAAATCTCTCGAAAGAAGTTCATTGGAAATATAATAATAATTAAATAAACGATGTTTTTTAACTACTTCCACTTTTGTCTTTATTTAGACAGCCTTATTTCATATTAGCGAAAGTACGTTATGAAGGCAAATACTCTTGATTTTGGAGAATATCTTATCTGCCTAATGTCGAACCATCTCTCATGCGTTTCTGGTAGTATACTATATCATCATCATCATCAGCCGTCTGTCATCCACTGCTGAACGTAGGCCTCTCCCAAAGCCCTCCACCGCCCCCTATCCATTGCCGCTCCCATCCATCCATGTCCAGCAATCCTCTTCAGATCGTCGGTCCAGCGGGCAGGGGGACGTCCAACTCTACGGAATCCTGTACGCGGTCTCCACTCCAGAACCCGTCGGTTCTCCGACAGATATGGCCAGCCCACCGCCACTTCAGCCCGCCTATCCGTAGAGCCACCTCAGTCACCTTGGTTTGTTGTCGAATAAATTCGTTTCTAAATCTATCCCTCAAGGTTATTCCAAGCATGGCTCTTTCCATGGTGCGCTGGGCAACCTTGAATCTGTAGACTAGACCTTTTGTCAATATCCACGTCTCGGCTCCGTATGTTATGACTGGCAATATACAATATATTATTTTACCTGTTCTCAATAGATGCCTTTAACATTAATTTTGTAATGTCTATTGATGAAATTGACTGATTTGTTTTGATTTGATTATTATTCAACATTTGATATATAGTTTTACATCATTGTTTAAGATACACAATTTTTTTAAAGAATAAGATATAAATTAAGAAAAAAAACATTTCAATAAGATATGTTATATTTTTTTATAAATAAACAAAACAGTTTCTATTGTTTGAATATATTTCACCTGAGAAAAAATCTAATTATTCTTTAATAACATTAATTCAACAAAATTAACTGTAACAATCAAAAATTTAATCAGTTTAAAACAAACGTTTTTTCGATGATTTTCAATCAAAAATGGTTTTGTGATTCAAACAGAAATCAAAATGTTAAATCCCTGAAATAAAAAGATTAAATGCAATGGAAAAGATAACGCAGACCAAATGCATTTAAGATTAAGAGAGTCCATTGCGTTGCTAACGAATGCCAAGCAAAGAAAATACAGTAACCACTTCAATTACCGAAGGAAACCTATCGCTAATGGAAGCAACTGAACGTCTCTACTTTGTCTTAATTAAGTAACCCCTGGAAAAGTTTTTGTTGCTCTTCTACCCTTTAGCCCCCGGGGCCATCAATTATATCACCATTAATACAGAGAGTGTTTCTTCGAATTTCACGTCTCGTTTCTTATAAAACTCTGACGTGATCTATGAATTTAAAAACAGATTATGCCTTCTTTCCGAAAGGGAGAATTAAAAGTTTTCATTTCTTACTAAATAAGTAATGGCATTTTAAATGATCACTTACATTTTAAGTTATTCTCTTTTTAATTATTATGAAGACGGTATAAAAAACGATTTAACACTTTCATCAACAGTGTAAAAATGTAAATGTGTTGAAAATTGTGTATGATGACAAGTGTCGAATGAAAATATAAGAAATGAATGCGATGCGAAAGAAATTGTTTTGAACAAAACAATATAAAGATGATTTGGACACATGAAAATAATGAATGAAGAAACACTGGTTAAAAAAGTACATATATAACGATGTAAATGGAACTAGAAATATAGGAAGACCGATGAAAATTTGACACGATCAAATAAATCAAACATTGAATATCGCCCACGTGAGATTTCATTTAATTTATTGTAATAATAATCACAAACATTACAGACATATAATTCCAGATTGTTTGCAATTACATTATAAGAATTTATAAGAGAAGCATAAAAAAAACATTAAGATTAAGGAAGTAGAAAAAATCATAATATTGATATTGCATCCCTGAGGCAACTCACACTATTACAAAATATGTCGACCTCCGAGGCGACCCGATTAAGCAATAAGATTGCCCTACCCACAGGCATAACCATTGGCAGGTTGGTTCTGCAGCGCGGCAAATAAAACAACCTGTGCTGTCTTTGACGAAGGTGTATTAGGGACAAACAGACCTACATCACTCAGGACATTCGAGTTTTGTATATGGCCGCTAATCAGCTGAAAGAAGTGAATTCCTAAGTGGATATTCCTTCTTCTCTCGAATGATTGGTAGCTTAGCATACCTAGCAAGAATTCAGTCGGAAAGAGCCACGGGTAATAACCGCGCTCCCTGAGTGATCGTGATCGACGTGCGTGCATGATACGAAGTATGAATGTTGAGGAAGCGAGAGAAGTATGTCAGGAAAGAAAAGTGTTGCAGTCCTGTGTTCCTGCTTACACTTTCGTGGAGATGGCGTGATGATTAATTAGTTTAGTTACAAACAGTTTAAAATGCCCATGGAACCTAAACTGCAAAACTCAGGGTTATTAGATGGTCTGGTGGAAAGAGGAAGCGATGTGGGTAGACCTAAAGCCACATGAGGTTAAAGTGGCATAATGTTAGGCATCAGGCATGCGATAAAGTCGGTGGAGGAGAATCCTAGAGTTCTGCCACCTTAACGTCGTCCTGTAGGATTCTTCTCCAGGTAGTTAGGTCTGCCTCGTATTCTCTTTCCATCCACAGGGGTTGAGTCTAGTGTGTCATGAGCGATTCAGGCTGAGTTCCGTCTCAGTGTGAGACCGATCCAAAACCATTTGCGCCTATCAACTTTATTATTTAAAACAACTTTCGTTATTAATCTTCCACCCTATTACGGGAAGCCTGTAAATTCCAGAGCGCGTTGAAAATACTATCGCTAATTGCGTCCTTGAAAAATCAATTATAAATAAGGGTTTTGGGGTCACACACGCAGCTCAGCCCCGTGGGGACCCTACCCTTTCAATTTATTGTCCCATAACACAAAACGTATATGTTTATCATAACGTATGAATAAGATACATACTTTTATACAGGCGTGGGTGGGCAATGTGTGGTTAGTGGTACCATGGTCCACGATTACGCCACACGTAATTACTATAGCAATTAATACGAATGAAATGTCTGTTTACTAGAAGTTGTAGTATATTTAATGAAAATGACATGTTTCGCCTTGCTAAGTTCATAATCATGCCACACATAATGACTGTAGTAATTTACAAATTAAAACGTCTGTTTTCTAGAAGTTTTATTACATTTTATGGGAATGACACGTTTCGCCTTGCTTAGTACACAAGCATGCCTCACATAATGACTAGAAATCATTACGAATGAAACGTCTGTTTACTAGAAGTTGTATTATATATTATGGAAATGACATGTTTCGCCTTGCTAAGTACACAATTACCTCTCAAATAATAACAAGCAATTTATACGAATAATACGTCCATTTTCTAGAAGTTTAATTATATTGAATGCAATTGATTTGTTTCGCCTTGCTGAGTACCGAATTTAAAATGTATCGAATTTAAAATGCGTTTTTCTATTAGTCTTTCTATGGTTAGTTTTTATTATATTTTTACACATGAAGATGGAGGTATCCTCCGAAACATGTCGTGTTTTTTAAAATATTTTTTTAATAATTAGTGGATTAAACAACGTTATTTTCAATTTCATAAGTATATTTATTGATGTACCTACACTGAAAATTAATTCGTATATAATATAGGACATATTAATTACATTTTCAATGTCACTCAAGTTCAATTTTAAATTGTTTGTTTTTTTGTATGTATTATCCGCCGTGTTCGAATTTTGAAAGAAAGGTTCTGAAGCCATGGACATATCCGTAAAGCTGAAAATAACTTGAAGGGTTACGTTTATCAAAACTACGTCCCAAGGTTAATTGCGTGTACACTCGGCATTGTGCTTTGCGGTGGAGATAATATTATTACATCGGAGTCGTATTTTGTTACGCACATGTAAGGCCATACATCAGGTTGATGCGTGATGTCGTTTTTCACGACACTACTTTTTACACCGCTAGATGGGGTTAGGTTTATATGATAGATTAATTTTATGAAAATGTTATTACGTTGATGAAAATAAACATATTTTTTAATTTTAGATAAACTTAGAGGGTTAACGCTGTGGAATTCCATAATGTCGAATTTTTTATGAATTGTTAATGTTCTTCCACTATATTTTTCTGGAAATGTTTCTAAGGCTTACACCTTTATCTTTGAAAGAATGATATAAACTCGTTTATTATTTGGAAAAAAATAAACCCAAAAGCCGAAAAAACAGTATTTTAATTGATGAAAAATTCTAAAATTTAATGTTGGAATAACTCTGATTCTCACTTGAATACCGATTTTTTTCATTATTTTTCTTCATTTAATAGATCTGAAATATGCGGTGCGAATGAACATGTTATGAACAAAATAATGAAAGGATCATTAAGATGGTTTGGACACATGGAAAGATTGAATGAAGAAAGAATGGTAAAAAAGTATATGTTAACGATGTTAATGGAACTAGAAATAGAGGAAGACTGAGTAAAACTTGGCAACGAGTAACCGAAGATTGAATGTTGGTCACTTGAGGTGCCGGAGAAATGAACGTGCTTGCATGATATGTATGATTGTTGAGGAAGCAAGAGAAGTATGTCAGCAAAGAAAAGTGTGGCAAATGGTTAGTTAGTTTATTTTTTTAAATGATATTTATAACTTGTAATATATTTTTTAAAATGATAATTATAACTGCAAATGCAAAGTGTAATTTAAATAAAACTAAATAAGACGAATAATTTTTTGTTGGTTTTCTGATTATTTTCATTTACCATTAACATTTTGTATTGAGTAAGTTCGTACATGGATGATCATGAAATTGGTACAAAGAAATAGTACTCATGTTCGCAGTACATCCGTAATGTTTTCTAGCTTCATTATTAACGAATCACGTTCGGGGAATTAATTTGAAATCAGCTCGTGTTATTGGTTAGCGAAACACGTTCTATTTGCAATAAACGAGTATCGAACCCGCGATCTCAGGGTAGAAAGACTGCCCCCGCGGGACCAAACACACTCTAGTTGGAGATGATTTACGATGTATGGAAGTTACACACTAAAGGAAAGAGATATTGGAGTGCTAAGTTGTATTTTCTTATACTCGATGCTGGATTGTATGTAGGTCAGGTGAAAAATGATGTCAGATATATTATTCTTAGCTATTGGAGTAACATTCATATCATTGCAATTTGCTCATAACTTTTTCAGTTTATTAAAAAAAAATAACATATTTTAAACAATTCTTTTATGAACTACTTATACTTTTGTCTTTTTTTCGACTAGTTTCGCCAGGGTAGCTGGCATCGACACAATGAAAAAATACAAAAGTGGAAATAATTCTCAAAAAATATATTTCATTTAATTATTTTTACTAACATAAATAAAAAACTTTTTTATAAATATCACATTTGATTATATTTTGTCACGACAGCTGTTTCGCCATCAGATGTTACAAATACATCAGGTGTTATAAACACATCAGATGATGCCAACATCGGTTGTCGAAACTGCTGTCGCGACATTCTCAATAAGTGATATTATTACAGTGTTGAAAATTTAACAGTAAATAAAGAAATAAGATAATCGAGAGTTGTGAATAAACGATTTATGATAGAACCCAAAATATATTCCGATTCCAATAGATTATTGTAAATACTGATTGTAAATACAAAATTATGAGTGAAATGAAAAAATCTGTTTTCAAAATAATAAACAAAAATTTACTACAGTTACTATTCCAATGTTTGTATAATCAACATAAGACTCACATATTTCATGTTGCACTTATGGTTTTTGCGTTGTAGACACCTACATAACCCGCAATAAAAGAAATTTATTAAACATGAATGTGTCCCTTCATCAAGTTCAAGAATTGGTCACTGAATTGATTTTGATACATGTGGCAAATAATGTATGGAATGATATTTATTAAAATACTGAACAAGTGATTTCAAATAATGTCTTTCTAAAGTCAACGGATATCGGATGCTATCGTATTCATATATCGATACCAGAGTTTCAGGGCCATAAAAAGATTAAAAACAGATTTCAGAAAAGAAAAGATTCAAAAAACAAAAACTTGAAAAATATCATAAGGGATTGTGTTTTAGTATTTTAGTTTCCATTTTCAAAGACCCTGTATAATAAAAGTCGACCAACTAACTATCACGCCGTCTCTCTGAAGTGGTAGGCTGAAATAATAGACAACCACAATGTTCTTTCATGACATACTTCTGTCGTTTCTTGTACATTCATTCATGTTGGCATGCACGCACGTCGATTTCTCTGACTCCTCACGTGGCCGACACGTAATATTTGATTGATTTGATGATTCTTCGTTTTCCTTGATTCCTTTGGATATTCTTCCTCTATTTCGTATTCAATTTACATCATTAACATGTATATTACTAATCATTGTTTCCTCATTCATTGTTTCTATGTATTCAAACCATCTTAATGATTTCATTTGCATTGCATTAAATTCATATATTTTCATTTGACACAATATTATTTACAGATTTAATACAAGTTCTTCTAAGATATTTAATTTCTACTGCATTTATTTTACTTTTATCCCCTTTGCCAGTTTCATGCAATTAAATATAATAATTCATAATTTCAATGATATTTAAATAGTCCATTGTTTTGGCCGAAACACTATGATACTTCAACATTATAAACAGTTAAATTAAAAAACTTTGTTTGTATCACAATTGTATTTTTATTTTAAGTGACAGCTGTTTCGTTAACATATGTTGACATCATCAGGTGTTACAATAATATATCAAATATCAAATTTTCGTGATTTTTCGAACCTTTATGTGTTTTTGTTCCTATGTCAATTTGAATAATTTCTTTGATATAATTTTGAAGTTCTCGTTGGAGTATATATTTTTGTAACACCTGGTGATGTCAGTATAGGTTGACGAAACAGCTGTCGCGTAAAATAAAAATAAAAATAAAATTGTGATGAATCACAATTGTATTTTTATGTATAAAACAAAGTTTTGAATGTAACAGTTCGAATAAAATTTGTATGTTCTGTTAAAATGTATAAATATCTTTAGTTTTTTTTTATATTTAAATAATAAAGGTTTTGAATCAAAGATATTAACAATTATTTCGCAATCTTGAATTTGATTAGAAAATAACTCATTATTATGAAGCAGGAATCTGGTCGAGTCTGGACTTGAACCCAAGTCCCCTGGATCAGGAGCCAGGCATTCTATTTCCTAGACTGCTACCAGATTATTTGCTCACAGTGCCTAATGAATTTATTCAAATATAAATAACCGTTTTTTTTCCTCTCACGTTATACATGTAAGCATTAAACACTTCGGTGAACACACATTTCTAGAGAGTCAATCTTTTTCAAAGATTTTTCGATACGCAATCTCATCTTTTGTCAAATGTAACACCTTTTCAGAACGTTTATTTCGCTACAAATAAAATAACGAAAAATACCAAAGAGAAATTATGTCTAAAAAATCGAATTTTCTACTTGAGCGCTTCGGTATAGAAGCGTTATCGGCGTATATGTACTTTGCCTTATATACCTATATGCGGATGTATGAATATGCTCGTCTTCCTATACCTGTATGGGGGGATGAGCAATAGATGTCTGTATATGTCCGGATTTCCTCCGAAGTGGGGAAGAGATGTTCGACAAGGGTTGTTCGGAAGGTTTTTACATTTTTTAAATGAATATTTTATTTTGAATATATATTCTTGGAGCATTGATAAATTTTATAAAGACATAATTAACTATCTAACTAACTAATCATCACGCCATTTCCCCGCAGGGGTAGGCAGAGAGAATGGACCGCCATTTCCCCGCAGGGGTAGGCAGAGAGAATGGACCGCCACACTACTCTATCCTGGCACACTTCTCTAGATTCCTCCACATTCATACAGCGAGTCATACATGCACGTTGATTCTTTTGGTTTCTATTATAACACGACCAACCTTTAAAATTTGATTTATTTGGTCACGTCATCTTTTCATCGATCTACCTCGACTCCGTACTCCATTTACATCATTAACGTATCCTTTTTCAACCATTCTTTCTTCATCTATGCGCTCCGTATGTCCGAACAAACGCAGCGATCCTTTCAACATTTTGTTCAAAACCGGGTGGTGGTCTAGGGGATAGAACGCTTGGCTCCTGATCCAGGGGACATGGGTTCAAGCCTGGACACGACCAGATTCCTTCTTCATAGTAATGAGCTATTTTCTGCTCACATTGAAGATTGTAAAATAAATTCTAATATCATTGATGTAAATCCTTGATATTAGTCTTTTTTAAAAAAAAAAAAAAAAAAAATACCTTCGTTCGCTCAATATTCCTTTCTAATATCAGCATTTGAGATTCTGTCGTACATCGTTCAAAAATTGTTAATGGGAACACCTCCCAATAATTTTTAAGGAAGATAAAAAGTAATCAACATGAACATCAATGTGAAACAAGAAAGAAAAATAAACTAAAGCTCCCATTCAGGAAAAAAAAACAAATCTTAGAATTCCCTTACCTATAAAGCATTTAAAGTTTATGAAGATATACCGGAGGACCTTTTTAGGTAATTTATATAAAAAAATACGAAATTCACACTATTGGAATTTGAAATAAAATAATAGTAACACGTACGCCACTGGTATTTCAATAGATTCACTCGGAGATTCCTTCCGGGAGAAATGCCCGCGGGACGTCTATGGCTTCATTCACACAGGTCGCGTTTTACGACATCGGCAGAGTAAAATTGATTTAAATACACTGCGATTCTATACAAGATAACAACAAAACATCACACGCACAACAAAGACGCGAGGATTTGAGTCAAGTGTTCATTTGATAAAAGTTTTTTCCCTTTTTTATATTATTGTAGATTTGCAGACTTAAATAAACGGTAATGTTTAAGAGGTATCATTTTTTATTTTGAATTGTTGCGGCTCAGTGGAGTTTTTTACATGTTGATTCTGTTTTGTGAGCTGGCAAGGAATGCTGTGTTGATACACTCGAGAGAAATCTCTTTGTTAAAGTGACAGAGAAGTCTTTGAGTGAGCTCGTGTTATTGATTCCGGGGGGATATGACCATTTAGCACCACAAACTGTGGTTTTGTATCGTAGAGTCGATAGTTATATAAAATTCAGTATTTAACTATATTATATATTTTCACTAACGCAATCTCTTGACCCAGATGTAGAGATAAAATGCAGAATTGAGGCAGCAAGAGGTACGTTTAATAAAATGAAATCACTCTTCTGCAATGATAACGTGAACTTGAAACTCCGCCAGAGAATGTTCAAATGCTATGTGTGGTCTGTTTTATTGTACAGGTGTGAAAATTGGACCCTGAAAGTTAACTCAATGAACAGACTGAAAGCATTTGAAATGTGGCTCCATCGCCGAATGTTCAGAGTTCCCTGGACAGATATTGTTACCAATACCGAAGTCCTGAGGTGAGCTAAAGTTGACAGGGAATTGTTATCAACTATCAAGGTTCGAAAGATCTCATATCTGGGTCATATACTGCGTGGGGAAAAGTACCACCTTCTCCAACTGATATTGGAGGGAAAAATTGAGGGACGCCGAGGGCCCGGAAGGAGACAAATGTCCTGGCTGCGAAACGTGAGGGAGTGGACCGGCATCCGAAGTGTTGAGGAGCTGTTCCGAGCGGCGCAGGACAGGGACAGGTTCGCCGAGGTGATCGCCAACATTGGGGGGACCCGACAGGGCACTTGAAGAAGAAGAAGATATGGAAATAACATGCGAAAACTGAAAATGACTGACTTGGAATACTTAGCTAATTTTCGTAATCTTCTTCTTCTACGATGATCCTACAGCCCATATCGAGCCATGGTCTTCATAAGTCCTCGCTTCCAACTCTTCCAGTCCTTGCTGCGCCTCTCTAACTAGACACTGGCAGCAATTTTGATGCATCTGTCTCTCCTGCAAATTTCATAATACAGTATTTAATGTGTGATAAATATAATGAAGAACCAACGTTTTGAGGGGTATATTTGACTTTCCTGAAACATAGTATTATTGAGTTAGACGGCTATGATTACCTAGTTAATATTCATAATACAGTATTTATTGTATGATAAATACAATGAAGAACCACCGATTCAAGGGGTATATTGGATTTCCTGAAACACAGTATAATTTATTTACATGACTATGAATACATATTTAATGTTCATAATACAGTATTTAATGTGTGATAAATATATTGAAGAATCAACGTTCCGAGGGAGTATATTAGATATCCTGAAACACAGTATTACTTGTTTAGATACATAATAATACACAGTTAATTTTCATAATACAATATTTCAAGTAGGATGGATCCCACCAGAATCCGACACGCTGTGGAGCATCAGATTCCTGCCGGCTGCCGTCCCCCCGGAAGACCGCCGAAGAGATGGAGAGATAGTTGGGAGTCAACCTCCCAAGAGAGGCTTGTCTGATTTTAGGAACACCCCAAAGGTCTATAAGGAGAAGAAGAAGAAGAAGGCAGTATTTCACGTCAAATAACATATATAATAAAGAACCGACGATTCAAGGTTTCAAGGACACATTGGATTCCCCGAAATACAGTATTTTAAATTTTTTTTACACGCCTATGAATGCATAGCTTTTTTTTCTTCAAAATACGGTATTTCATGAATATATTTCATAATGTGCGATAAAAAATATTGTATAAAGAAAAACCAACGTTTCAAGAAGGTATATTGAATATCCCGAAGCACAGTATTACTTGTATTTACGGCTATGAATAAATAGCTTTTTTGTCTAAAACAGTTGTTAAAATGTGACAACAAATATAATGAAGTACCAACGATTTAAAGGGAGTTTATTGGATTCCCCGAAATACAGTATTATTATATTTGTTGCAAAAAAGGTGGGCCGACGACATTGCTGCCGTGGGGGGGAAAATGTGGCTACGGCTGGCAGGAGATAGAGACGAGTGGAAGGGATGAGAGGAGGCCTATGTCCAGCGATGGACCGATAAGGGCTGACGAAGAAGAAGATATTTGTTTACACGCTGACACAGCTTTTTTTTATAATACGGTATTTCACGAATAATTAACATAATGTGTGATAAAAAATATAACGTAGAACCAACGTTTCGAGGAAATATATTTGATTTCCTAAAACTCAGTATTTTTTTGAGTATGAAACACTTAATTTGATGTGTAGCATTATTAAAAATAATAAAATAACAGAGTATTTTTTACAACATTTTGAATGTATAAAAATTCTTGTAGACAAACACTGGATATTACCCATTGTGGATAATTTATTTTTTTATAAGGATTAATTTATCTCAATAGAGACGAAGATGTAAATTGTTTTCCTGGAAACAGAATGTGGTGGCCGAGGCGCTTATAGGACTTATGACCAATCTTAATAGATGACGCTAGTGTAGAGTGAACTAAAATATGTAAAGATAAGCGCAGGATGCTAGCATATATTATATATGGTACAAGTTCCAAAAAAAAAATTGTCAGATGTGGTGGTCATAAGAAGGGCGGAATGGGGAATGTTGTTAAACATAAAGCGATCGCTGAACCCAAACAATGACAGGTCATAACTCCTGTAAGCGCCTCGGCCACCACATTCTGTTACCAGAAAAACAATTTACATCTTCGTCTCTATTGAGAGTATTTTTTGTTTGTATGCCTATAAATAAATATCTATTTTTCATAAAACAGTATTTAATGTGTGATAAATATAATGAAGAACCAACGTTTAGAGGGAGTATCTTGATTATCCTGAAATAAAGTATTATTTGTTCACATAACTACGAATACGTACATAGCTAATTTTCATAATACAATATTTCATGAATATTTTATCCGAAGGACATATTCATATATGTTCATTACATACTCGTGTATAGCATTAGACACACAATGCCGAACGTAATGCATTATTACCAGTTCAAATGGGTCATTTCTTTTTTACAAAAGACAAGTCAGACACACACGGAAGGGTTTATGGCGCGATTCATTAATATTTCATGGCCGATCCGATGGCCCGATAAGCCGCTCCGTGTATGTGGAGTGATCGCTGTCCGTCTGGTAAATGGTATTGAGTTCGTTTCAATCGAGTTTATGCCCCGAATGTCTTACTTGCCGCATCACCTACTCCCCGTTTGTCTATCGATGTGTGATTTACCCACCCATCTCATGGGTTTGCTTGAACCACCTCCAAAATGCTAATATCTCCGTAAATACATTTAGAGAAGGGTCTTTCTATATAAACGCGTCGTGTGATCCGAGGAAAAATATCCTGTTTCATCATTAAAATGAATCTGCTCGTAGTAACACTGACTGAATTAAGGAAATTTCTTCTATAAATATATACGAAAAATATTAAATAGTCCATTGTTTTGATCGAAACACTATAATACTTCAACATTATTACTGTTAAAATTTAAAACACTGTTATAATATCACAATTTCTTTTTTATTCACTGAGAGTGTCGCATCGGTTGGAATCATCGGGTGTTACAATAAAATGAGAGTTTATTGTAACACCTGATGATGCCAACATCGGTTTGCAAAACAGCTGTAGCGACACTTTCAGTGAATAAAAAGAGGTAGTGATATTATAACAGTGTTTAAAATATTAATTAATATGTATGAAAATGTCTGTTTTCTAGAAGTTTTATTACATTTCATGTGAATGACATGTATCGTCCGTCTAAAGCACTATCAATTTGATAATGCCTTAGACAGACAAAACATGTCATTCACATAAAATATAATAAAACTTCTAGCAAAGACATTGTTATAATATCACAATTTATTTTTATTCACCGAGAGTGTCGCAACAGCTGTTTCGCCAACCGATGTTGGCAACATCGGGTGTTATAATAAACTCATTTAAATTTAAATCCGTATTTTTCTTCATGATACTATAAAAAATGCTATGTACATATTATATATTTCATTTTGATGCGTGATTTCATAAAATCAGGACGCTTCATAGACACGTGTATGAAAAAATACGATTTTCCATCTTGAGTTTTTTCCATAACTTACTTTCTTTAATCCTATATTTATATTTTTTTGAGTCACCCCGTACTCCAGATTTCCTTTAAACCAACAAAGATCGTGAGGTACCACTACTGGGTGTCCCGAATATTTCACGGACGTTTGTTTTTCCAATATTATATTTGAACGTTATTTGAGATGGAAATTCTCTAAAAATATTTGATTTTTCGGTTACTCTTCTATCCCCGCTGTTGGGAAATGTCAAACAATTTTACCAAAACAGCTTCTACTCGGGCGGAAATTAATTTAATTTCCATGACGGCATCTGAATTTCTTAGGATTTCCGTTTTATTTTCTTTCCTCGCCAACCACTTTTCTTTATATCTAAAGATAATTTGCAAGTTCATGTTAATGGACAAGGGGTGGTTAATACGTTCAGGGAGTAAGTGCGCATTTTTTGTAAAATAATTGAATATTTTTATAATCTTCTCTTTTAGTACTTTTATTAGATAAAGTTTTAAATTGAAATGTACAAAATGTTTTACCATACTGAAAACCAACTTATTATAATACACTTTGTTTCATTTTAAACACACATGTTTCGGATGGTAACCATATTTTTTATTTGTCTTTTTCTTTTTTGTTTACATTGTATTTACAACACTATTAAAATTACATATCAGACATGTTTCGGACAACCAGTCCTTCTTCAGTGATACATATTATAAAGATACATATTTAAAATATTATAAAATTGTTTACAAATATGATCAATTTTGACAGATCTGTCATCTAAAACACAAAGTATGGCGAACATAGAATAAAAAACACATTTTTTGTTTACATTATGAAAATGGTAACAACCATCCAAAATACACTTGTTACAAAATAAATTAAACGTTTGATTAAAATTACACGAAAAAAATTATAAAACGAAAACAAATAAAGGAAAATTTTCCAATATTTATAAATACTCATATATTTGATTTCATTATAATAAAAATATTTTGAAGGATTTTTCAATAAAATAATAATAATAATATATGGGTGAAATTGTACTTAATAAGGAATATTTAGATTTCGCACTTTCAGTTTAGTTTATGCATAATTAAAACGATTGAAAACGTTAGTTTTCAAGAAGTTTTATTATAATTTATGGGAATGACACGTTTCACCTGGCCAAAGCATTATGTCACATTTGATAATGCTTTAGCCATTCTAAATATGTCATTCAGATTAATTATAATTAAACTAACTGACTAACCATCTCGCTCCCTGAAGGGGTAGGTAGAAAGAATGGAGTGCCACACTTTAATCGATGTGGCACTCCATTCTTCTCTTTTCGCCCCCGCAGAAGACGCGGTGTGATGGGTTGCGAACCTCATTGCCACTAATAGGCATCTCCTGCGCTAACTTCAATCGTCCAACGTTCACAAAATAAATCTAAAGCAAATAATATAAAATTAAATGATATAAAATAAAATAGCAAAACAAAAATAATAAAACACACGATTTTCTTTAAGATAGTGCACATGTTGTCAGCTGGACGATCCGGACTTTTGTGTTTATTGAATTTAAATTCCACGTATCTACTGTTCTTTTAAATAACAATAATAAGGCACTTAAAAGAATCCAACTCTAGCAAGAATTTCAAAATGTTATCAAATGAAATAATAAATAAATTGTAATTAAATTTCTGGAAAACAGATCTTATCTTTGGTATTAATTATTTAATATGGAGTTTTTAACATCATTGTAAAAAAAACAGAACAATTTAGTTTTTGCACTTTTGGTTAATAAATATACTCGTAAAATAAAAACCATACTATCGATTGAAAAGTGTTAAAATCTAACAACTTACTTACTTCATATGAATGTTAAGCTGTTGAAGAGATTTAGCCTTCTGATTATGTTATTCCAAGCTCCTCGATTCTGCGCCTTTTGCTCCCAGCAGCCTGTTAAGCTCTACAATCTATAAACCCAAATAGAAATAACGGATGAAACAATTCAGGATAAGGATTGCATTTGTTTGGGGATAAATAACATTTATTGAATAATCCTTTGGATCTTGGGTATGCTAGTGTCTTGTGATGTCCAATTCGACCTAAGTTGGAGTCAGAAGGAAGAATATCACAAGACACGGATATACTCAAAACCGGTGATAATTTATGTAGATGTTAACATTTATTGAGGTACAGCGGAGTTTTACATATATTTAAGAATAAATATTTTTGTTTATAAATCTATAGTGAATCATTTTATTTTAATCAAATATCCTTATGGTATTAAGATACAATTTAAAACCTTTCTGTGATAGTTTCGATATTCGTTCTTTATGTTTTTGCCTGTTGATTCCACAATATATCAAACCACTCCTGACTAAGTACCGGGAGTTTTTTGAACTGTGAGAAATTAAATATATTCAAGTGTGAATAAGGTTCTGTAACAAGACAAAATATGAAACGTAAGAAATAAATTTCGGGAAAACTACAGAACACAAATACAGTAAGGAGTACTTAAGTGAATTACATTCCTAGAATCCAAAAGATTTAGAACGTGGAAAAACTAAAAAGAATATAAATAAATTATTAATACACTTTTCTCTCTCTCGATGGAAGTTTATTTTAAATAATAAATAAACGATGGTTTTTTTAACAACTTCCACTTTTGTCTTTATTTCGACAGCGAACGGTTTTGCCAGGCTCGCTTGCATCGACAGACTGGTAACACTATTGCAAACTGAGTTCTTTATATACATACAGATCAGGGGTGGTAAACATTATTCTATACATAAATAATCTTAAAATAACTATGTAAAATTTACTGAATTTAAATATTGGTATTACAGTTATTAATGAAGATTCGTATTCGATATTATGTAATTCGAAATGTTCAGGATTTAAGTTATTTACCGCAATGGATTGATCTTCAAAGGGGCATTAAATATAGGAATCTTAAAATATTATTTTCCAACTGAGTTATTTAGCATTTTCATTAATCTATAATACATATCTCACTTCATGGTCAATTTTGGAGGAATAATTGTATTTTTTTTATAATATTCTCACATTTCTAAAGATTTATTTAAGCCTCTTTATAACATGAAAAAATTTAAGTGCGATATTTAATCATTAATTTTGAGTTATTAAAATTAGTGACAAAGAATCTAAGAATACTATTTTTATTTGTTTAAGCTAATTATACTAATTTAAAAATAAAATAAAGGTGTAAAATATCTATTTATAAATTTATGTATAGTGAAAATCTATATTTTTTGTGTCTTTCGGCAGCTAGCTGCCATCTTCTGGAGGCTTGGAGCTGGCAACGAGCTGCCGCATTAGTATGATTATCATAAATAAATGCAGTTGAAATGTGATCTCTTAGACGAATTTGTGGATACTCTGTGTATTTAAGAGTGTCGAATGAAAATATTTGAAGTGAATGCCGTGCGAATGATGGTGTTATGAACAAAATAATGAAAGGATCAATAATATGGTTTGAACACATGGAAAGAATGAATGAAGAAAGAATGGTAAAAAAAATATGTTAACGATATAAATGGAACTAGAAATAGAGGAAGACCGAGGAAAGCGTGACATGATCAAATAAATCAAATTTTGAATGTCAGCCACGTGAGGAGTCAGAAAAATCGAAGCGCGTGCATGACACGGGAAGAAATGTCAGGAAAGAAAAGTGTGGTAGTCCCTTCTTTCGGCCTACCCCTTCAGGGAGACGGCGTGATCGTTAGTTAGTTAAAAAATAACTTATTACTGTCTTGTACCTTTCGCATCCCGTTACCAGCAATTTTTGGAATGTCATCGGACCATCGTATGGGGGGTTTCTTCTGTCCGCATTATTATCTAAAAAACAATAAATTTCTTGTTACAGTATCGAGTCCACAATATAAAATTTTGACTTTTTTTTTAATCAAAACATTTCCATTTTACAAAGTAATTGAATACAATATAATATTCATTAAGCAGAATTCGCCGTCTTGTGACTCTTGACTCTCCCAAAAAGTTTCAAGATTTCAACTTTCAATCAACGTGATTTCCACGCTCCAATGAACCTTCTTAATATTTCGAAAGATAATGCGCCCTTGACCTGATTAAGTCCACCAGGGTGAAACTTTATAAATTCATGAATCGATAAAATAAAATAATTTTTAACAAGCTTTTCGTTATTATTAAAATCAAAACGACGTTCGTGGCCGAGTGGCAAGTGCTACGACTGCCACACCGAACGTACCCGGTTTGATTCCCGACGATGGCAGTGTGATTGTTACACTTTCTTTGGTCTGGTGTAGAATTTATGTGACAATAAAATTGCGAAATATTACCTTCCTATCACATTATAGTGAGAATCGTATCGATTTGGTTCATGCTGTGTTTAAAGAGCGATTCAACAAAATATTAATAAAATAACCTTTTAAGGGTTTAATACTCGTATTGTAATAAAGTAATAAAAAAAATAAAGTAGAATAAATGCAGAAGATATGAGATCTCTTAGACGAATGTGTGGATACTCTGTGTATGATAGAGTGTCGAATGAAAATATAAGAAGTGAATGCAGAGCTCGGTGATAGTAGGATAAGGATAAGGTGAAGTTCGGAGTTGGCAGAAGAAGGATGATAGTAGGATAAATGCCATAGAAATGAGGTCATAAAGAAGAATATGCGGAAAACAATGTATGATAGAAAATCTAATGATAAGTAAGAAAATAATGTAAGGCGGGTGAATGCATGATAAATAAAATTAATAAAGGGTCACTAAGATGGTTTGGACATTTGAAACGAACGGATGAGGGAAGAATGGTTTGAAATATATATACAAGTAGTGTGAATGAATAAATAAGTCGAGGAAGGCCAAGAAAAACATGGCAGGACCAAATTATTCAATTACTGAAAGGCGGCCAACAATCGACGAGCGTGCATGTCATTATGTGTGAATGCAGAAGAGGCGCGAGAGCTATGTTAGGATAAAATAATGTGGTGATTCATCCTCTCTGTCTACCCTTCCTGAGCAACGGCGTGATGGTGAGTTAGTAAGGGTAGGCAGAAATAATGCACTGCCACAATTTTCTTTCCTGACAAATGTCTCTCAGTTCTTCAACAATCATACATCGTGTCATGCACGCGCGTCGATTTCTCTGACTCCTCACGTGGCCGACATTCAATATTTGATTTATTTGAACGTGCCACGTTTTCCTCGGTCTTCCTCTATTCTAGTTCTATTTACATCGTTAACGTATACTTTTTTTATCATTCTTTCATCATTCATTATTTTCATGTGTCCAAACCATCTTAATGATCCTTTTATTATTTTGTTCATAACACCATCATTCGCACCGCATTCACTCTATCACACTATATAATACACAGAATATCAACACATTCGTCTAAGAGATCTCATTTCTACTGCATTTATTCTACTTTCTTTCTTCTTTTGCCAGTTCTATGCTTTGCTTCCGTACATAAGGGTCGGTACAAGAATACCATTGTGCACTGCCTTTCTAGCTCTTTTGGATAGGAGTATGTCAGAAATAAACAGTGTGGCGGTCTATTATTTCTGCCTACCCCTTCAGTTAGACAGCGTGTAGGTTAGGTTAGGTCAGGTTAAATATATGATTCTGAGGTATCTCTACATGAGGGAGTATGGTAGCTATCCGTGGATCTTGCCCACGGCATTTCTTTTGGGAATGCTCGGAACCAATTCTCTACAGCTTCGAAGAGATGGACATCTAATTATCCATTTCTTTAGATTAATTAGGGGATAATTCGAGAACTCAGCCGTACTGGAGGGTGTTCGGCTTTTTGTCCCCGATAGATATCTCCGACAGCGACAGCACATATTGTTTTACCTACCGGCCGCCAAAACCAATCTGCCTCTGGCGACACCGGTGGGAAGAGCAATTAGTCTGCTGAACGCAGTCTCCTCAGAGATCGACGTCTTTCATGTTAGTGAGAGTACGTTCAGAAGGCAAATACTCTTAATTCTGGAGAGTATCCTGTCTTCCTAATGTTGAACCATCTCTCATGCGTTTCTGGTAGTATACTATACACAATATATAAGTCGTAAGATGTCCCTGTGACTTTAAAATAATTTTTGTAATGTCTGTTGATGAAATAAACTGATTTGATTTGATTTGAAACTGATTTGATTCTTGCTTTGTACGTTTTTCAAATAGCTATGCACTATAACTAAGACTTGACAAATTTCCATACACCCGTCTGAATACTCCCTGATTGTGTATTATATACTGCCCTGTAAGCACTCCCGCCTTTCCCCTCGCCGGGTGAACCCAGAGAAGAGGAATGAACCCACACTAATTATGTCTGATTCACGTTTCAGATTCCTAGAACAGCTAGTTATGCATAGTTTTAATTGAAGCCAGCGCTTGTTTGAGAGTTACTGTATAATTATCGTGTTATAAATAATCAAATAATTAGGACACCTTATGATTAACTACGAGTTCAAACCTACAATATTTAACACTAGCTGTACCCGCCCACGCGTTGCTGTAGCTCAGTCTAGAAACTAACTAACTAACTAACCATCACGCCATTTCCCCAGAGGTGTAGGCAGAGAAGATGGATTGCCACAATACTCTGTCCTTATATACCTCTCGGGCTTCCTCTACATTCATACATCGTACCATGCACGCACGTTGATTATTCCGATTTCGAATGTGACCGCCTTTTAGTAATTAATTAATTAGGTCATGCCATGTTTTTCTCGGTCGTCCTCGGCTTCTTTTTCCACTCATGCTGCATGTGTACAACTTTTTAACCATTCTACTCTCATCCATTCGTTCCATATGTCCAAACCATCTCAGGGATCCTTTTTTAATTTTATCCATGATGCAGTCACTGCCTTACATTTCTTTCTTATTTCATCGTTCGGTATTCTATCATACAACGTTTTCCAGTCATACAACGTTTCTCAGTCTAGTTTAATTGGAAAGAATAAAAAGAGCCCACATTTATAAAATTTTAAATTTCACAATACTTGTAAGTATACAATAATTTTTGTTCTTAAAATAAACTTGATTGTATACGAAAATAATCTAAGATAACCGTTGCTTACATTTTATACGATATTTTGAAAAGGTGGATTTTTTTAGGTGAGATTTAAAATCTGTCGGATTGTCAATGCATTTGAGGCGAGGAGAGAGCATAAAAAGGAAGTAGTTAATGAACATCGTTATTATTATTTCAAATGAACTTCAATCAAGAGATTTCATTACAATCATTTGGTTATCTTCAATCTTAATAGATGGCGCTAGTGTAGATAGAACTAAAAAATGTGAAGTGTTTCCCAATATTGTAGCATATATACATCTTCCGAATATTTGTCAGACGTGCTGGTCGTAAGAAGGGCGGAATGGGGAATGTTGTATTACATAAAGCGTATGCTTAACCCAACCAATGACAGGTCATAAGTCCTGTAAACGCCTCGACCACCATATTATGTTTCCAATTTGCATCTTCGCCTTCGTCTCTATTGAGATACAATTAATCCTTAAAAATGAAAACCCGTAATGGGTAAAATCCAATATTCGTCTTCAAGTATTTTGTATACATTCAACTAACTAACTAAACTAACTAACCATCACGCCGTCTCCCCGAAGGGGTAGGCAGAAATAATGGACTGCCCCAATTTTCTTTCCTGACATATTTCTCTTGCTTCTTCAACATTTATACACCGTGTCATGCACGCGCGTCGATTTCTCTGACTCCTCACATGGCCGACATTCAATATTTGATTTATTTGATCGTGCCACGTTTTCCTCGGTCTTCCTCTATTTCTGGTTCCATTTACATCATATAATTTTTTTACCATTCTTTCTTCATTCATTATTTCCATGTGTCCAAACCATCTTAATGATCTTTTCATTATTTTGTTCATAACACCATCATTCGCACCGCATTCACTTCTTATATTTTCATTCGACACTCTATCATACACAGAGTATCCACACATTCGTCTAGATCAAAATATACATTCAAAATGTTTAATATTTTATATCTCGTGAATGTATCAAGAAAATAAAGCAATTTTCAAATACTCCTACGTGAGTCGTTCTGCAGAATGACAGCTTTTTAAACATTCATCATACAATCTTAAAAAACTTTATTTTCCGTTTCGTGTACAAACTAACTTGCCAAAGCCACGTATATTCCATGATTTATATTAGAAATGCCTCCTTGTACGGTATTATAAATGATGTCTTTCGAAGGACGCGAAGCCGGAGTACACGACAGTACGGGCACAATTTCAATGGGATTCAGTGACCTATTCAGGTAGTCTATTTGCCGGTCCTTTGTTCCTACAAATTGTATGGAGGCTGGGAACATTGCTTTATTGATGCACGTACTAAATGGAATACGATAGGGCTATCTGTGTTTGTTGTACAGCATATGATGAAAACGTATCTATAGATATAAAATAATATTGAATTTAACCACGATATGGTTATTATATAGCGTCGCTATCGCAGCGACAGCACTGATTGTTTTACCTACCGGCCACCAGAACCAATCTGACTCTAGTGACACTGGTGGGAAGAGCAATTAGTCTGCTGAACGCGGTCTCCTCAGAGATCGACGTCTTTCATATAAGTGAAGGTACGTTCAAAGGATAGATACTCTCGACTTTAGAAATTATATTTTTGTAACAAAGGTTGTAATTTATTCATTGTGTCAAAGACTCGCGTCATTTACTTCACAACTCACATGTCCACACTTAAAATTTACGTCAATTTTCCACGATTTGATGCTATATTTACAATGTACACATTCTTTACTGTTCTTCCTATATTTATTATTTACAATCCAAAGATAAATTTTAATCTAATTCTGTCTTTTGTTATTTTATTAACTCTTAATAATTTTCTTAAACCGGCTTATAGAAATAACATTATTCTTAAATTTGATTTCTACAATTTGTTGATAAATGTCAGAATAATATTGTAACCGGTCGGAAGTAAAAAAACGTCACTTTAATAAATGCAATTTTTACTCAAAACGGTACATACTACCATTTCAGTTTGAATATTTTTTCCTTTACTATATGCTTGTCGCATATTCAATTATGTTTAAAGTTGTATGCGGATGACGTTGTCCTATTTGCAGACAACGAGCATGAACTAACTGAATTGTATGTATGAGGTATGCATGCGAAATGATCCGATCATGAATGTGAATAAGTGCAAGGTAATGATTTTTGAAAAAGAAGAAACCATGACAGTCTGCAACATTAGCATGAATGGTGAAAGTTTGGAGCAAGTAGATTAGTTCGTGTATTTGGGTAGTATGTTTACAAAAGATGGGCGGGCGAGTGGAGAGGGAAATTGAAAGAAGGGTTGGGGCAGGCAATGCAAATAAAATCACATTGAGTGTCGATATAAGTAACTAGATAACTAGAAATAGAAGAAGACCGAGGAAAACGTGGCACGATCAAATAAATCAAATATTGAATGTTGGCAACGTCAGGAGTCAGAGAAATCGACGCGCGTGTATGAAACGATGTATAAATGTTGAGGAATAGACAAAAATATTTCAGGAAAGAAAAGTGTGGCAGTCCATTCATTCTGTCTGTCGGGGAGACGGCGTGATGGTTAGTTAGTTAGTTTTTTTAAGTTATACAATATAAGTCAAACTTGTTAGATGAATAAGGGTAGAATTCATGTATAATTAGCTACATCTTGAAAGTTGTTTGAAATCCTTAATTAATTATTTTTCACTTCGTAGTTTTAACAACAAAACACAACAGCTCGCGCGAATATTCTCGAACGAACTTTAGAATCCCATTTATTGGAAGCTGTTTAGGCTAACAAAGATGGGTAAGGATCTTAAAAAGTATATCTATAAATAACACCAAAAAATTATAAATTTGTATAAAGACTTTACATTCCGATATATGAATGTATGTAAATTTACAAAGTCTAAAGAAATAAATGTATAATTATTAATGAACACAATGTTATTGAGTGTATTAATCAATTCGTATGAGTTTGTATGGTATATTGTGGGACAGATGTACGACACTTTTGCTACAAAAGAAACCGATTTAAATTTTGCAGTATTACTACCAGTAACAGTATTTAGTAGAAGGAATTTATTTTGATGAAATTTGAAGAAATTATAGCCCTTTAAAATATATTAAAATTTTTGTTTATCTTGTTGATATTTAATTTGTTTTGTTAATCTAATGAAGCTCCGTTTCAAGAAAAAACAACTAATAATGTTTAAATTGAATTCTTAAGGTATATTACCAAAATTTCACCAGCTCGAAAATCATTAGAAAACAAGAAAAAATAAGAAAGAATAAAGCAAATTTCAAAATTTACTTATATATTATATAGCACTGATAATGTATGAAGATATGATCAAATTTAGAGAAGAATTAAATAAATTTGTAACCAAATTGTAATCTTATATAAATATTCATGTAGATTAATATTTTTATTGTTTTAACATATTTTATAAGAACACGTGTTTAAGTGTATTTTTTTTAAGTAAATAAATAATGTGAAGTAATGTGCAGTTAAAATTAAATACATTTAGGTTATTTTTCTCCTTATTTTGTTATTAAACATTCTTTGACCACGTGTTCTTATTTTATACGTGCTGATTAAAATTTTATTTAAATGTATTATGTGTTGTAGTAATAAGCTATGTGATACATAAACAAGTACTTACTTTAGATGGTTGAACAAGTTTTCCTCAGTGAGACTGCACGATTTTTCTTTCTGGAAACACTCGTCCATTTCGCCATTGACTTGTGAGCTAATGCTGGCTCTGGTGTTTTTTTTTTTAACTTTGAGCACTTTTCTAGTAGATTATTTAAACTTTCACAAATCAGGACCAATTCGTCTGCATTTCTAAAGACACTGTGAGTAGTATCAATAGTAGAAGAGTTGGCCCGAATAATGATACTTTCGATATAATTTCCGTGTAATGGTTTGACACGTGTTTTTGATGTGAAAAATTTATACACACTACAACGCAATTTCCGGATTAATGAGAGTAAGCATTACTTTACTATTCTATCGTACTTTTATAATTCCAACTGTTTTATATCAATTTCACATAATGTTTATGTTTTCGGAAAAAAAGTAAAGTCTCTTCGTAAGATCGATTCGATGTTAAGTTCATGATGCAATATTTAATCATATAAAAGTGACAGAAACGAAAAAAAAATATTGTTGCAATTCTGTGCAAGTCGTAAATCTGTTACTGTCGATTCGATTAGTGATACAGTGGAAGGCATACCAACCTGACGGAATCAAAAACAAAATGCAGTTGTCATAACCGATTACGTAAATAATGGTGTTTTTTGATAAATTGATCAATTACTCTTTCGTGAACTAACAACATTGTTTCTACTACTCATGTTTGTTGTCAATTGTCGTTTTAGATTCTAATGTTTGTTTTCTAAAGACGTAATTGATAATATAACTTATTGCACCACTCTGAAATCTCCAACCTAAAGTACTAAGTTGAAATATACTTTCTCGTCCAATTTGGAAAGTAATGAAATCGCTAGATAACTGTAATTCATATCCACCCAGACACTCCACAGACTCAAGGTCGGAATTTCTTGAATAAAAATGCCAATCGCAAGTATGGTTGAAAGTTTGTGATGCGATTCTCGGACAACAGTAAGTAAGTACCTCTCTTAAACTGTAATATATTGTTTGTTGAACAATGATGTAATTATAAATATTAAATACTTGTAATTTATACGAATGAAAACGGATATTTTCTAGAAGTTTTATCTTAATTACGGGAATGATGTGTATTGCGTCTGAAATATTATCAAATGTGGCATTTTGCCTTAGCAAGGCGAAACATGGAATTCCCATAATAAAACTTCTATAAAATAGACGCATTCATTTGTATTTAAATAAGCCTACAAACGTAGTTTTCAAAGTATACCAATTTCGGAAACCCATTTATTTTATTAAATCACTTCTATTGCAACCTCAGACATTAATAACCACTGAACTATTGTGGCTCCATCCCACGGCATTTCTTTTAGAAATGCTTGGGACCAACTCTCTGCAGCTTCAAAGAGATGGGCATCTCATTATCAATTTATTTAGATTACTCAAGGGATATTCGGCTTTTTGTCCCTGATAGATATCTCTGACAGCGACAGCATAGATTGTTTTACCTACCGGCCGCCAGAGCCACCAGTAATACCGGTGGGAAGAGCAATTAATCTGCTGAACGCGGTCTCCTCGGAGATCGACGTCTTTCATATTAGTAAAAGTACGTTCAAAAGAATACAATTTTAGAAAGTATCTTGTCTTCCTAATGTCGAACCATCTCTCATGCGTTTCTGATATTATACAATTTTATATAAATTCTATTATTATACTGTTCTCAATAAATGCTTAAAACTTAATTTTGAAATGTTTATTGATGAAATAGACTAATTTGATTTGAAATATTTGGCCTCTGTCATCGTGTGAGTAGCATTAGAAACAAAACATCAAACTTTCTGAACACAAACGTTCTCAAGAGCAGCAGTTCGCTGTTCTTATGGAAACCTGGCTCATATATTTCATATGTATCCCTCCGCCTTGTTCGGGAATATGTACGATGTTTTCCGGAGATACGTAGGCAGCCACAGAGGACGTACACTCTTTGATCTTCGGTTTAGTAGTTTCCCACTTGCAGAGCGCCATTATTATTGGAAACTGATTGCGAACCGCTACGAGAGGTGGCCCACTGTAATAATATTTAAATGTGTTCATGTGCAGTGTATTTGTTATGGCACTCCTCAACAAATAGATCTTACTAATAAATTAAAAGGAGTTTTCTAATTTGTCTTCAGATTTACGGCAAACTTACGAAGCAAAAGTAAACCATATGTTTTCGGTTCTGTTCCAGCCTTGATCATCCCCATTACTGAGACCATTTCCCAGATGTCAGAAACGTATTCCGGAAAATCGCTGCTGAAATTTATGCCGGTCTAGATTTTACATCCGTGAAAGACATTATCAAGTCAACTTACACCTCATCTATATAACATATTTGACTTAGAATATAATATTTCCAGACAGATGAAAATATACAAAGGTTCCAACTAAAATATTTACAAGAAAGGTAAGAAAATTTGCTTATTGCTGTCTTTCATACGAGTTGCGAACATAACATATACTGAATTAAAATCAGCACGGATTCAGACTTATTACATAATTAACATTTTATATTTCTTCTTTATGTCGACTTCTATTCAGACAGGTTATCACTTATGGTTTTATGATGAAGACGTCCACCATTTTCTCCGTTTATTTGGAGGTTATCATGGTGGTCGACGGCCCTCTAGAATTTAGTGCATTTTAGGATTTCTGGTTCGATCCACCCTCTGAATATGATGTTTACAGAATTTGTTTTTTAATTACACAATGCTATCTTTATTGCAAGTTATTTGTCATCTATTGGTCTCTCCATTAGGTGCACTATCTAGAATGACTCTACGATATGTCGCAATGTTTTTTTCGTTTTTAATATTCTAAAGCGATGTTTCTTTCTTGCAGTGTCTTTACTTGTTTTCATAACCTGAAATCAATTTAATTAATCTCGATTCTGTCAATAACATATCGCCTGAAATAGGGTTTTGCTCACAAATCTAAAAAAACCAACTAAATGACCATCACGTCGCCTTTCCAAAGGGGAACTTAGAAATAATGAACCACCACACTGTTCTTATCTGATCTACATCTTTTACTTATTAACATTCATAAATCCAACATTTGGCCGCCAAGTACATTTAATATAAGATTGATTTGATCGTTCCAAGTTTTCATCGGCCTTCCTCTATTTCTAGTAAATATTTTAAACAAATTTATATCGAAATTATTGAAAGCTAAGGCTGTGGAATTTCATAGTATTGGACTAAGAAAATAACTTTGTTTATTATCCACATTTTTTATTATTTATTAATTTCTAAATAAATTATGTCTTTTCAAATGTATGTTTTTTCTAAATGACAATTTCATATGTTATTATCATTATGTTTTATTATTATTTATTTGTTTTTACTGATAATTTTTTTTAGTACTTATAAAAATTAGCCCAATTTAAGTTAAAAAAATTAATTATTTTATCGATTTTAAAGAAGCGTTTTTTATAATAGTCTTTCTTTGTTTAGTTTTTAGTATATTTTTACATCTGAAGATGGAAGTATCCTCCGAAACATGTCATGTTTTTTTAATATTTAGTGGATAATAAACAAAGTTATTTTAAATTTCTTAAGGAAATTTATGTTGTATCTAATGATATCTTGTAATTATTTTATCTTGTAACATATATAATATAATAGAAATTTGTTATCATCAACAACAGAAAATCTTTTTTTCTCGTTTAAAAACATTTAGATTTATGTTACTTTGAGATCTAAAGAAGGAGCTTACTCAAAATAATGTAATATATATATTTCGTGTCAACAGATATTTTCCGCTATCCTAAACCGTGTCCCTCATTATCTCTTTGAGAGTCTTACAGAGAATATACACATAAACCAAGATCTAATAATGTCATTTCGATTTAAGAATTCTCGTTCTAACTAACTAAGTTTTAAGAATATGAAAAGTTATTTCAAGAGTATAATAATAACAATATAAATATCAATTAAAACAACGATAATATTAATAATTCAGAATATTTTAGCCCACTGAATAATCGTAATTTTTAACTGCTTTCATAATATTAAGAAATAATGAATATGAATAGGAACTGGCAAAAGAAGGATAAAAGTAGAATAAATGTAGTAGAAATGAGATCTCTTAGGCGAATGTGTGGATACTCTGTGTATGATAGAGTGAGGAATGAAAATATAAGAAGTGAATGCGGTGCGAATGATGGTGTTATGAAAAAAATAATAAAAGGATCATTAAGATGGTTTGGACATATGGAAAGAATGAATGAAGAAAGAATAGTAAAAAAATTATATGTTAACGATGTAAATGCAACCAGAATTAGAGGAAGACCGAGGAATACGTGGCACGATAAAATAAATCAAATATTGAATGTCGGCCATGTGAGAAGTCGGAGAAATCGACGGGCGTGCACGACACGATGTATGAATATTGAGGAAGCGAGAGAAATATGTCAGGAAAGAAAAATGTGGCAGTCCATTATTTCTGCCTACCCCTTCGGGGAGACGGCGTGATGGTTAGTTAGTTAGTTAGTTTATGAATATGTTAATGGAACAAGAAATTGAGAAAGACCGAGGAAAACGCGAGATAATCAAATAAATAAAATATTAAAGGTCGAGAAGTCAAAGAAATCGAGGATGGTGCATGATACGTGTATGAATGTTGAGGAACGAGAGAAGTATGTCTAGAAATATAATAGTAGTGTAGTGGTATATTATTTCTGCCGAGTAAGTTTTGAAAATGTTTTATAAGACAACATTACGCCCAATTTTTCTATAATTTTTACCCGGTTTCGGCATATTGGTATTGTCGGCTGGAAAAATTGGATCCTAAATAAAAAAAATATTTTAAATTTGGCCTTTGATAAAAAAACTTGATTTTAGCTTATGGGAATATAAAAAATAATAAATTCATTAAAAGCATTGAGACTATTTGAAAATATTAATATATTTTAATTGTGATATTAGGATTAAGATTTTTTTTTAATCACAATAAAATTAGATAATATAAATAATATAATTGGAATTAGTCTTTTTAAAATGTACCTACTTTTAATTGTACAAGTATAATGCATTATAATCTAAAAGCACTTAAATGATAATAAAACTGATATTAATATATTGTGTAAACTATCCAGTGGCTGTACGTGAAATATATGGTATTTCATGTGATATAACAGCGCATATTATATAATAAATTAATCCATTATTATGGCCAAAACACTATGATATTTCAACATTATAATGTTTGATTTTAACCATTTTTATTTGTACGTATCACAATTAATTTTTAAGTTATCGCGATAGCTGTTTCGCCAACCTAGGTTGGCATCAGCAGGTATTACAAACAATAATTTATTTCATAAACTATACATATCTTCTAAATTATTATTTTGCATCTGATGATGAATGTTAATATGTCCAAGGTAATGATTTTTGAAAAAAAAAAGAAATCACGACACTCTGCAACATGAGCGTGAATGGTGAAAATTTCGAGCAAGTAGATGAGTTCGTTTATTTCGGTACGTGTTTAAAAGAGATGGGCGAGTAGAGAGGGATATTGAAAGAAGGGTTAGGGCAGGCAACAAAGTGAATGGTGCACTTTAAGTTGGCATCGCAAACAAAAACCTTAACAAAAAAGGTAGAATGGCAGTGCATAAAGTAGAATAAATGCAGTGGAAATGAGATCTCTTAGACGAATGTTTTGATACTCTGTGTATGATAGAATGTCGAATGAAAATATAAGAAGTGAATGCGGTGCGAATGATGGTGACGAACAAAATAATGAATGATCATTAAGATGGTTTGGACATATGGAAAGAATGAATGAAGAAAGAATGGTAAAAAAAATATATTTTAACAATGTAAATGGAACCAGAAATAGAGAAAGATCGAAGAAAACGTGGCACGATCAAATAAATCAAATGTTGAATGTCGGCCATGCGAGGAGTCAGAGAAATCGACGTGCGTGCATGCCACGATGTATGAATGTTGAGGAACCGAGAGAAATATGTCAGGAAAGAAAAGTGTGGCAGTCCATTATTACTGCTTACCCCTTCGGATAGATGGCGTGATGCTTAGTTTGTTAGTTTATTTATATACATATGGCGTTCGTTATACAGACACAGTCAGGACCAAATAAGATTTGAGGACTTCCGATAATAAGACATTGATAATGATATCAGACAGGACACTAAGAGATCGCGTAAGGAACATCAAAATAAGAGAGAAATGTGAGTCTGAGGATATTATAAGATGAAGTCATGTCTAAATAAAGACACCTTCGGAGTCTTCTTTATTGCAATATATAATAAGCCTCAAGGAACTCATCCTCGTAGGAGACCTCTTAAAAGATGGAAGGATAGCTGGGAATCCACCTCACAAATCCTTCGAAGAACAGACCACATAGCTTTACAGCAAGGAAGAAGAAGAAGATGATTAATTCTGTTATATCTACGTTGTACTATATTACATTCGTCCTTTAATTCCAAAATATCGCTGGTAAGCAAGTCCGCTATATTAATTAACCTTACATCATCTAAATATCTAAAAGATATGGTTACGATAGCAAAGTTTAATAAAGTTTCGTTGGGTTTTAAAAGGATTAGATAAACTCTTAAGCCAGTCGTAACTAATTTCAGTGTTAACTCACTTCTTCCCGCATTCGTTCCTGCTTAAAATATTTCTGAGATCAGTATCAGTGAAGTGAATAAACCGGCATTCATTTCATAATAATAATATATAATATAATAATAATTATAAATTGGATAATTTATAGAGCGCCATTATTATGAATTACCCATCTCAAGGGCTCTGTAAAAAATGCTCCGTTTTATGAACTAGTTAAAAATAAACATATTTAGAATGAGGGCTGCATCCAACACACTCGATCAACCCTTCTTATCTGGAAATGATAATTTGAAAATATGCGTTTTGAGTCTCGATCTAAACTCTGACTGATTCTCAATGCACTTAAGGTCTGCTGGAAGATTGTTCCAGGCTGAAGGGTCGGCTACCGCGAAGGCTCGGTCGCCAAAGGTAGGACAGCGTTTTGGCACAGTCAATCTACCGATCGCAGAAGTCTCACAATGATCATACTTTGTCTTCCTCTTCCGCTTTTTAAAGGACTGTGTCATGTTATTTCTCGGAGTCTGTTCCAGGGATATAGATGTTTAGCTGTCTTGCTATCTTTTAAGTGATCTTCCTGGGTAGATTGCCTGTTGGTATTTTATTTGCCGCTTAACTTATCACTCTTTCAGAACATGCTCTTTCCACATGCCCTCTCCATTAACGTCTTCTCAGTCTTACCCATTGCACAACATCTTCGACATGGCAGTTCTTCCTTTTTTCAAAATTTCTCACTCTGTGTTGGAGAGTCATTCCAGAAATATATAGAACAGCCCTTATTTCTGTGTTTTATATGAGATATTTGTCCTGAAGATGTCAGCCCTCATTTTCTCGGTGCCAACTATTTTATAATCATCAAGGCATTTTTACTGAATTCTAATACTCCTGCATTTTTTTAATCATCATATTTTAACAAACCATAGAACATTCAAGCAAATCATTATAATAATCAAACATGATTCACTATAATTATAATAAACTTATTTAAGTAGACCGAGGAAAACATGGCATGACCAAATCAATCAAATTTTAAAGGTCGGCCATGTGAGAAGTCGGCAGAATCGACGTGCGTGTATGACTCGCTTTATGAATGTGGAGGAAGCTCGAGAAGTGTGTCAAGACAGAGTAGTGTGGCAACCCGTTTTCTTTGCCTACGCTTTCGGGGAAACGGCGTGATGGTTTGTTGATGTTATAAGCTTTTATACCACTACTTCTTATTGCAATGTCCAAACTAAATATATTTATTTCTTCTTTATTCGCCATAACTTTGTGTTCGAAATGTTTAGTGTTTCTTTTTTTATATACTTAGTATACAACACTCACTTTATTAAAAAAATAAAAATAAAATATTAAACATGTTTCGGGCATACAAGCCCTTCGTCAGTGATATTATATAAATATAAGTATAATATTAAAAATATTATATATTTTTTTCGCAAATGTGGTCAGTTTTGAGAGATATTAAAAATTAATTAATAACATTTTTAATGCTTGTCAAGACTGATCATATTTATGAATTTTTAAAAATAATATTTTTAAAATTATTATAATATTCGTATAAAATATCACTGATGAAGAGCTTGTGTGTCCGAAACATGTTTGGTATTTTTTTATTATATATAAAGTGAGTTATATATACTTAGTATATTAAAAAGAATCATTAAATAAACGAATTTTATAAAAGCTTACATAATTAAAAAAACGACGACCATATTAGAAACATTCAAAATAACAATTATGAATAGGTATTGCTTTAAAATTATATTTATACTTTCGTATAAAGCACTTAATTTGTGTTGTGAGGTTATTAAATATAATAATAATACAAATAAAATTTCTATACTAGCCACTTTATTCGTCATAAACACCAACTGGTTTCGCTCCCGCAGGAGCTTCGTCAGGGCAACAGTATATTCGGTTCAGACCTGACTAGGCTCCGGCGGGAGCGAAACCGGTTGGTGTTTTAAAACGAATATAGTGGTTTATATAGAAATTTTAGGTATATAACTAACTAACCATCACGCCGTCTCCCCGAAGGGGTAGGCAGAAAGAATGGACTGCCACACATTTCTTTCTTGGCATATTTCTCTCGCTTCCTCAACATACATACATCGTGTCATGCACGCGCGTCGATTTCTCTGACTCCTCACATGGCCGATATTCAATATTTGATTTATTTGATCACGCTTCGTTTTCCTCTATTTCTGGTTCCATTTACATCATTAACATATATATTTTTTACCATTCTCTCTTCATTCATTCTTTCCATATGTCCAAACCATCTTAATGATCCTTTCATTATTTTGTTGACACTCTATCATACTCAGAATATCACACATTCGCCTAAGAGATCTCATTTCTACTGCATTTATTCTACTTTCATTCTTCTTTTGCCAGTTCCATGCTTCGCTTCCATACATAAGGGTCGGTAGAAAAACACCATTGTGTACTGCCATTTTAGCTTTTTTGGATATTTTAGGTATATTATTATTATATTTAATTATTTAGATTTCTGAACATTGTATTTAAGAAAATTTAAACAATTTTCATTCAATATTTTTCTTCTATTACATATACAGGTACTAACATAATTTCATACGGTAGTTGGACTTTCTATCAAGAGTGAAAAAACCATAAACAAATGATTTATTAAGGTAAGTGTTTCTTTCCACTTCACGTGAACATAAAATCATATTTCTCACTTAATAGCATCACTGATGCTTTATATTTATACTTTTTTTTCCATATTACAGATACCCTTCACATTTCTCACGTTTCACGTTATTTACGTTAACAAATTTTCGCAATATTTTATTCTCGAAATACGTATTATATTTCTTCCCACGTATTCAATATTTCGACCATTTGACTTCAAATACCTGGAAGAATATCGATTTCCACTTCACAGTGTCTACATTCGGGGTATGTACTATTCAAAATACTCGTATTTAGAGATGGGATTGAACGAAAAATATAATCGATTGAATCAAATATTTATAAAATCGATTCAATAATGAAATATTGTATTTTTATCAAAGATGATTTTCTTTAATTTCTATAATATATAAATTATGATTTTTTTTATAAATAAATTGAAACTCAGTATTATAACATATTTTTAGAGACTGATATTATGACGTTTTACTGATAATGAAATCATAAAATATTTGAAACTCGTCGAAAAAACTATGCAGAAAATGAAAAAAAAACGCATTTTATTCATAAAATAATCATAATTATGGAATTTTGCAATATAAATTTTTGTCACATTTTTTGACACATTGATTTAATGCCTTTGAAATGAAATCTTTTTTAACGTATGTATAACGTTATATGAAATTATTAAAATAAAAATTTAACGGTAATTTGATAGAGATTAAGCATATTTTATTATTAAATAATAACATCAAAGTTTATGTAAGCTCTCATAATACTTACTTTCTTATGACTTATCTTATTATCTTATAACTTCTTTCGAATAGAAAACAAATTGTTTTATTTGCTATAATATTATATTAATATGTTTATTTGTGTACTGATTTTTTTATTTTATTTATTAAGTAACATGTTTCAATTGGCAATATCATGATCAAATTTATGGAACCTCGATGTAACGATCCTTAGTAAAACGAAGTCCTCGATATAACGATTTTCGTTAAAAAAACTTCAGTCGTTCTTTCGTTTCGATGAAATGAAAAGAACATGTGGAATAAATAGAAAAAATATGTGTTTAGGAATTTAAGAAAATTATTTTAGTTGCATTATTTACAACGAAATTTTACGAAGCAATTCCAAATAACAACTTTTACTTATTAAATATGTACATTTTCTTCATTCCGTCATACTAAATACATTGTTTTATTTCATTGATCAAGCAAATTCAAACACTTACAAATTGGTTTCGAGAATACCTCGCAAGACGAAACAAATTTGCTATTTATATTTTTATATATAAATAAAAAAAATCGCTGTTAAACCGACGAAAACATTATAATGGAGTTTTACAAAATAAAAACCACAATCAACATACCTATTATACATAATATATAATATTATACTCGTATAGCACGAAATGTAAGATGTGAGATATGGAAAAAATAACATTGCTCTTATCGTGAGGGTGTTCACGAATTCGTTATAATTTGATCTAAATAGATCTCCGTTGCCACTTCGTTTAGAAGACGAATCGCCTTCAATACAGGAGAACTTCGAAGCGCCTCTGTGCGGCAATTTGGGGCATAAAATAAGAAAAAACCCACTCACTCTGCTATATGGTAGGTGTGGGGAACGTAAATATTTAGTTCTCTCAGTATTCCTGGATAGTTAATACCCCCGGATAATAGTTTAACAAAGTGCTTACCTAGAAACATATTTAAATAAATGATTTATTTACTGTTTAGTCGAAACATTGTTATATTATATAATATCACAATTGATTTAATTTCAATGAAATTGTCACGACAGCTGTTTCGCTAGCTAATGTAAGCATCATCAGGTGTTAAAATCAACAGTTGATCGTTACACCTGATGATGTTAAAATTGGTTAGCGAAACAGCTGTCGCAACAATTTAATATAAGTTAAATTTATTGTGATATTATTTATATAACTTAGTTTCAATTAAACAGTAAATAATGTTGAAATATCTAAGCGTTTCCATCAAAATAATAGATTAAATTATTTAAATAATCGGTTATAAAAACCGTTACGAAACATGTCATTCCTTGACATATTCATTCCAATAAAACTTCTAGAAAACGGACGTTTTCATTCGTATTAATGATTTAATATGGAGTTTTACATCATTGTTCAAGAAACAATAAATTATTCGATAGTGTGTCATAAATCGAACAGACCAAATGGTTTTTGTGATTCCCATTACTGTAGTGAACGATTCTCAGTAAGTATTCCTTTGTATTATTATTGACGGTAACCTACAACTTTTTCAGTGTCACCGAACAGTCATTTGTCATGAAATATCACGAAGTTGAACAAATTTAATATTCAAATTGGGTCGGGCTCCTCGCAAACGCCGATTACGTTTAATTATGTTAATTGCGCTGGCTTAAGGGTTAAATAAAAAAAACAACATTACGTTTATGGTAAAGTAAATTGAAGACATAAAGAAACAGTTAAAATATCCTTGTTACGTTTACATGCACGCGGTAGCGCAAGAGAAAGAAATAAGAAGTTATTGCTGTATTTAAAGTGATTGTAAGTCTTATGAATAAAGGGGTGAGGGAAAGTCAGATGTATACAAAAACCAGTATTTTCAATAAAAAAAATTCAGTAATTCAATGTATTTTATAAAATCAACAATATAAAATTAGTATTTAATGATTTGACTACAGTGGGTCAGTATTGCATTTGAACGGGTGGAAAAATTTAAATAACTCGGCAGCGTACTAACGCAATCTCTTGACCTCTCTTAGATGTAGAGATAAAATGCAGAATTGAGGCAGCAAGAACTACGTTTAATAAAATAAAATTACTCTTCTGTAATGATAACGTAAACTTGAAACTCCGACAGAGAATGATCAAATGCTATGTGTGGTCTGTTTTATTGTACGGGTGTGAAACTTGGACCCTGAAAGTTAACTCAATGAACAGACTGGAAGCATTTGAAATGTGGCTCCATCGCCGAATGCTCAGAGTTCCCTGGACAGACATGGTTACCAATACCAAAGTCCTGAGGCGAGCTAGAGTTGTTATCAACTATCAAGGTTCGAAAGATCTCACATCTGGGTCACATACTGCGTGGGGAAAAGTACCACCTTCTCCAACTGATATTGGAGTCACTTTGCTACAAATCAATCCTTTGGATTGCAATTAGGGGAGAATTATTTGATATTACATTTATTATTCTTTTTTTAAGGTTATTCCATCTTCTGGGTAGTTAAGTAACTACCCAGTAGACGACCAGAATTTTTCATTAATTGTTGCTTAAATATTGATGTTAGTCTCGGTATTAAGCATTTTATATTTTGTCCTACCTAGAGGGGGATATAAAAGGTCAGAATAACTACAAAATAATCAAGATTGAAGAAACATTAAATAACACTTAAATAATATAAATTTTCTAAAGCGTAAATGAGTCATAAATCCTGAATATTTAATAAGATTATTTTAACGTTAATAAAATATTGTATTAAGCAGCAAGTCTGGGATGTGAAAATTTAAATTGAGTGATAAAAACGTTATTAATAATGTAAGGGTTTTAAGGATTTTAGACAACTAAGCGCTAATGATTTTGGTTAATATTTTATATCTGTAATGACGCATAAAATGGTGGTTTAATTAACGTGGTTTGTAAGTTACTACCTCAAACTGTCGGCCGTGAAAATTTGACGTTTTGCCTCGGAGTAACTTAATTTTAATTCTATCTTTTTAAGACACCGCGACCCAGAAAATTTTATTCTTGGAACGAGGAAAAAATGATGAGGGTTTGAGAGAATCAATATAATCTAACTTACGAACAATCACGCCGTCTCTTTGAAAGGGTAGGCAGAAAGAATGGACTGCCACACTTTAACCGATGCGGCACTCCATCGTTCTCTTTTCGCCCCTGCGGGAGACGCGGTGTGATGGATTGCAAACCTCATCGCCACCAATAGCAATCTCCCGTGCACACTTCGATCGTCCAACGTCCACAAAATAAATCTAAAACAAATAATCCAAAATAAAATAACAAAATAAAAATAATATAACACATTATGTTCTTTAAGATGATGCACATGTTGTCAGCTGGATGATCCGGACTTTTGTGATTATTTCAATTATATTCCACCTATTAACATATATTGTTTTAAGCGCCCATCAATAAAATCAGTTTTCATATATTAGATACATTTTTTCGGATAAATAATTTTAATATGAAAACAAACAATGAAAATAAAAAAAAAAAAAATTGTAAAAAAACTTTTTAAAATGTACATAATTAATATTTTTAATTTAAATACCTTGGTAAAAAATAATTTTAAATTAAGAAACAAAAAAAAATTGTTACAAAATTTCTTTACTATTAAGTATTTAGTGTGCTTCCATTTGTGTTTATGTTCGACCGGTTTTGGCAGCTTGCTGACATCTTCTGGTGGCAGCAAGCTACCGAAACTGAGCGAACATAAACACAAGTGGAAGCACACTAAATACATAATAGTAAAGAAATTTTGTAACAATTTTTTTTTGTTTTCATTATTTAAAATGTATGTATCGTAAAAAACAACAAATGTTAGTGGATTTTACTTAGTGTGTTTTAAATGTTTTTTTTTAAATTATTTTTTTCATTATTTACAATGAAAATTCTACGTACCATGAAATTTCAAATAACATTTTTTTTATATAATATTTTTATTATAATTTCGAATTTTTCTGTTCTCCGTATGTTTCGAAGGTTTTATACCTTCATCATAGAAAGAATAAATAAACCATTATATTATTCGGTTTATATAGTTCTCCCGATGATGCCTGTAACTCCTCTCCTCTAGTTCTAGACGTAGACCTCCTCCATCTGCTATCATGTCTGTCGATCTTAGGAAATATGCATCCATTCGTACCGGTATTCAAAATAAGAAGCCAGCTTATAGGGCGTTTTGCCCATCTATCATCAGAGCTGCGACATGGCCTACCCAGCGCCATTTTAGCGCTGCCACTTTTCTGATGTTATCCAATATACTCTTCTGGCTCTAATGGTGATGTTTCTCACCCGGTTCACTGACAATTATTCGACTCTTTTATACAACCTACAACAACAACAACAAACAACAATCACGCCGTTTCCCCGCAAGGGTAGGCAGAGAGAATGGACCGCCACACTACTCTATCCTGACATGCTTCTCTAGCTTCCTCAACATTCATAGAGCGAGTCATACACGCACGTCGGTTCTTCAGGCTTCTGACATGACCGACCTTTAAAATTTGATTAATTTGGTCATGCCATGTTTTCCTCGGTCTACCTTGAATCCGTACTCCATTTACATCATAAACGAATACTTTTTTAACCATTCTTTCTTTACCCATGCGCTCCATATGTCTGAACCAACGCAGCGATCCTTTCATAAGTTTGTTCATAATACATTCTTTTGCTCTACATTCCTTTCTAATATCAGCATTTGAGATTGTGTCGCACATTCTAGCACACATACGTCTTAGGGACTTCATCTCTACCGCATTTATTCTGCTCTCATCTTTCTTCTACTAGTTCCATGCTTCTCTTCCATACACAAGGGTTGGGACCAGAACTTCATTGCGAACGGCCATTTTCGCTTTCATTGATAAATTCTTGTTTCCAATAACTATGTCTAAAGCTCCATTCGCTTTGTTACCCGCACCAACCCTTCTTTTAACATCACTGTCCATTCGGCCATCCGCTGTGAACATGCTACCTAAATACACCAATTCCTTCGCCTGTTCCAAGTTCTCTTCATTCACACTTATATTACAAACTAAAACTTGCTCTTCCCTTTCAAAAACTAACACCTTTGAGTTTCCGACATTCATCTTTAAATCGTTTGACTTGCATACCTCATATATTCTCGACACCAAGACTTGTAATTCGGCAATGCAATGGCACGGCACCTATAATGTTAGCAGAATCAGCTTATTATAATGAAAATGAATCAAGTCGTATCAAGAATTGAAGTTCCCTGAAACAGGAGCTGGGCGTTCTGTTCGATAGACCATCACCCGGTTAATGCTAGTAATATAAAAACACTGAATTCACTGATGATGCTGTGAAGTTCATTACGCGATGACGTCTTAAGAGCATCACGCTATCTCTCGTGTCGAAAAGATTCCACACATCATGTTTATTATGGGTACTCAGTTTCATCTCGTGCGTCACGCTTTAATATTTTATTTACGATATGAAGGTTATAAATAAATAAAATAAGAGAAAATGTCTTAGTACATTTGTTCCAAATAATATCTAGAATATACCGTTATCTTTTGCCTGTAATACCTTCTCGTATTACAGCATTGTGAGGGAAAGCTCATTAAATTAAGCTGCTGAGTTTTTCTTTGAAGGTATTACGTTTCTTTCACGTGTAGGCACTGTAAAATTTGCGGATTTGTAAAGAACGTGTGATTTAATTTAGATGCTGTAAATCACGTGCGGCGGATGAAAATATTAAATACTCGGTGTCCTAATTAAATAATTTCATAGAAAAATATGTAAATCATGAGGAATTATTTATGGTATAGTTAATTGAATTATGCTCCTCGCTAGATTTTATCCTAGGGATTGGTTTGAGGGCTTGACAGAATCAATAAAATCAGTTTTCACATACTAGATAAATTTTTGTTGCATCAACTTGAAGTCCACAAAAATGTATCAATTTTCCTAGTTTTTTGGGGTACCACTAGGGCTTTTTAATCTGATAGTTTTTCAATGCTTTCTACATTTGTATGCAGCAGCTTATTTGAACTCAATTATTTACATAACTTTTTAGCTATTGATTCTCATGGTAGCTAATCTATTTAAGATTAGCAACCTATCACATGTCACGAAATTTAAACATTTTTCAGATGGATTAAATGAGTGTTTTTTTATTTATTTAACGTTATATATGTTATATTTCAAACGTTATATATAAATATGTCAGCTATCTTCAAATTTTAAATCCAATATATTAAATACGAATCCTCTTGAATAACTGTTATACAAATATTTATATCCAGCAATTTTACATAACTATTTAAAGATTATTTTTGGATAGAATCATGTTTACCACCCCCTGTTATGTATGTTTATAAAGGACTCAGTTTGTAATAGTGTCACTAGTCTGTCGATGCCAGCGAGCCTGGCGAAACCGGTAGCTGTCGAAATAAAGCCAAAAGTGGAAGTAGTTAAAAAACATGGTTTTTTATTATTATTATGAGGAACTTTAAGATGTCGTATTCCAATAACGATATTGCCAATGTTTGGAATATGTGGTTCAAACAACAATAATCATAATTTATCATCATAAATATTCATAACTTAACCGTTTACTCCAATTTCCCTAATGTTTATGTAATTCTTATTATTCTTTCACACGAGAAGCTTGCGGTACGTTCATGTGAAAACACTATTTCACGTATTATAACGTTTGGATATTATCGATTGTTTTAAAGAGTTTTCGAAGTTATTAATATAATATTTGCTTGTTGACACAATGTTCCCGAAATACAATATTGTTAACATCGCGTAAATTAAACATCGGTGAATGAGTCGGCCTGTTTTATATTTAGAGTTTCTTAAGCACGCAGTTTTATGGGGTTGAGAATATTTTTAATTGAATGCTTTGAGAGGACTTGAAACTTGTTCGATCGAAAAATAATAACTCTCGAGCTTATTCAGTTCCGCTAATGATGTTTAAAGTTGGCATTTTAAAGTGTACCCCTTGAAAATGTTTGGTTTTATTAATAAATACAATGAAGAAATATTTTAATCAATTGAATAAAACTTTATATTTTCAAAATACTTATATATATATGTTGTTATTAGAAAATTCCCCAGAAACTGGTCGAAGCCACAAACCTAGGCGGAATTAAACTAAATTTATGCTATTAAGAAATTTTTAACGTTTTTCTATTTTTATATACTTTGTAACTAACACTCAATTTTTAAACAAATTAAAATTAAATATCAAACATGTTTCGGACTACCCAGCCCTTCCTCAGTGATATTATAATTAACTAACTAACCATCACGCCGTCTCCCCGAAGGGGTAGGCAGAAAGAATGGACTGCCACACTTTTCTTTCCTGACATATTTCTCTCGCTTCCTCAACATTCATACATCGTTTTATGCACGCGCGTCGATTTCTCTGACTTCTCACATGGCCGACATTCAATATTTGATTTATTTGATCGTGCCACGTTTTCCTCGGTCTTTCTCTATTTCTGGTTCCAAATACATCAATAATTTATATATTTTTTAACATTCTTTCTTCATTCATTCTTTCCATATGTCCAAACCATCTTAAAGATCCTTTCATTATTTTGTTCATGACACCATCATTCACTTCTTATATTTTCATTCGACACTCTATCATACACAGAATATCCACACATTCGTCTAAGAAATCTCATTTCTACTACATTTATTCTACTTCAACCTTCTTTTGCCAGTTCCATGCTTCGCTTCCATACATAAGGGTTGGTAGAAGAACACCATTGTGCACTGCCATATAGATACATAAAATTTTAATATCAATATAATATCATTGAGGAAGAGCTGGGTAGTCCGAAACGTGTTTGATATTTAATTTTAATTCTTTAAAAAGTGAGTTGTATTCAAAGAGTATATAAAAAAATATATATACTAGTGTAAAACATGTACAACACAAAGTATGGCGAACATAGAAGAATTTTTTCATGAATTATTTTATTTACAATACTGCCAGCCATGCCAGCACTATTTTTTATTTGAAGGCATGTTTCGATCCTTCTTCAACGTACATATTTTAACAATAAATTAATACAGTTTCGTATCTTATGTAGATGTATTTATTTTATGACACAATTTCGTAAAGAATTGGCAGATTTTTGTAACTTAGATTTTTTACAATAATCGCCTTCACGCCACATTGTGTTGTAGATTCATATTAAAATAAATTGAATTACACTTTAGAGACAAATATAGAATACATTTTAAGTGCGAGTGTTACAACGAACGCTAAAATGTAAAAAAAAAATCAATTAAATAAAGCATTGTGTTATTAAATATATATTTCTAAATAAGTGGCGATTCTATGTTAATGTATTGCTAAAATTTGTGCATCAAAGAAATACCGAAATATGTCTGAAAACATAAATTTGTTTTGAAAATACAATATATTATCCATATACTTTGATATATTTTTGTAATACCTGATGATGTCAACATAGGTTGATAAAACAGCTGTCGCGTAAAATAAAATACAATTGTGATACAAAAACAAAGTTATTTAATTTAACAATATTAAATGTTAAGGTATCATAGTGTTTCGGCCAAAACAATGGACTATATATTATTCAATTTATTCAAATGTGAGTCTAGCACAAAAAGTGGAGGCGAATATATAAAAATAACGAAGCAAGCTTAAATATTATAAAAAATATTGATATAATAGTCAAACAATAGTATAAAACAATTACCTGTAAGTAATCTAACCTATCGAAAATAATTTCATAGAACATAAAGTGGGAATACTCTAATGTTCAGTGAGGGTGTATTCAATAATCTTAAGCATTCACTCTCAAACATAAACCAATAAATCTTATTAATCAATCGGTTCACCCTTTCTATTGTTGGGATGTTTTTGACAATATTCCACGATGAATTAGAAGCATTTAAACATTTTAATGTGATTAATATGTTTAATAGAATTTAGATTTTAATGGTAATACAACATTTTATATAGATTTTGTGTGTTTTAACTTTATGCGAGAGTGGAGTAGGTTAGAGATATTGTTCAACTTATTTTATTAAGAGAGATGATCTATTTATATACTACCATAATGGATCCGAAATCCCTTCGCTATTACTATATTCGAGTATATGTATATACAATGTATTAATTAAATTAATACAGATATAAATTCGTTTATGCCATTCCACGGAAAACACTCGACAAAGTGTTTCTCCAAATACAAGATGTTTTACAATAAAATTCATAAATGATTTAAATTTTTGCTTGAACGCACGTGCAGTAATGTCATAACAATTTTTAGCTGTCAATCAAATTGATCGCCATCTATTGGTGACTTACATTTTACACAATTAAACACTCACACCAAACAAAATTAGTTCACACTAATATAGACTGTCTATGGAGCTACATTTAAAATGCTACTATAAGATTTATTGTGTTCACTTTGCAGGTCCAGGTCTTTACTCTATATAGCAATATGGACCAAATAAAGTACTTGACCATTCTCTGTAAAGCATAATATATCTTATGTTTATTTTATCTATATATATATACTTAAACACTTTATTTGCGAAAGTTTAGTAACTTTTAACTAAGAAGGGTACGAAGTTTTTAACGAGAGGGTTCTTACTCTAAATGTAAAAAAGAACATATTTCAATGTACAAAGTTCATTTATTTTTCAATGCTCGCAGCACCCAGGGCTAAAATTAAGGCCGCCGCGTGATGTATTATGCGTATCTAGTGCAATATGCCTGAACAAATAGGGTTGGAAGGGGTGGCTTGGGTGGATGCAGGGAAAATAGTGGGGGTGGGATTGAAATGTTTTAAGGATTTATCTTCGCTAGCGAGCTTACTGAGAAAAATGTTACATACCGTATTCAGGGCTGGACTTTTCATGTCAATATTTAAATTGGTCTTTTTAATAATTCTGCATATATTTTTTAAAATTAATGTGTAATTTTATGGCAATAATGTAAATATTTTTTATTGTAGAATTTTTTTTCAAATTGTATATTTAGTTTAAATCAAAGTATATTTGTGTATTTGACCGGTTTCGGTTGCTCGCTGCATTTTGCTATCTCATTTTTTATTGCTTTACTACTGTTTTGATTGATAAATTAAAAACGTATTATTATTTTTCATTAAATTTTGTTTTATATATTATACATCAGGTCAATATTTTTTAAGTTTAGATAAAAAAATACCAAATATTTCGTTGTACAAAAACTGTCTTCTAAAATCTGAAGATTTTATAAAACATTTTATTTTCTTTTACCAAAATAATCTCATTTTCGCTAAAATAAAAAAAAATCTGTTTTTCTGAAAATTATGTCTGACAAAGAAAGTATACGGTAACGATGTGAACGAAGCAGGAAATAAAAGAAGACCGAGAAAATCGTGGCATGATCAAATCAATAAAATATTCGAAGTGGTCAAGGTGCACAAGGTACTGTACGAATGATGAAAAAGTGGGATTCTGTCGATAAAGTTATAACAGTGTGTAAGACTGCTTGATTGTTAATAAGTTTTTTTTATTCACGAGAGCGTTTAAATCTCTTGATGTGACACTGTACTACCTTTCTGGAATTAGGTTAACCCTTTTAGAACAAGGGACCCTTTACCGGACTGATTACAAATCTAAATTGAGTGTGATTTCGGATTCAACACTTTATACATAATAATATTATCATACATAGGCGCCTAAATGTTAGGCAATCGTAATGACAAATTCTTAGTCATATAGTATTCCGTTTTTGTTATTTGTTCGTATTATAATATTATGTGACTGAATTTATGTATATTAATTAACTAACTGACCATCACGCCGTTACTTCGGAGGGGTAGGCAGAAATAATGGACCGCCATACCGTTCTGTCCTGACATGCCTCTCTAGCTTCCTCCACATTCATGCATCGTCACATGCACGCTCATCGTTTTTTCCGACTCCGAATGTGGCTGTCTTTCAGTATTTGATTAATTTGGTCATAACATACTTTCACACACTGCTTGTATACAACATTTTAACCATTCTTCTCTCGTCCATTCGTTTCATATGTCCAAACCATCTGAAGGATCCTTTTTTAATTTTACTTATGATGCAATCATCTGCCATACATTTCTTGATTACTTGCGTTCCCAACAGAGAGATGATGAAAAATTTACCTTAATTCTCTTTTTAGATGTTTTGTCTTTTAACTGTAACTAATTTTGTTTTATACGCATTTTTGTTTAAATTTTATTTTTCATACAGCTCCGCTCTGTTTAGAATAAGGTAGCGTCGACTGAGAAGCGAGCCTTTTATAGCAAGGACCAACAAGTGGAGACTAACGAACACGATAAATCCGTACTATTTGCGCGGAGATGTTGCTAACACGGATCCAGGGAAAAGCTTTTCCTTACTATGATAATGTTCTATGTGCAAAATGATAAAAAAATCTCATTTCATTGTTGCTAATTTTTTAAAGTTATTTATTACATTTTGTTTATTGTTTTTTGAACAATTGTTTATTTTTTTATATACTTTGTATACATCACTCACTTTTTAAACAAATTAAAATTGAATATCAAATATGTTTCGGACAACCTACCCCTTCCTCAGTGATATTATATAGATAATTAAAATATTATAACATTTCTTTTACATATATACGCCATAATTTGTGCTGTTATGATGATTTATTTAAATTTTTCTTCTTTATTCACTTTGTATAACAGCACTTATATTAAAAAAAAATATTATGTAGACATGTTTTGGACAACCAGTCCTTCTTCAGCGATACATATTATAAAGATACATATTTAAAATGTGTGTTTTATAATATTTAAAATATGTATCTTTATAATAAATATCACTGAAGAAGGACTGGTTGTCCGAAACATGTCTATGTAATATTATTTTTTTAACGTAAGTGTTATATACAAAGTATATAAAAAAGAAAAAGAAAAATATTATAAAATTGTTTACAAATATGGTCAGTTTTGACAGATGTTATGAAGATTTATTCTGTATCTATATAATATCACTGAATAAGCGCTGGGTAGTCCAAAACATGTTTTATTATAAAATTTTTATTTGTTTAAAAGTGAGTGCTGTATACAAAGTACATAAAAATATATACGAGTATATAAAACATCTACAACACAAAGTATGGCAAACATAGAAGAAATTGTTTAAAACCTCAGTTTTGTATATTAAATTCTAATGAAAAAACGTCTGTATTCTAGAAGTTTTATTATAGTTTATAGGAATGACATATTTTGCCATCTTCTTGTCTTGTGATACCTCTGTGGGGCATAGGGCCTCAAGGAACCTTTTCCACCCGCCTCCATCGCATGCCTGATTCCTAAGATCATTCCGGGGGGATCCTAGCATCCATCTTGCCGGGGTCTTCTCCAGGTGGCTCTAGGTCTGCCTTGTTTCTTCTTTTCCCTCATAGGGGACTCAATTTTGTTCGTCATTTTATAAGACGTATGCTTCATATTGTTCGTCATTTTAGAATACATCTGTTAAATTTTAGTCGATATTTTATAACACATTTGCTCCATTCTGGTCGTCATTTTATAACAGCTCCATAATGGTAGTTATTTAATGAACAAACATTTTTAAAGTATTTATATTAAGAATGCCTCTGCAGTGTGGCTATATTTAATATTGTTTTATTTAAAGTTCAAAAAACCTATAAATCTTCTAAAATTGGGGTGTTTGAAATCAATTCTTCTTCTTCTTCTTCTTCTGCTTTATTAAGGACTCTGTCCTGTTATTTCTCGGAGCCTGTTCCTGGGATGCAGATGTCCAACTGTCTCGCCACCTTTTAAGTGGTCTTCCAGCTGGCCGATTTCCTGTTGGTACTTTATTTGCGGCTATATTGATCACTCTTTCAGAACATGCTCTTTCCACACGATCTCTGCAATAGCGTTTTTTCAGTCTTCCCCATCGCATGACATCTTCTACATTGCAGATCTCTCTAATTTCAGAATTTCTTAATCAGTCTCGGAGTGTCGTTCCCGCAACGGATCGGAGAGTCCTTATTTCTGTGGTGGACTTTTTTTTCTGATGGTGTCAGCTCTCGTTTCTATTCCATATGTCATTATAGAACGTACGCATGTCTTGTAGATTTGAAGCAATCAACTGTGATTAAATATTGATTTTGAATTAATCTATTAATTACAATTTCTATAGAACCTATGTTAATGATAATTATGTATTGACGAAAAAAAGTTTAATGTATAATATTAAAATGAATAAAAGTTTAAATAAGATGGAACGCTGTCAAACTGGGCATTAGAAATGGGAAACTTAATACCAAGCGATAATATCAAAGATAAAAAAATGCTGAAGAGATTACGAATGTTTTATGTTGGGGAAAGAACCAGAAGCATTTGCCATCTTATTTTATTTTAGCCATCTTGTTTTGTTCATTCTTTTCGAGATTCTTGTCTTATTCACTATTTTATTATTTGAAGGACCTTAGTAGATTAGTAGATGAAGATAATGATAATAATTTCCAGTATGTACTTTTGAGTGTTTTTTTTGTTAATTGTACGTATGTTATGAAGCTATTAAACTTTCATCTTCAGACTAATAATAAACAATAAAATATTGTTTAATGAAGCAAGGTACCTAGGTTTCTTTTAAGTGTGTGTTTTTTTAAACATCAGTAAGCATTCCCTTTTTGCAAAATTTACTGTTATAAATAACTACAGGTTAAATCATATTTATTGTTTCTTGAATACTGATGTAAAACTCCATATAAATAAGTAATACGAATAAAAACATTAGGACGTTTTCGAGAGGTTTTATTATATTTTATGTAAAAGGCGTGTTTCGTCTTTATAAGGCATTATCAAATGTTTAGCTCTCAAAGGCATTTTGATAATGTCTAATTGTCATTCACATAAAATATAATAAAACTTTTAGAAACATATTGATTTGATATATTATTGTAACACCTGATGATGTCAACATAGGTTGATGAAACAGCTGTCGCGTAAAATAAAATACAATCGTGATACAAAAACAAAGTTATTTAATTTAACAGTTTAAAATGTTAAGGCATCATATTGTTTCGGCCAAAACAATGGACTATTTAAGAAACATATCGATATGGAAAAAGGGAAAAACGATTAATACTAATTTAATAAAACCTTTTTTTTAACTACTTCCACTTTTGTCTTTATTTTGGCAGCGACCGGTTCTGCCAGGCTTGCTGGCATCGAGAGATTGGTCAATTAAGGCACAATTATTAATGTAAACGGAAACAGAAATGTTAAATTAAATTATGACATTTTTTAATTGACGCCATGACCACCGCGACCATATGACATTTTTTAATTAATTTAACATGGGTGGAAATTTTATTATAATAAATGGAAATATCATGTTTAGCCAGTTTTAGGTAAGCATAATATTATAGCATAGTATATTTTACACATAAATTATAATAAAACGTCCAGAAATGCACGTTTTCATTCGTATACAGTATTTAATATGGAGTTTTAAATAATAGTTCAAGAAACAATAAATCAGGGAAAAATAGTATGAATTCATAAAAAATATTTATTTAATACAATTAAAAATACCTGAATTTATAATAATCAAATGATTTAACTGAAATCTCTTGATGGAAGATCAATTTAAATAATAATTAAATATAACGATGTTTTTTTAATAACTACTTCCACATCTGTCTTTATTTCGACAGCGGCCGGTTTCGCCAGGCTGGCATCGACGTATTTAAATGCAGAAAATTTTACATAAGTATTTTATTATTTCTCTAGTATAGAATCATGTTTGCCACCCCTGATATATGTGTATAAAAGGAAGAGAGTGAATGGCAGTGTCACCAGTCTGTCGATGCCAGCAAACCTGGCGAAACCGGTCGCTGACAAAATAAAGACAAATGTAGAAGTTGTTATAAAAAACATCGTTTTATCTAACATTTATATAAATTGACACGATTATAAACAACATTTAATTAAACCCTTAAATGCGACATTTAACCCATCATATTATTTATATTTTGAACCTTATATTATTAATTATTTTAATTTGTATTTTTATTAAAATATTTTAAATTTAAACGAGAGCTGCTTTAATTCAAGTATTTTTTATACCACGACTTATAAATACAAATAGGAAACAAAAAAGTTTGTTTTAATAATTCTATCCGAGGTTTTCTTAAATTGTGAAAAATAATCTAAAATGTTGTACATAGAAGTTAGGTAGGTTTTCTTTTATTTTGAACGTAAAATTAGAGTGTTTTTTCCTCTGTAAACACCGTTCAGCTTCTCCACAAAATTAAATGTCATGCATAATTATAATTTTGAATATAAAAACCGCGATGGATAAGTTTTTCCCCCTGGTTTACTTGACAGGATGGAATCTGTGTATTCACTGAAGTGGTAAAATTAAAATTTAATGGTCTCCTGTAATAAAAGAAGCTACGCATCTTTGTAAAAAGACAATTTTAATTTTCTAAATTATTCGTAATGGTTTTGCCAAAGAAAAGTCACAATTATTAATGTAAGGGTCATTTCATAAAACATTATAATAACTTTTTTCTATATTCACCATACTTTGTGTTGTAATTGCTTTATTTCTCTTTTTATTTTTATACACTTTGTTTATACATCACTTTCATTTAAAAAAATACATAGAAATGTTTTGGACAACCAGTCCTTCTTCAGTGACACATATTATAAAGATACAAATTTAAAATATTATAAAATTGTTTACATGATCTGACAGATGTTATAAAGATTTATTTTGGAACGTTTATGCTTTTGTTATAACAAATATTATAAATAATTAAATAATTAAAAGTAATTTTTTGGGTTCAGGTATTTACTTATAATATAACAAAGGAAATAAATCAAAGATTGGACTTTACGTTAAATTTATTTGATTATTTATAATATTTTTATTATTTTTAATTGATTTTTTAATTATTAAAATTTCGAGATTTTTCAAAGTTGTATTAAAGGCAAAATTTCATCGCCATTTTCTTTATTCATTATAATAACATTTATCATTTATTTGAGGTACATATTTTATAATTCGAAATTCTCAATTTATCAACATAAAAAAAAATAGAACAGAGAACCGATGTGCTCGTTTGACACGAGGTACGGATATTGAGGAGTGTTCTTCTTCTAATACATTAGGTTATATCTGATCAGTGTGGCGAATGTTTTCTTGCCACAATGATTTCCCGGGAAGTGTTACTAAAGTGGTTTCCTATTGAATTCTCTAGGGATTTTTTGTGGGGTTACAACCTCTTAGCCAGTGGATCTGAGTTTTGTGGCGCTGAAGATACTCCATAAAGGAGTGTAAAGAAGTATATACTTATGATAAATAGTTCATCTTTACATCTTCTCTGCTAGTCTCAAAGAGAAAACTGGATGAAAACTTTGTTAGTAATTATATCATAATAAGCCATGGAATTGGTAACCTTAAGAAATTTTTACGATTTTTTTGGGCCTCCGCCCGCATTCTCCAATTCGAAACACCAATCACCCAAGAGATCTCCCTCCGAATTATCCATCCATCTTATATGGATCTACCCTGCGTCATCTATCCCCTCGTGAGTTTCGAATCTTTTTTGTATTGTTTTTTTTTTCATTTGCTGAAGGTATCCTGACCCTTGATGGCGATACATTAAAAAAAAATTGTAAATGTATGGTTTATCGTAAAGACTTCTCAGTTAACTAACTAACTAACCATCACGCCGTCTCCCCGAAGGGGTAGGCAGAAATAATGGACTGACACACTTTTCTTTCCTGACATATTTCTCTCGCTTCCTCAACATTCATACATCGTGTCATGCACGCCCGTCGATTTCTCTGACTCCTCGGGTAGCCGACATTCAATATTTGATTTATTTGATAGTGCCGCGTTTTCCTCGGTCATCCTCTATTTCAAGTTCCATTTACATCGTTAACATATAATTTTTTTAACATTCTTTCTTCATTCATTTTTTCCATGTGTCAAAACCATCTTTATGATCCTTTCATTATTTTGTTCATTACACCATCTTTCGCACCGCATTTACTTCTTATATTTTCATTTGACACTCTATCATACACAGAGTATCCACACATTCGTCTAAGAGATCTCATTTCTACTGCATTTATTCTACTTTCATCCTTCTTTTGCCAGTTCCATGCTTCGCTTCCATACATAAGGGTCGGTAGAAGAACACCATTGTGCACTGCCATTCTAGCTTTTTTGCTTTTTATTACTTCTCAGCTCTTGTTTATAAATAATCATTTTTTTACAAAATCCGGCAGCGCATTTTCGCCCCACTTGCTCAGCACCCAGCATTCTACATCATAAACAAATACTTACTAATACAATTATTTACAAGTACTTGTTACTTGTATAAACTTAATGATATTTCATCATTCGATATTTAGACGAAAGTAGAACATATAATATATATTTACATCCCCTTTAATTGGTGCCTGAGGTTTTATGATTGTAATATTTCTGTTTTTATTGCTATGAAATGTGCTCGCGAGCACTTAACAGGAATTGCTTTAGGGGGGTTATCATTACGAAAAAACATTTTTCCAAGTATTCATTAATCGAATCCTTGAAAGCCGTTCTACGTATCACTTAATGTAATTTAATATCCATAATACAAATTGTACTAAATAATATTTTGCTATATTATAATATTTCGTTGAATATATCTTGATAAATTAATACAATATTAAACTGTCCGGTAGTGAACTTTTATTAACTCAACATAATAATCTTCTTCTTTCTGTGTTCTGTCAGGTCTCCCCAACGTTGACTATCACCCTTATAGTGATGACCTGGGAAAATATATCCAGAGTGGTATCCCCTTGCCTTCTCTGGAGGATTTTCTATCGAGGTTACCTTACCTTAGCTGGGTGTATCCAGTTTTATGGCGCTGGAAGCTCGCCATTCATCCTCTCTCTATCTGCTATGGCACTTAGTAATGTGTGCCACATTGACCGGGTTCCCGGGGTCTTTAAAAGACCTCTCGTGGACGCTAGAGAGTTGGACTTGGTAGTAGTGTTGCTGTTGAAAATGCAACATGGCGCCTTATGACATTTTAGAGGCATACTTTCCAGTAAAACATACCCCATCGTAGCCCTACTACCTTTTTGAACAAAATAATAAGATATATTTATTGTTTCTTGAACACTGATGTAAAACTCCATATTAAATAATTAATATAAATGAAAACGTCTGTATTTTAAGAGTTTTATTATATTTTAGATGGAATGACATGTTTCGCCCTTCTAAGGCATTTGATAATGCTTTAGAAGGGCGAAACATTTTATTCCATGTTAATTGTAATAATACTCCAAGAAGACAGTTTATAAATATTAGCTTGAATGTGAAAATACAATCAATTTCCGTATTGCAGTAGAAATGACTAGTCTACCGATTGTTAACCGAAACTCCGCAACGTATTGTATTTTGTATTCTTGGTGTTATATAAATATACACAGTTATTTCTTCCAAATTTACCAGCAGTAACGTAGATCAAAAATAGTTAACTATTTTGTATATTTTTTCGGGCAAATGAATAAATTAAAAAATGCATATTTAAATATTGTTGTGACATGTTACACCATATTTCAGATCTTCAATTAATATCTTCTTCTTTAGACCTTTGGTCTTTTTTTAAATGGCCTAGCCATAGAGGGCTCCCTCCGCTTACCCGAATCTGTTATAGCTGCAGCGGCGTCTTTCGTCAGCTTCACTCGTGCACTCCCAAGGCCCGTCCCCCGTCCATGCGGGACTTACGTTAAATAATATTAATAATAATAATGATATATGTAAATTTGTAATCAAGGGGGATCCAGATCACTCCCTCGATATCCCGCCGTACACACATAGCAATACAACAGCAAAAGACCTTTGGTCTGTTCCTGCAGTCAGGCTGTTGTCTCTTGGGAGGTTGACTCTTCATCTCTTCGGCGGTTTTCCAGGGTGACGGTAGCCAACATGAATCTGATGCGCCACAACGTGTGGGATTCTGGAGGGATCCATCTTCTGCGCGTATGCATTCCAGTATCTTCTGCGTTGTCTGCCCCATCTTAAGATACCTCTCACCTTATAGATTCCGCGGTAAGCCGTGTCCATTACCCAATATCAAAGAGGCTTTCCTGCTATTGTCCTCAACGTCCGCATCTCAGGAATTGCAAAACATGTCATGAAGCAAGCCATGAATGAAAAATAGTACTAATGAACTATCACATTTAATTGGGGTAAATTTGAATATATTATCCGGTTTCATTTGTTAAATGTATGTAGTAAAAAGAAAAAATCTGTACCAAATATATTACTACAATCGTCCTGCTTACTAACGTAGAGTATTGGTACGCGGCATAAAAAATTGGAATTATTTTTGTTTTGTTACGACAAAGAAGTGTATCTTCTTACTAACCTCCAACATTATAAAATGTTAAATTATAAAGCATCACTGTCTGTTTGGGCATCCACTGTGAACATGCTACCTATTTAGGTTATTACAAACTTCTATACTTGCTCTAGATTCTCTTGATTCACACTTAACAATGATGTAAAAATTCGTATAAAATGTTAATATTTATTTAAAAAAATCTACGTCCATAATGTTCTTACAAGATTAATATGTTAAACATAAAGTAAGTCCATTGTTTTGACCGAAACAATATGATGCTTCAACATTATAACCTGTTAAATTATAAAACTCTGTTTTTAAGAATCACAATTTAATTTTTATTTTTCGTGACAGCTGTTTCGTCAACCTGTGTTGACATCATCAGATGTTACAATAATTTTATAAATATGTTTTTTTATTAAATAATCCATTGTTTTGGCCGAAACACTATGATACTTCAACATTATTTCTGTTAAAATTTATAACACCGTTATAATATCACAATTTATTTTTATTCACTAAGAATGTAGTGACAGCTGTTTCGCCAATCGATGTTGGCGTCATCAGCTGTTACAATAAACTGGTTTAAAAAGTTTATTTTAACACCTGAAAAAAGTTTATTGTAACTCCTGATGCTGCCAATATCGGTAGGCGAAACAGCTGTCACGACACTCAGTGAATAACAATAAATTGTGAAATTACAACAGTGTTATAAATTTTAACAGTAATAATGTTTTTTTATGAATATCATGATAATTTTTGATTCTTTAACAATTAATGAAAACATGCGACGCCACTGATCTGCAGCAAGTTGGTTTATTTAGAAGCCAGACAGTATTTGGGAGCGAGTTGTACATAATACAACATTTGGTGGCTCCCTTTAAACTATTAAGACAACCGGAGTCACGCTATTTTAGCAATTCTATAAATTTTAGGTGGTGTCTTGTTAGAATTCGGCTTTAGCAGGGAAATCGTTACTTGAGACAGCTCATAAGGTCGTGTAATCGGCTTAACTTTTTAAGGATATTAAACCTTTTGCATTTGAAAGATTGTTGGCATGTGCATACCGCCAAATCGAAGCATTTTTTAAGAAAACAAAAGAAATTAGATTTATATAAACTTAAGGCGTTAGTTAGTTAGAAAGTTTCAATCCTGGTATTGGTTTGCAACAATTTCTTCTATTCTTCTCTTCCATTCTTCCCTGTCTTGTGCAGCTCTTTTGAAATCTGCATATGATGAGCAGCGCACGTCCACCAACAGGTTCTCCAGGTACTCTCGGCGTGGGCGTCCCCTAGAGTTTGTCCCTTCGGTCATACCCTCCATTATGGCATGCAAGAGACCTTCTTGACGTATTACATGGGCGATCCATCTTGCACGCTTTTCGGACAAGGTCCTGAGCAGGTGCCTTCCTCCTTCGATTCCTTGAAGAACTTTTTCATTCGTGATGTGGTCTAAGGCGTTAACACCGTGGAATTCCACAATGCCGATTTTTTATGAATCTGTTTTTTCCACTTTTGAGTTTATTTTTCTCTACACCTTTATCATCGGGAGAACGATATAAACTAACCAATTTTTTTACAAACTGAGTGCAAGAACCTAGAATTATATATAACATGTGTTAGTTAACTTGGCTAGTACTAGGGAGATAACAAGAGATATATCAACGGGTTAAATTTTGAAAGGATTTTAAGATGGAAGTATTGAGTTGAGGGTGTTTTATTGCTCTAAGACTTTTGATTAAGTAAGGGGACAGTTTATATTCTAAGACAAAATAAATGGACATTGACACAAGTTGGAAAAATAATACTCTTGCATAATAGAATTTTTAACCAAAGATCCGTCTCACGGTTTTATGATTGTACCAAAGAAATGACAAAATTATATCAAAATCAACACATTAACATTGTGTCCCTATACATAATAGAAGGGACATTTTGGTTGAAAAAAGAAATTTGAATTGAAACACAAAATTTTTATAAAAATAAAATAATTATTATTTGTTTTAGTAAAAAGTATATGTGAGATATAAAATAACTGTATACAATTGTTTTGGTTATTTATTTTCATGACATGTGTTCGGTAGCACCATTCAAACGGACACCTCGATTTTTTTAACACTGTAATTGTGGTGAATCGAACCAAGGACCTACAGAGTAGCACTCATATCTATTATCACTTGTCACGAGGCTGCTAAATTAAATATGGTAAAACTATTTTGAAGTAGACTATCAATATACAATTTCATCTAGAGCGAACAAAATATCTAAATAAATCATAGGTTACAAAATTTTACAAATAACATTATTATATTTTTTTGGTTCTTAATTGCTAAAAATGTTAAATACACATTAAAATGTTTGATTACACAGTACTTACGCTAATAGTAATGAGTTTTTTTTAAATATGTAATCATGAGAAAACGGTTTGAGAATAATTCAGAAAGATGGCTGTAATTTCCTGGGGCGTTTCTCCTACCACCCCTCTCACCCCTAACTTCATCCCCCAACCTGAGGAATGGTTTCTTTTTAAGAATTGATATTAAAGCTCATCGTTTATAATATACAATAATACATCACATTGATTAAATACACTAGCATAACAAACAAAAGCATTCGATGTCTCTCTTGTTTATTTCAAATTTCTCTTCATTACCTTAAATACCTAAATTATTTAAATAATAATTGATACATACAACTGAATAAATATTGTATAATTACACTCAGTATTAAAAAACTTTACTTCACTTAACACAGACATGTTTTGGTTATAACATAGCCTCCAATGTACACATTTTAATTGTTAAAATTGTGTACATTGATAAATGTTATGTTATAACCTAAACATGTCTGTGTTGAGTGAAATAAAGTGTTGTCAAACTAAGCGGTATTATGTTTATTCAAATATGAATCCACAACAAAAAATGAAGGCGAATATGGAAGAGACATTTACAACGTTTTAATATACAATAGTAAGTTGCTTTGTAAAATTATTTTATTTCAGTGGACAAAATTCTAAAGGTAAATACGAGTATACCCGTACTTTTTCGTCGTTTCGAACATCCATTTAAATATGGAAAAATTTGTAATTTTCGTCAATATAAAATTATAAATTAAAGTTTTTATATTACGGAATTCCACATTATTATATTTTTAAAATTATTATTATCACTGTTTTTATAACTTTCGAATTTTGTGATATTTTATCATGTTCGTTCTTGTTATTTACAACCTCTTTTAACTTGTTTTGTTTTGTTCGTTCTCCCAAAGATACAAGCATTTTTACCCTCGAATAACAGCCTTTTGAAAAAATAATCCCAAATGTTAAATACAGTGTTATTACAATTAAAAAAAACTTATAATAAATGATTTTAAAATAATCAAATAATTTTACTGGAATATCTTGACGGAAATACATTTTTAATAACAATGAAATAAAACAAAAGTTTTTTTTAAGAACTGCTAGCACTTCTCTCTTTGTTTTGGCAGATTGGTGACACTGTCATTAACTTACTCCTTTATATACATACAAATCATATACAATACATTGTTTGAAATTTTAAAATTATTAATAATGATTTTTTGAATGGAAATTTTATAATTGAACGTGGGTTATTTTGTTATAAAGAATATTTGTAACATGTGCTCGTTAACTTAGGAGTACTAGATACACAATATTAACAAAAGATCAATGGGTTAAAAAAAATACGTTTTGAAAAGGATTTTTTTAATGTAAGTTTTGTTTTTGAATGTTACAATAAAAGTTCAAATTCAAAATATTAAATAAGTTTCTACATAAAGTATAATTAAAGTAATTAGATCAAAGTTATTGATGGTTGAGGTATTAGTTTTGTAGAACTACATTATTAATTTTTAATAGTAAACACGATTATTTCGTGGTTTTACTTTAATTGATATAAATTTTATAAATTGTGACACATTTGTATAACTTTAATCCAAGTAAAACCACTAAACAATCGTGTTTACTATTATAAACTAATTAGATCAAATATATTATTTGCATCTTGAACATTAATGAAAAAACTTTATTTTAAATAAATAATACTAATGAAAACGTCTGTTTTCTAGAAGTTTTATTATATTTTATTAGAATGACATGTTTGTCCTGTCTGAGGCATTGTATAATGCCTTTGTCAGGCTGTGAAAACATATACATTTAATAATGTCATTAATAGGCAAAACATGTCATTCACATAAACTATATAGTCCATTGTTTTTGCCCAAACACTATGATATTTTAACGTTTTATAACTGTTAATTGAAAAACTTTGTTTTATATCACAAATTGTATTTATTTTACTTTACGACAGCTGTTTCATCAACCAATGTTGACATCATTAGATGTTACAAAAATATATATCAAATATCAAAAATTATTGTCATTTGATATTTACTTTTTTGTAACACCTGATGATGTCAACATTGGTTGATGAAACAGCTGTCGTAAAGTAAAATAAATACAATTTGTGATATAAAACCAAGTTTTTGAATTAACAGTTATAACATAAATTATAATTGAACTGCTAGAAAACAGACGTTATCATTCGTATTAATTATACAAAAGTTCTTCAAAACGGACTAATTTTGAAAACATGTTTTTAAAAGTTTTTTTTTTACTATTAACACGTTAATATTTGATAATCTAGGGGAAACGTAATTAAGGACCTACCCATTTCTCATAAACTATAAATTTCAGACGAGCACGACACTTGTAAAAATAAATACAAGCACACTATTCGTCACCTCAATGGGACACGTTAACCCATGGACGACGTACTTGCGTCGCGTGTTGACATGAATGTATACTTACTCGCATATATGTACATCCTTAACCATAAACTCTGGTTGGGGCCTTGCGTTGTAAATACGTTCTAAAATACTCACTCCGCAATACAGCTATCACGTAAAAAAGGAACAGCTAGCCTCAGTGGAGGGAATGAATGACCATATTGTGGTTAAACCTTTTTGATGTCGTGACATGATTTTGTTATGAATCTAATAGATTTTTACAATAAAACTTACTAACCATCACACCGTCTCTCGGAGGAGGTAGACAGAAAACGTAAAATTAAAAATTTTATTAAAATTATAATTATAATATAATTTCTAAATATGGCACGTGGTTTTTGGTTACTGATTTTCTAGGAATAAGGCTACTATTTGGAAATAATAATAAAACTAACTTACTAACTAATTAATTTAAAATAAAGGTGTCATCCAAACTGAATATATAATCCAAATTAAAGATATTATCTAAACTAACTAAGCCTAGAACATAAAACGCCCTGTCCTAAATAAAGAGAATAGAGTTACATCTAGAGGGAGAGGAAATTGTTTTTTTTTTTTAAGTTCTCTGTTGTTGAAATTTTACGCATTGAAAATATAAACCGAATATTAAATAAACAAGTTTCGAAAAAAAAACTGATTATATTTTGAAGTCGAACATTGACGCGCTCCGATTATTTTCACGATACTTTTTCTAACTAACTAGCTAACTAACCATCACGTTGCCTCCTCGAAGGGTTAGGCCGAAAGAATGGACTGCCACACTTTTCTTTCCTGACATATTTCTCTCGCTTCCTCAACATTCATATATCATGTCATGCACGCGCGTCGATTTCTCTGACTCCTCACGTGGCCGACATTCAATATTTGATTTATTTGATCGTGCCACGTTTTCCTCTATTTTTGGTTACATTTATCAGATAGTATATTGTATTCCTAATGTCGAACCATCCCTCATGCGTTCCTGGTATTATTTGTTTTTTTTTAATGGTTTAAAAAACAAAAGGATGAAAAGAGAAGGATGGAATGCCGCATCGGTTAAAATGTGACAGTCCATTCTTTCTGCCTACCCTTTCGGGCGTCCGGATGACGTGATGGTTAGTTAGTTAGTTAGTTGAATGTTTTACCTGTTTTCAATAGATGCCTTAAAGTATAATTGTTGTTTGTAATATCTTTTGAGAAAATAAACTGATTTGATTTGATTTGATAACGAAACTATGTCGACATCCCCAAAAACCACCTTACTTACAGGTATGCATAGCATAAGCAGTTTATAATTACCAGCGTTTCCTTCAATACGGATAACTAAATTAACATTAAGGGATTTTGCTTCTAAATTTTGCCATCTTTCCAGGAAAATAACGAAATTTTCACGTTTATCTCATTAGCTGTTGAAATATGTCGGGATATGCGTCTACATTCATCGCGTCAGGAATTGAATTCCGGATATGAAAACGCCGGAAGCAGAATACTATCTTTAATTGTCATCGTCTACGGAATTTTCGTTTGTGTCAACTCCAGAAATAAGGCTTATATATTCATTATCATTTAATTATATCTTCTCGACTTTACCTTAATACATGAAAGCTTGGTTCATAATAAATGTATTATATTTGTGGAATTTAAATATATTAAACGTGTAGTTGAAAATTTAAATATTCTTTGGTAGAAACAATTTAACAACAACAAACCATCACGCCGTTTCCCCGCAGGGGTAGGCAGAGAGAATGGATTGCCACACTAGCTTCCTCCACATTCATACATCGAGTCATACACGCACGTCTATTCTTCCGGCTTCTGACATGACCAACCTTTAATATTTGATTAATCTGGTCATGCCATGTTTTCCTCGGTCTACCTCGACTCCTAACTCCATTTACATCGTTAACGACAACTTTTTTAACCATTCTTTCTTCACCGAACCAACGCAGCGAACCTTTCATAATTTTGTTCATAATACCTTCTTTCGCTCTACATTCCTTCCTAATATCAGCATTTGAGATTCTGTCGTACATCGTTCTACCACACATACGTCTTAGGGACCTCATCTCTATCGCATTTATTCTGCTCTCATCTTTCTTCTGCCAGTTCCATGCTTCGCTTCCATACATAAGGGTTGGGACCAGAACTTCATTGTGAACGCTTAACTTTACAGAAACATACAAATAGAAACACTAAAGCGCCCTTGAGATGAGCAATTCATAAAAATGGCGCTTTATAAATTATCCAATTTATTATTATTATTAAAGCATAAAGCTTACGTTTATGAGTATCCGATAAGTTGTATAGGATTGTGAGGAACGTAATGTAAAAGCGAAAAGTGGGAGATTATTTTGCTAAAACTAAATACGATTTTGTCGAGTATCAAAATTATTACAGATCTGTATTGAACTATGAAATTAATTCTTCTTCTTCTTCTTCTTTTAATAGATCTGACGATCTGTGACACAGAAATCATATCTAGTCGTATGATGAGATCCAGCTGTCCCTCCATCTCTTAGGCGTTCTTTCAGGTGGGCGGTGTGCGGGGGGGATTTCATAAGCGGCTGTATATGCAAGTCTGTCATATCCATTCGGGCTACATGGTCCCTCCAGTATCTTCTTCTGGATCTACTCCCTAGTAGAAATTAATTCATACATAAAAAAAAATATAACTTTGAATATTAACTTCTCTTCTCAGTCGTATTCCTCGTGATTGAGGGTCGTGTCCATCCTATAAACTATTGACCATGGCACGCCATGCGCTCCTGTCACCCGTCAGTCTCCAGGCTGCAGCTAATGAGAGACCAGTCAGATCCCTGATTTGATCGGACCAGCGGCTCGGTGGTCGTCCTTTAGGTCGCCTTCCCTCCACTTTGCCCATGATGATGAGCTTTTCAAGGTTGTCCCGTATATAAACTACGGAATTATAATTCCGTGGTTAATAAAAAAGTTTTACAATACATTATTTTACATACCAGCATGTATTTATTATTTTGTTATAAAAATATATCATTTTATGGAAATAATATTTCATGTATATATTATAATTTTAACAAAAATGTCTGGTAATTAGTTATCTCTACCTCAACACACCCAAAGATACGACATAATAATTCATACACCATGTTAGGCACGCACGTCGATTTCTCCGACTCTACACGAAGTTGACATTTCATATTTGATTGATTTGATCGTGTCACGTTTTCCTCGGTCTATCTCTATATTTGTTTCGTTTAGATCGTTAGCAACACATTCTTTACCATTTATTCTTCATTTATTATTTCCATGTGTTCAAACCATCTAAATGACCCTTTCATTGGTTGTTGGACTGAATGTGTTATTTAGTATTTTGGGCATGTTTAATCTCATGAAATGATCTATCGTTTAATAATTTAATTTATAAAAACGAACTTTTTCGATCCAATTAAAAAATGTTGAACATTTTGCAATGGTTTCTTTTTCTTCTTCTTTTTGTCCTGTCACAACTCCGTGGTGCATAGGGTCTTAAGGAACCTTCTCCACCCGACTCTATCGCATGCCTGATGCCTAATAGCATCCTAAGTGAGGCTTGCTGCTTTAACCTCGTCCTGCAGGACTCTCCTCCAGGTGGCTCTATATCTGTCTCGCTTCTTCTTTTCCTCCATAGGGGACCAGTGACGTCTGAGTGACGCAGACTGGGTTCCGTCTCAGAGTGTGACCGATCCACTGCCATTTGCATCTAGCGACTTGTTCTCTAATTGACTTTTCGCCTGCCGTGGTCCAGAGAATGGCATTCGACACTGTTTGGGGCCTATAGATCCTGAAAATTGAGCGAAGGCACCTATTTATAAACACCTGATTTGCAATGGTTTAAGTTTATTTTATTTATTTCACGGTTCTACATTATAATTTATTATTAAGATACCGTTTTTTTGTCTTAATCTTTTTGCAATTGTTTTCCTTTCTATTATTTGCAACAAAAAACAAACAGCAAGAAATTAATTAAGGGCTTAATTTTAAGGGGTAGGTCTCCGGATACTGGTATAGAAAGCTTTGCTGTGTCCTGCTGTTTCAATTAGGGTTGTTTTATGTAAATAAGGTGGGTTAGAAGCCTTGCAGGGAGGCACAAATTAGGTTGTTTAAAGTCGATGATTAAGGGTATTAACATAAGTAATTTAAATTTACTTAACATGCAAGTAGTTTGTAGTAATGAGTATTAAAAACAAACAAAAAAAACTTTTAAAAGGTATGAAAAAAACAAAATAGGGTACTTCTTTTGAAATCATTAATTTTTCTACCATATCTGATCGAAATTACAGAATACAAAAACTAAAAATTTCTGTGCACTGATTCGTTAATAAAAAAAAACAAAAACGAAAGAAATTTATAATTATATTTATTTATTTTTTGTCAAGAAAGAATGGCAAAGAAAATATGTGTAAACGATGTAAACGCAATTAGAAATAAGGGAAGATCGAGAAAAACGGGGCACGATCAAATTAATCAAATAATGTATTAAATGTCGGGCACGTGAAGAGTCGGAGAAATTGACGTGCGTTCGTGACACGATGAATATTGAGGAATCAAGAGAAGGATGTTAGAAAAGAAGAGTGTTGTGGTCTGCCTTCCCCTTCGGTAATCGGCGTGATAGTTAGTTCGTTAGTTTTATTTTTGTTTTTATCGTTATTTAGTTTTTACTAGTTTCTTCGGGTCTGAGCTGCTGGCAATCTTCGAAAATCTGCGATATTTATTTTTTAAACATGAATAATTACAGTGAGACTAATTATCTAGTAAAGTGGTTTCCAAAGTGTTCCTTATGGACCCCCAGGGGTCCTCAGGATCATTCAAGGGGTCCGTGGAAAATTAAAATTGATTTGGGGGTCTCTGAACAACGTCAGGGGGTCCGCGCAAGGTTTTATATAAAAAAATGTGAAAATCCAACCAGCCGCGACTGAGCAAATGAGCAAAAAAAAGGTCGACAGTGAATAATGTCCGTGAAAAAAAACTGAATTTTGTCGATCTTTTTTTTTGGCTCATTTGTGAAAATCGGAACAACTACGCGACGTTACACGTTTTGAGAATGTTGCGAATTCCAGATTTTTTTTGTATTGCTTTGTGTCAGCTTCAAAAACCCATTTTATAGTTGAATTAGTAAAAAATAACAATTTTACGAAAGCAGGGGGTCTACGCGACAAGAACGTTTGGGTACCTCTGATCTAGTGCAATATAGCGGAGTCTGGTGGTGTCCGTTGATATTAATTCTTTTGATACTACGGTACCAGTTAACCATTCGCTGTCTACTCGATCTTATGATATCCTTAACCTTATATACTCGTATTTCTCTTATTTTAGTATTTCTCACGTGATCTCTAAGAATTTGGCTGCTATCATCCTAGGTGTCTCAATTTAAGTTTTTTCTATCTGTCATTAAAGTATTAAAGTGAAAAGTTTGTCTATAATACAAAACACTGTTATTACGCTTTTCAGTATAATATCGAGAAACTTTAAACGTGTCCAGAAAAATAAACTAAAAAAAATTAGGAAATAACAGCGTTTTAATTAAATTAAAAAGTTTTTTAAACGGAATGAAAACTTTGTTATAATTAATTGGAATGAATTTATATATAGATGGAACTATTTTCCACCGGATAGATGGATTACGAATGCACTTAATCAGATAATGCTAATTAAATCCCGTCAGTCAAGCAATGCGAGTTTTATCCAACGGATTTCCTATATCTATCGTATAAACGCTCCGGAACACGAATGGATAGAGGAAAAAACGAGAACATAAGCAAATGAAATAAATGCAGTCGAAACGAGGTCAAATGTACGAATGAGAATAGTTTATAGTTGGGTGGAAAAAACAATCGTTTTGAACAAAATTAAATAATACTTTATAATAAGTATTCAGATTTGCATAAACAAAATATGAAATTATTGTGGTGTCACGAAAAACAATTTTCAAATTTATCAAATCAAATCAAATCAGTTTATTTTGTCAAAAGATATTACAAACAACAATTATAGTTTAAGGCATCTATTGAAAACAGGTAAAATATAATAAATATATAATACCAGGAACGCATGAGAGATAGTTTGACATTAGGAATACAAGATACTGTCCAAAGTCTAGAATATTTATGTTCTGAACGTACTATCACAAATATGAAAGACGTCGACCTCCAAAGCAATTATGTTTAGCAGTTTAAATCTATGGTATTAAATTTTGTTTAAACAATCTTATGAAGATGTAACGTATCCAGGCTTGAACCCAAGTTCCCTGGATCAGTACAAGCATTTAATTACTTAGAGCACCATCAATATATTATTTAGCACCACCTTCTTCTATATATCTATCTAAATAATGATTCTCTTACTTCTACTAAATCAACCGACCGTTCATTTATATTATACTTCATATTTAACCGGTTTTATACATATAATACAATAATATTTATCTACTAGAATACAATAATCTTTCATGATTTCTTTGAGAATTCAATTGAAAATGTACTTTATTGTTAAGAAATGAAATTGCATTAATTTATAATGAAATATGTGTGCAATTTACCCTGTATTTGGAGGATAAATACCAAAAAATTTATTCCATTCCAAAACATATCATTATAATACTAAATAAAACCGATAAAAAATTGATTACAATATCCCAGTTGTAATATAGAACGTCTTCTGTTTAAAAAAAAATAGTGATATTGGAACACTTCTTCTTCTCCTTCTTTCCCCTTTCCTCCTTACTCGAGATCGGCTTTTTTTATCATTTGTCGCCAGGTATTTGTTTGGCAAGCAGATTACGAAAATACACAATTTAATAATTAAAACGAATGAAAACGTCTCTTTTCTAGAAGTTTGTTTTATGATAATGAAATGACATGTTTCATCTGCCTAAGGTATTATAAAATGCTTTAGACAGGCGAAACATATGATTCCCATAAATTGTCATAAAACTTCTAGAAAACAGACGTTTTCATTCGTATAAATTGATTAATCATTGTTCAAGAAACAATAAATAACATTTAATCCAAAAAAATTCGAAGGTTTATGTTTTTACATATAAACATGTGCTCGTATTAGTGATATATAAAATATTTTTTTATATGCGTAGTGGTAAAAATGTATTAAATTTTGATTAACGTCCTCACAAATCTCACAATAAAAACACCTTTGAACTTTATGAATGCTCGCATCCCTTAGAAATCTTTTCCTTTCACACTTTCGACACCCTTAGCTCATATTAACCGAAGCCTTGATGCCCGATACACAGTATTCTATTACCTTTCCAATTCAACGATTTCTACAAAGGCACAGAATTCACTTTGATAACTGTTCGGCATTCATATATTCATGATTATTTGAAATAGAAATTGTTATCATATTTGTATGCCCGATTCAGATAATTGTCAACCTGTTGTATCAATTTATTTTCGTCGTCATTTTTCATCTCTCGCAAATCTTCAACTGATCAATCAGGTCAAATGAAGGAAAAAATTAAATTAAAAATTATATTGTTTCATGTACAAATTTGTTTTCATTGTCGAACCACTGGGCCACTTCTTCTTCTTCCTAGTCTTCCCTCCACTGCTGGATGTAGGCCTCTTCCATCTGTCTCCATTTTTTTCTATCCTGTGCCACTTCAATACATTTTTTCCCGGCGACCACAACAGCATCGTCGGCCCATCTCTTCTGTGGTCGACCACACCCCTTTTGTTTTGCTATGGCCTCCACTTTAAGACTTTGGGAGTCCATCTTGAACTTGGCTGTCTGGCTACGTGTCCTGCCCATTCCATTTAAATATTGCGATCCGATCCATGATATCGGCGACTTTTGTTCGGCGTCTGATTTCTGTATTTGTAATTCTATTACTCAGACTTATGCCCAACATTTGCCACTCTATCTTTCACACACGAACAAGGTGTTGTTTGGTTCATCCGTTTCCACCTCACAGCACATGCACCTTTCTGTCAGGGTCTTCTGTATTACAGTATAATGCTATACTAAGAATGAAGTGATTCAAATGAATGTTCGAATTAAAATCAGTTCTAAAATCAGTCAAGTCAATTCAATTCCCGATAGAAAAAAACAGCAAAACATCATTCGTGACAATTCACGATAACAATAATATTTTAAAAAACGTATGTGTATTCTTCATTTAAATCTTTTACATGTGTGTGTATAATATTATGCAAATAGTAAGGAATTTACGTAAATGCTTTGATTCAAATACAAAACGCAGCACATTAATTCCATCACATTATACAAACACCCGTGGCACAGCAGTAGGGTGAATTCATTATGTTCGGCCTTATCTTACAGCGTAGAGAATTCCGCGTAGACAAACAGCCGGAATGCTACGCCGTAGTAAACCTACCAACTAGACAGATGTCGAGTATTGTATAGGTACATGTACATTAACTTATACTTTTTTAATGGGGTCACAGATATTTGTTTGCCCATGAGGGATGAGATAAAGAAAATCAGACGGCAGAACTAAAACGAAGAATCGGACTAAGTTGGGCTGCCTTTGGGAAACTGGGATACATATTAAAAAATAAAAAAAACACCCATTAACTTGAAGAGGAAAGTATATGAAGCTTGTGTTCTGCCAGTAAGTACATATGGTCTTGAAACTGCCACTCTGACAAAGTACAGTGCAGCGAGACTAAGAGTCATGCAGCGAGCGATGGAGAGAGCCATGCTAGGCCTGTCTCTTAGAGATAGAGTCAGGAATGAAATGGTGAGGGATAAAACACCGGGTGACGGCTATAAAATGGAATTGTCGCTAGAGCTGCAGTCGAAAGATGGACCAAAATACTGCTGAATTGGAGACCGAGAGACACAGGAAGAAGAGTAGGAAGACCACAAATGAGGTGTAGGGATGACTTGGAACGATATGGATGCTATGGATGCAGACTGCGCAGGAGATATCGACATGGAGGGACATGGAGGAGGCTTTCGTCCAAGAGTGGACGGCGATAAGCTGAAGAATAAGAAGAAGATGAGGGATATTTGCATGGAGGTGGATAAAATCAAACAAGTGTGAGAGTTCACTTATTTCAGTTGAGTCATGTCGTAAGCCATAGATATTCAAGGGGAGTTAGAACTTACTAACTAACTAACTAACTAACTATCACGCCGTTTCTCCGGAGGGGTAGGAAGAGAGGATGTATCGCCACATTGTTCTATCCTGACATAACTCTAGCGCCTCTTCTACATTCACACATCGTGACATGCACGCTCGTCTATCGTTCCTACTTCGAACATCTGCCACCTCTCAGTAATTTATTAATTTGGTCATGCCATGTCTTCCTTGGCCTTCCTTGACTTCTTTTTCCATTCACACTACTTATATATATCTTTTTAATCATTCTTCCCTCATATATTCGTTCCATATGTCCAAACCATCTTAGTACCCCTTTCTTCTATATTCGTTGTTATTCTATAAAACATTGTTTTTCCATACTTCCTTCCTAGCGACCTCATTTCTACGACATTTATCCTACTTTCATCCTTATTCTACCAACTCCAAGCTTCACTTCCATACATAAAGGTCAGCACTAGAACTCCATTGTGCACTACCATTTTTGCTTCAGTCGATATATTTCAATTTGCGGTAATGACTTTGAGTGCACCGTTTATTTTGTTTCCAGCTCCAACCCTTCTTCCTCCATATATCTTGCTCCATTTTCCATCTCTTGTAAACATGATTCTCAGGTTGACAAATTAGAACACATAATTTAAAAAGGCAAACGCACTCAAGCCTCCTTGAAGACGTTTTAAAAGTCCAAGTTTCTTTTCCAAGATTCTTCAACAACAAATAATCTATTCGTTTGATAATAGGATCCTATGAAAGATCCTGAGAGCCAGACATGATGCTGCAGCGAGAACTTGGAGGAGTAGGAGCAATCAAGAGATTAGAACAATCTTTACCCTATACGAGTCAAGACCTGCAAGAGTAAGACCTCTAGGAAGGCCTAGACAGTGCCAAATGGATAATATTCTGTTTAAACTGGCTTATTTCGTCGAAATGGACTGCTGGATGTCAAAGGCGCACGATCAAGCATCTTGGAATAAATCGTTAAAGGAGGCGTAAACTTTTATAGAGTTGAACGGCCATATAAAGTAAATAAGGCTTAGATATTTGTAAACACAATTAACCTGTCATTGTTTATAACTTGACATAACACAAATTCAATAAATGCGCATTGTATCAAAGAAACCGATTGCGATATATTTTGAAGGCCTGCGAAAATTAATACGTAATTAATTAAATAGTCCATTGTTTTGGCCGAAACACTAAGATACTTTAAAATGATAAACTCTTAAATTGAAAAAACTTGTTTTATGTATTACAACAGACAGCTGTTTCGTCAACCTATGTTGACATCATCAAGTGTTTCAATAATATATTATTGTAACACCTAATGATGTCAACATAGGTTGACGACAAAGCTATCGCGTAAACTAAAATACAATTGTGATACATAAAACAAAGTTTTTTAATTTAACGTAATTAATTGTTTTTTTAGTGTATTCAAATACTTGAAGACAAATACTATTTACCCATTGCGGGTTAATCATTTAAAGGATTAATTGTATCTCTATAGAGACGAAGATGTATTTTTTTTTTTTGAAACAGAATGCTTACAAATAATCTTAATAGATGGCGCTAGTGTAGATTGACCTAAAAATGTGAAGTTATTTAACATAGTATATACAAGTTCAAAAAAAATTTCAGACGTGGTGTTCGTAAGAAGGGCAGAATGGGGAATGTTGTTAATATAAAGCGATCGTTTAACCCAACCAATAAGCCATAACAAGTCATAAGTCCTGTAAACGTCTCGACTCCCATATTCTGTTTTCAAAAACATTTACATCTTAGTGTCTATTGAGATGCAATTAATTCTTAACAGTAATTAATTGCTATACGCCGATTGAACTACATTGAGAATTCTTTTATTATAAAATATGATAATATTTTTTTTATTAATTTTACTAACTATATTAATCTACGGTATATAATTTTATATTCTATCATGTAGCAGGTAGGAAATTCATAGGGCAGCTTCGGAAGGCAAGATATTCGTATTTAAATTTATTTCGTGCTTTGACAAGGGCTTTGCATATATGCATGAACTCCAGTAGGAGTTATCGAATTAACATTTCAAGGGGAAATTGAGAAACTCCTGGATCCAAAACTGTAACCGGGAGATAAATTATTAATAAAATTACTTCATTACTGTAGATATTTGCGAACGTAATAATGTTTTTACGTGATTGACAGGTGTTCTAGTATTAAAACGTTTCGAGAACTCCATTTCATTTGGTGCTCATCACATAGTTATTATATGCTTCCGTTCATAAACAAAAAATAAACTTTAATACCAGATTACGTAGCCTGGGGGACTACTCATCTAGATTCAAGAAAATTTACTTGTACGAGTATATTCCCAACAATTACTCAAAGCAGGGCAAACTTAAAAAATGTCCATTCTCCAATAGAACTTAAATCTTCTATAATTCACGTAATTACAAATTGGCGATAGACTAGCTACCTATCACATGTACACGGTAATAAATATAATAGATATAGTACCCTTTAAATCGATTTGGTTCGCGCTGTAATGATGTAAAGTGCCATTCAAAACAATAATAATAATAATAATAAAAATAAAAATGATAATAATGATAATAATAATATAAATAATCATAAGAAAAATAATAATAATTATAATAATAATCATAATTATAATAATTAATAAAAAATAAAAAATAAAAAATAAAATAATTATAAAAATAATAATAATGATAATATAATAATAATAATATAAATAATTAAAAATTCTTTCTGCCTACCCCTCCGGGGAGACGGCGTGATGGTAAGTTAGTTAGTTAGTTAATTAAAAATAAATCAAATGAAGCACTCACTTTGTGGTTAGCCAATTTTTTTAATAAAAAATAATTAGAAAATAAATAAAAGCACTTTGAATTTAACAACGGTATGGATATTATATTTGAAGCCAACTAGTTTCGCTTGGACCCAAGCTTCATCAGGGAAGTATAAAAAACTTGTTATGAACCCTGATGAAGCTTGGGTCCAAGTGAAACAAGTTGGTATCAAATATATAAACATATCGTGGTTAAATACAAAGTGTTGTATTTTCTATTTTTCAATTTAAATAACCATGGAATATTAATAATAATAATTATAATAATAATGTTACAACAATAATAATAATTTTAATAAGTTATTTGTAAGCGAATCAAAATTATGAAATTAAATGAATGATTGTTTAAGTAATCTTTAAAAAAAGTTCCCATTTGCAAACTTTCACTGTTTGGGTATCAATAGGAAAGTTGTAAGGGTTGATAAACGTATCAAGTAAGTATTCAACAAGAACCGAAAGCCATTTGGGTCCTTTAATAATATTGTGTACACACTCTAACTAAAGTCTGTTTGTTGACGAAAGAAAAAAGGACACAATAAAAGAAAATGGGAAACCTCAATAAAACAGGTTGTATAGAAAAGCTCAAACATTCCGAGTTTCCGATGGATGAACTTACGTCCGAGTTACAAACTATCGATTGGTTTACGAATGTATAAAATATAGTACAAGCTTTTGAGAATGTTCGTTGTTTAGTTAGAGTACCAAAGTTTACGGGGCTGTACACAAAACTTGGGACATAAGATTTTATATTGAAAACATTTATAAGACAGCTTTTACATTATTGAAAAATATCGAGTGATTTTTTGAAATATTATTATATGTAGTGTGAACATCAATTCAACTTTTTTATAAATGGTATACTATGAGAGAAAGATAGAGGTATTATTGTACTTGGGAACAAAACATCAAGTTTAAATTAAAAATATATTTTTCACAGTTTTTGAAGTAATATTGAGAATTGACATAATTAATGTTACGCAGTTCGAAATACTGTTGAAATATATGTCACATTTCGATCTGCTGTTGTTTTGCTAATCGAAGTTAGCGAAACAGCTGTCGGAATTGATTGTAAGACCTGACGGTGCCAAAATCGGTTAGCGAAACAGCTGTCGTGACATAATATAATCAATTGTGATATTTATTGTATAACAAAGTTTTTTTTATTTAAACACTTAAAAAAATTTAATAAAAAAAACATGTTTCGGACACAAAAGCCATATACTTTATCATTAATTAATCATACGAATGAACACTTCTCTTTTCTAGAAGTTTTGTTGTACTTTATATGAATAGTATATTTTGCCTGTCTAAGGCAAAATGTAGGGGAAAATCAAACGCGCTGCTGTGTATAAACACGAGTTAAAGGAACAAAATAAGGTCATTTAGGTAACCGACGTGGTGAAACACATTGTTGAAAACAATTAAGTGATAAATGTCACAATGCAGGAAAATATTGCCTTTATTAATTTAGTTCCAGGTAACACTTTCTGTATTTTTGGTTTTATCTCTGAATTTTTTTAACAAAGTATTGGACCACGTCAATTACCTAATTTACCGTACATTTCTCTTTAGACAGGCGAAACATGCCATTCATATAAAATATGTTATAATAATACTTCTAGAAAACACACGTTTTCATTTGTATTTATTATTTAATATAGAGTTTTAAATGACAGATTTCTCCGACAGCGACATCACAGATTGCTTTACCTACCGGCCACTAGAACCAACCTACCTCTGGTGGCACCGGTGGGAAGAGCAATTAGTCTGCTGAACGCAGTCTCCTCGGAGATCGACGTCTTTCATATTAGTGAAGGTACGTTCAGGAGACAAATCTCTTGACTTTAGAAAGTATCTTGTCTTCCTAATGTCGAATCATCTCTAATGCGTTCCTGGAATTATGTTGTATTTTTATATTATTTTACCTGTACTCAATAGATGCCTTAAACTTTTGCGGTTATAAACTGATTTGATTTGATTTGATCATTGTTCAAGAAGCAACAAATAAAGAGTTAATTTACAAAATTCAAATCCAAACAATCAAGAATGTAAATAAGTTCTCGGATTCTATTTTATTTTCAATCTAAGTTCTGGAGCTCTTGCAGATAAGTAATCCAGATAAGTTGTTATAACATAATGAAGGCATTATACGCGAAGGAAATGTAACAATGGACTAGAGACGGAGTATTCACCTCACGTTCAACTCTTTAGAGTTAACACACCCTCTCTGATATCGGCTGGAAACTTCCAAGGGAGCTTTTACCGAACGACCTTAACTTTTCTTCTTTCCTTTTAGCTGAAACCTATTCAGGGGAGCAAATATTAAACTTTCTATAGCTTTGCCAATATGATTTCTTTCAGAAGGTTTAATAAAAACTACATTATGCTGTACTTTTATGGTGAAGCTACAGTAGAGGTTCATAATATTACATACGTGGTGATTGTTTGTGGTGAAAAGGTTATTTATTTATTTATAGAGCGTATACTAGTTGCAACCCATGAAATCTTCTCGGAAATAAAGGTTTTCTTCCCTTTAAAATCATAGTATACGTTCATTGTTTATATTGAAAAAAAGGAAAAAATCTTTTTAAACTTATTGAAAGCTAAGGCATTAACACTGTGGAATTCCTTGGTAATATACTTGGGAAATTGAAAATAACTTTCTTAAAAATCCACAAAATATAAAAAAAAAACACCTGAAGATGGAGGTATTCTCCGAAATATGTCGTGTTTTTTTAAATATTTTGTGGATTATAAACAAATTTATTTTCTTGTTTTTTGAACAATGATGCAAAACTCCATATTAACTAATTAATACGAATGAAAACGGCAGTTTTCTAGAAATTTTATAATATTTAAAGGTAATGACATGTTTCGCCCTTCTAAGATATTATCAAATGTTTGATAATAACAATTAATAATGCCTTAGAAGGGCGAAACATGTCATTCCCATAAAACAAAATACAACTTCTAGAAAACTGACGTTTTAATTTGTATTAAATAAAGTTATTGTCAATTTGCTAAAATCTTTTTAAAAAGTATATATAGTTGAAATTCACTAATATTTGTATCCTCGACCGGTTTCGGCAGCTCGCGGCCTTCTTCTGGTGGCGCAGTTTTCACCAGAAGATGGCAGCGAGCTGCTGTCAATATATTTCTATTTGACGTGATGGTTTTGAGTTCACCATTTATTTTCTTTCCAGCACCAACCATTCATTCGGTGTTTTTCTTTTTTTGAAATTTCTTTCTAAATTTAAAATACTATTATATTATTACACATCACAATTTATTTATATGAGTTTGTCGCAACAGCTGTTTGCCAATCTTTTTTGGCATTAAAAATTTAATAATATTTTATTTCATTAAAATGTTTGTGATTGAAAAATAATGAATCTAATATGATTCCAGGAGTTTGTAAACAGTTCATTCTAGGAATCTTCACCTTTTGATACAACATAAGGTTTTACGGGGAATATAAAGGCAGAAATATTTGTGTTGTCTTCGGGCGAGAAGTCGTTTCGAAAATGAGACGCTATTTTTTATCACTCTCTTCGTTCATTATTTCGAAGACACATTTTAGCTCTCCCCCGGGCACCCGCTGAGACCTTTCCTGAATTTTATGACCAAACCAGTCCGCACCCCCTTCCCTAACCTTTACATATCACGACACCTGCTTATCTCTACGCCATCTCGATTTAAGCTGATTCAATTTGCGCCCTTTTCTAGTACAAAGTGAAACAATCTCACGAATATAAGATATGCTTGTATGTCTCTGAAAACATTTTGAATAATTCAACAGGTAGCCTGTTGAATTATAAATAATCCTTTGTTATATATCCTATTTTTTTTTCTTTAAAGAAAGCATTTTTCTTTCTAATTATTTTATTTTTCTATTAATTATATTACTAACTGTAAACCATCACACCGTCACACCGAAGGGGTCACCAGGAATAATGGACCAATACACTTATTGATGGTTGAGATATTAGTTTTGTAAAACTCCATTTTTAATTTATAATTGTAAACACCATTAATAAAAATAGCATATAAATTGGAGTGACATCTCCAGGCGTTATCTAGCAATACGTTAATGGCGGTAGCCTTTCACATTGCGTTAATAAAAATATATTCTACTTCGTGCTTAATCCAATCTTCATAGATGGCGCTAGTGTGTAGATTGAAATAAAAACATGTGAAGTGTGGTGTTACATAGTAGCATATATACAACTTACAAAAAAATGGCAGACATGGTGGTTGTAAGAATGGTGGAATGGGGAATGTTGTATTACATAAAGCGTGCGCTTAACCCAACCAATGACAGGTCATAAGTCCTGTAAACACCTTGATCAACCATATTCTGTTTCCAATTTGCATCTTCGTCTCTATTGAGATATAATTCATCCTGTAAACTCGTTTGTTTAGTGGTTTTATTTGGATTTAATTTATATAAATTTTATAAATTGTGACAAATTGGGGCAAATTGAGGGCATTCTCATTCTCATTCTCATTTCAGAATGCCCTCGCAAGGTGAAACAAATTTGTCACAGTTTATATAAATTAAACCCAAGTAAAACCACTAAACAATCGTGTTTACTATTTTTAATTGACCTTTACACTATTTTTTTCTGACATAGATCCCCATGTGCTCAGAGTCCTATACAACGCATTGGTTCGGACCAGACTAAGTGGTTCTATGATATTGAGTCATTACGAGGCGAGATATTCCGTTATGCTGTAGAGGATTAAGAAAAAAATTCTCATGTATCTCCTGTACATACATATTCTCATGTACGAGTATGTACAAGAGAGTATGGCAGCTATCCGTGGCTCTATCCCACGGCATTTCTTTTGGGGGTGCTTGGGATCAACTCTCTGCAGCTTCGAAGATATGGGCATCTCATAACCCATTTCTTTAGATTACTCAGGGGATATTTTAAGAACTCGGCCGTGCTCGAGGGTGTTCGGCTTTTTGTCCCTAATAGATATATCCGACAGCAACAGCATAGATTGTTTTACCAACCGGCCGCCAGAATTGACCTTCCTCTGGTGATCGATCAATGGTGTTTACGATTCTCAGTAAACAAAGTAAAAGAATCTGCTGTATACAAATGTCGAAATTAATAAGAAACTACCATATTAACCGTCGCGTTGCCATGTGGTCAATTGAGTTTCCACTGCCAATTTAAAGTTGATTTTCTTAAAACCCATGGACCCTTATATTATAAAAAAAATTGTAATCCTCCATTAAAGTGTTCTCAATATTTCGTAATAAAAAAAAAAGCAAAAAATTACTTCCTTCATCCCAAAAAAAAATATTTTCTAAGACTGCCCTCACCTTCATTCGTGTTAAGGTAGAATTTGTTTTGCTAATATTTACAACTTTATCAAAAGTGACAAATACTTACTCGCTGTTTTGAACGTATTATAAATTATATGTTTGACCTTTTCATAGGTACGTAATAATACCGACTGTGGAGGAAACGCAGCACGCAACTTAATAATATCAGAACTGTGAAAATATTAACACTTTACCAAAAGGGACAAATATTAATACGTACTCGTTGTCTTGAACGTACTATACATTTTGCCTAGGTGCCTTTATCATACGTAAAATCTCGTAAAGTTTCGCCCCGCCGGCCGCCGGCCGCAAGACATGTTTATACTTGGTGTCAGTCGCTCGTATGCTGTGACGCATTCCATATCAGAAATCGCATGGTTCCAGAAAAAAATTAATAATGATATGTTTTTCAAATAATTCATGTATGTTATAGATATCGATCTATTCCTAATGAAATTCCCTACAAGATGACATAAATTAAATTTTGATTCATCGAGTCATATGCTTGATATTTAGATAAAGTTAGCGGTAAACTGAATTTACCACATGGGAGCGAGCGTTTTGTTTTGAACACGGTACGTTAAGGGTTAAATGCCTAAGAACCATTAAAAATATTGTACTTGTCTGCAAACCATTCCTTTGGATGGAAACTAGGGAATTTGAAAAAAATATTACGATAAATTTTATCATCGCAAACAAAAACCCATCCAAAATAACTATAATGGCAGGGCACAATGGTGTTTTCGTAGCGACCCTTATGTATGGAAGCAGAAGAAATACAGTAGAAATGAGATCTCTTAGATAAATGTGTATGATAAAGTGTTGAATGAAAATATAAAGAGTGAATGCGGTGCGAATTATGGTATTATGAACAATATAATGTAAGGATCTTTAAGATGGTTCGGATACATGGAAAGAATGAATGAAGAAAGAATGGTAAAAAAAAGTATATGTAAACGATGTAAATGGAACTAGAAATAGAGGAAGACGAAGAATAAATGAAATATTGAATGTCGGCCACGTGAGGAGTCAGACACGATGTATAAATGTTGAGGAAGCGAGAGAAATGTGTCAGGAAAGAAAAATGTGGCAGTCCATTATTTCTGTCTACCCCTTCGGAGAGACGGCGTGATGGTTAGTTAGTTTTTTTTCCGATACGATAAAATATGTATGCAAGCCGGACAACTTCATTCGCCGTTAACATCTAAGTATTGCACGTCTATATATGTATAAAGTCAAATTAATGACTGCGCGTAGAAACGTGAACGTAGATATCTACGAGTACGTCGGAATACTCCGGGCCGGGGTTTTAATTAAAGTCAATGTACATTCCCTTATCTCCTTGTTAACTTCTGTTCTTGAATGCCGCATGATGTAGAGGGGAGTTAAGCAAACTAGGTTAATTTTCATTTATTTACTTGTAAACTCACACGCTATCTACGCGCACATGCTTACAAGGATATTACGTTAATTTGTATACAGCCGTTCTTGGAACCACGAGACTATCATCATTCATTTAGTTTTACGTATTAGTTTAAAAATAATATGAACACGCTTTTATAAGTTTTTACACTATTTTTTTGTTTTGTTGAAACCAACCTGTTTCGCTCCCGCCGGTGTTTCGTCAGAGTTAAAAAAGAGACTCAATCTGACGAAGCTCCGGCGGTTACCGTTACAAGTGTATTAATATTATTTATACTTCACTTACCTGGACTCGTCTTTAACAAAGGAAAACGAAGATCACAAGGAAATCGAAAGAAGAATCACAATTGGTAACAAAACATTCTTCTCTCTACTACCAGCGCTCAAATCAAGAAACGTACACTGGAAAACCAAAATCACCCTGTATAAAACAATCATCCGAACAGTAGTGACCTATGGATGTGAGGCGTGGACAATGACAGCGAAATTGGCAGAGCGACTGGATACTTTTGAGAGAAGGGTGCTGCGCAGAATTCTGGGGCCTGTGAATGACGGTGGAGGCTGGAGAGTGCGGCATAATGACGAGCTGTACCATATTTACAAAGCTCCCAGTCTCTCCACACAGGTCAGACTGAATAGACTGAGATGGGCCGGTCACGTGCAGAGGATGCCGTCATCGCGAACCCCAAAAAGATTGCTGGAGTGGCACCCAGGTGGTAGAAGACCAATTGGACGACCAAGGCTGCGATGGGAGGATGAAGTTGGGAGAGATGGAGCAAGATTGTTGAGTGTCAGATTGGAGGGTCGAAGCGGAGGACAGGAGGAGTTGGAGGTGAAGAATACTGGAGGCTAAGGCTCGATATGGGCTGTAGGGCCATCGAAGAAGAAGAAGAATGCAACACCACAAATAATGAGCTTCATACGAAAGAAGTTGAGCTTAAAACTTTTTCTTCGATGGCCCTACAGTCCATATCGAGCCTTAGCTTCTAGTATTCTTTGCCTCCAACTCCTCCTGTCCTCAACTTCATCCTCCCGCCGCAGCCTTGGTCGTCTAATTGGTCTTCTACCAGCTGGGTGCCACTCCAGCAGTATTTTTGTGGTTCGCGATGACGGTATCCTCTGCACCTGACCGACCCATCTCAGCCTATTCAGTTTGACCTGTGTGGAGAGACTGAGGGCTTTATAAATATGGTACTGCTCGTCATTATGCCGCACTCTCCAGCTTTCACCGTCATTCACAGGTCCCAAAATTCTGCGTAGCACCCTTCTCTAAAAGTATCCAGTCGCTCTGCGGATTTCGCTTTCATTGTCCACGCCTCACACCCATAGGTCACCAAAGTTCAGATGATTGTCTTATACACGGGCAATTTTGTTTTTCCAGTGTACGTTTCTAGATTTAAGCACTGGTAGTAGAGAGATGAATGTTTTGTTGCCAATTGGGTGTCTTCCTTCGATTTCTTTGTTATTTTCGTTTTCTTTTGTTATTGACGAGCTCGGATGAGTGAATATTATCTTAAACTGTTTAAACTTACATTAATAAAATAATTAATCAACTGCAGGACTCAAAATATAATTTTAAGCCTTTAATTGAACAATATTCCTACAAAAGCGAGAAAATATAAATGAACGCTGTATTATGTAGGTATTATCCTTTCGGGTAATTTGCGTACGTTTATATATTTTTCTTCTTCTTCTTTCTCTTGGTTTAGGTCGTATGACCTGTTTAAGATGGTTGGCTGTCCTGGGATGATAATGTCCAACCATAATGAAAACAAAAAAAATATATACAAAATTTCTTCATTATTATTATATATATTTAATTTGCTTCCACTTGTGTTTATCGTCGACCGGCTTCGGCAGCTTGCTGCCTTCTTCTGACCAGACCAGGCAGCATACTACCGTAACCGGTCGACGATAAACACAAGTACACACTAAATATATAATAATAAAGAAATTATGTATCAATTTTCTTTGTTTTCATTATTTAAAATGAAATTCTATAAAGAAATTTTAATTAAATATAATATATTAATTATGTCCAGCCATCTCTCAACCATTGTTGGCAGCCTTCCTGGTAATCTCTTGCTGTTCGGGTTTTTCATCATAAACAATTTTTGCAATTCTTGTATTCTCCATGCGGTCCACGTCTCCAAAAGCGCCTTATGCTTCTTCCCCATTTTACTATGTCCTCAACACCACAGATAGACCTTATCGTTTCATTTCTGATCCAAACTCTGAGGGTTTTGCCTAGATGAAGGTTCTTAGTCCTATTGGTATCGGCTTGGTTATCGGCTTTTGGTATCAGCACGGTCTTATATTATTATAGTTGGTTACAACAGTTATTTTTTTAGTGAGTATTGATGTTGGATTGTGAAAAAGTACCACTGTTTTAACTTATAAAAACCTATTTGATTTTGCGAACAAGTTTGCATAAATAGAAAAGCTAAAATGTAAGCTTAAAGCCAAGATGGCAGTGCACAATGGTGTTCTTGTGCCGACCCTTATGTATGGAAGTGAAGCATGGAACTGGCAAAAGAAGGATGAAAGTAGAATAAATGCAGTAGAAATGAGATCGCTAAGACGAATGTGTGGCAAATCTGTATATGATAGAGTGACAAATGCAAGTATAAGAAGTGAATGTGGTGCGAATGAAAGTGTTATGAACAAAATAAGGAAAGGGTCATTAAGATGGTTTGGACACATGGAAAGAATGAGTGAAGACAGAATGGTAAAGAAGGTATATGTAAACGGCGTGAACGGAGCTAGAAATAGAGGAAGGCCGAGGAAAACGTGGCACGATCAAATCAATCAAATATTGAATGTCGGATACGTGAGGAGTCGGAGAAATCGACGTGCGTGCATGACAAGATGTATGAATGTAGAGGAAGCGAGAGAAGTATGTCAGGACAGAACAGTGTGGCGTTCCATTCTTTCTGCCTACCCCTCCGGGGAGACGGCGTGATGGTTAGTTAGTTAGTTAGTAAAGCTTTTTATTTTAATAACGAGCTTTAAACACGCTCCTAATCCTTTTATAAACCCCGGAGATTAGTGCAAGTTGATGTTGTGATGTAAGGGCGTGTTTCAAGAATATGATACATAAATTATAGTGATTTTACCAATGTTCTTGGAGGTTTCTGTGCATAGTGTGTACTAGAGTATAATTTAGCTTAAAGTCACTCTAGTACTTCATAAAATGAATAAGTTCTGTAACGAAACAATTTTTTTTTAATTATTTGCTTACATGACTATGTTAACATAATTTAACTATCGTTAAATTAATTTGTAGCGATGAGGTTCGCAACTCATCACACCGCGTCTCCCGCGGGGCGAAAAGAGAAGGATGGAGTGCCGCATCAGTAAAAGTGTGACAGTCCATTCTTTCTGCGTACCCTTTCGGGGAGACGGCGTGATGGTTAATAATAATTATTAATTAATTATAATTAATTATTTGTATTAATTTATTCTATTTTTACCTTATTTTCTCCACAAATTATTTTAGGGACATCCAAAATTGAGGCATTAGCTAAAAATATAAGTTTTTAAGAATACATACATTTTTTTTTTCACTAATATGACTTTATTTAACTCAAGTTAAATACAGTATTAATCTAAAAATGATAATTCTAACTTTAAAACATTAAAAAAATTACCTCATTTATGTTATTGGTTAAAAAACAGCTTTTTTACACTCGTTTACAAATAATCAGGACGCATGGAGGGTTCTTTTTAACAAGCAAATTATTTTTATGAAGTTTTTTTTGTTTTTAAATTCTTACTTTTAAATAAGTATAAACACTAATTTTTACACTCAGGAGTTTTTTTTATCTCTACTCGTAAACAATAGGTTGTTTGAATCTTATTGCAGCAAACATTTTTTTGTTTGTTATTATATTGATTTTTTCGCATTTTATTGTTACGAGAATTCTACAGCAGACCAGACTTGAACGTTTAAATATTATAGCATGGAACTATAGAACACAATGTGCTTTTTTAACGTCTATAAGAAGTACTCAGAAGGTCGCGCAAGGGATTCAGTTTTACGGGTACGCGACGGTTTATTCAGCTTCATTTGTTGGATAGGTGGGTATACTTAAGAACACGTATTTACTGGTCAAAGTAAATATAATATCACGGACTTAACTAAAAGTACTCTACAAACCTTTATAGTCGAAAGATTTTTGGATAAATCTTAACCATAATTATAGACAAACGAATTTATAGTATAATAGTGAATTTATATTATAGTATAGTGATGTTAGTTCGTAATTTATAGTAAGATAATTTAGTATGAAACGCTATTTTAGTGGTGTGACGTTGCTTGAAGTTGGCAGAAGAAGGATGAAAGTAGAATAAATGCCGTAGAAATGAGATCACTAAGAAAAACGCGCGGAAAAACAATGTATGATATAATATCCAATGAAGAAGTTAAAAAGAAAATTTACAATAGTAAACACGATTGGATTTACTTGGATTTAATTAATATGGATACTTAGACATGCGATGGTATTCTTAAAACTCTCTTACTACTTTCTTTTATTGAGAATGCCCTCGCAAGGCGTAACTAATTTTTCACTATTTATATAATTTAAATAAAATGCAAATCCAACATTTTAGATAAAATAAAAACACAAACAAATCAATCCTCTAATAGAAGGGATGAGCCTGATGCTATGGTATCAAAATTTTAATATTCGGCTTCAATTTAGTTGAACCATCTCGTGGACCCCTATTTACATCTCATGTACCCCCACTTTTTTCCCATTGTCGTGGACCCCTTGTAAGTCGAAATTGACCCCTGGGGGTCGATATAGACAACTTTGAGAACCGAAGATTTAAACTATATAATGGATAATACATTGAAATTTGATAATGCCTTGGACAGACAAAACATGTCATTCACATAAAATATGATTTTAAATTTAAACTTCTAGAAAACAGACGTTCTCATATTAATCATCTAATAGTTTTGTTCCGTTCACATATACTTAATTTACCATGATTTCTGCATTTATTATATCTATTTATTTAAGCCATTTTTATGTCCCTTTCATAATTATGTTCATAACATTTTCATCCACACTATATTCGCTTATTTTTTTGAATTTTATACTCTATTATATAAAGATTTCTCTTAAATGTAGTTATATCATCCGCTAAATAAATGGTAAGGCTAAGTATTTCATCAACTAAGATAAACTAAATTTACTGAATTCTTACACGCACAATTTCCCGTGTCTATAACCTTTCCCGTTAATTTTTCTCAGCGATCATTAGTGATATCTTGTTTTAGTACTCGTATATAAGAATTTCTAGGCGGACGGTTAAGTTATAGCGGAAGTAGATACCATTCTGTCACATATATCCAGACGAGTCGAAAAAAAATTGTTTTCTGAATTTATTAAAAAATGATTAAAAAATTATATATCTTATAATTCTTCTAATAGGTTTGAGACCGAGGATGATGTAGCTTGCATCTCTGTCCTCCTGGGATGTAGACTATCTCGCCGTCTTTTCGATGATCGACCACGTGGTTGGGAACACTTACTTACTTCCTATGGCCATACAATTCTTGAAGAGTTTTAGCCTCCTTGATGATTTTTCGCCAAGCTCCTCGATCCTGTGCCTTTTGATCCCAGTAGTCCGATTCGCCCAGCCTTCATTAGGCCTTCTTAGAGGTCTTACTCCAGTCGGTCTAGACGCGTACAAGGTCTTGATAGCTCGGCTCGTGGTTGGGATTCCTCTGGTAAATTGTCTTACTCTAACTACGGAATTCTATGGTATCTTTTGGCATACGGGAGACATGTTAGTTCTAGTATCTTCTTCCTCCCTCTAACAATGTCTTCAGCTTAGCGAGTTCTTCGTTTTTCTGTATTTTTTATTCTGTCGTGTAGGGTTTTGCTGGCTATACATCTATATACTATACGGCGTATAGGAGTTGCTTCCTTGCTAGCATCGTGTTGGCTCTGAATTTTATTACATATGTCGAGATAGGTCCAACGCAAGTTTTTGTTTGATAATTTTATACGTAATAATTAAATAACTGTTAATGCAAAAACTTTGTTTTATATCACAATTGTATTTATTAATATAATCTATGTACTTCCTGTTATTGTTTATCGTTTTTAATTTGAAGACTACAGGGGAAAAACAAGGAATGTCAGTTAAAATTCAAAATAAATGTAATAATGCCATCTAGCGGCATTTGTACGTATCTATCCACAGTAAAATTTTCATATTAAAAAATCATGTGTGTCATCGACTATGGCCAGATAATCGATTGCTAATTGCTAAGAAATATATAGACTTTGATTAGCTTTATTCTCAATTTATTCAAATTAACCTTCAACTGACATTCCTTGTTTTTCCCCTGTAGTCTTCATTTATTATGTTTCATCGTTTTTGACTCTTTTATATGTGTATTTGTTCCTTTTAATTATTGTTTTATTATTATTATTATTTTATCATTATATTTTCTACTTTTAATATTTTCCTATAAACAGTAACTAACCGTTTTTTAAATTAAAATATTTAGGTACCTAACTCAATTTCAGCAAGAACTGTAAAATTATATCAAAGAAATTATTCAAATTGTCATAGGAACAAATACACAAAGATTCGAAAAATTACGAAAATTTGACATTTGATATATTTTTGTAACGCCTGATGATGTCAACATTGGTTGATGAAACAGCTGTCGTATAATAAATACAATTGTGATATAAATAAAGTTTTTGCATTAACAGTTATAAAATGTTAAAGTGTCATAGTGTTTCGGCCAAAACAATGGACTATTTAAGTAATAATAAAATTTTATTAATTGTTGAGGTTTTAGTTTTGTAAAACTCCATTATAATTATTATAATAATAAACGTGAATGTTTAATGGTTTTACTTGGTTTTTTATTCATATAATCTCTTATACAAATATCAGTTACAAATTTGTATAAGAGATTATATGAATAAAAAACCAAGTAAAACCATTAAACATTCACGTTTATTATTATAATAATAAAATTTTATTATACTAATTCTGATTTTGAAAATTTGGTTTGGTTCATGTGGTGCTCCCGTGAATTTGGAGAAATTACGTGTATAAGTGAATTGTTTTGGTCAATTTGATTGTTGCCGCACTTTATTATAGTTAATTGTGAGACGTAATACGTTTGTACTGTTTTGATGTCAAAATTATACAAGTTTTTGGTTTATATAAAGAATTTTGACAGGTGTAAAAATAAATTTTTCATTTGTTCCAATGACAATTTAAATAATTTCTTCAATATTATTTTAAAGTTCTTGCTGGTGTTGGTTGGTTTTAAGTGCCTAATTACTGCCAAATAAAAAAAAGTGGATACGTGGAACATTAATTAAATCATATAACAGCTAATTTAAAAAACGGTGGATACGTGTAACATAAATTAAATAAACACAAAAGTCCGGATTGTTTTCCGGATTGTATTTTATATTATTTGTTTTAGATTTATTTTGTGGATTGGAAGATCGAAGTGTGCGCGGGAGATGCCTATTGGTGGCGATGAGGTTCGCAACCCATCACACCGCGTCTCCCGCGGGGCGAAAAGAGAAGGATGGAGTTCCGCATCGGTTAAAGTGTGACAGTCCATTCTTTCTGCCTACCCTTTCGGGGAGACGGCGTGATGGTTAGTTAGTTAGTTAGTATTTAATTTTAAATTTGAATTTGGCTTTAACTTTTGGGTAAACTGAATTAAAATTGAAAGTAAAAGCTTCTTCTTATTATTCATGTGTCATGTCAGGTCTCCTCTGACGTCGACTATCACTTGAGAGTGCATGTTCGTGTCTAGCGCAGTTCTAATTACAGTTCAGTCACGAATGTTCCACAGAGCCAAGAGAGCCGTCAGATAAATCCTTCAAGTTAAAGCTTCAAGATATGAATGACATTTAAAGTTTTGATTTTGTTCGTTCTTCTTCTTATTATTTATTATATCACTTTGATACTCAAACATGCACATTTTAACGATACATCCTTATGAGTGATGTCATTTTCATTTTAAAAAATAATTAAATAAAACGATGTTTTTTAACTACTTCCACTTTTGTCTTTATTTCGACAGCGACCGGTTTCGCCAGGCTCGCTGGCATCGACAGACTGGTGACACTATTGCAAACCGAGTCCTTTATATACAAACAGATCAGGCGTGGTAAACATGATTCTGTACAAAAATAATCGTCAGGGTGTTTTTTTAATAGAATCTACATATACATTACAACAAATATAGAATTCTACAAATATTTACAGATTATTTTTGTATGGAATCATGTTTACCACCCCTGATCTGTATGTACATAAAGGACTCGGTTTGTAATAGTGTCACCAGTCTGTCGATGCCTGCGAGCCTGGCGAAACCGGTCGCTGTCGAAATAAAGACAAAAGTGGAAGTAGTTAAAAAATATCGTTTTATTTCATTATTATATAAAATTAACATCCATCAAGAGATTTCAGTAAAATCATTTTATCATTTTCAATTAATTACTTTTACTTCCACACTACTTTCATCAGTTCTGTGCTTGTTTAATATAGGTTTTTTTTGCTTCTAAGATCTCCATTAATCAAAGGACACGTTTGCTAAAATTCTCATTTGATCAAACTACAAAAGAAAAGTTTCTGGGTATTTCACAAATGCTACTGTTGGAGGTGAACACTATGAGAAAATTAACAAATGTGAGTTTTCTGGCGGTCATGAACTTCAACAAAAAGCCAATGACCGAAATGAGATAAAAATATACAAAATATGTAACTTTTCTAAAAAATTTCACCAAAAAAGCTAACGAATGAGAAAAACTTTGAAAAATCGAGTATCTTTATAAAAGTGAAAGTAAATATTTTTGGTATAAGGGTGAAAAGTCATATGCTTAAGAGGTAGGATTTTTATTCATGTCTAAAACTTTCGAGAAGATTATTCTTGTAATATGTATTTTATGTAAATAAAACAATTCTTTTAAAAAAACTTTTGTGTTATCATTCAAACCATTTACTTATACTTTCACAATTGTAAGAGATAATATTTTTTCTTCAATTAAAAAACTTAGAAACTTGCAATTGCGCCGTGTAGCAGAGAAGATGGACCGCCATATTATTCTAACCAGACGTGCTCTCTTGTTTCTCCTCAATATTTATTAATTGTTTTTAAACGCTCGTTGTTCTTTTCCTTAGATGCAGACATTTAAATTTGGATTGATTTGGTCATGCCACGTTTTCCTCGGGCTACCTGGATTTTGTGCTCCATTCGAATTGTTAACGAATGTTTTCTTCATCCTTTAGTTATAATATTATAATAATATATCTTTGAAGTTACGTAAGTTTTTGAAATACATATATTTTTGCACGAAGGATGTTGGGCTTCATTGTCCGGACCGGAAGAGTTTTCAGATATCCTCATGTGCTCAGAGTCCCAAACAACGCATTGGTTAGAAGCAGACTCGAAAGTGGTTCTGTGGTATGGAGTCCTCACGAGGCGAGATTCCCGTCATGCTGGAGAGGGTTCAGAAAATTTTTCTCAGGTATCTCTACACGAGGAAGTATGGTAGCTATCCGTGGCTCTATCCCACGGCATTTCTTTTGGGAATGCTTGGGACCAACTTTCTGCAGCTCCGAAGAGATGGGCATCTCATAACCCATTTCCTAAGATTACTCAGGGGAAATTTCAAGAACTCGGCCGTGCTGGAGGGTATTCGGCTTTTTGTCCCTAAAAGATATCTCTGAGAGCGATAACATAGATTATTTTACCTACCGGCTGCCAGGACCAACATGCGACACCGATGGGAAGAGCAATTAATCTGCTGAAAACGGTCTCCTCAGAGATCGACGTCTTTTATATTAGTGAATATACGTTCAGAAGGCAAATTCTCTTAATTCTGGAGAGTATCTTGTCTTCCTAATGTCGAACCATCTCTCTGTTGTTTCTCTGTTGTTTCTGGTAGTAGTACTATATACAATATATTATTTTACCTGTTCTTAATAGATGCCTTAAATTTTTTTTTATGTAATGTGTATTGATGAAATAAGCTGATCTTATTTGATATGATATGATTTGATTGATTATTATTAACATCTATCCAAATCGATGTAAAGGCTGGAAAAAAAAGAACGCCAAAGGAAATATTAATAGAAACATATAAATTGCTCTTATCGTAAGGGTATTCACAAATTTGCTATAATTGCTCCCAAAAAGGTCTACCTCCGCTACCACTTCGTTTAAAAGACGAATTACTTTCAATACGGCAATTTGGGGCAGAAAATAAGATAACTCGCTCTGCTAAGATAGCTGTGGGGAATGTTTAAATTTAGTTGTCTTAATATTCCTTGATTATAAATTCTTTTGGGAATGCTGGGGACCAACTTTCTGCAGCTTTGAAGAGATGAGCATCTCATAATCATTTTTATTTATTTATCAGGGGCTATTTCGAGAACTTGGCCGTGCCGGAGGATGTAGGTATTTTTGTCCCTGATAGATATCTCCTGATAAAATGTTTTACCTACCGGTCACCAGAACCAACCTTCCTCTAGTGACAACACCGATGAAAAGAGCAATCAGTCTGCTGAACACGGTTTTCTCGGAGATCGACGTCTTTTATATTAGTAAAAGTACGTTTAGAAAGCAAAAAAATATTCTAGACTTTAGAGAGTATCTTGTCTTCCTGATGTCGAACCATCTCTCATGCGTTCCTGGTATTATGTTGTATATATATTATATGTTTCCTGTACTCAATATATGCTTTAAACATTTATGTTGTTTGTAATGTCCGATTTGATTTGATTTGATTTAAATACCTCTGGATAACAATATGTTTACATGCATTCGAATAATGAATTGTTTGGCATGGCGATGCTTTGTAATCCTGAAAATAATTGTGTTTCGGTAAAATACAGTGAATCGTGTTTAAATTAGTGGTTTCGGTTATTTTCCAGTCCGAGGGGATGAGTGGTGGAGCCGGGGCGCGGGCGAGCCGCCGTTGACCGCCGGCCATGGGCGCGCCCTAGAACTGTGGCGCGCGGCGCCCAATATGACCGTCCCCCTACTAGCGGTGCTACTCATTTTACACTCGAGATTTGCTGGTAAGTACCTTGCAAATACCATTTCAAAATATGAATTTTTGTTCTATTGATTTCACAGAGTATCTACAACTGAGAAGCGTTCCGCATACCAAAAAGAAATAAAACCATCTTTACTAGTGGTTGAACAGATGCTGTCAAAGAGCGCTAAGTGCTAGTCACACCAATTATACTCGCAGCATTTCCTTAAGCTTTCAATTGCACATAATAATTAAATATAACGATATTTTTAATTATTTGTTTTTTTGAATGTATACAAATACTTGTAGACAAATACTGAATTTTTACCCATTGCGGGTTAATCATTTTTAATGTCATAAGTCCTGTAAGCGCCTCGACAACCATATTCTGTTTCCAAATAATTGACATCTTCGTCTCTATTGAGATACAATTAATTCTTAAAAATATTTTAAATAATTAAATATAACTACTTTTGGAATTGGAAGTAGTTAAAAAAACATCGTTTTATTTAATTATTATTTAAAATTAACTTCCAATAAGAGATTACCCCAATTACTGTACACAATTTGTTTTTAAGCTAATATATTGATTCTCGTTATATGTGATAGGTAGCTAACCTATCGCCATTTTATTGTCACGAGAATTTTACACCAGAATAAAGACAGTGTGACAATCACACTGCCATTGCCGGGAATCGAACTCGAAACCTTCGGTTTAGCAGTCAGAGCCACTCTGCTACCAAGGTCACCTTAGAAGGACTCGGCGATTTATTAACCCATTAACGCCAATGGTACATCAAATCGTGTTATTCATAAAATTTCGCCTCTTACAAAGTAGGTACTTTCAATACCTACCCTATAATATACCATTAGTAAAAAAATATATGATGACCAACAAAAAAAATAATACTGTTGTTACTTAAATACAATTAACGCGTATATATAAGACATTCTCAATGTTTCAATAAATTTTATGCAATCCTTGTAATCAGTACCATTGTACCTTAAAACCATTGACATATCAAATCGTCACGTAAGATTTGATATGTCATTTCTCTATTTTTACATACACATTATTGGTACATATAAAAAAATACGCATCAGTTATGTTAAACCGATTTTACACGCAACATTTAACCTGATACCTGTTCTGGTCGCCTGTACAGGCAAATCTGAGCGTGCATGTGACAAAACTGACAAGTATCCCAGTTTGTGGTTGAACACGCTTCTGCAACCTTCACTATCTAGGTCGCAATTAAAATATCGAATAACGCAATATGCAGCAAATATAGAAATACCTTCTTTAATTTAGAATGTGACCAAACCTAGATTATTTTTATTACGTTTGAAACCTGTTTGTACCGTCTTAATTCAACATTAATTACACTTCAAACAAAACGATTTTCTTAAATTATAATAGCTTCTTTTAGAATATTGTAAAATTCACGTGACAATAAAATGGCGATAGATTAGCTACCTATCACATGTCACGAGAATAGCTATAATATCCTTTACATCGCTTTGGCTCTTGCTGTCATGATATAAAGAGCGATTCAACAAAATAATAATAATAATATCGGATAGTTTGAAAACTTGTAAATATGTTTATTAAACATATATAAATAGTTTTCATTTAACACAATACCTCAAGGACAGTGGCGGTATTCCCATAGAAGCCAAGGTTATTGATTTTATCCAGCCCAGCCCTCTTCTGGCTTATAGAGGTTCAGCTCTTGTGGCTATTCCTCTAACGTCTGATGGGAGTATTGTTGGAAGGTGATTTGGTGGGTTGTTGGTTTATGCGGGGCACTTTTTTTAGATTTTGGGGTTTTGATTCAAAATTTCTTACGCAAGCCGGGCTTCTGCGCTTTTATGGGAGTACCGCCACTGCTCAACGAATTAATTTTGATACAATTTGGAAATTGTTAAATAACGTTGTTTATTATCCACTAAAATATAAAAAGACACATGTTTCGAAGGAGACTTCCGTCTTCAGGTGTAAATATTGTATTGTATTGATTTTTAAATGTGTTTTTTATTAGTCTTGTCGTTATTGTTCTCCGAAACATGTCTTGATTTTTAATATTTTAGTGGATAATAAACAAATTATTTTACAATTTCCAAAGTGTATAATAATTTGAATTCCACGGTGTTAATTTAATTTTCAATAAATTAAACTCATTTTGGTTTAAGAGTAATGATATGCTATGTTCGACAGTCTTGCACGAGCTTATCTAAACCCTTTATTACTGAGAAACTGAATGCAGTGGTCAGATTGTATATAATGAAACGCTGTCTTTGCACAAATTTTCACAATCTTCGCGGTACCCGAGCGTTCAGCTTGGAACAATCTTCCTGTATATTTAAGTACATAGATAGCACACAGAGTTTCGATAGATATTTGAAAACTCAACATTTTACATTATCCTACCCTGATCGTAAGGTATTGGTATGTATACGAAAGTAGTCTGACTCTCCATGCTCACATCGAGGGAATATGTGAAGTTGCATTGAAAATATAGGGATTCTATGAACTTCTAAAGTTTTCAGGAATTCCTATGTCTTGCGAATGCTGTACAATTCAATGGTTCAGAGCCGGCTCAAGTGTGGTTCAGTGATATGGAATCTCCACAAAGCGAGTGTTTCGCTTTGTGGAGATTTTAGTGAGGTTCTGGAAAGATTTCTGAAGTATTTCTACATGAGTTTGTTTGCTATTTGTTTTAACCTACTACATTTCTCTTGTGCTTGCTGGATACAAATAGTTTGCAAAGAATCCGGATGGTTATCTTCGACAGTCTCAGCATAGATAGTTTAATATTCCAACGTGCAGACATAACCTAACTCTTATGATACCGGTGGGGAGAGCAAGTCAACTGTTTCGACATTGTTAATATTGATGAAACAAAAGGAACATTCCCTAAATATTGGAGAGTATTCAGCCTCATTTACGACGTACTTGTTCGTGTTTTACAATATCGATACATTCTTCCACATCGACGACTAAAATATATTAATATTTGTAATGCATAGGCATAGACAAATAGTTGTGAAATTTATATTATTTTATTATGTATTATAATTTTGTTATTTGAAATTTCATGCTAGAAGTTCATTTTAAATAATGAAAAAAAATTATAATCTATTGTATTTTTAGTTAAAATCCACTCATGTTTGTATCTTGGACCGGTTTCGGTAGATCGCTGCCCATAAAATGGCAGCGACTGGGAACGTTTTAAAAATAATTTTTTTCTTTTTTAATTCCATTGTAGTAAATAATAAATTTAAAAAATGTTGTACGAGTATTTTTTTAAAATGATTATTTAGTAAAATCCACTAATGATTGTATCTTCGACTGCTTTCAGCAACCCGCTCCACCAGAAAATGCCCAAGACACAAACATCAGTGGATTTTAAATAAATATACATAATAATATATAAAAAAATTATACTCGTGTGTTCGTTATTTTAATATGTATAGTTAATATCTAATATGGACCATTTTCTCACGGCGCTTTATAAATCATATTGATTTATTATCGTTATTATTATTATTATACACAATATGAAAATCATCATTCATATTCGTTAGGATATCGTCTCTTTGGATCACCCGAAATCCTTACAAGAAAGTCCACTCCAGTTTATGTGCTTAGCCGATCTTGAAATGCGCCCCCCTCGTAACAATGTCTTCACGGAGACTTTACGGTGAAAAGCTCCCGCCAGGGGTGCTTTGTGCTGTATCGGATACTCGCAAGACCCCTTATTATTTTATCTCAGGAACGCAATAGTGAATAAATCTAAATTTAATAGAATTGAAGCATTAATTTAAATTTAATCAATCAGCGTGTGTTCAAATCAAATCAATTTTATTCGTGTATAGCCATGAAGAGGTTCACTACAAAGTGAAACTGGTTGGCCCTACTTACTCAAAATAAAGTGATTAATACAAAGGTGTTTAATTTTATTTTTAAATATGTCAAACCACCAAGTAATGGCTTCGTATTAAAATTCAAATCAAGACAGTTTATTATCTCAACAGATATTACAAACAATATTAATGTTTAAGTCATCTATTGAATACAGGTAAAATATAATGCATAAAATACCTGTAACGTACGAGAGATGGTTTAACATTAGGGAGACAATATACTCTCTAAATTCAAGAATATCTGTCTTCTGAACGTACTTTCATTAATATGAAAGACGTCGATCTCCGAGGAGACCGCGTTCACGTAGGTATGAAATTCAATTGTTACTACACACGTATGATCTTGTTTTTCGATTACAAAAACTAACGTACTAACCAACCATCATGAAATCTCTCCGAATTCGTAGGCAAAAATTATGTACCTAAACACTGTTTTTTATTGATACAGTTCACACGATTCTTCAACATTCATACATCGTGGCATTCACGTACGTCAATTTTTCCGACTCCACTCGTGGCGGCCGACATTCAATGTTTGATTTATTGTTGCACATTTCCACGGTCTTCCTATATTTGTAGTACCGTTTACATCGTTCACATACACTTTCTTTGCCATCCTTTATTCATTCATTATTTTCATATAGCGATTTGTAACTAAACATAATTAAATTAAATAATTTATTGTATAAAATTAATCAAATCACATCAGTTTATTTACTCAGAAGACATTATAAACAGCATAAATGTTTAAGGCATCTATTGAGTACAGGTAAAATATTATATACACACAACACAATACCAGGAACGCGTTAGAGATTACAATAGATTAGAATACACTTTGGAAATTGAAAAATAACGTTGTTCATTATCCAATAAAATATTAAATATCACCTCCAGGGAGAGGAGACCTCCATCTTCAGGTGTAAATATAAAACAATAATCTAAGCAAAGAAAGACTTATTAAAACTCATTTTAAAAAACATACAATACAAAGGAACAATACATTTGAATTTAAAAAAAAATAGTACTTAAAGCAATTAGTCGAGGTTAATTTTTTTAAATTCAAATGTATTGATCCTTTGTATTGTATTGATTTTTAAAAGCGTTTTAATAAGTCTTTCTTTGTATAGTTTTTTGTTATTTATATTTTATCTTGTTGTCTTAACTTGAAAATGGAATTTTCGAAACATCTCCTCCGAAACATGTCGTGATATTTAATATTTTAGTGGATAATAAACAACGTTATTTTTCAATTTACAAAGTGTATTACAATGGAATTCCACAGTTTTAATGCCTTAACTTTCAACAAATATAAAATTAATAACCATCTAACTAACAAACCATTACACACCGGAAGACGTAGGCAAAATTAATAGACCACTTTCCTGATATACTTCTCTCGCCTCCTCAACATTAATACATAGTATTATGCACCATCGTCGATATCTTCGACTTTTCACGTGGCTTACAATTAAGATATGATTTATTTGATCGTGATTCGTTTATATATATTTTCTTCATATATTTCTACATAATTTACACGTTTCCAAACCATCTTAACGACCATTTCATTATTTTGTTCATAACACTCTCATTCGCACTGCATTTACTTCTTATATTTGAATTTGACACTTTCATATACAGATTTAGTACACCGGTTGTGTAGTAAATCTGTATAAAGTAAATCTGTGTTATTCTAAGTGATTCACATTGTTAGTTTTATGTCAGCCTATTCTCGTCGCGCCTGGACATAGTTTGTTTCCATGCCACTCTGTCTCTTGCAGACTTCCAAGTTATGCTGACGTGTCGGTTCAGGTCATCCTTCTACCATAGTTCTGATCGTCCAGTTTTTCTCTTGGAAGTCCATGATCTCCGAGTCAGCAGTCTTTTTGTCCATTTTTCGTCCGAACTTCTGGCTACGTGACCAGCCCATTGCCATTTTAGAGTCGCTACTTGGTGGATGATATCAGTGATCTTTGTTTTTTGGTCACGAGTATCCAAATCAAAGTTGGACTTACTGGAAGTTTTACTGTTGCCATGTCAGGTGGCGTTTCATGTTCAATATTTTACTTTGTAAGTTGTGATCTATGTAATGAAGCGAAAGTAAATGTACATTTAAAGTAATTGAAATTGAAAAACATTGTCAAAGGTACACGAAAAATACCTTTTAAGCCGAAACGTATTTTCATTCCGGCAAAAGATTAAGATGTTATATCTAACATTGTTGGAATAGCAATTTGTATTCTCAAACACAAAAGTACGTCCCGAGTTTGTGTACTCCGACAAGGAGAGGTCAAAATATAAGAGGATTTAACCGGTAAAAAAAAACTTAAAACAAATAATGTTGATATTTTTTAATTAATACAAATCAGTTTTCTAGAAGTTTAATTATGTTTTATGGCAATGACATGTTTCGCTCTTTTAAGGCATTATCAAATGTAACAAAATTTCAGCTCGTTGATGTTTATATACACTAGTAAATGGAGCAGTATATTGTAATTAACGAAAATTGATATGACTTTATACATTTTTAATAAATAATTATTTGGTTGGGCCCAGAAATACTGGAAAGTGTTTCTTGGAACTCGTTAAGAAATTTTATGACAATGATTACATAGTCAGAGAATACTAAATGATATTATATAAATAAAAAAAAAAATATTTGAGGTAGGACGAAATAAAGTGTTTCTAAGAAAAACATCTTCTTACAAATTGTTTACAAATGATTTTACATATTTCAAGGTGACTAATGATTCTGAATATTAATTATTTAAAATGGCGTTTTATATCATTGTTCAAGAAACAATAAGTAAATTTATATTTTTTGTTTATTTTCTTTTTCTCTTTCAGTCTTTTGAGGCTGCCCACGTGCAATGGTGTAAAACTCACAAATAAACAATTAATTAATACAAACGATCATTAGATTTTGCCTCGCCGAGGTGAAATATTCCATTTCCATTGAAACATTTTTGTTAGAAAATTGACGTTTTAATTCGTATTATTTATATATATTTTCTCAGTGCCATGAGGGTTAGCAATTACTATGTTGTAAATTAGAAGACTTTCGTGGCAGATTGGCAAGAGCTCAAACTGCCATACCGAAAGCCCCGCGATGGGAGTGTGATTGTCAAACTGTCGTTGGTCTGGTGTAGAATTCACGTCACTATAAAATGTTGATATATTAGCTACCTATCACATGTCATGAGAATGAATAAAATAGCAACAAAAAAAACCTTCGCAGTCGCAGTCGTAACTCTTGCCACTCTGCCAAGAAGGTCATCGTTTATTTGTCAATGTTGACTTGATTACTCTTTTTTCCTTAAATTTAATATATTTATTTAGATTTCAATGGATTATAAGAAAAAAATATTGAGATTTACAAAAAAATCAGAACAATATAAAATCACAATACGTTACGGAAATATTCATCTTCTTCTTCCGATTGTAGATCTAGCGATCTGTTTATGCAAGATATCAACTTTCTTACTGTAATGAAAACGACCAGCCTTCTCTGCATCTCTTTGGTCGTCGCCCTGGTGGTCGACGGCCCTCGTGCATCACGACCTTAGGCATTCTTTTTTATTGTTTCTTGAACAATGATGTAAAACTCCATTTTAAATAACTAATACGAATGAAAACGTCAGTTTTCTAGAAGTTTTTTGAGAGGTCATCCAAGTAATAAAGATTTTGATATCTGATAAATATCTTAAAATAAAATCGCAAGTAACAAAGCAACAAAAAACCTTTCAAAGGTTTCAAAATTTGTAAAACTTTTCAAAGTATGTAAAACTATATATGACAGGAAAATAATGTTTATTAGGTAAGATATTTCATAGAGCAGTGCAACTGATATCAATTATAATTTTTAAATGTCTCTTGCTAATATCTTAGCAACATTCTCTTCTCACGTTTTCCTCGGTTTTTCTCTATTTCTTGTTTCATTTACATTGATTACATATACTTTCTTCACCATTATTTCCATGTGTACAAACAAACTAAATGACAATTATTTTATCCATAAAACTTTTATTCCCACTGCATTCGCATCTTACATTTGTATTTGACACTCTATCATACACATATTGATGACCTTCTGAATGACATGTTTTGCCCTTCTAAGACATTATCAGATACCTAATAAGGGCGAAACCTGTCTTTCCCATAAAATATAAAAAAACTTCTAGAAAACTGACGTTTTCATTCGTATTATTTAGGAAATCTTGTTGGATCCATTCTCTCGATGTGGTACCTCCAGAATCGACTTCTCTGCCTATTCCATCTCACCATGTCTTCAGGAACAACCACGAAAATCAATTTATAAAAATGGTTCTTCCGAATTTCTTCTATAGACATATTTGCCATCCCTCGTAACTGTGCTCTGGGCCTTTTAGAATATTACTTATGAGTTTGTAAAGGTCGGCTTTTGTAAAAATAACCTTCACTGAACCCATTTAAATATTATGTAAACCACAATATTATGTCGTTCTCGAACTTCATCAGTTTTATCAATATAAATACCATATAATACATATTTACGAATACATCCGCAATGATTACTTTTTTGTATGATGTTATACGAGTACATGACGAATTATTATAATATGTGTACAACGCTGGAGTCGAAAAAAAGCTTGTAAAGAGATATACTGAATAAAAAGTTAGCTCTGCAAATGTAGCAAACCTAAAGACCTTGTGCGTTGTTGCTATTGTTAACATGGATCAGATTCACGAATATAACCAAAATTTAATGAAGTAAAACATGAATATTATTATTATTATTTTGTTGAATAACTTTACACCGTATTAACACCATTTCAGTGGTAGCCAAATCAATGCGAATATTGAAACAAAAAATAGTATGAAACGATTAATATGAATGAAAACGCCTGTTTTATTGAAGTTTTATTAAAATGACATGTTTCGCTTTTTTTTGGTAAAGCAATATCAAATGTCATTTGAATAAGACTTCAACAGACGTTTTCATTCATCCAAAGATTTAATTTTGAGTTTTATATCATTACACTTAGGAAATTAAAAATAACTTTGTTTATTATTCAAAAATTTATATATAATGCATTAATTAATTTTTATATTAATAATGTATTTTCAAATGAATGTTTTTTCTAAATTACAATTTCATCTTTTTATTTCATCATTACCATATGTGTTATTATTGTTTAATATAATGTATTAGTTTTTACTGATAAAAAAATATTTATTAGTACTTATAACAATTAGCCCAGGTTAATTATTAAATTTAAATTATTGCATCAAATTTTAAATGCGTTTTTTTATGTGAGTATTCCTTTGTTTAGTTTTTTATTATATACCTATATATATACACCTGAAGACCTCCAAAACATGTCGTGTTTTTTAATCTTTTTTGGATAATTAAGAAAGTTATTTTCAATTTCCTAGGTGTACTATGGAAATACGCAGTGTTAATACCTTAGTTTTCAAAAAAAAATTATATCAAACAATAAATAAGTATCAAAGAAAATATATAGAACCGTGTAAATGGAAAATTGCAATAACCCCTTTGTTGTCCTTATCATTAGGGCGGTATAAAAATGTGATAGCTGCATCTAAAGAGGTCAACACAAATGGCGCATCATTTATAAGATGAATTGCTTTTAAACTATGATAATTTCGAAGTGCTTCTGAGCTGTGGTTTGATGACCACTTGCCTCCTGTATTTATAGGGAACATTCAGATAAAGTTCTTTCAGCATTTCTGGGTTAAAAAAACATTCGGGTAACAATTTAAAATAATCCTTTTCTAGACAGGTTCTTTGACGAGTTTCAAGAGTATTACTAATTATATACTAAGATTACTGTGAGGAACAGAGAGGGATACAAAAAAGGGGAGTCATATTTTCATTTGAATTACTGACTTTGTGGTTAGATATTAAATTTCTTGTTCTAATGTTTTAATCCTAGAGATTGGTTTGCAACAAAGTTTATTAACATCTTTGCTGTTTTTTTAAAATGCCATTTGTAAATCTCAATGTGGTAGTTTGCTTTCCATTTTTTTATGTAGAGCATGATATTAAAACATTTTAGCTGTTGATTTATGGCATGTCTATCGCCATTTTTAATGGCACGTGAATTCTACTAGATCAATGAGAGTTAGATTTTTTTTTCACAATGTCATCGTCAGGAATATAACCTGGGACCTTCGGTGTGGCAGTTTCTGTATGCGTTCAGCCATGTCGTTAAAGCATACATATATAAAAGAATATAAACACTTGTATATTTATTGTTTCTTGAACAATGATGTAAAACTCCATATTAAATAATTAATACGAATAAAAACGTCAGTTTTCAAGAAGTTTATTATATTTTATGGGAATGACATGCTTCGCCTTTCTAAAACATTTCATTATGCATTAGAAGGGCAAAACATGTCATTCCCATAATATATAATAAATTTTCTAAAAAACTGACGTTTTACCACTTTGTGCTTTCCGTAGTTAAAATACAAAATGTTATATCTAAACGTTGTGATGAGTTTTTGTAAAATTAGTTTACTTTAAATTTTAGTTCATTCAACTAGTGCAATTCCAGATATCATTTTACGTTTTGGCTTTTAATCATACGTGGTAAATCGATTTTATTATGTTCGAAATACGAACCATTTTTTTTTTCTAATATGCCACGTAAATTTTATATGTAAATTAAATTTCTCATGAAAACCTCTTTCTCCTTGTTTTTTGAGACATGTAAGAACGGCCTTTCAATATTTTTTTGATTTTGTGTTGTATTGTGAAATTGTATTTTATTGTTTATTTTAATATTCGTGTAAGGAGACATAAACAAAAAATGTATTTATCCATTCAATCTAATGTTGTATTATATCCACTGTCAGTCAAACGTGTCGGTTTTCACCATATAACACCTGATCGTAAATTTAGTTCAACAAGTTTGTAGAATTTTGAAATCAATACACGGAGAATCAATATGCCAGTCTACGTGGACAAGTGCCCGCTATGTCCGCGAATCGATGACCTATTGATACAAATTGGTACAAATTTTTGACATACTATGTTCAAGTTTCTGTATCCCTGGTCGATAGTAATGACTTGGCACTTTCCTGGTATAAACTCTAAGGTTTCAGCAGTATTTGAATCCATTAATTCCATTCATTTCATTTCATTCCATGTCATTTGGAATGACATGGAAGCAAATGGAGGAGGCCTTTGTCCAGGAGTGGACGGGAATAGGCTGAGGAAAAAGGAGAAGAAGAAGAATTCCATTCATTCTCTTATACGAATGTGTGGATACTCTGTGAATGATAGTAGTCGGAAGAATCGACGTGCGTGCACGAATTCTTCTTCTTCTTCTTCCTCTTAGTTTAGGTCGTATGACTTGTTTGTGACGGTGGGCTGTCCTGGGATGTTGACGTTCAGCCATCTCTCCATCTCTTCGGCCTTCCTGGTAATCTCTTGCTGCTTGGGTTTTCATCTTTAACAATTTTTTCAATCCTTGTATTCTCCATGCGGTCCACGTGGTTTCTCCAAAAGCGCCTTCTGCTTCTTCCCCATCTCACTATGTCCTCAACACCACAGACAGACCATATCGTTTCATTTATGATCCGATTTCTGAGGGTTTTGCCTGAGATGGAGCGTAGGGTTCGCATTTCACGATGTTTTAATGTTGAGAAATCGTGAGAAATAAGTCAGGAAAGAACAGTGTGGCGATCTATTATTTTTGCTAACCCCTTTAGGGAGACGGTGCGATGATTAGTTAGTTAGTAAGATTTATTTAAACGCAGATTTCTATAGAAATATGTGACCTGAACAATGTGCATAGCACTGGAGCCGTTTCGCGATATTATCTTCCCAGGAAAAGTCACTGTAATATTTAAATTAAGTGTTAACATATTGCAATAACTCACGTGAGAAAGTACCGCCCTTAGGCGATTGTAAAACACATGCTTTATGATAATGGTTTCAAACGGCTCCGCTTATACGAGTATCGAGGGTAGTAATTTGACCTGACAGTCAGAAGAGTAGTTCATATGTACTCGTACAATGCACAGCGTGTTATTAGAAAGTATGAAATGCGTAGAGTTATACGATATATTGTAACCTCCCCAAGGTCCATTTCTATGACCCATGAATTCTTAAAGAGAAACATTTAATATCGATATTCGATTATGTATGTACTATTTACATGTGTATATGTAAAGTCATTATGGATGATATTCAACTTAAGACCTATTGATTTTTTTATATACCTATAATATTATTTTTTAATATACCTTTAAGCGGTCACATTTAGATTTTTAGATTTAAAACACGTCTTAATTAGGTGATTACATCACAAAAATGGTGCTTTAAAAGTTAGCATATTATTACTATTATTATTATTAATGTTATAAAAAACGCCTTATTGACAAAAATTATATACACAACACGTTTCGGAGATACACTCCATCTTCTGGGGTAAAAATATTGAGTCTGTCAATGTTTTTGAAGGAAAATCAAATGATTTTACTCAAATCTAGTAATGGAAGTTCATAATTAATAATAAAATAATTAACTTTTCTTCTATATACGCCATACTTTGTGTTGTTGTGATAACATCTCTCAGATCATGTAAAAAACAACTATTTTATAATATTTTTATAAATATGTTACTGAAGAAGGAATGTTCGTCCGAAACATGCCGATATAATTTTATTTTTAATAAAAGTGTATAAAAAAGAAAAATAGAAATAAATAATATACTGTTTAATTGAAACACTGTTATATACATAAGGTACATAAGGTGTTACAATCAACTAACACTAAAATGCTAACTTTGATTAGCGTAAGAGCTGTCGCGACAATTTCATAGAAATTAAATCAATCGTGATATTATAACAGTGTTTCAATTAAACAGTTAAAAATGTTGAAATATCAAAGTGTATCCGCCAAAACAATGGATTATCTGATATAATGTAATAATTAAATATAACAATGTGTTTCAAGCACCATTGTACTTCCACTTTTGTCTTTATTTCGACAGTGACCGGTTTCGCCGGGCCCATTATTATTTTAAGATTATTTTTGGATAGAATCACGTGAATCACCCCTGATCTGTTTGTTTATAAAGGAGTGAGTTTATAACAGTGTTACCAGTCTGTCGATGCCAGCGAGCGTAACGAAATCGGTCACTGTCAAAATAAAGACAAAAGTGGAAGCCGTTAAAAAACATCGTTTTAAATAATAATTAAATAAAACGATGTTTTTTAACTACTTCCACTTTTGTCTTTATTTAGACAGCGACCGGTTTCGCCAGGCTCGCTGGCATCGACAGACTGGTAACACTATTGTAAACTTAGTCCTTTATATACATACAGATCAGGGGTGGTAAACATGATTCTATACAAAAATAATCTTCAAATATTTATGTAAAATTTTTCTGAATTTAACTATTGGTATTACAGGTATTCTTGGAGGTTCGTGTTTAATACAATGGGTTTTAATTTTTATTATCTCTTACATATTCATATATAATGTTTGAAAAAATGGTAATTTTGTTTAAATTATTACTGAATTTAAATATTATATGTTATAGTTCTTGGTCCGTAAGGTTGGCCGCGCCTTATTCGGTTTTCTAATAGTGTTACCAGTCTGTCGATGCCAGCGAGCCTGGCGAAACCGGTCGCTGTCTAAATAAAGACAAAAGTGGAAGTAGTTAAAAAACATCGTTTTATTTAATTATTATTTAAAATGAACTTCCATCAAGAGATTTCAGTAAAATCATTTGATTATCTTAAAAACATCGTTTTGTTCATTATTTAAAATGAAGGGATTTCAGTAAAATCATTTGATTAAAATAAAAGATTCTCACATATCTGGGGTTGTTAACAAGATGACAATTATCACATTAACAAATCTTATAGTATAATGTAAAATTTACTAAATTTAAATGTTGATATTATTTTATATTATGTTTTTGTACCAATAATAATCAAATAATCAATAATCAATACATCAGAAATTCTTAGTTTATATACAAAATTATTAGGAGGGGAAGTTATTTTATGGGAAATAATTCTGTATGTAAACTAAGTCTTTTTGATTTTTTTAGTTGATTGTAAGACCTTACGATGTTAGCATCGGTTAGCAAAATAGCTGTTGCGACAAAATATAATCAATTGTGATATTTATAACAAAGTTTTTATTTATTTTAACAGTTAAATATGTTGAAATATCAAAGTGTTTCCTCCAAAACAATGGATGATCTAACCAATAATAATCGATAAGCCACATGTTTATAAAAAATATGTGTATTGACTAAACTGACGATTTCAGGTTCAATACCCGGAGGATTAGGAGTCCCAGAAAACATCACGGTGACATTTCTGAATCCCACTACTGTGAAGGTGTCATGGGCAACCGCAGTGGACAATGTTGACAAATATGACGTCACCTACAAACCCACTGACGCTAGGTGAGTACTTTCTCTTACTACACCAATGCGTGGCTACATCTGTACTTGCATATTCTGGTAAAAAAAATATTGAACAATATTTTAATGAACTAGGTTTTACCATATACGAGTATGTTCGCCACACATTGTGTTGTAGATGTTTTATTTGTCTTTTTCTTTTTTATATACTTTGTATATACAACACTAACTAAAAAAAAATTATATATCAGACATGTTTCGGACAACCGGTCCTTCTTCAGTGATACATATTATAAAGATACATATTTAAAATATTATAAAAAATGTTTACATGATCAGTTGTGACAGATGTTATAAAGATTTATTTTGTAACGTTTATGCTTATGTTATAACAAATATTACGAATCAATTAAAATTTTTAAATAATAATTTTAAGTTCTTTTTGGGGTTCAGGTAATTACTTACAACAAAGGAAACAAATCAAAGATTGGACTTGACGTTAAATTTATTTTATTATTTGTAATCTTTTCTTTATTTTTTATTTGTATTTATCAAATCAAGTTTTATTTATTTATTTTTATCAAATCAAATCAGCTGATTTCTCAAACATATAACAAACAAATGTTATATTTAAGAACATTTAAAACATAATTATGGTAAAATAATGGGTAAAAAATAAATACATATATATTATAATGCCAGGAACGCATTATCATGGCCAACAGATGCTTCTTTGGCCTCCAAAAATATCTAAAATCTATCCATATATCGAAGAAAACAAAACTTCGCACATACATTACACTTATAAGGCCAGTCTTGATATAAATATGGAGCGAAGACCTGGACGCTGAGTGTTGTGGATTCCCAGAAGTTACAGGTGTTTGAGCGCAAAATCCTAAGGAGAATTTTGCCCCAATCTGCGAGAATAATATATGGCGACGTCGGCATAACCCTGAGCTATACGAACTATACAACCAACTGGACGTCGTCGTCAAGTTTATAAAACTCCAACGGCTTAGACGGGCTGAACATCTGGTGCGAATGGAGGAGCTGTTAACACCCGCACAGTTGACATTTACATGACCGGTGGGAAGACGCAGCGTGGGAAGACCGCGGCTTCGTTGGCTTGACGGTGTCCTGAAGGACCTGCGAGTTAGTGCCGAGGAGTGAAAGTCGATAGATCAGAATAGGGTCGGCTGGAGAAACTTTTTGGAGACGGCCGAGGTCCACCCAGGACTGTAGAGCCAGAGAGAAAAAGAAACCAGGAACGCATTACTAAAAAAGTGCTGTCATCAACTTGCCCCAATATTGTTAAATATGTTTAGTAAATCTCTTCGAACCGGCCAAGTCCCCGAACCACTTAAGATGGCTATCGTCACTCCCCTTCTCAAAAAATCACAATTAGATTCTGAAAATCTAGTAAATTATCGTCCGGTCTCAAATTTGCCTTTCATTTCCAAATTATTAGAAAAAATTGTAGCCAGCCAAATCAATTCCCACCTCACAGCAAATGATCTATTATCAAAATTCCAGTCTGCATACAGACCTAATCATTCAACGGAAACAGGACTTCTTCGTATCATGTCGGATCTGGTATAAGCTAATGAATCGGGCAAGTTAGCACTGCTTTCTTTACTAGATATGAGTGCTGCTTTTGATACCATCGATCATTCTTACCTCATTAAACGGCTCGAGACTACTTACGGTTTCACAGGCAATACAATAGAGTGGATAACTTAAAATCTGTCGGATCGCTCACAAGCAGTTCAGGTCGCAGGGAAAATATCGTCTTTTTTCACCCTCAAGTCTGGTGTTCCGCAAGGTTCAGTGCTAGGCCCGATATTATTTATAATGTTCACTAATGACATTGTCAAAATAATTGATTCATTAGGTCTGCTGTCTCATTGCTATGCTGACGACCAGCAAATTTATTTCTTTTGTGACCCTCATAACACCAGCCATCTAAAATCTATAACTTTAAAGTGCATTGAAGCTATATCGAATTGGATGGCCTCAAATAAATTAAAATTAAACCATTGGAAAACGGAATTTCTCTGGACCGCCTCAATGAAGCGCCAGCACTTAGTCGATCATGCTCCGATATCAACATTCGGAATTGACATCATCCCTAATAACTCCATAAAACTTCTTGGAGTCAACTTCGAAGTAGATCTCTCATTAAAAACCTAAATAAATAAGACAGTGAGCGCCAGCTTCTTTCACCTAAGGCAGCTCAAAGCAATCAAAAGAAATATTCCCACTGATGCATTAAAAACACTTGTTAATTCCTTCGTCGTATCTCGACTCGACTATTGCAACGGCATATATGCCAACATACCCAAGAAACAAACGAACAAACTTCAATCCGTTTTCAATGCGGCAGCACGACTTATAAAAGGTGTTCCAAAAAACTCGCATATTTCACAACATCTAAAAGATCTTCATTGGCTCAAGTGTCCTGAAAGAATCCAGTATAAACTACGCTGGACGGTTTTTAAAGCGCTTCACGGAATGGCACCAGCCTATATATCTGAACTTTGTGTTACTGATAGCCCTAACTTGCGGCAATCTACGCTTCGATCAGCAAACTCCTCGGCAATAGGCAGATTAGTTGAGCCAAAGCGCAACCCCCGGACAAATTTCGGAGATCGGGCCTTCGCAGTGGCAGGTCCGTCCGCCTGGAATATGCTTCCTGCACGCCTCAGATGCATTGACAATCCGACAGACTTTAAATCTCACCGAAAAACCCACCTTTTCATAATATCCCATAAAATGTAAACAACGGTTATCTGATTGCTGGTGTCAAATGCAGCTCTCATGACTAAAAACATTGTCAAAGCGCCCTTGAGGTGAGCTATTCACGAAAACGGCGCTATACAAATTAGCCTAATTAAATATTATATATATATGGTTCGACCTAAGGAATATAAAATACTTTCTTAAGTCAAGACTATTTGTCTGTATAGTAAAGTGTGCAAATGATACGTTGTATGTTTTTTGAGATAGCGATAGAAGTGTATTTCTGCCTACCCCTTCGGCAAGACGGCGTGAGGGTTATTTAGTTAATTAATTGGTTAGTTCAATTTGAAGTTGTGGAGTTTTTCTTTTGTAAAGGGACTAGAATATGCCAGTAAAAATATATATTTTGTTGTTACAAATAAAATTAAATACATATTTATAAAATATATTATCTTTAGCATTCAGCAACACACTTTCAGCAACTCTAAACAATGATTATATACTCTAACTAAGCCATGCTCCAAGGTTTTCTAATTAGATTTTTTTTCCTATCCCGTTTTCTGTTCATTTTACCTTGGATTATCAGTTGCAGTACTTTGTAATTATCGTTTCTACTAACATGCCCGAAGTATACCAGTTTCCTGTGGTTTGTGGTCGTGATAATAATTTTTCCTTCTACGTTCTAAATATTAAGGTTGTTAATAAAACTTTCTTGGTTCTAGAATTTTTTTGTTAAAAATGGTAATGATGAAAATTTTAAAAAGTATTTTATAATATGAATTTAGATTAATTCGACATGTTCTTTAGTTTCGGCTATTTTTTGCAGCTAGCTGACATATTTTGGTGTGAAAACTAAAAGTCGGCAAAGATCTGCCGAAACCGGCCAAAATTAAAGAACAAATGAAATAAAACTAGATATATAATATTTCAATATTTATTTTCACCGCCAATTTGCGTTGAGACATTGTTGTTATTTATTTTTAATTATTATTTTAATAACTCTTTATTTTTATGAAAATAAAGTTTGGGAAAATATAATAATTAATACGAATGAAAACGTCTGTTTTCTAGAAGTTTTATTATATTTTATGTGAATGACATATTTCGCCTGTCTAAAGGCATTATCAAATGTATTATACAGGCGAAACATGTCATTTACATAAAATATAATAAAACTTTTAGAAAACAGATGTTTTCTATCGTATTGATTATTTAATGTTGAGTTTTACACCACTGTTCAAGAAACGACAAATAAGGAAAATATAATGATTTTCAACTAATATAACGATTTCACTTTCGTGTGTTTTTAAATAAATGTATAATACTATTTGTTGTAAATCTCATTATAAATATATTTTGCTCAATGTTAATTTGGACATGTCATTTGGACTTTATTTTTGTCAACTAAATGGATTTTTTTATGTTTTTAAGATAAGTATTATAAAAAATAAAAGCTTGATACAGGTAAGCTTTGAGAAAAACAAACACGATACAAATTAGATTCCTTTGCATGTCAACCCAATCGATTTTAACGACTTATTGAGTATACGAACGTATATTTAATTTTATTTTTAGTGCTTGTATATTTATTTGCCGCTAAAATGTGGTTAACAAATATTTTATATACGAGTATGCTTAACTTTGCGATAGAGGTTTTAGTTAAGTAGGGAAGTTAAGCAGGATTTTAATTTGCAGTACCTACTTGTATATTCCGGTAAATCATAAACATTTCGATGGCTTTAGATTTATTACGATTCCTATACAGCTCACGCTAGGAACCTTACACAGAGCATAAGCTAAAAATTTTTTTGCGAGCTTTGAATCCAAATATTTTCTTAATGACTCACATATTGAATGAGCGAATAAGGTGAACTGTTTAGTCAATAATGTATGTTATTATATATTATAGTAATATTTGTGTCAAATGAATAGGTTAAATATTACGATGTATCCCTTCTTTTTCTTGCATTTGTGATGGATAGTTTGGTCGTCTACTATTGTTTCCAGGGGCGCTGGGTAAGGGCTTATATTTTAGTAACACTACGCGTGGAAATGCCTTCCTTGTCATCTACTATTTAATGTTGTGAGAACGACGACCTTCGTAGAAGAGCTCTGACTGCCATAGCTAAAGTCTCGGGTTCGATTCCCTGTGATGGCTGTGTGATTGTCACACTGTATTTGGTCTGGTGTAGAATTCACGTGACAATAAAATGGTGATAGATTAGCTACCTGACATATCATTAGAATCAGTATTATATTTAAAAACAAATAGTATACAGTAAATGGGATCAACCAACCGGTTGTTTTAAATAAAGTGAACGTGTTTTAGAAGTTTTATTATATCTCGCCGTTTCTACGAAGGGATACTCGTATGAACAAAATAATGGACCATGACAATATTATTTTATGACATTAAGAGATAGATTTTATGACATTTATGACATTTAAGAGATAGATCTCTTCCTCGCCATTCATTAACAACACCCTTGAGATGAGTAATTCATAAAAATGGCGTTCTTTTTATTTTTAATTTTAAAATTTTGAAATTCCTTGTATAGAACAGATCATTTAAACCCAATTACTGTACTATTTATTATATATATATTATATTGATTATCATGACATGTGATAGGTAGCCAATCTATCGTCATTTTATTGTCACGTGAATTTAACATCATACCAAAGACAGTGTGACAATCACACTGCCATTGCCGGGAATCAAATCCTATATAATATTCATTCTATTATTATTATATTATCGTCCCATACACGCACGTCGATTTTTTCGACGTTTAAGATTTGATTGATCTGATCTTGCCACATTTTTCTCGGTATATTTCTATTCATTGATCTTTATTTAAATAAACCTTTCAGTCGACTTCACTTTTTAACATTTTAGCTCGCTCTAGACATACACGCGGCACATTCCAGGAACGGAATGTTTTAGTGCCAATAAAGCCTCTTTGTAAAGCACGGAACTCAAATGGCTATCCGAGAGATTCGATATCAAACATTAAAACTTTAATACCTCTCAGTCTTAATGCTAACTCGCCAACTACGTTCCTGAAAGTTCGGTTTAAGAAATTAAGCTCTTCTTGCAAATAATTGTGCGATAAAAGATATATTTGTAAAAAAATTTCTCATATTAGGTAGCTGGGTGTGCAAAATTACGGTAAAATAATATTTATCTCAACTAGAATCTCAAGCAAACTAATTATAACGCCATTTTTTCGAAGGGGTTGAGAAAAATAATTGCATGATTTCTCTCGCTTTCTCAACTTTCATCCACTCTGTCATGGTTTTTCCGACTTCTTGTTCTGTTAACATTTTTTATATATTATTTTCTTTATTTTGTTCTTGACAATTTCATTCGTACTGCAACAATCAACATCAACTTTTTGTTTTCAGCATACATCTAAGCATCTAACATAAGATAGTTTCATGGTATTAAGAATGTTAATTATTTCTAGTTTTTATCTAAGCCAGTTCGATAGAAAAATAAAATATTTTATAAATATACAAACAAACAAACCATCACGCCACATTTATCTATCATGAAAAAACCTCTTTGAATTCCTTTACAAAAATAAAGGGAGTCATATACATACGTCAATTCATGTGACTATTAACAAGTGTGAACGGTTAAATTTTATAAAAAATTGTCATTTGAATGGAAAATCGTGCTTTTTGTTTATTTAAATTTATAAAAAATTTTAAACATCTGGAGTTAAAGGAAATTAACGATAAATAATTTATTTGACATTGGAATTTAGTGAATCACGCTGTTTTTATTTAACTTATTTTATTAAATATTTTTATGAAATAAACATATCAAACACAACCTGTTTTGGAGGTGATCTCAATCCATGTAAATATACCTGTATAACTGTAACATGTAGTTTTACTGTTATTCAGTTATATAACCACAGAATATATCCAAAGAAATATATCCACAGAAGCAAAGATGGCAGTACACAATGGAGTTCAAGTGCCAACCCTCATGTATGGAAGTGAAGCTTGGAGCTGGCAAAAGAAGGATGAAAGCAGGATAAACGCCGTAGAAATGAGATCACTAAGAAGAATGTGGGAGAAAACGTCGTATTATAGAAACGATGAAATTAGAAAGAATTGTAAGGCAGATGACTGCATCATGAATAAAATTAAAAAAGGATCCCTGAGATGGTTTGGACATATGGAACGAATGGATGAGAGTAGAATGGTTAAAAAGTTGTACACAAGCAGCGTGAGTGGGAAAAGAAGCCGAGGACGACCGAGGAAAACATGGCATGACCAAATTAATCAATTCAGGCGGCCACATTCAAAGTCGGAACAATCGACGTGCATACATGGTACGATGCATGAATGTAGAGGAATCCCGAGAGGTATGCCAGGACAGGCCAGTGCCTCTCTGCCTACCCCTTCGGGTAAATGGCGTGATGGTTAGTTAGTTAGTTAGTCAGTTATATATTTACACCTAAAGATGGAAATCACATCAAAAACATGTTGTGTGAAGTATTTTTATTTTATTAAAATATCATTTTAAATAATGCGGAATAAGAACAGCGCTGTTAATTCAATTCCAAGGTTATGAGAATGGAATTCCACTGTGTTAACGCTTTAACCTTAAACATAGTGAATAATTGCATAAATTAATAAAATTAATTTAATAATTTATAGATTAAAATCAGTAATTATTCTTGCACACGATTTTTGTTGTATTAATTTTTTTTAATGTTTTGTTTTGTGTTCATTTTTATTTATTTTTTTTGTCACAATAATCAAATATATTGTTTTAATATTTCATGTTAAAATACTCGCATAAAGATTTCGTAATTTTTTTTTTGAAACATGAGCGTAGTACGTACATATTTTTGAACTACTTTTACTATTTGTCTGCAAATAAGAGTTAAGAAAATAACTTCTAGATTTCATGTCGCATGTTCTTACGTCGCAACAAAATTGTTCTTCAACATTGTCTTTCTAAACAAATCTCTTCGTACGAGGTTGTCATTTGTTTGTAGCTCAACACAACATTCCCTTGTTGCGTTTCTTGTGTACCAATCGGCTTTCAGGGGATGTAAAAGCTATTGAAAACAGCGCGAAGTTTACACGCGATCTATTCAGACACACGATTCATTCAGCAGCTGATGCAGATATTTTTTCAAGTGCGGAAAGAATATTGTACGTAATAATGAAATAAAACGATACTTTTTAACTACTTCCACTTTTATCTTTATTTCGACAGCGACCGATTTCGCCAGGCTCACTGGCATCGACAGACTGGTGACACTATTGTAAACTTAGTCCTTTATATACATACAGATCAGTGGTGGTAAACATGATTCTATACAAAAATAAACTTCAAATATTTATGTAAAATTTACTGAATGTAAATTAATATTCTTATTACAGGTATTCAAGAAGATTCATATTCAATACTATGTATTTTAAATTTTATTATCAAATCAAATCAAATCAAATCAAATCAGTTTATTAACTCAATAGACATTACAAACAGAAAAATGTTTAAGGCATCTATTAAGTACAGGTAAAATATCATAAAAATATTACAACAAAGTACCAGGAACGCATTAGAGATGGTTCGACATTAGGAAGACAAGATACTTTCTAAAGTCAATAGTATTTGCCCCCTGAACGTACTTTCACTAACATGAAAGACGTCGATCTTCGAGGAGACCGCGTTCAGCAGACTAATTGCTCTTCCCACCGGTGTCACCAGAGGCAGATTGGTTCTGGCGGAAGTATCCCCTAATTAATCTGAAGAAATGGGTTATTAGATGTCCATCTCTTCGAAGCTGTAAAGAATTGGTTCCGAGCATTCCCAGACGAAACGCCGCGGGATAGAGCCACGGATAGCTACCATACTCCCTCATGTAGAAATACCTCATGATACATAATAATATATAACGTTTGAAAAAATGTTAATTTTGTTTTTATTATAACTGAATTAGAATATCATTTGTTATTCTTGGTCCGTAAGGTTGGCATTGTTTTATTCGGTTTCCCCCATCGACTAAGGTCTGAAATCAAACAAACCAATTTTTCGGTAGTAATCGATTCCAGGAATATTTTTTATTTGTTTATATTGGGTATAACAAAGGGGAGTAAGTAAACAGTAATTGGTCATTTAGAACTACTTGGTCAGGGGTGTTGTATTTTAGCCAATATATTTCTAAAATTTCTAATTTATCTATTTTTTGACTTTTTGGGCATGTATTGAAAATAAAATTTGGGCATGTTTGTAAAAACCGAATATTGTATGGTTAAAACAGGGTCACGAGAGATCCGTAGGGATTTTAACGGATTGATAGACAATTGAGTAACGCAAATCATCACTTTTATTTGAAAGCAAAACCCGACATCGTAAGACATGCATAATTTGATTATAAGTTTTGAAGTCCAATTTCAAATAAACGGCTACATCACTTATCGAATATGCTACAGAGAATAATTTTTCAGTGATATATTGAGAGAAAAGTTTAGCGGACAGTGTAAAGTTATGAACAGAAGAAGGATGAAAGTAAAATAAATGCAGTAGAAATGAGATCTCTTAGACGAATGTGTGTTACTCTGTGTATGATAGAATGTCGAATGAAAATATAAGAAGTCAATGCGGTGCGAATGATGGTGTTATGAACAAAATAATGAAAGGATTATTTAGATGGTTTGGACACAAAGAAAGAATGAATGAAGAAAGAATGGTAAAATAATTATGTGTTAACGATGTAAATGGAACCAGAAATAGAGGAACACCGAGTAAAACGTGGCACGATCAAATAAATCAAATATTGAATGTCGGTCATGTGAGGAGTCAGAGAAATCGACACGATGTATGAACGTTGAGGAATCGAGAGAAACATGTCAGGAAAGAAAAGTATGGCAGTCCATTATTTCTGCCTATCCCTTCGGGAAAACGGCGTGATGGTTAGTTAGTTAGTTAAATATTAAATAAAAATTATTGAAATAAAAACCTCGTTGTTAATTCAACTGAAAGTAAAGAAAAACTAAAGAACTTTGGTTTTGTACGTCACCTTTTACTTTGAATTATATTGCATAATGCTAAAAAATTCTTGTCGAATTCGTTGGCATATTATGAACGTTTTAGGTCAGATTTGACCTGGATTCGCGTCATAAAATATGTATAAAGATATTCTGGGAGACAAAGACGAGAGGTTAGAGCCCAATATTGGTTTTCTGAAAATTCAACAAAAGTCTCCTTCTTTTGGCACCGTGGTTGTGTTTTCTCTCATGCGGCGAAATTATTTCTTGATATTTCCACATTATTTACAAGTAACTAATTTGTTTTACCTCCCGTAATGAATTGTTTCAACAAACTACAATGAAGCATGATAATAATGAAACACTCCCTTCTTATCTATGTTTTAATATATAAATTTATTGTTATTTATTGTTTCGGCATTCACTTTGTGGTAGGACATGATTAAATTGTAAATAAAACACTTGCTTTTCACCACTTGAGTTTTATATTTTACACGACTAGTTTCGGAAGCTACAGATGCTTCCATTTCTCTGGAAGCCTCTAAAGCTTCCGAAACTAGTCGCGTAAAATATAAAACTCAAGTGGTGAAAAACAAGTGTTTTATTTACAATTTAATACATTTATTGTATTATTTAAATACTGCCAATTATAGACCGCAATGAAAAAATATAAAAATCATTAAATAATTCAAACAACTGAAACGTCTGCTTTCTCGAAGTTTTATTATATTTTTTGTGGATGACATGTTTCGTCCGTCTAAGTCATTATTAAACGAATCAACTTATTGAACGCTAAGGCATTAAAACTGTGGAATTCTACCATATATTGTTTTCCATACATTCTTCTTAGTGACCTCATTTCAACGGCATTTATCCTACTTTTATCCTTCTTTTGGAAACTCCATGCTTCACTTCCATACGTAAGGGTGGGGATTTGAACTCCATTGTGCACTGCCGTCTTTACTTTGATGTTAAGAACGATTAAAAAATGTATATATATATTAACCGCCCTACCTTCAGGTTATTTTTCGAGAAACGTGCAAAAAAGCAGGTTTTTGATTAATGAAATTTAATTATATATTGAATTTAATTTTTTTAAATTGCGAAACGTCAAATACTCAGCCGTACACTTCGCCTGCCCCTTGTAAAACTATCATATTTATGAAGACTTGTACTCAAGTGTTGTTGTCGCACGCGCCTATCCCTTACAGTTGGTACATTTTAGGTACATTACTTTTTCTCAAGCACGTACGTGATACGGGATAGCGCAGAATGGTACAGTTAAGGTGAACGTATCGCGTACGTTCAAATACGTAGGGTGGTTAAGAAAATTCAAAATTAGATTCACAATCAGAACAAAATTCAAAGAAGTATTCCACTCTCTTGTAATGTTTTGTAATTTAAAATATTCTCGCACTCTTTCTTGATGACATTTGAGTTTTTGCCTATTTATTTTAGATTCATAATTTTAAATCTCATTTATAAACCTACTCTTGGTTATTCCTTCAGGAAATCGCTTCTTCACCCTCTCAAAATTCGTATATTTTTCGCCAACTGGGAAAGAGTAATAAAACCTGTTGTTTTATCTACGTGATTCGATTCCTTGGAAGCTGAATAGGGGTCTACATTGTAAATTATCGTCAAATGTAATAAAACGAAACATTTCACGACACATCTCGTCTTGTTGGGATCCCCAGGACCTTGGAAAGATAAGAATTATTACTTTGTTATCATTTGTATCAAAACAGTTACGTTTTATACAAAAAATGTTTTTGCTTTGAATGTATACAAGTACTTGTAGACCAATACTGGATTTTACCCATTGCGGGTTAATCATTTGTTAATCTTGGAATGGGGAATGTTGTATTACATAAAGCGATCGCTTAACCCAAGCAATGACAGGTCTGTCCTGTACAGTACTGTAAACGCCTCGACCATCATATTCTCTTTCCAAAAACAATTTACATCTTTGTTTCTATTAATATACAATTAATCCTTAAAGAAGTTTACTTATTTTTTAATTTTAGATACAATTAAGGCATTTAGACTGTGGAATTCCATAATGACGAATTTTTACGAATTAAAACACTGTTTTATCCACTTTTGAGTTTAATTTCTCGTCATGTTTCGAAGGGATACACCTTCATCATCGGGACAACGATATAGTTTATATCGTTGCCCGATGATGAAAGTGTAAGCCTTCGAAACATGTCAAAAAAAATAAACTCAAAAGTGGAAAAAACAGTGTTTTTATTTATAAAAAATAATGTTTACGTAACAAAAATGGACATATCGCAAAAGAATTTAATGATAAAGAGTTTGGGACATCGAAGCAACGGCCAACGTCTACTTGAAGCTGTCATAGGGCGCAGCGGTGACTCTTCGTAAACTTCAGCTTCGCTAGTGCAATCTGTTTGCCCACCCCATTAAAAATAAACCCAAAAGTAGAAAAAAGTATGATTGAATTCATACAAAAACAGAATTATGTAATTTTACACTGTAAACGCTTGTTTTTTAAATAATTTTTATGTGTAAATAAAATAAAACGATTATCTATGTCTAAACACTTGTCTAAATATGTGTTTTATGGATATAATATACATGAGATCAAGTGTTTACTACAATTAAATAATATTTTATGGGAATGACTTCTTTCGCTTTTAATGTGAGAATAGAAATATTAATCCACATAAAATATTATATTATAAAACATATTGATTATTTAATATGGAGTTTTATATCATGTTAATGAACCTATAAATACCTATTTTATTCAGATATCTTAATAATTTTCAAAACGTGTAAATAGTAAACATTATATTTAATCCATTTGTAGTAAAGTGTTAAATATTGTGGAAACCTAAAAGTTCCGACAAATTGGCTGGAAAATTTTGTACAATTTCATACTGAACAATACGTTCGATCTTTTCACAATAGCGAATAAAAGACCGAAATGTATTTTGCTTTAGTGCAGCGAACAATAGTTACGTACGACAAAAAAACGAATCAAAATAAACAAAATGATGCTATTTGAATTCTGTCAGGTGGCTAGAAATAAGTTCAATTTTTAAATCTAAAACATAGACAATCCAAAGACGCCATATTGGTGTCTTTGGATTGTCTTGGTATACCAAGAAATATATTACTCGCATATGGTGCAACAAGATGGCACCCGTAGTTATACTGTCATATGAAATTTGTCCGGTTATTTTTTTTAACTTCTTTTGCTTTTTTACAATTGTGAATTTAAAATGGTTTTATATATAAATTTCTCTACATCTTTTGAGGTGGTTCATTGTTTGTTTAGTGCTTTGAAATGCAAGAAATGCTTCATGGTGTACCCTCTCATGACAAATTGTCTTTCGCTCTGGGTGTTCTCTCTTTTCGCTTTCTATGCCACCTCCACAGTTTTTTACCAACGCATTCATCAACTTCTTCATTCTGTTGTTGCTACCATTTTTCTGACCCGTCGACATCTTCGAGGCTTCCACCATTGCTTCTTCTGTCTCCGGTTCCCATCCAAGGCTTCGGCCTCTTTCCACGACCACCCTTCCCCTTTTCAACCCTTTCACACTTTTCTACCACATAATCTTAGAAACCATCAAATAATATCCAACATCAAGAATGAAAATAATGGAGCTACAAAGCTTCTGGATGGTACTACCGAGAAGACAAGATCCAAATCAATATCAATATATTCTTTATTTAAAAAGGTTTGCAATGAGATGACTTTGAATCCGAGTAAGTACTAAATATTTATATTTATCTGGATATAACGTTTACGATGTGAATTATACTGGTATATTACGTTATAATGACTTTTGAAATTATTTTATTTTTGATTGAAAAATAATTTTAAACTCTACGTAATATTTATTTAGGGAAGTAAAATAAACAAAGATTTTTTAAAAACGAAAACAAATCATTTTAATTTTTAGTTTGCAGGTACAGGACTTGTTTTATTTTTATTTTGATGTCCATTAAACGAGTATTGTTTTTAGTAGATGTTTAGTAAAAACGTGGATTCTGTGGAATTACATATATAATATATTTATTAAAAATTGATAATAGCATTGTCTTTTTTATACTATATTTATACGCATTATGTATTGTTATTTGATAATTTTGATAACCTGCCAATTCCATAAAATATCTTCCTCTTCGTATCAAAAGTTCTTTCTTATTCTATCTTCTTCTTTTCTCTATCTCTATCTTGTGGAAGGTTTGGATGATTTTATGTTGTTTCCAGCGACCGTACGATATAGTTTTTATTGAGATTTAGAATAAAAAAATATGTAGGTACATAAAAAAAAAATTATTTAAAAAAATTCAATTAACAACATCGCAAAACAGAAATTCGTGTACGCTTTTCCCTAATATAATGATACATATCGAGACAATAAAATACATTACAGTATTTGTATTGATTCTTAAACATCTAATAAAGCTCTATTTTATCCTGAAGTAGAATTATTTTTATACCATACGCATTCCTCTTGTACTATTTCATAAGTCTCGCAGCACGCATTTGTGATAATATTATTAGCAACTTCATTATATCGATCAGATTCGCTTTTGAAGAAAAGTAATACTGAATTATTGAGAATGAGCTTTCGGAAACGATGATATAAGCAGTAGTATGGGCTCACGCACGTTTATTGATTAATCCATTGAAATGGACTGTTTCCCCGCTAGACGCTTCAAAATAAGGTCATTCAAACAACCCATTTGTCCGGTATCCAATACTGTTCACTGCTATTTTGTTAATTCTGTTTGAAACTTAGTTCCGGATATGCAAGCCTACGCAGATCTGTTGATTCAAATGTTTAAAAATAGAATCAAATGGAATGAAATAAAAGGGTAAATATTGCAGGCACTTCATTTAGCAGGAAATGTGGAAAATATAAATGGAATCAATTCGAATTACGTTTGAAAAACATATTTTTTTCACATGAAGAACTCCCTTTGCGGTTAGGATTTTTAAGCTTATAGACATAAAATAATAAAACACACCACAGAACGGTTATTATGATTGATACACTATTCTATTGTAGTTTTACCTACAAGCTTCATCAGGGCAATATAATAATAACATAACATACCGTGGTATCAATTAAAATAACCATACCGTGGTTAAATACAAAGTGTTTTTTATTTATCATCTATTTTTTTTGTATTTTTGCTTACACTTTTCGCTAATATATACATAGAATATCCGGAATTTTCCGGAGAGACCACATCATGAATGACGAGGTTCTCAGTAGAATTGAAGAAGGGGTGAAACTTATTAAAACAATCTCAGAGTGGTGAGCTTAATGCATCAGTAACATAAAGCGAATTTAGAGTCTTCTGCATGACATAAAAGAGAGGATGGTTTATGAAAAAAATTACATAGGGCTGAAAGAGGTGTGTAAGGACATGAATCGCATTTTATATGTTGTTCGTTTTGTTTGGACTTTACGTGAACAACAGCAACAAAAACAACAATAACAACTACAACAACAATAACAAAAACACCAAAAACAATAACACAAACAACAACATACCATCACGCCATTTCCCCGCAGGGTTAGGCAGAGAGTATGGACAGCCACACTACTCTATCCTGACACACCTCTCTAGCTTCCTCCACATTCATACAGCGAGTCATACGCGCACGTCGATTCTTCCGGCTTCCGACATGATTAACCTTTAAAATTTGATTAATTTGAAGATGCCATGTTTTCCTCGGTCTACCTCGACTCCGTACTTCATTTACATCATTAACGTCTACTTTTTTAATCATTCTTTCTTCTTCTATGCGCTCCATGTCCGAACCAACCAATCGTTCTACACATAACCACTAACAACAACAAGGGTAGGCAGAGAGAATGGACCGCTACATTACTCTATCCAGTCAAACCTCTTCCACATTCATATTGCGAGTGATACATGGCCGACCTTTCTTGTTCTTCAAGTGTCATGTCGGGTCCCCCTAACGTTGGCGATCACCTCGGCGAACCTGTGCCGTCCTGCGCCGCTCGGAACAGCTCCTTTACACTTCGGATGTCGGTCCACGCCATCACGTTTCGCAGCCAGGACATCTGTCTCCTACCGGGCCTTCGGCGTCCCTCAATTTTCCCTTCTAATATCAGCTAGAGAAGGTGGCACTTTTTTCCACGCAGTATATGACCCAGATATGAAGTATTCCGAATCTCGATAGTTGATAACAGCTCCCTGTCAAATCTAGCTAGCCTCAAGAATGAATGAAGAATGGAAAGTTATGCAATATTTTCCTCGGTCTTCCTCGAGTCCATACACAATTCACATCGTTAACGGATACTATCTTTACCATCCTTTCTATACCTATGCATTCTAAATTTGTATGTGTCCAGACCAACGCAGTGATCTTTTCATAAATTTACTAAATAAAGGGTTGGCGAATAAAAATAAACATTAGGTCCAGGATAAAACAGATTCAAGGTAGAGCAAAGCAAAGGATAATAAATACAAATATTGATTCATCAGTCATTTCACGCTGAGTGTTCTTCAAATCTGCACATTTGTAAGCGTCAGGCTTAATCAAATTTCAGGCAAAATCATCATACTTTGAGAGGGAAAATGTTGGGAGTTTTCAAAGCGAATGCCAAAATTAATTACGACGATTCAGGACTGAAAGAATGAACAAGTTCCCTTGCTGAGGGAATACTTAATTGTTTCGGTGCTTTAAAATTCATAAGCTCGGCACTTCATACGTCAAAACAAAGTTTAATTGATGGAATTTCGTCGTGTTGAAGTTTATCAAACAACACTTGCTCGAATTTCCTACGTTACGTAGAGCGGGTACAGTCGGCGAATAGTAACGCATAGCATATCCCGCGAAATGCCAATGGTTTGGCGGAGACTACGTCACACCGAGAAACATACTATACCAGGTATATGCATAAGTATGACGGTTTTTGTGGTATAGAAAACACGTTAATTTCAAGCGAAATTTATTTTTTGTTTATTCAAAATATTAGCCATCGGCTTCTACACACTTCGCCCATCTTTCAGGTAAGTTATGAATACCATGCCTGAAAAACTGTTTGTCTTTTACGGCAAACCATTTATCTAGCCATTTTCCAACATCCCCTAAATTGCTAAAGTGTATGTTTGTAGGTTGATGTCAGGTATGCTGTGTACTGTTCGGTGGCACCATCTCTTGGTGAAACCGGAAAAGACTTATGCACACACCTGTTATATCATATTTTTTACTCATATATAACATGCAGGTATTTTTGTGACATTGTAATGTATGGTTGAGAAAATAATGGTTTAAATGTTTGAAACAAAAAGTATGAGAGAAAAAAGAACCCGTGGTAGACCAAGAAAAACGTGGTAGGACCAAATTAATCTATTACTTAAAGGCGGCCACATTCGAAGTCGGGAAAATCCACGAACGTGCATGTTGCGATGTATGAATATAGGGCAGTATTTTTGAACCGTATTGAAAGAATCTCCCCCCTTTATCCACAGAAAAATTACGGTACAGAACTTGTCACATATCAAAACAATCATAAGTGATATTTTGAACCTTTTTGAATGAGCCTTTATTTATACGTAGAACATGATATTGAGTATTATGCCCAAAGTGTAGTTTATTTGACACAACTTATAAAATCAAAGCTCCTAAAGAAAGTGTATCAGTGTGGATAGCTCGTTAATGAGTGAACTAACTAACTTATCATCACGCCATCTCCCCGAAAGGGTAGGCAGAAAGAATGGACTGTCACACTTTAACAGATGCGGCACTCTATCCTTCTCTTTTCGCCCCGCGGGAGACGCGGTGTGATGGGTTGCGAACCTCATTGCCATCGTGAATGAGCTTATTTTTCTATATTGACAAAATGTCCACTCAAACTTCTGCAGCGCCCCCTTAATGCAAACAAAATTAAAACGCCCCGCCAGACTTCTAAAATGCCCATAAAAGGGGCGCTGGCGCCCCGGTTAAGAATCACTGATATAGGGGATGCTCGAGAGGTATGTCCGGAGAGAGCAGTTAGGCGGTCTATACTCTATCCCTCTCCGTAGAAATGGCATGATGTATAGCGACCGATAAATTGATTCATTTTCTTATTGTAATTTCGCGTCGTGTCTTAGATACGTAGTTTAAACATTTTTTTTTCTTTTTAAACAACAGTTCATTCTTGTAACTTTAAGTCCATTGTTCAAAGTTATTCGATTCAAAACGTTCTTCACAAACTCTCTGAGCGTGAACTCTCTCTACCTTATTATCTACTGCGAGCAGCGGGTGTTATGTGACAGACTCGAGATAAGTGCTGTCTAGGGATGCTTGGACGTCGGGCCAAGGATGAAGAAAGGATAAAACGTCACTGTTGTTAATAAGGAAACCAATTTATTGCCATTTATATAGCGTTAGAAGTAGGTTATTGGTACACAAGAGCTTATTAAAAATCACTTGACACCATTACTAACTAACAAACTATCACGCCGTATCCCCAGAGGGGTAGACAAAGAGGATGGACCACCATATTGCTCTGTCCTGATACACTCTTGAGCTTCATCATAACATGCACGCTCGACGATTTTTCCGACTCAGAATGTTGGCGCCTTTTAGTGTTTGATTAATTTGGTCATACTATATGATTTGTCATATCATAGAAATATGGAGCGCATGGATGGAGCTGAAGGCGTAGACAGTCGTCAGGATTATTTATGTCTAGGAATAATTTCAGGTCATCGGCAAATAAAAGAAATCGCGAGAAGTTTATTACCTTCGCAATATCGTTTCTGGTAGTATATTATTATTTTACCAATATATTATTTTACCTGTTCTCAATAGATGCCTTAAAAATTAATTTTGTAATGTCTATTGATGAAATGAAATAAACTGATAAACTGATAAACTGAAAATGGTTAAGAAAGTATACGTTAATGATGTAAATAGATTATGAAGTCGAGGCAGACCGAGGAATATTCAAGTACATGGCATGACCAAATTAATCAGATTTTAATGATTGGTCATGTAGAAGTCGGAAGAATCGACGTTCGTGTATGAATGTGGAGGAAGTTAGAGAGGTGTGCCAGGATAGAGTAGTGTGGCGGTCCATTCTCTCTGCCTACCCCTGCGGAGAAACGCCGTGATGGTTTATCGTTGTTGTTGTTGTCGGTCATACCATACATTTCTTAATGTGTATTTGTGTGTGTGTGCTTTATGTAATATTTACTTCTGATTTTATTTCATAGTAAAGAGATGTGAGGCCGCGCGGGAGATATATAAGGTTAAAAGAATAGATTAAATGTGGTCTGTCACCCTTTTGATTGATGACAAGAAAAGGCTAAATTAAATTAACGTAAGTCCCGGATGGACAAGGAACGGGCCTAGATAGTGCAGCGAGACTGACGAAAGGGCGTCGCTGCGTCCTATAACAGTCTCGGGTGGTGGTGGGAACCTTATATAATGTGTATTTGTTCCTATGTCAATTTGAATAATTTCTTATAAAATAAATATAATTTTGAAGTTCTTGCTAGAGTTGAGTTAGGTATATAATTATTTTAATTAAAAAACGGTTAGTTACTATTTATAGGAGAAAATATTCTTCTTCTTTTTCTTCTTTTCCTTATAGACCTTTGGTCGGTAAATGAAGTCAGGCTGGTCTCTCTTGGGAGGTTGACTCCCAACTATCTCTCTACATCTCTTGGGCGGTCTTCCGGGTGGACGTCAGACGGCAGAAATCTAAAGGAGAAAATATTAAAGGTGGAAAAAATAAAAAATGTTTATATATTATTGTAATACCTGATGACGTCAACATAGGTAGACGAAACAGCTGTCGCGAAAAATAAAAACACAATTGTGATACATAAAACAAAGATTTTGTATTTAACAGTTTAAGATATACATCTTCTTACAAAATAATTATTTAATATAACGGAGTAATTACTAAACCAATTAATTTGTATATTGGAGTATTACAGCATCTAGATATCAGACCCATTACTGGTAAACCTATTAAACCAACATTCTCAGTTCATTATAAACCACATACAAGGATCCGAGCGGTGTTATAGGAGTCAGGGGAAACTGATTCCAAAATGCTTCGTAATTATTTTTGACATATGTTTAATATATTCCTCTTGATAATACCGCCATTCCTCTTGATAATACCGCTATTTCTCATTTTAAAACGATTATTATCTAAAGGAAGAGCACAATTTCATAATTAGATTAATTAAGCTTTTATTCAGTAAGATGAAAATGTTGGTCTCGCTTGAGTTCGTCTAAGGAAAATTATGAAAAGTCGTATAGGCTTAGTTATACTTTTCTAACCTAGTTATTCGAAGACAATTACGTCGTGAAGATTCGCGATCCGATAATTATATTTGTTATGGTTTCATACTTGGTAGGGGTGAGGTCCCTAAGACGTTTGTGTAGTAGAATGATCTCAAATTGTGATATACTCATAAGAAAGGAATGTAAAGCGGAAGAAGGTATTATGAACAAAATTATGAAAGGATCGCTACCTTGGTTCGGACATATGAAGCGCATGGAGAAAGAAATGGAGTTGAGGTATTAGTTTTGTAAAATAGTAAACAAATTTGTCACAATTTTTATAAGTTAAATCCAAGGTTTTACTTGGATTTAACTAACTAACTAACCATCACGCCGTTTCCCCGAAAGGGTAGGCATAAATAATGGATTGTCACACTTTAACCGATGCGGCACTCCATCCTTCTCTTTTCGCCCCGCGGGAGACGCGGTGTGATGGGTTGCGAACCTTATCGCCACCAATAGGCATCTCCCGCGCACACTTGGATCGTCCAACATCCACAAAAAATTGTCTATTTTATTTATGTTCCATGTATCCACAGTTTTTTTTGTAAATAAGCGTTAACATTTAAATAAAACTTCTACAAAATGGCCGTTTTTACTTGGATTTGACTTATTTAAATTGTGACAAATTTGTTTCGCCTTGCGAAACTATTCTCAATCTGAACCTAATCGCCAAACAGAGTGTCCTGATATAGAATTTAGAAATCTTAAGGGTATGGGAGAAAGTATATAATGCAAATTTTTGAGTTGTTAAATAAACAGTTTTTAGGTTTTTCTTAGAACTAATGATGAGTGATAGGTAAATTTACAACTGAATTTCTAGGAACTTTCGAGGTTCAATACCAATTAATTAAACAGTAACAGTAACAGTACTAATAAACAGTAACATTTGTCACAGTTTACATAATTTATACAAATTAAGTCAAAGTAAAACCACTAAACAATCGTGTTTACGATAATCAAATGATTTTACTGAAATCTCTTGATGGAAGTTCGTTTTAAATAATAATTAAATAAAACGATGTTTTTTAACTACTTCGACTTTTTTCATTATTTCGACAGCGACCAGTTTCGCAAGGCTCGCTGGCATCGACAGACAAAAGTGGAAGAAGTTAAAAAAACATCGTTTTATTTAATTGTTATTTAATCGTGCTTACTATTGTAAATTAAAATGGCGATAGTTTGGCTACCTATCACATGTCGCGAGAATCACTTTGATTGCTATAATACCATTTACATCGATTTGGTTCATGTTGTCATGATGTAAAGAACGATTCAACAAAATAATAAATAAAAGCGTCCGTGTCTACATTTTTTTATATTAAAATAACTACAACGATCATTAGAGTTCTCTAGAATATTCGTTTTAAAATAAACTGTAATATCCTTGAAAAATCTAACAGAGCAGACATTATATTCCCTCTATCTGTACGCTCAAACTTCTAGCCGATTTTTCTATCTTCATCATTATTCCAACTCATTAAACTGCGTAATAACACAAAAATTTTCACAAAACACACTTTCCATAAATTGAATACTTCGCTATTATAAAGGTTTACAAATCCAAGCTTCACAGAAAAACTGGGACACATTGCCTTCACAAAATTGCTCCGCGAATATCCGATGAATGTGAAAAAACATGAAAATCTTTTTAATTTAGAGCACAAGTTCTTCGTTCGTTGCAAATGCTTTTTCCTTTTGTCTTCGTTGTCTCGTTTTATCCGGAAATTTCATTCTCGCTGTGTTCACGTATGCATAAAGCGGATTAAAACTGCTTTTCTTCTTTCCCCGCCGAGTACAAAAATCCTGGAAAGTTTGAATATTAAGTGAAAGTTTTAAATTTCAGCGGAAAGTCTTAAGACACTTTGAGTTTCTCAAAGCGTGAAAGGAACACGTTGCCACAAAGAATAATATTTAGTACTTTTTAAGGATAACCAGAAAGTTAAATTAAGTTGATAAATTTAACGCGAAAAAGGAAAATTATTTGAGGGTCAGATCCTTAATGGTAAAATTTTAAACTTTGATTGAATCAGATAATTTGTGAATTAATGAATGAAAATGGATGTTAATACTTTATGGTTAAAAAAATATGATAAAATCTTCAATTATAGTATTTGTATGTGTGTCGTGATTTGCTCTCAGCCGACGTTTGAGAGATCATTCTAATTTCTATTTTTGGTATTATTTTCATGTGTTTAACTAAGGCAATCTCCGGAACGATAGATCATATTATACAAAACGATATTTTTATTAATGAAAATACTGTTGTTTCAACTTTTAAATTTATTTTCTCGACATGTTTCGGAGGGTTAAAGCTTCATCGTCAGGAAAACGATAAATATGAAGTTTATATCGTTCCCGATGATGAAGGCCTTCGAAACATGTAAAGAAAAATAAAATCAAATGTGGAAAAAACAGGGTTTTAATTCATATAAAAAAAGGCCTTATGGAATTCCACTGTCTGTTTTCAAGAAGTTTTATTATAACTTACTAACTAACTAACCATCACGCCGTCTCCACGAAGAGGTAGGCAGAAATAATGGACTGCCACACCTTTCTTTCCTGACATATTTCTCTCGCTTCTTCAACATTCATACATCGTGTCATGCACGCGCGTCGATTTCTCTGACTCCTCACATGGCCGACATTCAATATTTGATTTATTTGATCGTGCCACGTTTTCCTCGGTCTTCCTCTATTTCTGGTTCCATTTACATCATAAAAATATAATTTTTTACCATTCTTTCTTCATTCATTCTTTCCATATGACCAAACCATATTTATGATCCTTTCATTATTTTGTTAATGACACCATCATTCGCACCGCATTCACTTCTTATATTTTCATTCGACACTCTATCATACACAGAGTATCCACATATTCGTCTAAGAGATCTCATTTCTACCGAGTTCTATTCTACTTTCATCCTTCTTTTGCCAGTTCCATGCTTCGCTTCCATACCTAAGGGTTTTATTATATTTAATGATAATTACTCGTTTCGTCTTGCTAGCAAATTACCAAATGTTTTTTTTTTCAAAGTAATTGATACCCTTACAATGTGAAACATATCACTCCAATAGTAGAGATATGGATCTGGAAAAGAGACGTTTTTTATCAATATTAATAAAATACATATTTTTTCGTTTTTCTCTAAGAAAAATTGATGAAGCATTTTTTTCATTGTATAATTAATACAAATGATATCGTCTGTTTTCTAGAAGTTCCTTAACACTATATTGTATTTGAATGATACGTTTCGCCTGTCGAAGGCATTATCAAAGTATTTGTTTTTACATTTGATAATGTCTTAAACAGGTGATCATGTTATTCTTATGAAACATAATCAAACTTTTTAAAACAACATATTTTCATTTGTATTGTTTATTGAATACAGAGTTTTACGTCATTGTTCAAGAAACAATATATTTTTTATATTGTAAATGAATATTAACAGAATGCTGCATTACCCAGACGTTTTTTTTTAATTTATTATATTCACCTGAAAGAGACAGAAGGGTTTTTGTTCACTGTGAGTATTTTCAGTCACATGGCAATCTGGAACCCCGGTATTCTATCTGGGTCAGCTGAGTTTAGATGTTCCGGAAAACGGAAAATTCTTTGAATCTGTTTCTTTGAATAAGGATGAAAGTAGAATGAATGCAGTAGAAATGAGATCTCTTAGACAAATGTGTGGTACTCTGTGTATGATAGAGTGTCGAATGAAAATGTAAGAAGTAAATGCGGTACGAATGATGGTGTTATGAGCAAAGTAATGAATGGATCATTAAGAGGATTTGGACATATGGAAAGAATGAATGAAGAAAGTCTGGCAAAAAGTATATGTTAATGATGTAAACTGAACTAGAAATAAAACTGGCACGATGAAATAAATTCAATATTGAATGTCAGCCACGTGAAAAGTCAGAGAAATCAAAAAAGTATTTATAAAAGAAAATTTCTTTAATGTATGCAATTGAATAAGAGTACTGGTTCGGATATCCGCCGTTGAATATGATTTGAAATATTTGAATGTGAGGGACATCAAACCTTTTTAGAGGCAACATACAGTATTATGAATCATTAGAATTTTATTTCGCCCGTCCATTATACCGGAAATAACCTCCGTATTGATTTTCACTTCAAAAGAAGAAATAGAATAGGCTTACCTTTTAGGGGTACACACCTTTTTAGAGGGGGTATCGCCGTGTATTATAAATATATAATGTTTTGATAGCATAAATACAAAAAACTCCATATATGCAGAAACACAAATGTAACTGTAATAGTATACTCGTATTTGTATTCACCCATTTCGTCTAATTTTAAGTGCAACATATTTTAAAAATATTGTTATATAAAGAATTTTGTTTATTTATCACTATTTATTGTTTACATAATCCATTGTTTTAGCTGAAAATCAAAGAAACTATTCAAATTGAAATACAAAAAAAAAAAAGGTAAGAAAAATCATGAGCATTTAATTTTAAGAGTTGATAGATTACTGTTTCACCTGATAATGTCAACATAGGTTGACGAAACAGCTGTCACGAAAAACAAAAAATAAAAATTTAAATTGTGATACATAAACACAGCTTTATAATTTAACAGTTATTCAATATCTGTATCTTCTTCTGCTTCTTTCGGTGTCGTGTCAGGTCCCCCCAACGTTGGCGTTCACTGCAGAAAGGGCATCTCTGTCCTCCGCCGCTTGGAAGGTTTACACAGGTTCTGAAGTCTTGTATTAATTTCCACTATTATTTGCCTTAGGCAGGACAACTGCCTTTTACCGATTCCTTGACCTCCCCCCACTTAACTCATTAATATCAGTCGAAGGAGGTGGTATTTTTCTTCCCTTAGCACATGACCCAAATATGAGATCTTTAATTTTCTCACTCGACAATAGCTCTCTATTATATTTAAATTAAGTAATAATAAAAACAAAAGTACCACTTTTTTCAAACGCTGTATATAATTATGTCAGCTATAATAAAATTTAAAATCCATTTTATTGAATATGAATCTTCTTGAATACATAGCAATATTTAAATTCAGTAAATTTTACATAAATATTTCTAGACTACTCGAGAAAGTCGTACTACTCTCTGTAGTACGACTGCATTACTGATCCTATCGGTCCACAGTATACGGAGCATTCTGCGATATATCCACATCTCAAACGCCTCCAACCGGTTCATTACATTCACTTTTAGAGTCCAGGTTTCGCAGCCATATAGTAAAACAGACCATAAATAACATTTAATCATTCTTTGGATCTACCAATTTAGTATCTTCTTCTTTCGGTGCCGTGTCAGGTCCCCGACACATTGGCAATCATTGCAGCAAAGGTATCTCTGCCCTGCGCCACTTGGAACAGGTTCTTTACTCTTGTACTACCTGTCCACTCTTTCATGTTCCGCAACCAGGCCAGCTGCCTTCTACCAACTCTCCGACGTCCCTCCACTTTATCCATTTTGTATCTATCTGAGTCAATATTGTAAAATGTTTCTAAGGTTTTATTACGCTTTTATATAATTCTTTTAATGAAAAAAGTAAAAAACCTTCTAAACATATCGAGAAAAATTAACTCAAAAGAGGAAAAAACAGTGTTTTAATTTATGAAAAATTGTCATTACGAAATTCTACTAATTTTATAAGTTCTACTTAGTAAATCAATGAAATCAAATTGAAAATGTCTTAGTTAGAAGAGAAATATCACTTCTTATACGTATAAGAGAATTTCGTAACTCAATAAGGACGATAATTGGTAAAAAAAAAACTGTGACAACATTAGTTATTAGGCCTTCTGCATAGCAATATTGAAATTTTATTTATAAACTAACAAACTAATTAACCATCACGCAGTCTCCCCGAAGGGATAGGCAGAAAGAATGGGCAGCAACACTTTAACCGAAGCGGCACTTCATCCTCTTCTTTTTGCCCCCGCGGGAGACGCTGTGTGATGGGTTGCAAACCTCATTGCCACCAATAGGCCACCCTTTCTCCCGCAAATTTCATTTATTAATTATGCATTTTAGATATTCATTGTTTTGTTTTCCGTCTTAATATGTATTTTCTGTAAGCTTACGAAATATCTGTAAAAAATGTCGTAATTTGAAGATTTTTAGAAGAAAAAAAATAGTCTGTCTGTACTAAGCAGAAAATACTTTATTTACAAAATTAAATCTGAGGATTTACAATTTCTAGAAATTTCATCCGACAGAGTGACCCGGTAAAACTATTTTTACGTTTCTCTGATAATCTCGCTTGCATTTTTTACTCAAATAACAGTTCTGTAATGAGTGTTTGATAAAGCCCAAAGGAAGGGGTGTAAACGGGCACTTCCGCACGCACTTCCGCCGGAACCGGTTCTTTTATACCAGCGGTGCTCGTGGAAATTATTGAATTTTCAACACTTATCGGAATGATAAATGATAGAGCAAACAAGAATTTCTTTTTACATTATTGAGTATTTTGAATTTTTGTGATTTCTATGTTATCTTTCGTTATTCATTTAATTTTAATGCGTAGTAAACTTAAAAAAAATATTTTCATTCATTACAACCGCACCTTCATTTTAAAATTCCTTTATTACGAATAAAGTATTAATAAAAAAGCCCTGATAAAGAAGTTTTCTGAATATAATTTTAACGGATATTTCATATTGCCGCAGCAATGAGAAATAAAAGTAGCATAAAACGTCTAAACACCGTATTTTTCTAATTAATAAACTAATTAACTAACTAACCATCACGCTGTGTCCCCGAAGGGGTCGGCAAAAATAATAAACCGCCCCACTGTTCTATCATGACATCCATCTTTCGCTTTCTCTACATTCATACATTTTGTTATGTACGCACGTCAATTTCCCCGACTCTTCACATGACCGACATGAAATATTTGATTGATTTTTGGGATTAAATTAATTGTCTAGCATTAAATATTTGACAAGTTTTCCTCAGCCTTCCTCTATTTCTAGCTCCGTTCACGTCGTTTACTTAAACCTTCTACACCATTCTGTCTTCACTCAATCTTTCCATGTGTCCAAATCATCTTAACGACCCTTTCATAATTTTATTCATACCACTTTCATTCGCACCACATTCACTTCTTATATTTGCATTTGACACTCTATCATACAGTATGACACATTCGTCTTTGAGATCTCATTTCTACTGCATTTATTCTATTTATATCCTTTTTTGCCAGTTCCATGCTTCACTCCCATACATAAGATCGGCACAAGAACAACATTATGCACCGCCATCTTAGCTTTTTTGGATAGGATTTTGTTTGCGATGACAACTTTTAGTGCACCATTTACTTATGTTGCCTGCCTCAACCCTACTTTTAATATCCTTCTCCTTTCCCTCATCCTTTGTAAAACATACTTTCTAAATAAACAAATTCATCAATTTGTTCCAGATTTTCACCGTTCACAATAATGTTACAGACTGTCATGTTCCGTTCTTTTTTTAACATAATAAATTCCTAAATATTATAATAAATACGAAATATTAAATCATTATTATGTTTAAAAACAACAAGTACTTAATTTTTTATTTTATAGGTATTTTTGTAACTGGTTATTGTTCTTATTTGACTTTATAACTAATTAACTAACTAACCATCACGCCAATTCTCCGCAGGGGTAGGCAGAGAGGATGGATCGCCACAATGCCCTGTCCTGGCATACCTCTCGGGATTCCTCTACATTCATGCATCGTATCATGCACGCACGTCGATTATTCTGACTTCGAATGTGGCCGCCTTTTAGTAATTGATTAATTTAGTCATGCCATGTTTTCCTCGGTCATCCTCGGCTTCTTTTCCCACTCACGCTTCTTGTGTACAACTTTTAAACCATTCCACTCTCATCCATTCGTTCCATATGTCCAAACCATCCTAGGGATCGTTTTTTTAATTTTATTCATGATGCAGTCATCTGCCTTACATTTTTTTCTTATTTCATCGTACATTCTTCTTAGTGACTTTATATGTTTGTCAAATACAGCGAATATACGCTTAGCTTTTTATTCATCTTTTTAATATTACGAGAATTATTCGGTTCCAATGATAATGAAAGATTGCCTATCTATTATTTAATCGGGAAACATGATTTTAACTTATATCATCCACTATTAGAGCCAAATAGACTTAAATCCAATATTATCTAAAATATTAAATTGCAATTTATTTGTATATTAGTTAAGACAAGATGGTTCTAGATTACTAAATTATTTATTACAATTTTAAGCTTATATACAATACGTATTTTAGGAATGCGATTAAAACACATTTAAAACAATTTCAGCCTTTACGGTAAAATGTTATTTTTGGAGTTAAGAAAATATGGCTCTCGTGTAAAAAAATTATTCAAAACAGTTTCAAGATGAAATTTTGGTAGTAAAATTAAATTAGGCATTTTGCCCTTATATTTATAATGAATTTTGTATTAAATATTTCGAACCCTTTTTGCGCTAAAAGCTTGCATAATTCGGTACCTATTTGGCAAAAGGTTCTAACTGCTTTTTTATGAATTTTATCGGAGAGCAAAAATAAGATTTTTACATTATTTTGATTACTTATAAAAAAAAAATTTTTGTTCCAAATTGTTTATTTCAAATGTCAATTTACGTAGCATAACATTATCTACAAAATGGATCAATAACTAAATTTTAAAAAATATAAACATATATTTAAAAAAAAAATAGGGGTTGAATGCAAATGTACATGAAAAAAAATCATAAGAAAATGTAATAAAAAAAGTATAGCTCTAACGTATTGTCAAAACACAAACTGTGCAAAAATAATGCTGATGGTTTAATTAACTCAATTTCACAAAAAACGCATCTGGAACCTTTTGCCAAATAAGTGTCGAATTAATGTTATACATATACAACGTCCATTCCGATCAGTAGAAACAAATGCAAACAACATAACAATTCCAGTCAGAAACAATAAAGCAAGTTTCAATGATCGTGCTTTCAGCGTTGCGGGTCCGTTGGCGTGGAATAGCCTCCATGTCAATATTAAGTATAAATATAGTGACGTTAAATTTAGGAAATTTCTAAAGACTGTAATGTTCGGTCAGTTTTTCCTAGTGCGCCCTTGAAGTAATTGATTTTACAAAACGGCGCACTTGAAATATAAATCATCAAAATAATAATAAAAACTAACTAACTAACCATCACGCCGTCTCCCCGAAAGGGTAGGCAGAAAGAATGGACTGCCACACTTTAATCGATGGGGCACTCCATCCTTCTCTTTTCGCCATCGCGAGAGACGCGGTGTGATGGGTTGCGAACCTCATCGCCACCAACAGGCATCTCCCGCGCACACTTCGATCGTTCAACGTCTACATAATAAATCTTAAATAATATTAATTAATCAACACAATATAAACAGTTTAAATTGTAGTTAAATGCATAACACAGAAATATGTCCAAATATGTAAATAAAATCATACAAGTAATAATAATAATTATAATAATCAATAAATAATAATAATAATTATAATAATATACATTTAACATCTCCAGCAGTGGAGGGAAGAAGGCTGAAGAAGCTTCTATATTCTACTCCTTTTTTTACGTACATTTCATTAACATGTTTTGGGGAACCACATCCTTCTATATTTCGAAATTAAAAATGAATTTATACATATAAATCTAAAAGAACATTATGTGTTTTATTTCTTTAATTTGTTATTTTATTTTATATCATTGTGTTTTATATTTTTATTCACATGAATAAAAGTTCACGGCCCGCCGCTGACAGCTCACTATTGGCTGTAACCTGCCCAATAAGCCGGGGCCGAAGTCCGCGCGGGGTTTTCAGGAAATTGTTTTCCCGGCATTATAAATAATGAAGTAATTGTGACACCGGCTTTTAACTTGATTGAAATCCATTATTACAATTCTGTCTTCCGGCGGAGTTCGCGAGTTCATAATTAAATTCATTACCGAACGAACGTTGCCGAGTTTTCAGCCTTAGGTAGGCGCCATGCCCTGAGTATCTTGGGTAAACAATAAATAACATTTATGTCAGTAAATAAACAGCAAATTCCTTCATTCTACTTGATACTTAATTAAACGTAAAATTAACTTTAAAATATTTCGCGCAGTGAATTCTCACGTAAAAAATGTGTAAGAAGCGAAGCTTGCAAAAATTCAAACATTTTTATCCGTATCCTAACAAATTTATTTAGCCATTACAATATCAAATAATGGATTACATATGTATGTCACAATGAAAAAAAGCATTATTATATGGGTCATAATACGTAAAAAAATCCTGATGTTAAAATGTTATTATTCACTTATGGTATTGACGCAGTCATAATGTCACAAAAAAGTGCCAACAAGCTAAGAGTCACTCAGAGAGCAATGGAGAGAGCCATGTTGGGTATCAGTTACGGGACAGACTCATAAATGAGGACATAAGAGTCAGGACAAAGGTTTCTGATGATATCAAGATGGCCGCAACCCTCAAGTGGCGATGGGCGGGACATGTCGCTCGCGATCCAGATGAAAAGTGGACAAGGTGACTGCTGTGCTGGTGGCCAAGCTGGTGCTGGTGGTTGGGCGCCTACAGTTGCGTTGGCGCGACGATGTCTGGAGAAGTGCGGGAAGTGCCTGGATGTGGATCGCTCAGGACAGAAGAGAATGGAAATTGCGAGAGGAGGCCTACGTCCAGGAGTGGACGATTAATACAGGCTGAAGAAGAAGGAGAAGAAGATTATTATTATTATTATTTTGATGACTTATATTTTAAGTGCGCCGTTTTGTAAAATCAATTACTTCAAGGGCGCACTAAAAAAAACTTACCGAACGTTAGAGTCTTTAGAAGTTTCCTAAATTTAACGTCACTATATTTATACTTAATATTGACATGGAGACTATTCCACGCCAACGGACCCGCAACGCCCTAAACACAATCATAGAAACTTGCTCTATTGATTCTGACTGGAATTGTTGTGTTGTTTGAATTTGTTTCTACTGTTCGGAATGAACGTTGCCTTTCCGTTGGCATGGGTGTCACGCAGAGGTCCGATATATACGCTGGCGGTCTCTGGTGTCGAGCCTGAAACACTGTCAAACACAATTTATATTTTACTCGCTCTCGGATTTTAAGCCAATGAAGTTCATTCAGCAGCGGCGTGATATGACATGTCAAAATGAATCGATTTATACATGGGAAAAAATACACTTTTAATAAAATGTCGACTTAAATCTGCCCCAAATGATTTTTGTGATACTTGTATAGAATCACAGTAAATAAATAAATCAGTATTTAGGCGATTTATAAAAAAGTACCATGAAAGAAACATGTCATTCACATACTATATAACAAAACTTCTAGAAAACAGACGTTTTCATGCGTATTGACTACCATAAAGTTTATTTATCGCCATCCTGTGTAAAATAATAAATACGAATGAAAACGTCTGTTCTCTAATAGTTTTATTAATTTTTTTGTAAAATTTGACAATGTAATGTTTTGCCTTATAGATATTTGATAATGCCTTAGACAGGCGAAACTTGTCATTCCCATGAAATTGTAGGTAATCCACATAAGTGGACTTCGACGCTGAACCAGCATACTCCATGATAAAATATATGACACGAATAAACGCCTGACTCAGGACCTACTTATCAAATCTGATGACTCGAGGGCCCAGATTTATTCAGTTTGGTCACTAGGTCACTAGAGCAGAGCATCGTGTGATGATGAAAGCAAAGCATATAAAAGCGGTACTTCCGAACACCCAATAGAGCAGTCAGTATTGCGATTCCTAACCGACACGAGTCTACGCTACCAAGTCTACGTACAAGAAACCTCCGACCTTCCTACCGAGCTACACAACTGCCTACAGTGCTACGTCACGAAACCTTCGACGAATCTTCGCTCCAGTCAACCGACACTACTGCCCAGCGAGCCATTATCCTCTACTGTTCACCCCCGGACTCCGCCTCGCTGCTATCGACATCCAGCCGCGCTCCATCACGAGTACATAATACTGTTTACGTATGATTACTTGTGATCTGCAATAAACGCTGAAACCTCCACCATATTTCAACTCTCACCACAAACCCCCAAAAAATATAAGAAAACTTCTAGAAAACAGACGTATCGTTCATATAAATTATGAATTAATTTGTGTAGTAATTATTATTTTTGCCAGTCGCCATCTTCAAAATATTGCAAAACAACCTTATTTACATAATGGATTATTACAATTTGTTTAAGTAATCAAAACTTCAAATGTTCAATGGCTTCGTCAACAACAATAACCAATTAAAGGGTAATTTGATTCCGTTCATTTAGAGTATTAAAGCAACAGAGATCGGGTATCCTCCCAGATCGAAATTTGTACCCTCTGTCAAGGGGGTGAATTAATAGATTGAATAAAACAGCGTTTGTTTTGACTCGTTCTTCTCAAATTGTTAAAATATTAGTTAGAAACGCGAGGAATACAGAATGTGATGTATATATTTCGTATTTACTTAACATTTCTTAATTGACGAAGATCCGAATTGCGTAATTCTCGCGGGTGAAATGTATTAATTCTGATCTTATTTGACAGCTTAATGAAAATGACAATTAATGACGGGTATTCATCTTAATTATCTAATGAAACTTACGAAGGGCGATCGACAGATTAATGGGTTTGAAGTTGGATAGCTTTTCGTTTAGAATAGTGATAGATTGGTGACATTATATTTTGATTGAGATTCTCGTTACAATACTTGTATTATATTGATTGATGATACGTAAAAGTACTCGATCAATGTTACAAACATATCGAAATTTTATGCAACACCTTTTTCGCCAAAAGATTTTTTTTCTTTTTATGTTATGCCTTCTTCTTCTTCTTTTTCCTTATTGTAGACCTATGTGGTCTGTTCTCCAGAGAGTTGCTCCTCCTGTGAGTTAGATTCCCAGCTGTCCTTTCATCTTTTAGGAGGTCTTTCACGAGGGCGAGTCCCGTTAGGTTGATTATGCAATGTAATATAGGGGAGTCTGGTGGAGTCCATTATTTGGACATGACCGTACCAGTCCCCTTTTCGCTGTCTGCTCCATCTTATAATATCTTCAACCTCACATATCTCTCTTATCCCTTAACGTACCGTGTTCAAAACAAAACGCTCGCTCCCATGTGGTAAATTCAGTTTACCGCTAACTTTATCTAAATATCAAGCATATGACTCGATGAATCAAAATTTAATTTATGTCATCTTGTAGGGAATTTTATGAGGAATAGATCGATATCTATAACATACATGGATTATTTGAAAAACATATCATTATTAATTTTTTTCTGGAACCATGCGATTTCTGATATGGAATGCGTCACAGCATACGAGCAACTGGACACCAAGTATAAACTTGTCTACGCGCCGCAGCCGGCGGGGCGAGACTTTACGAGATTTCACGTATGATAAAGGCACCTAGGCAAAATGTATAGTACGTTCAAGACAACGAGTACGTATTAATATTTGTCCCTTTTGGTAAAGTGTTAATATTTTCACAGTTCTGATATTATTAAGTTGCGTGCTGCGTTTCCATCCACAGTCAGTATTATTACGTACCTATTGAAAAGGCCAAAGATATAATTTATAATACGTTCAAAACAGCGAGTAAGTATTTGTCACTTTTGATAAAGTTGTAAATATTAGCAAAACAAATTCTACCTTAACAGGAATGAAGGTGAGGGCAGTCTTAGAAAATATTTTTTTTGGGATGAAGGAAGTAATTTTTTGCTTTTTTTTTTATTACGAAATATTGAGAACACTTCAATGGAGGATTATAATTTTTTTTATAATATTAGGGTCCATAGGTTTTAAGAAAATCAACTTTAAATTGGCAGTGGAGACTCAATTGACCACATGGCAACGCGACGGTTATTCTGGTGTTCCTCACGCGATCCCTCAGTGTCTTGCCAGCTATCGTCCTCAGTGTCTTCATTTCGGAAGTCCTCAAAAAGGATTGTGTACAATACAAAATAATTGTATACAATAATTGGGTTGTGAACATAAGCTTTTGTTATGTATACAACCAAATTACTGTATACTATTATTTTTTAGCTATTATATTGATTTTCGTGCATGTGATAGGTAGCCAATCTATCGCCATTTTAATATCACGTGAATTCTACGCCAGACCAAAGACAGTGTGACAATCACACTGCAATCGCCGGGAATCGAAGCCGGGACCTTCGGTATGGAAGTCATAGCTTTTACCACTCTGCCATGAAGATGTTGGAATCTTTAGATTTTAATCAACTGAATGTAAATTAACATATGAAAAGAATGAATGGAAGTTATGTTGAAGTATCATATTGTAAACCAAAACAATTGATTGTATGATATTATATTTATTAGTATTTGATAGATATACATTATACATATACTGTTTATAATGAAATTGTAAATGGATAAATGCGTTTGCCCTAAAAGTGTCAATTAAATGTACTATTTAAATGTGTATATTTTTCTATACTTCAATATAATAATGTATATTGACATTTGGGGATCACTTATGATTATACTTTTAAACATAATTAATCGTTTTTTTTAAATAGTCCATAATAATACTACCTTCAACTTTTGTCACCTTTCCTATTAATGTAATCTATGTACTTCCTGTTATTGTTTGTCGTTTTTAATTTATTATGTTTCTTCGTTTTTGACTCTATACTATGCGTTATTCCTACTAATTATTGTTTTATTATTATTATTATTTTATTATTATATTTTCCACCTTTAATATTTTCTCCTATAAATAGTAACTAACAGTTCTTTTAATTAAAATATTTAGGTACCTAACTCAATTTCAGCAAGAACTTCAAAATTATATCAAAGAAATTATTTAAATTGATGTAGGAAAACTTCAAAATTATACCAAAGAAATTATTCAAATTGATGTAGGAAAAAATACACGTGAAGATTTGAAAAATCACGAAAATTTGACATTTGATATATTATTGTAACACCTGATGATGTCCACATTGGTTGATAAAACAGCTGTCGCGTAAAATAAAATACAATTATGATACAAAAAACGAAGTTTATTTATTAACAGTTCTTAGAATATTTTTAATATAAACTTGTTATATCCAGTCAAATAATTTTAATTAAGAATAGTTTGGAAGCCTTGTGAATAACAATTGAAAAGGGAAAATATTCTTACCTGAAAAGCCAGGTTATTTTCTATTATATTTCCCTCATTTATTGTGACATTTAGCTACGTAATCTATCTTAGAGCTTATTTGAAGATTTATGTATAAACTCCTCTAGTTAATCTTGGGTTTTAACCTTAATCCACCCAATTTATATCAAGAGTTTCATTCACTAGCAATCCTCCCATAGTATTGACAAATTGACATAGCACGATATAAAAATGATTTAAATATTATTTTGTATACTAACACTTTTGATATTTAATTTTATTTTGTTCAAAAAGTTAGTGTTGTATACAAAGTATATAAAAAAGAAAAAGAAAAGTATTTATAAAATTTCTTCTATGTTCGCCATATTTCGTGTTGTAGATGTTTTATTTGTCTTTTTCTTTTTTATATACTTTGTATATACAACACAATACAATACAACTGTTAAGTTCTGTATACCTATACAAATTATATTATATAAAAAATAAAAAGATAAATATTATAAAACTGTTTACAAATATGGTCAGTTTTGACAGATGTTGAGACAAAACACCATATTTGTAAACAATTTTATAATATTTCAAATATTTATAAAATATCACTGATGAAGGGTTGGTTAGTCCGAAAGATGTTTGATATTTAATTTTAATTTTTTAATAAATATGAGTGTTGCATACAAAGTATGTATAAAAAAATACACCAAAATATTTAACTTTCAATATATGAAACGCTGTCTATGGTATCACAATATATACGGTTCGAATTGACTTAGGAACAAATATACAAAGATTCGAAAAATAACGAAAATTTGACATTCGAATATATTTTTTGTTACACCTGATGATGTCAACATTGGTTGATGAAACAGCTGTCGTAAAGTAAAATAAATATAATTGTGATATAAAACAAAGTTTTTGAATTAACAGTTTTTAATTTTATTTTTTTTAATATTTGTGTGCAAAGTGAATATATAAAAAAAGAAAATTAATGTTTTTTTTTCAAATGTTAAAATCAATTTTCACGTGAAAATTAATCTTATATTTCGTCGGTTCAAAGGTAAAACTCATTAAGTGAAATTTAATTTTTCTTTTTTTGCAAAATCTGTTTCAGACTTGTGAATTCTACGTCAGAAAATAATCATCAAGTGTATTTATTAAAGAATAAGAGTTATTCTTTAATATATTTTTTTTAAATGTCACTTAATGAGTTTTACCTTTGAACCGACGATTTGATCATGGTGTTGTAAAGTGATGTGTATGGTTGTAGTCAGTAGTGGAACTAAGTGGGTGACGGTTAGTTACAGGGTGGTCGCAGTGGTGGCGGGCAACAGCGGAGCCGTCACGCTGAGCGGGCTGCTGGCGGACACCCAGTACCAGCTCACGGTTGCCGCGGTCTGCGCAGGAAGGAAGTACAGGAGCGGCCCGGTTGTCTTCCGCACGCTGGGTAAATGATTTCTCCTTTATATATCCTTCTTATTCTTCTTCTCCGGCGCTACAACCCTTGGTAGGTCTTAGCCTCCTCCAAAAAATGTCTCCATCCCGTCCTGTCTCCCAGTCTTGCTGGTCCAGGACCCGGCAGCCAGTGGCGTGCCTGAGGTCAACCAGTAAGTCAAGCCTGTCCGACTCTTTTGTGTTATAATATTAGTAGAAAGTCACGATAATGTCATTTTCCGGATTAAAAGATACTATAGACTAAATAAATTTCGTGAATTAATTGATTTTAAATCCCATTTCATGTGCATTTTAAATCTATACAAAAAAGAATTTTCTGCGTCATCAAACTCATGTTCTTGTAAAATATAATATAATTAATAACAAATAAGGTGTAAATAGACAATAATAATAAATTTGTTAACACATAAAACGATTTATTATATAAATAAATGTTTGTAAAGATATTACATAATCTTACTTTTCATAACATTTCTGCACATAACGTAAATGACAGATAACTTTTTGACAATAGAAATAAAGTCGTGACACATCGAATAGTAACATACTTAAGAGTGATAAAGCCCGGCTTCAAATCCATACAAAAAAATGTAGATATCTTCCAGTATGTAGCTGTATACAAAAGCAATAGCAAAAATACAAAAGTGCGATAAAGACCCATTTACATTTTGCAAGCCCAATATGAAGCCCATCGAAAACATGAGACAAAACATGTGGACGTAGGCGATTTCGCGGGCATCTAACCTACGCACGGTAAGTATGAGTGAAATAAAATACGGCGCGTATGAGTGGAACAAAACATACACGTAGGTCATTTCTGCGCATATCAGCGGATTTTTCTCATTTGCAACGCAACGAATTAAATCGCCATTACGCGCGCGAAAATTCAAAATATTATTTTATTCGTAGACGGCTCAAACATGCAAAAAATATCGTTTCATAATAGATTTTTTATGGCTTTTGAAAACTGGCTTTTTGGCTTGTATGGAAGTACCGCCACTGCCAAATGTCCGCCAAGGCACCGTCCAATCATCACACCCTCGGCCTCCTGACGCTTCTTCGCCCTACTGGATTGTCATACAACACTCTTTTAGGAAGCTCCAGATCCCCCATGCGGGAATAAGTCTGTTGATCTTTATAAACTTGACCACGCTGACGTCCTAGTAATGATTGTAGAGCTATGTTTTGTATCCTTTATATATCCAATCAATATTAAATCATTATCAGATAATATATGTAGATTATATAATAGCTTAAAAACTATAGATTATAAAAAAGGCAGAAACAATGGACTACCACACTTTTATTTCCTGACATATTTCTCTCGGTTTCTCAACATTCATACATCGTATCATGCACGTGCGTCGATTTTTCTCACTCCTCACATGGCCGATATTCAATAATTGATTTATTTGATCGTGCCACGTTTTCCTCGGTCTTCCTCTATTTCTGGTTCCATTTACATCGTTAACATATATATTTTTTACCATTCTTTCTTCATTCATTCTTTCCATATGTCCAAACTATCTTAATGATCCTTTCATTATTTTGTTCATAACACCATCATTCGCACCGCATTCACTTCTTATATTTTCATTCGACACTCTATCATACACAGAGTATTCGCACATTCGTTTAAGAGATCTCATTTCTACTGCATTTATTGTCCTTTCATATTTCTTTTGCCAGTTCCATGCTTATCTCTTCTATTAGCTTTATTAATATTTTTCTGAAATATTATTCTAGATTTGTATAATATATGTGCTAGACTAGTTGGCACTGATAAACACATAGCACGTGTTCTCAAACAAGTCTGATGTTCAAGAGAATAGAATATGTTTATACTTAAAACTATACAAGGTTGTCCGGAAATTTCCGTCATAATACGTAAACAAACGATTGATTCACGTGGCAACTGAAATCCAACAATGTTGTAAAATACTACGAGTATATGGTACAATACTATGTTCAATTGGAGTGCTGTCTTAAAGTACTCGCAGATAAAGTATAAGGATTTGGATGGATTTAAATGGTTTTCTTTTCAAATAAAAAACACGTAGATTGTGTGCAAATCATTCTTCTTCTTCGTCGTATCAATTCTTCTTCTTCTTTCGGTGCCGTGTCAGGTTCCCCCGACGTTGGCGATCACTGCAGCCAAGGCATTTCCGTCCTGCGCCACTTGGAACAGGTTCTGAACTCTTGTTATTCCTGTCCACTCTTTGATGTTCCGCAGCCAGGACGGCTGCCTTCTACAAACTCCCCGACATCCCTCCACTTTACCCATTAATATCAGCCGAAGGAGGTGGTATTTTTCTTCCTTAGCACATGACGTAAATAAGAGCTTTTCTAATTTTCACACTCGATAACAGCTCTCTATTGGCTCTTGCTTTCTGTAGTACGTCTGTACTACTGACCCAATCGGTCCACGGTATACGGAGCATTCTGCGGTATATCCATATCTTGAACGCTTCCAACCGGTTCATTACATTTAGAGTCCAGGTTTCGCAGCCGTATAGTATAACAGACCATATATAACATTAATCATCCTTTGTCGGAGTTATAAGTAAGGATTATCGTTGCAAAATAATGTTCTAATTCGTATCGATGGCAAGCTTTGGATTTAAAGCTATGGGCAAGCTTTTAAAAGTTTTCTCCTACTTCTCTTCTTCTCTTGCCACTGTGCTGGAAGGTTTGACCGATTTTTTGTAGTTTCCAGGGGCGCCGGTGCCACAATAACATCACACGTGGAACCACCTTTCTTACTGGTATAAATCATGTAATACGGAAAACATACGGTTTAATTATGTTATTCGTGACATGTTTCGCTTTATTATGTTATTCGTGACTTGTTTAATAATAAGTTCTAGCACAATGTATTTATCGTTTCTCATAAAGTCATGAAGTATTCCAGTTTCCTGCACTGGTCTTGAAAATTTACATTCATTCTTCATTCGCTGAGTACTTCCTTATTTGTGACTCTCTTCTTCTTCTTCTTCCTCAGCCTATCCCCGTCCACTCCTGGACAAAGGCCTCCTTCATTCGCTTCCATGTCACTCTGTCTTGTGCAGACTGCATCCATGTTATTCCAACGTGTCTGTTCAGATCATCCTTCCACCGTAGTAGCGGTCGCCCTGCACTTCTCTTTGGCGTCAACGGTCTCCAAGTCAGCAGTCTTCTTGTCCACTTTTCATCTAAGCTTCTGGCTACGTGATCTGCCCATTGTCATTTTAGAGTCACCACCTGGTGGATTTTGTCAGTGTCCTTTGTTTTTTTCTCTCACCGTATCGTTTTTGACGCTGTCTCTTAGGCTTATTCCTAACATGGCTCTTTCCATGGCTCTTTGGGTCACTCGTTGTTTCTCAGCACTTTGTTTGGACAGTGTAACAGTTTCTAGACCATAAGTACCAACTGGCAGAATGCAGGCTTCATAGATTTTTCATATCAGGTTGAATAGTATTTTCCGGTTTTTATGGATGTAACTCATGTTTCCGAAAGCTGCCCAGATTGGTCCAATTCTTATTTTTAGCTCTGCGGTTTGGTTATCTCGGCCCAATCGACTCTCTATGTCCACTCCCTAGTCAACTCTCTATGTGACTCTCTATGTCCACGATATTCGAAATATTCTACGATATTTATTGTTCCTAGAACAATGATGTAAAACAATGATGAACAATGATGCAGAACAAGACAGGTAGCACGAAACATCGAATTATTCTAATTCGATGGGTAGGTACCTGTTGCATAGCACCGGTTTCTCTCGATCTCCAAATCCAAATCCAAATCGTCGATCGAAGAAGACAAGTTATACCCCATCCCAACCTATTGATCCCAAAAAACATATTGCTACCTACCTTGGAAATTTACGTTTGTCTTTCTTATTAAAAATTTATCGCCAAGACCCTTACTTACCAATGCATGAGTATATGAAATAATCTATAAGGATTTATTTATAATCACAAGTGTTACCAATCTAACCGCTATCGAATATTAATCTCGTGTATCCTTGTCAACAGAGCCTCCTAGGACGTCGCCCCAGCAGGACGCGGGGACGTTGGGGGGCGCGCCTCCCTACGCCCCCGGTCTGTCGCCCCCTCCACCATCGCCGGGGGATGATGGAGCCCAACCCTTCCCTACTGTAAGCCTTCAAACTTTATCATTATGTAACATCCTATTGTGATGAGGTTATTTTTTCCCCTTTTATTATTTACTGAAAACATGATATTGGAATTCGACCTTATTAAAGAATACCTAAAATCTTTTCACCTTTTTTAAAAACAGATATGAGATAAAAAAAATGAGTTTTTAATAGTTTATTTATTTTGTACTAAGTTTACCTTTATACAAATTATAAATATCCTGTTTTCAATAACTCGTATATAAAATTATAAAAGAGTAACACGTTTCTCTTTCCAAGTGTATTATTTAATATTTTTATTTTACATTTGATAATGCTTATTGTAAATTTATTATGCCAATGCCACCTTTAAACATATTTTCTTTTGGAAAAATATTAATATTAGAATTTTAAATCAACAATATTATAATCTACAATATTATACGATTTTGTAACTGAGTAAAAATAGCTCCATCTAGAGAATCTAATTAATTCAAGTATAATGAAAGTGTGATTGCTTCTTTGGTTTTATCTTGATTAAAATAAATATGCAAACAATATTGACAAATTTGTTGTCAATAAAAATATATTGTTTAATTATTTTATGTATTTTTATATATGTATTATAAATCCATCAATATAAAACCAAAAAAGCAATCACCCTTTCATTATACATTAATTATATAATGGAATTTTATGAAATTAAAGCTACGACCATCAATAAGAGAGAATCTGGTTACGTATAGGCTAATGCATTTGACCTATAATAAACTGACCAGAAGGGGTGCGAGAGGAAGATTTGACGCTGAACCCAAATGTCTAAGACTTGACAAAGCTCACCAAGATATGGTAACACAAAAATATTTTCATCAAGACCAAGATGAGACTGGTTCAAACCCTTATTTTTTCTATATTCCTTTATGGTTGCGAGTCTTGGACTATGTGAACATCGGAGAGGTTCAAAATTGATGCTTTTGAGATGTGGTGCTGGTGACGAATTATTGCGTATACCCTAGATGGCAAGAATAACAAATCAGTCAATCGTCGACCAGCTGGGTATCAAAAGGCAAGACTCTCACACATGTACTCTCAGAGAGTGTTGAAATATTTTGGACACATAGCCCGGATACATCAGGACAACCTTGAAAAGCTCACCATCATGGGCGTAGTGAAGGGGAACAAGGACGACCACCGAGCAGCTGGTCCAATCAAATCAAAGAACTGACTGGTCTCTCATTAGCTGCAGCCTGGAGACTGACGGGTGACAGGAGCCCATGGCGTGCCATGGTCTATAGTTTACAGGATGGATACGACTCTCAATTACGAGGAATTCAATTGAGAAGAGGATAGGCTTGATCCCAAGTTCCTTGAATCAACATTTTCGTACTTACCATTCTTCTTCTTCTTTTTGTTCTGTCACACCTCCGTGGTGCACAGGGCCTCAAGGTTCTAGGGGGCCTCTAATCGTTCGGGAAGATGGCGTGGTGGTTAGTTAGCTAATTAGTTATTTTGTCAAACAAAAAACAATCAAATTACAAGCCTGTCTACATAAAAGGTCATAAATTTACAATGCATAAGAGCGACAATACGTGATGTTGGCTTTACGTAGCTTGAGCAATTTCGCAATTGCGAGCTATTATGTAAAAAAAAAAAAAATAATACACGTATGTGTGTCGTGTCTATTACCCATGGTTTTATGTGTTTCATAAAATAATGAATATATTCATGACTTTTTAAATATTGAATGACCACTGGAGATTTTTATGGTATAGATTATAAATATATTGTAATAAAATTTCCTTTTTATTTAATTAAAAATTTTCGTCCAATTTCAAATTTCAAATACGATACCCAGTGAGGAAATTCACAGATCCTGCAAAATTGAAAACATAGTGATATGGAGTAGGCAGAGAAGCCAATTCTGGAGGGACCTTATTTAGAGTATGGATCTTGCGAGATTTCCCAAAATCGTGATGCACGAGACTCCAGAGGGCTATTGACCACCAGGACGACAATCAAAGAGATGAAGAGAAGGCTGGTTGTCTTCATCACAGAAATAAAGTTGATATCCTGCATTAGTAGATCGCAAGATCTACAATAAGAAGAATAAGAAATTTTCGTAACCCTGGTATTAAAAGAAATGACTATAACTAATATACAATAACTAACTTACTAACAATCACGCCGTTTCCTTGGAGTAGTAGGCAGAGGGGATAGACCGCCATATTGCTCTGCCCTGACATACCTCTCGGTTGGAAGCGTTCGAGATGTGAATATACCGCAGAATGCTCCGTCTGCCGTGGTCCGATAGGGTCCGTAATGCAGACGTACTGCAGAGTCAGAGCCAATAGAGAGCTGTTATCGAGTGTGAAAATTAAAAAGGTCTCATATTTGGGTCATGTGCTAAGGGGAAAAAATACCACCTCCTTCGACTGATATTAATGAGTAAAGTGGAGGGACGTCGGGAAGTTGGTAGAAGGCAGCTGTCGAAAGATCAAAGAGTGGACAAGAATAACAAGAGTTCAGAACCTGTTGCAAGTGGCGTAGGATAGAGATGCCTTTGCTGCAGTGATCGCCAACGTTGGGGGGACCTGACACGGCACCGAAAGAAGAAGAAGAAGATATTGAAATTCCATTATTTAGAATTTTTATGAATTAAAACTCAGATCACTTTTCTCGACATGTTTTGAAAGCTTCATCATCGGGGAAAACTCATAAGTGAAAAAAAAAACATAATTTTATTTGAATGACTAAATCGTTAATATTTTCGTTCACCTTGCTTTGACTTCTTATATCGCATTTGATGTTGCTTCATATATGATAGATTTACCACTCATCCAAGAGATCTGATTTCCACCGCATTTATTCTAACATTTTCGTTTGATGGTATATTGAGGTTAATTGACATTGATATTAGTTCGGTATTAATTGATCGCCAATTCAGATGAAAGGCATATACTATTGTATTATTGCTACGCAATAAACCTGCTAGTAAGTGGATACCGCAGAATTATCGTCACTCGATAGGCAAGAGAACTCCATCTGTATATCTAGAATATTTTGACTAGGAATGATCAGATTATCCTTATTTGATTCTGGCTGGAATTATGAAAATACTATTATGTATTGCGTCTATATATTTTATAAGTGAATAATAATATTCATACAATTAGCGTACTGCTGTACGAATATGAGACTTGGAAATCTACCATAGACGTTATTGGAAAACTCCAGGTGTTTATAAATACATAGGTGCATTCGCTCAAATATGTTGGCCCCTAACAGTCTAAAATGTTCTCTGGCCCATGGCAAGCGAAAAGCCAATCAGAGAACAAGTTGCTAGACCCAAATGGCTGTGGATTATAGGATATAGAGGATTCAGAACAGCGCCTTTCGTCAGCTTCGCTCATTTCATCCCTAGGTCCGTCCCTCGTCCACGCGGGACTTACGTTAGATAAAATAATGTATAAAAGAAATAAATAGGGACCAGGCCACATTAATTCTACTGCTATTTTCCACTATGTCCCGTCTAATATGCAGATAACACTAAAAACACTTAAAATATTTTTAAACAATATATGAAAAATATAAAAAAAGACATGGGATTAAATAGGAAGCGGACTTATGGACACATGACAGCGGGAAATGAAAGGAGGAAATGCTAAGCATGCAAAGTTATGTCTGCTGGCCTTCAGGTCTGAGTTCCAGACTGGGCGGACAGCCACCCTTACGTCACAAATCATTCTGCCCCTGGCCTCCTCCAGGAGACCACACTCCCATAGGATGTGGAAGGCCATCTGGGCCCCCCCTCCGCACGTGCATTCCAGGATAGGTCACACCCTGAGACGGAACCCAGCTTGCTCAAGACGCACTAGACTGGTCACCTGTGGGTGGAAAGAGCGAGGTAGACCTAGAGCCACTTGGAGAAGAATCCTGCAGGACGAGGTTAAAGTAGCAGGCCTCACTTGGAATGATGTTAGGCATCAGACGTGCGATCGAATTGAGTGGAGAATATTCCTTGAGGCCCTATGCACCACGGAGATGTGACAGGCCAAGAAGAAGAAAAGATTAATACACGTTAACTTTGTTGTTACAAGCATTCTCTTTGCTCCCGCCGAAACTTTGTCCGAAGAAAACCAGGAATGCAACCCATAGCTCATGGCAAAGAAACATAAAAGTTTTTGTGTGAACAAAAAGTTTATCAAACATGTAAAAAATGAATACCAGTAACAAGATATGGACTAGGGACTATGACCATTACACTAAAAAGTAACCAAAAGCTAAAGCGCACCCAACGATTTCAATCACCATTGGTAAGCCAAATGCTCTATTTAAGTCTAAGAGATTGAAAAATAAATTCTATAATTAATACAAATGAAAACGTCTGTTTTCTAGAAAATGTATTATAATTAATGAGAATGATATGTTTCGGCCGTCTTATATATAATTTAAAAAAGTATATTGATAATGCCGTAGGCAAGCGAAAAATGTCAATCTATTTTCTCGTATATATTGTTTCTTGAACAATGACGTAAAACTCCATATTAAATAATTAATACGAATGAAAACGTCGGTTTTCTAGAAGTTTTATTATATTTTATGGGAATGACATGTTTCGCCCTTCTAAGGCATTATCAAAATTCTTCTTCTCTCAAAACAGACGTTTTCATACGTATAAATTATCATTGTTCAAGAAACATGAGTAAGAAATTAGACGTAAAACTGGAGTCGTAGACATCATCTTAATTAAAGTGACGACCCACAGGATATACAGGGAGACAAGATGACGGTATTTGGATACAGACCAGATTTAAAATGGAGACAATGGGCACACGAAAAAGGTTTCGAAAGGCCACACAAGAGTTGATGACGTAACCTTAATAGTGGATAGACAGTGGGTGAGAACGGAGAACGACATGAGTGAATGGAAACGTTTGGAAGAAGCCTTTATCCAGCAGTGGAGCGATCAAGGCTTAAGAAGAAGGATAAGCAATCTTCATGGAAGCATATAATATTTTAATGGGTTGAGGATGTGTTTTTTCCACACGATATCCAAACATTAATGTTTTCGTTGTGTAAACGGAGAACGAAATTATTATTTAAGTTAATCTCTTGCGGGTCATTAAAATATCAAATTGGTGCGTGACTTTTTTGGTTTCGTTCATTTAAATTAACCCACAAATTGAACACGGGCTTGTTTTAATAGGCATTACTTAAATTAGGGTGAATTTGGCCAAATTAAGTATGGAAAATATCGTTTTGTGACAATATGCGCAAAAATAATTAAGTATTTGCAGATCGGCCACATTATGCGTTACGAGGGTTACCTGCACGGCATAATACGATCAATGACAAACTACGTGACAGAGTTTTAAGAGCTATGACTGCCACACCGAAAGTACCGGGTTTGATTCCCGGTGATGGCAGTGTGATTGTCACACTGTCTTTGGTTTGGTGTAGAATTCAAGTGACAATAAAATGGCGATAGATTGGCTACCTATCACATGTCATGAGAATCATCAATAATAATAGCTAAAAATAGTGTAAATACAGAAATTGGGTTCAAACGACCTGTTGTATACAAGAGAAAAAAATATGGTTTGGACACAGAAATAATGAGTGAAGACAAAATGGTGAAGAAGGTATATGTTAACGACGTGAATGGAGCCAGAAATAGAGGAAGGCCGAGGGAAACGTGGCACGATCAAACAATCGAATATTTAATGTCGGTCACGTGAGGAGTCGGAGAAATCGACGTGCGCGCATGACAAGATGTATGAATGTAGAGGAAGGGAGAGAAGTATGTCAGGACAGAACAATGTGGTGGTCCATTCTTTCTGCCTACCCCTCCGGGGAGACGGCGTGATAGTTAGTTAGTTAGTTAGTCACAAAGGTACGGTTTATTTTTGAGTAAGAAATAATGTAATTAAACATAATAAATCTATCTATAAAAGTCCAACAGAATAGAAGAATCATTACTTCTACGAAGAAAGATGTTCTTCCCAGGGGAGCGATTGTTCTGACTTTATTACTTTTGATGTGGAGAAAAGCCAATTCGTACCATCCGTAGCCGAACACAAAACTATTTCTAACACTTAAAAGACCGACAATTTAATAAAAAGTATTTATTTTAATAATATATTAAACAATTCTTAATAATGTGGACTTTTAAGGTCATCACCAGCCATCTGTCATCCACTGCTGAACGTAGGTCTTTCCCAAAGCACGCCACCGCCCCCTATCCATTGCCGCTCCCATCCGACCATGTCCAGCAATCCTCTTCAGATCGTCGGTCCAGCGGGCAGGGGGACGTCCAACTCTGCGGAATCCTGTACGCGGTCTCCAGTCCAGAACCCGTCTCTCCCATCGGCCGTCGCTTCTCCGATAGATACGGCCAGCCCATCGCCACTTCAGCCCGCCCATCCTCAGAGCCAGTATCGACTCAGGTCATCCTTCCATCGTAGTTGCGGTCGCCCTGCTTTTCTCTTTGCGATCTATGGTCTTCGAGTCCGCAATTCTCTTGTCCATTTCTCGGTAAAGCTTCTGGCAACAGAACATACCCATTGCCCTTTAAGAGTCTCTACAGGGTTGATGATGTCATAGCCCTTTTTTTTCTTACCAAATCGTTTCTGGCTCTGTCTCTTATGATTAGTTACTCGCAGTTTTTCGGCACTTTGTTTGGACAATGTTTCAGTTTCGAGGCCATAAGTGGTAATCAGCCGCACACACGCTTCATAAAATTTTGTTTTCGGGTTGATCGGGATTTTTTTTAATGTAAATAATTTTTCCAAACGCTGCACAGCATGGCCCATATTTTTTTTAAGTTCAGAAGTAAAAAAATTTAAGCCTAAACGAGTACCTACTGTGTCCCAATATTATTAATGGACATTTTTGATTCTGCTGCCATCAACGCTGAATTGGTGGTTTATAGTGTGAAATATTCAGTAATTCATAATTTAATTATTATGTTAACAACAACAACAAACCATCACGCGGTTTCTCCGCAGGGGTAGGCAGAGAATGAACAAAGAAAGAATAGTAAAAAAATATATATGTTGACGATGTAAATGGAACTAGAAATAGAGTAAGACCGAGGAAAAGGTGGCACGATCAAATAAATCTATTATTTAATGTCGGCCACGTGAGGAGTCAGAGAAATCGACGCGCGTGCATGACACGATGTATGAATGACATGACATTTTTTTCTGTCTACCCCTTCGGGGATACAGCGTGATGGTTAGTTAGTTAGTTAGTTTAGCACTACAAAATTAGCTTTTATAATGGTTGAGATTACCAATGTTAGCATAAGATTACTAACAAATAATAACAAACCGCCATTTTACTAACAATGCTACTAACATGCTATTTTATGTTGTTGCCACGCTACAGGCCATGCCTAGTGTGACAACTACAGTCCATAATTTTTTTTTTGGCAAATTAATGTATAACATGAATAAGTAAAATAAATAAATAATATTCCATTAAATCGACCTTAAACAAAAAAAATATCTATTATAGATTATAGAACATAAAGCGTTATGGATAGATTCAAGATTAATTCTTCGTAGAAAGGTCGATTTACTCTTTTTATTATTTGTTTTTCTGTGTCAGAGATTTCATATCCGTTTTTTAAGTGTTAATGCCAAAGACAAACTTTGGCCTAAAACTTTATCTTGTGTGTAATAACGGAACCCGCTGAAAAATATAAAAAAGTTGCCTCTTGCCTTGCGTATATCGAATCCGTCAAGATGACATCCTGCTGTGATGAAAATATCTTTCGTGAAATTGTTTCTTTTTATGATGCTATTTTTTAATATTTTGTATTCTCAATTGAACAGTTTTACGCATTTACCATACAAATATTTATTTATTCACTTTTATAAAATTATTCTAGAATATAATATTCTTTGAAAAGTATCTCCTTGTGAAGGATTTACTTTTCGATATCCAGAATAATGTTATTGTTAAAAACGCTAGAAATTGAAAAATAAACACCGGATAAATATAGAAACATATCGAAAAATTACTCTTCATGAGAGATTCCACTGTATAATGAAAACCCGATGGCTTTATCAGTTTTGAAATGTTTTTTTTTTTTTTTTTATTAATATACAAAGACTAGTTACAAATTTATTTATTTCGCTTTGCGATGGCATGCTCAAACGAAACGGTTTAAAAGTTTAGTTTGAAATTCCCCTCGCAAGGCGAAACAAAATTTTATCTAGAATTATGTATTTTCATAAACAAACTAACTAACCATCACGCCGTCTCTCCGGAGGGGTAGACAGAAAGAATGAACGGTCAAACTTTTCTTTCCTGACATTTTTCTTTCGCTTTCTCAACATTCACACATCGTGTCATGCACACGCGTCGATTTCTCTTACTCCTCATGTGGCCGACATTCAATATTTGATGTATTCGATCGTGCCACGGTTTCCTTGGTCTTCCTCTATTTCTAGTTACAATAACATCGTTAACTTATAATTTTTTTACCATTCTTTCTTCATTCATTCTTTCCATGTGTCCAAACCATCTTAATGATCCTTTCATTATTTTCTTCATAACACCATCATTCGCACCATGTCAGTGATTTTTTATTTATATATTTTATGTACTATAATTATATACTGTATTTTATGTTTAAAGATATTATTTGAAACCTTTGTAAGGTTTGGTATTTCAAAAAATCTTGTATTAATTGAGTTGGGTCAAATCAATTTCAGTTCAAATGATGTTAAAGAGAAGATGAAATTTTGTTGCGATCAAATTCGATCTCACTTTAACAACAAACTGAGGCTATTAACTAAATACTTGTTTTATTACTAGTAGGATTAGTAGGTACTTAGGGTATAAATCAATGTTATCAAAATTACTACATTATCTCCAATATTAGTAGATAATTGCTTATTATTTTGATAATCGAATTGAGTCGTGAACCGAAAATATCTCGGTACAGGAGTTAAGCATTTTGTCCTCTAGAGTCTAGACCACCACCATATTGGATGTTTGCAAATGTTTTTCATAAGGGTTTTTACTTGTTACAGATTCGGGGTGTCGAAGTGGGCATAGTAGTACTCGTATTAATAGTTTGGATAGGAGCCATAGCCCTGTTCTTCAATCGGTGGGGCAAAATCAGGATGTTACTTCCCTACCAACCTGATTACAAGCAGGAACAGCTAAAGGTAAGACCAGACAAATACACGATTCAATTGTTTGAGAAAAGACTATAAGATGGAATAAAAACTTGGTTTGAATAAATTGTTTTGATCCAAATATTCATTATAGTGAAATAAAATTAAACGGTTAAATTATTTGAATAAATATAACTGCACTTTGTATTTTTACAACACTTTATTTTATTTTAGAAATTATTTAATCGAAAATAACGAAAATGTAATTAACAACCAATTCAATTTAAATTCAATTCCCATGTTCGAAATGTTCCCGTTATCTCTCCTCTCTATTCGATCCTAATTATACCCCCTCCACCTTTATATAGAACTCCACCCCTTTTTAACATATATATATTTTTCTTGTATGCAACAGTTCGTTTGAACCCAATTACTGTATACAATTGATTTTAGCTAGTATATTGATTCTTTTGACATGTGATAGGTAGCGAATCTATCGCCATTTTATTATCACGTGAATTCTACACCAGACCAAAGACAATGTGACAATCACACTGCCATCACCGGGATTCGAACCCGGGACTTTTAGAATGGAAGTCAGAGCTCTAACCACTCTACCACGAAGGTCGAAGAATATATAAATGATCGCCCTGTTTTTTTTTTATTGTTTAAATTTAGTACGTCGAAAAAGGTTGGGCCACGACCGGAATATGTCTGTTAAAAATGTAATAGAGTGTTTGTAAAACACGAAGTGCAGTTATATATTCAACTATGAATCCACAACACTTACAGGGAAACATTGAAGAAATATGTCTTAATTATTATTAACATTTTGTATCCGGATCACAGGTTCCCGGAACGGGTGTGTGCGCGGCGGCCGCGGCGAGCAGCTCATGCGCGGGGAACCACGGCGGGCACGCATGTTCACAGGTAACGTCCCACACACCTCCTCGCCTTCCTGCTCCCCTGGTATTCTCACACTTAATTATTCACTAAACACATTTGCTTACACGCAGGGTCGGAACTGGAAAGTCAAAACGGGCCGACAAAACGACAAGAAACCAAAAAACGTATATTATATGTTATATATAAAAAAAATACACCCAAGTATGCAGAGTTTTGTACTAACAAAAAACTAGAATTCAGAAAACGTTTCGAATAGTTTAATATTAGTGTGCTAATTTTACTTACTTATTTATCTGCCGTCTGTCGTCCGTCTATAACCAATCTAGTCAGATCAGCTACAACGTTATCCATAAGGCGCCGTATAGACCTTCCGTGAGGTTTTACTTTGACTGGTATTGACTCGTACAGAATCTTAATTGCTTTGGTCTATCCGGCTCAGCATACGTGCCGAATCCATGCTAGGCCCAAAGATAAGGATTAATAAAATACACTTTCTCTCCTCATTAACATATTTGTAATTGAATAATAGTTTACAGAGTGCGATCATATTTACTTATTTATTCTGATTTTCATAAATTTTAATTCGGTCGGAAACGTTGAGTTATTGTAAAACATATTAAACTATTTTTCCGTATACATTTTTATGTTTTGTTTTAAAACAAACTCAGCGTGCTTTGCTGGGCTACTAAAAATTTAATTAAAATAACATTTCAAAGCTGTAAATCAACAGTTTTCTTTAATATCTAAAATGAGTAAGTATAAAAAAGTGGTTACTCGTTTTATCTCATACGCTATAATTTAATGTCTATATTTTTAATATTAATAAAATAAAATAAAATTTTAATTAAAAAAATATATAAAAGTAGTGTGAGTGGGAAAAGGAACTGAGGACGACCGAGGGAAGTATGGTATGACCAAAAGAAAAAAATCTTTTAAGACAGCTACTTCGAGTTTAGTTAGAGAATTGCCTATTTGTTTCCCATCACTAGAATTTTTTTAAATAGCTTTGTAGAAACAAATATCTCAATTCTACAAGTGTACCCATATGAAATATAAAAAAGTAGAGACATAATTAATATTTTTAAACATTCAATTGTTTTAAGTGTTATAATTTTTTTTTAAATCCATTCGACATAGAGTTTTCAAACACAAAGTTATTTTATTCCATAAATCATCTCTTCTGAGTTGTTATCATAACTTATTTTTCATTTTTCTTGCTGTGGACCTATGTGTTTTGTTCTCCAGAGGGTTGTTCCTCCTGTGAGGTAGATTCCCAGCTGTCCTTCCATCTTTTAGGAGGTTTTCCACAAGAGTGAGGCTGATTATGTAGAGCAATACAGGAGAGTCTGGTGGTGTCCATTCCTTGGACGTAACCGTACCAGTATCTCCTTCGCTGTCTACCCCATCTTATAATATCCTCAACCTCACAAATCTCTCTTATCCTGGTGTTCCTCAAGCTATCTCTAAGTGTCTTGCCTGCTATCGTCTTCGGTATCTTCATATCGGAAGTCCTCAAAACTTGTTTAGTCCTAACTTTCTGCCCTTGCTTCAACGCCATATGTTATTATTGGTCTTGCCCATGCTTTATAGATTCTCATCTTACTCTAATAAAACTTTTTAATAAAATTGATTACACAGTTTATATATTATATTGTTTCTTGAATAATGATGTAAAACTACATATTAAAATAATAAACATGAATGAAAACGTCTGTTTTCTAGGAGTTTTATTACATTTTATAATGACACGTTTCGCCCTTATAAGGTATTATTAAATATGACGTATCTTTCTGAATGGATGAGATAACCAATAATAGAAACAGAATACATATTCTATAAAATTCAATTGTTATAAATTCAAAAGTTTCGTTTGAAGCATTTAATTTGTGGTGTGTAATTTAATTTGATAAAATAATAATACACTTTTAGTAATTTGTATCTACACCACTTTATTTAGTAGCACCAACCGGTTTCGCTCCTGTCAGTTTACTCTCTCACCCTGACGAAGCTCCGGCGGGAGCGAAACCGGTTGGTGTTACCAAATAAAGTGGTGTAGATACAAATTACTAAGAATGTATTATTTAAAGTATAAAATTGAAATCCATTTATCACAAAGTTTTCGAACACCAAGTAATTTTTATTGAAGTCTTTACCTTCTAAAATCTCTCTTCTGACTCCGTGCCTGTATTACCCCAACTCCGGTAATATACGGACTAAACGTCCCACCGCAAACTGGATTCATATTTAATCATGATACACGACACGTACAGTTTTCATGTGTGATTTTAGACCGGCGTGAAATTCTCAATTATTTAAAAATATACTGCATTAATACGGCACGTGGATGGGCGTCCATTTCAAAGGGAAAGCGTGTCAGGGATAATTGAATTCTTAACTAACTAATTAACGAACTAACCATCTCGTCTCCTTGAAGGGATAGGCAGAAAGAATGGACCACCACGCTATTTTTTTCCTGACATACTTCTCTCGCTTCTTCAACATCAACAAATTTCTATCAAATCAAATCAAATCAGTTTATTATCTTAACAGACATTCTAAATAATAATAATGATTGGCAATCTATTGAGTACAGGTAAAATATAATATATACTCGCACAATATAATTGAACGCATTAGGGATGGTTCGACATTAGGAAGACAAGATACTCTCTAAAGTCAAGAGTATTTGTCTTCTGAATGTACTTTCACTAATATGAAAGACGCCAATCTCCAAAGAGACCGTGCTCAGCAGGATAATTGCTCTTCCAACCGGTGTCACCAGAGTGCTTGCTTTTGGCGGCCGATAGATAAAACAATCTGTACTGTCGCTGTCTGAGATATACGAGTATATCAGGACCAAAAAAAAACAATATCCTTCAGCAATGCCGGATTCTCAAAATAACCCCCGATAAATCTAAAAAAAATGGTTCTAAGATGGCATCTAAAAATGTAAAACATAATAAAACTCCTAGAAGACAAATGTTTTCATCCATATTTATTTATTTATTATTTTATCTAATCAACCTTTACATTATTAGAGCGCGAGTCAAATCTATGTAAAGGGTAAAGCTATCATATTGATTCTCGAGACATGTAATCTATCGCAATTTTTTGGTCAAAGAGTTCTACCCCAGACCAAAGAAACGGTGTCAATCACACTGCCAATGCCTAGAATCGAGCCCGGAGCCTACGGTATGTCAGTTGTAGCACTTGCCACTCGGCCACGAAGGTTGTCAATTTATTATTAAATATGGAGTTATACGTTATTGTTCAATAAGCATTCTTCTTCCTCAAGTGCCTTGTCGGGTCCCCCCAATTTTGGCGATCGAACATGTCCCTATCTGGGAGGAGTTGGTACTTTTCCGCAGTACATGACCCAGATGTGAAATCTTCCGAACCTTGATAGTTGGCATAAGCTCTCTGTCAACTCTAGCTCACCTCAGGGCTTCGGTACTGGTAACCATGTATGTCAGGAAATTGTGAGCATTCGGCGATAGAGCCACATTTCTAATGCTTCCAGTATATTCATTGAGTTGACTTTTAAGGTCCACGTTTCACATCCATACAATAAAACAGACCACACACAGCATTTGATCATTCTCTGGCGGAGTTTCAAATTTATGTTATCATTGCAGAAGAGTAATTTTATTTTATTAAATGTTGCTCTTGCTGCCTCACTACTACATTTTATCTCGAGATCTGCGTCAAGAGATTGCGTTAGTATGCTGCCGAGGTATTTACATTTCTCTACCCTTACGTTACGGCCGTTAAAATGCAATACTGACCCACTGTTATTAAGCCGTCCGAATGTTGAATGCCGAATTCAATAAGCAATAAACACATTTTTAAAATAATGTTATCTAAAATTAGATATTTTCCCCGCGGATTGAAAGCTCGTCTATGGGTGGGGTTAGCACGTTTCCCAACTTTTTCAGTACCCCCCACATCCCTCTAAGTAACTGAGGCGTTAACTCGGTAATCCACTCACGTATCGTTTAAAGTTTCCAACAAAAACATTTTATGATACGAGTAAATGTACAATTTTGTCTACAAAATGGCCGATAATTATTTCATATCCCTCGGGGAATTTTGTCTCATCTTTTCAACATTCCTTTTTACATTAAGCTTTGTTCTAGATTTTTCTCATGCATAACGTAACTCATAACGCTTAAATGATAGTATGTGTTTTGAAATTGTGATATTCGCGGATAAAAATAAATACTCTGTTTAATTTAATTAATTCATATAAGTATATTCGGAAGAACAAGCACATGCGTTTCAACAGCAAGATCAGAATTTATAAGACATGCGTGCGACTTATCATGACGTACGCTGTAGAGACGCGGGCCGACACTGTGAGGACCAAGGATGTACTAAGAACATCGGAGATGAAGGTCCTAAGATCAATTATTGGAAAAACTCTCCGAGATCGTGTCCGCAATGCAGACATAATTAAAACTTGCGAAATAGAGGATATCGTTCAGGGAAGTAAATCCAGAACAAGATACTGAAGGAACCATGTTGCCCGAATCGATGGTGACAGACTTGCATATACATCCGTTCGTCAGATCTATTAAAAGAAGAATAAAATATTAATTTTATTCATAGTTGTTTTAGGCCCGTTTACTATGTGACCACGAATTACATAAAACTGTAATTCAAAATTCCATCTTTCAGGGATAACTTATATAAAAACATTTGTGTAGATTTTTTTAACACCTTGTTTTATTGAAGCAACCGGTTTTGCTTGAGCTTCGTCAGAGTTACAAAACCGAACTGAATAATTTGCAGAGAATCATATAATATAGTAGTTATAAGATTATTTAAAAGTCGGTATAATAAAAGAGTAACTTAAAAAAAAACAATTTTGTTTTCTTTTGAAATGTAAAATCATTTAACGGAAAGTATTTTGTTACTTCCACTTCACCTTCTCATTGTTTCTTAAGTATCGGAGGTTGGAAAACTTCCTGACTACTTTTACTTTTGATACAGTGTGAATGATGTGCTGTAGGTAACTGAACAGTCTGTTTTCTAGAATTTTTTTGGGGATGACATGTTTCGCCTTATCAAATGTTTGATATGAAATTTCAATTTATGGATATGAAATATTTTTCCTTTGAGTTGAACATTTAAATCACATATCAACGAACACAAACAAGCTTACACCAAACATACTATTTTTTCTGAGATGGCCAATCATCGTATTGTAAACAACGGTTATCTGATTGCTGGTGTCACATGCAGCTCTCATGACTAAAAACATTGTCAAAGCGCCCTTGAGGTGAGCTATTCACGAAAACGGCGCTATACAAATTAACCTAATTATTATTATTATTATTATTATGTATTGAAATTGACCATAGTTTTGATAAAAATGACACAATATTTCTACACATAATTAACAATAGCAATAAATTAATCAAACTAGAATTTTTGGAAATCCTCAAGTCAGTGAAATTCGATGAAAACATAATTAATTACTGATAAAAAAATACTATTAGATTAATTTTTTCAATTTAAATGTTTTGTTCCTTTGTATGTTATCGATTTTGAAAGCGTTTTAAGTCTTTTTCTGTTTATTTTTTTAAATATAATATATTTTCACCTAAAGATGGAGGTATACTCCGTAACAAGTCGTGATTTTTAATATTTTGTGGATTAAAAATAACGTTATTGTCAATTTCCAAAGTGTATTACTATGGGATTCCACAGTGTTAATACCTTAGTTTTTAATATTATAAATAAATAGTGTTTAAATAGTTATTACAACATTACAATTTTTTTAATACTCACAGCAAGGATTTAAATCAATCGCGTTTCATCTTTTATACGTTCTCTAAACTGGGCACAAATAGCTCGTTATTATGAATAAGAAATCGTGTCAAGTCCCATTGAATTAGGAGGCAAGCGTTGCCACGTCCCCTAGCCCACCAACCAACGATTTTTTTGTAAAAACAAGAATCGAGGTAATTTACTTAATACAATATTATTTCCAAACGGTAAAGGAATTAAGGTCTTAGAAATATTTTTATGGCGTATTGTTTAATTGATTTTTATGTATAATTATTCAAGGCCCTTCGCTTTTTCACTATAATACAAAAATGGAAAGATCAACTTGCAAAAGGTTAAACATATAAAACCAGCGATGTATGGCAGTAAATGTCAATGTCAAATGTCAGAATATAAAATGTCAAAATGTCCAAAAATGTGAGTGACAAATCTAGTCGTTAAGTTCCTCTCTGTTCCTCGTAAAATCTAAATTAAGTTGCCTTTAAACTTTTCCTGTATCCTTTTCTGTCTGAACAAATAAAATATTATTATTTTAATACAAGCTTTTTCTGAATACACCAAATCAAATCATGTTTTGTTAATAATAAAGGCAATTTAGATGATTTATAATGTGGCGTTTTTATGAAATAATTATCGCAAGGGTGGTTAAGAAAATGCTCTGTGTTGCTCTTGATAATAGACGAACCCTTAATGATATGATGTTGCTTCATAAAATAATTCCCTTAAATAGTTTAGCATTAGATTAAAGAGTTCGAGTAATCAAACACAGAATTCGACATGAGTGCCATCTATAGTAAACAAACAAAACTATCAATTTATTGAACGCTAAGGCATTAACACCTTGGAATTCCATAGTAATATACTTAGGAAATTGAAAATAACTGTTTAATAACTGATTTATTTGCATTTGATTGGAATTGGAATTGTCTTTTAAATGTATGTTTTTTCTAAATTACAATTTTACATATTTTTATATATTTTTATATTATCATTATTATTGTTTAATATTATTTATTAGTAATTACTGATAAATAATAATTAATAGAACTTATAACAAATAGGCCAGTTAAATTTTTAAATACAAATTATTCTATCGATTTTTAAATGCGTTTTTTTGTATTAGTCTTTCTTTGTTTAGTTTTTATTATATTTTTACACCTGGAGTGTTGGAGGTATCCTCCGAAACATGTCGTGTTTTTTTTATATTTTGTGGATTAAATAAAGTCATTTTCAATTTCCTAAGTATTAACATAACCATGAATTATTCTCAGAAGATCATTCATGAACTTCCCAGAAGATTTTATTGGACACACACCGGGTCAAATTGTGAATCTAAACCATCCAGGGACTCATTCAAACACACACACACACACACACACACACACACACACACACACACACACACACAAATTCACCAAAATCGGTCCCGTCGCTTAGGAAATGTTCAACTACACACGCCCGTGCAGAAGAATTATATATTATTTTTATTGTTTTTTTTTATTACTGAGGGTAACAAACAGCGAATACAATATATAAATACAAACACACAGAAACAACAAAAAAATACCTATTACATGCTACCAAAAACATTATATAACAACTGACATAAGGTTAAATATATAAGAAGAATAAATTAACATTTTAATGAGTTAAAGAGAAGACTAGTAGTACTAGTAATAATGAATAATTAAAGATGAAATATAATTTTAAAATGTAAAAAAAAGAAAAAGTAGAGTAACTAGTTTCATTCGCTCCGAAGGGTTGCTCCAACCATTTTTTTTAAAACACTTTCATTAAGATGAAACATATCGATGTTATTAAAGCACTTATTGTACATGTCGCATGTTCGGTACACCGCCGCATTCTAAGCGTAGTTAGTCCGATAAGCAGGAAGGTGGAATATACGTGTATATAAAAATATAATATATTATAGCCGAGTGCAGCTGTTATTAGTTCTTTGGGGGTTTGTGGTGAGAGTTGAAAGACGGTAGAGGTTTCTGCGTTTATTACAGATCACAATTACAGTATTATATACTCGTGATGGAGCGTGGCTGGATGTCGATAGCAGCGGGGCGGAGTCCGGGGGTGAACAGTAGAGGATGATGGCTCGCTGGGCAGTAGCGTCGGTCGGCTGGAGCGAAGATTCGTCGAAGGTTTCGTGGCGTAGCAGTGTAGACAGTTGTGTAGCTCAGTAGGAAGGTCGCAGGTTTCTCGTACGTAAGCTTGGTAGCGTAGAATCGTGTCGTTTAGAAGTCGCAATACTGACTGACGTATTGGGTGATCGGAAGTACCGCTTTTATATGCTTTGTACACGATGCCCTGCTCTAGTGACCAAGTGACCAAACTGAATAAATCTGGGCCCTTGAATCATCAGATTTGATAAGTAGGTCCTGAGTCGGCGTTTTTCGGTTATTCGTGTCATATATTTCATCATGAAATATGTTTACCTGGGTTATGCATTTAACCCCGATAGTTCTGTTAAGCCCATAGATACAGAAGTAACAATTCAAGGTCTAAAATTGTTTCGTGCAAAGTTCATCGTCATGAATAAAAAAAGCCATTAGCGCTATCATTATTTATTAAATGAAATATGACTGAAGTTATTCTCACGAGAGATGTAAATTTCTATTCAGAATACAACTTCATAGAGCTATTTAGATAATTGCTTGAATAGCTTTTGGTATAATAAAAATAGTTTTCTTTTAGCGCATTTACAAAGGAAAACGCAGCCCACAAATGTTGAAATAATTGGATTTCTTTCATAATTTTGTTTCTTCGCTTTGTATACGAATATATTATTATTTTAAATTGGACTGAAAAAGTTTGTTAATTATTCAGTTAAATATCGTTTTTATAATTTGTTTCAAGAAGAAGAAACAGTTTTGAGATTTTAACGAATTCTTCTTTATCTTCTTATTCTTATTTGAGATCATTGGTCTGTTCCTGTAGTAAGGTTGGCCTCTCTTGGGTGGTTGACTCCCAGCCATCCCCCCATCCCTTTGGCGTTCTTCCGGGGGGACGGTAACCTACATTATTAAAGAATTAATAACGTTTATTTTCCATATTATAATTCTAAATATAAGAGTTTAAGTAAAAACGCGGTACGTTCAAATCTATCATATCGTCAACTGAGAGTAAGAAGGTTCCAACTGTCAAAAGTAAAAAGCTGAGAAGAATGAAGTAAAAGTTTCGTTGGTTTCGGGTATGTACCTTGGAATAAAAGGGTTCCATCTGAATCAGATGAAACTCTTTTACCGAGAAGCGTGTAACTTTTCTGGCGATAGTTGGAATAATAAAGTTCTAAGTGTAAATGAATCCTTATTCAGTGAATCGTGTGTTTTGAATAGTCAGATGGAACTTGATTATTTTCGTAACATCAAAATGACGATATTATAACATGTTTTTTTTATTAATTGTACGTATATATTAGGTTAGTAAAAACCCTTTCATGAACAAAATCCAAATGTGAAATTTTGTTAGTTGGAACCCTCTTACTCTCAGGTGACGATATATTAAATGTCAGGATGTACGAATGTAGAGGAATCGAGAGAAGTATGTCAGGATAGAAAAAATTGGAGGTCAATTATTTCTGCCTACCCTTCCATACAGACATCGTGATGGTTAGATAGTTAGCTAGTTAGGGATAAGTTAGCATAACATAATAATATTTTATTAGAGCCCCTTAATAATTATGTATATACTACTCGTATATCGTTCTTCCTATAAAGTGGGGATGCTTTTTTAGAATTAAATTGATAGATATGAAATAATAAAATAAAACACTTTGTATTTAACCACGATATGGTTATTATAATTGATGCGAATTTATTTTGCCTGCCCCCAAGCATCATAAGGGTAATATAATAACTATATTATTATTTAATAGTCTATTGTTTTGGCCGAAACACTATGATACTTTACGTGTACTTAGATGATACTTTTATGTGTACAATAGAACAAATACACATTAAGGTTCGAAAAATCCCGAAAATTTGACATTTGTTATATTATTGTAACACCTGATGATGTCGACATAGGTTGACGAAACAGCTGTCGCGTCAAATAAATATACAATTGTGATACATAAACAAAGTTGTTTAATTATTTAACAGTTTATATTATTATTATATTGCCCTGATGAAGCTTGGGTCCAAGCAAAACTAGTTGGCCTGATTTCTAATAAACATAACGTGGTTAAATACAAAGTGTTTAATTATTTTATACTAGCTGACCCGGCAACGCTTCGCTATTGCTAAATTCGAGTACATAAATAAACCCAATATATATTCAACAAATACAATTAAAGTTCAATAACAATTTGTTTATTTATTGGATTAAATGCCATGTGTATGGATGCAAAAATGTGTGTCTATATCTTTAAAACAAAGTTTCAATCCAAGCAAACTCGCTGTGAATTATAAACTTGAATACATATTACTAAGGTAATTGAAAAACTATTTTTTGAATATTTTATATGAAATTTAATAATCAAATAAACAATATTATATCACATTTGCAGAAAACATTCATTATATTAAAGAAACAAAACTCTTGATTTTGTTGTCCATGAAATTCACATCAGAGCCAATAAAGTAAGTTTCTACGATCGTGATTTCGGCACTGCGAGTCCGCTGGCGTGGAATAGTAATATAGATGATAATACTACAAAAGCCTCCCTTCCCGACTTCCACAACTGTATCCCTCGCCGCTCTGCGCCATTGACCTCCTGCCACTCGTTTAATGTCATCAGACCATCTTGCTTGTGATCTGCCAGAATTTGTGTAGCTGTTTCTCTTTCGCCACTCCAGGCCAGAAGATCTTATCACCCGTTGTCCTTGCTTTATGACCGATCCCATTCCATTTAAACATTAGTTATTTTACACGCTGCATCGGCAACTTTGGTCCGATCTTTGATTCATCAATTTTGGGCCCTGGAATTAAAAAAAAAAAAATTTGAATTGCCATAAGGCGGACACCGAAGAGGCGCATAAGGCAAAATTTAAATTTCCATACAATGAATGAATTACAACTGTTTTTCACTTGTTTGCTGAAGATATTCTTCATATAAAAGGCAGTTCATGCTATATGCATAATAATAATAGGCTAATTTGTCAAATTAACTAACTAACTAACTAACCATCACGCCGTCTCCCCGAAAGTGTAAGCAGAGAGAATGGACTGTCACACTTTTACTGATGCGGCACTCCATCCTTCTCTTTTCGCCCCGCGGGAGGCGCGGTGTGATGGGTTGCGAACCTCATCGCCACCAATAGGCATCTCCCGTGCACACTTCGATCGTCCAACACCCACAAAATAAATCTAAAACAAATAATATAAAATACAATGATATAAAATAAAATAACAAAATAAAAATAATTTTACACAAAATGTTCTTTTTAGACGGTGCACATATTGTCTATTTAATTTATAATATGTTCCACGTATCCACTGTTTTTTAATTTAGCACATAATGTAATAACACATAATGTTTTTTTCGATGTTGCACATGTTGACTTGGACGATCCGGACATTTGTGTTTATTTAATTTATGTTACACGTATCCACCATTTTTTAAATTATCTGTAGTAAGGCACTTAACCAGCAAGAACTTGAAAATAATATTGAAGAAATGATTCAAATTGTCATTGGAACAAATGAAAAATTTATTTCTACACCTGTCAAAATTCTTTACAAAAACGATAAAACTAATAAAACCTTTTAATCTGATTAATTTGTCAAATTAATTAAACTAATCAGATTTTAAAGGTTGGTCATGTTAGAAGTCGGAGGAATCGACATGCGTGTATGACTCGTTGTATGAATGTGGAGGAAGCTAGAGAGGTTTGCCAGGATAGAGTAGTGTTATGGTCCATTCTCTCTGCCTACCCCTGTGGGGAAACGGCGTGATGGTTTGTTTGTTTGTTTAATTTGTATAATCGCCGTTTTCGTGAATAGCTCACCTCAAGGGCGCTTTGACATTGTTTTTAGTCATGAAAGGTGCATGTGACAACAGCGAAATCACGATCGTAGAAACTTAATTTATTGGCTCTGATGTGAATTTCATGGACAACAAAATCAAGAATTTTGTTTCTCTAAACATATGAATGTTTTGTGCAAATGTGATATAATATTGTTTATTGATATACAGACAACCGTTGTTAACATTTTATGCGATAATTTGAAAAGGTGGGTTTTTAGGTGATATTTAAAGTCTGTCGGATTGTCAATGCATCTGAGGCGTGCAGGAAGCATATTTCAGGCGGACGAACCTACTACTGTGAAAGCCCGAGCAACACAAAATTCAGATATACTCGTATAGGTGGCACGTTTGGGAATGTGCTTAATTATTGTCTATAAACTGTAAATTTAAAAACCTTACCTGAAATTAATAATGGAATTTTCATATATGAATGAAAACTACTAAAAGTAGCTTATGTGTAATGTAAAAATGTAAAAATGTAATGTAAAAATTACTTTTAAGTTGATCAGATTGAAGTTTTTGGTTCGACATCATTATTAAATCATTAGGGAGTTTATTAAATTCTGTAGAGGCTATAAATTGTAAGGATTTTACACCGAATCTAGTTGAACGCAATGCTTCTTATTCTGTGAGCGCGTATCATGTTGGTGTACGTCCGTATTGAATATTGGTCGAGTATTAGAGCGCGTTGATGACTTTATTATTTGTATTATAGTTTTAGTGATCTCTAATTTTGGATGGATTTGAAATGGAATTATTTTCGTCTGAGAATATAGGGCCCTTACATGAGTGTACCACGGTAGACGGAAAATATTTCTAACAGCCCGATTTTGGATCACCTGAATCTCATTAGCTTTCTTCTTTGTAATAAAGCCCCAAATACAGGAAAGGTAAGACAGATGAGAATGTATCATGGAGTAGTAAACATAAATTGTCTATATTCTTATGTAACGAATTAAACCAATTAATCCAATTTAAACCTGTACATACCATTCCAAATTAGTTCATAAAGATAACAACATTGTCTTGTGATACGCATATATCGAAGTGTGGGATCCATCCTCTGGACATGCGAACTCCAGTATCTTCTGCGTTGTTTTCCCCATCCTCTGCACATGCGCAATCCATTATCTTCTGCGTTGTCTTCCCCATCCTCAAGCAAATGAAATAACCTGAAATCAATTTCATTATCTTTGAATATTTTAAATCTCAGCATAATGTAGAATTTAATGGTCAAAAATGGAATATTACTGGACTCTTCTAACTGAGGCAGCTAATGCTGCATATAAGGATATGTTTACCTATCACAGCATTTGTTTTCAGAGAAAAACTAAAACAGCTGAAGTAACTCATAGTGTATTTGGGTATGTGTGCTGCTGGAATTACTCAGTGGAATGGAAAATAAAGAAGAATTGCAACATGCAGATGCACCAATATGGCTCATTATCAAAATAATTTCAATCCCAATACAAAAATATCCCCATTAGACCAGTGGTCTCTCACAACCAGGCAATTATTTTATCAAAACTTAATATCTAATCCCAAAGATATAGATTTTCGCCCTGCCAGAACAATTTTACATTAAAACAACATTATTAAAATAGATTATACCAATTAACTAATTATTACACAACGAAACGTCATAACCTAAAATGACACGTAAGTAAAACGAATAAATTGATATTGTATATCATTAGAACTTTCTTATCGTTGCTGTGGTAATTTTAATATTTCCCTGACCAAAGTACGCGTATAAAGAACACCTTTATGTTTGAATTCATCAAATGTCATATTAATTGTATTTTAAATAACTAATTAAAATCATAATAATTAAATAACATTAATAAAATAGCGCAATACCATTCAAAATTCTGCCAGTTGTTTCTCGCCCGCTACTCCAGGGTGCATCTTATCATCCGTTGTCCCTGCTATATGACCGATTCCATTCCGATCTCTGATTAATTAATATTGTTTCCTAGAAATAAAAAAAAATAATATTGGAATTGGCATAAGGCGGACATCGAAGAGGCGCATATGGCAAATTTTCAACTTCCATACAATTAATGAATTCCAAGTGTTCACTAAGCAGTATATTTAAAAAAAATACTCGAGGCTCTTGATCGAGCATTGCAAGAGTTGCGTGGAAATGTGTTAATATTATATGTAGGAGATTTTAGAAACTTTACCTGAACGGCAAAAATAACTACCAAAAACTATGCTAATCAATGCAGTTATGATTGTGCTAAAGAAATAACAAAAATTTTACAAAAGCATTCATTACAACCAGACTCCTTCATATAAATTGTCTATATTCTTATGTAACAAAATAAACCAATTAATTCAAAATTTAAACCTATACATATCAAAATATAAACATTGAACTTACGGAACTGATAATCGCCGTTTTCGTGAATAGCTCACCTCAAGGGCGCTTTGACAATGTTTTTAGTCATGAAAGGTGCATGTAACAACAGCGAAATCACGATCGTAGAAACTTACTTTATTGGCTCTGATGTGAATTTCATGGACAACAAAATCAAGAATTTTGTTTCTCTAAACATATGAATGTTTTGTGCATATGTAATATAATATTGTTTATTGATATACAGACAACCGTTGTTACCATTTTATGCGATAATTTGAAAAGGTGGGTTTTTAGGTGAGAATTAAAGTCTGTCGGCTTGTCAATGCATCTGAGGCGTGCAGGAAGCATATTTCAGGCAGCCCGAGCAACACAAAATTCAGATATATAGGTGGCACGTTTGGGAATGTGCTTAATTATTGTCTATAAACTGTAAATTTAAAAACTTTACCTGAAATTAATAATGGAATTTTCATATATGAATGAAAACTACTAAAAGTAGCTTATGTGTAATGTAAAAATGAGCCGGTTTTCATTCGCCACTCCAGGGTACATCTAATTCACTGATCATCCGTTGTTTGATTGATCTAATTCCATTTTAACGAAGTTATTTTGCACGCTGCATCGGTAATTTTCGTCCCATCTCTGATCCGTTACTTTATTTTCCTAGAAATAAACGGAAAAAGTCATAAGAATTGTGTCATTCATTCATATTGTAATTCATATTGTATATCATTAGAACTTTCTTACCGTTGCTGTGGTAATGTAACAATTTCCCTGACCAAAGTATGCGTATAAAGAAAACAGCAAAATAGAATAAACTGAAAATATATTTATGAATTAGAAATATAAATATTATATTATACTTACGGAAGCAAGTTTCTTCATATTCTTGTAGAGCTTCGACGTCCAATATTTTATATTTTCGCTATCATCCTTTGAAATAACCTGAACAATTTAATTATCATTGAATATTTTTAATCCCAAAAACTTCATAACCTAAAAGTACCGAAACTTCATACCTACAAAATATTACGACGTACAAAGAGATTGTGACAGTTCCGAGACCACGTGACCAATCGAACGGCTAGAACTCTAGAAAACGAATATCATTAAGTAATCACCGTCGAACGTAAGAGAAACGAATAAGTTTCAGCCACACGAAAAAATAAAATTTCGTTCATAACCTCAAATTGACGCGTAAAAATTATACTCGCCAAAATTAAGAAGTATAATTACCTGTCTGCATTAGTGTACATTAAAATATGGCCAATAAAATATACTGTACCAATTAAACAACCAATTATTTTAGTACGTAATAAGCAAAACGTATTAAGTATTATACATCCCAAAGTAAAACGCAATATATTGGACTGTCAGAAAGCAAAACACATTGTTGCCACTACACAAAATTACATGGAGACTGAATTCTCTCCAGACCGTGTCAAACGAATATAGACTCAAAAGATTGATACTCAGGTGATACGAACATTAAGGTCTATATTCGTTTGCACTACGAAAATTTTCAATTAATTGATTAATTTATAAAGTTAATTAGAGCTCTATTAATAACGAAAATATGCCTATGACGACCGCTAAATTCCAATTAGTCCATTCCCCAAGATACAGAAGGATCAGCTCAGGAATAACCTCAGAAATAGTCGACACACACCCGGAAGATCGCCTTTTATTTATATAGATCTATAAGATTAAAATGTCTAACCATAAAGTGAGTGCTTTATATGGAGATATTTAATTCATTTATTTTTTCATTTCTCATTAATTTATTTTAATTATATCAAAAGAATTACAGATTTTTTTTCCAATACACCAAATATACAAGTTAGAGATACACAATAATAAGTATATAATAAGTAAGCATGACAAATTATTAAAATAAATATACCAAACAATTACAATATAATAAAGATAGTACTTCCCTCAGATGAGCCAAACTATCACAAAATACGTCAAACTCCGAGGTGATACGATTAAGCAAAGATATTGCTCAACCTACCGGCACAACCATTGGCAGGTTGGTTCTGCATCGTGGGAGATAAAACAATCTTTGGCCCCTTTGTCGAAGACGAACAGACCTACATCACTCAGGATTTCTGAGTTGTGTATACAACCGCCTATCAGTCAAAAGAAATGAACACCCAAGTGAATGTCTCGTCTCATCTCGAGTGACTGGTAGCCTAGCATCCCTTTATATGTGTTCATAAGACATGAAGTATTTTATGTTTTTTTATTTACATATTTTTTATTACTCCTTGTTTCACCAGGTCCATACTTCGCTTCTATACATAAAGGTTGCAATCAGAAATCAATTGGGAACAATAATTTTTATTTTCATTGACAAATAGCTTTATTCATTCGAATAAGTCATGTATATAATAAATAAGCATTTATTCAATAACACTCGATATTACATCAATGAGCGTCTGGCACGATACTATAACAATGCCGATTGTGATTTGATCAATGTTATTGAATCTAATGCTGATCTGAATATGTCAGTTTGACAGGTGATTTCCCGTGATCTAGTCACATGTCATAGCAGAAGACACGACAAGTCAATTTCAATTGATTGCATGCATGGAATTTCAATTATTTACACCAGTGGTTCCCAAAGTGATTCGTACGGACCCCCAGGGGTCCCTGGGATCATTCAGGGGCTCCGTGGAAAATAAAATTTGATTTGGGGGTAAATACAAGGTTTAACTAACTAACTAACTAACCATTACGCCGTTTCCCCGAAAGAGTAGGCAGAAAAAATGGACTGTCACACTTTTTATTTCCTGACCTATTTCTCTCGCTTTCTCAACATTCATACATCGTGTCATGCAAGTGCGTCGATTTCTCTGACTCCTCACATGGCCGACATTAAATATTTGATTGATTTGATCGTGCCACGTTTTCCTCGGTGTAACTCTATTTTTGGTTCCATTTACATCGTTAACATATTATATATTTTTTTACCATTCTTTCTTCATTCATTCTTTCCATATGTCAAAACCATCTTAATGATCCTTTCATTATTTTATTCATAACACTATCATTCGCACCATCCTTTTTAAAACTATGGAAGTTATAATAAATATTAAAGGATATTTTTCGTGGGCGACCTTTTTTTTCTAGCTCATTTGGGAAAATTGGCAAATGAGCAAAAATAATGTCGACAACGAATTCCAGATTATTTTTTCTTATGGCCTTATTTTGCTCTGTGTCAGCTTCAAATACTCATTTTATAGTTAAATGTTGATTTGTTAAAAAAATAAAACAATATAACGAAAGTAGGTGGTCTACACAAAAAAATAAATCAACAGGGGGTCCACGAGACAAAAATGTTTGGGAACCACTAATTTACGCGGTGTTCCAAAATAACGTTTAAATGTAGAATGATCAAGACATTTACTATTTTTTATATATACACGTATATACAGACGAAATTTAAAAAAAATGTGGTTTGTACACACGGAAAGAATGAATGAAGAAAGAATGGTAACGAAAGTTTATGTTAATGATGTAAACGGAACTAGAAGTAGTGGAATAATTGACAATCGATCATTGGAAATCGGCATTCGGTAGAAGGGGTAAGCAGAATGAATGTACGCCACACTGTTCTTTCCTGACATGCTTATCTCGCTTCCTCTCCATTCATATATTGTGTTATGCACGGACGTCGATTTCCACGACACTAAGCTTGGCCGACACATTTGCTTAATCCCACTGCATTCCTCTTAGGTATGCTAGGGACTAATAGTTTACAGATAAGGAGGGATGGGAGCACACTTACCTATTTCTTCAGACTTATCAGGGGATTCTTTGAGAATTCCGTCATCTTGGATGCTATCCATCTTTATGTTCCGGATGGTTATCTTCGACAGCGTCAGCACAGATTGTTTTATCTCCCAGCATGCAGAACCAACCAGCTTCTAGTGATGCCGGTAAGGAGAGCAATTAAACTGCTGAATATGATCGCTTCGGAGATCGACGTCTTTCAAATTCGTGAAAGTACGTTCAGAAGACAAATACTCTTGACTTTGGAGAGCATCTTGTATTCCTAATGTCGAACCATCTCTCATGCGTTCCTGGTATTATAAATTTATTATATTTTACCTGTTCTCAATAGATGTCTTAAACTATACTTATTGTTTGTAATATCTTTTGAGAAAATAAACTGATTCGATTTGATCTGAATTGATTTGATTTGATTGCGTGCCACGTTGCCTTTTGTTACTTAATAATTTTAATAATATGATTTATATTTAAATACATCAGTATTAAATTCTGTGAGTTGAATAAGTACCCATAAAATATTAAATTGTTGAAAATGATAAAAGAATTTCTTAATATAATAATTATAGCCTACAATATTCTGGTGGATCCTCTAAATGTTAGGTTATGTTGGATGGGCTAAAGACAGATTATCCTCTTCAAATCAGTGGCGTATCGTGTAAAATGGTTTATATAAGTTAATTAGGCATATTAAGATCAGGATATAATTGATTGTATAAGTATGAGTTAGCTATGTGTTGAGACCGACGAAAAACGGCATGATCAAATTTAATTAATCATATTTTAAAAGTCCGTCATATTATGACTAGCTGTACGAATGTGGAGGAACCTAGAGAGGTGTGTCAAGATCGAATAGTGTGTCGGTAATGGTTTTTTGTTGTTGTTGTTTTCATTCATTGTCGATAATGAATCTAAGCGATAGAACTTCATTCTGACATATATTTATTGAAAAAATAATTGATGTAGATTTCGAGGTGTCGAAACCGGTCAAAGAAAAATACTGCATATTATTTTTCTTGTACTTGTACTAGTATATATTGCATGCATATATAGTAAAGCGTATTTACGAGTATATAAAAATTCTGGCATACATTTTAAAAGCACCATAGAACATTAATATAAATACATTTTATAGCATAAACAATTGAAAATGGAATGTAAATTTAAATCGTAGAATTTATTTTATTTCATTGGAACAATTTGAATTCAAACGATTTGAAATTATAATTCGGCTTTGAAACGGTCATTACATTTCACGTTAACGATTGCCACTCAATAAATAATATTAAGTTTTTTATTTGGACAAGTACCAGATTTTATTCAGATGAATGACATGAAATCTGTTACTTGTGAATTGAAATTCATTCGGAATTCCAGCATTCGAAAATTGAATATAAGAACTTAAAATATTATTATCTTTAACATGTAAACTGAGACGATATAGATTCATGTTTTTAGGAACGACTTAATTTCGTAAAGAAATCATACTCATTAAATTATTATAATGATTACCAGAAATTAAATCATCTGTTATCTAGAAGTTTTATTATATAAAATGGGATGTTGATGTTTCACCTTGCTTAGGTATTATAAAACATTTGATAATGCATTAGCAAGGTAAAACATGTTTTTCCTATACAATATTATAAAACTTGTAGAAAACGGATGTTTCATTCCTATTATTTATTAAAAATGGAGTTTTTTCATCATTTTTCAAGAAATAATCGAATATTGCAATAAATTCATTAAAATTACGTTTATAACTCGTGAATTAAAATTGTATGGAAGAGAAGCATGGGACTGGAAAAAGAAAAAGAAAGTAGAATTGCAGTAGAAAAAAAGGATCATTAAGATGGTTTAGATACATGGAAAAAATTAAAGAAGAAAGAACAAAAAAAGCAAACAAACAGAACCATCACGCCGTTTCCCCGCAAGGGTAGGTAGAGAGAATAGACCGCCACACTAATCTATCTTGACACACTTCTCTAGCTTCCTCCACATTTATGCAACGAGTCATACACTCACTAAGAAAGAATGATAAAGAAAATCTATGTAAACGACGTGAACCGAACTAGAAAAAAAGGAAAACAGAGGAAAACACGGCACGATCAAATCAACCAAAAATTCAATGACGGTTACTTAAGGATATATACTAGTCCGTCAATGCCAGCTAGCCTGGCGAAACCGTCGCTGTCGAAATAAATACAAAGGTGGAAGTGGTTATTAAAAAACATAATTATTAAAACCAACAACTAACCATCATACCATTTCCCGATATATCTTTTCTATTTTTACGATTTCGAATGTGGCCGTCTTTTAGTATTTGAATAATTTGGTCATGCCATGATTTTCTTGGTCTTACACGGCTTCTCTTTCCACTCACACTGCTTGTATACAAAATTTAAACCCTTCTTCTTTCGTCTGTGTCCAAACCATCTCGGTGATCCTTTTTCATTTTATTTATGATGCAATTATCTGCTTTTAATTTTTTTCTGGTTTCGGCGTTTGGTTTTCTTCCATAAATCGTTTTCCCGCATATTCTTCTCTGTGATCTCATTTCAACGGCATTATAGGCATACATCGTTAACATATACTTTTATACATATTATATTTTCGGTATATTTAAAATATTTCCGAATTCAAAAATAGAAATTTGCAATGGAAATTGTATGAATGACGGCTAATTCAAAATGAATACCAGTCACATTGTCTACCGAACCGTTCAGTTCTGCAATTATTTATCAGCATGGCTATTTCGGGTCACCTCGCCCGACCTTTAAGCTTCAGATTATGCCAGCAGCATCCAGCTAATGGACTAGTAAACGTGCAATCCACGTGTCACTAGATATAGGCAAACTTTAATTAATGTTAGCACGTAATTTAGATAACGAAAATATTTTTTTTAATACTGAGTTTATTATTAAGTTTAATACATAAAATAGAGGTAATAAGGGTAATTAAAATGATTCTAATACATGAAAAGAATGAATGAAGAATGAATAGTAAAGAAATCACCTATATATTAACCAGAATACGGAATAAGAAAAAGAGGAAGACGAAGGAAAACGCGGCACGATCAAATCAACCAAATATTAAATGATACTTACTTCTTCCTATGGCCATACAACTCTAAACGAAAACAGGAGTTTTAGCCTCCTTAATGATTTTCCGCTCTTCGATCCTGCGCCTGTTGCTCCCAGCAGTCCGATTTGCATAACCTAACCAGATCAGCCAGAACATTGTTCATTAGGCGCTGTCTAAACCTTCCTAGAGGTCTTAATCCAGTCGGTATAGACGCGTATAGGGTCTTGATTGCTCTGATCTCTTCGGCACGGCATACGTGCCCAATCCATGCTAGGCGACCGGCTCTCGCGGTGCTCGTTATAAGGGGCTGCTGGGTCATCATACGGATCTCTTGGTCTGTCCTATGCCTCCAAGTTCCCGCTGCAATTCCGGGTCTGCGTCCCAGGAAATGAATGTAATTTAAATGAATGTAATTTATATATTACTGCAAGTGCTTATACAAGGTTTCCCAAAAGAAAGTTTATATTATTTATTGGTTCAATCAATAAAAAAGGCATTTATCAAAAAAATGTTGTATATTAATTATCAAAATACACATTATTGGAATTTATCCCTTAAAAAGAATCGTCCAAATGTAAACCCTCGCGTTCGCGGCACTCATTTAGTCGAACAGTAAATATTCTTATGGCGGCTCGGCAGGTAGACTCCGCGATAGCTGCTATTTCGTGGTGAATATTTTCTTTCAAATGCACCAGCAAAGTTGGTTTATTGACGTAAACTTTAGATTTGAGATAACCACACGTGAACAAGTCCATAGGGGTTAAATCAGGACTGCGTGGAGGCCAATTTATGTCACCGGGAATATTTCACGAACTCGTGGCAGATACGTATTGGACGTGTGTAACGTTGCTCCGTTCTCCTGGAAACATATTCTTTGGTTTTAAGGAAAGTTTTGCAATTCATTCACCAAGAAGTCATCTAACATCACAACGATCTGAATTGAAACATGAACATTGTTTTGAGACACCTTGTACATATAGTTTTATATTCTTTATACTCATAGATGTGCTACCAATATCATAATAAAATTGTACATAGTTGTACATAATATTATACCCATTCCAGATGGAATGACACGAAGGCACCAAAAATAAAAACATGCCCGCCTTTTTAAATAAATTGTGTCTAATAAATTTTCTCCGGGCACCGCGTCCATCAAACTTCGACGTGATCGGCCGGAGTCTGGTTTATTTTGGGTTGGGAAAATAAACCTAATAAACATTCACAGACAGCAGGGATACTGCCAGGCCGCGGCATATTACACTTGGGGCTATTTTCGTCTGACCGGGCCGGATAATTAGGGTCAGATTGTATTATTCAATTTGATTGTATTTTTACGCGGAACCTAATTCGTTAGCAGAGTTCAGTAAACAAATTTCGTTGTGCAATAATATTATGTAAGGTTTTAGGAGATTTGTAAAGAATATTTTAAAATATATACAAAATCCAGATCTATAGAAATTTCAAACTTTTACGGGTGTAATAAATGAACAAATATTTTTTGTTAATTCTTAGCACGTGCCGTGGTGAGTCGTACTCTGCTGGAAGGTATGTACCTATAAAGGAAGATATCTCTACATGAGGGAGTTTGGTAGCAATCCATGGCTTTATCCCACTGCATTCCTCTTGGGCATGCTGGGGACCAATACTTTACAGATAAGAAGGGATGGGTGCACACTTACCCATTTCTTCAGACTTAAAAGGGGATTCTTTGAGAATTCCGTCATCTTGGAGGCTATCCATATTTATGTTCCGGATGGTTATCTTCGACAGCGTCAGCACAGACTGTTTTATCTCCCAGCATGCAGAACCAACCTGCCTCTGGTGATGCCGGTGGGGAGAGCAATCAAACTGCTGAACATGATCGCTTCGGAGATTGATGTCTTTCATATTCGTGAAAGTACATTCAGAAGACAAATACTCTTGACTTTGGAGAGTATCTTGTATTCCTAATGTCAAACCATCTCTCATGCGTTCCTGGTATTATAATTTTATTATGTTTTACCTGTTCTCAATAGATGCCTTAAACAATAATATAAAAAAAAATTTAAATGTTTTTTGCGAAAATAAACTGATTTGATTTGATTTGAAAATGCCGTTAAAAGCCACCTTGCATGGCAGACTTCCAGTAAGTCCATCCAAGAGTGGTCCTTGAGATTCTGCGAGTCCCGGGAATGTGGTCACTGACCTTATCATCAGGGTCATAGTAGAAAGATAGAGGGCGTATGGCGTATCTAATGCGCCACAAAACCGATATCCACCAGCTAAGGGAAGGCAACCTAAACATTTAATCGCAGGAAAAGGCAGCGGGAAACCACTCAAGTAATACATCCGCCCCTTTGAGGGGGTGTCGGACTCCTCGCCGGGGGAGAAGGGACACCTTACGGGGCCACGTTCTTTCCTCTTGGATCAATTTTCTTTTTAAATTATACACATTAAAATGTTAGGTTCCCCATGTTCCTGTCCCTAGTTTCCATGAATGTTTTCTCTATTTACTTGGGATTTTATTTTTCATCATTCCAAGTTTTCTTTCCCATTTCACACTATGTCAAAATTTTATGATAGGCCATAAAATCATGTATCATATTTTGCTTTGTTTTGTGAGATTGGGACATAGAAGTGAATTGAAATTTAACTGGATTTTACCTAGATACCCTTTTTGCCTTTTGATTTTTTTTTCTCTGGAATATTGCATTCTCCAGCTAATGTAAGCGTGGATGAGGGGCAGGCCTAGGGTTTGTTTGAGCGAAGCTGACGAAGGGGCGCCGCTTCGTCCTATAACAGCTTCGTAAAGCGGCGGGTAACCTTCTATGTCTTTATTTAACTGTAAGTTTGTTCATTTTCATGTTTATTAACATTTAGTGTATGTTTTTATTTTATTAATTTATTTATTTATTTATACATGATACACAAATGAGACATTACAAACAAAAAACATTTAGGCGACTCATTTGGACTCATGTTACCCTACAATAAATAAATACCACTCAAGTAATACTTTCCAGGAAATCACTGTGGCTAGAAAGCATTTGCCACAGTGGTTGCTAATGTCGAGGGGACTTAACACTGCACTATAAGAAAATGAAAATGTGAAACTTTAGTGGGAATTTATTTATCTTCTCTTCATATCAATGGCAAACAATTCTAATGTATGGCCCTAAGCGCAACATTTTTCCTATTTATTTTGTCATTGTGAAGGAAAGTTGAGCTAACGTTGTGTCATTAACACCACAAGTGACAGTAAAATGGCGATAGATTGGCTACCTATTACATGTCATGAGAATCAATATAATAGCTAAAAAAAATATACAGTAATTGGGTTCAAATAACCTGTTTTATACAAGGAAAAAATATATATAATATACTAAAAGATGTTTATTTAATTGTGAATTCGCAACACAAAGTGATATAGAACGAATAAAGAGGAATACCTAAAATCATATTTACTGTATTCTTAACGTGTGTATTCCAAGCTTATTAATTTGAAATTCAAATGTTTTACTTTAAGCACGTGTTCTCTTGTTTGTATAATTAATAAAATATTTACTTGTAAGCAGACATATCAACAACGTAGGTACCCCTAGGTTGTACCTACAGACTAAACTCTGTTTACGTGGGTTAGGATATAATTCGAGTATTTTGATGTGGGATTCAAAGGTGTAACAAAAGTTCAGGAAGGGGTTCCTGAACTTTTGTAGTAGTGATTGCGTAACTGAGATTAGAAAAATATATATAAAAACGAAACGCACGTATACATTTTATGTAAAAATATATATACGTAATGTGTTTTTGAGAAGTTTTATCATAGTTAACAAGATATGAAGTAATTAATATGTGGTGTAACGTAATAAAAAATATTAGAACCCACGGGTTTAACTCCCGTCGGAGTTTCGTTTGAGTAACAAAACAAATACGCGAACGATGCCGTTCTTGTTACAGATAGTGTGGACAAATTATAAGTCTCGGTGACGAGAATGTATGAGGTATGCAAGTTAAACGATTCAATGATGAATGTCGGAAAGTCAAATGTGATAGTTTTTGAAAGGGAAGAGCAAATGCCCGTTTGTAACATAAGTGTGAACGAAGAGAACTTGGAGTGAATTTGTGTATTTAGGAAGCATGTTCACAGCGGATGGCCGAACGGATAGTGTCGTCGAAAGGAGGGTTGGTGCGGGTAAAAAAGTGAATGGAGCTTTAAAAATAGTTTGTGAAAACAACAATTTATCAATGAAAGCGAAACAGTAGTTCACAATGGAGTTCTGGTTCCAACGCTTATGTATGAAAGCGACGCATGAAACTGGCTGAAGAAGCATTAGAGCAAAATAAATGCGGTATAGATGAGATCCCTAAGAAGTATGTGTAATAGAACGATGTACGACAGAATCTCAAATGCTGATATTAGAAAGGAATGTAGAACGAAAGAAGGTATTATAAACATAATTATGAAAGGATCGCTGGGTTGATTCGGACATATGGAGCGCATGGTAGGAGAAATAATAGTTAAGAAAGTATACGTTAACGATGTACATGGAGTACGGAGTCAAGGTAGACCGAGGAAAACATGGCATGACCAAATTAATCAAATTTTAAAGGTCGGTCATGTTAGAAGTCGGAAGAATCGACGTGCGTATATGAATCGTTGAATGAATGTGGAGTAATCAATAAACCAAAAACAAATAAAAAAGAAAACAGAGCTACTAGAAACTATCACATGGGTACATAACTTTTTTTCTATAATCTACAAAATTCGTTATTAAGTTTTCACACCATAAACAAGCATTAAAATTCAGTAATAAAAATTGTAATGGCATGACCAGATTAAAAAAATATTAAAAGTTGGTCATGTCAGAAGCCGGAAGAATCGACGTGCGTGACTCGATGTATAAATGTGGAGGAATCTAGTGAGATGTGCCAGGATAGAGTAGTGTGGCGGTCCATTCTCTCTGCCTACCCCTGCGGGGAAACGGCGTGATGGTTTGTTGTTGTTGTTGTAAAATTGTAACGCCACTGATCAGAACCCTTACAAATGTCATTCCATATTCATAATCCATTCCCTTAGCGTATAAGTTATCCCTACGTATTCAAAGCACACACGTAAATTCTGAAAACGACGCAAAAGGGACGCACAATAAATTCGCCCCTATTTTAAGCGCGCACAAATAGACCTACCTTTTACGTAGGACTCTAACTAAACGAAATTCGATAGTGAGATTTGCGTGGCCAATTTGTGGAGCCCACTGAGAATTTGTTTCTACCTCTTTGAGTCATTAAGTCTAAACCCATTACAGACTATTTGCTTTCATCTTCAGGCGCTTACATCGCCGCTACTGTGAACGCTCCTTTAAACAGCACGATTACGTGTTAACGCTGAAGCTTTTGAAAATTGAATTACGGTAAAACACCCTTTTCAAACTTACTTTGTCGTCTTGATTTACCTTTCTCTCCTCTGTGTTCTGGACTCGATACAAGAAATATGATTTTGATTCTGTTTATAAATTAACCAACTAAAATTTTAAATAGTTAAATATTTGTTTAAGTTACATAAATTGAAATTTTAAAGCATTTGCGATCATCAATTTATGCCCAAAAAATTCTATTATAAATAAATTGGTTCGTACTAATTAACTAACTAACTAACTAACTAACCATCACGCCGTCTCCTCGAAAGGGTAGGCAGAAAGAATGGACTGCCACACTTTTCTTTCCTGACATATCTATCGATGCGGCACTTCATCTTTCTCTTTTCGCCATCGCGAGAGACGCGGTGTGATGGGTTGCGAACCTCATCGCCACCAATAGGCATCTCCCGCGCATGCTTCGTTCGTACAACATCTACAAAATAAATCCAAAACAAAAATACATAAAATACAAAGATACAAAATAAAATAACAAAGAGAAATCATTTTAACATAATGTTCTTTTAGATGGTGCACTTATCGTCAGCTGGACGATCCGGACATTTGTGTTTATTTAATTTTTATTCTACGTTATCCACTGTTTTTTTTTAATTTGCTGTAATTAGGCACTTAAAACAATCCAACACCAGCAAAATTTAATAAATATTATTCAAGGATTTATTCAAATTGTCATTGGAACAAATAAAAAATTTATTTTTACACCTTCAAAATTCTTTTTATAAACGAAAAAACTTATATAATTTTAATATCAAAACAGTGAAAACGTATTTTGTGTCACAAATAACTATCATTAAGTGCGGCAACAATCAAATTGACTTATACACGAAATATCTCCAAATTTACGGGAGAACCACATGAACCAAACCAAGTTTTCAAAATCAGTTAATAATTTGTTAACATTATATAATGATTTTTTACAGTTCTGAAACAATCCAACATCAAAACTTTCAGGAAGGATTCAAGAATGTCGAGTGTATTTTAGAAAATCCCTCTTAATCGTATATTAGCTTTGCAAGCAAGTAGTAGTTACTGAAAATATAATATTATATAATACCCCGTAACACACTGATTTGATCTAAATTACTTATGAAAATGAGCTGTATTTTAGTTGGTAATAAGAAATATAGGAAATATTTAATGCTTTCTATTGGAATATAGCTAAAAAAATGTTGTTCACTGCAATTTCTTGGTATTTTTAGTTATTAGCTATACATGTAGTTAACATTTTTCGTTTGATTCCACTTGTTCATTAGTTTCGACCGGTTTCGGCAGCTCTCATAAAAAATATTATATATATTTTTTTTAATAAACATATATTTTACTTAATTTTAAATATACACCAATTATTTTACTGAAGTATCTTGGTGGAAGATCATTTAAAAAAATAATTGTACAAAACGATGTTTATTTTTAATAACTTCTTTCACTGATTGTCTTTTTTTTAACAGAGACTGGTTTAGCCAGGCCAGCTGCAATCGGCAGACTGGTTCTTGACAGATTTTGACGGGCAAATAAATACAATGTGTTGAAATAGTTAATATCAAACGAGCGTTTATTTAATGATTAATTAAATATACATCACGTATTTAATATATAAAGTTATAACATATATAAAATATGCTTAGTTTAGTTTTAATTGTTAATTTGTTGTAATATATAGGTAAATTAATGTAGATGATTTATAAATGTCTTATTTTATGTACATAATCAATAAATAAATATTAAATTTCAATCAACAATATTTTCATTGAACACTGACGAATTATCAAATAAAATTTGACAATGCCTTAGAAGGGGGAAACATGTCATTCCCATAAAATATAGTAAAACTTCTAGAAAACTGGCGTTCATTCGTATAAATTATTTAATTTGAAGTTTTACGTCATTGCTCAAGAAACAATAAATAAATTGAGAATTGTCCAAATAGCAATTGAAAAGAGTTTTGGGAATCAGTATAGCGGACATGCTGAGAAACACTAGTATTAAAGCCAGAATAGGAGTGTCGGATATCATCTGAAGAGTGCCACCGCTAAAATGGTGCTGAGCATGCCATGGCGCCCGCAGCTCTTACGATAGACGGACAAAACGCCTCCTTTGCTGGTGATCTAGAACTGCAACCCAAAACTCAGGACATGCCCAATTTCGATGGAGGGACGACATTAAAGAGACTGTCAGTACGATATGGATGCGTGTTGCCCAGGATAGACAGACATGGAAACAGATGGAGGAAGCTTGCGTCCAGGAGTGGACGGATATAGGCTGATGATGATGATATGAACAATATTGGCTACCCCTTTAAGCGTTCGTATTTTGGAATAGTTAAGCATTTGTTTGTGGAGACCATTGTAATATTGAAATTCATTAATAATTCAAAGCTTTGCAGTACGAAGAAATTAAAAATGAGAATGAAATCGATTTTCTGCCCTCAAACATACAAAATGTATAAATTACACAAACACAGTACTACATATTGTGTATTTCGGTATGCCCGGGTGACACGCGACTCGGGTGAAAGTTGAAGCAAGTTATTCTGTTTGTTTGCCTTGTTTAATTTTTACGTTTTTTCATATGAACGCTACAAAATTTCTAACGGGAGCAGTCTAATGGCGTAACCTTATTTCCTATATTTGTTATCATATTAAAACCGTTACATATATGTCATATTTAAATACATTTGATCGAATAATTTAAACGATTTGAAGTTTCTAATGAAAAATGTGCTGAGAATCTATAAATCATGCGTGAGACCAATAATAACATATGGCGTCGAAGCAAGGGCAGACACAGTAAAGACCAAACATGTTTTGAGGACTTCCGAAATGAAGACACAGGGGGCGAAGAAGAAGAAGAAGAAGTTTTGTAATAAAATAAAATAAAATGTGAAATATCTTTTTGTAATTGCAAAAATTTAATTTTACAATTTATGCGATACAAAAAAAATGTTACTTTATTTAAAATTTTATTTAAAAAATTCTTCTTCTTGCATTTGTATCTGCAATCGGTTTCGGCAGCTTGCTATCTCCTGGATGCCAAAACCGGTTGAAGAAACAAAATTGAAATGAAATTTCAAATAACAACATTAATTTTTGATTATAGTTTATGGGAATAATATGTTTTGCCATTCAATGGAATTAATAACATTTGATAATGCCTTAGAAAATCGAAACATGTCATTTACATAAATTATTATAAAACTTCTAGAAAACAGATGTTTTCATTCGTATTAATTATTTAAGACGAAGTTTTGCATCATTGCACAAGACACAATGAACACGTTTGGAAAAGAAAATGAAAAAAATAGAAATTGAATGAATTGTTTCTTGAACAATTACGTAAAACGCTAAATGAAATATTTTATAATAATGAAAACGTATGTTAAAAAGACATTTAAGAATGCCTTGTTTACAGTGTTACTAAGTATCGATATAATTTGTCGTTTTGTATATAAAGAAACGAGGAATTATGAATTATACCATATAGGATTACACATATTTTCTGTTTTGCATAAACCTAATATTGGCCAACAAGTTTGTATATTCCCACTTGTCCCTCAAAATTTGTAATAGTAACATTGCAACACTGTTACCTAACATTTCATTAATTCCGTCAATTTCCTTTACGTGACCAGGGAAAACTAGCAAGAATTTCAATTAATTTAGTTTATTGCTATTAGTTGTGATATAAGCACACGATGGAGTCAGCTGTATAAATAATATTTTTTTCCCATCATAACCACAAACGAGAGCGTTCTTTGCACTCCATTCAAATTTTGATAAATTAAAGACGTATTATAAATACTTTGGAATTCTATAATGACGATTTATTTATGAATTAAAATGCTACATTGCTACATTTCTAAGCTCATAAAAACAATACTGGAAAATGTTTCTCGTGCAACCCGCTTTGGCTAAAACCTTTGATGCATTTGTGAAATTCAATTTTCCATGCATATTGATGGCCTTTGAGCGGTTTCACCTCCAGTAGAAATTTCCCCACGAGAGTGGAAAGCTCTAAAAACGTTAACGGAAAATTTCCCTCACAAAGGTTGGCCTGATTAATTCCGTCACTTCCATAAAAATCTATGCTGATGGTGGACGGGTGATGAAATTATAAATAAGTTGAAAAACGGAAGCTTTGGAAGAAGAAAAATTCTTTATTATTTCTTGAACGATAGTGTACAACTTTATCTTAGTATGAAAATGTCGACCTTCGTGGCTGAGCGGTAAGAGCTCTGACTTCCATTCTCAAGGTCCTGGGTTCAATTCCCGGCAATGGCAGTGTGATTGTCACACTGTCATTGGTCTGGTGTAGAATTCACGTGACAATAAAATGGCAATAGATTGGCTACCCATCACATGTCATGAGAATCAATGTAATAGCTAAAATAAATTGTTGCTAAAATAGATGGTTTGGACATATTGAAAGAATGAATGAAGAAAGAATGGTAAATAAAATTATATGTTAATGATGTAAATGGAACCAGAAATAGAGGAAGACCGAGGAAAACGTGGCATGATCAAATAAATCAAATATTGAATGTCGGCCATGTGAGGAGTCAGAGAAATCGACGCGCGTGCATGACACGATGTATGAATGTTGAGGAAGCGAGAGAAATATGACAGGAAAGAAAAGTGTGGCAGTCCATTCTTTCTGCCTACCCCTTCGGGGAGACGGCGTGATGGTTAGTTAGTTAGTTAGTTAAATTGTATACAGTAATTGGGTTCAAACAACCTGTTGTATACAAGGAAAAAAAAAGAAAAAAAAATTGTACAAAACGTTTTCGTTTTCTAGAATGTTCTCCTTCTTCTTCCTCTAAGCTAAGGTCGTATGACCTGTTTATGACGGTGAGCTCTCTTAGGATGATGATGTCCAGCCATCTCTTCATATTTTTGGCGGCCTTCCTGGTAATCTCTTGCTGTTTGCTCTTGGGTTTATATCTTTAACAATTTTCGCCATTCTTGTATTTTCCATGCGATCCATGGTGTCGCCAAAGTATCTTCGGCTTGATGTTATTAAAATAAACAAAAGTTGTTTAAAAATAGAAGAACTAAAAATTCTATAAATGATATGAAATATTCACGACACGTGTTTCGTCTTATGAGGACATCTTCGAGTGTCAAGTGTGAAACACGTGACGTGAATATTTCATATCTTTTATAGAATTTTTAGTTCTTCTATTTTTAAACAACTTTTGTTTATTTTGATAACATCATTATGGAATTCTATACACTTAATCATACATCGATTAATAACTTCTGCTTCTTCCCTTTATTACCATGTCCTTAATCGTTTCATTTCTGATCCGATCTCTGAGGGCTTTCCCTGCGATAGAGCATAGGGTTCACATATCTGCTACTCTAAGAAGGTTCTTAGTTGTATTGGTATCGGCTCTGACTTTTCCGATGCGAATAGGTTAACAATTAATACTGATTCCTATCTTGTGCCTTTCGCATCCAGTTACAGTTATTAATTTTTCAAATGTCATCACACCATCGTGCATCTTTCTACAAGCCAAATCATTAAATATAAATAATTATATAAATAAAACAACTTTGTATTTAACCACGGTAGGGTTATTATATTGATGCCAACTAGTTTCGCTTGGACCCAAGCTTCATCAGGGCAGTATAATAACTATAAGTTATTATACTCCCTTGTTTATTCTATAAGTTATTATACTGCCCTGATGAAGCTTGGGTCCAAGCGAAACTAGTTGGCATCAATATAATAACCCTACCGTGGTTAAATACAAAGTTGTTTTATTTATATAATTATTTAAAATGTCTATCCACAAAGTGAGTGATTTATATGAAGAATTCAAATTATTTATGTTGTTTATTGAAATTTCTTGGTAGAAGTTCATTGTATATAATGAAAATAAAAAAAAATTATTAAGAATTTTTCTATGTTTTATTTTTAGTGTAAAATCTACTTATTGATTCTAATCTACAATCAATAAGTAGATTTTACACTAAAAATAAAACATAGAAAAATTCTTAATAATTTATTTTTATTTTCATTATATGAAGAATTCATTAAATATAAATTAGATTATTTAAGTTTCCTGCGTAAAACTGCGTAATATCTTGTTTAAATAAGTACGTTATAAAATGAAGTACCTACCTAAAGGCCGCAGAAAAAGCAAAGACAGTTTCGAACGTTGACAAGGTACGTAATTTTTAAGGGAAAGGGTAAAAAGCTCCGAGAAGCCTCTATTGTCCCTTGGTAGGGTTTTAATTGGTTATTTGATGTTTAGCTTCCGAATAGAAAAATACCGCTGACATCGCGGTGACGTCTCTCGTGACGTCATATCTTGACGCCATCGCGCGGCGTCATTTGAAAATCGAACAAGGGGGATAAATTATTTAGATTAGAAGTTAGAAGCAAATAACTGTCGTCATTCCAAGCCAGCTATCGATACATGTTAACAACTCATAGGTAAACACACTGACATTATTGACCGACATTTGATAACGAATGGGAAAAAAAATATTTTCAAACACAATATGTGTATTGTTTTTTTTTTTGATACCTTAAAAGCTGAATGGAAGTGATTCAAGAATCAAAATACATTTAAAAGTTTTAGGTTTTTCGATTATTTAAAATAAAAAGTATTCTTTCAACAATTAACACCAATTTAAATATTTTTTTTATAAATAATATTTGATAATGCATCAACAAAGCTATACATTCAACAACATTTATACATTGTGTCATGCATGCACGTCGATTTCTCCAACTCCTCACGTGACTGAAATTTAATATTTTATAAATTTAATTATGACACGTTTTCCTCGGTCTTTCACTTTTTTTTTGTTCCGTTTACTTCGTTTACATATAACTTCTTTATAAATATTTCTTTCCATGTATCAAAACCATCTTCATTACCCGACTACTAAAAAATCTAATAAAATTTATCAAACTATAATGTTTTAGCAATATAAAGGATTTTTTTTATAGGTTTGGTTTTTAAACTAGCAATACTCTTTCTACAAACTGTCAATTTGACAGTTGACAGTTGATTTGTAGTCAAGACGTTTTGCCATTTTACCATAAATAGACTGACGTCAGAACAGCGTTTGCAAATTGTGCAAATTTATTTTGAAAATCATGGTCCGGTTCGCCAAACTTATCGTACACTACGTCTATTCTACGGTCGAAATAATCGTCCATCCGAGCAAATTATTCGGATGACCATGGATCGTTCTTTCGCACCACGTATACTCTAGTGGATAATACGCATCCACAAAGACGACAATTGTCGAAAACTGGATTTCACGATTGCGCTTCTTTCGTGCTAGCCGTGGAGCTCATATGCCCGAAATCATATTTAAACGTGTGTAAAAATAAATTTATGTGGTCCCTAAGATTTCTGTGTGGTAGATCGATGTACGACAGAATCTCAAAATGCTTAGGAAGGATAAAATAATTAGGAAGGAATGTAGAGCGAAATAAGGTATTATGAACGAAATCATGAAAGGATCGCTGCCTTGGTTCGGACATATGGAGCGCATGGATGAAGAAAGAATGGTTAAGCAAGTATACGTTAACGATGTAAATGGAGTACGGAGTCGATGTAGACCGAGAAAAACATGGCATGACTAAAATAATCAAATTTTAAAGGTTGGTTATGTTAGAAGCCGGAAGAATCGACGTGCGTGTATGACTCGCTGTATGAATGTGGAGGAAGCTAGAGAGGTATGTCAGAATAGAGTAGTGTGGCGATCCATTCTCTCTGCTTACCCCTGCGGGGAAACGGCGCGATGGTTTGTTGTTGATGGCTATATCCAGCAGTTGAGAAAAAAAATTCTGAAAATAATATAATGAATATAACATTTTTTATTTGTCTTAGGGTTAAGTTTTAATGGTGAAAAAAAAGTTATAATCCAAAGTGAATGATCAAGCTTTGCCTGTTTGGAAAAATAGATTAATCATCCAACAAAAATAACCTCAGATAAACAAATCACTTTTATCACTAGTAGACTTGATTCCACTGACTTATATATAGTTATTTAGGCTTAGCTTAACGCTGGCTTTGAGTAATCTCAACCTCTTGAGAGCCAGTAGTTAAAGTCATTTAAAAAAATGCAGTAGATGTTTTAGGCTATATAATATATAATGCATAATGTCATAGACGGTGTAACATGTCATTTCCATACATTATTATAAAACATATAGAAAACATAAGTGTTTGGTTTGGTAAAAATAAAGTAGTTCATTATTTTGGCCAAAATATGATACTTTAACATTATAAACTGTTAAATTTAAAAAAAAATGTTTTATGTATCATAATTGTATTTTTATTTAACGCAACAGCTGTTTTGTCTACCTATGTTGACATCATCAGGTGTTACAATAATATTATATTATTTTAAAACCTGATGATGTCAACATAGGTTGACGAAACAGCTGTCGCGTAAAATAAAAATACAATTGTGATGTATAACAAAAGTTTTATAATTTAACAGTTCATAAAAATACATTAATTTGGCAGTGCATAATGGTGTCCTTGTGCCGACCTTTACATATGGAGGTGAAGCATTGAACTGGCAAAAGAAGAATTAGATCTCTAAGACGAAAGTATAGTAAATCTGTTAATGATAGAGTGTCAATTGCAAATATAACAATTGAATGCGGTGCGAATGATAGTGCAAACAAAATAATGAAAGGGTCGATACGTGGAAAGAATGAATGAAGACAAAATGGTAAAGAAAATGGAAATCGTAGCACGATCAAATCAATCAATATTAAATGTCGGTCACGTTAGGAGTTGGAGAAATCCACATTTGTGCATGACACAATGTCCGTTATATCTGCCTACCCCTCCGGAGAGACGGTCAGATGGCATGGCTAGTTAGTTAAAAATAAAGCATTGTGAAAAAAACTATCAGTGTTATATAATATATTTATTTATGTTTTATAAAACTAACATAGTAACTAACTAACCATCACGCCGTCTCCCCGAAGGGGTAGGCAGAAACAATGGACTGCCACAATTTTCTTTCCTGACACATTTCTCTTGCTTCCTCAACATTCATACATCGTGTCATGCACGCGCGTCGATTTCTCCGACTCCTCACATAGCCGACATTCAATATTTGATTTATTGTATTTGATCGTGCCACTTTTTCCACGGTCTTCCTCTATTTCTGGTTCCATTGACATCGTTAACAAATATTTTTTTTACCATTCTTTCTTAATTCATTCTTTCCATATGTCCAAACCATCTTAATGATCCTTTCATTATTTTGTTCATAACAACATCATTCGCACCGCATTCACTTCTTATATTTTCATTCGACACTCTATCATACACAGAGTATAAACATATTCGTCTAAGATATCTCATTTCTACTGCATTTATTATACTTTCATCCTTATTTTGCCAGTTCCATGTTTCGCTTCTATACATAAGGGTCGGTAAAAGAACACCATTGTGCACTGCCATTCTAGTATTTTGGATAGGTTTAAAAAAAAGAGAAATAATGCAATTGCATTACGTACGTTCCGGGTCTGAAAGGTTGAATCTGTGGGATTGGTCGACTTTTTGAGGTTTCAGGGAAGGTTAAGTACCTGCGTGACCTTAAGCCGGTCTTGTTATGACTTTTAACCTCGACCCAGGCGCGTCCGCCTAATCCGCTGGAGGAAACAATGGAACTCGCTAGAGTTTTTTTATAAAAAATAATCGGATTTCAATTGTCAGTCAGTGGGTTAGAGATCTTTGAGTCACAATACAAATTTATTAAATGTAGGGTAACATACAGTGACACAAAACAAACAAACAGTTAAATAAATACATAGAATGGTGGTCTAGGGGATAGAACGCTTGGCTCCTGATCCAGGGGACATGGGTTCAAGCCTGGATACGACCAGATTCCTTCTTCATAATAATGAGCTATTTTCTGCTCACATTGAAGATTGTAAAAATAAATTCTAAGATAATTGATGTAAATACTTAAAAAGAAGGTTACCCGCCGCTTACCCGAAGCTGTTATAGGATGCAGCGGCGCCCCTTCGTCAGTTTCGCTCAAACAATCCCTAGACCCGCCCCCCATCCACGCAGGGCTTACATTAGCTGGAGAATGCACCATTCCAGAAAAAAAGCAAAAAGCAAAAGGGTATCTAGGCCACATTTAATCCAGATTAATCAATGTTGAATTCAATTTAATACGAACCTCCTTGAATACCTGTAATACCAATATTTTAATTCAGTAAATTTTACATAAATATTTGAAGTTTAATTTTTAATTAATTTTTTTTTCAATAAATTTTTTTTTCTTGTATACAACAGGTCGTTTGAACCCAATTATTGTATACAATTTATTTTTAGCTATTATATTGATTATTGTGACATGTGATAGGTAGCTAATCTATCGCCATTTTACTGTCACAAGAATTCTACACCAGACCAAAGACAGTTTGACAATCACACTGCCATCGCCAGGAATCGAACCCGGGACCTTCAGTATAGAAGTCAGAGCTTTTACCACTCTGCCACGAAGGTCGACAATTATTTTTTAATATAATCATGTTTACCACCCCTGATCTGTATGTATATAAAGGACTAAGTTTACAATAGTGTGTATGTATATAAAGGACTAAGTTTACAGTCTGTCGATGCCAGCTAACCTGGCGAAACCGGTCACTGTCGAAGTAAAGACAAAAGTGAAGTTGTTAAAAAACATCGTTTTATTTAATTATTATTTAAAATTAACCTCCATCAAGAGATTTCAGTAAAATCATTTGATAATTTAAAATGCTTGAACTTTTCAATCACCAGTTTAAAAAATTCAAAAATAGAATAGATAACTACTGATTAACTAATGCACTGCCTTAATTGAAGTGAAATCGTGGTAAGCCTCCCTTAACAATGGTTTAACCGTCGCGTTGCCATGTGGTCAATTGAGTTTCCACTGCCAATTAAAAGTTGATTTTCTTAAAACCCATGGACCCTAATATTATAAAAAAAATTGTAATCCTCCATTGAAGTGTTCTCAATATTTCGTAATAAAAAAAAGCAAAAAATTACTTCCTTCATCCCAAAAAAAAATATTTTTTATGACTGCCCTCACCTTCATTCGTGTTAAAGTAGAATTTGTTTTGCTAATATTTACAACTTTATCAAAAGTGACAAATACTTACTCGCTGTTTTGAACGTATTATAAATTATATGTTTGGCCTTTTCTCATAGGTACGTAATAATACCGACTGTGGATGGAAACGCAGCACGCAACTTAATAATATCAGAACTGTGAAAATATTAACACTTTACCAAAAGGGACAAATATTAATACGTACTCGTTGTCTTGAACGTACTATACATTTTGCCTGGGTGCCTTTATCATACGTAAAATTATCTCGCCCGCCGCGGCGCGGCGCGGCGGGGCGAGACAAGTTCATACTTGGTGTCAGTTGCTCATATGCTGTGACGCATTCCATATCAGAAATCGCATGGTTCCAGAAAAAAATTAATAATGATATGTTTTTCAAATAATCCATGTATGTTATAGATATCGATCTATTCCTAATGAAATTCCCTACAAGATGACATAAATTAAATTTTGTTTCATCGAGTCATATGCTTGATATTTAGATAAAGTTAGCGGTAAACTGAATTTTTTTTTTTTTTTTTTTTTTTTTTTTTATGTACACAACAGGTCGTTTCGACCCAATTACTGAATACATTTTTTTATATTTTAGCTATTATATTGATTCTTGTGACATGTGATAGGTAGCCAATTACTGAATACATTTTTTTATATTTTAGCTATTATATTGATTCTTGTGACATGTGATAGGTAGCCAATCTATCGCCATTTTTTATTGTCACGTGAATGTACACAACAGGTCGTTTCGACCCAATTACTGAATACATTTTTTTATATTTTAGCTATTATATTGATTCTTGTGACATGTGATAGGTAGCCAATCTATCGCCATTTTTTATTGTCACGTGAATTCTACACCAGACCAAAGACAGTGTGACAATCACACTGCCATCGCCGGGAATCGAACCCAGGACCTTTGGCATGGAAGTCAGAGATCGTAACCACTCTGCCACGAAGGCCGAATTGACCACATAGGAGCGAGCGTTTTGTTTTGAACACGGTACGTTAAGGGTTAAATAGTTCACCGAACCAGGGTATCAGAATTAAAAGGGTGTTTATTAAATTTCATTGACCTGGCAACTATGAGTTAGCAAAAATCAAAGAGTCATATCCACCCACATAGGTCTCTACCCAATTATTATATATGGAACCGTTTATATACTCGTACAAACAATGTGTTACAAAAATAATTTAATTAACGTGCTTTATTTAGAACTGCGTCGTGTTATTTCTAGGGGCCTGTTCCTGGGATGTAGATATCCAACTGTCTCGCCATCTTTTATGTGGTCTTCCTGGAGGTCGATTTTCTGTAGGTACTTTATTTGCGGCTCTATTTATCTCTCCAGTAGCGTCTTCTCAGTCTTTCCCATCGCATGACGTCTTCCGCATTGCAGATCTTTCTTATTTCAGAATTTCTTGCTCTGTCTCGGAGTGTCGTTCTCGCAACGGATCGGAGAGTCTTCATTTCTGTGGTTCTTATGAGACTTTTTGTTCTGATGGTATCAGCTCTCGTTTCTATTCCATATATCATTATAGGACGATTATAAAGAGTGAGATCTTTTTTAATAAATTTTGTAATGATTAATTCCACTAACAATAAATTGTGGCTTGCTATGAGCTATATTTGTCTGTTTTTTTTTCAAATCTATCTTTAATATCTCAAACAGTAGCTCAAATCTATTATGAAATATTAATAGGTAAAAACCCGAATGTCGTCAAGAAAGAGTACGATAATATTTTAAATACAAAAGAGCGAAAGAGGAGTACGTCGGTTCTCCCCGAAAATAAAATAATTCGAAAAATTCGTGTACGGGACAGATTGCTCCCCCCGTACCATTAATATTTATTTTGGCCACTGACTGCTGCTCGTCTCCGATGTGGTGTGGATGGTAAAACGGAGAATACGGCGTGATGATGATTGTGTAATAAAACAAAGTTTTAATATATGCGGCAATCGGTGTAGGGTAGAAGCGAAGAGAAGTGTGCAGTAGCTCAAATACTGGTTTTTACGTAGTTAAGAGCGCCAAGCCTCTTTTACGCGCAGCGTGTCCACGCGTGTCAGAATTGGAAGGAAGAGTGAGGGGCCGAGTCCTTACAAGACCCGCTTATATAGCCTCCGCAAAACTAGCGATAACGGTTATTAACGTATTTTTAGTTTCGGAGAATTTTAGTCGCAGCTGCTGTGTTGCTACGGCCTTTGGCTGTTAACAACGAGCGAGCAACCGCAAAATTATTCCAAGAATAATCTCGATTGAGCTACTGCATAATCTCGTTTCACGCGACTACCGATTGCCTTATTTATTTTAACAAAACATAAACGAATTTAACTTAAATTAAAACAAAATAACAAACATGAATTGAATAATAAAATTAGCACAGTTAAAAATAATAAAAATCAATATTATAATAAAAAATTAAAAAAATTAAAAACTACTTGCATACGTCCGATACAATTCGAATGCACACGATGCGCATGCGTGAACGTTTTTGAATTATTTTAAATTTTGTTCTGATTATTGTTGTATGTCAGTAGTGTAAAAAACAGAAGGATAACAATTTGCTGTTGTTAATTGTGAAATTTAAGCGTCTGTAAAAAAAAAATTAAAATAAAAAGTAAAAACTTAAATTACTGATGACGATTGTATAGTAAACCAAGCTTTTAAAGGGCATAAAATCTTTAGTTCCGTGAATATTTCACCGGTTGCAACTTATTATTTATTAAAAAGAACCTTTGTGTCGACCTTCGTGATAGAGTGGTAAGAGCTTTGACTTCCATACTGAAGGTCCCGGGTTCGATTTCCGGCGATGGCAGTGTGATTGTCACACGTCTTTTGTCTGGTGTGGAATTCACGTGACAATAAAATGGCGACAGATTGGCTACCTATCACGTGTCACGAGAAACAAGAGATTAGTTAAAAAATAAATTGTATACAGTAATTTAAAAAAAAAAAAAAGTGCCTAGCTAATTAAAGCATTACGGAATGTAAACTACATAAGAAACAATAAATCTACATCGTAATAACAAAATATAGATTTAAATATAATATAAAATCACTTTGTATTTAAATACGGTATAGTTATTATAATTGTTGCCAAATAGTTTTGCTTGTACCCAAGCTTCATCTCCGTGTAGCACAGAGGAAACACGAAAGAGTCATGCTACATTTAAGACTCTCAGACCGGATAATAAATACTGAAATACGTTGAAGGTCGGGAGTAACAGATGTCGTCGAAAGGGTAGCTAAGCCTAGGTCATTTGCGGGGCATGTTGCCAGATTGGTAGACGATATATGGACCAGAAGGGTGGTGGAGTGGAGACCCCGCGAAGATAAAAGAAACAGAGGGAGACCCTCCACACGATGTTCCTATGACATTCGAAGAATTGCTGGCGATTGGATGCGAAAGGCACAAGACAGGAAGCCTATATCCAACAGTGACAACGGCTGTTAAAGCAAGCAAGATGAAAAACTTGGTTACAAGCGGAACTAGTTGGCATAATGAAAATTCGGTGGTTATTATACAAAATGTAATTTTTATTTATTACTAATATGTAATAATAGAAAAAAAGACATTTTCCCTTCATTTCAGTGTCATGAAATCGTGAACACGAATTGTTGTTTACATCGCGCGGAACTTTTGCTTTCGTGTTTCAGATTCATTTGTACCGTTTACTATTTTAAATTGTGTTGTATTCCGCCGATTTATCTATTATGCGATACTATGGTTAGATTTGTGTGCTGATTACTGCGATGAAAGCGCTATCTGCAGTGAATATTTCACGACCGGGTCTCAAAATAAAAATTTAAGGCTTTTCGTGTTTTGGGAGGTTTTTTCGTTAATCACCCTTATATGGAATTTATTCTGCAAGCTAAAGTTCCTACTATACCTTTTAATAACAACAACAACAGCAAACCATCAGGCCGTTTCTCCGCAGGGGTAGGCAGAGAGAATGGACCGCCACACTACTCTATTCTGGCACACCTCTCTAGTTTCCTCCACATTCATACAGCGAGTCATACACGCACGTCGATTCTTTCGATTTCTAACATGACCAACTCCATTTACATTTGATTGATTTGATCGTGCCACATTTAATATTTGATTAATTATCACACATTTGTCTAAAATATATAATTTCTACTGAAATAATTCTACTTTCATCCTTTTGTACCAGTAAAAGTTACGAGTGTGGTTTAATATTTGTTTTTTACCTTAAAACAAGTCGACAACAATATTCTAAGCAGCAGATAAAACCGTTTTTTAGGAATAAAAAATTAATATAATGAAATTCATCAGAATTCATTAGGGCTCGGATTCATATATGCTAAAAAAATATATATATGTAAGTGTGCCAAAATATGCTTTTAAATTCTTTTACCTTATATTTACTAATAACTAGAAAAAAATAAGATCTTATGTGTCACAAAGTATTTATTTGTATCGTACAATTACAGTCGATTTTTTACAAGAGTTTTATTTAGAAGGGAAATTGAACTCTCTGACCTGTAGATTGTGCAATCGTTGATTTTTGTCGCTGAAATTAGATTGTTCACCACAGGTGAAAATTTTTGTACTTTTTTATCAACCCTTTGCACGCTGTGGGGTAAACAAGTGACGTAAACCATTTCAGTATAAAATACATTATAAACGGTCTCCGGCTTTCAGCATATAGGCTGCACTGTCTCATATTAGGGTGCATATTTTCTCCGCCATGTCCAGATTTTCCTTGTCAAAACAGTAACAAGTTCAAAAATGAGACTACGTACAATATGGACAAAAATATGTCAATAGAGACAAAGATGCAAATTGGAAACTGAATATGGTTGATCAAGGTGTTTACAGGACTTATGACCTGTCATTGGTTGGGTTAAGCGCACGCTTTATGTAATTACATAATCAACCATATTCAGTTTCCAATTTGCATCTTCGTCTCTTCTTATTCTTCTTCAAGTGCCCTGTCGGGTCCCTCCAACGTTGGCGATCACCTCGGTGAACCTGTCCTTGTCCTGCACCGCTCGGAACAGCTCCTCAATACTTCGGATGCCGGTCCACTCCCTCACGTTTCGCAGCCAGGGCATTTGTCTCCTTCCGGGCCCTCGGCATCCCTCAATTTTTCCCTCCAATATCAGTTGGAGAAGGTGGTACTTTTCCCCACGCAGTATATGACCCAGATATGAGATCTTTCGAACCTTGATAGTTGATAACAATTCCCTGTCAACTCTAGCTCGCCCCAAGACTTCGGTATTGGTAACCATGTCTGTCCAGGGAATTCTGAGCATTCGGCGATGGAGCCACATTTCAAATGCTTCCAGTCTGTTCATTGAGTTAACTTCCAGGGTCCAAGATTCACACCCGTACAATAAAACTATTCGTCTCTATTGAGATACAATTAAATCATGAATTGATAACCCACGCTGGGTGAAATCCAGTATTCGTATACAAGTATAAGTATACATTCACAAAAAAAATATATATGTCATTTAATTGCTCTCTATCGAAATATTCATAAATATTCACTCAACCTGAAATTCGCTTTTATATTCTCTAAAAAATAGGGCTAATGGGATAGAGATCTCAACACACTAAAAACAAACCCTTTTTGAAAATGAAGTCCAGGAAAAAAATATGCTTTTTTATGTTAATTCCAAGTACCACTAAAAGCTAGAGCTTAAAAGTGTATGAAAATTGAAAAATCATTAAAAGGTATTAATTTATCAATGAAAGCGAAAACGGCCGTTCACAATGTAGTTCTGGTCCCAACCCTAATGTATGGAAGCGAAGCATGGAACTGACAGAAGAAGGATGAGATCAGAATAAATGCAGTAGAGATGAGGTCCCTTAGACGTATGTGTGATAGAATGATATGATAGAATGATACGACAGAATCTCAAATGCTGATATCAGAAAGGAATGTAGAGCGAAAGAAGGTATTATGTAGGTTTATGGAGCGCATGGATGGAGAAAGAATAGTTAAGAAAGTATACATTAAGTCGAGTCGAGGCAGACCGAGGAAAACATGGCTTGACTAAATTAATCAAATTTTATAGTTTGGTCATGTTAGAAGTCGGAAGAATCGACATGCGTGTTTGACTCGCTGTATGAATGTGGAGGAAGCTAGAGAGATTTGCCAAGATAGAGTAGTGTGGCGGTCCATTCACTCTGCCTACCCCTGCGGAGAAACGGCGTGATTGTTTATTTTTTGTTTTGTTTTGTTGAGGTCCGGTCATATGAATACCTCCTGGCATTTAAAAGGTTAACACCTTCACTGCGACGGACACGACTCCCGTGTCCATTAAAAATTGTAGCCCCGCGCCGGTCACGGTAGCCGTGTTCATGTAGTGCTTTCAATGTAACCAATCAAATATTACTACAGCATATTTACAATTGTTGTTATTTAGAACTGAGATATAATACAAATTTTTGTACAACAACATTTTGAATGTATACAAATTCTTGTAGACAAATACTGGATTTCACCCATTGCGGATAAATCATTTTTATTTTATAAGGTAAAAGGGCTTATAAAATAAAAATAATTTATCCGCAATGGGTGAAATCCAGTATTTGTATACAAGAATTTGTATACATTCAAAATGTTGTTGTATAAATAAAACTGGTCCAAGTAGGCATAAAATTGGAGAGACATCTCCAGGCGAAATCTAGTACTGTACTCGTATGATTTGCAGAGACTTTCACAGTACATTAATAAAGGTTTTATGCTTAATGCTTTCTAATCTTAATAGATGACGCTAGTGTAGAGTGAACATAAAAATGTAAAGATAGGCGTAGAAACCTACCATATATACAAGTTCCAAAAAAATTGTCAGACGTGGTGGTCATAAGGAGGAATGGGGAATGTTGTTAAACGTGAAGCGCTCGCTCAACCCAACCAATGACAGGTCATAAGTCCTGTAAGCGCCTCGACCACCACATTCTGTTCCCAGAAAACAATTTACATCTTCGTCTCTATCGAGATACAATTAATCCTTACAAATTTTTGTGGATTCGAATGTTTGGTATTTTTCAGGTTCTCTGTAAAGCATGCGAATTTTTTACGCAGCCAAAGTGTTAAGTGCCGTTCACATTGGAGCATCCTGTGTATTGGCCCTGTGGTGTTTATCGCAGAGAAGCAAGAAGTGTGTATTTCTGGATTTACGATTGTTTGATTTGACCACAACAGAGCGCATGACTATTTGCTGCTTATTAAACGTCCGCCTCTGATTGGACGACGATCTCGTGACCGGTTTATGACCGACAGCCAAATGCATCGACCGTTTCAATAAATGAACAATAAACGAGCCACGAATATTGGCATTTGTCGTACTAAAATCAATATAAATTGTTTCTTTAGAAATAAATGCGATGTACTCGTAAATGAGATCTCAAATTGTTTATTTATCAAATGTTTAGGTTCGCAACTTATTTTAACCTATGTTTAAAAATGCACAATGGTGTTCTTGTACCAACCCTTGTGTATGGAAATAAAGCATGGAACTGCTAAAAGAAGGATTAAATTAGAATAAATGCAGTAGAAATGATATCTCTTATTCGAATGTGTAATAAATCTGTGTATGATAGAGTATCGAATTTAAATTGCTAATTGCTATTTGCTTCTCTTCTTTTAGTAATTGATTAATTTGGTCATGCCATGTTTTCCTCGATCGTCATCGGCTTCTTTTTTCCACTCACGCTGCTAGTGTACATTTTTTAACCATTCACAAGTCGGAATAATCGACGTGCGTTCATGATACGATGTATGAATATAAAGGAATCCCAAGAGGTATGCCAAGACAGAACATTGTGGCGATCCATCCTCTCTGCCTACCCTTCCGTGGAAATGGCGTGATGGTTAGCTAGTTAGTTTTTTCTCTTCTTATTGTACGAGTACAACAATATTCATTTTTACTAAAATGTTCTCGAATATATTTTTTAGTTGTTTTTCTTTCTTACTTACTCAATTTTTTTTTCTTATTATATTATTTGTATTTCTTTTTTTAAATTTTATTATTATTTTCTATATTGAGATTATAAACGATTCGTAAGCTTTTCGTTTCGGGTTGATCGGTATTTTCTAGTTTTCAAACCTCTTATATAAGTATTTAAAACATAAAACATGAAAGCAGTATATACACATACAACATAATACCTTGAACGCATTAGAGATGGTTCGACATTATGGAGACAATCGAGAGTATTTGTCTTCTGAACGTACCTTCACTAATATGAAAGACGTCGATATCCGAGGAAATCGCGTTCAGCAGACTAATTGTTTTCCCCACCGGTATCACCAGAGGCAGATTGGTTCTGGCGGTCGGTAGGTAAAACAACCTGTGCTGTCGCTGTCGGAGACAAAAATATCAACATCCTCCAGCACGGCCGAGTTCTCGACATATCCCCTGATTAGTCTAAAGAAATGGGTTATGAGATGTCCATGTATTGGAAGCTGCAGAGAATTAGTTCCGAGCATTCCTAAAAGATTTGCCGTGGGTTAGAGCCACGGATAACTACCATAATCCCTCATGTAGAGAAACCTAAAAAAATTCGAACCCTCTCTAGCATATCGGAATATCTCTCCTCGTGGGGACTCCATATCACAGAACCACTTTCGAATCTGCTCCGAACCAATTAGTTGTATAGGACTCTGAACATATTGGGATCTCCGAAAATATCCATAATAAAACAAGTGAATTTATAACAATAAACGAATAATTTCAATAAACTGTGATCTTTGCAAATATTCTTCTTCTTAAAGTGCCTTATCAGGTCCCCCGACGTTGGCGATCACTCTGGTAAACTCTTCCCTATCTTGCGCTGTCCGGAATAGCTCCTCCACAGTTCTGATTCCCGTCCATTCCCTCACATTGCGCAGCCAGGATATCTGCCTTCTCCCTGCCCCCCTGCGGCCCTCTATTTTTCCCTTCAATATTAGAAGCAGCAGGCGATACTTCTCTCCTCGCAGAACGTGACCCAGATATGCAATCTTGCGGACTTTGATTGCAAATATTAACAGCAGAATTTTTTTTTCAAATAACATTGCACAGTATTTAATTTTTTTTTCTCACACACACGACAAAACCCAAATGTTAAAATAATTGGATCGTCTATTAAAGAAAGGTTATTTCTCTTTTCAATTCCCAATAGTAAATTTTAATAATACCGCGGCTATTTAATGAGTGACGTTTAGTATAATGGAGGTTAGGTCAAGTTACGCTAGGTTAGGTTAGGTTGGGCGGGAAACACGTATCGCGTGATGGCGGGCGGTGTGATGCGAGAATTTACCAAAAATTGTGATTTCCGATTCAAATTTCAGACCAGAACTGTTCCAATATGTGTATTATATTAAACATATTTTTACAAAATTAATAATTTATGAGCACGCCACGATGCCAGATATTGGTTGAACATGTATATTTGATAATATTCTTAATATTCCATATTATATTATATTATGAATAAATTATAATCGCTCTTTTATTTTTCAAATTTTATTTAATGCGGAGGTTCATATTGAAATTCACATAACAAGTTTAAAATATTGGTACGTTTATCGAAGCGAAATTAATTTGAAAGACTAAAAAATAAAATAATAAAAACATACTTAAAATGTCGCAGATGACAGTGCACAATGGAGTTCTTATACCGACCTTATGTATGGAACTGAGGAATGGAACTGGTCAAAGAATTTAATTTAATTTAACTGGTAAATTGTTTATTTATTTGGGGTAACAAACAGCGATAAACACATAGAAACACATAGAAACAATAAAATAATATCAATTACATGTTACCACAAGTGTAAATGATGATCAGAGTTAACAGTACATACTAGTTAATCGAAATTGAAATTAAACTGAATTCAAACAAGTGATTACAATAATTGAAAAAAAAAGAAGTTATATATAATAAATTAACTAACTATCCAATCATCTCACCGTCTCGCCGAAGGGGTAGGGAGATAGAATGGACTGCCACACTTTTCTTTCCTGACATATTTCTAAAATCGCTTTCTCAGCGTTCATACATCGTGTCATGCACACGAACATTATATAACAACTGACAAAACTAAATATATAATAAAAATAAAGCAAGAAAATTATGGTCTCATCTACGCCAAAAAGTTATTCCGATAATTTTTTTTAAAATTTCGATTAAGGTTGCAAGTAGAATATTTTTAGTAGAAATGAGATTTCTCAAAAGAATGTACAATATATAAAATTATTGTATATAATAGAGTATTATATGCAAATTCAGATGTGAATGAAAGTGTTATGAACGAAATAATGTTAGTAACAAAACAAAATAGTGTAATAATTTATTTACTGTAAATTGTTTTCTTTATATTATATTATGCTATTGTCATATTTTATCTGATTTGTGTATATCTTTTTAGTCTACTATTATTGCCTTATTTTACTTGATTAGTATACATGACAGTTGCTTGTATTGAAGGTGGTGCAAAACAATTTAATTAACAGTGTTACGAACTTTGAGTATACTTCTAATTGAAGTATCTTGTCTAATAAAATATATGTTTTTTTTTACTTATTACTATTTTACAGTTTTTTAATATGTCAACCAACAAAAATAAAATTCAATAAGTAACAAATTTACAACTCATGTATTTTCCTTATTGTTCGAACAATTATGTACAGAAATATCTTATTTTCGTAAAACAATACAAATTAATGGCTGCTATTCAAAAATTTCTCGTTTTAATACTATTTTTAACATTATCAAATCTGGAACAATACAGTTTTTTAGGCCCTCTGTGGAAAAAAATAAAATAAAAAATTCATCGTAAATTTTAAATCTCGTACTTCATGATGAAAAATAACCGCAGAAAGTTTTTTGCAAAATAACCGAAATATATTTGAAACAAAAAAATATGTTTTATGTCGAACACAGATATGAAACAGGCAGAAGAGATAAACCAAAGAATATGAAGCAATCAATTCGTTTTATTAGAATTTTTAACAGAAAATTGTTCGTTCGATTGAATTTGTGAGGCCCATTTAAATCCGTTCCGCATTAGGTCCTTTTGCCCCCTTCCCGTTTGATTGATTGCGCCCTTTCTGTCTTTATTAATTTATCTTTTACCGTTAGCGGTAATTGAATGATCAATTAATTTGTCTTGCGGCTGGCATCCCGGATAGAATTTATAGCCGTTCACAAGGCGGGAGAAAAATGATAGACTTTGTGTAGAATCTGGAACACAGAATATAAATTTTAATTGATTCTACAGTTAGATGCAATAATATTTGCAAATTAAATATACAAAAATACTCGGTCTTCCTCTATTTCTAGTTCCATTTACATCGTCAACAAATACTTTTTTTACCATTCATTCTTTCCATGTGTCCAAACCATCTTAATAATCCTTTCATTATTTTGTTCATAACACCATCATTCGCACCGCCTTCACTTCTTATATTAGGTCCTTACATATGAAATTGGCGTTTTGCCGTACTGGCAACTTTGATCTCAATTTTCTTCTCTTTGGTTAGGAATTCCAAATTCAAATTTATACAGCTATTAACTCGAGTATTTGTGTTTCGAAAATTATAATTCATTTGTTTTTTCCTCAATTGATTTTTTTCTTTGCGTCACTCAGTTTACAAAATGGAAAACTTGAAATATCGCGTTATTTACGAGTACGAGTTCCACCGTGGCACCAGTGTTGCAGAAACGGCTCTAAGGATTAATGATGTGTATGGCGACGGTGCCGCAAAAGAAAACACAGTGCGTTTTTGGTTCCAACGCTTTCGTTCTGGAAATTTCGACCTGCAGAACAAGCCCCGTGGACGGCCGGAGACCAAAGTTGATAATGAAGAATTGAAGGCTTTCGTGGAAGCGGATCCATCGCAAACCACGTCCGAGTTAGCTGCAGGCTGCGATGTTAGTGATAAAACTGTTTTAATCCACTTGAAGCAAATTGGGAAGGTGAAAAAGCTTGAAAGGTGGGTACCTCACGAATTGAGTGAAACAAATCAACAAACGCGCGTTGACTGCTGCGTTGCGTTACTCAACCGGCACAATAATGAAGGGATTTTGAATCGAATCATTACCTGTGATGAAAAGTGGATCCTGTATGATAATCGGAAGCGCTCATCGCAATGACTGAACCCTGCCGAACCAGCCAAACCATGCCCCAAGCGAAAATTGACTCCAAAAAGTTACTTGTGAGCGTTTGGTGGACTAGTGCTGGTGTCGTTCACTACAGCTTTCTTAAATCTGGCCAGACGATTACGGCAGATGTCTATTGTCAGCAACTGCAAACCACGATGGAAAAGCTAGCTGCTTAACAACCGAGGCTGGTTAATCGCTCTAGGCCACTGCTGCTTCATGATAACGCTAGACCACACACTGCACAATAGACGGCTACCAAAATTAGAAGAGCTTCAATTGAAATTTCTAAGACATCAACCGTACTCTCCGGACCTTGCCCCAACAGATTACTATTTTTTTCGAAATTTGGATAACATCTTGCAAGGGAAAAAATTCAACTCCGATGGGGCAGTCCAAACCGACTTCAAAGATTTTATTGATTCTCGTCCGAATGGTTTTTTTAGTAAAGGGATCGATGAACTACCTATGAGATGGCAAAAGTGCATAGATAGCAATGGTACGTACTTTGATTAAATAAATATATTATATTTAAAAAAAATCAAGTTTATGTTCCTCCCATACAAAACGCCAATTTCATATGTAAGGACCTAATATTTTCATTCGACACTCTATCATACACAGAGTATCAACACATTCTTCTAAGAGATCTCATTTCTACCGCATTTATTCTATTTTCATCCTTATTTTGCCAGTTCCATGCTTCGCTTCGGTACAAGCGGTTATTCGGTTCCATTGTGCACTGCCATTTTAGCTTTTTTGGATAGGTTTTTGTTTGCAATGACAACTTCAAGTGCACCGTTCACACAATAATATAATATGCAAGTAATAAATCGGATTTATTTTAATCAAATAAGCTTTCTTTGTCCTAGTTTAACTTTCGTGCATACAAACATGTGCTTCTATAAATCATTTTACTGACATTATAAATATAGTGTGCTTTGTAATTTTTAACAACTATTAAAAAAATATGAATAAATCAAATTAAAATAAACCCTTTCACACGCCAGCTAAAAGTTATTACTAATTATTCCCTCCCACCGAGGTCCTCAAATGCTGAATATTTTTATAATGAGCATGCAAATATGCAATAAATTTATATTATTTTAATATTGGTTTGTGACTCGGCCGCCATTTTAAGATATAAAGGAGCCGTTTAAAAGCATTTATTCTACTTGGAATGCAAACAGTACACGAAAAGAATAATTTTGTTTACGATGTAGAAAGTAAATTTTCCCAATACATGCACAACCTTTTTCCTGCTAATTCATGTGTGAATTAAATTAAACCCTCTTAATTTTTCGGAAGAATGTACGAGGGTTATTCGTAAAATAAGTTTCTCTGTTTGCCACGGGCGCGTGGATCGTTGTTACGTGCGATCCGGGAATACTGGATCGTAGCTCAGTCTTCGCCCTCCACATGCCCATCCAGCCGAACTCGCTGCGACGCTCAGTGTCAATTTGGCAGCCGTAAATAATGGAGCTCCCGAGGTGTGAAGTACGCTCCGTAATTCGTTTTTTGAGTGCCAAAGGCCATTCGGCGACGGAAATTCATTCTCAACTGACATAAGTGTATGGAGAAACGTGCGTGAGTGTTCAAATGTTGCGCAAGTGGTGCAAAGAATTCAAGGAAGGGCGCACAGATGTCCATGACGAAATTATGAAAGGATCGCTGCGTTGGTTTGAACATATGGAGCGCACGGATGAAGAAATAATGATTAAGAAAGTACACGTTAACGATGTGAATGAAGTACGGAGTGGAAGTAGACCGAGAAAAACATGGTGAATTAAACAATTATTAAATGTCGGTCATGTTAGAAGTCAGAGGAATCGACGACGACCTTCGTGGCCGAGTGGTAAGTGCGTTGACTGCTACCCCGAAGGTTCCGGGTTCGATTCCCGGCGAGGGCAGTGTGATTGTCATACTGTCTATGGTCTGGTGTAGAATTCACGTGACAATAAAATGGCGATAGATTAGCTACCTATAAAAAGCGATTCAACAAAATAATAATAATAATATGTTGTATGAATGAGGAGGAAGCTAGAGAGGTGTGTCAGGATATAGTCATGTGGCGGTCCACTCTGCCTACCCCTGCGGAGAAACGGCGTGATGGTTTGTTGTTGTTGTTAATTTTTCTTCTATATTCGCCTTCACAATAAATAAAATTTCCCTTTGTATTTTCACAAAAGTCTATTTCACATTTCCTAGACATATTATTTCGGTTTTGACGAAACCTTTAAGATGCATATATTTAAATTGTGTCATTAAATAATTTTTCCAACATATAAGTGACGATTTTGTTTCATTTTATTGTTAGCATTTCTCCGTCGAAAATTGTTATTCAATATTGTACGGCATTAATATAATTTATCTTCTGAATTGTAGTATTATTTCAAAATTATGAAGATTGTTGTTCATTTTGAAGGACAAAGGAAACAGAGCTTTTGATATATAAGCTTTCTTTAATGCGCCGCTTTCCTCTCGAAATTAACGCTCGTCTACGGCTTCCTGTCAAAGCTGACAGACGCCATCATAAATAATTCAACAAACCTTTTAAGATTAACAAAACGCATGTTCTAAAGTCAAATTCCCCAGATTTTGTTTGCAGAATATTTCTCTTAAAGCACCGCAGAAAAACGAATTAAGGGTAAAAGTACCAATCAATGGCTGTTTAAGGGGCATCATTTACAAAGACCAACGAAGAGCATACATTTCATAATATTTTATCCAAATTAAGAGAAAACAAATTTTCTTCCGATAATAAAATATTCCGGTTTGGAAAATACAGGAAAAAGTTATTATCGTAAATGCTTTTTTAGTTTTAATATGCGGCTACGAAGTTAATGCTACTCAAAATATAAATTATTTGAAAGTTCAAATATGATGTTGTAAAAAAATATCTCAATAGAACGAAAAAATTATTCAAAAATGAAATCAGCTTGTAAGCACATCCAATATTGAAATAATGTTAGAGATGGCAGAAATAATGTTAGAGTTTGTAAGGAAAACATTTTTTTTGGTAGATATTTGCTAGATCTCATGTTTCTTTTATACGAATTATTATTTAAATGTCAATTGGGATCTTTTCTCTGAACGACCTACGTATCTTGTAGATGATATTTATCCACCTCCAGAATAGGTATCCTATATATTGTAGGTCCATCCAAATACATATAAAAAAAATTATTATACATATCTTAATACTACGGATATCTAAAAAGTTAAATTTCGTATTTAAAAAAATCCAGGTGGGTTTTTTGTATTTTTTTATAAAATGGCTGTGGATCGAATACGTTAGCAATAACTTTTATAAAGGTTTTTCTGACTTACGCTTCCCGGAATAACTCCTCCACACTATATTTTCCAGTCCAATCTTTGATATTTATCCAGGTAATATTTCGAGAACTCGACCGTGCTGGAGGGAGTTTGGCTTTTTGTCCCTGATAGATATCTCCGACAGCGACAGCATAGATTGTTTTACCTACCAGCCGCCAGAACCGACCTGCCTCGGAGTCTCCTCGGAGATCGACGTCTTACATATTAGTGAAAGTACGTTCAGAAGGCAAATGAATTCTGGAGAGTATCCTGTCTTCCTAATGTTGAACTATCTTTCATGCGTTTCTGGTAGTAAACTATACACAATATATTATTTTACCTGTTCTGAATAGATACCTTAAAAATTAAATTTGTAATGTCTGTTGATGAAATAAACTGATTTGATTTGATATTTATTGTTTTTTGAGCAATTGTGTAAAAATATAATACATATTAAATATTTAATTTGAATGAAAATGTATGTTTTATAGAAGTTTGATTACAATTTATGGGCATGACATGTTTCGCCTTTCAAATGCAAAATTTGTCATTCCCATAAATCACAATACATTTTTAAGAAAAAAGACGTTTTCATTCGTATTAATTATCCAATCTTTGATTTAACGCAGCTAAGAAAATTGCAAGCGGTCAGGTTCACGCCTTTCATCAATAATTTTGCCCATTCACATACATTTGGAACTTTAATATACAGGGTAAAGCCAGGATACAATATACGTAATCCCAAAATATCTTCGTCTTAGGAATTTTATTCTGGGTGGTCACTAACTGGACGGTGGTCAGTCACTGGTGAATCAACCCTGTTTGAACAAAACCACAATGATTATTGTCGGCTTATTTCAGTCCTCGACAGGATGTCACGAGCAGATGTCCTGCGGGGTCGTGAAATATTCCGCCTCTTCTGTTATCTCGGGGGTTCGGATTTATATCCGTTGTTAACAAATACCTGTGCAGCGAGATTTCTGTGAATAGCTTAACAATGTGGTCGTCGTATTCTGAACTAACTTACATTAATTATTATGTTAAATCATTGTAACGTTTCTCTTTAGGTTAAGTTATGCGATTCTCGTAATTTTGGCGATGAAATAAATTGAATAACTAAGTTATTAATTGATGTGTAACAAGACACGCAGCGCGACATGAAATGAGACCACGAAGATTTCAATATATTTATAAACCAAAGCAGATTTATTCAAAATATGAAAGAACAAAACACAATTTTTCCGCGGAAATTGGTATTAATGTTAATTTATAATGGGTATAACAAAGGCGAAAACGTGAATTGATTAATGAAGATTAAAGTATTTTGTGCATTTTTTTTAATAAACGTTAACAATATGGAATTCTATAATTAACAATTTTAATAAACCAAATTTATCTTGCTTTATGGTGTAGTCTTATTAGATTCAAATAGACTATAGAAGTTAACTTAACACGAGGCTTCTCTTTTTCTATTCATATTTTTCCACTGTAGATTAGTATTTGCAGACCGAAGCATATTCATACTCTGCATTTCAAAGGAGTCATACATAACAGTTTTTCATTAAAACTACTCGGTGTATGCAACTGTAATAACGCAAGGAAAATATATGAATCTACAAAAAACAGTAAATAGAACAGCCAATTTTGCAACATAAAAACCGGTCGCTGTCTAAATAAAGATAAAAGTGGAGGCAGTTATAAAACATCGTTTTATTTAATTATCATTTAAAATGCACTTCCATCAAGAAATTTCGGTAAAATCATTTGATTATTATAAAAAACATAATTTATTTAAAATTAGAATTAAACACTTTTAAAACGTTGTATAAAACCACTTTATTTTGAGTCAGGAGCGCCAACCGGTTTCACTCTGTAATGAACTTCGTCAGGGTATCAAAATAAATTGGTTTTATACAACGTTTTAAAAGTGTGTAATTCTAATTTTAAATATGTCAAACTACTAAGTAATAGCTTCTTTCCAAAACATAATTTATTGTTTCTTGTGATGTAAAACTCCATAATAAAAAATTAATAGGAATTAATACTTTGTTTTCTAGAAGTTTTATTATACGAGTATTCGTATTTACGTATTTACGAGTACTCGTATTTTATGTGAAAGCCATGTTTCGTTTGTCTAAGGCATTATCAAATGTTGTAAGGTAGCATCGTAAACATTTGATAATGCCTTAGATAGGCGAAACATGTCATTCACATAAAATATAATTAAGCTTCTAGAAATCATACGATTTCATTCGCATTGATTAAAAACATAATAATTTTAATTACAGGTGAGGACTTACTTCGTTTTTGTTTATATATAATACAATGGCTCATTTGAACCCAAATACTGTGTACAATTTGTTTATAGCAATTATATTGATTCTCGTGACATGTAAAAGGTAGCTCATCAATATCCATTTTATTATCACATGAATTTTACACCATACCAAAGGCGGTGTAACCATCGCATTGCCATCGCCGGGAATCAAACCCAGGACCTTCGGTATGGTAGTCAGAGGTCTGGTCACACTGCGACGAAGCTATCATTTGTCACTATGCTACTGTCACACAACAATAAACATTACAAAATTCAAAATAATCCAGAAACGTTTTCGGGCATTCATTTCATCATGTGAAAAGCAGTATTCTTCTTTTGCTTTCTTGTATTCAAAATATCATCGTACTCTTTCTTGGGACATTGGGATTTTTACCTATTTATTTATATAAAAATAAAAGAAAGATGAGTTTTGAAGTTACGAGTAGTTTACAATTAGCTCATGTATTAATATATACAGTTTAAGCTGTAAAATTAAAAAAAACTTTGTTTAATGTATCAATACTGTATTGTTTTTTACGCGACAGCTGTTTCGTCAACGTATGTTGACATCATCAGGTGTTACAATAATATATATCAAATGTCAAATTTTCGTGATTTTTAAACCTTTATGTGTATTTGTTCCTATGTCAATTTTTTATAATTTTTAATAATTTTAACAAATACAAATAAGGGTTCGAAAAAATCACGAAAATTTGACATTTGATATATTATTGTAACACCTGATGATGTCAACATAGGTTGACAAAACAGCTGTCGCGTAAAATAAAATACAATTATGATACATTAAACCAAGTTTTTTTTAATTTAACAGCTTATAATGATAAAGTATCATAGTGTTTCGGCCAAAACAAAGGACTATTTGATATACAGTTTAGATCATAAGGTTTCCTAGAGTGGGCTAATTGACTACTTAGAATTACTGGGAGAAACTAAGGGATCCATGCTGGCTTTGGGGTAAATAAGGGTGCCTAGGGAAGCAAAAAAAGGGTTCATGAGTTGCTAATGCTGTTTAATCATATAATACATATTGTTCTGAAGACTGTCAGGAGCATAGTTTAAACAGAAGAGTGTGGAATCTGCGTACAAGGAGGACCCACCCAGATGGGAATAAGGCTAAGAAAACGAAAGTCAGAAAATGACATAATCTAAAATATATTTTTAAACAGTAAAAAGTTTTGTCTAATTAGTTAAATACTAAAGTCATCGATAAACCCGTCTAAAAAACAAACGACTTTCTACGATTTTGTGATATTACAAACTAAATACAGACTGTTTTGTCTCCCAGCATACAGATCCAATCTGCCTCTGGTGATGCCGGTGAGGAGAGCAATCAAACTGCTGAATACGATAGCTTCGGAGATCGATGTCTTTCATATTCGTGAAAGTACGTTCACAAGACAAATACTCTTGACTTTGGAGAGTATCTTGTATTCCTACTGTCGAATCATCTCTCATGCGTTCCTGGTATTATATTATATATTTATTATATTTTACCTGTTCGCAATATATGTCTTAAACTTTAAAAAAAAATTGTAATATCTTTTGAGAAAATAAACTGATTTGATTTGATTTGATTTGATAACGCTACAAAACACTCTATATTAAATAATTAATTCGTATGATAACGTATGTTTTCTAAAAGTTTTATTATACTTTATTGGAATAACTTGTTTCGATTTTCAAAGCCGTTATTATAAATGTCAAAACCTTTGATAATGCCTGAGCTATAATATATAAAACATGTCTTTACCATAAAATTTAATAAATTTTCTATAAAACAGACGTGTTCATTGGTATTCATTCTTTAATATGGATTTTTTCATTGGTAAAAATAACGAAAAAAAAGAATAAAATCAAATTTTCTTTATTATTATTTATAATATTTTGTGGACTTCCACTTGTGTTTAACGTCGGCCAGTTTCGGAAGTTTGCTGCCATCTTCTGGCAAGCTGCCGAAACTGGTCAACGTTAAACACAAGTAGAAACCTTATTAAATATATAATAATAAATAAATTTTGTATAATTATGGAGCGCATAGGTGAAGAAAGAATGGTTAAACAATTATACGTTAACGATGTAAATGGAATAAGGAGTCGAGGTAGACCGAGAAAAACATGGCATGACCAAATTAATCAAATATTAAAGGTTGGTCATGTCAGAAGCCCGAAGAATCGACGTGCGTGTATGAAACGGTGTGATGGTTTGTTGTTGTTGTTGTATCATTTATTTTTATTTTCATTATTTAAAATCAACTTTTACCAAGAAATTTCAATTAATATTTTTCATTTACGATAGACTTCCATCAAGAGATTTCAGTAAAATCATGTCTTTTTCTTCTTCTTCCTTATTGTAGACCTATGTGGTCTGTTCTCCAGAGAGTTGCTCCTCCTGTGAGGTAGATTCCCAGCTGTCCTTCCATCTTTTAGGAGGTCTTCCACGAGGACGAGTCCTATGCGGTTGATTATGCAATGCAATATAGGGGAGTCTGGTGGAGTCCATTCTTTGAACATGACCGTACCAGCCCCTTTTTCGCTGTCTGCTACATCTTATACTATCCTCAACCTCACATATCTCTCTTATTCTGGTGTTCCTCACGCGATCCCTCAGTGTCTTACCTGCTATCGTCCTCAGTGTCTTCATTTCGGAAGTCCTCAAAACTTGTTTGGTCCTTACTGTGTCTGCCCTTGCTTCGACGCCATATATTATTATTGGTTTTTATTAAAATCATGTGATTATCTAAATAACGAAAGAAGTTAATTCAAAAGTGGAAAAAAAACGTAAAATCTCAGCACTGTAAGATTCTTATTGTGCCGTGGAAATTGTGCCTTAATTGAATATAATGACTGTAATACGTTAGGAACTTTTATTTAATTCGCGGTACTTCATACATGTTACTACAAGTGCTTACCGCCACTTGATATTGAACAACCTATGCCACTACTAAACATAAAATGCCTCTACCTGTGCTGCATGCATTAACATTTCATTACCCTGGAATGGAAGATTTATTTCTCAGAAAAAATATCTGCAAAGTGTATCGGAATACTCGGTGCCTACCAAGTATGTTGTACTACGAGGATTGCCTTTTAAGTTTTTACAAAAGTGAAACAGAAACGAACAAGTATGAAGCAAAATGTTTTATTGCTTTTAGAAATATTCGCCTTTAAGATCTATACATTTTTGCATACGTTCACTCTGAAGCTGATATTGCAGAAACATGGTTTTGAAAGTCTTCAACAGCTTCTTGGGGTGACGAAAATCGTTGTAATCTGTAAGCCACATTCCGATCTTCTTAAATCATGTTGCGCAAGCATCGATGTTTCTCTGAATGACAACCGATAATGGTCGACCTTCTCGACATTCATCACTGATGGACGCACGACCACGATGAAATTCTGCAAACCAACTGTAAACAGTCTTCTCTGATGGTGCATCATTACCAAAAGTTGAACGAAGCGATTCAATGCATTATTGTCGAGTAGGGCCATTTTTTTAAATTATAAAAAATCATCCAACGCACACCTTCACGAATGATCTCCATTTTCGCACAAACTTGCTTCTTTTAAACTTTCACTATCAACAACCTAATCGGTCAATTACTAAGTTGGCCACTGGCTTCGCAATAACAAACGTCAATGTTCACAAATACAGTGATGCCAAAACTCACTAACGCCATCTATTGTTCGATTGTAAAAACATTAAAGGCAACCCTTGTACATACATCGGTATTGGAACGTAATATAGAGAACTTACATACATAGAAATTTAAAAATATAACTCATTGCGTGCTCAAAGTATATCAGATTTTTTTTAGTATACAAAAGATCGTTAGAATCCAATTACACAATGCAAACAAATAGTTTTTTTTAGCTTTATTTATTGATTCTGTTGGCATGTTATAGGTAGTTAAACTAACGCAATTTTATTGTCCCGTTAATTCTACACAAGAACAAACACAGTGTGGCAACGTGGGGTATCGAACACGTGACCTTTGATGTGATAGTCACAGCACTTGTCACTCTGCTACGAAGTATCTCTCCCTCTTTTTTCTCTCTTCCCCCCTCTGTCTCTTTCTCTCTCCCTTTTCTGTCTTTGTGGTAATAAGAAGCATCGAAATTATTGTCTAGCTGGCTTCGCCTAGCTTGATAAAAATAAAAATAAACGACGACCTTCGTGGCAGAGTGGTAAGAGCTCTGATTCCCATTCCGAAGGTTCTGGGTTCGATTCCCGGCGATGGCAGTGAGATTGTCACACTGTCTTTGGTCTGGCGTAGAATTCTCGTGACAATAAAATGGCGATAGATTAGCTACCTACCACATGTCACGAGAATCAATATATCAGCTTAAAAACAAATTGTATACTGTAATTGGGTTCAAGAGACCCGTTGTATACGTAAAAAAATGATAAAAAAAAATAAAAATTACCGTCAAAAGGAATTAATTGTTTTGAATGTATTAGAATTCTAAATTATAATATTGATGTGATGATAATAATTATAAATTTTTTATATCGCCATTATTGTGAGTCACTTCAAGGACGCTTTTCGTCCGGAATGATTATATTGATTAAATTTATTCTTTATTTAAAAAAATCCACTAAATATGTAAATAGGCATCCCGCCGTTTTAACAAACACAAAAAAAGCCACACTGTTATTTTCTAACATACTTCTCTCATTTTCTCAACGTTCATACATCGTGTCATGTACGCACATCAATTTCTCCGACTCCACGCGTGGCTGATATTTAATATTTGGTTGATTTGATCGTGCCACGTTTTACTCAGTATATTTCTTTTTTTGTTCCTTATACATCGTTAAAATAATTATTACGAAAAATAATATTGTAAGTACCAACCTTTTCAACTTATGTAAACTCAATCTGTTTCAATCGTAAGGTCTCTGACCCGGTATATTTTTCATAATATTGATATTTTGCTTTAAATTTCTTTGTGGATTGTATAAATATTATTCCATTTTTGAAAAAATGTGTCACCAGCTAAAATCTAAATGCCTTAGCCTTCTTCTTCTTATACTCAGGCATTATATATTATTGTAAAAACATATATTGAAATATCGATGAAATAACGTCAAGCATATTGTTTCCAATATCAAAGATTTATTTGATTCATAAACTTTCAAATGGTGGCATAGAAAACACACGTTACAGAAAAATGAATCTAGCAGATGTTTGTGTATATCTAAGCTTCAAAGTCATCGATAAAAATATATGAAGAAATGTTTATTCTAGGTGTGATAGATAGCTTCTCTTTCTTCACCCTTCTTCCCTCCACTGCTGAATATAGACCTCTTCCATTATTCTCCACTCGTCCCTGTATTGTCTTTTCCGCATCCAGGTTTTCCCCACAGTTCAGGCAATCATCAATCCATCTTTTAGATATACTTTTTTTATTATGGCCGAGCCATATAGAGCTCTCTCCGCTTTCCTGAAGCTGTTATAGGCGTAGCGGCGCTTTTTGTCAGCTACGCTCATGCACTCCCTTAGCACGTCCCCCGTCCATACGAGACTTTAGTTAAATATGTATATTTGTGCAACCAAGGGAGACCCAGACCACATTTAAACTACGTTACTCTCCCTCGATGTTCCGCCATTTATACATGACAATACAATGTCAAGAGAAAATACAAGGCAACGATAGAAACAAAAGATAGTATGTAACAAAACAAATGGTTCTAGGTGTCCTTCTAATACTCCTTTTCTTTGTCTTGTAGTATTATGTGTTCCCATCTGGTACTGTCCTGTTTAGCTATATATTCAGCCCATAACAGCAGTGATAGAACACACTCGCCGAGATATTTTGTAATCCTGTCTAACTCCAGGTATTATTTTAAGAGAAAGATAATCAATATTGAAGTAAACCCCTCCAAATGTTATTAAATAAAGATTTATCAAAATATAAAACATTCCGTAAACGTAATATATAAAAAAAAAAGGTAGCACATATGTTATATTGTATAATGTATTATAAATATATTTTTATAATATTCCTTTAATACTTTAAACTATTATAAAATATGTTCTTTAAACTTCAAGTTTTATCTCCACTCAATTCTTGTATAAGGGAACAAAACGTGTTTTCAGGTTATAAACCTCAGACGAGTTAATGCCGCGTGCAAAGGGCGACATTGTTTTAATGTAGTTACAGGAGCATTATGATGATAATTGACCCTTTTTTACATCTGGGATTAAAGCTGATTAAACTTTAAATGCCCTACCCGACTCAAAGGCATACAAAGTTAATGAACCGGTCGGGAAATTCTGACACCTTTTTTTATACAAAAACGTTTAATGAACACATTGCTTAATCTAGTGAAGGATTATGATATAAGCAGTGTCGTGTGATTATTTTTACAGGAGAGATTAATTAATTCAAAATTAGTTGAAAATACGGGAAACTAAACACATTACGTCAGATTGTTTAATCCCGTGTTTCAACAAAACCTATACTCGTATATCGTTGTACGAGTACTTTACTGTAATTTTAGAGTTTAAAACGATTAAATTCTTTATTTCTCCTTACACCATCATAAAAGTCAGTTATTTAGTCATTAAAAACGCAATTCTGACACAAATTAGTTGCAAACATAAAAATATAATATAGGTACATTTACCTGCGTTTATAATTCGGTGCTTTGAAATTTGCGAATACTTTTAATGCTTCTTCTCTCTTCTTTGGCATATAGAATGGAATAATACTCCTAGCGGCTTCTAACAATATGTTGGTCGACAGCCTTCGCATTGTGTAATAAGGTAGTTTGCTAAATGCCGAAAATCATTCTCCATAGATGGCGTTAGTGGGTCGGTTGTATAGGTTAATTCTTGAAAAAATTCACAAGTGCAACCAAATCTACATAGATGGCTGACTGAAACTGCTACGTGAAGATAAATATGGATTTTGAAGTATATATACATCTTCCAAAAATTTGTCATGCATGATCACCAATAACAAAGGTGGAATGGGGAATGTTGTAATTATATAAAGCGTGCGCTTAACCCAACCAATGACAGGTCATAAGTCCTGTAAACACCTTGATCATCCATGTTCAGTTTCCAGTTTACGTCTTCGTCTCTATTGAGATACAATTAAAACTTTTAATGCTAATATATTTTTAAGATAATAAGATGATTTTACTGAAACCTCATAATGGGAGTTCATTTTAAAAAATAATTAAATAAAACGACGTTTTTTTAACTTCTTCCACTTTTGTCTTCATTTTGACAGCGACCGGTTTCGCCAGGCTCGCTGGCATTGACAGAAGAAGTTAAAAAAACATCGTTTTATTTAATTATTATGGTATTTATTAGATTTAAAAATCCAGATAACACCAAGTATTTAAATTGACAGAATTAGAATTTATTTTACAATCCCCAATATGAGCAAAAAATAACTCACTATTATGTAAAAGTAATCTCCTCGCGACAAGACTTGAACCCAGGTTCCCTGAATCAGGATCAAAGCGTTCTGTCCCCTAGACCACCTCTCAAGTGCCTAATTCAGCTTCATTAGCTCGGGTACATTAACAGTTTCGGGTTTGATTCTAGTTGTATTCGTTGTTAACTTGAAATTTCAAATATAATAAAAATCTATCATGTAATAATAAAATAAATGGTTTATCAAATGTTTGCAAATGTAAATCCATAACCCAAAGTAGGAATTTTTCAATCCATTATTTCAGTCTTATCAGACTATCGATCTATCGATCGTAAGAGGATATTATAAGTTCCGTTACATTAATAATGCCAACAATAACATATCAAACTGTAGACACAAATTTAAAGTTTGTAGTTTTTCAATTCATTGCACGTTACTTAAATTCTAGTAGAGTAAAATATAATATTGATAACTAATTTAATATTCTTTGATAAACAAATCAGCTTATATTCTCAAAACTTCAGCCCATTATTAAATTTATTCGCTTGATTTCAGAGACACTCTGTGTCCTGTTATTCGAAGCAATTTGAATGATAAATGATCATCTAGCAATGATACACGTAAATGTGCTATGTCATCTGGGGTCGGCCCTTCTTGTACGAAGACGCAAAACTTTTCTATCCTGGCTCATTACCACTGTCAGGTTCTCGTGTTGCAGCTCCTTTCCCATGTTGGCCCACCATGCTGGCACTGGGACTGGTCTGTTCTCCAGAGTGTTGCTCCTCCTGTGATGGAGATTCTCAGCTGTCCATCTTTTAGGAGGTCTTCAACGAGGACGAGTCCCATGAGGTTGATTATGTAATGCAATATGGGGGAGTCTGGTGGTGTCCATTTTTTTAACGTGACCGTACCAGTCCCTTTTTCGCTGTCTGCTCCATCTTATAATATCCTCAACCTCTCATATCTCTCTTATTCTGGTGTTACTAACGCAATCTCTCAGCGTCTTGCCTGCTATCGTCCTCAGTGTCTTCATCTCGGAAGTCCTCAAAACTTGTTTGGTCCTTACTGTGTCTGCACTTGCTTCGACGCCATTTGTTATTTTTGGTCTTACGCATGCTTTATAGATTCTCATCTTACTCTTAATGGCCATGTCTTTGTTTTTCCATATTGTGGATTTTACTTGGGCTTGTATTTCATCCCGCAGGTCAGCTCCTCCTTGAAGGTCCTGACCTGTTCTATGGGTTGATTTTCTATAACCAGGTTATATGTTTTGGGTTTTTTGGAAAAGGTCATACATTTTGTGTTTTCGATAGAGATCATCATGTTGTATTTCTCACAGGCGTGATGTAGTCTGTCTAGCATTTTTTTCAGCTATGATTATAGCATCGTCTGCATAATAGACCACATTGACAATTTGCAATAAATTTAATTCAATAATTAATTCTGAAGTTTTGAAGTATTTTATTATTTATGTGGTTTAAAGCAAAGCTGGAGATTTTCTTGAAATGTAGAATCATAAATAAGCACGCAAAAAACGAGCTAACTTTATTTGAACTCAAAGCGAAAGCTCTGTAGTTAATCCAGTTATTGAGTACTTAAGAAATAGCAAATATCAATGTAAATCGACCACAATTTGTTTCATCTATAGCGATAAGGGATAATGGTATTAATTCTTCTTTTTGATACCCGTCGTGACAATGTCTCATCTATTTAAATTTAATGAAAATAAATATTATAAATGAAATTTTACATTAACTAGATTCCTGGTTACTTTTTCTTCATCTTTCTGTAGATCTTGCAATCTGTTTATACAGGATTATAATTTTGGTCCTGTGATGAAGATATTTAACTTTCATTCCATCTCTTTGATGGTCGTTCTGGTGGTTGACAGCCCACTGGGGGGTCTCGTGAATCACGATCTTGGGAATCCTCGCTGGGTCCATTATCTCAACATGAAATTTAAAAAAAAATAATCTTCTCATGTACAGATACTATATTCCTTTATTTGCAGAATAGTGTTACTAACTAACTAACCATCACGCCGTCTCATAGGCATCTCTCGTAGGCAGAAAGAATGGACTGCCACACTTTTCTTTCCTGACATATTTCTCTCGCTTCCTCAACATTAATGCACGCGCGTCGATTTCTCTGACTCATCACATGGCCGACATTCGATATTTGATTTATTTGATCGTGCCACGTTTTCCTCGGTATTCCTCTATTTCTGGTTCCATTGACATCATTGACATATAATTTTTTTACCATTCTTTCTTCATTCATTCTTTCCATATGTCCCAACTATCTTAATGATCCTTTCATTATTTTGTTCATAACACCATCATTCGCACCGCATTCACTTCTTATAGTTTCATTCGACACTCTATCATACACAGAGTATCCACACATTATGGTATGGATCAAATTTTTGGACTTCGTACATTGACAGAGAAGTTTCTGGCCAAAAAGCGCAAACTTTTCTGTGCGTTTGTCGATTTGCAAAAATCATACGATTACGTTAATAGAGTAAAGTTGTGGAAAATATTGTCTGAATATGGAATAAATATAAAACTGATCACGGCAATTAAGTCGCTATACACATAATAGTGTTGAAAAATTAAAATTTATTTGAGACCATACCTGTTATCATTAAATTTATCTAAATAGAATTAACCATCACGCCGTCTCTCTGAAGTGCAGAATGTATAAAACACTACACTGTTCTTTCCCGACATACTTCTCTCGCTTTATTAGCGTTCTTCTTCTTCTTTTGGTGCCGTGCCAGGTCTCCCCAACGTTGGCAATCACTACAGCAAAGGTATTCGCCATAGTGATTCCTGGAAAAATGTGACCAGAGTGGTTTCCCGTTGCCTTCTCTGGTATATTTTTCTGTCGGGGTTACCTTCCCTTAGCTGGTTGGATCTGGTTTGGAGGCGCCAGAAACTCGCCTTTCACCCCCTCGTTATCTGCTGTGATCACACGGTTATGAGTGTGATCCCATTGCCCGGGGTTCGCGACAGGGACGCTTACGAGTTGGACTAGTCAGTAGTGTTGCCGTTGGAATGCAACTGGGCGTTTCGCAGCATTTTATAGAATCACACCCTCCAGCAAGATGTGACTCGCCGCGACCCTACTGACAATTCGAACCCCTATTAGCTTTAAAATCTATAATTGATGTCGTGCGTTAGTTTTGAAATGACGTACTTCGTATAATCGAAAACTCAGCATGAAATACAATTATTACATTATATTTCATTCAGTGGCGTAAAGTAAGCCCGTTAAGCTAAGTTATAATTGATGACTCGTGGGTAGGTACTGTTATTGAAATTCTATTATTTCTTACTTACCGCAGACAATCAAACAAAATGTATGTTTATCCATGACTGAATTACATTAGAGAAATATTCCTTCTCGTATTTTATATAGGTACTTGTATTAACAACGATATACTCTTGAATGGTTAATGAAATATGTTGATTTTACCCATAAAGCTGTATCAATTTTGTACGTAAATGAATATTACGTAAATTGGATATTATTTGAATATAATGGCCTCATATTCAAAATTAACCGTATTTTTATATGCATAAATAACCATTAAACACGATTTCTCCTTCTTCTTTGAGTGCCATGTCAGGTTTCTCCGACGTCGACTATCACCCTTGCGTAGGTCTCTCTGTTATATGCCAGACGAAACAACTCACCACTCCTCGAACTCCGGTTCATTAAGTTTTTATGAACATGAAAACTTTATTATTGCCCTATTTTATCACTTTTAAATGTATTTCCCTGGCTTGATTCGAAGATAAAATAACTTTAGCATCGGAAGAACTAAAAAATATTTTAAATCGTAAATCAAATCAAATCAACTCAAATCAAATCAGTTTATTTTCTCAAAAGATATTACAAACAATTTTTATAGTTTAAAACAGATATTGAGAACAAGTATATTACCAGTAACGCATGAGATATGGTTCGACATTAGGAAAACAAGATACTCTCCAAAAAGTCCAATCATTAAGGTCTATATTCGCATGTCCTACGAAATTTATTAATTTTAATGTTCATTGGAGGTCGATTCGTAACAAAAGTATTACCATAGCAACCACCGGAGTACAATTAATAAATATTGAAGTTTTTTTTGCGATCTGATAGGTATTTACAAAGAAATCTAAGCACACAATAACGCACATTCGCGTTTATTTAAATAGGTAAAGAACCAAAGTTGTGTAATGTGAAAACTAATATTAAACATAATATAAGGGACAAAACATATCATGTGAATAATGAGTTAATATCGTCAAACTCCAGATTAAATAAGTAATACAAATGAATGTTGGTTTTCTAGAAAAATTATAAACATATTTGATGGGAATGACATGTGTTTCCGATTTAAGGCATTTTGGATTGTACATGTCACATTTGATAATGAGTTAGAGAGGCGAAATGTGTTATTGCAAGAAGACATCTAAAAATCAGACATTTTCATTTGATATTATATATTTTAAAATGTTTTTTTTAATTGCTCATTTGTGGGAAATTTATTATATTATTTATTAAACTCATGGTATTGCAGTCTAATTAGTCTAAAACACACTTTAGAATTGAAATATGGTGTTGTTTATTTTCCAATTAAATATTAAATATCACTTCATGTTTCGGAGAAGACCTCCATCTTCAGGTGCAATTAATAATAAACAACTGCAGTAAATCAAACAAACTGGAATCTTTGGAAATCCTCAAGTCGGTAAAATTGCGAGAAAACATCATTAATAATCAGATTCCTCAATTTACTCTTTTCTCCTTAAATACCCTTTCTACTTTCAGTCTTCCAATTAATTGGATACTTAATATCTTAAAATGTTCGTATGAAGCTCACTTTGTGGTAAGGCATTTTAATTATTTTTTTTTTTTTATATTTAAAATAAAATAAAATAAAAACATTGCACTTGGTTTTTCTCCACTATGCGGTTATTTTAATTTCCGACTAGTTTCGCTTGTACCCAAGCTTCCTCAGGACTTCCTAATATGTGTTATTACGAAGCCCTGAGGAAGCTTGGTTACAAGCGAAACTAGTCGGCAGTTAAAATAACCGCATAGTGGAGAAAAACCAAGTGCAGCGTTTTTATTTTATTTTATTTTAAATATAAATAATACATGTTTAAATATATATTTTAACAAAGTAATACAATAAAACAAAACTGTAGTCAATAAATAAGTAATAAATAGTTTTATTAACATATAAAAGATCTAGTTATACGTATATTTCACTTTACATATCATTATGATCATTTTCTAGAAATACAAATAATATCTGTATGCCGAGTATTTTAGTAAACAACGGGGAAAGCTTTTTATGAAAAAGCGTTGAAAGGAGATGTTCTGTATTTTCACAGAGACGCATTTACAAACATGCCTAACAAAAAATATACACGGCGGACAGTTTGTTGATTTTCGTGTCTGCTGCCCTCGATCTGATGTAATTACACCCCATTTAATGCCCGGTCGCAGCAAAAATAGTAAATTAAAACCACGACGAAAATTGTTTAACTAAAATCTGACGAAACACAGAAGTACGGCTAAAGTTTTTATATCTCTGTGAAAGCGCTTCTTAAAGAGAAAACTTCAAAGATTTGATAATAAACTCGGGATGCCTTTGAAATAAATATATTTTCTAGAGTGCCCCCCGTTACAAAGACATCACGTCTGTCGGAACAATCGATTAGGAGCTATCTACTTGATTAAATACTTAGAAGTTGTTCAGAAAGATTGAGTAGTGTACAAAATACACCGAACAATGAAACGAACAGTCAGACAACCACATACATTTGAACTTACGTGTATGTATACATTCTCCCTCTCACTTGTGTGTGTCTGTCCAAATTATCCGAAAGATGGCGAGATTTACCAATGCTTATTACCCGAGAAATATTCTGCACAGAGTGAACCTACGAAGCACAAATCTGATTGATTTATTTAGCTTTTTGTTTTAAAGTTTATTTTGTTTATACCGTACCCGAAGGACGGTTGCGGCTTGCTGGACAGGTGCTTCCAATACCCGCGGCGGGACGCGCGGGACTGCGGCTGCCAGTTCGCCCTGCTGCACCGCGCGGACGCCGACAGCTGCAGCTAGCCCTCGGGCCGCGGGCCGCGCCTGGAGCCCTGCGCGGACTGCGAGCTCTACGGGCCGCTCACGGATAGCTACGACCTCAGCGAGCCAATGCTGCAGGACGAGTCCCCCGAGGCCGCACCCCCGCCGCCCCCCGAGGAGCGACCCCCGACGTGGGCAACTAGATCCAAAATCGAATTTAAAAAACGCGCTGATAGCGTCGAAAACGAGCGGGAGAAACGAAAAGCCCAGTGGGCTTCTAGAAGATCCAAGACGGAGGTGAAGAATCGATCCGATAGTATCGATAACGAGGAAGAGCAACGCAATATTCACTTAGCGAATCACAGATCTAAATTAGAGTATAGAAGACGCTTGGAAAGGGCCATGACTGAGAGGCGGCTGGAGCGGGCGTTGACTGAGAGACGTCTAGAGAGAGCGATGACTGAAAACCGCGCCGACGCTCGCGGGATGCGCTCCGAAACCAAAACATCCAAGCTGAGCAACGAGTTCAGGAGGAAGCGGCTCACCAGGGGGTTCACCGTTCAGCCTAGGTTCGATTTCAACCGCCCGGAGAGAGGAGGCACCCTGGACGCGGACCCCGGGCTGTCGTTCCTGGAGAGGGAGCTGCAGCTCCCGCGGCTGGGCCAGGAGTTCAGCCGGCTGCGGCAGATGCGCGAGATGAGGAAGAAGAAGCTGGAGTACCAGCACGTGCCGTGCGGGGAGTGCGACGTGCACTGCGAGCGCTGCCAGCGCCGCTGCTGCGGGGACTGCCAGCACCCGGAGGGCCGGCACCAAGTAAGTGCCGCGGCTCGCACCTCACGCACCGCGGCTGTCACTTGCCTTGCGCCACTTGTCCAATGTCTGCTTCGGGTCTCCGTCACGCCTCTTCAATTTGTCTTGTCTTGTCACCTTCTAGCCTCTTGACTCCCAAGCTCTCAACCTTATTTTAAGAAGATCTACTGTACCCGAGGTTCACCAGAAACAAAAGAAATATTCACAATTATTGCATTTTAGTTTAAATATATTTTCAACCACATATTAATTATTAACCTTGACCAGTATATTTTGAAATAAACTTAGTATACAACCATGAACTTAAGTATGCATAATGCGTTTTACGTTACAAGAAGATATTTATTAGAAACTTTTAAATGAAGCTCCTCGTTGGTTTTGATCACAAATATGGATCCACCACTCAAAGTGATGGCGAATATAGAGGAAGTATATCTATGTAATTTATAATTAATACGAATGAAAAGTCAGTTTTCTAGAAGTTTATTATATTTTAAGGGAATGACATGTTTCGCCTCGTCACATTTGATAATGCCTTAGAAGGGCGAAACATGTCATTCCCATAAAATATAATAAAACTTCTAGAAAACTGATGTTTTCATTCATATTAATTATTTAATATGGAGTTTTACATCATTGTTCAGGAAACAATAAATATATAATTTATATTTATTTGATAGAATTTGTGGCCTTCACCATTATGTATGGAATACATCGTAATTATAAAGAATATGTATTCCATAAATAAAATATTAAATATAGTTTCATTGAGAATATATTTCTAATAATACCGTCTGAAATATAAAATCCACCTGTATAATTTTTTATATTTATTCACAAACGTAGAACTTTCTCAATATTGTCAAAGAGATAATACTCCATATCATATCAGATACATTGAAATTCGCGTTTAAAATAGCTATACTTTGTTATAATATTAATGACTTTGCAAAACACGAATTCTGAAAAATCTTAATTTATTCAAAGTTATACACATTTAATATATTCGTTTTGTATTTGCCTTGATTAAGCTTTCCTTACTAACAAAACAAGTGGTAATATATGGTTGAAATAAGGAGTAAACCTGGACGCATTGAACTTAACCATGACCACTAAGGCAAATCTTAAAACATAAAAAAGGAAAGTTAAAATCATTCGCAAAAACATTTTTTCTATATATAAGTATGTATCTACATATTTTTGAACGATCAACCGCTTTTTTAGATTGAACAGTGAGCTTCACATTTGATAATAATTTCACCAGGAAAGCTTTGGCTGCTATGAGCACCTTTTGTGAACTTAAATAGATGGCACTCTGTAACATAATCACGTGTGTTGTTGGTTTTGTTTTTTCATTGAAGAATCACATGCTTTTGAATTGACTTTTATATTTAAATTATTATGTATTTGTAAAATTCTTCTAGATGAAAATTTATTTACAGAAAATTCATAAGATGGACAATACAGGTTTTTATGAAAGATAACATTAGTACTGAATAGTTCTCCGACTTCAAAAGATTTTTTTTATATATTCTCTGAAGGCTAATCCGTCTTGCTTATTTAGAGTTTGGTCCATTAGAGTTTCTTCACTAAACAGACCAGATGATCGATTGAACATCTTTTGTAAACAGACAAAAAGTAAATGGGATATTACACACTTTTACCGTATTGACGTATTATCGGAACGAATTCTTGGTATTTTTTTTAGTTCAATATTAATTTTAAGTCGAGACTATTTTTTCAAGAAGTTTTATGTTTTTATTCTTCTTCGTGTCAACAATTAGATTATCTTCTTCTTGCTTAGCCATTTCTCCACTGCTGGATGAAGACCTCTTCAAGCGTTCTCCATTTTTCTCTGTCCTTGGCGACTATCATTCATATTTATTAATCGATGTATGATTAAGTGTATAGAATTCCATAATGATGTTATTAAAATAAACAAAAGTTGTTTAAAAATAGAAGAACTAAAAATTCTCTAAATGATATGAAATATTCACGACACGTGTTTCGTCTTATGAGGACATCTTCGAGTGTGCAGACTTAAATATAATGTGTTACTTATATAGACTTTGGTGAGACAGTAGACACTTGTGTTACTTATAGAATAGAATAGAATATTTCATATCTTTTATAGAATTTTTAGTTCTTCTATTTTTAAACAACTTTTGTTTATTTTAATAACATCACCATTCATATTCTTCTTTTGACTGGAATAAGGTCGTCAGCTCACGATTTTGGGGTCGACCGATACTTCTTTCTTCCTCACATGGTCTCTACTTCAATCTTCAAAAACGAGATAATATTATAATATAATATAAATTGTATGGATACCCTTAAAAGGTCTCAGTTTACTTGCCATTGTGGCAAAAGTTTGTTCGCTTCAATGCTATTTCCAAGTGCACCGGGTATTATAGTTTTATATTTTTAGTAATACCACAGAAGCTAAGATGGCAGTGCATAATGGTGATCTTGTGCCAACCCTTATGTTTGGAAGTGAAGCATGGAACTGCAGTATTTCTCGTTATGGAGAATGTGTTCCGAGTATAGCTTCTTTCTAATCTTAACAAAAGACTACAATTCTCTTTCCATTCTGGCTCTATGTAGCACCTCATTGTTTGTGATCATGTCATTCCATGGGATCCTCTATATTCTGTGATGGAGCCAATGGACTGCTTAGAATAAAATAGGAGTATTTAATTTCTTCGAAATTGTTAATAAAATGTTCGTTTTTTTATACACACACTTCCAAATAATTCTTTCTTTAATTGTCGTATGACTATTTTCGTTCGATAATCCATTCTACTACCGATACTTATATCTTGTTTAACGGACTGTTTATTATACCATTTAAATATTATATCGTATTCTGAAAAGGAAATTAATTTCTCATTAGTTGTGAAGAACTGTTTTGTTTACTGCCAGAACATTCAAGTAATCGTTATTGAGAAATCGCATAAATCATTTCACTTCCGAATATTAATGTCCCCGTGAACTCCCCCACGTAGTGAACACGTGTAGAGGGTGATATATCGATTTAAGATGGCAGGAATTAATCCTAAAATATAGTTAAGTTTTCATATTGGAAAAGTTGTGACATGAAAAACGACTAACAAATATTTAACGTACTTGTCTATGAGCAAACTAAACTAACTTAAAAGTTCTTTGGGTTAAATTAAAATAGATAACTTTTAATGCAGCAAAATGTGATTAAAAATTGCATGATTCATTTTATTTATATGTACTCGTATATGTATTCATAAGACATGAAGTGTAAAGTTAAAATTTTTGTTTATCTTTGTCTCATAATTTAGAGTGATAGATTGTTTTAAATACGTTTATTTTATGAAGATTGGATTTAAGCTTTTAGCAGATCTTTTTATTAACGCAATGTGAAAGGCTACCGCCATTAACGTATTGCTACGTTTATTTTAATGCCTATTGGTGGCGATGAGGTTCGCAACCCATCACACCGCGTCTCCCGCGGGGCGAAAAGAGAAGGATGGAGTGCCGCATCAGTAAAAGTGTGACAGTCCATTCTTTCTGCCTACCGTTTCGGGGAAACGGCGTGATGGTTAGTTAGTTAGTTATGAATTTTTAGAATTTTCCCAGAAAGATTCCCAGAGTTTTCATTTAAAACATTTTTATGATGAAAAACATACAATAAACTAGTATATTAAGTTACTATAAATTTTTTTTAAATAAACGCGAATGTTTTGTTGGTTTTACGGATATTTTTATTTTTATAAAAATATACATATTAGTGACAAATTTCTTTCGCAATGCGAGAGCTTCTCAAACTCATGTTAGTTTAACTAAAGTTAGTTTTAAAATGCCCTCATTTATGTATTATATTTATATGTAAATAAAAATCTCTGAAAACCAACAAAACAATCGCATTAATATTATAATTTATAATGGAGTTTTGCAAAATAAAAACATCAATCATCAATAAGCGACCTTTCAAGATAAAATTTATTCGTTAAATTATTGAAAATGATTGTAGTCAAATTATATCTTCATTTTCTCGATGTAGAAAATATGAGAGATAAAGAAACGAAAGACAAATGTCACATAGAATTTTATTAAAACACGAAGGCATATTGAGCGGCTACTCGAGCGATGTAGGCGAGATCCCGAATATGCTCGCCACATGTTTCAACGCCGCGAGTGTTTCAACGGCGCGAGTGCCCAGTAGTGAATTGTGTTCTCTAGCAGTGATTTATGAGGGGAACAGCTACAAACTATCCAAACTCTCCGACTAATAGTGATCCTTCATTATATGTGCCATATTACGCATCCTCAGGTGGCAGTTATGGGAGTGATAAGGGGAAAAAATAATACCGTTCGCGAACCGCATAGGTTGGAGACGAAAACTCCGTTAACAAACCCCTATCTGCAGGCTTCTTCGACATCTTCGGAGTAGAGGCTGCAGATGGTGCTGTGTACCTGGGCAGGGGTCTACAGTAGAGATGACGCCGGAAGAACTACGATAACGTGGTCAACGGCGGCTCTCGGCACTACCAGGTAGTGCACTGTCTTGGCGTCAGGTGGTAACCGGCCGTAAAATATATAAACCACACAAATCCTTTAACTACGAAAATGCAAAACATAAGACATCACGAAACGACCAGGGCGTCCCCCTCAAGCGACGATCAAGCCTCAAACGAGTACAATGTGAAACAACGAAACTCAAACAACAAGAATATGAAACATTCTCAAAACAAACAAACTCAAATCCTGAAAGAACGAATATTAGATGGACAAAGAATTAGATTTGCTACATGGAATTTAGGTTCCTTAACTGGACGCAGCAACGAACTTAGTGATATTCTACATAAAAGACAAATAAATATCTGTTGTATACAGGAGACGAAATGGAAAGGTGCTAAATCTAGAGAGATCGGATTCGGATACAAACTTATATATTACGGCTTGGAGAGCAAACGTAATGGGATTGCTATTGTTCTGGATAACATATTCCGAGACAGAATTGTAAATGTGGATAGAAAGAGTGACCGCGTAATGTCAGTTAAGTTGGCTATGGATAATCAACCACCAATGAACGTGGTTTCTGCGTACGCACCGCAGACTGGATGCACAGAAGAGGAAAAGCAAAATTTTTGGGATGACTTCGATGACCTGCTCCAGTCTATTCCTCTCGAGGAAACTACGTACATTGGAGGTGACTTAAATGGACATGTGGGCATGACCACCACAACTTACAATGAAATTCACGGCGGTATGGGATATGGCTCACCAAATGCACAGGGAGAGGATATTCTAAACTTTGCCTTTTCCCATAATATGGCCATTGTGAATACATTCTTTAAAAAGAAAGACGAACACCTGATAACCTACAAGTCATCTAAAAATTCTTCACAAATTGATTTTATCCTGGCAAACAGAACATTACTAAAACATTTTAAAGACTGTAAGGTAATTCCAGGAGAAGCTTTGACCTCGCAACATCGTCTTTTGGTATCAGTATTCCAACTGCCTAAAAAGTTGAAAATAAAAATAGATAGAACTCCGAGAGTTAAGTGGAAAGAGCTAAAGGGCCCAAAAGGAACTTGCTTGGCACAAGCTCTGATAAAATATCTTCAATCTGATTTGAATAGAACAATAAATGCCAATGATATGTGGTCAGACTTTGAAAAGATTTGCATACGGGAAGCCATTAGCAACCTAGGGGTGGCTAAGGGAGGAGTCAGCACTAATAAAAACACAAAGTGGTGGAACGATTCGGTGAAAGCGGAAATAAGCCTAAAGAAGAAAATGTTTAAACAATGGCAATTAACCAAACTAGAAGCAGATCTCGTGAACTATAAAGCCCAAAAAACAAAAACGAAACGGATGGTAGCTCAGGCTAAAGCTGAAGAAAATAAAATTTTCTACGAAGACCTCGAAAATGCCAAGTACGAAAGCGAAATCCATAGAATTGCAAAAAATCGATACCAAGCTACAAAGGACATTGTAATGAATAAATACATAAAGGATGCAAATGGTAAAATTTTAACCTCAAACGGGGATATAAACGCTAGGTGGAATGAATACTACAAAGCGCTTCTGAACGAAGAATTCCCTAGAAACCCTAAACAAGAAGAACTACCAACAGTGGGTCCCATTCCGGAAGTGTCAAAAGAGGAAGTGAAATTAGCCATAGCAAAAATGAAAAACAACAAAGCGGCTGGCCCGGATGCAGTCCCAGTCGAGATCTGGAAAATAACTGGTGATGTTGGAATTACTTGGCTTACTTTGTTATTTAACAATATTGTCAACTCTGGCCAGATCCCGGAGTCATGGCGACATAGCTATCTAACTCCTTTCTACAAAAACAAAGGCGACGCAAGCGAATGTGGAAATTATCGCGGAATAAAATTGACCTCACACACCTTGAAGGTATGGGAAAAGATTATAAATGAGCGCCTCCAAAAGCTCTCCTCATTAACAGAAAACCAATTTGGTTTTACGGGAGGTAAATCTACCACAGATGCCATTCAAGCTATAAGGATAGTGATGGAGAAATATAGAACAAACCGCAAAAATCTTCACCTACTGTTCATAGATTTGGAGAAGGCCTTTGACCGTGTCCCACGCAAGCTGGTGTGGCAGGCTGCGAGATTCCAGGGCATCCCGGAATACTACATTCAACTGCTCCAAGACATGTATTGCCAAATAACAACAAGAGTCAAAAGTCCCGCAGGCATCAGCGAACCTTTTGCGGTGGAGGTCGGAGTCCATCAGGGTTCAGCCCTGAGCCCTTTCCTTTTTAACATAGTTATGGACTACCTGACCAGGAATATACAGCAGTCTGTACCGTGGTGCATTCTCTACGCAGACGACATAGTTTTGATTGCGGACTCGGCAGAACAATTGCAAGTTACATTGAATGAGTGGGCAGATGCCTTAGAGTGTAATGGACTACGCATTAGCAGGAGTAAAACCGAATATTTAGAATGTGAATATGAGGACATCGCTACAGATTTGGCTCATGAAAACACAATTCACATTGGCAATACTCCAGTTAACAAGGTGTCCCAATTCAAGTATCTCGGGTCGGTCCTTACTGCGGACGCCAACGTAGACACTGATGTCAAACACAGGACAAACACCGCCTGGCTCAAGTGGAGGTCTCTATCAGGTGTCCTGTGTGATCCAAAAATTCCAATCAGAACTAAGGGCAGAGTCTATAAGACGAGTCTATGAGGCCCGCCATGCTATATGGAGCAGAGTGCTGGACCAACAAAAAAGTCCACGAAAGTCGAGTCCACGCTGCCGAGATGAAAATGTTGAGGTGGGCAGGAGGCGTCACAAGGCTGGACCACGTTAGGAACGAATACGTGAGGGGTAGCTTTAAGGTTGCCCCAATAACGGAAAAATTAAGAGAATCTCGACTCCGGTGGTACGGTCATGTGATGCGAAGAGACAGCGAGCACATTGTCCAAAAAGCCCTCAGCATTCCCACAAAACCAAGAAGAAGAGGTCGCCCAATGGCAACATGGTGGGCCAACATGGAAAAGGAGCTCCAACGCGAGAACCTGACAGTGGAAATGAGTGAAAATAGGAAAGTTTGGCGTTTTCGTACGAGGAGGGCCGACCCCAGATGATGGGAAATGGCAAAGAGAAAGAAGAAGACGAAGGCATATTGAGGTTTATATCGTTTTCCTCTAATGTCTTTAAAGCAGAAAATCTTTTTCTTCTCAGTCATACTCCTCATGATTGAAGGCCGTGTCCATCCTCTAAGCCATTGACCATGGCACGCCATGCGCTCCTATCACCCGTCAGTCTCCAGGCTGCAGCTAATGAGAGACCAGTCAGATCCCTGATTTGATCGGACCAGCGGCTTGGTGGTCGTCCTTGTGGTCGCCTTCCCTTCACTTTGCCCATGATGGTGAGCTTTTCAAGGTTGTCCTGGAAACCAGAAAATATATTACATATATTAGCAAAAAACTGCTTATTAACTGGTACGATTATCTAGAACGTATTTTTCAATTTCAAAATAAATAAAATGTAGCGTTGAAAAAAGAAATATCAAAATATCAGCCGACGTATAGTACACTGTGGCTCTATTTTATGTCTATACGCTTTCTATGTCTCTATCCTGGCAGCACACGAACTTTAACATTAAACAAACTCCGACACAAGCATCAATCAATAACCTGACATTTTTACTATTACGGAATAATATTGAGTTCCAAAAATGAAAGCGAAAATCGTATGGGAAAATGTTGTTTATCAAAACTGATAGAGTGGAGAAAACTGGACGTTTTTCGTGTTTTAAGAATATGGGCTATTTCGTGGGTTTTATAAAAAAAACTTATCTGAAGATAAGTTGTTGAAACTACCAGCATCAAAATTGGGTTTAGGAATAAGAGATTTAAAAATACTTCTGGTATTTATTTGAATATTTTTAAAAAACGCTTTATAATAACGCGATTCCTTATTTTTTTAACCAACCTATCAGGGTTGTGTAAATTTTTTTTTTCAGAAAAAACTATCATTAATACACACCTGATGATGTCAACATAGGTTGATGAAACAGCTGTCGCGTAAAATAAAATACAATTGTGATACAAAAAACAAGTTATTTAATAACTGTTAATAAAAAAACTTTGTTTTTATATCACAATTGTATTTTATTTTACGACAGCTGTTTCATCAACCAATGTTGACATCATCAGGTGTTACAATAATTTGATGCATTATTTTAATTTAATACAGCTGTCGTAAAATAAAATACAATTGTGATATAAAAACAATGTTTTTTCATTAACTTTTATAACATGTTAAAGTATCATAGTGTTTCGGCCAAAACAATGGACTAAAGTTATTCAATTTAACAGTTTAACATATTATTTAAACTCAATTACTATGTATGACATTAAAGCTATTGATTTTCATAACATGTCGGACCTAGGAGCAATTATATCTCCATTTTTATTATCAGATGAATTCTACCAGAGCGATGAAGGAGTGAGATTTTTTTTTTTCACATTGTCAACACCGGGAATCAAACTCGGGACCTTTGGTGTGCAGTCATAGCTGTTATTACCCTACCACGAAGGCTTATATCATACATTATTCAAGCACTTCTTTTTGCCTTCAATACTTGGAGCCAGCTCTTATGAAGTGATTACTGTTCTTGAACTTTTTAGTACAATATACTCGTATAGGATTACATATACACTCACAATATCGGTGTAATGAAATACGGTATTAACTAAACTTTCTTCGCAGTATGTTGGCAGATTACCCGGAGTTTAGTGAGATAACGCCATCTATCTTTGGGTTCCTAAACATAACATTAAGACTTTGCTAATTTATAATTTTATTACTTTTTAGTCTGGTACCAAGATGTACCACCATATAAGTTTTTCGCGCAAAAACTTCGAAATATCATTAACCGCATTTTCATAACTACACGACTTGTTTCAAAACTAACTAACTAACCATCTCGCCAGTTTTCCGGAGGAGTAGGCAGAGAGGATGGATCGCCACACTGCTCTGCCCTGGCATACCTCTGGAGCTTCCTCTACATTCATACATCGTACCATGCACGCACGTCGATTATTCCGACTTCGAATGTGGCCGCATTTTAGTAATTGATTAATTTGGCCATGCCATGTTTTCCTCGGTCGTCCTCGGCTTCTTTTTCCACTCACGCTGCTTGTGTACAAGTTTTTAACCATTCTAATCTCATCCATTCGTTCCATATGTCCAAACCATCTCAGGGATCCTTTTTTAATTTTATCCATGATGCAGTCATCTGCCTTACATTTTAACCTTAATATTATAATAGTTCGACAAAAGTTTCATTGTATTTAGGATTTTATTCTCTAACACAAAGATTCTTAATGCAAAATATGCAAAATAATATTTAAACATAAAAATATTAAAAGAAAATTAAAAAAAAAAAGAGATCAAACCCCAAAATATTTTAAAGTATTACTTACGTATACAATGCTTACAATGTTAAATAAAACAACTATATTACTATTTGAAAGATAATTTTTTTTGACGAACCTTAGGCGTTCTTCTTCTCCTTCAAGTGCCCTGTCGGGTTCCCCCAACGTTGGCGATCATCTCGGCGTACTGTCCCTGTCCTGCACCGCTCGGAACAGCTCCTCCACACTTTGACAGATGTCCGGATGCCGTGGAAATTTGTCTCCTACCGGGCCCTCGGCGTCCCTCAATTTTCCCCTCCAATATCAGTTGGAGAAGGTGGTACTTTTCCCCATGCAGTATCCCCTAAGGCGTTAACTCTTTAGAATTCCATAACGACGATTTTTTTATAAATTAAAACACAGTTTAAACTATATTCAGTTTATATCGTTTTTCCGATGATAAAGGTGTAAAGAAAAATGAATTGAAAAATGGAAAAAACTGTGTTTTTATTAATAAAAAATTATATTATTGAAGAATAATTCTTCTTGAAGTTTACTTTGTGTTGATATTTTAAATAATATATATATATTTTTTTTAATTTGTACAAAAGTGTTGTTATACATAAAAAAAGTTTTTTTTAAAAACATTATAATAAAAAATTCGTCATTTAATTTTTATTTATTTTAAATAATTTACTTTCTGCATCATTTTAATCCAAAATACAATTTATCATATTCATGATTATTTTACACGACATTCTCAATCACATTTCATCGAGGGTGTGTTCCAATATTTGAAATTACACCCTTGAAAAATATACAAAGTCGGTCAAAGCTTCCTGCGCAATGGCAAGGTAATATGAGAGATAAGGGCCTTTTATAGCCATTCTTGCGTAACTATCTTGCAATTGACGCGAAGATAAAGGAGAAAATCTCGTTCCATTTAATCTCCAATGTCATCTTCTTTTATTGGCGCCTATCAGGTCCCCCAAATTTGGCGCTTAATGCAGCGAAAGCATCTCTGTCCTGCACTGGAACAGGTTTTCAACTATTCTCATCCCTGTCCAATCCCCTATATTCCGCAATTATCAGCTGAAGGAGGTATCACCTGAATCAAATATGAGACCACGATGAACAATAGTTCTCTATTGGCTCCGACTCTTTGTAGTACATCTGCATTACTGACCTTATCGGTTCACGGTATACGGAGCATTCTGCGGTTTATCCATATTACCACTCCAACCGATGATTACATGCACTTTCAGAGTCCAAGTTTCACAGCCATATAGTAAAACAGACCATATATAATAATAACGATTCTTTGTCGGAGTTTCAGGTTTAGATTATCGTTTAAAAAAAAGTTCTCATTTTTCAAATTCAGCACGTGCAATATCAATTGTGCATTTATTTAAATATCCGGCCAAGCGTTTAAAGTTCTATTATTTTTTTTTTAATCAAAATATCATGTTGTTTGATATTATGTTCGCTTGATGACAAATTCTTATTAAAACGTATAGTTTTTTTTTTTTTTAGTATTATAAATAAAAGCATTTTTAAGTACTCTGAAATCTACGAGAGGCGATATGGATTGTAATATTTCACACGGCCGAAATTACAAAAGAAAATTATTGCTTTAGACTGTTCGTGTCATAAAGAAGCGCCTCAAATGGGAGGGAGCTTTTTTAATTTCGCCTTTATTTGGCAAGTACCTACTGTGAAATATCACTGCTATTAAAACAAACCATGCATCACATGTTACGTAGACGAGTCCGAATTATTTGGTTTAGTTTTTAAAAACGTTCTTTATTTAAAAAAATCCCATTAGAGATTACGTTTTTGGTAGTATTTCAAACAATAAAACATTTCTTAAACCCTTAACGAACCGTGTTCAAAACAAAACGCTCGCTCCCATGTGGTCAATTCAGTTTACCGCTAACTTTATCTATAAATATCAAGCATATGACTCGATGAATCAAAATTTAATTTATGTCATCTTGTAGGAAATTTCATTAGGAATAGATCGATATCTATAACATACATGGATTATTTGAAAAACATATCATTATTAATTTTTTTCTGGAACCATGCGATTTCTGATATGTAATGCGTCATAGCATACGGGCGACTGGACATACGGGTATATACTTGTCTTGCGGCCGGCGGCCGGCGGGGCGAAACTCTACGAGATTTTACGTATGATAAAGGCACCTAGGCAAAATGTATAGTACGTTCAAGACAACGAGTACGTATTAATATTTGTCCCTTTTGGTAAAGTGTTAATATTTTCACAGTTCTGATATTATTAAGTTGCATGCTGCGTTTTCATCCACAGTCTCTATTATTACGTATCTATTGAAAAGGCCAGACATATAATTTATAATACGTTCAAAACAGCGAGTAAGTATTTGTCACTTTTGATAAAGTTGTAAATATTAGCAAAACAAATTCTACCTTAACACGAATGAAGGTGAGGGCAGTCTTAGAAAAATTTTTTTTTTGGGATGAAGGAAGTAATTTTTTGCTTTTTTTTTTATTACGAAATATTGAGAACACTTCAATGGAGGATTACAATTTTTTTTATAATATAAGGGTCCATAGGTTTTAAGAAAATCAACTTTAAATTGGCAGTGGAAACTCAATTGACCACATGGCAACGCGACGGTTAACTTAATTGATTACTTAATTCATCTATTGTTTTGGCCCGACATTATTAAAATGTTTCAATTAAACAATGTTATAACGTTTCACGGTTTATTTAAAAAAGTTTATCGCGACAGATGTTTCGCCAACTTATGTAGGCATCATCAGGTGTTATAAAAAACTCAATTATTTGTTTGTATACTGCAAACATAGGTTGGCGATACAGCTGTCGTGAGCAACTCACTTTCATAAATCCTGATACGTAATAGAAGTGTTTTAATTTTAGGGATTCTATATATTGTAATATACGAGTATTAAGATGATTATATTGTAATATAATTATCTTAAAATTACATAGAAAAATACAATAACAACCATCACGCCATTTCTCCGAATGGGTAGGCAGAGATAATTGACCACCGCACTACTCTTTCTTGACTCACCCTTTTCTAGCTTGCTCCACATTCATATGGCGAGTTATACATATACGTCAATTCTTCCGACTTCTAATATAACCGACTTTTAAACTTTAATTAATTTGGTCATATTTTTATCGGTTTTCCTTGACTCCTCAATCCATTAACATCGTTAATTTATACTTTCTTAACCATACTTTCGAAGTTCTAGAATAACTCTTTGCGTCTATAAGAATATTCATTATGTTTACCGCGTTTCATTAAAACACACTTCAAACTCGTGATAAATCCCAAAATCCTATTTCGCTTAAGATTTCGTTTCGCAAAACAATTTTCTTAGGCGCCATCAGTGCTGGATTAGCCATATAGCAGAAGTAGCAAGTGCAACGGGCCTGCATTTCTGGAGGTTCTGCGCCTATAGAAGAAAATGTTTAACTTGAAAGATTTTCTGAAAAAAAAAAAAAATTCTCATTAGTGCAACAGTTTATTGTACGGATTATCCATTATTTCTGTCTACTCTTTCAGAGAGACGGCGTGATGGTTAGTTAGTTAGATAGTAATCTTCTTCTTCTTCAAGCGCCCTGTCAAGTCCCTCCAACGTTGGCGATCACCTCGGCGAACCTGTCCCTGTCCTGCACCGCTCGGAACAGCTCCTCCACACTTCGAATGCCGGTCTCCTCCCTCATGTTTCGCAGCCAGGACATTTGTCTCCTTCCGGGCCCTCCGCGTCCCTCAATCTTCCCCTCCAGTATCAGCTGGAGAAGGTGGTATTTTTCCCTTGCAGTATATGACCCAGATGTGAAATTTTCCGAACCTTGATAGTTGATAACAGTTCCCTGTCAACTATAGCTCGCCTCAGGACTTCGGAATTGGTAACCATGTCTGTCCATAGAATTCTGACCATTCGGCGATGAAGCCACATTTCAAATGCTTCCAGTCTGTTCATTGAGTGGAATTTCAAGGTCCACGTTTCACATCTGTACAATAAAACAGACCACACATAGCATTTGATCATTCTCTGGCGGAGTTACAAGTTTATGTTATCATTGCAGAAGAGTGATTTCATTTTATTAAACGTATCTCTTGCTGCCTCAATTCAGCATTTTATCTCTACATCTAGGTCAAGAGATTGCGTAAGTATGCTGCCTAGGTATGAAAATTTTTCCAGCATTTCCACGTTACGGCCGTTCAAATGCAAAACTGACCAACTGTAGTCATGCCGTCCGAATGTCATTCATTTGGTTTTACTGACATTTATTGTTAGCCCCAATCTTTTGCCGGACTCGTCAACAAGATTAGATAGTAGTTTTGTTTTATTTTAGTATCATACAAAACACTCTTGGTAACATTTGGTATAGGTCCCGCGCTGGCTCAATCCGGTACTGGGCGTCATGCTCTGAAAATATACTTTCCTGTGCGATTCACCGAGACTGTGTCGACTACGAGATCACATTTCATCAAAGTTAAACAATGGGGAACGGAGGCTGCACGAGCCTGAATGCAATTCTAATGAGAGCCGCGCACAAGAGGTGCTCCAGTGGAAATTGCAGCGTCGCCAGACAGAACGGCCGTTACTTTGTAACGAAATACTTTAATACCGGAGGAGCGTCGCGGCGGAGGGCGGAAAGCTGAAAGCTTTAAATATTCAATTTGTAGTGAGACCCGCTTTATTTTAAATGACAAGACTACAATTTATATTAATATTACCTTCCGAGATCGTTTCCTCCTATTTACGAGTATTAATGTCACATTCAATAAATGTTACCAATATATGTAGACAAATACTGGATTCTACCCACTACCGGTTAATCATTTTAAGGGTTTATCATTTTTAATCATAGTAGCATATATACAACTTAATACATAGTAGCGGATTTATCATTTTTAATCATAGTAGCATATCGCACGTTGAAAACAAAAGTGATACTATCAAACACACAAAAATCTCAATTTTTCAGTACGGTCATTTCAAGTTTTTGTGAGGTCAATAACTTGACTGTGAGTAGAAATATATGTAATGTTGTTGTTTTATATATTAGTTTAGATATTATTCTATCAGAATCTAGTTGATTTTAATTAGGTTAATAAGCAGGCAAAACTTTGAATGACCGTACTGAAAAACTGAGATTTTTGTATAGTGTCACTTTTGTTTTCAACGTGCGATATATACAACTTCCAAAAATTTGTCAGACGTGGTGTGTTCGTAAGAAGGGCGGAATGGGGAATGTTGTTAAACGTGAAGCGATCGCTTAACCCAACCAATGACAGGTCATATGTCCTGTAAACGCCTCGACCACCATATTTTGTTTCCAAAAAACAATTTACATCTTCGTCTCTATTGAGATACAATCACCTTCAATGATTAATGCGAACGAAAACATCTGTTATATAGAAGTTTTATTATATTTTATGAGAATAATATGTTTCGTCTATCCAGGGCAATATCAAATTTGATTATGATAATCAAAGGATTTTACTGAAATCTCTTGATGGAAGTTCATTTTTAATAATATAATAATTAACTCAATAGAGACGAAGATGTAAAATATTACATCTTATCCCAATAGATGGCGCTAGTGTAGATTGAATTAAAATATATGAAATGTTTCTCAACATGTAGCATATAATATACAACTTTCAAAAATAATTGCCAGACGTGGTGTTCGTAAGAGGGGGCGGAATGGGGAATGTTGTATTACATAAAGCAATCGCTTTATCCAACCATGACAGGTCATAAGTCCTGTAAACGCCTCGACCACCATATTTTGTCTCCAAATAATTTACATCTTCGTCTCTATTGAGATGCAATTAATTCTTAAATTATTTTAAATAACCCTACACCAAAAATTAAGTGCATCATACGAAAGTACGTAGATTAATTTATGACCGAAAAATGTACCATCTAACTTAAATCCATTTACTTAGAACTTTCAAATAATTCCATTTTTGTTGACATTTTTCAGGGTATTCAATTACGACAAGTTTTATAGAACATTTGGTCAGAAACATGTTACTTCTATTTTCGCCATAATTTGTGTTGTAGATGCTTTATTTCTCTTTTTCTTTTTTATATACTTTGTTTATACAACACTTACATTTAAAAAAAAATAATTACATGGACATGTTTCGGACAACCAGTCCTTTTTCAGTGATACATATTATTTGTCAGATCATGTAAACAATTTTATAATATTTTAAATATGTATCTTTATAATATGTATCACTGAAGAAGGACTGGTGGTCCGAAACATGTCTATGTAATTTTTAAAAAAATTATGTAAGTGTTGTATATACAAAGTATATAAAAAAGAATAAGCGAAAGAAAAATGTTTCTTTAATTTAATTATTATTGTAGTATATTTTTTATCACACTACACATCACCTTAAAGTACTTACTAATTGAAAAAGTTATCGAGAAAAAGTTATATCGAACCCTTCTTACCTCTTTGGTGTCATCTATTATTAGTTTCCTCTAACTGTCAACGTGGCGTCTTTGAAACACTATATGAGAAACGAATTTATTTATTTATACCCTTTTTTGCAACTTTGTTATTCTTTGGGAAATGGATTTGATGTATAAACCTGTATGTGCGGGAAAACGATATAAGATAGAATGCCAAACGACGAAATAAGGAAAAAATATAAGGCAGATATAAGTTACACTTTGGGAATTTAAAAACTTTGTTTAAATCACCATTTAATAAAAAAATATTAAAATACACGACATGTTTCGGAGGATACCTCCATCTTCAGGTGTAAAAATATATGTTATAATTTTATATTTTATACTATCCTCCGAAACATGTAGTGTATTTAAATATTTTTTATTAAAAAATGGTTTAAACAAAGTATTTTAATTCCCAAAGTATATTACTATGGAATTCCACAGTGTTAATGCCTTAACTTTTAATAAGATGTAAGTTAAATTAAAAAAGGATCCCTGAGATGGTTGGGACATATGGAACGAATAGTTAGAATGGTTAAAATGTTGTATGCAAGTAGTGTAAGTGGATAGAGAAGCCGTGGAAGACCAAGGAAAACATGGCATGACCAAATTAATGAAATACTGAAAGGCGGTCACATTCTAAGTCAGAAAAATCGACGAGCGTGCATGTTACGATTTATGAATGTGGAGAAAGCTAGAGAGGTATGTCAGGACAGAACGGTGTGGCGGTCCATCTTCTCTCCCTACCCCTCCGGGGAAACTGCGCCATGGTTAGTTAGTTATTTAATTTACTTTGGGAATTAATAAAACATTGTTTAAACCACTTTTTGATAAATAAATAAAAAATATTAAAATTAAAATTAAAATACACGTCATGTTTCAGAGGATACCTCCATCTTCAGGTGTAAAAAAATGTAACAAAAACTAAACAAAGAAAAATAAATCGCATTTAAAATTCGATACAAAAATTAAAAATTAAGTTAATTTTTAATTTTGAATTTTTTGATCACATTTTAAATGCATTTTTTATTAGTCTTTCTTTGTTTAGTTAGTTATATTTTTTACACCTGAAGATGGAAGTATCCTCTGAAACATGTCGCGTATTTTTTTATAGTAAAAAAGTGGTTTAAACAATGTTTTATAATTCCCAAAGTAGATTACTATGGAATTCCACAGTGTTAATGCCTTAACATTCAATAAGTTATATAATTAGTTATAATCTTAATTGCACGTCTATTCTTAGAGAGCAATCAAACTGCTGAACATGATCGCTTTGGAGATCGACGTCTTTCATATTCGTAAAAGTACGTTCAGAAGACAAATACTCTTGACTTTGGAGAGAATTATGTATTCCTAATGTCGAACCATCTATCATGCGTTCCTGTTATTACATTTTTTTTTATGTTTTATCTGTTCTCAAAAGATGCCTTAAACTATAATTTAATTGTCGTTTGTAATATCTTTTGAGAAAATAAACTGATTTGATTTGATTGGATTTGATTATTAAACATTTTTTTTAAATAAACAAGGAAATAACATGAGCTTGATGAGCTGGTATATTTAGGTAGTATGTTTAGTATGTCAGGATAGAATGTGACGATGTGGAATCAATGTGGCGATCCATTCTTTCTGCCTACCCCACTGAGGCGGCGGATGGTTAGTTAGTTAGTTAGTTAGTAAGTAACAAGGAAAAATAGTCATTGAAGATAAAACATAGAAAAATGACAATAAGTTTTTAATGAATGTAAGAATAAAATTTAAGGAAGTAAACTACGTTACCTAGAAATTTGTTATATTTAATGCGGGTGAAAATGGGTTTAAAGTGGCCCTTGTGACCGAAAAGACGAGAGGGCCGTCTTCGATGGTATAACAAACGTAGCTCTACAACGGAACGCGGGAAGGAGAGGACAGAACCGACCCCTAATAAATGGGAAAGGACTAGGAGAAAAGAAGAAGACAAATGATCACATTTTTTTCGAAAGTGTAGGCAAAGAAGGTAGACCGCCTCACTTCTTGACATCGGCTTTTAATAAATGTATAATAATAATGTTACTTATTTAATTTTAAAAGGCTAATAAATTGTTATTGATAGCCAAACCTAGTTTCATGAAACATTAATCGACACATCTCGTAGTTCCACCACGACATACACAGTGTACTCCTGGGTACGTTATAGTGTGATCTTGGTGTCAAACTCGTGCCAAAACAAATTAGAAGTTTCAATAATTTCTCCCCCGCCCGGGGCTGGCGGATACACTTGAAAATTCACGACAGGAGAGGGCGGAACGGAAAGGTTGACAAATCTGAAGCGGCTCACGAGCCCTTCACAATGCCACCCCAACGCCCTCCCCAATCCACGCCTAAGTCTACCCCTACAAGGAAATCCAGCGAACCCGTGCAATTTACTTTATCCAGCGCATTTGCAATATTATATTATGATACGCTTATATTAAAAACAAATATAACAAACATCTTTATAACTTGGTCATAACTTTTGATAAGTATAAGGCGTTAACACTTTGGAATTCTTAATACGAATGAAAAAACTTATGTTTTTCTAGAAGTTTTATTAAATTTTTTTGGGGGTATGACATGTTTCGCCCTTCTAAGGCATTATCAAATTAAGGGCCTTAGTAGGGCGAAACATGTCATACCCCCAAAAAATTTAATAAAACTTCTAGAAAAACATAAGTTTTTTCATTCGTATTAATTATTTAATTTGGATTTTTACATCATTGTTCAAAATACAATAAATACTTTGGAATTCATTTATGGAAATGTTTCTCAACATAGTAGCATACATACATCTTAAAAAATAATTGTCAGACGTGGTGGTCGTAAGAAGATCGTAAGATCGCTTTATGTAATACAACATTCCGCAATGGGGAATGTTGTATTACATAAAGCGATCGCTTAACCCAACCAATGACAGGTCATAAGTCCTGTAAACGCCTCGACCACCATATTGTTTCCAAATAATTTACATATTCATCTCTATTAAGATACAATTAATTCTGAAAATAAAATAAAATGGTAAAAAATCATTTTAAAATGTACATTTAGTGAAAAACCACTGATGTTTGTTTCTTCGTCCGGTTTCGGCAGCTCGCTCCCATATTCTGGTAACTAAATATACGTACTAAATAATTAATACGAATGAAAACATCTGTTTACTGTTTACTGTTATTAATTGTATTTTATGTGAATGACATGCCTTAGACAGGCGAAACATGTCATTCACATAAAATATAACGAAAATTTTAGAAAACAGGCGTTTTCGTTTATATCAATTACTTTGAAATTGTGTAACTAATACGAATGAAAATGTCTGTTTTCTAGAAGTTTTATTATAAATCAGAATGACATGTTTCACATTGCTGCTACATTATCAAATTTATACATTCTACTAAATTTAATTCTTTTTAATGCCTTAAAAATACTTAATCTTAAAGAAACAATAAATACTGTGGAGTTTCATAAGGATGTTTTTTTTTATTAATTAAAATACCATTTTATGCACGATAAATAACTAGGTTCTACAGTTTTAAATTGTTACCGTGCATTGTCAATAAAAAATAAGTCGAAGAGAGCTTAGGAAAACATGATATCACCAAATTAATATATTACTATCAGGTGGCCAAATTTTAAGTCTAAAATGTCAATGTGCGTGCGGATCACGATTGAATTATAATACGAGTATAGTTAAAATGCAGCTATAGAGGTATGTCCGGATATAAGAGTGATGTGGTCCATTCTGATAACGACCTTCGTGGCCGAGTGGTTCCCTGTTCGACTCCCGGCGAGGGCAGTGTGATTGTCACACTGTCTTTGGTCTAGTGTAGAATTCACGTGACAATAAAATGACGATAGATTGAGATTAGATGCTACCTATCACATGTCTAGAGAATCACTATGATAGCTATAATACCTTTTACATCGATTTGGCTCATGCTGTCATGATATAAAGAGCGATTCAACAAAATAATAAAAATAATAATAATAATTCCCTCTGCCTCTCTCGACAAGGAATATTCTCGTAAATGAAATAAAAAGTTGAAAATTCAGTTAAAATTGACTAAAAAACACCCATTCCAATTTCATTATTAACGAAATTTAATTAGTCCCATGAATTCAACTTCATAAAAAATATTTATAGAAGAGTATCAAATTTCTTATTACAATAAAATATCATTTCTTTTGTCGACATACCCAAAATGCTATTCATAAAATTAAGTACCTACTTTTGGAACAAAATAAGAATTTAAGGTTTTTATTGCCAGAATTTAGCCATTATTATTTTTGTAAAGGTACCACACCACGCAAAAACTTTTTTACTTAACAAAAAAAATGCTTTAGACTTAAGTACTCGAAAGTACCTGTTTATGAGTGGGATAAATACGCGATCTTTTTTACTTTTCGGCTCATTGCCTTAGACATAATTGAATCACCACATCACTACCACGTTATGCTTGATAATGGTATTTTCAGGGAGTATCCGAAACGGAAAACCATTTTCGTGTTTCTTGATTTTCACTTCTAATTCTGAAGATTGGTTCAGAGGTCAGCAAAACATAGTTCACGTATCATTTACGTCATATACGAGTATAACTTTTTTGTATGCAGTAACTAAGGACTTACACAACACTAAGGATTTAAAACTGAACTGAATAATTTGCAATCGCTTTCTTTTAATAGAAAAAAGGTAGTGATCTGTCTAAACTGGTCAAAACTAGGAGAACAATTAGAAAAAATATGTACAATATATTTTACAAAGATTTTTTTCTCAATTATTTTCGATAAATTATGTAGCATGGCTCTTTCGTGTTTCCTCTGTGCTACACGGAGTCTCCTTACGGTCGACTTGGTGAGGGTTAGCGTTTCTGCTCCATGTGTCAGTACAGTGTAAAATTCCCGTGACAATAAAATAATTATAGATTAGCTACCTATCACGTGTCATGAGAATCAAATTAAATTTTATACCGTAATTGGGTTCAAACGATCTACATACATTTTACTCAATATAAATTTTATACAGTAATTGGGTCCAAAAGCGAAAACAGACGTTCATAATGGAGTTCTGGTCCCATCACTAATGTATGGAAGCGAATCATGGAACTGGAAGAAGAAGGATGAAAGCAGAATAAATGCGGTAGAGATGAGATATCTAAGACGTATGTGTGGTAGAACGATATACGAAAGAATCTCAAATGCTGATATAAGAAAGGAATGTAGAGCGGAAGAAGGTATTATGAAAGGAACGCTTCGTTGGTTCGGACATATGGAACGCATGGATGGAGAAAGAATGTTTAAGAAAGTATACGTTAATGATGTAAATGGGTTATGGAGTCGAGGCAGATCGAGGAAAACATGGCATGACCAAATTAATCAAATTTTAAAGGTTGATCATGTTAGAAGTCGGAGGAATCGACGTGCATGTTTGACTCGTTGTATTAATGTGTAGGAAGCTAGAGAGGTTTGTCAGGATAGAGTAGTGTGGCGGTCCATTCTCTCTGCCTACCCCTGCGGGAAACGGCGTGATGGTTTGTGAGTGTGTGTGTGTGGGTTTAAACGACCTGTTTTACGCAAGAAAAAACGAATCTGAGGGCAATTATACTCATGTTGTATAGAAATTTCATTTTATTTTATTATGCGTATTACATCAAAAGTGTATTCTTGTAACAATTTAGTACTCTCGGCGCTCTTGTTGTTTATGTAAAAACAGTAAATTCTGCAAATACATAATGTACCCCTAAGTAAATAATGTAAACAAGTTTGCCACCCCTCGGACGACGGAGACGCCTGGGTCTTGTACATTAAAACTAACAAGGCGCCGTCTCCGCACGGGGCCAATTATGTCCTCGGCGAGAAACGGCTCACATTATGAGTTAATCTGGAAAAAATACATTCCCTGTTTTCAACCCTTCTGCAAAAGCTTTTCGTTCGTTGTATAAATGTATTTTATTTTTATTTTCTACTTAACTTCGCCTAAATCCAAGCAACCAAGACATCTGTACAATGACCCAGCAGCCCTTTATAACGAGTACCGCGAGACCTAGTCGACTAACAGTCGACCTTCGTGGCTAAGTGGTAAGAGCTCCGACTTCCATTCTCAAGGTCCCGGGTTCGATTCCCAGCGATGGCAGTGTGATTGTCACACTGTCATTGGTCTGGTGAAGAATTCACGTGACAATAAAATGGCGATAGATTGGCTACCTATCACATGTCGTGAGAATCAATAAAATAGCTAAAATAAATTGTATACAGTAATTGGGTTCAAGCGACCTGTTGTTTACAAGGAGAAAAAAAAAAAAAAAAAAACATGGATTGGGAAAGCATACCTAGTTGGAGATACTGGAGCAATCAAGATCTTATATGCGTCAAAACTAGCTGGAGTAAGACTTAACAGAAGGCCTAAACAGCACCTTATGAATTATGTTCTGGCTGATCTGGCTAGGTTGGACGAAATGGACAGCTGGGAGTAAAAGGCGCAGGATCGAGGTGCTTGGAATTGAATCATTGGCTTCTTCGTGCGTACCGCCCCAACCGTAAGCCGCAAAAATACTAAGTCTAATAGCCTATGGTCCCATGCGTGGGGCGCATAGATTACTTCTTAAATTTATCTGGATTATGTTTGGATTAAGACTGCCAACGACATATATATTTCTTCTTCTTCTTCTTCAGCCTGTATTGACCGTCCATTCCTGGACGTAGGCCTCCTCTCGCATTTTCCATTCTCTTCTATCCTGAGCGATCCGCATCCAGCCACTTCCCGCACTTCTCCGGACATTGTCGCGCTAACGCAACTGTGGGCGCCCAACTCTTTGCCGTCCTTGGCCACCAGCACAGCAGTCGCCTTGTCCACTTTTCATCTGGATCGCGAGCGACATGTCCCGCCCATCGCCACTTGAGGGTTGCGTCCATCTTGATAACATCGGAAACCTTTGTCCTGACTCTTATGTCCTCATTTCTGTGTCTGTCCCGTAAACTGATACCCAACATGGCTCTCTCCATTGCTCTTTGAGTGACTCTTAGCTTGTTGGCACTTTTTTGTGACATCGTGAAATATTGTAATATATTGATTATACCGCACAATTAACCTACCGGCCACCAGAACCAATCTGCCTCTGGTGACACCGTTGGGAATAGCAATTAGTCTGCTGAAGGCGGTCTCCTCAGAAATCGACGTCTTTCATATTAGTGAAAGTACGTTCAAGAGACAAATACTCTTGACTTTAGAAAGTATCTTGTCTTCCTAATGTCGAACCATATCTAATGCGTTCCTGGTACTATATTTTACCTGTACTCAATAGATGCCTTAAACATTTTCCTGTTTATAATGTCTTTTGAGTTAATAAACTGATTTGATTTCATTTGAATTCAATAAGTTATTTAATTGTTAGATGTTTTACCAAATAAACAAATGATATTTCAAAATGTCATTAATATCTTTCCACTCCAGAGGTTATGGAGACTAAAACTCTTCAAGAGTTGTACAGTACGGTTCCATTCTTCAATACTCTCTGCCATAGTTTCAATTTCAGTTTATCATTGCTCAAGAAAACTTTTAGAAAGCCTTAAGATGAACGGGTATTTTTTTTTACTTTGTTTTGGATTCAACAGGTCGTTTGAACCAAATTACTGAAAACAATTTATTTTAGCTAAATTATTGATTCTCATGAAATGTGATGGGTAGCCAATCTATCGCCATTTTTTTATCGCGTGAATTCTACACCAGACTAACGACAGTGTGACAATCACACTGCCATCGCCGGGAATCCAACTCGGGACCTTCGGTATGGAAGTCAGAGCTCTTACCACTCTGCCACGAAGGTCAACATTGTATATTACCAATATATTTAGTTATGCCGGTGACACTTTCATCTTGGCTGATAACAACGCCGAACTACAATAACTTATTATTAAAATAAGGGATGAAGGAGAGGAATTTTGGTTTAAATGTGAACACTTATGAGACTAACTGGGTGGCATTTGTCAGACCAAACTACTATTACATGACGTTAGGAATGAGCAGCTGGAGATAGTAGAAAATTTGAAAATCCTCTACAGTACAATTATTTCGGAAGACCTAATTGTAAGGGTGATGTCATCATCATCATCATCAGCCGTCTGTCATCCACTGCTGAATGTAGGCCTCTCCCATAGCCCGCCACCGCTCCCTATCCATTGCCGCTCCCATCCGTCCATGTCCAGCAATCCTCTTCAGATCGTCGGTCCAGCGGGCAGGGGGACGTCCAACTCTACGGAATCCTGTACGCGGTCTCCACTCCAGAACCCGTCTTCCCCATCGGCTGTCGGTTCTCCGACAGATATGGCCAGCCCACCGCCACTTCAGCCCGCCTATCCGTAGAGCTACCTCAGTCACCTTGGTTTGTTGTCGAATAAATTCGTTTCTAAGGGTGATGTGGTGATGAAGAACAGTCATCTTGGAACTAAAAAGGATCCAGAAACGATTTTTGAGATATTTATACCTCAAGGAGTAATCTATTATCCTTTTTTGTACCCCTCACTATTCCTCACAGGAATGTTGGATTTCAACACTCTTGAAACTCGTCGAATGATCTTTCTAGGAAAGCTTTTTTTTAAACTTTTATCCGGAGGTATTTACAATTCAGGAATACTGAGAAAACTAAATCTATACGTTCTCCATAGTTATAGCAGAGCAAGGGGGCATATTTAATTTTATGCCCCAAATTGCCGCACAGAGGCCCTTCGAAGTTATCCCGTATTGAAAGCGTTTCGTCTTTTAAATGAGGTTGCAAAATAGATAGACCTCTTTGGATGCAATTATGGCGAATTAGTGAATACCCTTACGATAAGGGCAGCAAGGAAATAACTGGCATATTCCTATTCATAAGGTTCTATGTATATTTCCTTTGATATTCTTTTCATCCTTTACATCGATTTGGCTCGCGCTGTAATGATGTTAGGAGTTTTTACAACAAAATAATAATAATAATAATGTGTAGAAACGAAATAGACTGTAGTACCCACATTCAACTAAACGAAGGCAATATTATCCAATGATGTATAACATTATTAATCAAAATAACTAAATAACACACTATCATGCTTTTTCCCGGAGAGGTAGGCGGTTGGGATGGACTGCCACACTGCTCTATCCTGATATATTATATGCATACATCCTACACGCAAGCTCGTCAGTTTTGCCGATGTCGAATACGGCCGCCTATAAGTTATTGATTAATTTGTCATGTCATATTTTACTCGGGTTTTTTTTATTCATACTATTTATATCCATCCATTCATATTTTCAAACCATCAAAATCCTACGAGAGCGGTTTGATAAGTCAGTGACTTTTTGCATAAAACGTATATTTTTCGGCAAAAAAGCATTTTATTTCTCAACATAGTCTCCTTTTAGCTCGATACATTTTGTCCAGCGTTTTCCCAATATTTTTATTCTTTCCAAAAAATAGGTTTTCTCAAGGCCCTCAAAATAGGCGTTTATTTCAGTGATGACCTTTTTTATTCGACCCAAATCTCTTACCGACCAGACATTTCTACAAGTTTGGAAACAGGAAATAGTCACAGGGGGCTAAATATAGAGAATACGCTGGATGGGGTAGCAGTGAGTAGCCCAATTTATGGATTTTTGCCATGGCGAATGCATACGTGTGCACCCGTGCATTGACTTGATGAAACAGAACTTTTTTTTCGTCAAATGCGGTCATTTCTGCTTCAAATCAATATCGAAAATGTCCAAAAGCTCTGAATAATATTCACCGGTGATCGTTTTACCCTTTTTAGGGTAATCGATGGGAATACACCGCGTGCGTCCCAAAAAACTGTGACTCAGAACATGTTGGCCGACAGATTCACCTTGGCCTTCTTTGGTGCACGTTCACCCGGAGAAACCCACTGTCTTGAATTTTCCTTAGTCTATGGTGTAGTACGATGGATCCATGTTTCGTCTACGATAATGAATCGGCGGAAAAACTAATTCCGATTGCGTGTGAACATCGCCAAACACTCCTTTGAAGTGGTCACACGGTTGCGCATATGGTCGAGTGTGAGCAATTGCGGCAGCTATCGCGCGGATAGCTTTTTCATGTCCAAATATTCATGTAAAATGTGATGTACCCACTCATTTGAGATGCCTACAGCCTCAGCCATCTCACGCACTTTCATTCTTTGATTGTTCAATACCATTTCATGGATTTTATCGACGATTTCTGGCGTGATGACCTCTTTTGGGCGACCTGAACGTTCGGCGTCTCTTGTGCTGGTACGACCACAACGTAACTCAGTAAGCTACTTCTTAACCATTGAAATTGATGGTGCAGAGTCCACATAGTATTTATCAAGCCTTTTATTGGTTTCGGTGATGGGTTTTTTCGCAAAAAATAATTCTTAATCAGCACACGAAATTCACTTTTTTTCCATTTTCGTTACAATTTACCAGGTTCTTTGCTTTCAATGGTTGTCAAATACGAACAAAATGGCGCAGCCTTCTCAAAATTGTACAGTAGTCTATTCATAGATGGTAGTTGACGGGAGCAGTGTTTCATTTAAAATTACTGCCCGGGAAATTCAAAAAGTCACGGACTTATCAAACTGCCCTCGTACAATATTTATTTTACTATGGAGGCAATCAGTTGCCTTACATTCCTGTATTATTTCGTCGTCCCAAATCGTTTTCCTGAACGTTCTTCTCGGTGATCTCATTCCAACTACATACGAGTATGTACTTCTTTCATCCTTCTTATGCAAGCTTCAAATTTTAATTCCATATATAAGGGGTTGGCAATAGAACTAACTAACTAACCACCACGCCCTCTCCCCAAAGAGGTACGCAAAAAAAATGGACTGCCACACTTTTTTTCCTGAGGCACTTCTCTCGATTCCTCAACATTCATAAATCGTGCCTTGCACGCGCGTCGGTTTCCCCGACTCTTTACGTAGCCTACATTCAATATTTGATTTACTGTTGAAATTTTAAACACTGTTATAATATCACAATTTATTTTTATTTACCGAGGGTCGCGACAGCTGTTTCGCCAACCGATGTTGGCGAAATAGCTGTCGCGACACTCAGTAAAGTAAAAGAAATTGTGATATTATAACAGTGATTTAAATGTGAACAGTAATAATGTTGAACTATCATTGTGTCGGCCAAAACAATGGACTATTTAATATTCGATTTATTTGATCGTGCCACGTTTTCCTCGGTATTCCTACATTTCTAGTTCCATTTACATCGTTAACATATACTAGTTTACTATTCTTTCTTCATTCGTTCTTTCCATGTGTCCAAACCATCTTAATAATCATTTCATTATTTACATTTAGTTTGTAATACTGTTTATTTAATAATCAATAATAATCCGGACGACCGCATAAAATATGGAGAGAATGCTGGACGTCTTCATCACAGGACAAAATTTGATATCCTTAAGAGATCGCAAGACCTACATTAAAGAGAAGAGGAGGAATAATAAATAATCTTTCTTTAGAGATTCCTGTTTATTGACAGTCATGACCCACTCCAGGACGCCACGCTTATGATTTATTTTTACTAACATAATAACGAAATTTATGATAAAAGGATAAATGTGTTGTACGTATATATATGTACATCTCTTTATAAGAATATGGTAACCACATCCTTTTAATATTATCACATCATAAAACGGGTACGGCCCAAGTCCAATAAACGCTTCACAAAAGTTCTAAATGGACTATTAAAACCACGTCATGTAAACTTGCTCTACTCCATCTGACTTTTCACGAACATACGGAGAAAGGGTTCACTCTACCGTGTGAAGATTTTAATATAACAACTAAAAACTGTTGCCTTTTCGTGATGTTCGTGGCATTTACCCGTCACTGTGGGTTTCTTAAGGTCGCTTAACAAATAGAAAGGGCAGGGTCGACTCCGTGAGGAGATATTAGAGAAGCGTAACGTGCGATGTTTGCTATTCAAAAGAATGTTTACTTAAGAAAATGTGCATTTAAAATACGATGGAGCTTCGTAAATATACAACAATATGGTTAACGTATATATTAACTATAATAACTAACCATCACGCCGTCTCCTTGAAGGGGTATACAGAAAGAATAGACCACATCACTCTAACCTAGCATACTTCTCAAATCAATCAAATCAGTTAATTGAAAACAGGTCAAATATAATATATAATACCAGGAAGGTAATGAGAGATGGTTCGATTTTAGGAATACAAGATACTCTCCAATGAGATTTGTCTTCTGAACGTACTTTCATTAATATGAAAAACGTCGATCTCCGAAGCAATCATGTTCAGCTGTTGTTGCGTGTGGAAGATAAAATAGTCTAAGCTGACGCTGTTGAAGATCAACTATATAGAAAAACCATCCGGAACACAAAGATGGATAGCCGCTAGTCAACCGACTAACCATCACGCCGTCTCCTCGAAGGGGTAGGCAGAAAGAATAGAACACATCACTCTAACCTAACATACTTCTCAAATCGATCAAATCAGTTAATTGAAAACAGGTAAAATATAATATATTATAATACCAGGAACGCACTAGAGATGGTTCGACTTTAGGAATACAAGATACTCTCCAATGTGAACAGTAATTTGTCTTCTGAACGTACTTTCATTAATATGAAAGACGTCGATCTCCGAAGCGATCATGCTCAGCTGTTGTTGTGTGTTGGAAGATAAAAGAGTCTGTGCTGACGCTGTCGAAAATCAACTATATAGAAAAACCATCCGGAACACAAAGATGGATAGCATCTAGTCAACTAACTAACCATCACGCCGTCTCTTCGAAGGGGTAGGCAAAAATAATAGACCACCACCTTTTGATGCCTTAAACATTTATGCTGTTTGTAATGTCTTTTAAATAAATAAACTGATTTGATTTGATTTTTTCCTGACAAACTCATCTGCATCCTCAACATTCATACGGATAGTCATACAACTACGTTATTAAATTACTAGCATCATAATTTTATTTTAAAAATCTTTCATTTTAAATTATTATCTAGAAGTTTTATTGTATTTAATGGGGGTGGAATATTTTTCGCTTAGCTAAGGCTTTATTCAGTGTCAAACCGTTAATCGATGTATAGTGTATAGTGCGAAATGCAGGTGAAATATGTCGCCCCCCAAAATACAATTAAACTTCTAGAAAATGTACGTTTTCGTTATATTAAATATCAAATACGTAGAGCAAACACGCTGATGAACTGCTTTTAAATTTACGTATCTCGCAGTGCATATTTCATTCGTTCTTAGATTACTTTTTTACAACTCTGCAGTGTATATTTTCCTTCGGGTATAAATGGCTACAAATGACTTTTTAATTCAATAACGCTTGGGAGAAATACGATTTTTCGTATGCGGGCGAGCTACAAATGCTTTACAATTCTTGGGATTTATGATGACTTCAGTAAAACCTGACTCATCACCGATCAAAACGGCAATGTTATTCCATACTTTGAAAATAACTGCTTACTTTTTCATATGATAATTTAACTTGCGAAAAATCTGAAAATATAATGCATTTAGGCTGGTTGCTATAAGGTTACATATCTATTCACAGTTGATTTCTCAATTAATTAATTTTCATATTAGTTAAAGTTGCCATCGCAAACAAAAGCTTATCCAAAAAAGCTAAGATGGCAGTGCATAGTGACAGTGGTGTTCTTGTGCCGACCCTTTTGTATGGAAGCGAAGCATGGAACTGGCAAAAGAAGGATGAAAGTAGAATAAATGCAGTAGAAATGAGATCTAAGTAGATGCCTTAAACATGTTCCTGTTTGTAATGTATATTGAGTTAATAAACTGATTTAATTTGATTTGATTTGATCTCTGAGACGAATGTGTGGTAAATCTGTATATGATAGAAAGTCAAATGCAAGTATAAGAAGTGAATGCGGTGCGAATAAAAGTGCTATGAATAAAATAATAAAAGGGTCGTTAATATGGTTTAGATACATGGAAAGAAAGAGTAAAGAGAGAATGGTGAAGAAGGAATATGTTAACCACGTGAACGGAACTAGAAATAGAGGAAGGCCGAGGAAAACCTGGCACGATCAAATCAATCAAATATTGAATGTCGGTCACGTGAGGAGTCGGAGAAATCGACGTGCGTGCATGACAAGATGTATGAATGTAGAGGAAGCGAGAGAAGTATATCAGGACAGAACAGTGTGGCGGTCCAGTCTTTCTGCCTACCCCTCCGGGAAGACGGCGTGTGGTTAGTTAGTTAGTTAGTTTCATATTAGGTTTAAGAAGTTATAAATTCGTCCTTTCGACGTCACTATCCGTTCGGCCATCCGCTATAAACATGCTACCTAAATACACAAATTCACTCACCTGCTCCCTTCGTTCACACTTATATTAAGAACTGGCATTTGCTCTTCTGTTTTAAAAACTATCACCTTTAAATTTCCGACATTCATCATTAACTCTTTTGACTTGCATATCTCATACGTTCTTGACACCGAGACTTGTAATTCGTCCGCACTATCCGCGACGATAACGGCATCGTCCGCGTAAAGCAGAAAATTTACAGACAAATCACTCATCTTAGCACCAGCATATATTCCTTTCAGTTTTTTCATACACTTGTGCATATACAGATATACCATTTTGTCGAAATTTGAACATTTCTGGTTTATATTTTTTTTTTTCACGATTATTATCTACTTTTCAGTGTTTTTGTGGATTTCTTTCGATGTATTTAATCACATTATACAATGAATAGCGCGGGATGCTTATTTTTTTTTCATGTGTATAATTACGAATGGAAAGTCAAATTTAGTAACACGAAAAAACCGTTGTATTAAACCAATAATTTATTTACTACGACCTACCATGAGTTATGGGATCGAGTGCAGGGCGGAAACCACAATCACAAAAAACGCGCTCAGAGTGACAGAAATAAAGACGCTCAGATCTGGCAAGACACTGCAAGAGAGGATAAGGAAACACGGATAAGACACGTGAGGAAAATGGATCCATCTAGATTCCCCTTCATTGTGTTGCACGGCCAGCCGTGTAGACGACCCTCGGCAGACCACCAAAGAGATGGATCAACAGCTGGGAGTCGACTTCGCAGGAGGTCAATTCCTCTTAAGAAACAGGGAAATAGGCCTACACTCAGAATAAGAATAAGAAGAAGAAGTATAATATCAGTTCTTACAAAAGAGATTTAAGGGATTGGTTTGCAGCAAAGTTTAACATTTTAGCTAGTTCTTGGGAAGTCATTGAACCTTTAATGTGGTAGTATCCGTTGCTTTCCATATTTGTTTACCCTAGATTATTTGAACCCAATAACTGTACAGAACTTTAAGCTATTGATTCTCGTGACATGTGAATAGTAGCTAATCTATCGCCATTTTATTGTCACAAGAATTCTACACGTCTCACCACTTTGCCACGAAGGTTTTGATTTTCACTAAATAATTGAAATAATTTATAAGATATACCTGAAATATTATTACAATTATTATACAACTGTAGAAATTAAACAAGTTAATTCATCGTAAAATTATCATTTCGACTTCAAACAATTAGTTCGTAATACGCTGTTTATTCAATTGCTGAAACAACTTCCAAAATTAACTTAAATATTTGCATTGGACAATAATTTTAATGTAGGAATATTAAACTTATGGAAAATTATAACAATAATTTGAATTGTATACATAATATAGTATATTTATTTGGTTTCTCTATAATTTATTGACTTTTGATACCTGGAATATCTACACTTGATAAATGTGTTCGAAAATGTATTAAGCACGATCAAATATCCAATAACATGTGAATAACCATATCGTAGATATATATGTAACAAATTAAAGCACCATCGAATCAAAGTTGAATAAGTCTCGTAAAATATTATGTATTCGTGAAAAACTAGCGCATTCGAACCCGGAAAATAAAGGAAAAATATTTTTTTTTAAATCCTTCCTCCTTCCTCCTCTTAGTTTCGGTCGTATGAACTGTTTGTGACGATGGGCTGCCCTGTAATGATGATGTCCAGCCATCTCCCCATCTCTTTGGCGGCCTTCCTGGTAATCTCTTGCTGCTTGGGTTTTTATCTTTAACAATTTTTGCAATTCTTGTATTTTCCATGCGGTCCACGCGGTCTCTTCAAAAGCGTCTCTTCTTCCCCATCTCACTTTGTCCTCAACACTACAGACTGACCTTATCTTTCGTTTCTGATCTAATCTTTGAGGGTTTTGTCTGCGATGGAGCATAGGGTTCGCATTTCTTCTACTCTAAGAAGGTTTTTAGTTCTATTGGTATCGGCTCAGACCTCTATTCCATACGTGATGGGGCGAACGCATGCCTTGTATATCTTTTTTTAAATAAAGTGATAATTCCAATTAACGAATTATATGACTAATTTACAATACTTATTTATGTATTGTATTATATATTACGATTTTTACATCATTGTTCAAGAAACAATAAATGACATGTCTCGTCTTAATAAATCATTATCAAATATGCATTTTATAATGTTTTAAATAATAAATATTATCTTGCCATTACTACAAATCAATATAAAACATCTGGAAAACAGACGTTTTCTTTCGTATTAATTGAACAACAAAACCAACAAACCAACCGTTTCCCCGTAGGAGTAGGCAGAGAGAATGGACCGCCACACTACTCTATCCTGGCACACCTCTCTAGATTCCTCCACATTCATACAGCGAGTCACACACGCACGTCGATTCTTCCGACTTGTAACATGATCAACCTTTAAAATTTGATTAATTTGGTCATGCCTCGACTGCCATTTACATCATTGACGTATACTTTCTTAACCATTCTTTCTCCATCCATGCGCTCCATGTGTCCGAACCAATGCAGCGATCCTTTCTTAATTTTGTTCATAATACATTCTTCCGCTCTACATTCCTTTCTTATATCAGCATTTGAGATTCTGTCGTATATCGTTCTACCACACATACGTCTTAGGTACTTTATCTCTACCGCATTTATTCTGCTCTCATCCTTATTCTGCTAGTATCCTTCGCTTCCATACATTAATTGAACAATACATACTGAAAAAATCGTTATTCTTACGATTATCAGCAAATTGTTTACTAGAACAGTGTTTAGTAGCTCTGAACTACAAGTGTACTGTTAAATATATCGGAAAAATACCGTAACATTCCGAGTGTGTAATGTTTAGCACGTATGGCGAGAGATTTCTCACTAAAATCCCAGCGGAATCCGCCTTGGAGGACGGGCAACAGACAACGAAGCGTGTTGAAAAATTTCGAGCGAGATTTTTCAGGAAAGGATATTTTGATCCCCGAAGATTCTTCCTCAAACATTAAGGGGTTCATTTAAACCCGGGCATTAAAGTAGCTTGGCTCGAGACGGTCGTAAAAACGGCTTTACTCACACATAATATTTTCACGGATTCATTTTTGAAATCTATACAAAAGTATAAATAGCAGGGTCGTGTTTAAACATCTTGTTCGTGTCAAGGTAAGGCTTTACCCTCTTTTAACCATTGTGGTGGAAGGTTCGGCCAACTGTTTGATGTGTAGTTTCCAGGGACGCCTCATTATTCGTATTTTGTTAATTATAATCATATGAAAATAAAGTATAATAAGAGAAGAAAAAAAGTCTTATTTTTAAAAATTGTATTTTATTTAAATGATTTTACTGAAATCTCTTGATGGAAGTTTATTTGAAATTATAATTAAATAAAACGATGTTTTTTAACTACTTCCACTTTTGTCTTTATTTAGACAGCGACCGGTTTCGCCAGACTCGCTGGCATCGACAGACTGGTGACACTATTGTAAACTTAGTCCTTTATATACATACAGATCAGGGGTGGTAAACATGATTCTGTACAAAAATAATCTTCAAATAGTTATGTAAAATTTTCTGAATTTAAATATTGGTACTACAGGTATTCAAGGAGGTTCGTATTTAATAAAATGGATTTTAAATTTTATTATCGCTTAAATATTCATATATAATGTCTGAACCATTTTTTTCAAACTTTTCAATAAAACGATGTCTTTTTTAAATATTCCACAATTGATTTTAGCTCGACAGTGACCGCTTTCGTCAGTCTGTCGATGCCAGCGATCCTGGCGGAACCGGTCGCTGTCGAAATAAAGACAAAAGAGGAAGTAGTTACAAAACATCGTTTTATTTAATTTTTAAGTATTATATTTTATGGGAACTACATGATTCACCTTGTATGGCATTCTCAAATGTTTTGTCCCCTTGATATTAGTATTATCAAACATTTTTTTAAATTAAATTTATTTAAATAGTCCATTGTTTTGGCTGAAACACTATTATACTTTAACATGAATAACTGCTAAATTAAAAATGTTTTATGTATCACAATTGTATTTTTATTTTACGCGACAGCTGTTTCGTCAATTTCGACAGTGTGACAATCACACTGCCATTGCCGGGAATGGAACCCTTCGGTATGGTGGTCAGGGCACTTCATTCGTCATTTGATTTGATTATATTCTCGTAACTTCTAGAAAATATATGTTTTCGATAAAACTAATTATTTAACATAAAATTTTTCATTAATGTAAAATAAACAATATTATTCTATAATAGTTATCTAGGATTAATGCAAGATTTCATATACGAGTATTGCGTGGAGACAAATACGATATCCCCTATATGATATAAAATATAAACGCAAATATCAATAAAGTTCAAGTTTCAACACTTTTCCGGCTTCATTAAATGTATTTATTATTTCTTGAACTATGATGTAGATTTCCATATAAAATAATTAATACGTCAGTATTCTAGGAGTTTTATTATATTTTATGGGAATGACGTGTTTCGCCCTTCTAATGTATTATCAATTGTCAGTGATAATACCTAAAAAATGTAATGTCACATTTGATAATGCCTTAGAAGGGTGAACATGGCATTCCCATAAAAATTCTTAATCTTCTAGAAAACTGACGTTTTCATTCGTATTAATTATTCGTTCAATATATTACTACTCCCTCCGGCATAAATAAAACCTTTTGTAAACTCATACTTTACAATCTAATCGCGTTATTTTGCCCTTAGGACTAAACAACATTATTATTTGACCTTTTATAGGGAATTATATCTCATTTGAGGTCCCTTTACGTTTACGTGCCCCGTACATACACAAATGTAGTGAAAACTATTTACAAAAGTGTTCCAGGGGTCAGTTTGTCTCGAGTTTTATCTGAGGGACTATTCCAAATTGAATCTCGAACGTTAAGCGTATAAGGGTTTCTAAGTTCCTATAATATTTTCCCTCGGGGGAGAAACTGGTCTACCTCACAAAATACTAAAATGTTATGGGATGAAATTCCGTGAGTTATTTGTTTTTGAGACGTGTTTACGTAAATATTTTTTATTTTATTATTCTGCGTACGAAAGATAGATTCTTTTTTTAAATTAAATTTTGTGTTTCTGGGTTTAAGTTCTTTTCTATGCGCAATAAAAATAATTCCGAGCTACTTACTAACTGACCATTACGGCGCTTTCCGACAGATTAGGCAGAGATATGTTTAATGACTTCTTTAACAAATGTAAAACTCCAGATTAAATAATCAAATGACTTAACTGAAATCTCTTGATGGAAGTTCATTTTAAATAATAATTAAATAGAACGATGCTTTTAATAACTACTTCCGCATTTGTCTTTATTTCGACAGCGACCGGTTTCGCCAGGCTCGCTGGCATCGACATAATGGCGAAACCGGTCGCTGTCGAACTAAAGACAATTGTGGAAGTAGTTATAAAAAACATTGTTTTATTTAATTATTATGAAAAAAGCTAAGATGGCAGTGCCTAATAGTGTTCTTGTGCCGACCCTAATGTATGGAAGTGAAGCAGGGAACTGGCAAAAGAAGGATGAAAGTAGAATGATTGAAGTAGAAATGAGATCTCTAAGACGAATGTGTGATAAATCTGTATATGATAGAGTGTCATATGCAAGTTTAAGAAGTGAATGCGCTGCGAATGAACAAAATAATGAAAGAGTCGTTTAGATGGTTTGGACACATGGAAAGAATGAGTGAAGACAGAATGATGACGGTATATGTAAACGACGTAAACGGAGCTAGAAATAGAGGAAAACCGAGGAAAACATGGCACGATCAAATCAATCAAATATTAAATATCGGTCACGTAAGTAGTTGGAGAAATCGACGTGCGTGCATGATAAGATGTATGAATGTAGAGGAAGCGAGAGAAGTGTGTCAGGAGAGAAGAGTGTGACGTTACATTCTTTCTGCCTACCCCTCCGGGGAGAGTGCGTGATGGTTATTTAGTTATTTAATTATTTTTAAATCATTAAAATGAATGAAAACTTCGGTCTTCATGGGGTTTTATTATATTTTAGAGGGGCGAAACATATCATTCCATCTTAATTATGATAAAACTCCTAGAAGATAGACGTTTTCATTCATATTAATTAGATAGAGTTTGTGGACTACCACACTGTTTACATCAAGAATTTCCTTTATATCCATACATTGTCACGTACGTTCGTCGATTTTCCTGGCTTTCGACGAGGCCGCCTTTCAGAAACTAATTCATTTGGTCGTGTCATATTTTTCTTGGCACTTATCAATTTTTTTAAATGAAATATTCTAACCTCATATGTGTCTGCGAGGTTCAAGATGTGATTAGACAGGGGTGACCACATCAATGGTACTGGTACCAACATATCCAGAGAATGAATAATATAAGAAACCCATACATTGCTCTACATGGAATACCAGATGGATGGCATCCACCAGGGAAACCCCCAAAACGATGGAGCGATAGGTGGAGTTGAGCATCACAGCAGGAGAATCCTGTTACAATATACTCTTAAGTCTACGATAAGTTAAAAAATAAGAATATATTTTATTATCAAGGACGTAAATCAGATAATAAGAAAATAGTGGTCACTCTGAAAAACAGCGCAAAGATGAGTTAGTTAGTTTTTTTTTTTTAATTTTAATCTTAGGTATTGGTTGGCGTCAATATTAATTAACATAACGACTGGTTCTGGGGATGGCCTTTTTTATGTGGTAGTTTCCCGTTACTTTGCATATTTTTTTTTTAAAAAGACTAACATCAAGGATTTATATCACTGATATTAGAATTAATTTTACAATCTTCAATGTGAGCAGAAAATAGCTCATTATAACGAAAAAGGAATCTGGTCATGTCTAGGCTTGAACCCATTTCCCCTGGATCAGGAGCCAAGCGTTCTATCCCCTAGACCACCACCCGGATTCGTATACAACAGGTTAATTAAACCCTATTGCGTACAACTTAATTTTTTAGGTATTGATTCTCATGACATGTGATAGGTAGGTAGCCAATCTATCACCATTTTATTGTAACGTTAATTTTACACCAGAACAAAGGCAGTGTGACAATCACACTGCCATCGCCGGGAATCGAACCCGGGACCTTCGATGTGACAGTCAAAGTACTTATCACGAAGGTCGTCAAGTTATTTTATTAATATAATTTCATTAATTAAAAAAGTTGTATCCAATGTTTTCGCTTTCATTATCCATTTTAATATATTTGTATTATGCTCTTATAAAGGTTCATTGCACCGTAAAAGTATATGCCTCTACGGCGGGCGGTTATCCGCACTACGTGCTTGGAAAACCAAATAACTTAATACACAAACTGTTTTGTAAATAGTGCCATTTTTTCCATTCGAAGGTTTTTCCCACGAAATCCAACCTGAAGTTCTCCGAATAATTTAGAGATATGTTTGATATTTTTCCGATGAATTATTTTATGTATCGGTTGCGAAAATTTCCTATAATGATTTACGAAATTTTCCAGCATAGTTGTGTGCACGAATTGATAATCAATTTTACGCAAAACACTGAAGTTTCAATATATGTAATGGATATTTAACGTTGGAATATAAAAAAATTATGAAATATCATTATACGAAATCGATATTCTACGTTGGTTGTCGATTTATATAAATTATATTGTAGAATTCCTCATGATTGAGGGTCGTGTCCATCCTGTCAACTATAGGACATGGCATCCCATGCGCTCCTATTACCGGTCAGTCTCCAAGCTGCAGCTAATAAGAGTCCAGTCAGATCCCTGATTTGATCGGACCAGCGAAGATGATTTGCCCATGAAGATGAGCTTTTCAAAATTCTCCTGATCTCTCCGGGTTGTGTGTCCAAAATATTTTAGCACTCTCTGAGAGCACATCCGCGAGAGTCTTGCCTTGATACCCAGCTGGCCAACGATTGACTGGTTTGTTCCTTTAGCCCTCCAGGTAATACGCAGCATTCGTTGACGACCACATCTCGAAAGCATCAATGTTGGACCTCTCTGATGTTCGCATAGTCCAAGACTCGCAACCATAAAGTAATATAGAGAAAATAAGGGTTTGAACCAGTCTCATCTTGATCTTGTTGGAGATATTTTTGACTGGCCATATCTTGGTGAGCTTTGTCATGGCAGTTTTAGCCATTTGGGTTCTGCGTCAAATCTCTCTCTCTTGCATCCCCCTGGTCAGTTATCAACACTCCAAGATAGACAAATTCATTCACAACTTCCAAATCTGAGAGAAGGCCCGTGTTTGAGAATTGGTTAGCTCTGCTTATCATCATTATCTTTGTCTTTGATCTGTTAATCCTCGATTTTCGATTCTTCTGATAAGTTCTGCTAGTTCACTCTCTGTGGATGTAATTAATGTTGTATAATCTGCGTATCTTCAATTATTAATTCTTGTTCCATCAAACGATGTGGCGTGCTCCCACCCCTCCAGTGGTTTAACTTGGATTTAATTAATATAACTTTTATAAATAGTGACAAATTTGTTTTGCCTCGCGAGGGCATTCTCAAACTTAATGAGAGTTTGAGAATGCCCTCGAAAATCGTACTAACTATTATAAATTAATAAAGTATTCGTAAACGGTGTGAATGGAGTAAGGAGTTGTGGGAGACCAAGGAAAACATGGCATGACCAGATCACATTTTTAAAGGTCGGCCATGGTAAAAGTCAGAAGAATCGCGTTAGAAGAAGAAGGAATCTAGAGACGTGTGTCAGGATCGAATATGTATATTTTACCTTAGATAATTAAAAATACTTTTTTTGATAAAATTAAAATAATCATGCAATGAAGGGTTGAGATTAAAATGTAGTTCTTTCGAAATTAGAACACTAAGCCGCCTTCACAACCGACGGCATTTTACGTTGTATCTTTGAAGGGGATGTACGCATTTAGTAGGGTAGTAGTAGAAGCTGAATTAATCGGATACCCATGTTGACGTAAACGTTGTAATTAGTTAGGCTAAGCCCCGATGTCGAAGGCAGCTTTAGCTCGCTGGAGATTTATTTACTTCCTTAAACTGTTTTAATTAACGGATCTACGTGCGTTTAAGCTAACGATATCTTTTTACAAGCAACAGGCTCTAATAATGTCTCTTTTAAAGCTCAATTATGTCTACCGAAATAGATTAGGCGTAACCAAGCCGTCTTGATATAATGATGTGCTTTTTGAATTCTTGGTTTTGTTTGCCATACAACCTCATTTACTATTGGCTCCGATGTCAATGGTATAATTATCATACAATTTGTTTAATGGATTGATTTTGATTTTTAACATGAAAATTAATAATAATATACTTTTCATTAATATTTTGTCCAGTGATAACGTGTCTTTTTTTAGTTTTACGTCATTAATGTTTTTTAGTTTTTTTTTCCTGCAATTTTTACATAACTTGACATTAAAGAGCAAAGATAAATACGTATGGAAAAGCCATTAAAATATTTTAATTGGAATGTAATTATACATTATTGCTCGATCGACAGTGAACAAAAACATATTTTTTGTACAATAGAAATTTACTGTAACGAAAAATGGGGGTGAAATGGGTTACATCCTTAAAAACCGGAAAATACCGATCAACCTGAAACAAAAAGTCTATGAAGTCTGTGTTCTGCCAGTTGATACTTATGGTCTTGAAACGGTAGCATTGTCCAAACAAAATACCGAGATACTACGAGTGACCCAAAGAGCCATTGAAAGAGCTATGTTAGGAATAGATATGGAGAAACGATATGGAGAGAGAAAAAACAAAGGTCAACTACATCATCCATCGCGTAGCAACTCTAAAGTGGCAATGGGCAGGTCTAGTAGACAGAAGCTCAGACGAAAAATGGACCAGAGACTGCTGACTTGGAGATCGTGGACGGCATAGAGAAGTGCAGGGCGACCGCAACTGCGGTGGAAGGATGATCTGAATGGACATGTCGGAATAACCTGGATGCAGTCTGCACAAGACAGAGTGACATGGAAGCGAATGTAGGAGGCCTTTGTCCAGGAGTGGACGGAAATAGGCTGAGGAAAAAGAAGAAGAAGTAATGAAAAGGCAATATTTTTTTTGCTTTTTGAGTCTTATTCTACTCATTCTTTTTGTGCATATTAAGTTTTATTCTACTCTTTGTTTCCATACTTATTTAAGAAAGTTATATTGTACTCATTGTTTTAATTCGTGTTTAGTTTGATACTTCTGATATTTTATATATTATACATATTAAGTTTTTTCCTGCTCATCATGTTCATACATATTCAGTTTTATTCTATTCATTGCTTTTTATACGTTTTTATTCGTTTATAATTTGTATAGTTTATTTTATATCTTTAACGGTTTAAATCGTCTACATTTAGTTAACCCTTAACGTACCGTGTTCAAAACAAAACGCTCGCTCCCATGTGGTCAATTCAGTTTACCGCTAACTTTATCTAAATATCAAGCATATGACTCGATGAATCAAAATTTAATTTATGTCATCTTGTAGGGAATTTCATTAGGAATAGATCGATATCTATAACATACATGGATTTTTGAAAAACATATCATTATTAATTTTTTTCTGGAACCATGCGATTTCTGATATGGAATGCGTCACAGCATACGAGCAACTGACACCAAGTATAAACTTGTCTCGCCCCGCCGCGCCGCGCCGCGGCCGGCGGGGCGAGACTTTACGAGATTTTACGTATGATAAAGGCACCTAGGCAAAATGTATAGTACGTTCAAGACAACGAGTACGTATTAATATTTGTCCCTTTGGTAAAGTGTTAATATTTTCACAGTTCTGATATTATTAAGTTGCGTGCTGCGTTTCCGTCCACAGTCGGTATTATTACGTACCTATGAAAAGGCCAAACATATAATTTATAATACGTTCAAAACAGCGAGTAAGTATTTGTCACTTTTGATAAAGTTGTAAATATTAGCAAAACAAATTCTACCTTAACACGAATGAAGGTGAGGGCAGTCTTAGAAAATATTTTTCTTTGGGATGAAGGAAGTAATTTTTTGCTTTTTTTTTGTTACGAAATATTGAGAATACTTCAATGGAGGATTACAATTTTTTTTATAATATTAGGGTCCATAGGTTTTAAGAAAATTAACTTTAAATTGGCAGTGGAAACTCAATTGACCACATGGCAACGCGACGGTTAAGTAAATCACAGTCGACGAACTCGGTAATAATTAAAATTATGTATCACCTAAAAAGTATCAGATGTTTTTTATTTTTATTTTCCAGACGTACCTACGTATGTGAAGAAATATAACAAAAAAAAAACTAACTAACTAACCATCACGCCGTCCCCCCGAACGGGTAGGCAGAAATAATGGACTGCCACACTTTTCTTTCCTGGCATATTTCTCTCGCTTCCTCAACATTCATACATCGTATTAATAAATATAGCAATACCTTATTAATACGAATGAAAAGGTCTGTTTTCTAAAAGTTTTATAATAATTTATTTGAATAAAAAGTTTTGCCTGTCTAGGGCACTATCAATAGTCCTGGACAGGCGAAACATGTCATTCTCATAAATTATAATAAAACTTCTAAAAAACATACTTTTTCATTCGTATCAATTATTTAACATAGTTAAATAATAATTAAATAAAACGGTGTTTTTTAACTACTTTCACTTTTGTCTTTATTTCGGTTTCGCGGCGCTAGTTGGCATCGTCAGACTGGTTCAGTTTGTCAATGCCAGCGAGCCTAACGAAACCGGTCGCTGTCGAAATAAAGACAGAAATAGAAGTAGTTAAAAAAACATCGTTTTATTTAATTATTATTTTAAATGAACTTCCATCAAGAAAATAAATTTAACGTCAAGTCCAATCTTTGATTTATTTCCTTTGTTGTAAGTAATTACCTGAAACCCCATAAGAACTTTAAATTATTATTTTAAAATTTAAATTGAATTATAATATTTGTTATAACAAAAGCATAAACGTACCAAAATAAATCTTTATAACATCTGTCAGATCATGTTAACAATTTTATAATATATTTAAAAATTACCTTTACTGAAGAAGGACTGTTTGTCCGAAACATGTCTATGTCATTTTATTTTTTAAAAGATAAAGAGAAATAATCCATCAAGTGATTTCATTAAAATCATTTGATTTAATAAATGGTGTTTAAAATCATTGTTCAAGAAACAATAAGTTTAATATAATATTATGTCTTTATGATATTACCAAAATTGTATGAATTAGAACATTACACAATTACAAAGGTGAAATATTTAATGAAATATGGTGATTATACACGAAGGATTAATTTACTTAACAAAGCAGGAAGTTATATTGAATTACACATGCTTTATATTGCAATGAAATTGAAATTCAAACGGTGAACATTTGTTCTAATCCTTTACTCTCCCGCCTTTGCTTCACATACGAGAACATATCCCGATTTTGCTTCATCCTTTTGTAGTCATGGGTATTAATAAAGTTAACCGAGGGTACGTTTAGTTGAGATAAGGTTAGGTTAAGGTTAGCTAGGGTATTCGCGGTTTACGTGTGTACCCTCGGTCCTTTGTTTGGTTACCTAGCCTAACCAGTTCTGCATGTCCAAGATTTCCGAAGTTTGTTCTTATTCAATTGTTAAACCATAATAATTAGGTGTTTGGGGCTGTCTAAATAGGATATTAATTTTATTACCTTCAATAATTTTAAGAGTTAACAATTGATGATGACACTTTTTTTTTAAATACATTATTATTAAATAATAATTAAATAAACCGATGTTTGTTTGTGCACAATGGAGTTCTAGTACCGACCCTTATGTATGGAAGTGAAGCTTGGAGTTGGCAGAAGAAGGATGAAAGTAGGATAAATTTTGTAGAAATGAGGTCACTAAGAAGGATGTGCGGAAAAACAATGTATGATAGAATATCTGATAATGTAGTAAGAAAGTTGTGGAATTAACTAACTAACTAACTTACCATCACGTCGTCTCTCCGAAGGGTTAGGCAGAAATAATGGATTGCTACACTTTTATTTACTGATATACTTCCCTCGCTTCCTCAACATTCATACAACATGTCATGTAGGTACGCACGTCGGTTTCTCCTGACGTGGCCTGATCTCATTTCTACTACATTTATTCTTATTAATATATTCTAATAAATCTCTCATGCTTTGCTTACATAAGGTCAGTACAAGAACACCATTGTGCATAGCCATTTAAGCTTTATTTGAGTTTTTTTTTTATTAAACTTTTAATAATAAGTTGAAAAGCTTGAAATGGATGTTAATTGAGTAAAAGTTAAAATGGCTGTTGTGTTCATTACAAAAAACCTCTAATCGGTTACAACTAACTACGCAAACTCAGAACATAGGTTTTACAATGTAACATTTGTACGCTGTAACCTAACGTTACGAAATACGAGTAAGTAATTATAACTAATGGGTTCCATGTGCACAGCTAAACGCGTAAATTGTTTTGTTTTTGCGGAGTAACTCGTAAATCTTAAAAATATTTCGTTGATTTACGACAAGCTTTTACTAAGTAAGTAAAAGCTTAAAAAAAAGTACTAAGTAACTAACTCACCATCACGCCGTCTCCCCGAAAGGGTAGGCAGAAAGAATGGACTGTCACACTTTAACCAATGCGGCACTCCATCCTTCTCTTTTCGCCCCGCGGGAGACGCGGTGTGATGGTGCTTATTATTATTAATATTATTTTGTAGAATCACTCATTTCATCATTACAGCGTGAGCCTTATCTATGTTGTATTTTCACCCTCAAATTCATAAAATAATAAATATTATATTTTACTATTTAAAAACATAATTTTATTCCAAATGATTATTTGTAAATTTATAAAAGTAAACTCGATTTAGACAGCGACCGGTTTCGCCAGGCTCGCTGGCATCGACAGACTGGTAACACTATTGTAAACTTAGTCCTTTATATACATACAGATCAGGGGTGGTAAACATGATTCTATACAAAAATAATCTTCAAATATTTATGTAAAATTTTTCTGAAATTTCTTTTTTTTTTACCAGGAATTCTAAATTAATATTTAAATTCAGTGGGTTTTAAACAAAATTACCATTTTTTCAAACATTATATATGAATATGTAAGAGATAATAAAAATTAAAACCCATTGTATTAAACACGAACCTCCAAGAATACCTGTAATACCAATAGTTAAATTCAGAAAATTTACATAAATATTTGAAGATTAGTTTTGTATAGAATCATGTTTACCACCCCTGATCTGTATGTATATAAAGGACTAAGTTTACAATAGTGTTACCAGTCTGTCGATGCCAGCGAGCCTGGCGAAACCGGTCGCTGTCTAAATAAAGACAAAAGTGGAAGTAGTTAAAAAACATCGTTTTATTTAATTATTATTTAAAATGAACTTCCATCAAGAGATTTCAGTAAAATCATTTGATTATCGTAAACTCGATTGTTTAGTGGTTTAACTTGGATTTAATTTATATCAATTATATAAATATTTTGAGAATGCCTTCACAAAAAAAACACTTCGTCTCTGAAGCCATCACTCCGGGATTCAGATTCCATCTTCGTGACAATACCCCATAATATTTTGTTTCATTTATTGCAATGGCAGTATTGTGTGGAACTGTCATATAAAATCGTGCCATGGAAATTCGTTATATTTCCGTTATTCAAAATTCAATTTTCGAACGAGCGTCAAGGGTAGGAAACCGCCAGAAATAAATACCTGGAAGTTCGAACGTGAATGGCTAACTTTCCACATAAGTATTCAAGTCTCAAACCGATCGCCTTATATCAATTTATATTAAGTATCTCTTTCGGATTCATTAAGGAAATTTTAATTCCTAATTGTTTTAATAAAAATTAATGTTTATAAAAAATAAAAAATCACTTAATAATAAATTTGTTCAAGATCTTTTGAGTCATTTTCATAATTAAATTTATTTTTATATATTTTATATTTGTAATTGTAGTGTGTTAATTGTAGTATTTGTAATTGTAATGGTTAAAAAGTTGTAGACAAGCAGCGTGAGTGGTAAAAGAAGCCGAGGTCGACCGAGGAAAACATGGCATGACCAAATTAATCAATTACTAAAAGGCGGTCACATTCGAAGTCGGAATAATCGACGTGCGTGCATGGTACGATGTATGAACGTAGAGGAACCCCGAGAGGTATGCCAGAACAGAGCATTGTGGCGATCCATCCTGTCTGCCTACTCCTCCGGAGAAATGGCGTAATGGTTAGATTTAGTTAGTAATTGTAGTGTGTGCTTAATCAAGCGATAACGATGGTTGTGGAACGATATGAGTTGAATTTGAATAGTCTCGAAGCACCGATGCAATGTGAGATGGTGCATTATTGTGTTGCTAAAACCAAGAATTCTCTTCCCATTATTCTGGTCTCTTTTAACCTACCATAACGCTCAAATAATGTTCCTTGTTAACAGTTTGTCCCGGCGGAAAGAACTCATAATGCACCACACACCCCACCACGATAATCAAAGAAAACTGTTAACATAATCTTGATTTTTGAACGACTTTTGATCCTTACTCACTTTTTGCATGGTATTTACTTGATTGGTCGGTTGTTTCTGTGTCGTATACAAAGATCCAAGTATCATCTTCAGTCATTAAGCTTTCAGCTGTTTTTACAAAAAATGAAGTTTTTTGACACCAAACGAGATTTCACAAATGTAAACAGTATCAGCGAGGTCTTTAAATCTCAATCGATGATTTTTGAGCACCAAATCTTTGATTTCCTTGACGTGTTGTTTATCAGTTGATGTTGATGGTCGTCCAGTGTGATTTTTGTCTTCAACACCTTCTCTGCCTGCTTTGAAATGTTTATACTACTTGTAAAAAAAAAATGTGACATAGCCTGGACTTCTGCAACATTCTCAACATGTCTGCAGCAGAAATTTCATTCCGCAAACAAAATTTAATGCAATTTTTTTACTCAACGAAATCAGACATTGTAAAAATCGCTAAAGTAACGTTTTGTTGTTCACAAAACACGTGCGTAACTATTGGACAAATGCAGATATTGACTTGAAATTTGACACAGAAGTCAGTGATAGTTCTACCAAATTTTAAAAAAAAGATCTACAAGATAAAACGAATATATAACTGCTTTAATTCGTTTTATCTCAATCAGTATTGCATGACATAATTCATCGTTAATAACCTACCCTAAAAATTCTTGAAGGAATACATTCAATAACCAATAACCCTGTATTTTTTTTATTTTTAAACAATATAATATAATCACCTATTCAATTAATTGTGAATTTAAGGGCAAACTGATTTTGCTTGACTGAACTTAATCAGGGCATTAAAACAACTTAAATCATATGTTACACTTGAATATACTATCGAATACATACATGAATATGGTATGTAGGGGAGTTAGGGTAACGGAAGTGATCTGTCAGACAGTTGAATAGAATCAATTAGTGACTGGTCATTAGTTGCTAATTACAAGGAAGCCTGTGGTAAGAAGCTTATAGTAGTATCACTCATAGTAAATAAGGAAATAATACGAGGATTTTTAACAAGAAAAAATAATTCAATCTTATTTAAATCCATCTTAAAGTTATCATTATTTATTATTTCTTGAACAATAATATAAATTTCAAATTGATAAAACTAACTAAATAAGTAAAAATCATGCCATCTCCCCGAAGGGGTAGGTAGAAATAATGGACCACTTAAATGTTCTTTCCTGACATACTTCTCTCGCTTCTTGAACATTTATACATCAAGTCATGCAAGCACGTCGATTTTTCCATGTCGACTCCTCACGTCACATTTAATAACGTATTTGATTGATTTGGTCATGACACGTTTTCTTCGGTGTTCTTCTTAATATATAACATTGATGAAAACTTTAGTTTTCTAGATTATTTGTATTTATTAATCACAGGATATTTGCCCTAGACCGGTGAAATGTGTTATTATTATTACGTAAAATATTAATATATTTTATTTAAAAATAAATTAAACACTTGTATAATACTTGTTAACTAAAAAAAAATGTAACCCTAACAATGTTCTGGCGGGAGTGAAACCGGTTGGTTTGATAAAACAAAATAATTTGGTGAAAAAACGTACACAAGTATTTTAAATTATTTTTAATAAACTTTTTCTTCTTCTTCTTCTTCTTCTTCAGCCTATTCTAGTCCACTCCTGGACAAAGGCATCCTCTATATGCTTCCACGGCACTCCGTTTTCTGCAGACTGCATCCAAGTTATTCCGACATGTCTGTTCAGGTATCCTTCCACCGTAGTTGTGGTCGCCCTGCACTTCTCTTTGCCGTCCATGGTCTCCAAGTCAGCAGCCTTCTTGTCCATTTTTTGTCCGAGATTCTAGCTACGTGACTTGCCCATTGCCACTTTAGAGTCGCTAAGCGGTGGATGATGTCGTTGATCTTTGTTTTTTCTCTCACCATATCGTTTCTGATCCTGTCTCTTAGGCTTATTCCTAACATGGCTCTTTCAACGGCTCTTTGGGTCACTCGTAGTTTATCGGCACTTTCTTTGAACAATGTTATAGTTTCTAGGTCATAAGTAGCAACTGGCAGAACACTTTTTAATAATGCCATACCATAATTAAGTGATTTATATATTTTATTTAGTACAAAACGTATATTTTTGTTAAATGATAATTGAATTTAGAAAACGCGTTGTTTGATTCAAAACTAATGTTTAAATGTTTCATGAAAAACCTTGACAGATTAAAGAAAATTCCAAATATGAAACCATATTATTATATTAGGTCCTTACATATGAAATTGGCGTTTTGCCGTACTGGCAACTTTGATATCAAATATCTTCTCTTTGGTTAGGAATTCCAAATTCAAATTTATACAGCTATTTACTCAAGTATTTGTGTTTCAAAAATGATAATTCATTTGTTTTTTCCTCAATTGTTTTTTTTCTTTGCGTCACTCAGTTTACAAAATGGAAAACTTGAAATATCGCGTTATTTACGAGTACGAGTTCCACCGTGGCACCATTTGTGTCATTTTCAAATTTCGAAGGGACTCCGCAATCCATGGATTACATATGTATGTCCAAACCAAATAAGTGATCTTTTCATAATTTCGTTGATAATATTTTCTTTCGCTCTACATTCCTTCCTGATGTTAGCCCTTGAAATTCTATCATACATCGTTTTATCACCCATACTTCTAAGGGATGTAATCTCTACCGCATTTATACTGCTCTCGTCTTTATTCTGGTACTGGTTGCAGGTAGAACATTATATATCAGAGGATAGAGCAATGCTAGTGTGCATTATATAATGTATGGTATATAGATTTGAGTGCCAGGGGGCGTGGTTAATGAGCTGCAAATCATGTCTGTAGTAACTTCTCTCTCTGAAGTATCCACGTTTAGTACTAGAGCCAAACATGTCTTAGTTATAAAACATTTACGAGCTTCCACGAACTCTGTAAGCTTCGTTAAATCAAAAGACTTCTCGAGTATTATGTTCGCGCTTTAAAATAGCTCTTGATATGGAAGAGTGGCTGCAAAATAGAATAATTAGAAGCTTCTAAAAATAAACACGTTTGTTTTTTAATAATTACGAATGAAAGTAAAATCATTACATGTATGAAATGTTTAAATTTGAAATGAGTAAAATCATTACGAATATAAATGTTTTCAACTTGTTATAATATAAATATTTTCAACTTGTTATAATATAAATACTTCCAACATGTTATACTATAAATATGTTCAACATGTTATAATAAATATGCTTTCGAATTTTAGATAAACTTAACTAACTAACTAACTAACCATCACGCCGTCTCCCCGAAGGGGTAGGCAGAAAGAATGGACTGCCACACCTTTCTTTCCTGACATATTTCTCTCGCTTCCTCAACATTCATACATCGTGTCATGCACGCGCGTCGATTTCTCTGACTCCTTACATGGCCGACATTCAATATTTGATTTATTTGATCGTGCCACGTTTTCCTCGGTCTTCCTCTATTTCTGGTACCATTTACATCATTAACATATAATTTTTTTACCATTCTTTCTTCATTCATTCTTTCCATATGTCCAAACCATCTTAATGATCCTTTCATTATTTTGTTCATGACACCATCATTCGCACCGCATTCACTTCTTATATTTTCATTCGACACTCTATCATACACAGAGTATCCACACATTCGTCTAAGAGATCTCATTTCTACTGCATTTATTCTACTTTCATCCTTCTTTTGCCAGTTCCATGCTTCGCTTCCATACATAAGGGTCGGTAGAAGAACACCATTGTGCACTGCCATTCTAGCTTTTTTGGATAGGTTTTTGTTTGCGATGACAACTTTAAGTGCACCATTCACTTTGTTGCCTGCCCCAACCCTTCTTTCAATATCCCTCTCCACTCGCCCATCTCTTGTAAACATACTACCTAAATACACGAACTCAACTACTTGCTCCAAATTTTCACCATTCACGCTAATGTTGCAGACTGTCGTGGTTTCTTCCTTTTCAAAAATCATTACCTTGGACTTATTAACATTCATCATCAGATCATTTCGCATGCATACCTCATACATACAATTCACCAGGACTTGTAGTTCATGCTCGTTGTCAGCAAGTAGGACAGCGTCATCCGCATACAAGAGACAGCTTACTGACACTCCGCTCATTTTGGCACCTACATCCAACCCTTTCAGCTCTCTCATACAATTGTCCATATACAGATTAAATAACCACGGGGACATTACGCAACCTTGTTTGACACCTTTATTGATGGCAAACCAGGCTGTAAGATCTCCATTTACTTTGACACTAGCAGTGCTTTCCGTGTATAGTGACTTAATGGCCGTGATCAGTTTTGTACTTATTCCATATTCAGACAATATTTTCCACAACTTTTCTCTATTAACGTAATCATATGCTTTTTGTAAGTCGACAAATGCACAGAAAAGTTTGCGATTTTGGGCCAGAAACTTCTCTGTCAATGTACGAAGTCCAAAAATTTGATCCATACATCCTCTGCCATTCATAAAGGCACCTTGCACATCCCAAACTTTGTCACTCGTCAATTTTCTTACTCTTTCTATTAAAATTCTGCCATAGACTTTACCAACGACACTCAAAAGACTAATAGCTCTGTGGTTTCCACATTCCATACGCGATCCTTTTCCTTTGTACAGGGCATAATTACTGCTCTCCTCCAGTCTAGCGGCGTATATCCCTCCTCCAAGCACTGGTTAAATAACTTACATAACCATGTAGAAACCACTTCGCCACCGCTTTTAATAAAGTCTATGGCAATACAATCAAACCCAACAGCTTTTCCACTTTTCATTGCACTCACGGATCTTTTCATCTCATTCGTACTTATTTTTTCAATATTATCATTCAGAGGTCCCGCACTCGCACTAGCTGTCATATTTTCGATCACGCTTGTATCGCCACCATACATCTCCTTAAAATATTCCATCCATCTTTCTTGTATAATCTTACTCTCCGTTAACATTCTTCCCTCGTTGTCTAAAATTGCTTTCACACATCCACTATCAGGAGGATTTCGGGCTTTTTTAACTTCTTTCCAAAACATTTTTAAATTTGATTGGAAGTTGTTTGTCATTTTGAGCCCTTCTTCCTCCTTCAGCTTTTCTTTCCGCGCTTTCACTACCGACTTCACTCTCTTCTTGCATACCTTATACAAATCTTTTGCTCTTTCATACTTAACTCTGTCATTCTTATTTATCGACAACATATTCAACCAAGCATCTTTCTTCTCTTTAACAGCAATCTTTACGTCATCATTCCACCATGCATCCCCTTTCCTTCTTCCTTGTACACACACACCACACGATTCTTTCGCTGATTCACACAAAATCTCCTTCAAGTATTTCCAGGTCTCGTCAATACTCAACTCACTTACATCCCGCTCACTCAATCTATCTTTCACTTTTCTTACGAAATTATTTCTTACGTCATTGTTTTGCAGTTTTTCAACTTTGACTCTAGTCGGTGCGGCTACTGTTTTGCTTCTTCTGGTTCGCCATCCCCGGAATAAGATCACTTTTGCCACTACTAAAAATGATCCGTTTCCAGTTCGGCTCCCCTGAAGACCCTTGAATCAACAGTATCCGCCCGTAATCTAGAGTCTACAATGACGTAATCTATAATGGACCTTTCAAATCCTCTTTCCCAAGTATAGAGATGGATTCTCTTATGATCGAAGATGGTATTTGATACAAAGAGACCCCATTGTGAAATTGTGAAATTTCATAATGACGATTTTTATATGAATTAATACACTGTTTTAAAAAACAGGCTTTAGATTCATAAAAAAATATCAAATCAAATCATCAGTTTATGTAGGTACTCAAAAGAAATTAAAAACAGCATAAACGTTTAAGGCATCTATTGAGTACAGGTAAAATATTATAAAGATATAACATAATACCAGGAACGCTTAAGAGATGGTTCGACATTAGGAAGACAAGATACTTTCTAAAGTTGTCTTCTGAACGTCCCTAAATAATATAAAAGATGTCGATCTCCGAGGAGACCGCGCTCAACAGACTAATTGCTCTTCCTACCGGTGTCACTAGAGGCAGATTGGCTATGGCGGCCAGTAGGATAAATAATCGCTGTTGGAGATATATATCAGGGACAAAAATACCAATATACTCCAGCACGGCCGAGTTCTCGAAATGTCCCCTGATTAATCTAAAGAAATGGGTTATGAGATGCCCATCTTATTGAAGCAATTTTTAATTTTCTCTACTTGTCCACTAGGCATGGCCTGTATCGTCACAACTACATAAAATAGCATGTTAGTGGAATTGTTATCTATAGAAAATTTGGTCCCGAGCATTCCAAAAAGAATTACCCTGGGATAGAGCCACGGATAACTACTATACTCCCTTATGTAGAGGTACCTTCGAATTTTTTTCTGGACCTTCTCTAACATTAAAGAATATTTCGCCTCGTGAAGACTCCATATCACAGAACCACTTTCGAGTCTGCTCCGAACCAATGCGTTGTATAGGACTCTGAGCACGTTGGGATCTCTGAAATATACTTTCTCTTGAACGATGCCAGATTCTGTGGGCCCTGTGTTTAAGATAAATGGGTCGTAACTCTATATTAGATGTAATATATCTCTAATGCTCTGAAAAGATAAAATGTGGCAATGAAGAGAAATAGGTGAGGGAGATCGGAGGGAAAATTGAAACGTAGTTGCGGTCTCGCTACCATTTCAAGTATAAATCAAACCGGAATTACTACCCATAACGTGCTTTTTTTACAGCCCTAGGAGCCAAGGGCGAGCAAACATTGAAATCAACTATTGGATTTTAATTTGAACTTTATTCGTATGGCTTTCAATAAATTTACGTTATTTGCCTTATTATCAAAGTTGTACCTGTTACAACAAGTTGATTGATTATCTAAATTTCTACAAAAAATATTCTCCTTATTTATTGTTCCTTGAATAATGATGCAAAAATCCATATTAAATTATTTAAATGAATGAAAACGTATGTTTTATAGAAGCTTTGTTTTAAATAGTCCATTGTTTTGGCCGAAACACTACGGTATTTTTCGAATTAATGTGAACATAATTGATAATTTGAAAAAACCAACATTTATTAGGTATAGGACACGAAAACAGAGAAATTAATACAATTAAGTTCAAGGATTATTTGTATCTCAATAGAGACGAAGATGCAAATTGGAAACAGAATATGGTGATCGAGGTGTTTACAGAACTTATGACGTATCATTGGTTGGGTTAAGCGCACGCTTTATGTAATACAACATTCCCCAATCCACGCTTCTTAAAACCAACATGTCTGACAATTTTTTCGGAAGTTGTATATACCTGTATGTTCATATGTAACACCAAACTTCACTTGTTAGTTTCAATCTACACACTAGCGCCATCTATGAAGATTATATTTGATAACCCGCAATGGGTAAAGAAAATCCAGTATTCGTCTACAAGTATTTGTATACAAAAAAAAATTGTAAAAACAATTTAAGTTATTTTATTAGAAAATGTGTCCTCCCTTGGTTTTTATAACTTCTTCAACACGTTTTGGCATAGAATCTACCAGTATGATACTTCAACATTATTACTGATAAAATTTATAACACTGTTATAATATCACAATTTATTTTTATTCACTGAGAATGTCGCGACAGCTGTTGCGCCAAACGATGTTGGCTTCATCAGTTGTTACAATAAAACTTGTGCCAATATCGGTTTGTGAAACAGCTGTCGCGACATTCTCGGTGAATAAAAATAAATTGTGATATTATAACAGTGTTATAAATTTTATCGGTAATATTTTTATTTTATGCGAATGAGATGTTTCGCCTGTCGAAGATATTATAATATAAAATGTTTTGCCTTAAAATTTGATAATGCCTTCTACAGGCAAAATATGTCATTCACGTAAAATATAATAAAACTTCTAGAAAACAAACGTTTACATTTGTATTATAATAAATAGTCTTCTTAATTTTGATTTTCTCCTATCGGAGGATTGAAAACATCATTGCTATTTTGACTTTTCATACAGCAGCTCTAAGTAGGGATGTTGTGCTAAAACTGAACCATTATCGAAGGTTTTTTAGCCATGATTTTATTATTCTCTTAACACTTCGTTTTCTGTTCATTTTGACTTGAATAATGAGTTGCAGAACTTTGTATATCGTTTTTCATAACGTGCCCGAAGTATTCCAGTTTCCTGCGCTTTACTGCCATGATTTTTTTTTTTCATTTTTTAATTCGCTGCAGTTATTTCTCGTTACTACCATGACGACTACGGATCAACCTAAAGAAATGGGTTATTAGATGACCATCTTTTCGAAGCTGTAGAGAATTAGTTTCGAGCATTCTCAAAAGAAATGCGGTGGGATAGAGCCACGGATAACTACCATCCTCCCTCGTGTAGAGATACTCTCCAGCATAACGGAATATCTCGTCTCGTGAGGACTCCATATCACAGAACCACCTTCGAGTCTGCGCCAAACCAACGCGTTGTATAGGACTCTGAGCACATTGGGATCTCTGAAAACTCTTCCGATCCGAACGATAAAGCTCAACATCTTTATAAGATCAATGATCAATGATCTAAAATATAATGAAGAAGAATAATAATAAGCAGTAATTACTTATTTTTTCTTGAACAATGATGTAAAACTCCATATTTTATTTTTTAATAAGGGTTTGATGGTTTTGCTGCAGTAATTAATTCCAATGCAAAAAGCTAGAATGGCATTGAACAATGGTGTTCTTCTACTGACCCTTATGTATGGAAGCGAAGCATGGAACTGGCTAAAGAAGGATGAAAGTAGAATAAATGCAGTAGAAATGAGATCTCTTAGACGAATGTGCGGATACTCTGTGTATGATAGAAAATGCGGTGCGAATGATGGTGTCATGAACAAAATGATCATAAAGATGGTTTGGACATATGGAAAGAATGAATGAAGAAAGAATGGTAAAAAAAAGTATATGTTAATGATGTAAATGGAACCAGAAATAGAGGAAGACCGAGGAAAACGTGGCACGATCAAATAAATCAAATATTGAATGTCGGCCATGTGAGGAGTCAGATAAATCGACGCGCGTGCATGACACGATGTATGAATGTTGAGGAAGCGAGAGAAATATGTCAAGAAAGAAAAGTGTGGCAGTCCATTCTTTCTGCCTACCCCTTCGGGGAAACGGCGTGATGGTTAGTTAGTTAGTTAATTAATTAATTCCAAATGAAATCATCACTCATTTTCACTCACCTCATTTCACTCACTTAAGATGTCATTTAGAAGAAATTCGATTATTGCATATTGCGAAGGACCTATAAGTTATAATGTTGGGTATTGGATTGAAATTAACCTCAATCGACAGCACCAATCAGTTACAATTGTTTTAAGCGTGGAGCCATTATATTTGGCTAACTAGGTCACCGCTTCTCTCGGCTCCCTTCGTCTCCGCCCCCTCTCGTTTACAAGATGAGTGGTTTTTCTCCTCTTCGCCTGTCCTCGGTAATTGAGTTATGCCTACCTTCGGCCGGGGTAGTAGATATCTACGAAACGACAAATTACATTTTGGTACTTAAAGGGCTCATGAATCTGATAAAGTGAATTGATTTTTAAAATAAACAGTTTTAATGTTACTACATCATATTGACGACCTTCGTGGCAATGTGGCAAGAGCTATGACTGCCACGCTGAACGTTTCATGTTCGATTTCGTGATTCTTTGAGAATTTCATCATCTTTGAGACTATCCATCTTTATGTTCCTATGCATCTGGTGACGCCGGTGGGAAGAGCAATTAATCTGCTGAACGCGGTCTCCTCGGAGATCGACGTCTTTCATATTAGTGAAAGTATGTTCAGAAGGCAAATACTCTCAATTCTGGAGAGTATCCTGTCTTTCTAATGTTGAACCATCTCTCATGCGTTTCTGGTAGTATACTATACACAATCTATTATTTTACCTGTTCTCAATAGATGCCTTAAAAATAAATTTTGTAATGTCTGTTGATTAAATAAACTGATTTGATTTGATTGATTTGATTTGATGTTCCGTATGGTTATCGTCGACTCAGTACAGACTGTTTTATCTCTCAGCATGCTGAACTAACCTGCTTATTGTGATGCCGGTGATAAGAGCAGTCAAACTGATGAACATGATCGTAGATTTCGTAGATCGATTTCTTTCACATTTGTAAAAATTCGTTCACAAGACTAGACTCTTGACTTTGGAGAGTATCTTGTATTCCTAAATTCGAACCATCTCTCATGCATTCCTGGTATTATATATTATATTTTACCGGTCTAATATATGCCTTAAACTATAATTATTGTTTTTAATATCTTTTGAAAAAATAAACTGATTTGATTTGATTAGATTTGATTGTCACACTGTCCTTGGTTTATGAATTCACATGACAACAAAATGGCGTTATATTAGCTACCTTTCACATGACATGAGAATCAATAGCTAAAATGTGTATACAGTAATTGGGTTCAAATAATCTACTGTGAAAACTATCACATTTGTTTTATACAATTTTAAAAATGGTCATTATTTTCTGGGGCAGGTAAATTATTTTAATCGTGTTTTTCAGAAGTAGCACACATCCAGTAACCTCAACTTTACAGGACGGACAAAAAACTGTCTGGTACAAAATTTTCCTATAATATATATTTTTTTTCAACACACATTTGTCATAGGGAGTAAAATAGGCAAATGTGTATCGAAAAAAATATATGTATGGTAGGAAAATTTTGTACCAGACAGTTTGTTGTCCGTCCTGTAAAGTTGAGATAACTGGATGTGTGCTACTTCTGAAAAACACGATTAATTTATTTTCCAATTTAAAACATTTTCGAAATGGAGTTTTGTCGTGAAGACAAATTAATTATAAAAAATAGTTATTAAATAAAGTAGATATGAGCTGTATTACAAATTCATTACATATTTTACAATGTAATTCCATAGTGTTAATTCTTTAACTTTCAATTAAGAAATATTTACATTTGTTCTTTTGATTAAACGTTTTTACCAAAGGAATTAAAACGTTAACCTCCATCATAAATCACGTTTTAAAATGTTGTTGAAATTCTGAATATTCTGATAAAAACAGCGTTAATTCTCCGATGCCTGCCCATAAGCAATATTGTAGAGAAATATTAAAAGCCTTGTCTAAAATACCATGGTATCTGACAGGAAAACAGATCAATCAGTGTTCTATGTTTAGTGTTCTGATTCTGTTTATCAAAGCTCGCATTTAACAAAAAGCGGAGCGTTTACTTAATTAAACTAAATATCATACTTCTTACACATATTTATTATTACTTGAACAGTGATGTCAAACTCCAAAAAATAGTTTCAAATAGTAATTGGAAACAAGAATTTATCAATGAAAGCAAAAATGGCCGTTCATAATGGTCCCAAACCCTTATGTATAGAAGAAAAGCATGGAACTGGCAGAAGATAGATGAGAGCAGAATAAATGCGGTAGAAATGAGGTCCCTAAGACATATGTGTGGTAGAACGATGTACGACAGAATCTCAAATGCTGATATTAGAAAGGAATGTAGAGCGAAAGAAGGTATTATGAACAAAATTATGAAAGGATCGCTGCGTTGGTTCGAATATATGTAGTGCATGGGTGAAGAAAGAACGGTTAAAAAAGCATACGTTAACGATGTAAATGGAATACGGAGTCGAGGTAGACCGAGGAAAACATGGCATGACCAAATTAATCAAATTTAAAAAGTTGGTCATGTCAAAAGCCGGAAGAATCGACGTGCGTTTATGACTCGCTGTATGAATGTGGAGGAAGCTAGAGAGGTTTGTCAGGATAGAGTAGTGTGGCGGTTCATTCTCTCTGCCTATCCCTGCGGGGAAACGGCGTGATGGTTTGTTGTTGTTGTTAGCAAAAAATCAAACGCGCTGCTGTTTATATACACGAGTTAACGGACCAGAATACGGAATTAGGAAAATTGACGTTTTTATGTAGAGTTTTAAATCATTGCTCAATTAACAATAAATGTTACCTTTAAGAAGGCTAATCGATTTTAACTTTTTTTTGTCTTAAAACTTATTATGTTTTTAACAGTTTGTTAAACGCGTTAGACTTTATTTTTTATATTTGTACTTCAGAATGTTCGGAGGGGTTAACTTACAGAAAGTTAAGGAAAATAAATGTCTTAGAAAGTTACCCCAAACAATATTGGTATTGGCCAATTAAAATAAAACACTGTCAGCCGTTTCCACAGCCACCTATATTTCCTAGAATCAGACACCGGGAGATTTTCCCGCCAACGGGGATACATACCCACATTTTATATTCGACAAGTTGGCTGACTTCTGCCAATTGGGATTGTGATAAAGTAATAAGGGTTAACTTTTCGCTTCATAGGTTTTATTTCCTCTTCGCCGGCAGTGTTCAGTGGAGTATAATAATTTAGTTAAGGTTATATTTAATGGCAATGAGAGAATGTTTTAAAGGGCCCTCAGAATATCATCAAGTACCTACTTAAATACTACGATTAGGAAGAGAGATTTATTACATTCAATTTTTAATATATTGGGTAGGTACTTAAATTATTTTCAAACATTCTTTTCAGATTAAACATTCAGAGGGGATTCGAATTGTAACCATTGAATTATTTAAAGGTTAAAATAATTATTTTAATTAATCGCTGTTATATATTTTTTTAATTTAACACAATTCTAGGAATACGGTCAATTACATCTGGTGAAAATTAAAGGTTTATGATGAAAACCAACGAAATACTTTAATGTTATCTTAAAAACGATATCTTTAAAAAAACTATTTATTTCCCGCTATTTCCCCGGAGGGATACGCAGAGAGGATGGTTCGCCACAATGCTCTGCCCTGGCATACCTCTCGGGCGTCCTCTACATTCATACATCGTACCATGCACGCACGTCGATTATTCCGACTTCGAATGTGGCCGCCTTTTAGTAATTGATTAATTTGGTCATGCCATGTTTTCCTCGGTTGTTCTCGGCTTCTTTTTTCACTCATGCTGTTTGTGTACAACTTTTTAACAATTCTACACTCATCCATTCGTTCTATACGTGAAAACCATCTCAGGGATCCTTTTTTAATTTTATCCATGATGCAGTCATCTGCCTTTCATTTCTTTCTTATTTCATCGTTTGGTATTCTATCATACAATGTTTTCCCGCACATTCTTCTTAGTGGTCTCATTTCTATGGCGTTTATCCTGCTTTCATCCTTCTTTTGCCAGCTACAAGCTTACACTTCCATACATAAGGGTTGGCACTAAAACTCCACTGTGTACTGCCATCTTTGCTTCTGTGGATATATTTCTATTTGCAGTAATGACCCCTCTTCAACGAAAACAATTATTACACACAACTTTTTTAAATATGGGGTCTCATCATTACGAATATTCTTTATTATTACATTATTTAAGTAATATTTCTGAGTCATTTTTTTATTCTTAATTCAAATTCTTCAGTTTAAAGAATTAACGTTAATTTAAATTTACAAATAAAATTTTGAGATTGATGGTAAGTCTGTATCTCGTGATTCCCTCTTCGGCCGACGCGAATCGCAATCTGTCACCTTGAAGATGAAGTCTGAAACAATTTCCGAAACGTGTATCGTCTTTGAACGAGATACAGAAACAAATATCTATCATAATCTACAAACATATTTTAGTTTTTGAATGGTGCACTTAAAGTTGCCATCGCAAACAAAAGCCTATGCAAAAAGCTTAAATGGCAGTGCACAATGGTGTTCTGGTCCCAACCCTTATGTACAGAAGCGAAGTGAAGAACTGGCAAAAGAAGGACGAAAGTAGAATAATTACAGTAGAAATGAGATCTCTTAGACGGATGTATAGATAAACTATGTATGATAGAGTGTCGAATGAAAATGTAAGATGTGAATGCAATGCAAATAAAAGTGTTATGAACAAATTAATGAAAGGATCATTAAGATGGTTTGGACACATGAAAATAATGATTGAATAAAGAATGGTTAAAAAATATGCTAACGATGCGATGTAAATGAATCTAGAAATAGAAGAAAACGTGGCACGATTAAATCAATCAAACTATGAATGTCGGCCATGTGAGGAGTCGGTGAAGTCGATCGCATGACACGATGTATGAATGATGAAGAAGCGAGACAAATATGTCAGGAAAGAAAAGTGTGGCAGTCCTTTGAAATGGCGTGACGGTTTGTTAGTTATGATTTAGTTATGATTATATCATAGTTTTTAGATATACACACAAGGCATCACAAGTTTATCTTTTCTTTCCACACTATTCCCTTATACGAGTATTTAGTTATAATTATAATTATATTCACTATTACTACACTCTATTTTTTTGTTCATGACAATTGATCCGTTTTATTATCGAGTTTTTTTATTACTAAAAGATTATTGTTCACTAAATCACTTTTCAGAGGTAATCGAAAAATAATATTCACTAACTAACTAACCATCACGCTGTCTCCCCGAAGGGACCTTCTTTCTGCCTACCCCCTTCGGGGGTAGGCAGAAAGAATGGACTGCTACACTTTTCTTTTCTGACATATTTCTCTCGATTCTTCAACATTCATACATCGTGTCATGCACGCGCGTCGATTTCTCTGACTTCTCACATGGCCGACATTCAATATTTGATTTAATTGATCGTGCCACGTTTTCCTCGGTCTTCTTCTATTTCTGGTTCCATTTACATCGTTAAAATATACTTTTTATTACCATTCTTTCTTCATTCATTCTTTCCATATGTCCAAACTATCTTAATGATCCATTCATTATTTTGTTCATAACACCATCATTCGCACCGCATTCACTTCTTATATTTTCATTTGACACTATCATACACAGAGTATCACATATTCGTCTAAGAGATCTCATTTCTATTGCATTTATTCTACTTTCATCCTTCTTTTGCCAATTCAATGCTTCGCTTCCATATATAAGGGTTCATAATAATATTCACCACTACTCAAATAGATTATTTGTTCCTTCACACAAATAGATTATATATTCCAATGGCACCCTTTTCCAATATTATCTTTTCCAAAAATGTTGGATATTGATAGTTCTCAGATCATCCTCAACTTCATCAAATTGACGTCGAAGCCGCAGTCTTTCACCAGGCTTGAAACAAGTTTTCTTTGGAAATGCTGTGTCGTCTCGTGTGCCAACAAAGACGGTATCTTTAAAAAACGTTAGTAAGACATATTCAAATATTCCTTGAATTCACCAATATATTTTTAATCACTATTTGTTCCAATTTTATTTTGACTAAGAGCACTATTACAGTGGAATTCGATAATAGTATATTTATGATTTTAAATGCTGTTTTTTTTACAAGTTTGATTACATTTTTATAAATTAATCAATACGAATGAAAATGTCTGTTTAAACAAACTTTATTATATTTTTTTGGAATGACATGTTTCGCTTGGTTAAGGCAGTATCAAATGATGACATTTTTTTGCCACGTAAATTACCTTAATTACCGTATTCTGATCCTTTGACTCGTGTATAAAAATAGCAGCGTGCTTAAGTTTTCACTACATTTGTTAATGTCTTAGACAGGTCAAACATGTCACTTACATAAAATAAAATAAAACTTCTAGAAAATATACATTTTCATTCTTAATAATAATTTATAATGGAATATAACTTGTAGAAAACAGAAGTTTTGATTCGTATTAATTATTTAATATGGATTATTACATCATTGTTCAATAAAGTAAAAAAAAATCATGTAAATAGATAAAAAATCGTTGTGAATCTTGATTCACAATTATTGTTATAGAAATAATAAATACATTTTTCTTGACAAGTTTCAAATGTACGTAAGATATTCATATAATCACCGTACATGTAAAACACGGTGAGAAAAGTTCATTAAAAAGCGAAATAAGGAGCTTTTTAATGTTTCATATATAATGAATTCCACGGTTTTAACTCAATAAGTGTCTTCACCAAAATTTAATCAAATTCAATTTCAAAACGCTTCAAAATTCATATATAATAGTTTGTTTATCTACACATATTTTGAGGATTATTCCATCATCATCGATAGAATAACATTTTATTTTGTTTAGTTTTTATCATTCTTCCGATGATATGTGTAAAATGTCTTCAAAATAAAGAATTAATAAATAAATACTTCATATTAAATAATTAATACGAATAAAAACGTCTATTTTATAGAAGCCTTATTATATTTTATGAGAACGACAAGTTAGGTCTTTCTAAGGCATTATCAAATGTGAGAAAGGCAAAACATGTAATTCCCACAAAATATAATAAAACTTCCAGGAAACAGACGTTTTCATTCGTTTTAATTATTTAATATGGAGTATTACATCATTGTTAAAGAAATTAAATAAATAAACTCGTGTAAGTGGAACCAAAAAGCGTTTTGATTCATGATTCACAATTAGTAATAGATTTAGTTCACAGATGGATATACTCGTAATATTTAAGCATTCATCACTGGATCACGTACGTTAAGTACTCACTTTTAACTACATTTTTTAAATTAATAAATGAATCAAAATAATAATCACGAATCACACAAATATTTATAAAAGAGAAAATAATCGAAAAACACATTTTTTAACCTTTTTTATTAATGAAAATACTATTATATTATTTTCTTCTATTTTTGCTATCACTTTGTTTTGTGGATTTAAATTTGATTGAAAACATTGTATTTTTACAACATTTTTTTGCACATTTCACGATGTTCACATGTTTCGGGACACAGATTTTCCTTCTTCAGTGTATGAATTTTAACCATTAAATTAAATTTAACTGTTAAAATAAGTTAAATTAAATATAAAATTTAAAATTCATACACCGAATAAGGGAAGTCTGTGTCCTGAAACATGTTTATGAAAGGTGCAAAAAAGTATTGTGGAAATACAATGTTTTCAAAAAGTTATTCAAACTTTTAATTTCATTTAAATTCTTCATTAAAATTTATTTTTTCATCAGTTTGTTCTTTAGACATGTTTCGGCATAAAAACGATATTAACTTACCTTAAATAATTAAATAATTCAAACAGTTTTGAAGAACAATAACACAATCAAATTTAAATAAATTTTAATAAAACGAAAAGCGGTCACATTATAACAGGTTTTGGAATACTAGAGTTTATAAAAAAATGTGTTTTTTAATAACACATATAAGGGTCAATAGGTACCTGGAAACAAACAAAAAAGGTATAATTTATATCATAAATGCATGGTTTATTATTTCGGAATAAATAAACTTAAGAAATGTTGTCTTACACTAGTTAAGATTCAATAAAAAAATTATTAATTGAGAAATTTCAATAAACTAATTTATTTTCAAAAAAAAAAATATTTACAATTAGCAAAAAAAGAATTTTTTTTCGACTATAGGGTTTGAAAATAAATTAACGTTAATAATTTCAGTTGATGTCATATAATCACACCATTGTTTTTGATGTTTTTTTATATACAACATTATATATGAAATCAATTTTTCTATCCCTTGTTTATATTATATTATTATATAATATTATTATATTATATTATATGTACAAAAAAACGTCTGTTTTCTAGAAGTTAAATTTTATTTTATTTTTATTTTAATTTCATAACATATTTCGTCTTGCATATTTCAAAGTATGAATATTATTTTGTTTTGCGTGAAATGTTCTCACAATACAAAGATCACTCCAGAATTCTCTTACAAATATTTTAAAATAGGCGAGTCGATTTCAAATAGCATAAATTTAATACTATTCTCATTCACATAAAGTAATAAAACTTCTATGAAATAGACGTTTTCGTTCGTATTAATTGTGAAATATGGAATTTTACACCATTGTTTAACGTATTCTAGATTTGAATTATGACTGTTAATATCCACAATAAAATTAAATGTGCCTTTGTTATTTTCATTCATCCACGAGATTCTTTCGTTATGCCAGGGTCTTATTCCCCTCTGAGCAGTGTAGGCGGGGTCAGGTTCAGCGTGACCCAGTTCGTAAGTTGATTAGAGGATTCTTTGAGCTCTCTGCTGCTACCAATGTCTTAGTTGGGAATTATTTCCCCAATTCATCTAAGACGGATTTATTATAGACCCGAAATCACACTTTTATGAAATGTGTTTTTTTGTGTTTATGGATCAATGATGTAAAATTCCACATTAATAATCAGTACGAATAAAAACGTATATTTTCTAGGAGATTTATTGTATTTTATGTGAAGCACACGTATCGCCATGCGTAAGCATTATCAATTGTTTTTTTTCTTGCTAATACATTTGATAATGCCATAGCATGGGCAAACATGTAATTCCCGTAAAATATAATAAAAATTAAATAAAACAGTTGCAGTGACTGTACTAAAAATGTACGCATTTGCACATTACAGTTACTGCACTAAAAATGTAAACATTTGTACATTGCAGTAACTGCACTAAAAATGTGAACATTTGTACATTGGAGTGACTGTACTAAAAATGTACGCATTTGTACATTGCAGTTACTGCACTAAAAATGTAAACATTTGTACATTGGAGTGACTGTACTAAAAATGTACGCATTTGTACATTGCAGTTGCTGCACTAAAAAGTAAACATTTGTGCATTGCAGTGACTGTACTAAAAATGTACGCATTTGTACATTGCAGTTACTGCACTAAAAACGTAAACATTTGTACATTGCAGTGACTGTAATAAAAATGTACGCATTTGACAGCACTTAAAATGTAAACATTTAAACAATGCAGCGACTTCACAAAAATCACAAACATAATTTGTTAAATGAAAATATATTATCTAAAACACTCTAGACTTAGTAGATTTTCACAATAAACCCATGCATATAAAAAATCTATAATGGTTAAAATATTTTATAAAAACAATTCACAAATGCGCTTTTAAAAATTATAAAACTGCAGTGATTAAAAATGTATTATGTCATTATAGAAAACTAAAACCAAAGCATACTGTAAGTATTCAATAGAAATCGCGAAAACCCCTCAAAACAATTAAATTATAAAAAAATATATACATATTTTGAATTAAACTTATATTTTGCAAAATTCATCACTCCATTGCTTGAGTAAATAACTGTCTAAGTTAGTATTAAATACAATATGCCATTTAAAAAATACATTATTATAGATAAAAAAAAATTGTTAAATTCCATCCAAAACATGATAATAGGTTATTCCCAAAATATAATTCCAAATTTAAATGCATTGTTTTTTCTTTTCAGCACTTCCATTGGTCGACCCACCACATGACTAGCATAGACTGCGAGGAACACAGCCCGCTGGCTCACCACCATCGGCGAAATCGCCCGAGGGTCAATTCGGCAATTTTCGTTTCCAACGACACTACCGGTTTCGCCGGGTTCGACGCTGGCGATTTTCTTCGTCGCTACGGGTCGCAATCCAAACTGTGCAGAAAAGCGAGGTAAATTTTAAATTTGAATATTTAAATATGTGTTCTGGAAGCATTCGAAATGACCTTTGAAGTATTAGTTATATGTTTATTAACATTAAATAAAATTATGTGTTTTAAAACGTCCCCAATAATAAAAACTTTCCATTGTCAGATGATAATTAAGTAATATGTTAATTTTATAAAATCTTCTTGTGACATGTAATCCATTTAATGTTGTCTTTATTAAACTGTACTTAAAATAATTTTTCTGCAGTAGAATAAATAATACTTAAAAAGATAAGATAATCCTTTGCTTTGGCGGAAACACTTTAATATTTCAACATTTTTAACTATTTAAATAAATAAAACTTTGTTATAAATATCACAATTGATTATATAATTAAAACAAATGAAAACGTCAGTTTTCTAGAAGTTTTATTATATTTTATGGAAATGACATGTTTCGCCCTTCTAAGGCATCATCAAATATTGACGTGAAACATTTGATAATGCCTTAGAAAAGCAAAACATGTAATTTCCATAAAATATAATAAAACTTCTAGAAAACTGACGTTTTGATTCTTACAAATTATTATTTATTGTGGAGTTTTACATTATTGTTCAAGAAACAATAACACAATTGATTATATTTTGTCGCGACAGCTGTTTCGCTAACCGATGTTAGCATCGTCAGATCTTACAAGCAGCTAACTGTAACCCTAGCGAAACAGCTGTCGCGACAAAATATATTCAATTGTGATATTTATAACAAAGTTTTTTATTTAAACATTAAAAAGATTATTTTATTTTGTAAATTGCGCATTAATTGTTTAAGACATGACTTAACAAAGCTAAGATTATCTATTTATAAGTTGGACCTATTGGATAGATTCACATCCAAAAACTATAATTCCTGCATAATAAGGCATCCGACTATCGCTGGGTACGCTATCAAGGACTAGTATATTACAAATGCACCTAGAATCTCGAATTTAGATTCATTCATTCAGAAACTGGCTGAAAGATTTAAACAAAGGACTATCATTACATCCTAAACTTACCATAAAATATCTCTCTAATTACGACCCCAATACTCCTAAATTTCGTGAAATCATAAAATCTATTCTTCTTCAGAAGAATACTCCGAGCCATACAAATCAATCCACAAAAAACAAGCCAACAACCTCCCAACAATGTTCTTGTAAAGATAATAGACCAAAGGGCTGAAACTCCTTATGTCAGAAAATCCAAGCTCAAGTCCAAGACGTTCATAACAATCGATGTGCGTACATGATACCTTATATAAATACTCAGCAGCATCAAAGAAATGTCATGTTACATGAAGGTTCAATAAACGTTCAGGATAGAAGACGGCATTGATGAATCCACAGGCCTAGCGGTAAGATACGCAAATGAGATAATTGAAAATTTTGTTTCCTGAAACCTAACGAGTGACGTTTAGGCCCAACGACCTTTATGTGTTTTTTCGTACATTTACATGCTTATTTTTCACCGGTAACCAAATTCAACATGTTTTTTTTTCCTTTTTTGAAAACGATCTAAAGAATTTCCCAAAAATACCGCTCCAAGTTATACAATTAAACTCCTGCCATTTTATATTCGACAATCGCAAACTTTAACAATAAAATTAATTAAATTCTTAGGCGACCGGGTTACAGAGGTCAAATTTGAAGAAAAAAAAAACGAATGATTCGATTTTGTTTTTTTGACTCGAGAAGTGACGTCAACGGTATACAAAAAAAGCGAAATCTCTTTGGGAGTATCTTCAATCAAAACGACTGCGAACAATGTTTTCAAAGTGAAACGACTTTCCCGTTTGAAACCACAATTTATTGTGCTCTTCTCACTAGAGAAATATTTTTCGCTCAAAAAAATAATATTTCCATTACCTACCGCATATTATTTTAATAAATTTCCTCAGAGTGATTTTAAAATGGAACATAAAATTTCTTTTGAATTCTATCGAAACAAAACATGTTTGAAGTCCTACCTCTTTGCAATAAAAAATACAGAGAGAAAAAAAAAATAGTAGTATTAGTATAGAAAAAAAATATCTTAACAAAATAACTAACCATCACGCCGTCTCTCCGAAGGGGTAGATAGAAAGATTGAACAGATATATTTTATTTCCTAACATACTTCTCTTGCATCCTCAACATTCACACATCGCGTCATGCACGCGCGTCGATTTCTCCGACTCCTCAAGTGGCCAACTTTCAAAATTTGATTTATTTGACCGTGCCACGTTTTCTTTGGTCTTACTCTATTTCTAGCTAATCTGTCGCCATTTTATTATCACGTGAAGTCTACATCAGACAAAAGACAGCGTGAATATCACATGCCATCGCCGGAAATCAAACCCGGGACCTTCAGTATGGCAGTCATAGCTCTCGCCACTCTGCTAAAAAGGTCGCCGATCAGTGTGACTACGGACTGTTTTTTGTATATTATTTACTTACAGTCCATTACGGGATTAAAAGCTTTTGTAATATAAATCATATTCATATTTTTTAATGTTTTCGCATTAGTTTTGCAATATGATCTGTAATAAAATAGAAGCGTTTTAAATTTCTTTATAAAAACATGCCTATGCCTTATTCCGGTTACTTTTGTTTCATAGCTCGTCGCGAATTTATACTCCCCCTAGAGGTTTCCACGTACAGTTAGCGTCATAAATATATCAACTAGAATGAACAAAAAACTAATTTATTTAGTTATTATCAAATATCGTGCCCGGGGCTTTGAGGGTGGCAGAATCGGATTGCGCAAACCGTACAAAAAATACTTTACTCGGCTATACCATATGTTCGTACATTATATACATATCTGTACCTGAGAGCCATATTGTCTTAAGTGAATAATTGACCGAAATGAGTTGTGATAATTATGTAAAATTTTCATTATGTTATGATTCCGTCCAGAGCAATTGTCTATGCAAACAGTTAATTTGTATTAGACTATCATATATATTGAAACTGTGTCAATGATAACATAAACTTAAATTTTTAATAATTGGGCAAAAATTCACTTAAGAGTTTATGGCTCTCAAGTTCAGATATGTTCATTCATTCGTTTCTCGGCGCTACATCCCGGTGTGGGACTTGGCCTCCTCCACAATAGTCCTCTACTGACTTCTGTCCCTGGCCATCTCACTCCATTCCCCAGCTCCTTCTATTTTCTCCCAATCTTCTTCCGCGCAATTCGCCCATCTTTTCCTCGGTCTGCTTCTTGGTCTCTTTTCGCGGGGCACCCATATAATTTGTGATATAATTTGTGGTGTTCTATATGTTCAGATATGTAATATACTCGCATATATACTCGTAAATGTGTACTCCATAAATTTAATGTTTTTTTTGTATACAACAGGTTTTTTTTAACCCAATTACTGTAAACATTTTACATTAAAATACATACATAAAATACAATTAAAATACACACATGTTAAAATAATTCAAGTTAATTTGTAACAATCAAATTGTTGAGATAGGATTAGCTATTTTAATTCACAAAACATTGGGAGAAGGGACGTGACATGATATCGAAATAAGAAGAAGAAGGATGGAGTGTCGCATCGGTTAAAGTGTGACAGTTCATTATTTCTGCCTACCCCTACGGCATGATGGTTAGTTAGTTAGTTAGTAAGAAGAAAGAATTTTAATTTTATATTTATTTTTATAGTTTCGACACATTTTTTTTACATTGGACTGTACACGCAATACATGGTTTTCACCGTAGACGCGTCTCTCTCTCTCGTAATCAAATCATCCCTCACAGGTATACGTCTTCCCTGGAGATTGTGAAAACTCTTAACAACTTTAGTGAGGAGCTTTTTCTAGAAAGCTCTATTTTGAAACCAAGTTAACGACTGAATTCTTAGTAGCACTTTTGTAAATGATTTATTTGTATTTGGTTATCTTCTATCTTGTAAACAAGTTCGTAAATGTATCCCGAATAAAATATCATTTACACTAGTTTCAGTGATTAAACAATGATATTTTTCACTCTATTTTATAAAATATTTTAATAAAAAACATTTTGGAGATAATTTTTATTTTTTTGGATCAACGTTATATATGGCAATGGAATTCCATAATTGCGAATTTTTTATGAATTTAAACACTGTTTTTTCCACTTTTGAGTATATTTTTTGTCTACATGTTTCAAAGGCATATACCTTTATCATCGGGAGAACGATATAAACTGATGATTATATCATTCTCCCAATGATGAAGATGTAATCCTTCGAAACATGTCGAGAAAAATAAACTCTAAAGTGTAAAATCCTAATGATCCTTTCATTATTTTGTTCATAACGCCATCATTCGCACTGCATTCACTTCTTATATTTTCATTCGACACTCATATCATACACAGAGTATCCACACATTCGTCCAAGGGATCTCATTTCTACTGCATTTATTCTACTTTCATCTGCTATTCTTATATATTCTGCTCTCACCCATCCTCTGCCAGTTCCATGCTTTGCTTACATTCAAAGTGCTGAAACTAAAACTCCATTGTGAACGGTAATTTTTGATTTTATTGATAAATTCTTGTTTCCAATAACCGCTTATCCGGTATTCAAATGGTTTTTTAGACACAATTTCCTGGAACATTTGTTTTTATAGTAGGTTCAGTCTTTATGTTCGACTAACTAACTAACTAACATCACGCCGTCTCCCGAAAAGGTAGGCAGAAAGAATGGACTGCCACATTTTAACCGATGCGGCACTCCATCCTTCTCTTTTCGCCCCGCGGGAGACGCGGTGTGATGGGTTGCGAACCTCATCGCCACCAATAGGCATCTCTCGCGCACACTTCGATCGTCCAACATCCTCAAAAAAAGAATATAAAATTCAAAAATATAAAATAAAATAACAAAATAAAAATAATTTAGCGCAAAAACGATCTTTTTAGATGGTGCACAGATTGTCTTTGCTAATATATTTTTAAACATACCTTAGCAATCACATTTCATAATCCCTTAGCAAAATGAAACATGTCATTCCCATAAAAGTTCTAGAAAACAGATTTTTTTTATTCATTTTAAGTTAAAATCACATTACAATAACACTTAAAAATTTGCGTAACCAATTTTTTTTTAATAATTACTAACTGCGATCAATTGTTGACCTTCCCATTTTTTATTCACATCGAGTGCGATTACGGACATTTCTAAAAAATTCATTACGAATCTAACAGACCATTTGTATGGACCCCTGTCACGCGATAAAGATATTATTCGCTGGTGCAGTAATTATTCGAAAACGAAATTTTACTACATTTTCATTACGTGTAGAATAAAATAACATTTCATTACTCAGTGGCCTGAGAAGGAAAGCTTTCCTGAAATAATTAGATAAGGTACAACCTATTGAACGTAAGGCATTAACACTGGAATTCCATAGTAATATACTTAGGAAATTGAAAATAACTTTGTTTAATCCACTTATTATTTGTAAAAATATTTAAAAACACGACATGTTTCGTAGGATACCTCCATCTTCAGGTATAAAAATACAATAAAAACTAAACAAAGAATGACTAACATGAAAACGCATTAAAAATTCGATTTTAAAATTAACCTGGGCTATTTGTTATAAGTTCACTTCACTTACTTGGGCTCGTCTATAACAAAAGAAAACGAAGATCACAGGGAAATCGAAAGAAGAATCACAATTGGTAACAAAACATTCTTCTCTCTACTACCAGCGCTCAAATCAAGAAACGTACACTGGAAAACCAAAATCACCCTGTATAAAACAATCATCCGAACAGTAGTGACCTATGGATGTGAGGCGTGGACAATGACAGCGAAATCCGCAGAGCGACTGGATACTTTTGAGAGAAGGGTGCTGCGCAGAATTCTGGGGCCTGTGAATGACGGTGAAGGCTGGAGAGTGCGGCATAATGACGAGCTGTACATATTTACAAAGCTCCCAGTCTCTCCACACAGGTCAGACTGAATAGACTGAGATGGGCCGGTCACGTGCAGAGGATGCCGTCATCGCGAACCCCAAAAAGATTGCTGGAGTGGCACCCAGGTGGTAAAAGACCAATTGGACGACCAAGGCTGCGATGGGAGGATGAAGTTGGGAGAGATGGAGCAAGATCGTTAAGAGTGTCAGATTGGAGGGTTGAAGCGGAGGACAGGAGGAGTTGGAGGCGAAGAATACTGGAGGCTAAGCCTCGATATGGGCTGTAGGGCCATCGAAGAAGAAGAAAGATTTGTTATAAGTACTGATGATTTATTTATTTTTAACAGTAAGGACTAATCAATTATATTAAATAATAATAATACATTATGATAATATAAAAAAATGTAATTAAAAAAAAATACATTTGAAAAGACATAATTTATATAGAAATTAATAAATTATTAATTTGCATTTGATTGGGAATGGGAACTTGAGAGATTGAATAAAGTTTTTTTTTTATATTATCATCATGTGTTATTATTACTTATTAGTTCTTACCGTTAAAAATATATATATTTATTAGAATGATGAACTAGTAAATAATGAAAATAAAAATATGGTAAAAAATCTTTTTAAAATGTATATTTAGTTAAAATCCACTAATGTTTTGTGACTTCAACCGGTTTCGGCAGCTCGCTGCCATCTTATGGTATCGGCAGTGAGCTGCCGAAACCGATCGAAAACAAAAAATATAAATTTTAACTAAATATACATTTTAAAAAGAATTTTGAATTTTTATTATGTTATTTTCATTATTCACAATTATCTTGAATCTGATTGATCTGAGATTCAAGGTCGCCTAACGCGCAATGGAAGGAGCCATTCTTGGAATAACCTTGAGGGACAGATTCGAAATTCAGAAACGAATTTATTCTACAGCAAACCAAGGTGACTGAGGTGGCTCTGAGGATGGGCGGGCTGAAATGGCGATGAGCTGACCATGTCTGTCGGAGAACCGACGGCCGATGGGGCAGGCGGGTTCTAGAGTGGAGACCGCGTACAGGATTCCGCAGAGTTAGACGTCCCCCTGCCCGCCGGACCGACGATCTGAAGAGGATTGCTGAAAATGGATGGATGGAAGCGGCCATTGATAGAGGACGGTGGCTTGCTTGGAGAGAGGCCTACATTCAGCAGTGGGTGACAGACGGCTGATGATCATGATGATGATAATGATTCACAATTAACTTCTGACATGAACTAGGACTATTAGTGTGAGCTGTAAATATACCAAAACGCGGGTTTGAGATCATTTTTTTACAATAAATGAAGCTAGCGGCACAATGGGGATGAAACAGGTTTCCTTAAATTTTCATTTTATGGTTGAGGTAAAATATGAATCATTAATTTACTGTTAAGTGGGTACGGTTTAATTAGTGACATTTTAATATGCAGTATGATTCCGCCCTGTCCACAGGTCGAATAAATTAGGCTTTTTCTTCTTTAATAAGATTTCCCTCGAGCGAGGCTCTATTTAAATGCGAAACGAAGCACTCGTCTCTATTTCAATAGAAAGAAAACCAATCTCGTTTAGCAATGCAAATACAGTATTCAAGCAAACAATCCATTCCTGGTGATCGTTTGTTTACAAGGGAAGGCGACAATCGCGGGAAAGTGATTAATTACTTGAGTAAGAATCGGGAGTAAAAATAAAAGTTATAATTGGATTGTTAGTACAAAGTACAGCATTTCTATAGCAAAACCGAGACACAAATTTGTTTATGAATTAAAACATTGTTTTTTCCACTTTTGAGTTTATTTTTCTCGAAATGTTACGTTGGCTTTACACCTTTATCATCGGGAAAATGATATAAACTACATATAAATGAACCATATAAACGAGTTGATATCGTTCTCCCGATAATGAAGGCGTAAAACCTTCGAAACATGTCAAGACAAATAAACTTAAATTGGAAAAAAAACATTCATAAAAAAATTGTCATAATGGAATTTTAGTGTTAACGCCTTAAATTTCTCTAAAAAAAACAGATTTTTTTTTCACTTTTGAAGCAGATAATTTAGATTTAATATTAGTCTTCAACGGCAAGCTAGTTTTGTAGGGATGATCCTAAAAAAGACAACATCTCTTCTAGTTAGTTAGTTTTTCAACATGTTTCTGAATTAAAAAACGAACTATTCCCTTTTGCACGCTCGTGTATAAATAAATAATTCTTTAATAGTTTTTTATCCTTGCAGATCGGCAGACAACATCCCCCTAACCACGATGGAGGAAGGATCAATGGAGAGGCTGTCGAGGGGCGACGATACCACCCCTACAGAGGTGACCCACCACTTCGGCCTGCCAATCCTATCCGTTTCGGGGCCATCACCCCCGGATGAAGACTTCGAGCAAATAGACGAATATCTGTAAAGTGAAACGTCGAACAAACTATAGACAACTCCGTTTTATTAAATCCACAGATAATCTGTGCTAAGTGAGAGCTCAAATGATAAATATTTTTTATTATGTGCCACATTTGCAAATATTTAATTCCAATGGGCACACTATTGCTAACTATCGATTTGTTAAGAACTATTTTTGAATGCTACATTACTTGTTTAGTATATTTTAGTAAGCGCAAATTACTTTTTATTGCCAGCAATTCACGCCTCTATAAACATATCGCCGTAGTCATGGATTATTCCATAGACAGCATCGTAAAATTTAACACTTTCGTCTTTTATATAATAGTATCTCTGTTATGATTTCCAAATGATTATAAAACTAAGTTTTCGATTTTTAGCATTGAAATAATTACTTGTTTTCTGCTATTTTTAAAGTTATTTTATGTTATATGGAATGATATTACTTTAACCCATTAGTCTCTTTGTTATCGTGTTATAAAATTTAAAAAATATTGTTATTTCTGTATAACAAATATTGGCTATAGAAGAAAATTTGCGCTCTTCAAAATAACAGGTGTTGCGTTTACGCAACATTCACGGTAAAAGGGATCCAAGATTTATTTGAAGCGAGACAAAGCTTAAAAATTAAGCTTTTTATCAAAAGTATAACAACAATATAACAATTATTGGATACAAGTTTAAAAAAAAAAGTTTTTCATCAATTTTAATCTCTTGTGTGTAATAAAATACACATTTTATTAGCCATTTAAAACGCCAAACATGAAAAAGGTCATCAAAATATGAATTTTTGGCGATAGGTTTCAAGACTGATAAAATTTATATCTTGTCATTTATTGTTTCTTAAACAATGGTGTAAAACTCCATTTTAAATAATTAATACAAATTAATCATTTGTTTTCTAGAAGAGTTATTAGAATTTATGAGAATGACACGGTTCGCCTTTATAGGACATTGGATAATATCTTAAAGTACATTCATTGGTTCGGAGCAGACTCGATAGTGGTTCTGTGATATGGAGTCTGCACGAGGCGAGATATTCCCTTATGCTCTTGGCGCTGTTGGAGATATTTCCTATATCTCCGACAGCGCCAATACATATTATTCTTTCTTCCGGCCGCAAAAACTAACCTGCCTCTAATAATGCCGGTGGGAAGAGCAATCAGTCTGTTGAACAAGATTACCTCGGAGATCAACGTGTTTCATATTAGTGAAAGTACGTTCAGAAGACAAATACTCTTAACGTTAGAGAGTATCTTGGCTTCCTAACGTACTCGTATAACTATTTCTCATGCGTTCTTGGTACTTTACCCTTTCCTAAATAGATGCCTTTATTCTTCTTCTTCTGATTCTTCTTCTTCTGATCTTGCGATCTGTTTATGCAGGAGATCAACTTTCTTCCTGTGATGAAAACGACCAGTCTTCTCTCCATCTCTTTGGTGGTCGTCCTGGTGGTCGACGGCCCTCTGGAGTCTCGCGCATCACGATATTAGGAATTCTTGCTGGATCCATTCTCTCGATGTGGCCCCTTCAGAATCGTCTTCTCTGCCTACTCCATCTCACCATGTCTTCAATTATGCAAATTTCTTCATTGCGTATCCTATCTCTAAGGGTTCTCCCCACAATAGGTCGCAATGTTCTCATTTCTGCTACTCTTAAGAGATGTTTGGTTCTGACAGTGTCTGCTCTTGCTTCGATTCCGTTTGTAATATCTTGAGAAAATAAATAAACTGATCATTACTGATTATAAAAAGGCGAAACATTTCATTCCCATAAATCATAATATAACATTTAGAGAACAGACGTTTCCATCCGTATTAATTAATTATATCTAGTCGTTTCTTCGTAACATGGCCTTTAATTATAAATGTTGCGTTAACGCAACGTGAGCGATAAATGGGTTAAATTTATTTGAAAGATACAATGTTAGCAACATTATTTTGAATTACTTTGTATTTTTAAAAACACCCGACTGATGTTTATAGAGGCGTGAATTTATTTCATCTGAAAATAGTTTTATTGTATAGATAACATTCGTACAATATATTAAACCCATCCTACCACTGTTGCCAAATTTCGTGTCAATGGGTTATTATTCAGAAAGCATGCCAGTGTAAATAATTTCTGAGTTATGTATTAATATACTAATAGTTAAGTTGCGCACATTGCTAGCAAACTATCATATTGTGTAAAAACACAGAAAATCTAAAGTAGGCCTTTTTTCGAAATCGAAGCTTCGGCTTTAAGTTTTCAATAAGCTAATTTAATGCCATACTTAATTGCATTCTTAGAAGTTTTTTACCCCTGATAAACTGTATTTATTTATAAGATTACTATAAATCATTATAAATAAATGGTTGAGATTTATATAAGTGTAAATATTTTAATTGTGGTGCCTATAGGGTGTTTCGAAGTGATAATGTAAGATATAATGTAATGGTGTGTTGAAGTTTGTCATGGAGGCGACTGGTGATAAAAGTAAGGCTACGCCCACACCGAAGTGTTTCGATTGGTTACTGACTCGCTTGCTGTCTGTCCGAAAATGACAGACACTGATATAACAGTGTTGTTAAATAATTTTGTTTGAAAATGTCACGCTTTTAATCAAGCTTTTATATTAACTTTAATGTATGATTTAATCAATTGACGTATTTATTTAGGACTCTTATTTCTCGGAGCCTGTTCCTGGGATTTAGATGTGTAACTGTCTCGCCATCTTTTGGGTGGGCTTCCTGGAGGTCGATTTCCTGTTGGTACTTTATTTGCTCTCTCTCCACATGATCTCTCCAGTAGCGTCTTCTCAGTTTTCCCCATCGCACATCTTCCACGTTGCAGATCTCTCTTATTTCGTAATTTTTTACTCTGTCTCGGAGTGTCGTTCCCGCAACGGATCGGAGAGTCATAATTTCTGTGGTTCTAATAAGACTTTTTTTTCTTATGGTGTCAGCCCTCGTTTAGTTTCAATTAAAGTAAAGTAAAAATTCAACAACTTACATTCGTTTTCAAATCGAATATTTCTTTATTTTCCATTAAGTAAAATTTGCTAACGTCTCACTTTTTATTGATTTTTTTTATTATGTCCAAGAAATTCATAAATTTCTTCTTTAGGTGCCATCTCAGGTCCCCCCCAACGTTGGCGATCACTGCAGCAAAGGCATTTCTGTCCTACGCCACTTGGAATAGGTTCTGAACTCTTTTAATTCCTGTCCACCCTTTAATGTTCCGCAGCCAGGACAGCTGCCTTTTCACCGACGTCCCTCCACTTTATCAGTCGAAGGAGGTGGTATTTTTCTCACCTTAGCACATGAACCGAATATGAGACCTTTCTAATTTTCACACTTGACAACAGTATACGGAGCATTCTGCGGTATATCCACATCTCGAACGCCTCCAAACAGTTCTTTACATTCACTTTTAGAGTCCAGGTTTCGCAGCCATATAGTAGAACAGACAGTATATAACATTTAATCATTCTTTGTCGGAGTTTCAAGTTAAGATTATTGTTGCAAAGGCTCTCATTCAAATAAATAGTTAGAAAGTTTCGATCCTGGGATTGGTTTGCAGCAATTTCTTCTATTCTTATTTTCCATTCTTCCCTGTCTTGTGCGGCTCTTTTAAAATCTGCATATGATGAGCAGCGCACGTCCACCAACAGGTCCTCCAGGTACTCTCGGCGTGGGCGTCCCCTAGAGTTTGTCCCCTCGGTCATACCCTCCATTATGGCATGCAAGAGACCTTCTTGACGTATTACATGGCCGATCCATCATGCACGCCTTTCGGACAAGGTACTGAGCAGGTGCCTTCCTCCTTCGATTCTTTGAAGAACCTCATATATATAACCTAAATATATTATTATAAAAGCTTGATCAATAGCGTGATATTTTTAAATTAAATAATTTGACAACGCTATTAAATCAATCTTTGTCATTTTCGGACATTCAATAAGCGTGTCACCAACCGAAACACTTCGGTGTGGGCGTAGCCTTACAGCGCTGTACCGTCGTATATGGATTTACGCAAATGGAATTATTATTTCAAAGTATAAAATGTTCTATGATTCAATTGAAATATAAATTTTCAAGCGAAAAAAATACATCATATGTACGAGTATTAACCCAATTTCATTCATATCATTTAACGAATAATTACGAGTAAACCTAATATGAGTAATATCAAAATTGACTCTACTTTGTTTACTCGTGAATTCAAATGATATGAAAGGTTTTTGATAGATGGTGAACATTCAGATTATATAATATATAGTTGGCATTCGTAGTACATTTTACTGAAATCATAAATCATTTGAATGTCAAACAAAGAGAGATTTTAATTTTATTTTTGTGAAAGTACGAAGACAATCGAGTCTTTCTCGTTTTTTCATACAACTATTTGTATTTTCCAATGATTGATATTTGATATTATCACAAATATTTCAATAGTTCTTCAAAGATTTTATCCTACATATCTGGACAGACTTCCGATCTATCATATCCCAGTGAGATAATGCAGATAAATGCACAAATTTCCTGAAAACCTGTTGCTGGTTATTGTGGCACAAAAAAGTATTGTATTGTTGTAGATACGTCGAAATAAATAATTATTAATTATCTAAGGATATCCCAAGAAAGACGATGCGGTTTTGTATGTAGCATTTTATAAACCACACTTGTAAAGTGTAATTATTTGTAGTTTTCAAAAAGAAAGGAAAAACCATATCTAGGGCAGTTTTTATTAGGGATTCTGTTATTTAATTAATCGTTTACACCGAGGGCAAGATTATAAAACATTACACAATAATTAAGTCGTTACTTGAGTAGAGTTTAATTTATCATTCACATCTACTTTCGAATTCACTATAATTCTCTGTGACGTCACTATTTGACAATTGAAAATGATAAAACGAAAAATAACGTTTTTATTTGTATTGTGTATGGAAGCGAAGCATGGAACTGGCAAAAGAAGGATGAAAGTAGAATAATCGCAGTAGAAATGAGATCTCTTAGACGCATGTGTGGATACTCTTGTGTATGATAGAGTGTCGAATGAAAATATAAGGAGTGAATGCGGAGCGAATGATAGCGGTGTGAACAAAATAATGAAAGGATCATTAAGATGGTTTGGACACATGGAAAGCATGAATGAAGAAATAATGGTAAAAAAAGTATATGTTAACGATGTAAATGGAACTAGAAATAGAGAAAGACCGAGGAAAACTTGGCACGATCGAATAAATCAATAATTGAATGTCGGTCACGTGAGGAGTGATACTGTTTTGCATAAGGTGTGAAATGTTGAGTCAAACTTAAGAATGTAATGTAATGTTTTATAATACCACCCCAAATGTGTTACATTTTAAAAGTTACACATAAAAATACTATTTTTAAATCACATATAGCTTAATAATATTTGATCTTGCTAAAGAAAACCTAAATTTAATCACACATTCATTATGAATTAAAACACTGTTTTTCCACATTTCAATTTATATATTTCGATATGTTTCGAAGATTTAATTCTTTCACCATCGGACGATATAAACTGTGTTTTAATTTATAAATAATGCGTGCTTATGAAAATCCACTGTGTTAATACTTTAAGTTTATCAAAAATCATATACATAATTTTTGGACTAAAAGAAAATTATATCAATAATCACTGAAATCAAACGAATCAATTCCGGACCAAAAGTTAAATAAAACACATCATTCTCTATACACAACATAAAAATATATTTTATCAAAACATTTAAAGAAAATTTAATATTCACGTGTATTTTTGAGATCCTCAAAGTAATCTTTGCTAGATAAACAACTATCTAACTTTTAAGAATAGGTACCTACCCATTTAACATCCATATATCTATTTTAATATTTAGAATATAAAAAATCTACGTATAATATTATAGGTAATATTGAAGGTGTATTCGTGATTCTTTTTAAAGTCAGCTAATATAACACGTGTATCTTTGTGATTTCTTTTTCACAAAGAAATAAATATATCGAAATACTAAGAAATATATCGTTTCTTGAACAATGATGTAAAATTCAATATAAATGAATTAATACGAATAAAAACGTCTCATTTGGCAATGGAACACATTTGATAATGCCTTAGAAATGGGAAACGTGTCATTCCCATAAATTATAATAAAACTTTCAGAAAACAGACATTTTTATTCGTATTCATTGATCAAGAAAATATTATCATACATGAAATATTTGAATAATCGGGAGAGCTAATATAAAATGTACTACTCCTAGAATATTATAAAAATGGGATAAAATTAGAATGCATTTTTAATTTATTTTGGTGTTAGTCTTAAGAAAATAATGTGTATTCACAATTAAAGGTATTAATGTAAATACTAATGAATACTACCTTTTCAATAAGACATAACTATATATATTCTAATTTATTATATAATTAAAAAAAATATGCTGATTTTCTAAGTTTGATTAATATAATATAAGAATTTGTAGATTTTCTACTGTCATTTAAACGCCTTTTCTAAGAATGTACGTATATCCTACTTATTTGTAATTATTTTTGGAAAAATGATATATTTCATTTAATTTTGATCATGATTTAAAATTAATTATAATTTAATTGTATTTTTACATTATTTGATTATGTTCTCTCTCACGGGAGTGTTTATCTGGGTAACAAAACAAAAGTTTTTTGTGTTTCCAATACGAAACTTTGGTGGGAGCGAAACCGGTAGATATCTTTAAAAAAAACGAGTGAGTAAATGTTCTGGGTACCAGAAAAATGGTCTTCTATATGGTATCTCATTTTTCTATTTCTTGTCTTGTCACACCTCCGTGGTGCGTAGGAACCTTCTCCACTTGACTCTATCGCACGCCTGATGCCTAACATCATCCCATGAGAGGCCTGCTCGTCCTGCAGGGTTGATCTCCAGGTGGCTCTCACAGAGGACCAGTCTAGTACGCCCTGAGCTATGCAGGCTGGGTTCCGTCTCAGGGTGTGACCGCTCCACAGCCTTTTGCGTTTAGCGACTTGTTATCCGATTATCTTTTAGCTTGCAATGGCCCAGAGAGCTTGATTTGACATTATTTGGGGTCAAAAGAGCTTGAATATTGAGCAAAGGCACCTATTTATAAACACCTGGAGTTTTCCATTAACGTCCGTGGTAGATTTCCAAGTCTCACATCCGTACATTGCAAGCTCTGTGTATCAGAAAATTGTTCTTTTATATGATATACAGAGCAATTTTTGAGTTATTATTGCTTCTCAAGAAAACGCATTTTTGGCTTATATTTTTTAATTATAAAAGAGAAAAATGTTGGCTCCCATTTGTATTGCCAAAATTAAATATATTTTTAACACTTCTAACCAAACTTTTAATAATAATACCTATTTACTTAGAGTTCATCGATTGATATGTAAATAAGATTGTTTGAAGTAATTTTTAGGGTCCACATACCATTTAAAAATTGTCAATTGAATGTCCTTTCTATCCCAAGCACCAAGTAGCTACTTTAAGCGTAAAACATATATAATACTTTACAACATATGTACATAATCAAAATATTTTCGTAGCTGTAATCTAGAAATTTCCATGCCTGAAATATTATATATTTTTACTTGATTAAGTTATTTCTTGCTTTAAAAATATTCAGAATATATTCAAATACGCGCTTTATATGCGCATTTTATGATGAGTATAAATTTTATATTTTTTTTTTCAGTTGCCTGAGCAATGGTATAGAAGTCTTTCAAATGAGGTATATTGAATCTTATGTTTTCAAAGAACATAATATTCATTAATACAAATTTAAATGTTTTTGTAATATCGCAGATAAAGTCGAATAGATCAATATGTAAAAACCGCTTTAATTATTTTTATGTTTTATATTTATTCATGATCAGCAAGAGTGTTCTGTGTCATGGAAGTGACATGGTTATTATAACACACAAAAAACAAGTGAGTCATTGAATGCTCTCGGTACCAGAATATTGTTCTTCTATATAGTACCGCCTTTTTATTTTTCTTGTCCTGCCACACATCCGTGGTGCATAGGGCCTTAAGAAACCTTATCCACTTGACTCTATCGCACACCTGATGCCTAACATCACCCCATGGGAGGCCTGCTCCTTGATGATTTTTCTCCAAGCTCCTCGATCCCAGCAGTCGGATTCGCTGAACCTAGCCAGATCAGCCAAAACATGATCCGTTAGACACTATCTAGGTCTTCCTAGAGGTCTTATTCCGGTTGGTCTAGACGCGTACAGGGTCTTAATTGCTCTTGTCTCTACGGCTCGGCATACGTGCCTAATCCACGCTAGGCGACCTGCTCTCACGGTGCTCAATGTAAGGGGCTGTGGTGTCACCGTAAATATAATGGATACATTTATTTATTCTTATTAAATAGTAGAATAGATGTACGTTTATTTTATAGTAGAATAACATTGTGAAATCTATACAAATAATATTCTATCCTGATTTAAAGTTATTTGAAAACGCGAATTTCAAAATATCTATTTTTCTATCCTAATTTTCGATTTGAATTCTATTCGTAAATGGTAGATTCTACAATTTTAAAATGATAAACTTCTTATAACTTCTGTACCAGATGCTAAAACTAAATAAATACCATTTTTTAATGTAAACAAAAGGCACGTGAAACAAATGAAATATAAAAAATATACTGTCATTATTTTTTGGAATGATTTTACATGTAATATTAAAACACTATTATACGAGTATATCATAGAAAAAAGCGCTGTTTTCGTTATATGATAAAGCCCATACACATTTTTTTATAATATCTGATTAGAATTATTAATCAAAGTTAATTATATCTACGTATATATTGGATTATAAAATAAAGCTAATATTTTTATCAATTAAGCTTTATATAATATTGTATTATATATAAAGTAATATATAATATTTCCAGTCAATTAAAAACACCATTTCTAATCCTTCTAGATTATATTTACGTGTACCTATATTATTTATGATATAAAAAATCGATGGTTTTAAATGTTTGTAATTCTAATGTGTATTTATATGTACAAAGTATAGAAGAAAAACCATCAAATATTTTCTCTAGATTTGAATCATTAGGCTCGTGTTCTCAAATAAAAATGTTCTGTTTTAGTTACAAACTTTAAATTGTAAGTAGCATGCATTTGTATTAAAATAATCATACATTTTTTTAAGTTTACTTATTTAAATATAATGCCTTCAAGCCCATCGTCGGATAAGACACCAAATACATCACGTTTCTTATAAAAATATTTAAGGAGGTCACGAACGATCACTTAAATGGGCTGTTTGGTGTACTTTCACTCAAAATTCATTCCGTTCAAGAGAATACCCCGTTTTATTTTACACGTTCATTTCACGCCTGGTCGAATGGAGCTACGCTGAACGGCCTACCGGTGCGTTGCCTGCTTTAGAATTTAATTTAATTTTATAGTGTTACCACACTGAAATGATTCGCTTTGAATATTTCATTATGTTTCTTTTGTTTTGTCATATTATTCACTCAATCGCTTTGTGTCAATTATATATGATTTAAATCGACTAACTTATTTCATAAATAGACCAGTTAATAACATGTACGCATATATATCAATCATCTCTTTTTTCGAGTGTTCTGAGAGGTCTTACTGGAATTAATTACAAATATTGAAAATAAAAAATATTTACAATTTATATATTGATTAATTCCACATGATTTTATGGCTTCGACCGGTTTCGGAAGCTCGCTGTCATCATCTTACATAAAATCACGTGGAATTAAACTAAATATATATTACAAATATTATTTTTATTAAAATATATATATTTTTCTTCTATATTCGCCTTCACTTTGTGTTGTGGATTCATATTTGAATAAATATAACTACAATACGAGTATGTATTATATTTTTACAACACTTAAAAAATGGAATGTTTTGGTTATGGCTTGGAGTGATTACTTATGTACTAAAAAAAGGGTGGAGTTACATGTAAATGTGGAGGGGGTATATTAATATTGAGGAGAGGGAAGAAATAACGAAAACATTTCGAACATGGGAATTGTATTAATAAAATGTTGTAAAAATACGAAATGTAGTTATATTAATTCAAATAAAAAAATATTTTCACTATTAGCAATAATCTTCTACCACAAAAAATTTAATAACACAAAATAATATATTTTCGATTTCACGTGTGAGTCGCTGTTGTATCAGTCGATATCCGAGAAAGCACAATCATATTCTCTACTCCTATAATTAAAAACCTTTCACAGTACATTTGTTAACAAATAACGAAAGACTATTCTTCGAAACAAATGCTTTCGAGTCAATAAAAACAATATTTGAAATTTTATTTTCATTAGAATGCATTTTCCATTTAAAAAAAATGTTAATAGTAACTTTTGCGTCATAGAATAATCAAAACGTGTAATTTCAAAGTTGCTACGTCAAACCAAAAAACCTGGGTTTTAATGATTTTTATAAATACATTGAATTATATTAATAAGATAAAAATCCTTTTATATATTTACAAACTATAAAAATATTCATATTTTCTTATTCCTTCACCTTGCCTTTAGACTCCCTCCAAAATTTAAATTTAATAGAGATTTGAAATAGTAAAAAAAATGCTTAAAACTTTGTGACCTGTCTTAAATTTCTTAATCTATACTATACTCAAGCAGAAGTCAAACAGTAATTATGTAATTTTCTGTGATTTATGCGTATCATTGACTTCTGGTCACATTCACTACAGGATTATTCATTTATTTGTATGCGTTTATTTCAGAACTCGGCTATTCAAAATTTGCGTAACAACAAACTTTTGGGTTATTCAAGACCAGAATACATTGATTAAAGTTGGAACAAATTGTTTAATGTATAAAAATTATGGATACCCTATTTTAATAATTGGCTGCAATAACATCAGATTGAAATAAAAAGAAACATTTTAAAACGCAGTGACAGCGTGCGTCATGACTAGGATGACCTTTTTTTTTTAATAAAAGCGAAATTTGAGTGAATTTTATTTAATATATGACCTATTAATAACATGAATTTCCCTGATTTCACTTTATTGTTTGTATAATTATTTAAATTAATTATCTAAACGTATGACCGCCTAACAAGTGAAGAAGAAGTATTCAAAAGAAGAACACAAATATGTTTTATGATTTATTATTATTATATTATGAATTATCAATACATTATGTATAAATAATAATGTAATAAAATACACTTCATTATTTAATTTCAATTTATAAAACCATGCGTTTTCTAATTAAACATGCGTTTTATAATTTAAAAAACAAACTTAATTCTAAATCTATGTACTTCTATGAACTGATCAGAAGATAATATCTTGTATGCGTATCTTATAAAATATTATATTTAATCGAAAATATTTTAGTCTTATATCAATATAAATTATATTCGCTTATAAATGTAATATAATCACATAAAAATATGTTTATTTTGAGTGTCAAAATATGTTTTATTTGTCTTGAAAAATATGTAGATTTTACTAGATTTAAGCCTAAAAGAATACATTGTATGATATAAGTACACAATTGTATATAATTAATACCAATTAAATTTAAGCATTCTATAATTTTCATTCATTCTATTATAAAATGTATGTAATGTATCGTATGTAATTGAATTATATATACCCTATTTCAAATTAAAACCCGAACTACGCTAAAGTAAATAAAAAAGTGTTTTATTTTATACATTACTTACTTAGACAGCCGTTGTCGTCCACTGCTGGACATAGGTCTCCCCCATACTTCTCTACGTATCCCTATCTTGTGCCTTTTGAATCCAATCGCCAGCAATTATGTCATCAGACCATCGTGTGGGGGGTCTCCCTCTGTTTCGTTTGCCTTCGCGGGTTCTCCACTCTACCACCCTTCTGGTCCATCTATCGTCTACCAATCTGGCAACACGTCCCGCAAATGACCATTTAAGCTTCGCTACCCTTGCGACGATATCTGTTACTCCCGACCTTCTACGTATTTCAGTATTTCTTATCCGGTCTGAGAGTCTTACGTGTAGCATGGTTCTTTTGTGTTTCCTCTGTACTACACGGAGTCTCCTTATGGTCGACTTGGTGAGGGTTAGCGTTTCTGCTCCATATGTCAGTACCGGATCATACATTTTGCGTTTCAGACACTGGGGAATCTTACTATTAAAGAACTTCTTCAGATTGCCATATTATGCCGCCCACCCAAGACCGATTCTTCTCTGAAGCTCATCTATCATCAAAGAATCATCTATTCATCTATTTTATACGTACCTACCTGATTTTTTTTCCTATTCAACATTTAAATAACGTTTTAATTATATTTAAGAACTTTTTATATTTTAAAATTATTTAGCGTATCTATATTACAGTTGGTCATAGATATTGTTTTCTCGTGAGTACCAACCCGGAGGCTATTGCACCCCCACCTGTTGAAAATATCTTTCATGGGTTTTGAGGTTGGATATTGTTGGATGGTGAGAGGTGGGTTTCTTAGTGGATGTGGTGGGTTGGGTTCAACATTTGAACCTGACTACCAGGGTAAGTAGGAGTGTAGAGAGGTCGGTGATGGTCTTGGACATGGGCCGAGGTCTTGGGTGGAGACCGAGGGGCGGTGAGAGGTAGTGACAATGCGTTGGGGCCGGTTAGTCCTGTGGTCTTGGGTGGGAACCGATATGGCAATAGGGTTAAGATACAAAATGGGATAAGGATGGTGAAAAGGGAAGAGGTGAGGTTACAATTGGTGAAGAATTTAATTTGATATTAATTTTTTCTGGTGTCTGTATAACACTGAAAAAGATTTTGGTTCTCTGATAACGTTTTCTACTTTTAGCATTGAGTACACTTTATTCTGTCCTCACTTTTACCCAGCCTAGACCAGAACAATCCAAACAAGGTGGTCTGCCTAACCCGGGAGGGATAGGCAGAGAGGATGGATTCTCTTATCCACATTCATACATCGTATCAAGCACGCTCGTCGATTTTTCCGACTTCGAATGTGGCCACCTTTTAGTATTTGATTAATTTAGTTATGCCATTCTTTCATTGGTTTTCCATTATTTACAATGAAATCAAATTTAAATTAACAAGTAAGAACTTAAATTTCCACGGTTAACATATATAGGAATATTTTTCGGGGTGAAACCGTGTTCCCTCCACCAACGTTTCGGAGGCCCTTGCGGCCTCCATCATCAGGGTGTTAAATTTTTTTTTTTATTGTATCTCAATAGAGACGAAGAAACAAACTGGAAACTGAACATGGATGATCAAGGTGTTTACAGGACTTATAACCTGTCATTGGTTGGGTTAAGCGCACGCTTTATGTAATTACAACATTCCCCATTCCACCATTGTTATTATGATCATGCAAGATACATTTTTTGGAAGTTGTATATATACTCCAAATCCATACTTATTTTCACGTGTCAGTTCCAGCTAGCCATCTATGTAGATTTGATTGTACTAATTAATTGTTTTAAGATTAATCTATACAATCCACCTACCAGCGGCATCTGTGAAGAATGATTGTTTAGCATTTACCAAACTACTTTATTAACACAATGCGAAGAGGCTACCGCCTCCTAGCGCACTGTTTAGAAGTCGCCTGGAGTAAACACTCCTATTTTATACGCCAAAGAATTGAAGATATCCTCCCCATAGAGGCTCGTCAATTGAGATACAATAAAAAAATTTAACACCCTGATGATGGAGGCCGCAAGGGCCTCCGAAACGTTGGTGGAGGGAACACGGTTTCACCCCGAAAAATATTCCTATATTTGTTAACCGTGGAAATTTAAGTTCTTACTTGACGAGCCTCTATGGGGAGGATATCTTCAATTCTTTGGCGTATAAAATAGGAGTGTTTACTCCAGGCGACTTCTAAACAGTGCGCTAGGAGGCGGTAGCCTCTTCGCATTGTGTTAATAAAGTAGTTTGCTAAATGCTAAATAATCATTCTTCACAGATGCCGCTGGTAGGTGGATTGTATAGATTAATCTTAAAACAATTAATTAGTACAATCAAATCTACATAGATGGCTAACTGGAACTGACACGTGAAAATAAGTATGGATTTGGAGTATATATACAACTTCCAAAAATGTATCTTGCATGATCATAATAACAATGGTGGAATGGGGAATGTTGTAATTACATAAAGCGTGCGCTTAACCCAACCAATGACAGGTCATAAGTCCTGTAAACACCTTGATCATCCATGTTTAGTTTCCAGTTTGTTTCTTCGTCTCTATTGAGATACAATTTAACACCCTGATGATGGAGGCCGCAAGGGCCTCCGAAACGTTGGTGGAGGGAACACGGTTTCACCCCGAAAAATATTCCTATATATGTTAACCGTGGAAATTTAAGTTCTTACTTGACGAGCCTCTATGGGGAGGATATCTTCAATTCTTTGGCGTATAAAATGGGAGTGTTACTCCAGGCGACTTCTAAACAGTGCGCTAGGAGGCGGTAGCCTCTTCGCATTGTGTTAATAAAGTAGTTTGCTAAATGCTAAATAATCATTCTTCACAGATGCCGCTGGTAGGTGGATTGTATAGATTAATCTTAAAACAATTAATTAGTACAATCAAATCTACATAGATGGCTAGCTGGAACTGACACGTGAAAATAAGTATGGATTTGGAGTATATATACAACTTCCAAAAATGTATCTTGCATGATCATAATAACCATGGTGGAATGGGGAATGTTGTAATTACATAAAGCGTGCGCTTAACCCAACCAATGACAGGTCATAAGTCCTGTAAACACCTTGATCATCCATGTTCAGTTTCCAGTTTGTTTCTTCGTCTCTATTGAGATACAATAAAAAAATTTAACACCCTGATGATGGAGGTCGCAAGGGCCTCCGAAACGTTGGTGGAGGGAACACGGTTTCACCCCGAAAAATATTCCTTTAAATTAACAATATTCATATTTCTAATAATGATGTCAAAATCTCGTATTTTCCAGGTAGTACCCAGGTATTCGGTATATGGTTAGATAAAAATACTTTTTTTATTATTTTTAGCATAATACTTTTATAACAGTATTTCATTGGATTTATGTAAAAAGAATAAATAAAATGTCTCTTTCCCTGCTGTTCTCCTTTTCGCAAAAAAATAACCAACCTAACTAACTAACTAACTAACTAACCATCACGCCGTCTCCCCGAAGGGGTAGGCAGAAAGAATGGACTGCCACACTTTTCTTTCCTGACATATTTCTCTCGCTTCCTCAACATTCATACATCGTGTCATGCACGCGCGTCGATTTCTCTGACTCCTCGCATGGCCGACATTCAATATTTGATTTATTTGATCGTGCCACGTTTTCCTCGGTCTTCCGATTCTATTTCTGGTTCCATTCACATCATTAACATATAATTTTTTTACCATTCTTTCTTCATTCATTCTTTCAATATGTCCAAACCATCTTAATGATCCTTTCATTATTTTGTTCATGACACAATCATTCGCACCGCATTCACTTCTTATATTTTCATTCGGCACTCTTTCATACATAACCAACCTAATAATGTTATATCAAAAGGCCTGATTTTGAGGTTCTTAATTACATTGAGTATATTAGAAAATCACTCCGAATTGACAGTTAATACTTTTTTTAAATTTCATGAACAACAAAGCAAAATACATACAATTAAATTTATTTATTATTTTATTCGTTTAAAAGCTATTTTCTGGAATGGTGATTATAAAAGCTGCTAATGACAATTTAATGTCACCAAATTAACCGAATTAAAATTGTGCCGTGTAACCACAGGCGTAATTATATAAACATTACAAATGCCACCCCTTAATGGGGTAGTAAGATTCCATAACTCACATTGGAACCGTACACACTCTAGATACATTATAATATTAATGTACTTACGAGTTGATACGTTTTTGGCAACTTTTGCTGCAGGTAATTTTAATAGTTTATAAGTCGTTTTATAATGAAATATTCAATAAGATCGTATTTATAAAAAAACACGAAATATTAATATAATATTATAAGATCACTAACAACCCAAATATATTTTTTAGTTCAAATTTATAGCGATCAATAATCTTACATGACATCTTTTTTTACATTGCTCTATACAAATGCAGAAAATATTTGTGAATTGTGTTTATTTAAACCATAATGTTTCAAATGTGATATTCTCAAACTATAATGATTTTGACACCATAAACAAAATAATTTTTTTTTATAATATCAAAATAAAACAATTCTGAACGAACTGGCATTGGTTTCAAAGCTCCCGCAAAAATAAATGTTGCCAGTTACAATTTGCACGGCCTTCTGTATTTTTAGTGTGACGCATTTGTTGTGTTAGTGCGGAAAGCTACCGCCAGATTGCACTGCTGATCCGCTGTTTCCATTCAAGATGTCAATCTAGGGTTTATTTACTTATTTTTAAATTATTTTTGAAACCTTGTTTTTTAATATTTATTTATAAATGAAATTCATAAAAGGTACCGATTATGGATTACCGATACGCCGATTTATGCGTACCACCACAGGATACCGCAAATAGTGAGTGTTTATTTTACATATGTTAATATTTGTTCACTAATGATATACGTAAACAAGGGTCCTTGTTCCCTGTGGATTCGCAATTTTGCAATATTGAACTTGTGCTGAATTGATTGCAGGTCAGTTTACACCGGAGTTTATCGAAGCATACGGAAAAAATGGGGTCAAATCCGAATACCATGAGTTGGGGACAGTGCTGTCAGATGGAGGCAATTTGTACGGAGTCTCCTCCGTCATATTTGACAAGACCGAAGAGTTGTTTTGGATGGGAAATCAGGGGGTATGTTTCAAAATTTTTTTATTTATCAACTTTCCCTGGACATTCATATCCATCCTTTGTCATTCCAGTGTCATCCTTGAAAACTTTATAAAGGTCATTTTGTGAAATTATATGCAAAACAGTACGAAAATGCAAATATTATTGTTTATGTTATTGTAACGCAATTGATTTACACGAGTACAGATTGACCTCATTGTGACAAATTAAATAATTTAATGCATCGTTGGCATTGGGTTCATTTCTGAACACAGCACACTAGCAAAATTATATCAAATCATATCTGATTTAATATCTGGATCTTAAAATATATGTACTAGTAGTTTTCTCTTAATAATTTTCTGGCTTAAACAGTATTATGTGCTAAAATTTTCTAATGATTATCAACAATATTTGAATAAAATATATTAAACTATAAATAAGCATCTATAACATTATTAATATTAGATAAATGAATATCATCACCTGAGAATAAGAGGGTTCCAACTAACAAAATTTCACATTTGGTTTTTTTCATGAAAAGGGTTCTTACTAACCTTATCTATACGTACAATAAAAAAAAAAACATGTAATAGTATCGTCATTTTGATGTTACGAAAATAATCAAGTTCCATCTGATCATTCAAAACACACGATTCACTGAAGAAAGATTCATTTACACTTACAACTGTATTATTCCAACTGTCGCCAGAGAATATTTACATGCTTCTCGGTAAAAGAGTTTCATCTGCTTCAGATGGAACCCTTTTATTCCAAAATACACACCTGAAACCAACCAAATTTTGACCTTATTTTTCTCAGTTTTTTACTTTTTACCTTCTTACTCTCAGGGGACGATATGTCAATTTGGTGTGCCCTGATGAAACACAAAACTATATCATTAAATTTAAACCTCCGCTTATTTACAGAAACATTTCCAATTTAGTGCATTAATTTGTCATACAAATTTGTTAATTTTAAAAACAAAATTGTTCTTCACAAAGTTATTATAGTACTATTTTATTGTGGTTTAGGTATACACAATCTGGGTTTTATCCCAACGCACCTACAGGAAGGCAAAGATTGAAGGATTTCATTTGTTTGGGTGGCTCAGAAACGCACATGACTCAGTCTAAGAAGTGGATATCCACATGCGAGTGTTATTATTCTATAAAATAATAATACACTTTTGATATTTGTATCTAAACCACTTTATTTGTTAACACCAACCGGTTTCGCTCCCGCTGGAGCTTCGTCAGGGTGAGAGAATAAACTCAGCTTAAGCTCCGGCGGGAGCGAAACCGGTCGGGTTAACAAATTAAGTGGTTTAGATACAAATATCAACTGTGTACTATTATTTTATTTAATAATAACACACCACAAATTAAGTGCATCTAACGAAAGTTTCTTATTATTCTCGCTAGAAGAGGATTGGAATCCAATTAAATCTTAAATTTGTTTTGTGGGATTGCTCCTAGGAAATTGTTATTTAACCCGAAGTGGTGAGAAGAAACATTTCAGTCTGCAGGACTGGATTCTTCAACCTTTTGAGCTTTTCTGACTTGTGGTATTTCTGAAGAAATTCTCATAATTTGAGATAGTATATTTGTCATTTACCGTTCATTAGAGTTGTTTTTTCTTCAGAAAGTGGATATAAATAACGAATGTATTATTGAAATATGAAAAATAAAAAATGAAGTGGTGATTATATTGGTATATTTTTGCATTAAATTTTGCTACAGACGGACATGAACGTGCCTCAGCAGTCTTAACAGCACTCTGCTCCACTAGGGACATCTTTTCTTATAGATCATTTTATAGTTAAATTGTAATTTTTCACGGAAACCCAAATTTCTCAGTACATAAACACTCCTTGGGTCCAGGTTGAAGTACCCTGCCTTAGGAGATACGAAGGGTTAAAAAATAAATAATCGAATTGAAAAATTCAGATATTTTTCTAGTTTAAATTTATTCTAAAAAGTTCATAGTATTTATTATGTAAAAACTAACTAGCCATCACGCCGATTCTCTGAAGTGGTAGCAAAAAGAGTGGACTCCCACACTTTTCTTTCCTAACATATTTCTCTCGCTTCCTCAACATTCATACATCGTGTCATGCACGCACGTCGATTACTCTGACTCCTCACGTGGCCGACATTCAATATTTGATTTATTTGATCATGCCATTTTTCCTCAGTCTTTCTCTATTTCTAGTTCCATATACTTTTTTTACCGTTCTTTCTTCATTTATTCTTTCCATGTGTTCAAACCATCTTAATGATCCTTTCTTTATTTTGTTCATACCACTCTAATTCGCTCAGCATTCACTTCGTATACTTTCATTCGACACTATCATACACAGATTTTTGACACATTTCTATTGCATTTATTCTATTTTCATCCTTTTGCCAGTTCCATGCTTCGCTTCTATACATAAGGGTCGGTACAAGAACGTTATGTAAATTAAAATGTAATAATATAAAAACACCACGGAGGTGTGACAGGACAAAAAGAAGAATATAAAAACATTACATGTAAATTTTCAATAATACTGTCTTGGTGCTTCAGTGCTAATGTTTCACTAATGAAGTGTGTCTTTAGGGTCACGTGACATCGTACTTCGGCCCCAACCTGCAGAAGTACACATCATTCCAAGTCCACGCCACGGAAGATATCCGGTCTCTGCTCTCTGTGGATGCTGGGATCTTGGCTTTAACTAAATCTTCCCTTCGACTTCAAATGCGGAGAGGCATCCCAAAATTCACACATCGGTGAGTATTTCAGTTTATTTATTCACTCAAAAGATATTACAAACATAATTACAGTTTAAGGCATCTATTTGAGAAAGGGTAAAGAATCAGGAACGCATGAGAGATGGTTCAACTTTAGGAAGACAAGATACTCTCTAGAGTTAAGAGTTAATTTTTCTTCTGAACGTACATTCACTAATATGAAAGGCGTCGATCTCCGAGGTAATCTTGTTCAGCAGACTGATTGCTCTCCCCACCAACATTATTAGAGGCAGATTGAATTTATGAATCTACCGAAGATGCCATTTTTCAGTTAGTTTATTTAATTCTAGTGCACCCTTAATTAAGTTTACAAAACAGCTAAATAAATAAAATGTGAAATTAAAATGTTAATATGAGAATTATTTTGTATTGTAGGTCAGAACATATGGCGGATATGCAGTGTCTGATAGCTCTGGACAACAACCGGGTAGTGATGGGTGGCCACCAAAATAAATTGATTGATTTTGATTTGACAAGACAGCAAGAAACAAAACAGGTATTTAATAAAGCACTTTCCATTCTCATTTATATGTTAGAGAGAAACGGTGTGCTATGAGCCGGATGCAGGTGTGCCGTGGTCAAATACATAATGAAAAAATAAAAATATTAAGTTATCGTCGGAAGTCTAAAATTGCAAAAGAGTCGACTCTATCGTAAATCAGCTCAGGAGATGTTGTAATAACACGTTGTGTAAGTAATTCTAGGGAGGAATTTTCTACACTTCATATAATCTCAATATATACAAATTTAGGGAACAATTAATCGCCCTACCTTTGGGTTATTTTCCGAGAAACATGCAAGAAACAAGCAGGTTTTTTATTAATGAAATTTAATTATATACTAATTTTATTTTTTTAAATTACGAAACGTCAAATACTCGGCCGCACACTTTGCCTGCCCCTTGTAAACTATCATATTTATGAAGAGTTGTGCTCAAGTTTTTGGCACACGCGCGTATCCCTAAAACTTTGTACATTTTAGGTACATTACTTTTTCTCAAGCCCGTACGTGATACGGGATATCGTATAATGGTACAGTCAAAGTGAATGTATCACGTACGTTCAAATAGGTAGGGTGGTTAATAAACAACGGGAACATAACATATCTTAATAACATTTACATTTCTGAATGTGTAATAATTCAGATTGTGTCCATTTTGTCACTAGCACTCGCTTGGATCGGCGGATGCCCGCTGTGCAATACTCCGACGGCACTCGTACATGCTGGTGGGCGGTGACCCCAGCGGGCGCATCACACTGAGGGACCCCGACTCGCTGCGCTCACAGCACGTGTTGGACACTCACTCCGCCAGCCTCAGCGACCTTGATGTCCAAGGGAATCTCATCGTCACCTGTGGATTCAGTTCTGAGTGAGTTAACCTAAATGTTTTTAGAGCAAGGTTTTCTTTTTAACTTTGTACACAACATGAACTTTATTAAAAGATTTAAAAAAACACACGTTTCGGACAAAGAAGCCCTTCAGTGTTGTAAATATAGGTGTTTTTTTTTTAGAGGTTTGTTTTTTAAACTGGCAACATTGTTTCTACAGACTGTCAATTTGACAGTTGATTTGTAGTCGGTACGTTTTGCCATTTCACCCAGTTGCTCGATAAAGTTGTCGAAAATTGGACTTCACGATTGCGCTTCATTCGAGCTAGCCGTGGCGCTCATATGCCCGAAATCATATTTGAATTTATAATAGTAAATACGATTGTTTAGTGGTTTTACTTGGATTTAATTTATATAAATTAAATTCAATTAAAATTCGAAACCGCATATTCTGTTTTGAAATGTTTAATTAAAGAAAAATTTAAATCTTTCAGCAAAGATCCATCAATGAATAAATATTTTTTAAAAACTTCCATATACGGTTCCCAGTGGTTTTATCCATTTTCAACTTACACTTTTTTATCTATGTATTCAGACAGGGGAGTCTGGCTTGTGACTGCAAACTGCTGATGTACGACGTGAGAGCCTTGCGGCCCCTTCCCCCAGTGGCTGTCTGCCTGGAACCACTGTTGCTACGCTTCCTGCCCTCAGTGTCCTCGCGGCTCGCTGTCGTCACGGCACACGGGCAGGTCCAACTCGTGGACACTATACAGTCCAAGGAGCCCAGACTCACCATGTTCCAGGTAAAGTTCCTCCTATTGATTACAACCACACACCATCATGCCGCTTCCACTACATTCATACTTCTTCTTCTTCGCGTGCCGTATCAGGTCCCCCTGACATTGGCAATCACTCCGGCGAAGGCTTCTCTATCTTGCGCAACCCGGAACAGCTCCCCCACATGTCTCATCCCGGTCCAGTCTCTTATGTTGCACAGCCAAGACGTTTGCCTTCTACCAGGACCACGCTGCCCCTCAATTTTTCCCATCAGTATTAGTTGGAGCAAACTGTATTTATCTCCCTGCAGAATGTGACCCAGATATGAAATCTTACGGACCTTAACGTCCTTTAGCAGTTGTCTACTACAATTGGCTCTCCTCAAAACCCCCAAATCGCTGATGAAATCTGTCCACGGTATGCGAAGCATTCATACAGCAAGTCATAAACACATGTCGATTGTTCTGACTTCTAACATAGCCGATTGTTTAAATTAGATTAATTTGGTCATGCCATATTTTCTTCGAGTCCATAATAGTCCACGATAAAAACTGTAAAACTAAAAGGAAAAGTATACCAGGCTATCGTCAGACCTGCAATTATGTACGACTCCGAGTGTTGGACAATGTACAGTAACTTCACTAGGCAACTGGAAACAGCAGAAATGCAAATGCTTAGGTGGTTCGCTGGGGTATCGCTGAGAGACAAAATAAAAAGTTCACGCATTCAGGGTAGTCTAAGAGTTACTGATATAAATAGTAAGCTTGAAGAAAGGCAGATGAGATGGTGCGGGTATATAAAACGAGACCACCAGACCACACAGTAAATAGAGCTTTGTCTGTGAATCTTCCTCGTCAACAATCCAGAGGAAAACCTAGGAACACAGGAACAGCTTAGGTATCTAATCATCTAGATCATTTATTTCCTAGGTATATTCGACACCAGAGTTTGTAATTCTTCTGCACTATCTGCAATGAGAACGGCTTCGTCCACGTAAAGCAAACAACTTACAGACATCCCACTCATCTTAGCACCAGCATTTGTTCCTTTCAGCTCTTTCATACACTTAAACACATTACATTACACATTGAAGATTGAAAATTTTTAAAGGGCAAAAGAGACTATTTGAAATATGATTCTAAAACTGAAAACCAAGTTTGATTCTGGAATTAGTGTTTGTCATTTTTCATGGTTGGATATTTTAATTGAATGTTTACAGGTGAATATTCAAAATGCACCCTTGAATACATTTGACATCTCGTTGACGAGTCAGGCATTTGGGTTTGGTGATCAATCTGGCCATCTTCACCTATTTGCCCCAGAACACAATACGGAACCTATTTATAATACTTATTCTAGGTGAGTTCCTCATTACTTACGAAATTTATTTTTAATATATTTTAATATAATAATCTTTATATAAATAAAACACAATGTGCGTTATTGTGTGCTTGATTATCTCTGTAAATACCTATCAGATCGCAAAGAAATCTTCAATATTTATTCATTATACTCCGGCGGTTGTTCCTGTTATACTTTTGTTACGAATCAAGCTCTTATTAACTTTAAAATAAATAAATTAATTGATAATTTTCGTAAGACAGGCGAATATAGACCCAAACTTAGAGTATATAATTCCTTGTTATAAATCGTTCTTCGTTATTATTATTTTGGTGATATTTGATACACTTTATATTATTAACGCATTACTGCTTATATTCTAGGATCTATAAAATTGTGATTTTATGCTTTTTTTATCTTTATTTACAATTTGACACATTTATTAAATATGTCTGAGTTCTTTTGCAGGATAATATAAAAAGTAGTTTCTGTATTAGGATTTATTTCCATAACAGATTATTTATTATATTTAAGTATTGAACTATAAAAAAAAAATTCTGACCCCGTTTTTTTTTACCTAATATCGTGCATAAAGTCAACCCCTTTTTATGTATTAAATTGATTTAAAGTAAATGAGTATATTTCACTTGCTGTAATACCATATGTTTTTATTAGAGAGACTGAATTCGCGGACACACCCGAGGTGTTCCCCTTCGTGGGTTACACAGACAATTCCTTTGTACTCTCCTCCATCCCGGTGCCGCCCCTGGGTGATGGGCAGACAGCACGCTTCAGTGAGTGGCCCAAGAAGTTCTGCGTACCAGGCTACAGGAAAACCAAGCCCATTGACTCTGAAGTCCTGAAAACTATGAAAATGCAAGGTCCCATCGGTTATGCCCCCAATCCACACACATTTCTTAGAAATCAGGTGAGATTTACAATTATTTATTATTTGCACTTAAAGTAAATGCGGTAGAGATGAGGTCCCTAAGACGTATGTGTGGTAGAACGATATACGACAGAATCTCAAATGCTGATATAAGAAAGGAATGTAGAGCGGAAGAAGGTATTGTGAACAAAATTATGAAAGGATCGCTGCATTGGTTCGGACATATGGAACGCATGGATGGGGAAAGAATGGTTAACCCTTAACGTACCGTGTTCAAAACAAAACGCTTGCTCCCATGTGGTAAGTTCAGTTTACCGCTAACTTTATCTAAATATCAAGCATATGACTAGATGAATCAAAATTTAATTTATGTCATCTTGTAGGAAAATTCATTACGAATAGATCGATATCTATAACATACATGGATTATTTGAAAAACATATCATTATTAATTTTTTTCTGGAACCATGCGATTTCTGATATGTAATGCGTCACGACATACGATCGACTAAAATCAGGTCTAAACAAGCGCCGCGCGGCGCGGCCCACTAAAGGCACCTAGGCAAAATGTATAGTACGTTCAAGACAACGAGTACGTATTAATATTTGTCCCTTTTGGTAAAGTGTTAATATTTTCACAGTTCTGATATTATTAAGTTGCGTGCTGCGTTTTCATCCACAGTCGGTATCATTACGTACCTATTGAAAAGGTCAAAGTATAATTTATAATATGTTCAAAACAGTGAGTAAGTATTTGTCACTTTTGATAAAGTTGTAAATATTAGCAAAACAAATTCTACCTTAACACGAATGAAGGTGAGGGCAGTCTTAGAAAATATTTTTTTTTGGGATGAAGGAAGTAATTTTTTGCTTTTTTTTATTACGAAATATTGAGAACACTTCAATGGAGGATTACAATTTTTTATAATATTAGGGTCCATAGGTTTTAAGAAAATCAACTTTAAATTGGCAGTGGAAACTCAATTGACCACATGGCAACGCGACGGTTAAGAAAATATACGTTAATGATGTAAATGGGGTACAAAGTCGAGGCAGACCGAGGAAAACATGGCATGACCAAATTAATCAAATTTTAAAGGTTGGTTATGTTAGAAGTCGGAGGAATCGACGTGCGTGTATGACTCGTATGAATGTGGAGGATGCTAGAGAGGTTTGCCAGGATAGAGAAGTGTGGCGGTCCATTCTGTCTGCCTACCCCTGCGGAGAAACGGCGTGATGGTATGTTTGTTTGTTTGTTTGCATTTAAAGTTGTCATCGCAAACAAAAGCCTATCCAAAAAAGCTAAAATGGCAGTGCACAATGGTGTTCTTGTACCGACCCCTTATGTATGGAAGCGAAGCATGAAACCGGCAAAAGAAGGATAAAAGTAGAAATAATGCAGTAGAAATGAGATATGTTAAACAAATGTGTGGAAAATCTGTGTATGATAGAGTGTTGAATGAAAATATAAGAAGTGAGTGCGGCGTGAATGAAACTGTTATGAACAAAATAATGAAAGGATCATTCAGATGGTTTTGATACATGGAAAGAATGAATGAAGAAGGAACGGTAAAAAAAAGTGTATGTTAACCATGTAAATGGAACTAGAAATAGAGAAAGACCGAGGAAAACGTGGCATGATCAAATAAATCAAATATTGAATGTTAGCCACGTGAGGAGTTGGAGGAATCGACGTGCGTGCATGTCGAACTAGAGAAGTATGTCAGGAAAGAAAAGTGTGGCAATCCATTTCTTTTGCCTACACCTTCGGAGAATTAGAGACGGCGTGATGGTTAATTAGTTACTTAGTTTTTGTTTAATTTCCCATACATTCAACTTTTTTTCCTAACCCATTGCACCACTAATAAAGATGACATCATTTGTTCATACAACACACTATTTAATTTTGACTCGTTTTTTTATTACAATAACATTAAGACTAAATTACACACAAAATAAAAATGGTAAAACATGAAAGCATAATTTTTTTTTGTTCGTAATCTAGATCATTATGGCTCATCCCCAGGTAGTTTTATATACGTGATGTTCTATGGAACTGTCACTTGACACATTACTTTCACTATTTGAAATCTCCAAAACATTGTTCGAAGGCGTAAAATCACTAGAATCACTAGAATATTCATCAACTTCATTCTCACTGCCACTCTCCTAAAGGATTCACTGTATGTATTTCATCCTCATTTGATGAAATTTTACAAGCGCGACGAGTTTGTTTATGAGTGCGTTCGGTCATTTTGGAGGTGAAATGATGTTAAAATATTGTAATATTTTGTAATAAATAATGTGATTATTACATTTTATTATGAAATCAGTAACCGAAATATACTTATTTATGTCATTTTTATGAATAAAGTTATTGTCATTCAGTTTTAATGTATAAAAAATTACTTCAAAGACAAACCGGCGAATCGCCGGCTTTGTGAGTCAGTGACAAATTGACCTTTGCCGGCGATTTACCAGCTTTGTGTTGCAATGGGTTAAATTGACATTTTGTCCAATTTTAGTTTTAATTATAATATATTTCTGTTTTATTGTTTACACCAAGACTAACAATAGTCTTGGTGTAAACAATAAAACAGAAATATATATACATAGAAATATATATATTACCTACATCAATTAATTCAAAATATAATTCTGTATATTTTACAACTGTGTCCCGTTAAAGAAATTAATAACAAAAGATACGAGGTCTGTTCAAAAAGTATCGCGAATTTTATATTTTTTCAAAAAGTATTTATTTATTCATGAATATCTATTTTGTCCCCTTCAAAGTAATTCCCCTCGGATATAATACATTTATGCCAACGTTTTTTCCAATCCTCGAAGCACTTAAAAAAATCATTTTTGTGATCTTGTTCAGCTCCTCCTTCGATGCCGTCTTTATCTCCTCAATCGTGGCGTAGCGTCGTCCTTTCATGGGCCTCTTCAGTTTTGGAAACAGGAAAAAGTCACAGGGGGCCAGGTCTGGGGAATACGGTGGCTGCGGCACCATTACTGTGTTGTTTTTGGCCAAATATTCGCGCACAAGCAACGATGTGTGAGCAGGGGCGTTATCATGGTGCAAAAGCCAGTTTTTGTTCTTCCACAAATCCGGGCGTTTCTGGCGGATTGCTTCGCGCAAATTGCGCATAACTTGCAGGTAATATTCCTTATTGACCGTACTACCCTGTGGCAAGAACTCATGATGCACCACGCCCCTGCAATCGAAGAAAACTGTGAGCAAAACCTTCACGTTCGACCGAACTTGGCGCGCTTTTTTGGTCTTGGCTCATGCGGCAGCTTCCATTGGGATGATTGAGCTTTGGTTTCCACGTCATAACCATAAACCCATGATTCGTCACCAGTTATGACCCTCTGGAGCACATTTGGGTCGTCACGGACCGAGTCCAACATCTCCTGAGCAATGTTAACGCGATGCTGTTTTTGGTCGAAATTGAGCAATTTTGGCACGAATTTCGCGGCGACCCGACTCATGCCCAAATCATTGGTTAAAATCGAATGGCACGAGCCAATCGATATGTTTAGGTCCTCAGCAACTTCTCTAACAGTGATTCGACGATTGGCTAATACTATTTTCTTCACTTTATCAATGTTTTCGTCTGTTGTTGACGTGCTCGGGCGTCCGGCACGCTCTTCGTCGTTCATATCTTCTCGGCCCTCTGAGAACATTTTGTACCACCGATAAACGTTGCTTTGGTCAAGGTAGCTTCACCATATGCCACAGTCAACATTCGAAATGCGTCCGCGCACTTTATTTTGTTTTTCACACAAAATTTGATACAGATTCTTTGATCCATTTTTTTGGAATAGGCAAAAATCGAAGACGAGCCAAAACACATCCAAGCAAAACAGCTGTCAAAAATTAACTAAACATTCAAAATGGCCGACCTTGTCAGCATAAGTAAGGGACATGAGTACCAACATAACGCTACAAAAAAATCAAAAATCAAATATACGTAGCCAGCGGAAATTCAAAATTCGCGATACTTTTTGAACAGACCTCGTACAATTTATCTATTTATGATTTTTATTTTGTTTCAGATTCCCTACAATTTAGAACCTCCAGCTAGTCCAACAGAGAACAAAACATCGGAATACAGCCTAGATAATATTGTCTCTTCGGAGAATGATCCAAGTCCATTTATAGCCATTCCAAAACGATATAGAAAGGTAAAAAAAAAACGATTATTTTAATACATTTATGCGAAAATAATTAATACTTATTTTCATTTCTTTTTTATATTTATTTTAGGTGGAAGTAAAATACTCTAAATTAGGAGCAAATGATTTCGATTTTGACCAGTATAATCAAACAGGTTTTCCTGGTCTTGAGGCTACACTGCCCAATTCATATTGTAATGCAATGCTTCAGGTATGTACTGTCCTTATTAAAAACTAATTAAGAAAAAGGGTACTACATGGTATGTGTAGGTACCAAATAAAATAATTGAAAAAAATATGGCAACACTATTTTTTATGTAGCATAATTGAACATGCATATTATTAAATTCTATTTTTAAATATAATAAACAAATCATTTTCAAATGGAGGGAAGTTTGTTTATTGTGATGTTGTATTCAATCTGACATGTCATAATTTTGCAATGTATGTTTTAGGTTTTGTATTATACTGCACCAGTCAAACGAGCATTATTGAAGCATACTTGTTCGAAAGAGTTTTGCTTGAGCTGTGAATTAGGTATTTTTCTTTCATGTATTATTTATTTACATATTTATAGCTTTTTTTAGGTCTACTACAATATTAATAATTTTAATATTATTATTATTACTATTTATGATGATTTATTTTTTAAGTGCGCCATTTAGTATATTTAATTTCCCCAGGGGCACATTAGGCAAAGACTGATCAAACAGTGCAGTCTTTAGTAGTCTCTTAAATTTACCGTTACTATCCACATACTTAAAATACTAACAGGGAGGTTATTCCACATCAACTGCTGAAAGCACGATCGTAAAAACTTGCTTTATTGACTCTGAATGGAATGAAATGGCATGGGTGTCATGCAGAGGTCTGAAATATACGCTGGTGCTCTCTGTTGTCAAGCCTTAAATGATTTACGATTCTTGTTGTAAAGGTTTAGATTTCAATATGATATGTGATTCTTTGCACTTTTTTCATTGAATAATGTTTTGGCTAGGTTTCCTATTCAGAATGCTGGAAACATCCTCGTCGGGCACCCCGTGCCAGGCGTCCAACTTTCTGCGAGCGTTTCGCACCGTCCCGGAGGCGTCGGCTCTTGGGCTCATATTGAGTGACAGGAATCCCGAGGCCAAGGCGAAGACTAACCTAGCGGCTCTTATACAGGTCAATATATTTCCAATATTAATATCTAATATATAATATAATAACGCCACAATGTCCGTTCAAATCCAAAACCAGAAGACCAAACCGATTGAGCTGCAACGGGGAGTCAGACAAGGGGATGTGATATCTCCGAAGCTGTTCACTTGTGCTTTGGAAGATATATTTAAAACTTTGGACTGGTCTGAACGTGGCCTCAACATAAATGGCGAATACATGTCTCACCTTCGTTTTGCGGATGACATCGTTATTCTGGCGGAATCTGCTGGGCATCTAGAAGGCATGTTAGATGAACTGAACACTGCATCCAGACGAGTGGGTCTCGGGATGAATTTGGACAAGACGAAAGTCATGTATAATGAACATATTATCCCGGGATCAGTAACCGTCGATGGGTCGGCTCTCGAAGTGGTACAAGAATACCCATATCTTGGCCAAATCATACAATTAGGACGAAACAATTTCGAGAAAGAAGCCAACCGAAGAATTCAGTTGGGTTGGGCAGCCTTTGGGAAATTACGTCATGTTTTCACTTCCAAAATACCACAATGCCTCAAGACTAAAGTCTTCAACCAGTGCGTTTTGCCAGTCATAACATACGGAGCCGAGACGTGGACATTGACAAAAGGTCTAGTCTACAGATTCAAGGTTGCCCAGCGCGCCATGGAAAGAGCCATGCTTGGAATAACCTTGAGGGATAGATTTAGAAACGAATTTATTCGACAACAAACCAAGGTGACTGAGGTGGCTCTACGGATAGGCGGGCTGAAGTGGCGGTGGGCTGGCCATATCTGTCGGAGAACCGACAGCCGATGGGGAAGACGGGTTCTGGAGTGGAGACCGCGTACAGGATTCCGTAGAGTTGGACGTCCCCCTGCCCGCTGGACCGACGATCTGAAGAGGATTGCTGGACATGGATGGATGGGAGCGGCAATGGATAGGGGGCGGTGGAGGGCTTTGGGAGAGGCCTACATTCAGCAGTGGATGACAGACGGCTGATGATGATGATGATGATGAATAACCATCATGCCGTTATAAGGGTCGGCACAAAAACTCCATTGTGCATTACCATTTAATTATTTTTTGATAGACTTTTATTTGCAATGACTACAGTTGTGACAGAAAGTTTATATACAGCCGAACTCGATTATTAGATGTAACGAGGAAACAGATAATTATGTCTTCATGTGATTATGTCTTCTGATATAAGGAGCAAATTTAGTCGGTCCCATCTGACTCATTGCCAAGATCAACTGTATTTATTTTGAAATATTTTTTGGATTTCTAAGAAACTTCATAACTTCAAACATATTTTCATTTTCATTTGGTTTATTTAACTTTATATTTCAGAGTTGGAACCGTTTCATTCTTCACCAAATGCACTATGAAATCTTGGATACGCGGAGACAAGAACTAGAAGTCACGCAAAGTCAAGAAGTCTCCTCCTACCAAGTGTTGGAGGGAAGAATGACCGGCTTATCTATATATGGAAATGGCCAGCTGGACACGTTCAACGAACAGTTCTTTCTCGAGGAGTCAGAGTTTCCACCCATAGACGACCCAGAAGCCACCACGCCCTGGAGGAAGAGGCGCGAGACGGAGGAGAGAGATCGCATTAGTCTGATGGTGACGCAGGATGAGGGTAAATATATGTGGCTATCTCCCACGGCACTGGCAGCGCCAGACGAGGCTTTCACGTTCGAGGATACGGCGTCCCCAAGTCACTACAACGGCTTTCACTACCAGGATGGCTACGGAGGTTCGTGCGGTCGAAACTACGGCATTGCGACTGCTGCTTTTGTTCTCTGACTTGCTACCGCTGCTGACTGTTGATTCGGTCTGTTCTTAGAGCGCGCTCCAGATCTTTCCGTGGATGTATTATTATTGTTATCAGTATCGCCTAATCCTTATGTATCTAGTTTTGGTGCTGCCACAAAAATGGATGAAAGGGGATAAATGCTGATCACTAGGAATATCCTTAAATACCGAATTAAAATAATAAATAATAAATCATTATAATATATGTTTAGTTTTATTCCAGTCAATTTTATGGCTTCGACTGGTTTCGGCAGTTACCATTATCATTTTATATATAAGCCTAAATAACTGATGTAGGTACCGGAATATGGTGGAAGACGAGCTGCCGAAACCGGTGAAAGCCATGAAATCACGTGGAATTAAACTAAATATATATTAGAAAAGATTTTTTTATAAAAACATTTTTTTGACAATAAACTTCTACAAAGAATTTTAACTGAACAAATTTGAAATTCTGAATTAAGAATTAATAAAGGACTGTTAAGCAGATGAATGCATCATTATTTTAATTAAGAAAGGGTCATTAAGATAGTTTGGATATATGGATCAAATCAAATCAAATCAGCTTATTTTCTCAAAAGACATTACAAACATTTTTTATAGTTTATGGAACGAATATATGGTGTAAAAATGGTTTAAAAAGTTGTACATGAGCATAAAGAGAATCGGAAAAGTAGTTGAGGAAAGTGAAAAAGTAGTTGAGGAAAACGTGAGTTAATTCATTACTAAAAGACGGTCATGTTAAAATCAAGAAATTCAAAAAGCATGGTTATCAAAATGTACGAATATAGAGGAAGCTTGAGAGGTGTGTCTGGATAGAATGGTGCGGAAGTCAATTCTTTTTTCTCTTCCTCAGGGAAACGGGGTGATAGTTAGTTAGTATCGTCTACTTTGTTTGCGCTCGCTGGCTATGTGATATTTTAATTTAATCGTTTGACTTCAAATGACTTCAACCTTAAACGCAGCATGTGACAAAATGCTTTTACTACATTTTGAATGCACGATGATTTATTTATTTATTTGTATTTCACTTATTATCCACAATTATATATAAAAATATGTTTCAGTCAAATTTATCAATTAGAATGTTTTATTGTTATTAATGGAACCCATGACTAGCATGATTAATATAACTATTTTTAACTCTGCACCATTTATAAAACATACTTTAAATTACTTTTTAAAATAAAAATTATTTTAAATGAACATCATATTTTTCAAGCCAAAGAAAAATGTATTTATTTATGTTTATCTTGAACAATGATATAAAACTCTGCATTGAATACTCATGAAAATATATATTTTCTAGAAGTTTAATTATATTTTACATGTTTTATTGTTACCAAAGACTTAGCAAGGCGAAACATTTCACTCTAATAAAATATAATAAAATTTCTATAAAATAGGCAATTTTCATTAATATTAAATAATAAAAATAGTAGGATGGATTGCCGCATCGGTTAAAGTCTGGCAGGCCATTCTTTATGCCTACCATTTTGGGGAGACGGCGTGATGGTTAGTTATTTAGTTAGTTAAATAATAATAACAAACATATTAAAAAAAAATTTGAATAATACTTAGTATATATTTTTTTACTACCTCCAGAATGTTATTAAGCATTCATTAAATACTTTTTTTTTGTGTATACTTCTTAAATCATTGTATGTATAATTTTTTTTTTAATATGCTTTCAATGTTGTCTGTTTCAATGCTGTGTCACATTTTCACCAAATTTTGAAGCGTAGACAAAAGCAAATGTCTCTAGACAGCTTTCTAGTAAAAAATAATTAATTATTTGTCATAGATTTTATTTTATTTTATTGTTTTTTTGCAAATCGAAATCGGATTCCAGGTTGTTACGCTCCTTAACAATTGAAGTGTGTAATTTTATTTTAATAAACGTTAGAAATAATTCAAACTAGTGTTTAACATATAACCGTATTTTGTAGTGATTTATATGGGTAAAATTGTTTCGCTTAACGAGTGTTTCATATAACGAATAAGATTCTAGAACGAATTATTCTCATTATGAGAGGTTCTACTGTGCTATTGTTTAAATATAAATGGATTAGTATAGATTCACAAGCGTATGATGGCGCAAAACAAGGGTGCCTTAATGCAATTTAGGGTTGCCAGATTAGAACCTTTCCCGAATTTTAAGGTAATTCAAAATGGTCATAAGTAATATCTTTATTTAGATCAAATTAAAACGGCACAAAAACGAAATATGCAATAATTTATTTAAATTTTCAATTCATAGTGGCAGTCAAAATATACAACTACAAACACTTGAATTATTTTATTTCCACGAATATTTTATATAACAGAATTTAAGACAAAACATGTAAAAACAATTAAATAACAGAAAACATAATTTTGATAAAATGTGATCCATCAAATGAACTCCGATTTTATCATTAGCATCATCATATTCCTCATCTGAAGAGTTTGATGATTCGGTGTCACTTCTTCTTTAACAGCCATTGTCGTCCACTGCTGGACATAGTCCACGGTGTCACTATCAATTGAAAAAAAGAAATTCCCCGTCTTCATCTAGTCAAACGTCTCATTTATAATATTTCTGTTTTGTCTTTTCCTCTTCTCTCCAGGTGTGCTAATTTTTGTTCACCAACAATTCTCGGGACCGAATGTTCAGGTGCACCTATAAAATCAATACATAATTTATAATAATATATATTTTTATTATTACACTAATCATAAATCGGTTATTTAATCTCTACGGATAACAACACTTATCTGTCATTTCACCAACACGCACGTTGACTTTTTCGAATGGAATTAATGGCGCAAATATTCTCTGTTCTTCATAAAAAGGCTTTAATTTGAGAATAGTCTCTCTTATACTGATTTTTATAACTTCGGGCATTGTTGCACAAACAAAAACTCTTATCTGTTATATTAACGGGTGTTTAGTTCACTTTTGCACCACCGCCAACATACGTTTGTGACTCTATATAGTGTGTAGCTTGTACGGGATACGTATCTGCATTATTTAAAGATTTTTTAAAAGTATTTTTACTACGTAAACTTTATTCATAGTATTAATTAATATGACATCTTTTGGCATGATTACTATGAGCATTAATAGTTTGAATAGAAACAGACATTGCGTAAAATTAAATTACATTATTATCTAATTATTTAATAATAATATTGATTTTGGTACACTTTATATAATGAAATATGTTATCAAGGACATGGTAAATTGTAATTAATGATAAAATATTATTTGCACATTTCAGAAACTGAAGATATTTTCATAATGGAAAGTAATATAGATGAAGGCATTACTGAAAGTGTATTGATCGAAGAACATTCCAAAAAATATAACCTTGACGAAACCGAAATTTCTCGACTATTTGGAACCAAACAGTTACAAATACATAGATGTTTAAAATGCAACAGAGAAGTAAATACTTTTTATTTTATTTTGTACAATATTATTATATTATAATGATTTTTTTTTTAAATATTCTATGCTAATTATTTCATGATTATGAATTTGGAAAATATATATTAATCCTTTTTTATAATTGATTTTCTATTGCTTTTTTGCCCAGGTTTTTAAATATCTTCATAAATTTGAAATTGGTGAAGAAAAAAAATTAAAAAAATATTATTAGGATAAAATTTTTCTTTGTTAAAAATTCTCATTATTATTATTATTTTTCTTTGTTAAAAAATTATAAAACTCGATATTTAAAGTTAACCACCTTGCTAAGGCATTTGATAATACCTTAGCAAGGTGAAACATGTCATTCCCATTAAATACAATACAACCTCTAGAAAGCAGAAGTTTTATTATAATTTATGGGAATGACATGTTTCACCTTTTTAAGGCATTATCAAATGCAGCATTTAATAATGTTTTTAATTGTTTAATATAGAGCTTTACATCATTGTTCAAGAAACAATGAAAGAAAATTCTCTATTTAATTGTAATAGAAAATTGAATAATTCTTGTTTTTTTATTCAACCTAAGTTGCACACGGTCTCAAATGGCCTTAAAATTGTTCGTTATATGTGAACTTAAAAAAGCCAATCCTCCAAAATGTATGCGATCATCATTCTGATAATACAAGAACTTGATTTTTCAGGAACACAAAGAGTCCATAGTGTTACTTTGCAATCTGCAATACCCCATACAGAATGCCAGCGATCCTATTCCCTTTGCTGATGTCCTTAGAGGGTCTCTCTGTCCTAGGAAAACTACTCCCGCCTGGTAATAAAAAATAAAAAAAAACTTTTCTCAGTCATTCCTTTTCAATAGGCACAATTCCTGGCTGGCATGCTATTACCAGAAAGCCTAGGACCTTCCTTCAAATCGGTGCCTAAAAATATCCGTACAAATAAAAAATAATAATTATTAGATTTATTGATTAGAATTATTGTGGAGGAAGGTACACAATAAATGTATTAATTAATTAAATTATGAAAAACAGCATTCGCTATTAAAGATAATAAAACCATGGAGAAAAAAAGTTAATGTTCTTTTAAATAGTCCATTGTTTTGGCCGAAACACTATGATACCTTAACATTTTAATTATATTTCAATATTTCTATTTTTTTTTTAACTTTAGATTAAATTATTTTTAATCAAATTTTTTTTTTAAATATTTATGATTTTTTAATTTTTATATTTAATTTGTTGTTATTGTTTTAAAGCTCTGATTTAAAAAGATGATGATTTTAATGTGTCAATGATGACTAATATATATTTTTTAATGATATCTGTGATTTATCACCATTGAATGAATTATATTTCTTGGGATTCTGGATGAAATTTTTCTGAAATCATGTCAGACTCCATCTTCAGAGCAGTTGAACCTAAATATGGAGTCTACAATGATCTTTGTAACACCGATCAAAGAGCATATCATGTGACACGAACATATGAACCCAAGAAATATTATTTAAAAGTCTATAAAAATAGGTGTAATGTAAAAAATGCATAAAGGATTATATTATTAAAGCTGTATGGGTTAACAGGTGTGAAGTTTGCAAGAAATTCAGCCCGACGCTGCAGTGCTGCTCGGTGAGGCAATTACCCCACCTGCTGGCAGTCAACTGCAGCATATCCAGCCAGGCCGAGAAAGATTTTTGGCAAAAACAAATGGATCATGTAAGTCTACATTTGTACCCTTAAATACTTTATCTAGAAAGTAAGTGTACCGAGACTCACACGACCAGATGGATTTTATTTTCGACATGTTGGCTACACTTCCGTGTAGCCTGACACTTCCCCTCCGCAACGAGACCGGTTCGAGGTCAATACGTTGAGAAGTGTCGACGCAACAACACGTTTCGTGAAAAATGTCAATCCAATCTCCTGCCAAGTGCAAAATACGCGGCGCCGGACAAGAGTTTTTGAGGCGCTGCAAACTCCATGGAGATGAATTTCTCCGCTCCATCGTTACTGGAGATGATACTTGGGTTGCACACTACACGCCTGAAACCAAAAGGCAGTCTCAACAGTTGCTTCACACCTCTTCACCCTCCGCCAAAAAGTTCAAAACCACAATTTCAGCCAAGAAAATCATGGCATCCATGTTTTGGAACTGTCAAGGCATAATTTTAATTGAATATTTGCCTCAAGGGGAGACCATCAACTCTGCAAGATACTGTGAGACCCTAAAAACATTGCGGAGGGCGATTCAGAACAGGAGGAGAGGCATGCTGACATAGGGAGTCTGTCTGCTGCACGACAATGCCAGAAGGAACTGCTCGCCTCGTTTAAATGGGATGTCCTGAACCGTCCCGCGCATTCTTCTGACCTATCACCTTCAGATTACTATTTCTTTACCTCCCTGAAGCTGTACATGGGTGGAAAAAGGATTTCAACCGACGAGGAGGTAAAGAAGGAGGTGGAGAAGTGGACGAAGGGGTTGGCGGGAAACTATTTCGAGGAAGGCATCAAAAAGTTGATACCCCACTTCACCACCTGCGTTGAGAGGAATGGCGACTATGTCGAAAAATAGCTTACATATGTACTACGGTAACCTACAACAATTCAGTACACTTACTCTCTGAAAATTCCTCGTATTTCAAAGCTATTAGTTAATTATAGCACATTTTTTATTTGTGCAAATTTTAACATTTCAATTTAAATTGTTTTTTTGAAAACTAAGCACAGGAAAACAATTTGCTTTTTATGTCAATTCTGAACCCTAGTTAACAAAATATTGGGCCATCGGTTGGTGTTGATGAAGTATTAAAATAGTGTTAGAATATCGCAGTGTTTCCATCCAAGCATTGTTTTTTTATAAACATTTATTGTAACTATTATTATTATTATTATTATTTTGAAAAAACTCCTTACATCATTACAGCGCAAGCCAAATCGATGTAAAGGGTGAAAAAAAAGAATATCAAAGGAAATATACATAGAACCTTATGAATAGAAAAAGCCAGTTATCTGCTTGCTGCCTTCATCATAAGGGCATTTACGAATTCGCTATAATTGCATCCAAAGAGGTCTATCTCTTCTGCAACCTCATTTAAGAGACGAATCGCCTTCAATACAGGAGAACTTCGAAGGGCCTCTGTACGGCAATTTGGGGCATAAATAATATATGCCCCCTTGCTCTGCTATAACTATGTTGTTGTTCTAGATGGTGTCAAATGCATCAGGTCACTCGGCATATCACGAAAACAGTTCGAGCAGTGCACCCCCTGCCTATAGCAGCCGGCCGTGCCGGTATGGACACAACTGTTCTCGGCCTGGCTGTAAATTTAAACATCCTGACGAGTAAGTTTCTCAAGTGACAAATCTCCATAAATCATGATATAATCAATATTTTTAAAGATATTATCCCAATAGATGAAGCTATAAGAAGTATGTATACTGCTTGCGGTCTAGAAAATTCAAATAACCAATTCAGATAGATGATTCATCTATACCAAAGATAAATTGTACATATTTATAAATATAGTAGCTACTACTACTAGGGTCGTTAAGATGGTTTGGGCACATGGAAAGAATGAGTGAAGACAGAATGGTGAAGAAGGTATATGTAAACGTCGCGAACGGGGCTAGAAATAGAGGAGGGCTGAGGAAAATTTAGCACAATCAAATATTAAATGTTGGTCACGTAAGGAGTCTAAGAAATCGATGTGCGTGTATGGCACGGTGTAAACATGTAGAGGAAGCGAGAGATGTATGTCAGGACAGAACAGTGTGGCGGTCCATTCTATCTGCCTACCCCTTCAGAGAGACGGCATGATGGTTAGTTAGTTAGCATTAAAAGAGAGTTTTTATTAAATATAATAATGGGTCATCTTTTGCTAAATTGAATAAAATATATACATATATTATGTATTTAATAATGAGTTATTTCTATGCCAAGTGAATAAGTTTTACTTTACAATTGAAAATGATTAATGTGCTATTTGGTAATATCACAGCCCGCCATCACGCTCCACAACGACCCACACATCCAACTCGCCCACGGGGATGGGCTCACGCAGCCCCCTGCTGTACGGCCAGCACCCCTGGCTGCCTCTGCAGATGGCCGCCCGCCTGGACCCCCACACCGCCAAGCTCAGCATAGTCAGGACAGACCGTGCCAAGGACAAGGTCACCAGTTATACAATACTAGTTTTCTTTAGATATATTCTTAAAAATATTTAGCTTTTCATTTATAGTGTAATAATTTCAACTTTCAATATCCCTCACTCGCCCATCTTTTGTAAACATACTATCCAAATACACAAACTCATCTACTTATAAACCATATATATATCTAATATTATATGAAAATATCGCACAAAAAGAGACCAATAAGCAGACCATAGAAGTTTACCCACCGCTTACCCGAAACTGTTAAGGATGCAGCGGCGCCCTTTTGTCCCTAGGTCCGTGTCCGTTCATGCGAAACCTGCGTACAAGAGGCAGACCAGATTTATTTGTTAAATTTTAATCGTTGAATTTTAAATTTTAAATTTTTGGAATTTAGAAAATAGCAGTAACTTCAAAATCTCTTAAAAAATATGTTAATTAGAATATTAATTGTTTTTATCCCAATCATCTAAAAGTTACTCTTGATACTGTGGAAGCATTATCATTTAGATGCTAGTCCTTCAGGTTTATTCCTTTTATTTAAAAAAAATATATATATTCCAGGGTGATATATCAAAACTCCACAGCCTATTCAGCACGGCCAAGATGAACGGTTCCACCGGCGACCGGTCGGATGTTAACCACACACCGACTGATGCATCATCGCGGCTGTACACGCTGAGCGCAGTTGTGTGCCACATAGACGACTCCCAGAAGAACATTGTGGCCATGATCAAGATGCGCGGGGATGAGTCTCACAATAAAAACCCTCCCAATGGCCAGCCTCAGTGGTACGTCTTCAACGATTTTAGGTGAGTCTTATAATACATATTATTATTATTTATTTTCTGTATACGTAGAATGTCAAATGCATGTATAAGAAGTGAATGCGGTGCGAATGAAATTGTTATGAACAAAATAGTCAAATGGTAGTTAAGATGGTTTGAACACATGGAAAGTATGAATGAAGATAGAACAGTGAAGAAGGTATATGTAAACAATGTGATCTGACATAGAAATACAGAAGGGCCGAAGAAAACGTGGCACAATCAAATCAATCAAATAAGGCGTAAAGAAACGAAAACGGCAATGTCAGCATCATCAAATTGTTGGTGAACAATGAAAAATGTGTTTATTTAAACCTGTTTTAATTTTTAAATATTAAATACAGTAAAAGTCGATTAATTCGAACAACGATAATTCGTAATTCGAAATTTTCATAATTTGCTCGGTCCAAAAATTTACTTTTCATAGTAAATTCTACCGTTAATTCGAAATATCGCGTATTTCGTAATTCGTTATGTTCTTCGTCAAAATGTACCTACAATTCTAATAATTCAAATGAGACATCACGTGAGAAAGAATCCGTTTCGAGCGCTTAAATACATTAGTGCAAGCGAGATATCTATACTCGTATATTACGTATTTCTCTTGAAAATATCACGCGGTAAAAAAGTGCAAAGTGATAAAATGAGAACACTATGTAAAAAGGATATCTTCATTACATATATGTATATACTCGGCATCTTTCGTGTATCCATCATTTCTTTTCTATAAATTAGCAATATTTCTTTCACAAAGTTTTCGGAAAAATTACAAAGCTTTTTTTTTTGTTGAGACATTACTTCAGAATGAGTATACAAAAAGGAAGAAAATTAATAAACTTAAAGTATAAAACAAAACAAAAAACGTAAAAACTATGTAAACACGATCGCGAATGTCAAAAGCGTAATAAATCGAGTCGCAAACGATCACCACGTGGGGCGCTGTCTGCTGACCAATCGCAACGTCGCTCGCTAACCAATAACTAATATTTTGAATATTTTCGATGTACATTGCGGAAAAAAAAAATTACTAAAATATATTGGGACTGAAATAATTACACGCAAATGGCGGGAAAATGTAAAATCCGGGTTTCACTGTATTAATTTTTATATAGGTTTTTTTTATTCGTATGAGATGCCTGTCTTAATAGGATTCTTTTAACCAATAAAAAAGTTGATTTTAATTTCAAACCTCCATTTGACCCACAAAAACGTCGTTATGCTATCCAAACACTTTTGTTATTATTATTATGAACACTTGACGTTATAATTATTATTTTGACAGAACGAAAAAAATGGTCGCGATGTTTCAAGCCGCAGCAGTTGGCGCAAATTTTATTTTTTTAGTGATCGCGTAATTCGTAATTCGAAATTTTTTGGGAAATCTGGTCCCTTGAATTTTGAATTATCGGACTTTTACTGTATATGTAAACAATGTGATCTGACCTAGAAATAGAGGGAGGCCCGAGGAAAACGAGGCATAATCAAATCAATCAAATGAGGCGTAAAGAAACAAAAACGGCAATGTCAGCATCATCAAATTGTTTTCATATGAACGATATTTGTATAGGATGCCATTTCTCGCATTCTGATTGGTTCATTAAGTAACTGCCGCTTTTGTTCTGAAATTTCGTTAACACTACCGGCTTTGTTTCAAATCTGATTTTAAAAAGTCGAAAATGTATGTTTTAATGGCGGATTTGTTTCAAACCAAATGTACACTAAGATTGTAATAAATTTTCTCTATCAAACGGAATATTTAACTCATTTTCATATTTTGTTTGACATCGCCGTCTTTGTTTCTATACACCTCAAATATTAAATGTCGGTCACGAGAGGAGTCGCAGAAATCGACGTGCGTGCATGACGTAATTTATGAATGTTGAGGAAGTGAGATAAGTATACCAGGACAGAACGCGAAGTGTGGCAGTCTATTCTTTCTGCCTACCCCTCCAGGTAGTCGGCGTGTAGGTTAGTTAATTAATATCGGCTGGTATTCTAAAAACTCAAACTGCAAAAAAATCTTTTTATTATAGATTTTTTAAGGCAAGCCCGGCTTTTTGGCTTGTATGGAAGTACCGCCACTGTTCGCCAGGTGTTCATATTGACTACTACTCTGGCACTTCCGTGTGGCCGTACCCTTAGTGTTTTAAAATTTCAGAATTTTAAAAATACATTGCCATCTTTAATTCCAACACTTCGTATGGTTAACAAGTTTAAACACTTTATTCACTTCTTTCAACCGGGGATTATTAATTTAATTCAACTCTCTATTTGTTGATATTACTTTATAATTGTTTATGACTTAAATTAAATGATTTTACAACTTTCAGTGTGACACCAATATCCCCGTGGGAAGTTAATTGGTTCAACCTAGAATGGAAGATCCCTTGTGTGCTCTTCTATGAGAGCGAATCCACCAAGACCGCACCGGTGAACTCGGCGGGCGATGGGAGTACGACGGCGACAAATAACGCCGGTACCAGCAATGGTAATGCGCTGCATCACTCCAAGAACATCTTTGGTGAGATGGCCTCGCAGACCACCGCTGCTTTCACTCCGCTTGCATCTCATGAGATGCCCAAACAAGGTACTTTCCTGTTGTATTATATCAAATTGAACCTTTGAAACCAAGTGTTTATTAATTATATTTGTATGCATCTTAAAACTATTTCAATTTTTAATGTTGTTCACAAAACATGTGTGTTCAAAAAAAGTTTTTTTTTTAATTGTTTAACATTTTATCAATATTGTTCTGAGAGAGACTAATTTGGAATAGATCACAAAATGTCTTAAAACATTTTTCTGATGTGTTTAATTTTTTTCAAATTTGAATTTGTTATAATACATCTTCAGGCTACTTCCGTCTATTCCTGGTATCCTTCCACTGTAGTTGCAGTCGTCCTGCATTTCTCTTTACGGTCCACGGTCTCCAAGTCAGCCGTCTTCTTATCCATTTTTCGTCTGAGTTTCTGGCTATGTGACCTGCCCATTTCTATTTTAGATTCGCCACACGGTTGATAATGTCAGCGATATTTTTCTCTCACTTTTCTTTTTTTTTCTTCTTTCACTTTTCTTTTTTTTTCTTCTTTTCGTTTCTGACTCTATCTTTAAGGCTCATTCCTAACCTGTCTCATTCAGTCAATCATAGTTTCTCAACACTTTGTTTGGACAATGTTACAGTTTTCAGACCATAAATGGCAACCGGCAACATGCACACTTTATGTATTTTTCTCTTCAGTCTTATAATACATAGACGGTCTTCGTGGCAGAGTGGCAACAGCCATGACTGCCACACTGGCTTTGGTCTGGTAAAATTCAGGTGACAATAAAAATTTAGCAACATCAGGTTGGGTTCAAATAACCTGTTGTATACAATAATGTCGAAAGCAACAGAAAACTACCACATCAAAAAAATCTAAGTGGCATCCCAAGAACCAACAAAGATGTTAATAGATTTTGCTGCAAACTAATCCTTAATTAATATTTTATATAATCTTTAAAAAAAAATTATATAAAATAAATTAAATTCATATTTGCAGGTGAATTGGTGGGTATGGATGCGGAGTTTGTGACGCTGAACCAGGGTGAGGCGGAGCTGAAGAGCGACGGCCGGCTGTCCACGGTCAGGCCCAGCCATCTGGCCGTGGCCAGGATCACATGCGTCAGGGGGTGAAGAATTATTTTATATTATTTGGCATCTCCCACATGGGCAATTTCATATTCCGCTAATAAACTCATCTTATATCTTTTAGGTAATACCCCTAATTTCAAATAAGCACCATATAAATTAATTTATTATATTTTTAATTGAACATTTATTCCAAGGAATATGCAGGGATTGTGCAGTGCAATATATTTTTTATTTATTTATTTAGTTTGAATATTTAATTTCATTGATTAAAAATATTACACAGTTGAAAAAGCTAAATAATTATTTTTTGATAAATTTAAGGCGTAAAGGCAACTGGAATTCCATAATGTTAATTTGAATTAAACACTGTTTTTTCCACTAGGAAAGGGTGTAAAAAAAACTGTGTTTTAATTCATAAAAAAGCTAAATAATTAAATTGCTGCCGGGCTAGTTTATTAACTTGACTTAAGGAATAATTAAATTTGATACCAACCTTATTGAAAATAAAATAAGATTTTCCATATTACTTTTTTTTAAATATTCTTACAAATTCACTCTTTCAATACAGACAAAAAAATCTGAAATCAAATGTACATAGATCGACTGTACCGATAGACATTTCACTAATTAAACGTTAAAATAAATCTTATCAAATATTAATAGATAATAAAATTTAAAGGCAATACATACGTATAGGTAAAAAAAATGGTTTTTATTGTTTTATTAATGACTTATCATTTCAGGCAAGGACCTTTAGAAGGAACTCCATTCATCGATGATTACATCTCTACTCAAGAACAGGTAGCTAGAGTGATTTATTTTACTTCAATACTAAAATTTGATGTTTGATACATATTTTAGAAATTTTACTCTGTTCCCAGGTTGTAGATTATCTAACGAAATTCTCTGGTATCAAACCGGGAGACTTGGATGCTAATTTTAGTTCCAAACACCTGACCACACTCAAGAGCACGTACCAGAAGCTGAGATGTCTCGTTGACACGGGAGTCATATTTGTTGGGCACGGATTGAAAAATGATTTTAGGTTTGTAGCTCCATTATTTATTTAAATTTTTTAAGGGAACAGATTTTCAGTTTTAGTTAACATCAAAGGTGAATAATTTAACCTCTTGTCTGCAACAATGTTTTCAAAATACTAGATAGAAATGCCATATCCAAAAAAATGTTTTGAGATATGAAAAAATATATTTAATTTTTTATGCATGTCATGCGCGGTATGAAAATCTTGTATGACATGCATGAACTTAACTGATAATGTGATAATCATAAAATTTTTATTTATTTGGTATTCGTCGGAGGAATCGACGGGCGTGTATGACTCGTTGTATGAATGTGAAAGAATCTAGAGAGGTTTGCCAGGATAGAGTAGTGTGGCGGTCCATTCTCTCTGCCTACCCCTGCGGCGAAACGGCGTGATGGTTTGTTTGTTTGTTTTCATAAAACTTTTTGGCTTTATTGCATCATAATTAACACAATGTTGTCGGGAAACGTAAAACTACGTTTTTTTCAGTTTGGTGCTCAAATGCGGGAAACGTAAAAATACGTTTTTTACTCTCTGGTGGTTGTCGTCGAGTAACGTAATAAAACGTGTTGTGTAATAAATGGATTTTGTTGCTAAATCGTATATCTGACTTCACAATATAATTTCACTCACATATTTATATTTTATTAGGCTTTACTTTTGATTTATTATTCAATTATAAAATGAAAAAAAAAAATTCTAAAAATATACATTTTTTGTGTGCTCGAAGAAACCTTGACGCAGATCCCGCTGGCTTGTTTTTTTTTTGACCTTCAATGCGCAATAATTATTTTCAACTTGTACGGAGAAATTTTAGGGTTCTTTCTACTTGAAGAAGGGATGAATGGTAGGAATGTTTTGTTCATATTTCTACCAAACATTAGTGTTTATGTAAACGTATACATGTTCGGTCGTTTGGTCGTTGTCATTGAGTTCATATAATTATTTTTATACCTAAAACCCACAATGTTTTTTCCGGATGAGAATAAATCAGACGATGAATTGTGTGTAGACAATTTATCTAATTGTTCCTGTGCTAGTGATACAGAAAGACTATTGATGGCAGACAGTGAAACAAGTGATTTATAAAGCAAAATATCCAGACTCAGTAAGGTACAATTTTTTTTATTGGAGACAGCACGTCATTGGATAACTAGCAGTATTGAAAGCGAACTAAGTGAGGAACCTGGAACATCGACAGTAAGTTTGACACGGCACACTCCAAATCGCGATCCTCCAGGCAGACTTTCTACGAATCTCTAAGTCCATAAATTAGAAAGGATAAAGGGGAAAGGGAAAAAAATACGCACAAAGAAAATGTCGAGTGTGTGCTGCTAAAGGAAAAAGGAGTGAAACTTGTTACATGTGTAAATTCTGTGGTGTGGCTCTTCACAGAGGTACATGTTTTGAACGGTACCATACAGTAAAAAAATACTAGACAGTAATTTTGACAATTTTAAATAGTGTTATCTAGTGTTAAATAGTTGTATTGATTTTAAATAGTATTATAATTTGATAAAAATTCTGTGTTTGTATAAAAATAAAACTTCCAAAGTGCTACTTTGAAGCCCAATTTTTTTTGTGTATGTTTTCCATCTTTTCATCATTGAGACACAATAAGGTAAGATGCATTTAAAGTTTCAGTCAATTATCACGGATATTTCAAAAGTTATAGACTTTTAAAATAATGTTGAAAAAACTCGCGCGCGAACCCAAATATCGCCCGCGCCAGGCTGCAATCAGCATAAAACAATACCCGAAAACAATGTGTTAATACGAATGAAAACATCAGTTTTCTAGAAGTTTTATTATATTTTATGGGAATGACATATTTCACCCTTCTAAGGCATTATCAATTGTAATAAAACTTCTAGAAAACTTTTTGGCTTTATTGCATCATAATTAATACGAATGAAAACATCAGTTTTCTAGAAGTTTTATTATAATTTATGGGAATGACATGTTTCGCCCTTCTAAGGCATTATCAAATGTAATAAAACTTCTAGAAAACTTTTTGGCTTTATTGCATCATAATTAATACGAATGAAAACATCAGTTTTCTAGAAGTTTTATTATATTTTATGGGAATGACATGTTTCGCCCTTCTAAGGCATTATAAAATATAATAAAACTTCTAGAAAACTGACGTTTTCATTCGTATTAATTATTTAATATGGAGTTTTACATCATTGTTCAAGAAACAATAAATTATTGCATCATGTTTCAACACGTATTTGGTATTCTGTAATGTTTTTTGTTTCAGGGTAATAAATTTGGTTGTACCGCCAGAGCAGGTAATTGACACCGTGCAGCTTTTCCACCTCCCGCACCACCGCATGGTGTCTCTCAAGTTCCTGGCCTGGCATTTATTAGGTAAACACCCTCATATAGCCTCTTGTTCTTTTTTTCTTCTAAAAAAATAAATATTATCTTAATTTGTTGATCATTTCTAGGAATGTCTTCCGGTCTAGAAAGACATTTTTTAATCACTATGTATGCAATCACATTCACAATTAGAACAGTACAGAAACTCCGAGTGACCCAGCAGACAATGAAGAGGAGAATGTTGAACATCAGTCTGCGAGACAGGAAACAAAATAAATGGATCAGAGAAAGGACTTAAGTCGCTGTTGTAGCTTTGTTGAAGTGGAATTGGGCCGGCCATAGAATGACTACTCTAGAGTGGGGATCGAGAATCGGCTACAGAAACCCGGGCAGGCCACAAGCAAGATCGTCTGATTGAATTTCATTGCTAGTTTATCAAAAACTTTTATCAACGACTTAAAGTGAAAAAAAGTCTGAAATTCAATGATTTTAATTCTGGTTTAATTCCTACATTATATTAAAAATATTATTTTAACAATTATTTATAAGCTTACGAATTGCCTGTATCAATAGTATAATACAAGTTTTTCAATTAGATAATTAATGCTAATAAAAAAATCTGTTTTATAGAGATTTTATTATATTTTATAGGAATGACATCTTTGTCTTACTAAGGCATTATCCAATGTTATGTCCAGAGTATTAATGAACATTTGATAATGCCTTAATCATTTGGTTGCCGGCACTTTTGGGGTTAATATGCCAAAAGAGATGCGATTTTATAAAAAGTAATTCAATATTAAAAAGTGTTATGCAATTTCCAAACAGTCTGTAAAATAAATCTTTTAATTTATTGAAATTATATTTGATGTGAACACCTGCAACTAGCACATGTTCATAAATTTCTGGGCCGGGAGCGAGACAAAAACTTATAAAAAAAGTGGAAGGGGTATAATTAGGATTGAGGAGAGGGGAGATGTAATGGGAACATATCGAGATGGGAATTGAATTAAAATTTAATTGGTTATTTATTATATTTTCATAATTTTTGATGCGTCTAAAACATATATGATTCTTTTATAAATCATGATTTCGACCCGTCGGATTCGACACTTTTCGCTAGTGTAGCGAAAGCCGATATATCGGATTTCGGCAACCAAAGGGGTAACAGGGCTAAACATATCATTCCTATAAAATATAATAACACTTCTAAAAAAACATTTTTTTCATTATTTGACACGGAGTTTTACATCACTGTTCAATAAACAATATGTATTTTTTTCAATTACTTTTATCAATGAATGATTGTGGATTGACTGTTTCAGATATAAAGATCCAATCGGATACGCACGACTCGATCGAAGACGCGCGCACAGCTTTGCAGCTGTACCGGCACTATCTGCAGCTAGAAGAGGCGGGGATGGTGGCACCCACCCTGGCCGCGCTCTACAAGACGGGCAAGCAGCTGCAGTGGCGTGTGCCTGACGCTTGACACCAGCCCCCCTTTCCCTCACCGGAACAAGCATAGCCAACGTAACCTCAGCGCACTATCCAACATTACTTTTATTTCTTCAATTATTAAAAAAAAAAAACAACTACAGTTTTTATTCAAATATGTTAAATTTATTTTTTGATGGTAGCTTTTCTCGCTAGTATTTTGAAAAAGATAGCAGCCAAAGAGTAAATTGAAATGAAAATAATAAATATTTTCAAATGATTTTACTGAAATCTCGTGATGGAAGTTCATTTTAAATAATAATTAAATAAAACAATGTTTTTTAACTACTTCCACTTTTGTCTTTATTTCGACAGCGACCGGTTTCGCCAGGCTAGCTGGCATCGACAGACCAGTCTGTCGATGCCAGCGAAATAAAGACAAAGAGGAAGTAGTTAAAAAACATTGTTTTATTTAATTATTAATAAATATATATTTTATGTCTCTGAATTATCTACATTTGTTCACTTCAATATTTAAATTGTACCTGTTTTCAATTATATAATATAGATTATATATTGTTTCTTGAAAAATAATGTAAAACCCCGTATTAAATAATTAATATGAATGAAAACATCTAGCTTCTAAGAGTTTTATTATATTTTAGATTGAATGACATGTTTCGCCCTACTAAGGCATTATCAAATGTAATGTTAAACATTTAATAATGTCTTAGAAGGGCGAAACTAAAATAAATATAACCCTTAGAAGACAAACGTTTTTCTTCATATTTATTATAGAGCATAGAATTTACTGGAGAGGACATGTGCTATCTTTTTAGCTAACATTATAAGTTCGGAAACTTATAAATTACCGGACATACACAAATTGTTGCGTCATTCCCCTATTGATTGCTCGCACATATTTTTATATTTTAGAGTTTTATTTTATATGTTGGATGGTGCGTTTTAGTTTGTTGAAAAATATTTATTTTTCCATTCTCTCGTCGTTCTGTGATGAATGATTTCTCTTACTGAATCGCCGTGTTATTTACATGCATGATTTCAAAATGCTATTTATTGAATATTTATTTATTTATTCATTCGATTGACAATCCCATTTCTATTTACATTACTTTCATTACAAATTAAAAATGAAAATTACTGCAAAAAAATAAAGCAAATTTAATAAAGAAATCTAAAAAAAAACTGTTAATCAAGTGAAGAGTAAATTTGGAAAATACCTCTGATTTTTTTTTTTCATCTTTTTAGAAAATGTTTTGAATGCTTTCATAATACACTATAATTTTTTTTTTTAATAAAATTAAACACTTTTCACCATACTATATAAATATTTCAATATAACTATGGTAAACGCGAAATAAATTCACGCCGTCTCTCCGAAGGGGTAGGCAGAAAGAATGGACTGCCACACTTTAACCGATGCGGCACTCAATCCTTCTCATTTCGCCCTCGAGGGAGATGCGGTGTGAAGGGTTGCAGACCTCATCGCCACCGACAGTATACACCACTTTATTGAGTTAGTAGCACCGACCGGTTTCACTCTGTAGCGAGCTTCCTCAGGGCTATACACAAACTAGTTTGTCTCACACACAAACTGTTTGTTTTATCTCACAAACTTAATAAAGTGGTTTATACTAAGTGAAATGTGTTCAATTTTATTTTTTAATATGTCAAATCACCAAGTATAAGCTTCTTATAATTTTTATATTTAATTTATTATTGCTTTCGCAATGATCTGACATGTTGATCACACTTTTTAAAAGTTTCACTCTAGATATTATGATTAACTTGTTTTACCTTACTACAGCATTATATATACACATAATATATTTGTAATGACCTACTAATGTGAAACACATCAGCACTAATATCTAAAGTATTGTACTTTACAAATTGCATTGTTTATACAGTGAAACCCGGATTTTACGTCCCCGGATTGAACGTTTTCCAGCTATTTGCATGTAATTATTTTAGTCCTGATATATTTCAGTACATTTATTATCCGCTTTTAAATATTTTTTTCCCCCCAGTTTATTATTCACAATCTGTGTGATAATACACGTCAATGAATCGTCGCAGTAGACACATTATTTCGCCTGTGATTGGTCAACGTTCAGCGCGCAACGTAGTGATTGGCTGACATCTTTCAATTTTAGCCGTTCTGGCCTGTCGTTCAATTTGTAATGTTTCATTCTTTTTGACATTCACAATCATTGTTTACATACAATTTTTACATTTTGTTTGATTCGTTAAGTTTATTACAATCTTTTCTTCCTTTTTACATCCTCATTCTAAAGTAATGTCTCACAACAAAGAAAAACTTTGTCAGTGCGAGAGAAAAGGAACATTTTCGAAAAAGTAGATAAACACGTTGGTTTATGCCTTTTGCTGGCACGTAATTTGGGGATACCTATCACTACTTTGGTTGTAATTGAAAAAAGTGCAATTTTATTGTGTCATGGCATAAAAATGTATGCTTATAACAACTTTGTATGAAAAACTGGAAGGGATTTTAAGAGTGGATTGTCAGTCTATATCTCATCTTATACAACAACAAAAAAAACAAACAGATCTACATTTTTTTTTTCTAAAAAAAAATTCAAATAGGTTTTTTTTTCAATACCCCACTTTTGCGTTTTCCCTTCTTTAAGTTATTTTTTTCAGTCCCTTAAAAAACATAAAATAGGGGTTTCACTGTACGTTTAACTGTTCATCTCGGAAGTTAATGTTATTATTTTTTTATGACGCTATGAATATTAATTTTCTATTTTCTCCATTTGTTATACATTATTTATTTAAATTATTATCATTTATCAATATTATTTCAAACGTCGTTTCCCTTTGAACAAAAACTTTTCACTGTTAATATTATTTCTGCATTCGTTTTAAAGTTGCTTTCCAGGGATGCTTTATTTGAAATATGAATTGAGTATTTGACAGTATTTTTTTTACATTACACCTCTTAGGTGTAAGTTAAGATTATGATCAATATATGGAAATGTATGTCAGATGATTTTTCTCATCAAATCCATCACTCGATCAAAAAGTAGATCCATCACTTTGTTTTAGGGTGTTAAATAGATTTCAACACATCGCATGCAGTTATTTTATAATGCAAATATTATCAAAAGCCAGAGATTTTTAAAAGTGTTTAAAATGTTTAGATCTTTATACCTGACATTGTTTTTCAACCTTGAATGTAAAATGAAATTTTCCATTTTTGTTTAATTACACATCACATCAAACTTATATTCCAATAACCATTTGGAATATAAATTTATATTAATATTGATTAAATAATATGTTTATTAACAGTTTAATTTGGAACACTGTTATAATATTATTATTATTTTTTAATCGCTCTTTACATCATTACAGCGCGAGCCAAATCGTTGTAAAGGGTATAGCGATCTTTTTGATTCACGTGACATGTGATAGGCAGCTAACCTATCGCCATTTTATTGTCACGTGAATTCTGCACTAGACCAAAGACAGTGTGACAATCACACTGCCATCGCCGGAATCGAACCCGGGACCTTTGGGGTGGCAGTCAAAGCACTTACCGCACGGCCACGAAGGTCGTCAATATCACAGTTTATTTATTATATTTGTATGAAAGTGTCACGATAACTGTTTCACCACCCGATGTCGGCATCATCAGGTTTCACAATCAACTGTAAAACCTGATGATGTCAACATCGGTTAATGAAACAGCTGCTGTGATAATTTCATATAAATAAATTGTGATATTATAACCGTGCTCCAAATTATACAATTAATAATGTTGAAGTATCATTGTGCTTTCGTCGAAATAATGGATTATCTTATTAATATTTTTATAGTTATTTAGTAGAAATATATATGCAATAATGAAGATATCTTGATAAAAATAATATCACATATAAAGGTAAGGGATATTGAGTAAATAAAAATATGTATATGTGCTGGCAACGTATTAAAATATTGACTTTTAAAACTTAATAATAACAAATTATGATATATCTTCCCATTACCTCTGCGCAATGTGTTAATGTGTTGAACTCGGCGAGTAATGTTTTAGCACTTTGTCTGCGGGTACATTCGCGTGCTTATTTTCAGCGTGGCTTAAAATTGAAATATGACATTTAATTTTATATATACTTTAAAATGTGTTAAAAATATGTCATTAAAACTGTATAAAAATAATCTTCCACCAGTTTATGGCAGGTCCTGAAAAGAGGTATTTATACCCTTTCTGCGGGCCACCATCATTCCAGTAAAAGGGTATATTAATACCTATATTAAAATGGTATATTAATATCTATATTAAAAGGGTATATTAATACCTTAAGGGTATTAACCCTTCCCGCAGGCAATTAGTTAATGATGCCTATGCTAAAGTAACCAACTCGTTAATAAAATCATTTCTAATGTTAGATCATTTGATCGTGTCCAGATTGTATAATGTTTCTATTGGTCTATTCGAATCGGTACAAATAATATTATATGCAATGAATTTTAAAGAGATATACTTGTTAGTATTAAAAGAAAATAAGAAAAATCTTAGTACCTTACGTAACTCTAAGGAATCAGAAGTCATCACATTTCTTGCATTCATCAAACTCGAATTGTGTTATCATAAATATATTTATTTTTCGTTATGTTTATGATGGCATAATGATGTATTTTGGAAACTTAATAGAATTAGAAATAAATTTAACGTGTATCTGTGATATTTGGTCATCTTAGAATATCTTAAATATGAACGGTTTTAATCGAGATTGTAATATTAACATAAATGCACAAATGATATTGTAATGTTTTGGTGTTGTGAAAAAAGAAATAAAAGAAAACCTATATTATTTCCAATTTAAAATATTTTAAGTTGACCGATGACCACTAAATATAGTTACAACACACTTTTTTTTATTCAATAGTAATGACTTACATTAATTTATATTCCAGATTTTATGTATTATCAATTTTCTAGATTCTGTATAATTCTATACCTGAGACCCATAAAGTCTTAAATGATTTTTTGCTCAAAATGTTGGTCATGTCAGATTTATATTATTTTATTATTGTTCCATTTACTTGGGGTCGGCTCTTCTTGTACGGCCTCTCCAGGACTGTTTGTCCTAGGTGGCATCTGGTGAGATCCGATCTATTTTGAGAGTCCTTTGAATAAGTCCCCATCCATGTCATCTTGGGCCTACCACGTCCCCTGGGGTCGAGTAACGTTACTCCGCCTGCCCACCTCGGCATCCATATTTTGATGTTGTGCAGTTTATTCTCCTATTGTTTTTAGTGTGGCCAACACTCCGAACCGTAGGTCATGGCTGGTCGCACAGCCGCCTTGTATATTCTTCTTCGCGTGCTGTATCAGGTCCGCCTGACGTTGGCAATCATTCCGGCGAAGGCTTCTCTATCTTGCGCAACCTGGAACAGCTCCCCCACATGTCTCATCTCTGTCCAGTCTCTTATGTTGCACAGCCAAGACGTTTGCCTTCTACCAGGACCACGCTGCCCCTCAATTTTTCCCATCAGTATTAGTTGGAGCAAACTGTATTTATCTCCCCGCAGAATGTGACCCAGATATGAAATCTTACGGACCTTAACATCCTTTAGTAGTTATCTACTACAATTGGTTCTCCTCAAAACCTCCAAATTGCTAACGAAATCTGTCTAAGGTAAGAAGCATTCTCCTGTGCAACCACATCTCGAATGCTTCCAACCGGTTCATAGACTTGCACTTTCAGGGTCCAAGTCTCCGAGCCATAGATTAATACAGACCAGACATAGCACTTCAACATTCCGCCTTGTATACCTTTCCCTTTACGTGGATCGGCATTCGTTTGTCGCAGAGCACTCCCAATAACTCTCCCCACTTCATCCATCCGGTATTTATTCTGTTGGTCATGTTGGCGGATACTGTCCCTTCACCTCCCTCAAGGGGGCATCCAGGAGATATATGCTCATGTCCGCAATTGTTTGTCTAAATTCTGACTGTTCTTTATACTAGATATACTATAGTGAATACTGTGTCTATAACATAAAAAGGTACAACTTATTTCAGACAAAAATCAATTAAGTCTTTATGGCTCTCAGGTACAAATTTAATTATTGTTACCATACAACGAAGAAACTCGATATAGCATCAGATATATTGAAATTTACCTTTTGAAATGTTTTTTTTAATAGATTTCTGTATTTGACACGTTACACCTTACTAAGGTATTATGTAAATAAAATTTTACATACAATATCCTTACCAGGCAAAATATGTTGACGATAAAATCTAAAATAAAGTTTAATATATGTGGTTTCAATATTCATATTAATTTATATAAAACAAAATCATGTCATATTTTTAACATTTCGTTAATTCTGTTTGCTTTTATTTGAAAACTTTAAAGATGGCCTTAGCATGTAAAATGTTCAACTAACACGCTTCAAGATATTCTAAGTCTATTTTTGAGATACAGAATTTGGCTTATTCGATTCACGCTTTGGTGGAAAAGGGTGCCTTATGGATGTCACTTGTCAATATGAATTATGGTTTATCCTCGCAATACGCTGTCTTCCTTTTTACTTCAAATCGCGGCGGTAATTTTTCATAAACCCGCTCACTTGTTTTTATGTACACATCATATTTTATTACTCAAATGCTTGTTCTGAAATTTTGTAATGTTCTCTGTCAATATATTCAGCGATATTCTAAATTTTGTAGTTGCTATAATAAGATAGAATTATTTATTCAGACGGCGATTTATAGGACAGAAAATATAATTCTTATTCGTTCTCTGATTCTTATTTCATAATAACAAACTATTGTTTTAGCTTGTGGAAACAATCGTTATTATTTATTTTCTTTTTCCCTATGAGTCCTGTTGTGTCCCCCTAGCATTGACGATCATTTGAGAGAAACTCTCTGTCTTGGGCAGCACGAAACAGCTCCTCCGCACCTCTCATCCATGTCCACTCGCTGAGATGTTTTAAACCCATTAAAGTCGATTTCTTATGCTTCTACGGCCTTCTATCTTTCTCTTAATAACCAGCTGGAGTATGTCATATTTTTGTCCTCTCATCACGTGACCAAAGTATAAAGTCTTACAGAGCTTGATTGCTCCTAATAATAATTACTTGGGTTAATTGGTTCTATGTAAAACTTCAGCGTTGCTTGCTAGTCCAGGATATCCTTAACATTCACCACATTTCAAACAACCTAATTGGGTTAATAATTCCCACTTTGAGGGTCCATGCGTCAACACCATAGAGACTTCTTCTCTATGTGCCGTCTCCTCTGCAAAGGTCGGCGATCATCAGAGCTATTTCCACCTTGTTGACTGCGGCCCTGAACAACGATGTGGTGCTACTTCTGAACCATTGTCTTAAATTTTGCAGCCAAGAGATTCTTCTCCGACCTGGTTCTCTTTTTCCTGGTACCATAGAGTATATTATATCATTATCATCAGCCGTCTATCATCCTGCTGAACGTAGGCCTCTCCCAAAGCACGTCACCACCCCCCCTATCCATTGCCGCTTCCATCCATCCATGTCCAGCAATCCTCTTCAGATCGTCGGTCCAACAGGCAGGGGCACATCCAACTCTGCGGAATCCTGTATGTGGTCTCCACTCCAGAACCCGTCTTCCCCATCGCCCATCGGTTCTCCGATAGATATGGCCAACCCATCGCCACTTCTGCCTTCCCATCTTCAGAGCCACCTCAGTCACCTTGGTTTGTTGTCAAATAAATTCGTTTCTAAATCTGTCCCTCAAGGTTATTCCAAGCACGGCTCTTTCCATGGCGCGTTGGGCGACCTTGAATCTGTAGACTAGACCTTTTGTCAATGTCCACGTCTCGGCTCGGTACGTCATGACTGGCAAGATGCACTGGTTGAAGACTTTATATTTCATTTATTCACCATAGAGTAGGACAGGATAATTTTATTTTATGCGGTTTAAAAAATAACAATTTTCGATATGTTATTTTTTTAATTTACTCGTACATAAGTCGTGAATCATTTAAATTTCATCGGATTAGTAAATTTTCAGTTAACAACCGGTTCTGTGGACAATACCGCCAACATTGCCGTTGATAGCAGTATTAATGTGAAAACTTATCTAAAATATTTATTGTAAAAAATCCAACATGAGAACATTTACAAACTTTCTGAACCGGCTTCTGATTATGCTGTACTGCATAATATATGTATTAATTAAAAATAATTATTTAAATCCTTTTAACACATCCTAGAACACCAAGTATAATTTTTTCCCATCTCTCATTACACTTCCCGTAATATAGTATTTGATAACTCGTAATAGCTAGGATACTTAATATAGTGTATTATAACATAGTGTTGATTATATCCAGATTCCTGGCTAGATTACAAATTTCGTCCACATTCAAGCATTCCAATCGAACACCACAGTGTATAATAATATATATAGGCTTTGTGGTTAAATCGCTCCAGTCTTAATTCCTGGATTCAATCCTTACCATATCTTTTGGACTCTTCCTCGTGACACAAGCGGTGTTTCCTCGCTCAGTCCAATGTGAAATCTCATAAAATACTAATTGTGATGTTTGAAAGACAAAATTTCTGATCAATGAGATTGTCATATTTTTGAAGTCCATTTGCCTATTTTTTTAGTATTTTCTTGCATAGTTTTTTATAACATAATAGCCTCTTTAGACCCAAGCAAGTTTTACGAACATTTTAATTAGGTTTTAATTTTAAATATTAGTATTTTTAATATGTATATTTATTTTTATATTCCACGCACTGTCAAATTTAAATCGAAAATGTCATATACGAGTATACATTTAGAGACATCTGTTGGTAATATTGTAAACTTCAATTTCTTCTATATTCGCCTTTACTCTGTGTTGTGGATTCATATTTGAATAAATATAACTACACTTAGTATCACAACACTTTATTTCACTTAACACAGACATGTCTCGGTTATAACATAACATTTATCAATGTACACAATTTTAAAGCATCTGTGTTAAGTGCAATAAAGTGTTATAATACAAAGTTTAGTTATATTTATTCAAATTGTAAACTTCACTTCAACATAAATGGCACGAAACGCTATTAAATACATGGTCTAAAGAGATTTTTTTTGGTAAACATATATTTATCACGATTCTAATATATTAGTCAAAAATGATTTGTTTTAAATGATGATACCCGGGTGTGGTTTTATTTACAAGGAACATAAAACTGGCCTTATTTTCAACAATGTAAATATACATATTATCTACGATAATGAAACTTCAATTTACATCGTGTAGCATGTAATTTTACCTCCCAATATTCTAATTAGTGCAATAAGAAAGAGCCAATGTATTTTGCTGTATTTTTGAAAAATGTAAAGGTGACTTTGAATCTGTAGTAACCATCGACAGACGTTGGTGTCGCGCCTTATGAGCTACAAATCTTACACGTGCGTAACGCTTTTACCCCCGCGTTGAGGCAAAATGTATTTTGAAAATGTTTAAAAATTTGTAATTCCCCGCATTGTAGTATTTGAATTAGTTCAATATATTTTTCACATTGTTAAAACTAGATAGTCGAATATTTTAGTGAAATCTTTCATTAAATTGTTGATTTTGTGAGTAGGGCCTGCTATAAATGTGACATTGTGATTTTCAAAATTAGTATACTGTTTCTCAATGGTGGCGACACACGTGACACCCGATTTTAGGTTAGAAATTTCAACCTTTAGCCAAGTTCACGTTTGGAAATTGTATAAATTAATTGTATAAAAATAACTATTGTTATTTGCTGTTAATTAACATTTTTAAACATAATATTTTTATTTATTATGTTATTTTAAAAATAGAATGCATTTTAAAAATATCCACACTTGTATGAAATGAATTTTGTATTCAACCCGTTAGCCGGGTATGACAAAATATTACGTCATTCCAAGAAAGCAACAGTAGCGACTGTAACGAAATATTATGCCAAGACCTTTATAAAATTACCCTCTAAAAGGGTGAAGATTTACGGCAAATTCATACATCACGCAGAAAATATATCTAAGCATGGTCTCATGGAGTTGCATGGTCTCACTGCACGTTTTTAGTGCGTTGGACTCCATATTTTGAATAAAAAAGTTAATCGGTTAACGGGTTGTATGAACTAATTAGATATGTCAAAAATGACAAAATGATATGTACCGAACGATGAAATTAGAGAGAAATGTAAGGCAGATGACTGCATATTGGTTAAATTATAAAAGGATCCCTGAGATGGTTTGGACATATAGAACGAATGGATGAGAGTAGAATGGTTAAAAAGTTGTACACAAGCAGCGTGAGTGGAAAAAGAAGCCGAGGAAATCATGGCATGACCAAATTAATAAATTACTAAAAGCCGACCACATTCAAAGTCGGAATAATCGACTATAGCATTGTGACGATCCATCCTCTCTGCCTACCCCTCCGGAGAAATGGCGTGATAGTTAGTTCGTTAGTTAGTTTTTTCTCATTTGATATAAAAATAATATAAAACAAATATACAATTGGGTTTTAATTTGGGTATGAAATATGAAAAAGATGGGTTTTCAGCCTAGATCTGAAACTGAGATCATAATGTCACGCTTATAGTGGAACCTATCAATATTTTTTTTATATAGATTCCATTTATCATACATATTATATTTATTTACACATCCTAGTGAATGGACAACTTATAGCTTAATTTGTTTCATATATATGTAATAATCATGTTATCTTGGAATATTTTATTTTGTGGTTTGAAAATCTCGGAAATAAACTATTGATTATGTATGATTTTTATCGTATGTTACAATAATTATATGTTATGTTAATTAGCATCCTCAGAGTGACTTATGCACTATTTGAATCGGCTCTATATATTATTTAATTATTATTATCCCTATTAAACAATATCCTACTATTTTTCTTACAACTCTGTAAGAAAAGTCCACCTTACAAACTTTTTGTTCTTTATTTACGAGATTTCCAAACTTTTACATTCACTTTTTATATTATCAGGAAACATTTGAATGCAAATCTAAATGGAATATTTTTTGATTTGTTTGTTTCCCTAAAGTATGATATTACCGAACAAGATTGTATGATCAAATTACTCTTGCTCATTGTATTTGTTATAAGATTGTTACTAACTAAATATTTTTACACAGAGGTGAAGCATTGCTTACGCATTGTTCACGTACAAGTATGAGATTATCCGAACGCATGTTCGCATATATATACATAGCTATATTAACACAACCTGTTCATTCAGTAATCAAATTTCGTAGTTATAGTTCTTTGCTTGTTTCATGGACAATTTCATCTGATTTGATTTCTTTTTTGTTACCACTGGTACTAATTTGTCAGACAGTCAAATCAGTCCTACCACCATATCAAAACTGAATATTATATGTGTGTATCACATACAAACTTTGGACCGCGCTCCCCTGTTGATCAATGTCCGAAATAACTTTTTATTTCTTTAAAAAGCACTAAATAACCGATGTGATATTTAGTGAGGCGCTTCAACGATTAATTGTATTTCTTAAGGATGTAACAAATTATTTGTACTTCAAACAACGGTGAAGCGCTGCTTCTGGCTTATATAGGAATCATGTCATTAATAATAAATGCACCAATCAAATCATATTTATGTGCGCCAATAATTTTTGAACAATTAATAAACCCTTTGAGACTTGTGCCTAAAATATATAATAATCTATAAGTGTTTAAATTTTAAACTCTTTCATAATATTAAATTCGTGCAATAATATTTAGAGTATTCACTAGTCTCACCGGGTTCTTTTGAAATGCTGAACATTATATTAAAATTATAAATTGGACACTTTCAAAACATTGACATGTTTGATAATGTTCCACCTACATTTTATTAATATCCAAATTATTGTTTTGTTTCAATGTTCGCACAAGATTTTATATTCATATTTACACGTGTCTACCTCGGAAAGAAGATATCTGCATTGGCTATATTGCTGTTTTTTTAAATGCTAGAAGTTAAATAGAATGCTCAAAATAATTCGCTGCCAAAAAAGTCGCCATTAAATTTATAATGGTAAAAAAAAAATCTCTATATTATTTATTTTTGAGCGATATTATTTTGAAAATCACATTCATTGAAGCAATAAAATTGTCCTCGTGTATATATTCTAATATGTCGCCCTTCTGTGAAATTACGTAAGTTTAGATAAAAGATGTTTTGTTAGTCATCAAAATAGTTGGTGTTTCACTTTATTTTGAGGTCACCGTTGTTACTTAGCTCAATAATAGGATACGAAAGTGGAGTCGGCGAGAAGACGAGAGGACGGAAGACACGAGGCGAGGGGGTGAGAAATAAAGAGAGAGAAGCGGTGGTCAGAGGGTTGTTAGCTGTATGATCTCTTAAAAAAAGATGTATGTTTAAGGATCTTGCATAGTCATGCAAATGGTGACTTAGGCATTAAGAGAATTGACAATTTTAAATGTAATTGTACTAAAATAAGTAGTCTTCTCGTGAGTAATGCTGCGTTTGCCTCCATTGGACGAGATTAATAATGTAATAATTAACTATTTTAAATGGATCAAGAGAAACGGAGAATCAAATGTGTTATATTGAGAAATGTTATGAAATAATTTTATTGTGACAAAAATGAGATACTTAACGATTTTATCAATAATGATTTCAATCAGTATTTTTTTACATACATTTTTCAGTTTCTATATGTATATATTTATGAATATATATTTTTTTTACACAATGGACCATTTGATGTCAAAATATTTTTACAATAAAAGTTCGAAAACCCTTATTCCTGTGTCTTATTTATTTTACCTTTTACTATATATTCTTACCATCCCAATCTTACCATAGATGGATGTCGATTGACCTAATTATCATTTACCACAGAAAAAGAAGCGCAGCAAAGATTAAGGCAAGGATAATTCAATGGTGTCTTGACATTATAACAAGCCGACGGGTGCGGGTAGCGAGTGAGCTACCTGCATCACTTCAAGCTCTCCGAGATCTACAGCTGCCCATGCGATGGTGAAACACCTCAAGATGTCCCTCACCTGTTGATGCATTGCCCCTTTTTCAGCCTTCAAAGACATCAGCTGGAGGCGCGATGCAGAAGCTTGGGGAAAGATCTGTGTAATATCCCAAAGGTGAGGGTTCATAAGGAACTAGTACGTGAGGTAGCGTCATTCATGGTAAGGCTAGTGCAGGACATTAGCAAATGCTGAGAAGTATTTTCCAGCTCCCAACACTTTCGGATAAACACAAAGAATAAATATAAAAATTTCGAAAAAGCCGACGGGTGCGATTCAATGTGGCTGACTGTGGAGGCCTTTACTTACTGTCATTTGGTCAAATCTTGCATACAGATTTGTTACGACGAATCAATGTTTTTTTTAAATTGTATTCGATATATTAAGATTGAAAATGGTTCTTATTGATTCGTTATGTCATTTTCGAGAAGCCGCTGGATAATTCAACCTGAAGATGTCAGATGACGGCACAGACTCATTCATCAATTAAACATATTTAAAAAAAATAATAAAAGATCTTCTACCAAGAAAAGGTAAAATGTTGGCATTATTGTCATAAATAACCCGAGTACAATCACACTGAAAATAACTTACACACTTATATATTTTGTTTTAACATCACTTTATTTAGTTATGGACCAGTTTCGCTCCAAACTTCATCAGGATAATAAAATAAATGTTTGTTTGAAAATATTTGATTTGTTTCTATGATGAAGCTCAACTTGGAGCGAAACCAGTAGTTAGTTTAAAAATAAAATAAAGTGATGTCAAAATAAAATATATAACTCGGCCACCACCTTCTGTTCCCTGAAAAACAATTTGCATCTTCGTCTCTATTGAGATACAATTAATCCTTGTAAAATAAATATATAAGTATTTATAATTGTATCTCAATAGAAACTGAATATGGATGATCAAGGTGTTTACAGGACTTATGACCTGTCATTGGTTGGGTTAAGCGCACGCTTTATGTAATTACAACATTCCCCATTCCACCATTGTTATTATGATCATGTATGATACATTTTTGGAAGTTGTATATATACTCTCTAACAGTGCGCTAGGAGGCGATAGCCTCTTCGCATTGTGTTAATAAAGTAGTTTGCTAAATGCTAAAACAATCATTCTTCATAGATGGCGTTAGTGGATGGATTGTATAGATTAATCTTAAAAAATTAATTAGTACAATCAAATCTACATAGATGGCTAACTGTAAGTGCCACGTGAAGATATGTATGGATTTGGAGTATATATACAACTTCCAAAAATGTATCATACATGATCATAATAACAATGGTGGAATGGGGAATGTTGTAATTACATAAAGCGTGCGCTTAACCCAACCAATGACAGGTCATAAGTCCTGTAAACACCTTGATCATCCATATTCAGTTTCAGTTTGTTTCTTCGTCTCTATTGAGATACAATTAAAAATTTAAATTAACCACCCACAGGTGAAAATCCAGGATTCGTATACAGATGGAAGTATACATTTCACAAATATTTAAATATATAAGTGTTTAATTTATTTCTAAAAATGTCACCCTGCAAAGTAAATACTTTATATGAAAGTTTACAATCACGCTTGTTCATCAGATGCAGTGGGACGTCTCATAATGAGTAATTCGCATAACGAGTACAACAGATTGTGAAAAAAATGCTTCCTTAACCGCCCTACCTTTGGGTTATTTTCCGAGAAACATGCAAAAAAGCAGGTTTTTTATTAATGAAATTTAATTACATATTAATATTATTTTTTTAAATTACGAAACGTCAAATACTTGGCCGCACACTTCGCCTGCCCCCTGCCCCTTGCCCCCTGCCCCTCGAGTGTTGTTGCACACGCGCGTATTCCTAACAGTTTGTACATTTTAGGTACATTACCTTTTCTCAAGCGCGTACGTGGTACGGGATAGTGCAGAATGGTACAGTCACAGTGAACGTATCACGTACGTTCAAATACGTAGGGTGGTTAACAAGCGATATTTCGCATAACGACTGACGCTGAAACTATTGCATCGTACATTGAGGAGCATCACCCTATTATGGTGATGGTGGTAATGTGTTCTACAAATGTATTCAATGATAATGCTGTGTCCATTCCACCAAATTTTAAAGCGTAGGCAAAAACACATGTCTCTAGACAGCTTTCTAATAAAACATAATTTATTATTTGTCATAAATTCATGAAAAATGAACTAGTTATTTAAATTTTTTTATTGTTTTTTTGCAAATCGAAATTTCATTCAAAATTGTAACGCTCCTTGACAATTTAAGTATGTAATTTTATTTGAAAAAAATTCTTCTTCTTCCTTGTTGTAGACTTATGTGGTCTGTCCTCCACACTGTTGCTCCTCCTGTGAGGTAGATTCCCAGCTTTCCTTCCATATTTTAGGGAGTCTTCCACGAGGACGATTCCCATAAGGCTGATTATGCAATGCAATATAGACGAGTCTGGTGGTGTCCATTCTTTGAACATTCCGTACCATGGTACGGTCTTTTGAATAAGCGTTAGACATAAAAAAAATTGTTTTTTTTGACATAGAATGCATTACCATAATTTATATGGGTAAAGTTGTTACGCTTAACGAGTAAGATTCTCGTTATGAGAGGTTCCACTATATTTGAGACTGTCATTTGCTATAGGAGGTCCTTTAATTCTTTGAATTCCTGAATTATTATTGTAGTCCCGTCCTTTATTGTATTTTTATATGAATATTACTGGATATTCCAATACAGATATAAATCTGATATTCTGTATATTCCAATACAGATATAATATAAATTCACGGTGCATTTGGAGAGTAATAATGATTCATTAAAACAAAGAAGCATTTGTTTTATTTATTTATTTCACACCTGGATTAAAATACAGAGTAAGTTCTAAATAAGAAAATGTTTTTGTATATATTTTCGTTGACTACGATCAAATTCAAAATCCTTAACTAAGATACATACATATGAAAGTAGAAATAAAATTTACAAACAACAATAGAAATATTGAGATCAATTTTAAGTCATGCAGTCTTCCTTTAAAATCCCAAACTAAAAATAAATTTACAGTCATACCACGTCTTATTTTAACATTTGTATTTAAATACCAAATCTTTCTCCCAGCAATTCACATGTATAGATTATGTTTTAAACAAAAAAATAGATGGCGTTTTGCCTAAAAGTTTTTGAAAATATCTCAAATAGTTTCTTATGCTAGAACATTTAATTTTTTCAGACTAAGAGATTTTACAAAATGCTTTATTAAAAACTACTTAATTATAGAAAATATGTACAATTGTAGTTTTTTGATAAATAAAGTTTAATTGTATCCTTACATAACTAATTTTAAAAATCTTAATTTTAGTGCATTTTTATTACAATCAGAATGCTATTACTGTTTTTTTATAGGGCTAAATAAGAGATCTTCAGGTGAATAATTTAACTATACAAAATAATATGTAATCTCTCAAATTTGATGATATATTTTGAGTAAATCAAATCAAATCAAATCAGTTTATTTTCTCAAAAGATATTACAAACAACAATTACAGTTTAAGGCGTAATTGAGAACAGGTAAAATATAATAAATATATAATACCAGGAGCGCATGAGAGATGGTTCGACATTAGGAACACAAGAAACTCTCCAAAGTCAAGAGTATTTGTCTTCTGAACGTACTTTCACGAATATAATAGACGTCAATCTCCAAAGCGATCATGTTCAGTAGTATCAGTAGCATCACCAGAGATAGGTTGGTTCTGCATGCTGGGAGATTAAACAGTCTGTGCTGACGCTGTCGAAGTTCGAAGTCATACAACCTTTACACACTTTCAGCGTTACGTTAAATCGATGCCATAACCATTTTCATAAGACAGCTTTTTAATTCGTTGTAGTTACAGGAGTTTTTATTGATTACCAATTCTATTTGATTTAAGCGACCCAGCATTCTCTTAACAAATTTGTGACAAGTAATTAAAAAATGTTTTATCTCAGTTTTCGATTAACATCTATAGCAGAACAAAATACAATATCATTTAGCGTTGATCTAACAGGTTTGCTTAACCCAATGTCCATATGAATTATGGTGGAAAACAGTATTAAATGTTGTTGTAAATGTACATATTTAGCTTGCACTATGTAAATAAAAGACAGAAAAAGGCATAATTCTAGCTACACATTTGCTAATCGTAATTTTTCCTTTATTGTTTATGGTTTTGTGAACAAATTCACAGATTATGACTATTTTTACTATTGATTCATTAATAACACAGGGTGTGGTGAGCTTAATACATACTATTTATTTATTTACTATAGCTTATGTATGCAATTCTATCCTTATTATACATCGATATGATAGGTTAGGTTATGTTAACATGTATGTCACACAAATTTGATAATTGAATTTATATTTTAATCACCTAATGTTGTAAAGTTTCACTAATTCTGAAGAAAACTTGTAACATTAAAAAGAACATTAATAATCATTTTAGGTTTTAAGACAAATTTGGCATATCCACTCCATCAACCACCATTTTTGATTTGACACGAATAGTTAATGTAATCTATTAGTTCATGTTTTTTTAATTTTGAATCTGATAAAAAAAATATTGCACGTATAAATTTGTTCAATGTTTAATTTCCTTGAATTTAAAAATAATTGTAGTAAATACTTAAATTTAAAACCTTATTTAATAAGCTGCTTTACACTTATTATATTTACTTGAAATTGGGAATTGTAATTATAATGCTACAGTTATTTTCTAGTTATTCTATAAATTTTAAAACCTTATCATATTACACATATTAGAGTAGGTACAGTATAAACCATTTATTTTATTTGTGTAAGAATGTAAATATGTCTCCTTTAAAGTTAGAAGTCTCAAACATTCAAGTCTCTGGTTCCAAGCATTTCTGATTTTTTTCTTCTTTCAAATTGCAAAACTGCTAACTGATATTTCGCACTAAATGCAATATTAAAATGTTTGTAGACGAAAGTTATTATGAAAATGAAACTTTTCAAGAATGTAATTACATTTATGGTCATATCTACTAATACAAAGCTGTACAAATATTTGTCTCTAAATAAGGGTATTTGATTTTCACTATTGGTATGAAATGAATTGCAATCAACTTTTTTAAAACAAGTAAACTTTATTAACTCGTTGGCTGCCCCTAGCCCCGATGGGGGTTGTCGATGTAGTAAAATGCGTAACTAGCAGTATTTCAATAGCGTTCGCGTTGAACGGTTGCGGAATATGCCGGCAATCAACGAGTTAACCAACTTTATCAGTTGTAGTCATAGAAGTTTAATTAAGAAAAAGTGGGTTTTACAATCATTTTACCCTGCAATATTGTTCTTCTGATGTTGATGACCATTTTTTATAAATATTTATTTTAGGAAGGCATCCAGTCTTCAAAATTTACTTTTTAATAATGGACATAAATGTAATTTGAAAGATGTGTAAGTTTGGCATATATTATATTTCAGTAAATACACCTTTTTCTAATACACAAGGCAATGGGTCAATTTTCAAAATTTATGTTACATAAAATAAACCAGAAAGAAATATATTACAATCTCAAGCATTTCACAGCTAATGTCTTCACATATCCTCACTAATCTTTTGTAATAAAATCGTGATTTAAAAATAATGTGAGTAAACCTTATGTTACACATTTCTTATTATTAGTATTACACTTAACTAACAACTATGTACATGTTTATTCAGAATTAAGAAAACTTATTAAGATATCATAGAAACATATAAATAATATATCGTGGGTATACTGGCAAAAAACGTTAAGTCGAAAATTGTCAGTTTTGACTTAGTGATGCAGTATTGTAAAGTTTACAATGCTCTACAAATTGGCAAAATACACGAAGTCGAATGAAACAGATTTTTTCTCTAGTTTTAAAAATAAATTTAACGTTAAATCGTACAAAAGGTATTTCATACAGGCTAAAAGCTTCAAAAAACTTAATATTTTTCGAAGAGTCTTGTTGAACATTTTTGTACTGGAAAAAAACGTTAACTCTACTTATTGTCTTCGGCTGAAAAAAATTCCCTCGATTGACTTTTGACAACGACACTTATATGTTTCAAATTTAAAGAAAACTTAAATGTTCGATTTCTCAAAACAGCGATTTTAGACTTAACGTTTTTTGCCAGTATACCCACGATATTATCATTAACTGTTTGGTTGTTCAAGAATGAATAAAAACATAAGTCACATTGACAAGCTGATCAAAAAATACATTTTTTTAGACATGGAATAATGTAATGTTTTTTAACACTCTTTCTTCTTCCAGTGCCATGTCAGGTCCCACCAATGTTGGCATTCACTGCAGTAAAGGCATATCTGTCCTTCGCCACTTGGAACAGGTTCTGATCTCTGGTTATTCCTGTCCATTCTTTTATGTTCCGTAGCCAGGACAACTGCCTTCTACCAACTCCACACGTCCCTCTATTTTACCCATTAGTATCGGTCGAAGAGGTGGTATTATTCTCCCGTTAGCACATGACTCAAATATGTGACCTTTCTAACTTTCACACTTGACAACAGCTCTCTATTGGCTTTAGCTCTCTGTAGATGTCTCTATAACTGACCCTATCAATCCACGGTTTACGGATATGATAAATTATATTTCCGCGTATATTTAAGAACACTGAAAGTTATTTTATATTATTTTATAAATACGAACTAATTAGTTTAACTTATATATTCATCTCGTTTATATTTACATGAGATGATTTCATAATAAAAATTATCTATGTGGGTTACTGCACTTGGAGTCAATGTTGTATGTACATTTATAATTATTATTTGATTTCCTTAACTAATAAATAGATATATATTGCAAGTTCATGCAATGTTCATTTAAAAATTAATTATTAAATTACCCGAGCTCCCCAACTGTACAATCGTAGTAAGCATTATAATAACTGAATAAGAGCGGTTAAATTAGGTTAACTCTACACATTTTGAATAATGACTAAAGGCAGAAACATACTATTAACACGCCACGCCACCCGATGCCACGTGATGCGTGTTGAGTCGAATCAAATTGTGTTGTTTTCTATGAACAGAATCACACTACGAACACCCGGCGCGACGCCATGCGCGCACACGCCACCTGATCCAGACGAGCTAGATCGACGTGTTGCCGGTGGTGGGAGTAAACACGCCACGTCGCGTGTTAATAGTATGTTTCTGCCTTAATACTAGAAAAACTATCTATGCAATTTTTTAGGCTATAAAAACAAAATTCATTGACATGCTGTCACTCTAAGCATCCCTATAGGATCTAATGCATAAATGTTGTCATGGCCATCAATATTATTTACAATTCTTTATTTTTCTGACCACTAAATGTAATTATCTTATAACTATAAGCTATATATTTCGGAAACTGTGCAGTGCAGGCTGTATATTAGCATTTATTCCCTCTTGCATACTGCTCCGAATAACCCTGTGTTTACGTCCAAACACATATTTTTGGTTTACCAACTCTTAACTATATTTACAGTGAGTGAATTAGCAATATTTACATACATGAAAACAAAGACATAATCTGTTGATCTTTTTCTTATATCCCTGACTAGTCTGCAGTCACTACGCTCAATGTGGTTATCACAGAGTTCCACCAACACCGTACCACCAGTTAATTACTCTTTTATTACCCTTGAAGCCATTTACAATGACATAAATCTTCCATTGGCTTTACCAAGTCTTACGGGATTTAAAAATTAGATACAGTACTTTTAGATGTATACAGATAATATAATTTAATATTTATTAGAATGAGAAAAAAGTAATTAAATTCATTATATCGCACCGTGAGTGTAAAACCGAAACAAGTGCAAATTTACAGTTTGGAGATATGGGAGTTTAAAGACTTCATATTGCTTGGAAAAACTGTCTTTTTTTAATAAACCAATGGTTTTCGGCTTATAGGTATATTACTTTAAACTGAAAATCATTGGTTTATAAAAAAAAACAGTTTTTCCAAGCAATATGAAGTCTTTAAACTCCCATATCTCCAAACTGTATATTTGCACTTGTTTCGGTTTTACACCCATGGTGCGATATATCCAAACTTTACTTACTTGTATTTATTAAAGAGATCTTATTTTTTCTTGAATATAATACAATAATATTTACAATACACACTTATGATACACATATAATTGAAAAAGGCTTACCTTTTTTCAATTTATTTACAAAATTTCTCATAATCAAGATTTAGAAAGATCGATGAATCATTAAATACAGTGTTGCATTCTGAAATAGGGTGATATAAAAAATATTTTTTCCCCAATACAATCCGGTTAAACCCAGACACTGTGAACGGAAGTTTTTTAGATATAAATTTAACACTTAAATATTTTGTTTTTAATACTACTGACCGGTTTCGCTCCAAGTGAAGCAGGGTAACAGAACAAACTGTTTGTTTTGTTACCCAAATGAAGCTCCCATTAGAGAGAAACACGACGACCTTCGTGGCAGAGTGGTAAGAGCTCTGACTTCCATATAGAAGGTCCCGGGTTCGATTCCCGGCGATGGCAGTGTGATTGTCACACTGTCTTTGGTCTGGTGTAGAATTCATGTGACAATAAAATGGCGATAGATTGGCTACCTATCACATGTCACGTGATTCAATATAATAGCTAAAAAAATAAATTGTGTACAGTAATTGGGTTCAAACGACCTGTTGTATACATAAAAAAAAAAAAAAAAAAAAAATGCTGAATACCCTTCACATTGCACATGGTAATGCTGAGTACCCTTCATACAGCTCATACCCTTCGTACAGCCCATGGTAATGCTGAATACCCTTCACATAGCACATGGTAATGCTGAGTACCTTTCATACAGCACATGTTATTGCTGAATACCCTTCGTATAGCACATGGTATTGCTGAGTACCCTTCTTACAGCTCATACCCTTTGTACAGCCCATAGTTTTACTGAATACCTATTCATACAGCGCATGTTATAGCTGAATACCCTTAGTATAGTACATGGTATTGCTTAGTACCCTTCATACAGCTCATACCCTTCGTACAGCCCATGGTATTGCTGAATACCTATTCATACAGCGCATGTTATTGCTGAATACCCTTCGTACAGCACATGGTAATGCTGAATACTCTTCGCATAGCACATGGTATTGCTGAGTACCCTTCGTACAGTGCATGTTATTGCTGAATACCCTTCAAAGTACTACACAATGAATAAGATTACCAAATATTTTAAGCTATTACACATTATTGATGACTACTATACCTTTAGTAACTTTTCCCAGTTTTATAATGAATTCTGTGAGCTAATATCTCATGATAAGGTGCTGTATATGACTGTGATATGATATATGTTTCAATTTATGACCATATTATATTATCTAATGGAAAATATTGTGGTCTTTATTAACCCAAGCTAATTAACGTTAACAATCTCTCATTGTTATCTGATCCGCAAGCACCTTTAGGACTTCATCGTAAATTTAGTTCCAAAGTCTGCGAATACTCACAATGAATATCGTTTAATAGGTTTAGTTTGTTATATTCAAATAATTAAAATTCGTGTATTTAATTAAAATTGTTATGATACTACGAAAACAGAGAAAGAAGTTACAACATAATTGACTTCAATGAAATGAAATTAAAGTACATGTATTTATTTATTACTGAGAGGTATTTACCAGTTTGAGAAAACATTTTGTATGTAACATGATAATACGATAATGTTGCAAAAATCAAAAATAAAATCATTTATTCGATCAAAATTTTTAGGCCTGGATTATAAAACATTACCTTTACTGGAGTTCTACCAAAAAAATCCAAGGCAAATCACGGGCACACGTCAAAATGGCGTCGTTTTATCTTTACTCAATGTCACGTCATATTAATTTTAATTGTAAATTTAATTTTTTTAATTATGTGCATTTTTAATAGTTTTATGAATACTTTTTTTGGACAATGTAGTACTTTTAAACTTACAGTTCTTATGAATGGACGATTAAAGCAGGAATTGAATGATAAAAAAAAATAGTTAGAGTCGATTCTCGATACTGTTAAAATGTTTAATAGCTTCGTCGGGGCAAGGAAGATGTGGCGTGGTGATAACATAAACCCGGCACCCCTGGAAACGGCACAAAGTCGGCCAAATCTTCCACTACAATGACAGTAATAAGGGACGAGGTCCTCTTAAGGACAATCCCAACAATATTTAAAACAATCCTGCCATTGATACGAAGAAGCGAATAGCTTTTTTTTATTAAAAAGACTAAAACTAAGGATTGTGATGAGTGAGACTTGGAAATCTACCGCGGACGTTATTGGTAAACTCCAGGTGTTTATAAATAGGTGCCTTCGCTCAATATTCAAAATCTATTAGCCCCAAACAGTTTCAAATGCCGTTCTCTGGACCATGCCAGGCGAAAAGCCAATTAGAGAACAAGTCGCTAGACGCAAATGGCAGTAGATCGGTCACACTCTGAGACGGAACCCAGCCTGCATCGCTCAGGGCGCACTAGACTGGTCCCCTGTGGGGGGAAAGAGAAAGCGAGGCAGACCTAGAGAACCTGGTACCTGGAGAAGAGCCCTGCAGGACAAGGTTAAGGCAGCAGGCCTCACTTGGGATGATATTAGGCATCAGGCATGCGATAGAGTCGGGTGGAGAAGGTTCCTTGAAGCCCTATGCACCACGGAGGTGTGACAGGACAAAAAGAAGAAAGAAGAACTCCAAGGATTTAAATCAATGGCATTAGAATTCATTTTTATAATCTTTAATATGAGCAGAATATAGCTCATTATTATGAAGAACGAATCTGGTCTTGTCCAGGCTTAAACACAAGTTCCCTGGATCAGGAGATAAGCGTTCTGTCCCCTAGACCACTATCCGGTTCACCCTTAGCATACAATATTAAATAATACTTTCATACAGTGAACCCAAGACTAGATTTAGCACTGTGTGGGAATTTAGTGCCTGCGAATTAGCCGGCAGCGACGCCTTGAAGTATCTGGAGAAGAGTCATCCTCGCTGTCTATGGATCCTCGCCGGTTCTGCTGTCCTCCCTCCAGCAAAACTGATGCTGGGAATGATGAGCGACGGATGAGTGGCGGTGGTCGAGCACCTACAACAACAAAAAAACATAATTGTAACACTTGTTTTAATATTAACCTTTTACTCAAGATGGAGAGAAAGCTCGACGTTTTCAAGTCTATATTTTTAAATAAATAGAAGTTTGCATGTGCAAGTACGGGATACAGAAGGAAATACAGAGTAGAATAAATGTGGCTATGTTTCGGATAGACGGGGACAGGCCTAGAAAGTGTGCGAGCGAGGCTGACGAAAGGGTGCCGCTGCGCCCTAGGGCACCCTTCTGTGTTCCTCTCTCTATATGGACAATTTCGTCACATGGCCAAATTTGATATCCTGTCTAAACAGATCGCAAGATCAACATAAAGGCGAAGAATAAGAAGTTTGACTCCACCCAGATTTTTTGAGGTGAGATAATGAGTTTTGCATCACTTGTACTGTTCATGATTTTTGGATTTATATCAATATACATTTACCTTAAAACATTTGAATGGTTGAAGTAAAATAGACAAAACTGCATATTTAATTTATTTTTTCAACCATTCATTTGTTTCTAAACATATACACTTTCCCCAAACCTTCCTTTGTCCAATTAAGGCAAAACTATATCTTATACATAAATAAAAATCAATGGTTGTTTGTTCATATTTTATGCGCTACCATATCGTTCATCCGATTGTGATTCAATTTTGTCAACTTATTCCTTGCACTTGGGCGAAGGTTATAGGCATAGTACTATTCTACTTTTTCTTTTAGAAAAAAACGGATTGCTTTGAATTGTTGATTTTACCGCAATCTTTTAAATTTTGACACAGCATTGCATTCGAATATGCGCGTTTTTTTATATACTCTTCACCTTTTTTTTTAGAATAAACTAATTGCATTGAAATTTTGTTTTTTACCGATTGGTTTGAAATTTAGACACAACGTTGCATTTGAATACGCGCATTTGGCGACGTGACATTTAGACAAGACTACCCGGGTAGGGAGGAAGTGTGCAGGGATCGGGGTGGCCTTGGACAGGGGCCGAGGTGACAATGACAATTCGGGTGGGGAACATTGAATCACTATTTTAATAAATATTTTTGATTTCATTAGAAGGGGGTTCCCACCACATACCCGAGGCTGTTAATAGGGCGCAGCGTCGCCCTTTCGTCAGCCTCACTCATGCACTTCCTAGGTTCCCATCCATTTGGGATTTACATTTAATATAATATATCAATCGCAAGGGGATGCCAGACCGCATTTAATCTAATATTTTTTCCCCTTTCTATGTCCCGCTCACTTTCATTAGATTTTTTTTGTATAATTTTTTTTAAACTATTAAATTGATTCAAATGACATGTGATAGGTAGCTAATCTATCGCCGTTTTATTGTCACGTGAATTCTACACCAGACCAAAGACAGTGTGACAATCACACTGCCATCGCCGGAAATTGAACCCGGGACCTTATGGCAGTCAGAACTCTTCCCACTCTGCCACGAAGGTCGTCATTTTCCTGACATATTCCCCCTCTATCGAAAGGCTATTTAATTGTGGTTCAATTTATGTACCGGCTGTTTTTAGCTTTGCTGGTTAAGTGCCTTATTAAAGCTAATTTTAAAAACGGTGGATACGTGTAACATAAATTAAATAAACACAAAAGTCCGGATCGTCCATGTCAACATGTGCAACATCGAAAAAAACATTATGTGTTATTACATTATGTGCTAAATTAAAAAACGGTGGATTCTTGGAACATAAATTAAATAGTCAATATGTGCACCATCTAAAAATAACATTTTGTGTTAAATTATTTTTATTTTGTAATTTTATTTTATATCATTGTATTTTATATTATTTGTTTAGGATTTATTTTGTGGGTGTTGGACGATCGAAGTGTGCGCGGGAGATGCCTTTTGGTGGCGATGAGGTTCGCAACCCATCACATCGCGTCTCCCGCGGGGCGAAAAGAGAAGGATGGAGTGCCGCATCAGTAAAAGTGTGACAGTCCATTCTTTCTGCCTACCCTTTCGGGGAGACGGCGTGATGGTTAGTTAGTTAGTTCTGTTTACAAAACGCACCATTGGGAAGAAGTAACAGACCGACGAGTTTCATTTCGAGAAGCGACAATATCCAAGTCCAAGTATTTCCGAAGTACATGAGGCGAAAAAACACGAAGTTGTAGTTCTGATTTTTGTCGTCAGGCGTAATTTTGTTTCAACAAAACAAAAACCACGAGTAGCGGCGTCCCGGAATGGAAAACTACGCAATATTATTTTCCAATCAATACATTGTGCAAACGAGACCCTCCGCCATGAGAAAGAACACGCCACCGATAAGATATAATTTATCTATTGTCTGACGACCCTTCAGGACCAGATTATATTACAGACGATATAATTGAAAAGGTTATCTCGAGTGTTTTGTTAATGAAAGTTTATTTCGGAATGGTTATTTCATTATGCGACATCTCTGCACTCAAAAGTGTCATATCAGTGATAAGTAAGAAGCAATCAATTTAATCACCCCAATAGACGAGCGACTGACGTCATAAATGCAGTAATTTTTAATAACAGCTTGATATTGTACATTATCATGGTTGGTAGAGTAATTTCTTGATGAGTAATTGGGTTGATGCAAAAAGTTTTGACGTTTTTTTTAATAACTAACTAACTAACTAACTTACCATCACGCCGTCTCCCCGGAGGGGTAGGCAGAAAGAATGGAACGCCACACTGTTCTGTCCTGACATACGTCTCTCGCTTCCTCTACATTTCATACATCTTGTCATGCACGCACGTCGATTTTTCCGACTCCTCACGTGACCGACATTCAATATTTGATTGATTTGATCGTGCCACGTTTTCCTCGGCCTTCCTCTATTTCTAGCTCCGTTCACGCCGTTTACATATACCTTCTTTACCATTCTGTCTTCAAGACAGACAGAATGGTTTTTTTTAATAACTCCACTTTAATAACTTCCACCTTCTCAAACCTTTCTATTATCTTATTAATACCGTTGGAGTAAAATTCCGGTGACTTTGATTCCAAAAATCTGTTAAGGGATGATTTTACCTGCTCTATTGTACAAAAAAAAATCATTAAAAAATTGCAGTGATCTGAACAAATGATAATCAGAAGGAGCCAGATCTGAAGAATACGGTGGTTGCTTGATAACATCTCAATTCAACTCATTTAGCTTATCTTCGCCACATGTGGTCGCGCGTTGTGATGTAACACTACCCAATTTCTGTTTATCAATTCTGGTCTATCCTTTTCAAGGGCGATGTTTAATTTTATTAATTCGTCACCTGAGAGTAATAGGTTTCCAACTAACAAAATTTCACATTTGTCTTTTTTTCGTGAAAAGGGTTCTTACTAACCTTATCTATACGTACAATTAAAAAAACAAAAGCATGCGTAAGACCAATAACATATGGCGTCGAAGAAAGGGCAGACACAGTAAGGACCAAACAAGTTTTGAGGACTTCCGAAATGAAGACACTGAGGACGATAGCAGGCAAGACACTGAGAGATCGCCTGAGGAACACCATAATAAGAGAGATATGTGAGGTTGAGGATATTATAAGATGGAGCAGACAGCGAAAAAGGTACTGGTACGGTCATGTTCAAAGAATGGACACCACCAGACTCTCCTATATTGCATTGCATAATCAGCCTCATGGGACTCTAAAAGATGGAAGACCTCCTAAAAGATTGAAGGACAGCTGGGAATCTACCTCACAAGAGGAACAACAGTCAGGAGAACAGACCACATAGGTCTACAATAAGGAAGAAGAATAAGAGTATTGATACTCGACCACTGGGCTAGGTGATATGCTATTCCGATTGTGGGTTAACACACATTAAGGCTAGTGAGGGTTAAAATATATTATGTTAGGCTAGGTTCACCAAAGCTCTGTACAGATATTAAATATGTATCGCCACCGTGTTATGGCAACGGCATGGCTCTTGTTACACTTTTCGAAGTCCGTTGCTAACCTCATATATATTTCATGAAGCCATTCCCACTTAAATGTCAACTGAAAAATAATAAAACATTACGCGGGTACCTACCATTCCAACCTTTATGGCGAATGAAGTTAGAATAAAGTTGATTAGGTAGGTACCTAATTAGAACAATATTTTTATTGTTTGTTTCCGGAAATTTTTCGAACGCAGATAAATTTGTTAACTATTTTCGGTTTGCTTTTCTGTAGTTTCTATCCATTAAATTTCAATTTCATGTCATATGTTTGAATAGTGGGCACTTGAGGTGAGCTATTATATTCACGGAAAAGACATTATACAAATTAGCCTAATTATTATTATTATTATTATATTAACTTATTTGTTATCTTCAAACTATAAGTCTCTGAGACAAGACTCCCAAGGAAGATTATGTACTCTCAGCTTACCCAGGGGAAACGTCCACACGGTGGTCAGAGGAAACGTTTCAAGGACTCCCTTAAAAGAAACCTACAAAAGACTAACATCGATTGTGATTGCTGGGAAAAGACTGCAGAAGACAGACCTAGGTGGAGAACAACAGTAAATAAAGGCACGTAAGACTTTGGAAGCACAGCGCAGAGACGATGTCGCAGAGAGGATGAGGAGGAGAAAGGAGAGACCACTGGGAGATGGTGACGGCTCCACTACAAGCGCCTTCCTCTGCCCCAGATGCCCCAGAATGTGTGGGTCCAGGATCAGGCTCTTCAGTCACATGCGGACCCACAACCGTAAAGGACAGTCTTCCTCGGACACGAGAGACAGCCGATGATGATATGTAGACTATTGGTCCCCAGTATGCTCAATGAGAAGGAATGGAATGTAGTGGGATAAAGCCCAGGATAGCTACCAAATTCCCTGATGTAGAGATATCTCATAAATCTTTTCTCAACCTTCTCCAACATGAACTAGTATCTCGCCTCGTGGGACTCCATATCACCGAACTACACTCAACCGGCTCCGGACCAATGAGTTGTACAGTATTTGAAAAACATAGGGATTCCTGATAACTATACCAGTTCAGACATTTAAATGCAGCTGATGCAGCTGATGTAGCTGTAACCCAGAAATCCTTTTTGAGCTGATTCAATTATAAGCCGTTTCGTTATGTACTCTCTAGTGCAATGTGATATACTACTTCCAGTGTATTTCGTTGATCAAACAATAACAATGGAGGCGGATGATATCTGCATGATTTATGCAGGCCAGATAATTACTCTCATACACTTGTTCGATATAAGTGCAAAGCTAGTCTATGGTACACGTCTGCGGGATAATCAACAGTTGTTGAAGCGAGATAAACATCGTAAATCTTTGTGTCCGCACTCAATTAGTATCCTTGTACCAATGACGATTTTCATTATATTTTCTGAGATGTTCCGCTCCGCATATTGATGATGAAAAGGCAACAACTTTATAATGCTTCAAATCTTCTTCTTTCGGTGCCGTGTCAGGTCCCCTCAAAGTTGGCGATCACTGCAGCAAAGGCATCTCTATCCTGCGCCACTTGGAACAGGTTCTGAACTCTTGTTATTCCTGTCCACTCTTTGATGTTCCGCAGCCAGGACAGCTGCCTTCTACCAACTCCCCGACGTCCCTCCACTTTTATTAATATTTAGTAATACCCATTAATATCACTCGACAACAGCTCTCTATTGGCTCTGGCTCTCTGTAGTACGTCTGCATTACTGACCCTATCGGTCCACGATATACGGAGCATTAAATGCTTCAAATAAAGGCAGATAAAACTAAAGTGTATAGAAAAATCAAAAATCTATTAAATATTAAAATTAATACACTAAAGTGGAATACCCAGAAGAAGGCAGCGACCTGCCGAAACCAGTTGGAGCCATTACTCTAAGTTGAATTAAATAAATATACACAAAAAACTAACATTTTATTTATTTTCATTATTCACTAAAGTGAAGATTACGCTCAATATTTTTTTTCACTGTATTCGAGCTTAAGGCATTGACACTAGTTTAAATAAGTTCTCTACGGGGGCGGTACCGCCTCCTAGTGGGCGCTGGAATCTTCCAGGGGGCGGTAGTGAGTCCAGAGGTAAATAGGGATTTTAAAATAATATATTGTATAATAATTAAATACTTTGAAAATACTATTTTTATTACTTACTGATTTTTTTTAATTTCTGCTTTGTGATTTAATATAAGATAGATAAAAAATAATTAAAGGCTCAATGTTTCTTTGAGAAAGGAGGCGATGAAATATTTTTATTATAAGGGGGATTTGGTCCAGAAAAGGTTTGTAACCTATGGTCTAGAATAGTAGTCGGTAAACTGCAGCTCGCGAGCCAAATGCGGTACTTTGCCTACTAGAGTGCGGCTCTTGCATGAAGGATATGTTCAAAATACTTTTGTATGCAATTGAAAACAGCAATAAAAAAAATTAATTTCCTTCAATTTTAAATGAAATATAATATATTGACATTTATCACTTTAAGTATACGAGGTCTGTTCAAAAAGTATCGCGAATTTTATATTTTTTCAAAAAGTATTTATTTATTCATGAATATCTATTTTGTCCCCTTCAAAGTAATTCCCCTCGGATATAATACATTTATGCCAACGTTTTTTCCAATCCTCAAAGCACTTCAAAAAATCATTTTTTGTGATCTTGTTCAGCTCCTCCTTCGATGCCGTCTTTATCTCCTCAATCGTGGCGTAGCGTCGTCCTTTCATGGGCCTCTTCAGTTTTGGAAACAGGAAAAAGTCACAGGGGCCAGGTCTGGGGAATACGGTGGCTGCGGCACCATTACTGTGTTGTTTTTGGCCAAATATTCGCGCACAAGCAACGATGTGTGAGCAGGGGCGTTATCATGGTGTAAAAGCCAGTTTTTGTTCTTCCACAAATCCGGGCGTTTCTGGCGGATTGCTTCGCGCAAATTGCGCATAACTTGCAGGTAATATTCCTTATTGACCGTACTACCCTGTGGCAAGAACTCATTATGCACCACGCCCCTGCAATCGAAGAAAACTGTGAGCAAAACCTTCACGTTCGACCGAACTTGGCGCGCTTTTTTTGGTCTTGGCTCATGCGGCAGCTTCCATTGGGATGATTGAGCTTTGGTTCCCACGTCATAACCATAAACCCATGATTCGTCACCAGTTATGACCCTCTGGAGCACATTTGGGTCGTCACGGACCGAGTCCAACATCTCCTGAGCAATGTTAACGCGATGCTGTTTTTGGTCGAAATTGAGCAATTTTGGCACGAATTTCGCGGCGACCCGACTCATGCCCAAATCATTGGTTAAAATCGAATGGCACGAGCCAATCGATATGTTTAGGTCCTCAGCAACTTCTCTAACGGTGATTCGACGATTGGCTAATACTATTTTCTTCACTTTATCAATGTTTTCGTCTGTTGTTGACGTGCTCGGGCGTCCGGCACGCTCTTCGTCGTTCATATCTTCTCGGCCCTCTGAGAACATTTTGTACCACCGATAAACGTTGCTTTGGTCCAAGGTAGCTTCACCATATGCCACAGTCAACATTCGAAATGCGTCCGCGCACTTTATTTTGTTTTTCACACAAAATTTGATACAGATTCTTTGATCCATTTTTTGGAATAGGCAAAAATCGAAGACGAGCCAAAACACATCCAAGCAAAACAGCTGTCAAAAATTAACTAAACATTCAAAATGGCCGACCTTGTCAGCATAAGTAAGGGACATGAGTACCAACATAACGCTACAAAAAAATCAAAAATCAAATATACGTAGCCAGCGGAAATTCAAAATTCGCGATACTTTTTGAACAGACCTCGTATACTCGTATATATAAGGTTCCCACCACCACCCGAGACTGTTATAGGACGCAGCGACGCCCTTTCGTCAGTCTCGCTGCACTATCTAGGCCTGTTTCTTGTCCATCCGGGACTTACGTTAATTTAATTTAATTTAGCCTTTTAGGATTTTACCAATTGCTGGTTAATCATTTTTAAGAAATCTTTAAAAACGATTAACCCGCAATGGGTAAAATCCAGTATTTGTCTACAAGTATTTGTATACATTAAAAAATGTTAATTAAAACACTATTTTTTCCACATTTGAGTTTATTTTTCTCGACATGTTTCGAAGGCATCATCGGGAGAACGATATAGTTTATATCGTTCTCCCAATGATGAAGGTGTAAGCCTTCGAAACGTGTCGAGAAAAATAAACTCGAAAGTGGAAAAAAACGATGTTTTAATGAATTAAAAATTCGCTACTAATATCAGACTCTCTTAACTAATGAGTTTGCGACCACTGGCCTAGAGACTATAAAACGGATCCTATACAAAACTTTAGGGAAGGAAATAGTAATAAATAGATCAGTTCTAATATAAACCAGTTAGTCATATTAGACCAATAAAGGTCTGCCCATGCCGGCATGATGGTCCCGCAGTTAGTTGCAACAGGCCCTGCGGTTAAGTGACGCAACCCATCCTTTCACACAGGCGATCGTTCAAAATTAATTCGGCGATTATTCAATGAATTCTCCCACATATACTGTTGTTATTCATATACTTCAGAGGACAACGGCGCGTATCTTTGAGATGAATGCAGTGTCAAAAAAAGTAATAAAAAAAAACTAACTAACCTAATCTAACCATCACGCCGTCTCCCCGAAGAGGTAGGCAGAAATAATGGACTGCCACACTTTTCTTTCCTAAGATATTTCTCTCGCTTCCTCAACATTCATACATCGTGTCATGCACGCGCGTCGAATTCTCTGACTCCTCACGTGGCCGACATTCAATATTTGATTTATTTGATCGTGCCACGTTTTCTTCGACCTTCATCTATTTCTATTTCCATTTACATCGTTAACATATACTTTTTTTACAATTATTTCTTAATTTATTCTTTCCATGTGTCCGAATCATCTTTATGATCCTTTCATTATTTTGTTCATAACACCATCATTCGCACTGCATTCACGTCTTATATTTTTATTCGACATTCTATCATACACAGAGTATCCACACATTCGTCAAAGAGCCTCATTTCTACTGCATTTATTCTACTTTCATCCTTTTTTTTTTGCCAGTTCCATGCTTCGCTTCCATACATAAGGGTAGGTACAAGAACACTATTGTGCACTGCCATTTTAGCTTTTTGGATAGGTTTTTGTTTACGATGATGACATTAAGTGCACCATACACTTTGTTGCCTGCCACAACCCTCCAAAAAACATTTCTAAAATACAAATTGTAATTAATGAAAGGATTTTTGTATTTTATAATATAGTATTGTACATTAATTTGCAGCAAAGTTTATCAACAACTTGACTGGTTCTTGGGATGCCGCATGAGCCATTTTTTAATGTGGTAGTTTCCCGTTCTTTCCATATTTTGTTTGTATACAACAGGTTATTTGAACCCAATTGCTATATAAAACCTTAATGTAGTATATATTTTGTTTAATTGAATTTGATTTTTAATTTCGACCGGTTTCGGCAGCTAGTTGCCATCTTCTGATACTTACATTAATGTTTGTAAGGCTTACGTATGAAATGCTAATCCTGTATATCTATATACACTATAACACTGTTCCCTCTTATACCGCGAATATATAGACCCTCGCATACTCGTGTATCATCTGGAACAACCGAAAACCATTAATTCTCATGGTGAGCTGTCAAGAGGCCAGAATAATACTTAACCTATTATGATGTTGGCAACACTCGGATATATATAATGCAAGGTTACATTTTTTAGGTCAAATTGTTGACGCTAACAGCGTATCCACTTACCTACGCTGGTATCATTCGGGATTATTTAGGGCAGTGTGTTAAAGCCAAATATGTACATATGAGACTGAAGCGTCTTTATTTTATCGCATTTGTGCTTATATCCGTATAAAAAAGAGACAAGAAAAAATCGTAAGAAATAAAGTGATACGTGTTAGTCTTTGATTTATTGTTCGTATATGATTCAAATGAAGATTTGGTGAATTGCTGAATGGCTATAAAAATTGGTTGTTGGTTATTTTAATTAAAATTTCTTACTTACTTACTTACTTACAAAGACAGCCGTTGTCATCCACTGCTGGACATAGGCCTCCCCCATACTTCTCCACGTATCCCTGTCTTGTGCCTTTTGCATCCAGTCGCCAGCAATTCTTCTAATGTCATCGGACCATCATAAAATTTATTACTAACTAATTAACTAACCATCACGCCGGTGGAGTAGGCAGAGAGGATGGCCTGCCATACTGATCTATCCTAACATATCTCTCTAGCCTCTTCTACATTCACACGCCGTACACGCACGCTTGTGGATTGTTCCTACTTTGAACATGCCCATGGTCATTCATTTGGTCCTGCCGTGTCTTCTTTGGCCTTCCTCGACTTATTTTTCCATTTATACTACTTGTATATATATCTTTTCAATCATTCTTCGTTCGTTCAAAAATTCGTTCCATATGCCCAAGCCATCTTAGCGACCCTTTCTTAAATTTATTTAGGACGCATTCATCCGCCTTACATTCCTTTCTTACTTCTTCATTAGGTATTCTATTATACGTTGTTTTTCCGAAGATTATTCTGCCAACTTCAAGCTTCACTTTTATACATAAGGGTCGGCATTAAAACCCCATTGTGCACTTCCATCTTTGCTTCAGTCGATATATTTATATTTGCAGCGCTGATTTTGCCGTTTCCCGCACCAACCCTTCTTTCGATGTACTTTTTCCATCTCTTGTAAACATGCATCCCAGATAAATAAATTCGGTAACTTTCTCCAATTTCTAACAGTTCGCACTTATGTCACAATCCGCCAAACATAGTTAAAAGTTCTGACAATTCCTAAAAATCATGAAAAATAGGAGTGTTACAAATCTTCAGTTGACTCTTCTGACAAGTCATTGTTGACATTAAAAAATACCTTGATATATAGCGAAGGGTTAAAAATAAATACTGTTATTATTATACTAGCTGACCCGGCAACGCTTCGCTATTGCTAAATTCGAGTACATAAATAAACCCAATATATATTCAACAAATACAATTAAAGTTCAATAACAATTCGTTTATTTATTGGATTAAATGCCATGTGTATGGATGCAAAAATGTGTGTCTATATCTTTAAAACAAAGTTTCAATCCAAGCAAACTCGCTGTGAATTATAAACTTGAATACATATTACTAAGGTAATTGAAAAACTATTTTTTGAATATTTTATATGAAATTTAATAATCAAATAAACAATATTATATCACATTTGCAGAAAACATTCATTATATTAAAGAAACAAAACTCTTGATTTTGTTGTCCATGAAATTCACATCAGAGCCAATAAAGTAAGTTTCTACGATCGTGATTTCGGCACTGCGAGTCCGCTGGCGTGGAATAGTAATATAGATGATAATACTACAAAAGCCTCCCTTCCCGACTTCCACAACTGTATCCCTCGCCGCTCTGCGCCATTGACCTCCTGCCACTCGTTTAATGTCATCAGACCATCTTGCTTGTGATCTGCCAGAATTTGTGTAGCTGTTTCTCTTTCGCCACTCCAGGCCAGAAGATCTTATCACCCGTTGTCCTTGCTTTATGACCGATCCCATTCCATTTAAACATTAGTTATTTTACACGCTGCATCGGCAACTTTGGTCCGATCCTTGATTCATCAATTTTGGGCCCTGGAATTAAAAAAAAAAAATTTGAATTGCCATAAGGCGGACACCGAGACGCATAAGGCAAAATTTAAATTTCCATACAATGAATGAATTACAACTGTTTTTCACTTGTTTGCTGAAGATATTCTTCATATAAAAGGCAGTTCATGCTATATGCATAATAATAATAATAATAATTAGGCTAATTTGTCAAATTAACTAACTAACTAACTAACCATCACGCCGTCTCCCCGAAAGTGTAAGCAGAGAGAATGGACTGTCACACTTTTACTGATGCGGCACTCCATCCTTCTCTTTTCGCCCCGCGGGAGGCGCGGTGTGATGGGTTGCGAACCTCATCGCCACCAATAGGCATCTCCCGCGCACACTTCGATCGTCCAACACCCACAAAATAAATCTAAAACAAATAATATAAAATACAATGATATAAAATAAAATAACAAAATAAAAATAATTTTACACAAAATGTTCTTTTTAGACGGTGCACATATTGTCTATTTAATTTATAATATGTTCCACGTATCCACTGTTTTTTAATTTAGCACATAATGTAATAACACATAATGTTTTTTTCGATGTTGCACATGTTGACTTGGACGATCCGGACATTTGTGTTTATTTAATTTATGTTACACGTATCCACCATTTTTTAAATTATCTGTAGTAAGGCACTTAACCAGCAAGAACTTGAAAATAATATTGAAGAAATGATTCAAATTGTCATTGGAACAAATGAAAAATTTATTTCTACACCTGTCAAAATTCTTTACAAAAACGATAAAACTAATAAAACCTTTTAATCTGATTAATTTGTCAAATTAATTAAACTAATCAGATTTTAAAGGTTGGTCATGTTAGAAGTCGGAGGAATCGACATGCGTGTATGACTCGTTGTATGAATGTGGAGGAAGCTAGAGAGGTTTGCCAGGATAGAGTAGTGTTATGGTCCATTCTCTCTGCCTACCCCTGTGGGGAAACGGCGTGATGGTTTGTTTGTTTGTTTAATTTGTATAATCGCCGTTTTCGTGAATAGCTCACCTCAAGGGCGCTTTGACATTGTTTTTAGTCATGAAAGGTGCATGTGACAACAGCGAAATCACGATCGTAGAAACTTAATTTATTGGCTCTGATGTGAATTTCATGGACAACAAAATCAAGAATTTTGTTTCTCTAAACATATGAATGTTTTGTGCAAATGTGATATAATATTGTTTATTGATATACAGACAACCGTTGTTAACATTTTATGCGATAATTTGAAAAGGTGGGTTTTTAGGTGATATTTAAAGTCTGTCGGATTGTCAATGCATCTGAGGCGTGCAGGAAGCATATTTCAGGCGGACGAACCTACTACTGTGAAAGCCCGAGCAACACAAAATTCAGATATACTCGTATAGGTGGCACGTTTGGGAATGTGCTTAATTATTGTCTATAAACTGTAAATTTAAAAACCTTACCTGAAATTAATAATGGAATTTTCATATATGAATGAAAACTACTAAAAGTAGCTTATGTGTAATGTAAAAATGTAAAAATGTAATGTAAAAATTACTTTTAAGTTGATCAGATTGAAGTTTTTGGTTCGACATCATTATTAAATCATTAGGGAGTTTATTAAATTCTGTAGAGGCTATAAATTGTAAGGATTTTACACCGAATCTAGTTGAACGCAATGCTTCTTATTCTGTGAGCGCGTATCATGTTGGTGTACGTCCGTATTGAATATTGGTCGAGTATTAGAGCGCGTTGATGACTTTATTATTTGTATTATAGTTTTAGTGATCTCTAATTTTGGATGGATTTGAAATGGAATTATTTTCGTCTGAGAATATAGGGCCCTTACATGAGTGTACCACGGTAGACGGAAAATATTTCTAACAGCCCGATTTTGGATCACCTGAATCTCATTAGCTTTCTTCTTTGTAATAAAGCCCCAAATACAGGAAAGGTAAGACAGATGAGAATGTATCATGGAGTAGTAAACATAAATTGTCTATATTCTTATGTAACGAATTAAACCAATTAATCCAATTTAAACCTGTACATACCATTCCAAATTAGTTCATAAAGATAACAACATTGTCTTGTGATACGCATATATCGAAGTGTGGGATCCATCCTCTGGACATGCGAACTCCAGTATCTTCTGCGTTGTTTTCCCCATCCTCTGCACATGCGCAATCCATTATCTTCTGCGTTGTCTTCCCCATCCTCAAGCAAATGAAATAACCTGAAATCAATTTCATTATCTTTGAATATTTTAAATCTCAGCATAATGTAGAATTTAATGGTCAAAAATGGAATATTACTGGACTCTTCTAACTGAGGCAGCTAATGCTGCATATAAGGATATGTTTACCTATCACAGCATTTGTTTTCAGAGAAAAACTAAAACAGCTGAAGTAACTCATAGTGTATTTGGGTATGTGTGCTGCTGGAATTACTCAGTGGAATGGAAAATAAAGAAGAATTGCAACATGCAGATGCACCAATATGGCTCATTATCAAAATAATTTCAATCCCAATACAAAAATATCCCCATTAGACCAGTGGTCTCTCACAACCAGGCAATTATTTTATCAAAACTTAATATCTAATCCCAAAGATATAGATTTTCGCCCTGCCAGAACAATTTTACATTAAAACAACATTATTAAAATAGATTATACCAATTAACTAATTATTACACAACGAAACGTCATAACCTAAAATGACACGTAAGTAAAACGAATAAATTGATATTGTATATCATTAGAACTTTCTTATCGTTGCTGTGGTAATTTTAATATTTCCCTGACCAAAGTACGCGTATAAAGAACACCTTTATGTTTGAATTCATCAAATGTCATATTAATTGTATTTTAAATAACTAATTAAAATCATAATAATTAAATAACATTAATAAAATAGCGCAATACCATTCAAAATTCTGCCAGTTGTTTCTCGCCCGCTACTCCAGGGTGCATCTTATCATCCGTTGTCCCTGCTATATGACCGATTCCATTCCGATCTCTGATTAATTAATATTGTTTCCTAGAAATAAAAAAAAATAATATTGGAATTGGCATAAGGCGGACATCGAAGAGGCGCATATGGCAAATTTTCAACTTCCATACAATTAATGAATTCCAAGTGTTCACTAAGCAGTATATTTAAAAAAAATACTCGAGGCTCTTGATCGAGCATTGCAAGAGTTGCGTGGAAATGTGTTAATATTATATGTAGGAGATTTTAGAAACTTTACCTGAACGGCAAAAATAACTATCAAAAACTATGCTAATCAATGCAGTTATGATTGTGCTAAAGAAATAACAAAAATTTTACAAAAGCATTCATTACAACCAGACTCCTTCATATAAATTGTCTATATTCTTATATATACAAAATAAACCAATTAATTCAAAATTTAAACCTGTACATATCAAAATATAAACATTGAACTTACGGAACTGATAATCGCCGTTTTCGTGAATAGCTCACCTCAAGGGCGCTTTGACAATGTTTTTAGTCATGAAAGGTGCATGTAACAACAGCGAAATCACGATCGTAGAAACTTACTTTATTGGCTCTGATGTGAATTTCATGGACAACAAAATCAAGAATTTTGTTTCTCTAAACATATGAATGTTTTGTGCAAATGTGATATAATATTGTTTATTGATATACAGACAACCGTTGTTACCATTTTATGCGATAATTTGAAAAGGTGGGTTTTTAGGTGAGAATTAAAGTCTGTCGGCTTGTCAATGCATCTGAGGCGTGCAGGAAGCATATTTCAGGCAGCCCGAGCAACACAAAATTCAGATATATAGGTGGCACGTTTGGGAATGTGCTTAATTATTGTCTATAAACTGTAAATTTAAAAACTTTACCTGAAATTAATAATGGAATTTTCATATATGAATGAAAACTACTAAAAGTAGCTTATGTGTAATGTAAAAATGAGCCGGTTTTCATTCGCCACTCCAGGGTACATCTAATTCACTGATCATCCGTTGTTTGATTGATCTAATTCCATTTTAACGAAGTTATTTTGCACGCTGCATCGGTAATTTTCGTCCCATCTCTGATCCGTTACTTTATTTTCCTAGAAATAAACGGAAAAAGTCATAAGAATTGTGTCATTCATTCATATTGTAATTCATATTGTATATCATTAGAACTTTCTTACCGTTGCTGTGGTAATGTAACAATTTCCCTGACCAAAGTATGCGTATAAAGAAAACAGCAAAATAGAATAAACTGAAAATATATTTATGAATTAGAAATATAAATATTATATTATACTTACGGAAGCAAGTTTCTTCATATTCTTGTAGAGCTTCGACGTTCAATATTTTATATTTTCGCTATCATCCTTTGAAATAACCTGAACAATTTAATTATCATTGAATATTTTTAATCCCAAAAACTTCATAACCTAAAAGTACCGAAACTTCATACCTACAAAGTATTACGACGTACAAAGAGATTGTGACAGTTCAGAGACCACGTGACCAATCGAACGGCTAGAACTCTAGAAAACGAATATCATTAAGTAATCACCGTCGAACGTAAGAGAAACGAATAAGTTTCAGCCACACGAAAAAATAAAATTTCGTTCATAACCTCAAATTGACGCGTAAAAATTATACTCGCCAAAATTAAGAAGTATAATTACCTGTCTGCATTAGTGTACATTAAAATATGGCCAATAAAATATACTGTACCAATTAAACAACCAATTATTTTAGTACGTAATAAGCAAAACGTATTAAGTATTATACATCCCAAAGTAAAACGCAATATATTGGACTGTCAGAAAGCAAAACACATTGTTGCCACTACACAAAATTACATGGAGACTGAATTCTCTCCAGACCGTGTCAAACGAATATAGACTCAAAAGATTGATACTCAGGTGATACGAACATTAAGGTCTATATTCGTTTGCACTACGAAAATTTTCAATTAATTGATTAATTTATAAAGTTAATTAGAGCTCGATTAATAACGAAAATATGCCTATGACGACCGCTAAATTCCAATTAGTCCATTCCCCAAGATACAGAAGGATCAGCTCAGGAATAACCTCAGAAATAGTCGACACACACCCGGAAGATCGCCTTTTATTTATATAGATAGATAGATAGATAGATAGATAGATAGATAGATAGATAGATAGATAGATAGATAGATAGATGTGTGTTCTAAATATATTTGTATTATCCGGCGTTATGGGCCACTGTTTTGTACGCATAACCAGAAATAAATTGAAATTAATTGGTTCAAAGGTCAATCACAAATTTCTACATAATGGATTTTGTTCATCCAATTAAGCTCAAATGTCATCTAGGAGTAAGTATAACATACAGGGTGTATCACGGTGAATGATTTTTTCTAAATAAATTATGGAGTAATGGCTATGGAAACAATAAATTATTATATTACAAAAGTCGCCGATTCGAAATAACTGATACAATTCATATTTATCTATAATGACGAGTAATTTATTGATAAAATGATAACATATAAAATAGGTACTACCAAACCTAGTTAGAGCTTCATGATAAGGTTACACCAACTTTACAGTGGTGGTTCGCGAATAAAATAAACTCTAATCAATATTCTTAATTCTGTAATGGGACTTTGTTTATTGGCGTTTTATTATATTTATCTTTAGCGTCAACAGCCCTCTGGCCATTCATATCGATAAACGTGCTTCATAATAATAATAATAATAAATTGGATAATTTATAGAGCCCCATTTTTATGAATTGCTCATCTCAAGGGCGCTGTAGAAAATGCTTCGTTTTATGAACTTGTTGAAAAAATAAATAAAAACAAAATAAATAAATAATAATAATAATAAACATGTTTAGTATGAGGGTTGCACCTGACATCAGCCCTTCATTTCAGGAAATGATAATTTGAAAAGGTGCGTTTTGAGTCTCGATCTAAACTCTGACTGATCTATGCACTTAATGTCTGCTGGAAGATTGTTCCAGGCTGAAGGGCCGGCTACCGCGATGGTTCGGTCGCCGAAGTTTGCGCTTAGACAGCGTTTCGGCACAGTCAATCAACCGATCGCAGAAGACTTAGCTGATCGCAAGTCTTAGCAAGATTAGTCTGGCATTCAGTTTCTCGTTGATGCAGAGTTCAGATATATAAACTGGTGCCATTCCATGCAACGCCTTATAGACCGTCCAGCAGAGCTTGTATTGTATCCTTTCTGGACATTTCCGCCAGTGGAGCTCCTTAAGATGCTGTGTTTGTAACTATTTAGCACAGCCCTTATCAGTCTTGCTGCTACATTGAATGCATCATCATCATCATCAGCTTGTCTTCGTCTACTCCTGGACGTAGGCCTCCTCCATGTGCTTCTAAATCTGTTTATCTTGAGCAACGCGCATCCATATCGTATCGGCGGTCTCTTTATATAATTCTAGGACGCCAGCAAAGGAGGCGTTTTGTCCATTTATCGTCAGGCCTGCCCAGCGCCATTTTAGTTTATTGCATCTCTGTTCAAACGAAGAATACTTTCTTATCGTTCATATATATATGTCCCCAAGAACAAAAATAAGTTAGTTCGAAAACTAGTCTAACAGATAACTTACTAAATATACGAGACAAGAATATTACCAATATATTTTTTTGTACTGATATATTGTTCAATAATATGATTTGTTTTTAATCATCCCGAGAGAGGTAAAACTGACATCGACTCAAAGTACATCATCGAACTGAGGAGGTCTTTGACAATTTCTTACAACTGAAATGCCTGATGATGGACTGGATTAAAAAAATCGTTAAATTAAATTAAAAAGCTTTTTACTCTTCAATACATAAATATTTTCATACGAATTTCATGAATTAAAACAGGTTCAAAAACACTCTTATTGAGAAGCACTATATTGGAGTATTTAATTTAATTATTAAGGTTATAATAGTTATATACTTAGGATATTGAAAATAAATTTGTTTAATACACAAAATATTAAAAAACACGACATGTTTCGGAGGATGCCTCCATCTTCAGGTATAAAAATATAATAAAAACTAAACAAAGAAAGACTAATATAAAAACGCATTTAAAATTCGATACCTTAATTAAAATTTAAAAATGAACCTGGGCTATTTGTTATAAGTACTAATAACAATTTTTTTTATCAGTAAGAACTAATAAATATATAATATATAATTCTCCTTAAATACTTTAATTTGTTACATTTATTCTTCCAAGCTCCCATTCCCAATCAAATGCAAATTTCTATACAAATTATGTTTTTTCAAATGTATGTGTTTTCTAAATTACAATTTTAAATATTTTTTCAATATTTTTTTTATATTATCATCATGCATTATTATTATTTATTAGTTCTTACTGATAAAAATAGTTATTAGTACTTATAACAAATAGTCCAGGTTAATTATTAAATTTAAATGATTGTATCTAATTTTAAATGTCTTTCATTGTTCAGTTTTTTTTATATATTTTTACACCTGAAGATGGAGGTATCCTCCGAAACATGTAGTGATTTTTAATATTTTTTAAATATTTTGTAGATTAAACAAAGTTATTTTCAATTTCCTTAGTATATTACTATAGAATTCCACAGTGTTTAATGCCTTAGCGTTCAATCAATTATAATAGTTGTTTATAAATATAAAGTGTATTTGTCACTTTCAGTCTGCTTGGATCTCAGGAATCTGCAGCATCATCAGATAACAGACGCTTTTATCGGAATCCGCTAAGAATACGTTCGCAAACATTCCGTTTCCCTACAAAGTATGCAATATTATATAAATATTTAGGATATACGAGTACACACAACTCATAATTCGCAGCGGCGTTTGAGATTTCTTCCTATTCAAAATAATTAATACAATAAGTATAAAAACGTATTTGTTGGTTATTGAAATTTATTTTGTAGAACTTCATTGCAACTAATTAAAATGTCAAAAATTGACATACTATGGTAGCTGTAATTAAACATCAAGTGGATTAAACCTTAAAATATATTTTAATGATACCTTTTTATTTTTATGACCTTCTACCGAGGTACTCGTATTTCAATTATAATAACAATTACTATCAAATGATTTTAATGAAATCTCTTCATGGAAGTTCATTTTAAATAGTAATTAAATAAAACGACGTTTTTTTAAACTACTTCAACTTTTGTCTTTATTTCGATAGCGACCGGTTTCGCCAGGCTCGCTGGCATCAACAGACTGGTCAACCAGTAAAAAACACAATTTTGTTTAATTATTATATATTAATATACCTACGTAATAAAATGTTAATTCTTAAACGCCTTTCCTATATATTTTTTATAGACAACTAAAAAAATAATTCAGTCTTTTTCCATCGGTAATGGGTTTGCATATTGGGTATATCTATTGGGTATATCAGGAAAGTATAAAAGTGCATCTGTGCGGCAATATCAGGTATAAAATAAGATATGGTCACTTGCCCTGCTAAATATTGAGCGCTTTCGATTATGAAGTTATATCGGAAATTAATATTTTTGACTATTTCATTGTTTTCACGCCACGTGACAAAATCAAGAAAATGACATGCGGTGTGCAAGCGTATATACTGTATATAAAACAGCACATCACTTTTAACAGGTGTATTATAAGATTCGTTAGTAAAAATCACGAGCAGTCAGTGTCGAAATTTGCTCAGCTTATGAAAATTCTGACGTTGCTACTTTACGTACATACACCTTGAATGAAATATACAGAAAAATACTTTATATTGCTCTTGTTTCACAACCACATACATTTTTTTATCGTTTGTTATCTCTAGCTTACTTTTATTTTCATACATCATAATAAAACCTGTATGTTTTATTTAATACTTTTAGTGTATTTTATATACGTATAAACAATCCTTAAAATTGTTTTTAAAAGCATGATTCGTTCATCAAAAAATGATCTATGCTGATATATACAACTAACATGTTCCTGCTTCTGAAAGGTGCTTCCGGGTTTCACTGTTCTAAATCTGTACTCGAAGCCATAAAGTCTAAAATGATTGTTTGGCCAAAATGAGCTATGATGGTCATCTCAGATTTCAATCATGTTTTGAGGACATCCACGGCTATGGTCTTTCTTAACAGTTGCTTCCGTTGGATAAACTACACGTATATGTTACATATGCACACAACTTATTTCGGATGAAAATTTTCTTAAGACTGGCTCGTCGGTACAGTAGCACTTAATTTGTAGTGTGGCATTATTAAGTACTATATAATATTAATACACTTGCCATTAGAACATGAATTAGAAAGTCCCCATTATTATTTTCCTAATGCTCCTGACTCTCCGTTCTACCATACCAATTGACCTCGTGCACATTTTCTCTTAACCCTCTTTCTCCCCCTTTTTTATATGTTGGATTGTTCTCTGATTTTATATTTAGTGTCTTTTGTAACCATGAAGAAGCTCCGGCGGGAGCGAAACCGGTTGGTTGTTGAAAATAATAAAGTGGTGTAATACAAATTTACAAATGTATTAATATTACAAATATAATACTTGTTATTTAGTATCTATGTCAAATATATAGTTAAGCGATCTAAGAATGTAAGAACTTCATAAAAAAGTGTTATTCGTGATGGTCCTGTGTAGACACTCAATACGCACGCGATTGTGATACACAATCGAATATCGAAACACAGCGATCAGAATTTTAAATGTACGCCACGCTACAAGCAAATGATTTGCGCGTGCTTAAACATAGAAGACATCAGTGCCATCTATGGTAAACAAACATAACTATGAATTATCCTCAGAAGGTCAGCTATTCACGAATTTCCCAGAAGGTTTTAACTGTCACCTACCGGGTCCAATTGTGAATCAACATCAACAAATCACACAACAAATTTCATTAAAATCGGTCCATCCGTTTAGGAGGAGTGCAACTGCATACGTCCTTACAGGAGAAGTATGTATTATATATAAAAATAATTGAAATATTGAAACTTAAACATCAGTAGGTACCTACCTATTCGCTTTATAAAATGAGTGAGTCATTTTTAGAGGCCGATGAATTGGTTATCCGGGGTACTTGTTAAGCTTTGCATTAATGAGCTTACCGAGAGATTTGTTCGAAGGGGGCGTTCTAAAATTGAAAGAAAGCTTAGATGTGCTTTTGTTCGGGTGTTTTGAAATTAGAACAGCTGTTGTAGCACGTGCGCGCGCAGAGCCGGAGGAGACAGGGCGGAGACCCGCGGCACAAAGACGAGACGAGTTCCAAGCCATCAAAAAATATTTCATGTGTATTCAAACATTGTCCGTGAATTTCGGCGGCATTGAAACAATATGTTTTTTCTAAGGTTTACCAAATTAGCGAGCGTTTTATTTACGCAAACTCACCTTTCTTACATCCTGTCAGCTTGTACGATATCTAAACTCTTTAATGAAACATTTCTTGAATAATTTTACATATTTCTAAAGACAATTGATTTAATAACTCCAAAGGTTTTCCTGTTTTCAATCGTAATATAAAACACACACATTTCAAGAGTTATTTTTGAACAATGACTCATTAAGCAGTTTTTATTTCGTTATTTTCCCATAGTTAGAAACTATGAAATTATAATATAATAAGCAAATAATATATTTTAAAAGTTATAAGCCATCACCAATCATCACCGCTGACTGCCCTGAGGTGATTGGTTTTGAAACCAGTTATATAATACTTAGTTTAAAGTATTGATAAAAAATGTATTTGTGATAATGATGGATTTTTTGATATACAATAACTTTCAGATGTGTTAGTTTTTGGTTTTAAGAGTCATTAATGAATAATTATTGTATTATATATTGTTTCTTGAACAAATATGTAAAACTTCATATTAAAAAAAAACATTAATATGAATGGAAACGATTTTTTCTATAAGTTTTATTTTATGTAAATTTGATAATGGCTTAGCAAAGTGAAACATGTCGTTCTTATCAAGCAATAATATAAAAATATCTAGAAAACCGAGGTTTTCATTAGTATTATTTAATACCTAAATATTATACCTACTATTTTATTGTTTTATTGCATGGATGTGAAACGTGGGCCTTAAAAGTCAACTCAATGAACAGACCTTTGAAATGTGGCTCTATCACCGAACGCTCTATGCTCAGAATTCTCTGGACAGTCATGGTTACCAATACCGAAGTCTTGAGGCGAGCTTGAGTTGACAGGGAGCTGTTGTCAACTATCAAGGTTCGGAAGATTTCACATCTGGGGATTTCACTATCTACTGCGTGGGGAAAAGTACCACCTTCTCTAACTGATATTAACCCGGTAGGAGACAGATGTCCTGGCTGCGAAACGTGAGGGAGTGGACCGGCATCCGAAGTGTGGAGGAGCTGTTCCGAGCGGCGCAGGACAGATACAGATTTGCCGAGGTGATCGCCAACGTTGGGGGACCCAACAGGGCACTTGAAGAAGAAGAAGAAGTAGATACCTACTCAAAACGTACCATATGAAATACATAAGTACAGTTTATTTTATACTTAGCTTAGCGAGAATTGATTATTTTCGTATGATAGCATACGAAAATAATTTGATTTACAAAAGAAAACAAAAATAATAATTTAATTTTTACATAAGATAAAACCAACTTGTTTCCACTTCTGAATCTATCCTATTCGTATCTTAAAAAGCGCCCAGAACAAGACTGTATATCTAAAATAGAATACCATCACCAATCATATTAGAAGGGGGAGTACATTTTTTTTACGGATAATACAAAAAAATATGTCTGAACGGATTATAGTGTCTCAGAGCATAATTTCCACATATTTATTGAAGATACCCTCCGCATTTACTTATATGCCTACTTACCTGTGTTTGATTTTTTAATATGTGCACGGTGCCATAAACTAACCATCACGGCTTCTCTCCGAAGGGATAGCCAGAAAGAATGAGCAGCCACACTGTATTTCCTGACAAACTTATCTCATTTCCTCATCATTCATACATAGTGTCATGCACGCCCGCAGAATTTTCTCCTGACTCCTCAGGTGGCAGACATTTCATTATTTGATTGATTTGATCGTGCCACATTTTCCTGGAATTCCTTTATTTCCTGTTCCATTTACATCTTACTAACAGGACCACCTATGTAAAATTTCTTATTACTTTTACGCATGTTTTATTTAAGTTTTAAAAGCAAATTCTAAAACAAGTTATTTAGAACCTCACAAAAGATTGTTTCATGGATATCGAATGTTAGAGGACGCTGGGGATGATAGCAGGAAGGACTCTTCGAGATAGAGTGAGGAACACGGCTATCCGCGAGATCTGCAAGGTGGAGGAAGTCGTGAGATGGGGTAGACAACGCAGAAGATACTGGAATGCGCACGTGCAGAGGATGGATCCCACCAGAATCCCACACGCTGTGGCGCATCAGATTCCTGCCGGCAGCCGTCCCCCCGGAAGACCGCCGAAGAGATGGAGAAATAGTTGGGAGTCAACCTCCCAAGAGAGGCCAGCCTGATTTCAGGAACAGACCAAAGGTCTATAAGGAGAAGAAGAAGATATCGAATGTGGAAAGCAGAGGGGAAACTACCACATTAAAAAGGCCCAAGTGCTATCCCAAGAACCAGCAAAGGTGTTAATAATATTCTTTGTTGTAAACCAATCCTGAGATTGAAACATAAAAAAATATATTTAATATAATATGTACTCACCCAATAATTTCAAAGGCATTCTTGTTGTACTCATGGGCGGTGTATTGGGGGTTTCGTTGCCGGTGACATGATTCTGTATCCCTGTGCACATGGACTCCCGCCTCATCCTCGAATAAGCTGTCCCAAGAGACTCGAACCGGTTCAGCTGACCCAGCTTGGGCCTGGTGGACTCCTTCTTCATAAAGCCCAAACAAAACTCTTTTCCGGACATACTGGAGTTTTTCCTGGAGTGTTTCATGTTTGCGTACTCTGCCAAGGAGCATCGTCTTGATAATGCGGAATCAGAGTCTGCCCCGTTATCTTTTTTTCGTTCTTTAAACACATCTAATAGAGCGGTCAATCCTAAATACAAAAGAAACACCAGCATCAGATCGATAACCAAAGATTTCAATAGGTTCGCTTCTGTCATGTTTTTTGTCTCTTTTTCTTTTGTTGTCGTAGGCTCGGAGCAGTCCAGTTTCGGTTTTATATTCTCTACTTTGGGCCCAACAAGAAATACATGCATGGAGTCGCAGACGTCCTTTTGCTCGAGCATTCGTTCGTAGATTGTGAGAGGGTTTTCCGTCTTGATTGCGGGTACATCCACTTGCAGATTTTCACTCAGGGCGTCGCAGTGAAAAAAATAAAACACTTTGACTACGGAAAACACAACACAACACGACACGAGGACCCGCCATACCACGTCGGTGATGCGGTTCTTGCGATTTTTAAGAACCATACTTCCGACGTCAATCATTTTAGTGACGCTTTGTTCACTCCGGGTACCACCAGATGGAGCGATTAATAGATTACATATTGCAGTTTCATCGCGCCGTCTACACAATCAATTCATTCCGAACGCCGCAACAAAGCCAACAGTTTCATTTTGACCACGAGTATTTAAAAATTCGAATCAATGTTCCATGATTTGAAAAAAATGTCTGTCTGTTAGACTGTCCCATTCCTTTGTTTTGACGCCGCTCGAAACGCACGGACGTCCGCGCCCGCAAAACGACGAATCAGAATTGATGCCCGAAGGCCCGGCCGTCAGGTGAGCAGGATAAATGTTCTGCGCAGACATTTGCGCAGAAGCCCATCGCCCGGATGACATTCGAGGCTACGTGCATCCCCTTCTCGAACTTACCTACCCCACACCACACCCGATAAAGCTTCTGCGCCGGATGCACCCCCGACGTACCGACGCCGGGTCAACGGACAAAGCTCCGCACCGCTCGATGTTTACTGATGAGAGATTTACTGGCGAATACATACATACGTACACGTATTAAAGGACTTTCAGGTTAACGAATAAGGATTTTAAAATATAAAAAACAAAATAATAAAAACAATCGTCGAAACATGTGTATTCCACGAGAAGGATATATTTGTTTCCACTTTACTTATTATATTAATAATTGATTAGTTAATAACATTAAAAATAGGAATAGTTCAAGCTGAATAACGTATTAAAAATAAGCAATTATAGGCTATGTATAAGGTTGCTATAAGAAATATATTTTATTTATATCAAATTTTAGAATAAATGAGTGATTTAAAAATCTAATATTTTGAATTACACAAATCGACGCCATTGACAGTATCATGACCAACGGGTTTTTTCATGTATGATTGTATTTTGTCTATGTGCATAAAACCAATTTTTATGGCTATCCTTTATACATTAAATTTATAATAGTAAACACGATTGTAAAGTGGTTTCACTTGGATTTAATATATATAAATTATATAAATAGAGACAAATTAGTTTCACTTTGAGAGGGTGTTCTCAAACTGGCAGTTTATAAATTAAATCCAAGTAAAACCACTAAACAATCGTGTATACTATTATAAATTAATAATGGAGTTTTAGAAAACTAATACCTCAACCATCAATCTATCGTTTATACAATACATAGTATGTATGACGTCATATATTGTTTTCAAAAACCATAATAATTAAATTTTTATTTCCCTCAGTATAAATATTTCATGATAATCAAATGATTTTTACTGAAATCCCTTGATGGAAGTTCATTTTAAATAATAATGAAATAAAACGATGTTTTTTAACTACTTCTACTTTTGTCTTTATTTCGACAGCGACCGGTTTCGCCAGGCTCGCTGACCAGTCTGTCGATGTCAGCGAGCCTGCCGAAACCAGTCGCTGTCGAAATAAATACAAAAGTGGAAATAGTTAAAAAATATCGTTTTATTTAATTATTATTTTTAAATATTTTATTATTATGAGACTTGCGCATTACTAATTGACGGAAAAAGTTAATTTTTTTAATAATCGAATATATTAAAACAGATTTAGATAAAATTAAACTGTACAGTTCATATCTTTGATTTTCATTCTAAAAATATTATAAAATACGCTATCTAAGCATGGCTAAATGATAATCGTATAATTATTTTTGAGAAACACTTATTTATCATTATATCTTAACTTATTTTGTATCATTCTCATATTGAATATTTTCTGTATGTATGAATTTTGTATGGTTAATGCATTTTTTATTACAGCACAAAATCTGGAAGGTTCTCATAGAGCTTGAATCGGTGACGATCTTCACTGTCTTCTTCAAAATGATCGGAATCGAGGATAGAGACCGGAGAATACGATCCGTGCTTGAAGTAAGCCTTCACACAGCAGAAGTAAAGGACTTCTATCAGGACTATGACGCTGCCTCCCAAGAAGAAGTAGGATACACCTCCAATATTTGCTAGAATATAAATCACACAAATTAAATGCCATTGAATGAAATCGTTTACGGAAGTAGTTGGACGTATTTTGAATTGATGATTTTAAACTAACTAACTAACTAGCTAACCATCTCCCCGAAGGGGTAGGCAGAAATAATGGACTGCCACACTTTTCTTTCCTGACATATTTCTCTCGCTTCCTCAACATTCATACATCGTGTCGATTTCTCTGACTCCTCACATTGCCGACATTCAATATTTGATTTATTTTATCGTGCCACGTTTTCCTCGGTCTTACCGTATTTCTGGTTCCATTTATATCGTTAACATATTATATATTTTTTTACCATTCATTCTTTCCATATGTCCAAACCATCATAATGATCCTTTCGTTATTTTTTTCATAATACTATCATTCGCACAGCATTCAATTCTTATATTTTCATTTGACACTCTATCATACACAGAGTATTCACACATTCGTCTAAGAGATCTCATTTCTACTGCATTTATTCTACTTTCATCCTTATTTTACCAGTTCCATGCTTCGCTTCCATACATAAGGGAATATTTAAAAAAAAATCACAAAGTTCTCTAATAACTCTTTAATGTTTAATTCATGCATATGAATTTCTACTTTTCTTATTTTGACCTACACGGATATCAAACTGACATTAAATTGATGATTCGTTAGAGTTTAGGAGAAAGAAATGTGTTTTTATTTCAGCATAGTGCCTAATAAATCTGGCATTCCACTGATAAATTAAATACCAATACTTACAAAGAAAATGAACCCATGAAAATTTCAGACGCTTTTCCCAAACGGCTATAGTTTGCTTCGCATTGTAGATATGAACGAGAGTTTCCTCACTCGTGTTCTTCTTCATAAACATTCTGAAATTACAAATGAATTTTATGTTAATTCTATATCATGTCAGGGTAAAAGATAAGAGTGAATTACAATTAATTGAACGCTTAAGTCCATTAACATCAAATTACAAAAATAAACTCGGTTTGTTTTTTGATTAATGTTTTACATAGAAAATAAAACAATTAAATAAAACTCACTCATCTCACTGGCATCGACAGACTGGTCATCACCAGTCTGTCGATGCCAGCGAGCCTGGCGAAACCGGTCGCTGTCGAAATAAAGACAAAAGTGAAAGTAGTTTAAAAACATTGTTTTATTTAATTATTATTTAAAATGAACTTCCATCAAGAGATTTCAATAAAATCATTTGATTATCTTAGAAAATAAAATATATTTAGTTGTATTTAATCTGTATTGTCCAAATTATTTTGTATAAAACAACCGAATACATAATTTTTATTATATTATAATAGGCGGGCCACACTGTGATAAACAAGCTGGTTTGAAACCAAAATTCGTATACTGAATGTTATTACTCAAACTTAAACCATGTTCTAGACGTAGTAAAAACGTCGATTTTAGTAAACCATGAGTTAAACCGCGGATGTTTCTGCATACGGTTATCCTTTCAACAAACATGGTACGTTTATCTCTCTTCCTCGCATTATTTTACCCGGCGTAGAATGATATAGAAGCCCTATACAACCGATGTTTATCACAGTGTGGCCCGCCTTTTGTAATTCTGCTTTATGTTGTAATTTAAATATTTTCTATCAAAAAAGATTTTTTTTGTAGGGAGGTGAGAGGTGATTCATTCATTATTTGCTGTTGAGGTAAGATTGGGTAAAATTATTTTGTTTATATTTTAAAAAATTATTACAATTATAAACATAGTCGTGTGTGAAAAGGTTTTTGTGTGAGGGAAAAAATATTGTTCGTATGTGAATAAGTAATGCTTCAAATAAGGATTTCACTTTTATTCAAAGAAATAATAATTAAGGATTAATTGTATCTAACAAATACTGGATTTAACCCATTACGGGTTAGTCATTTTAACCTGCGATGGGTTAAATCCAGTATTGGTCTACAAGTATTTGTATACATTCAAAATGTTGTATAAAAAAACTGGTCCAAGTTAAAGCATAAAAATCGGAGAGCCATCTTCAGGCGTTATCTAGCAATGTAAGATTATTGCGTAGCCTTTCACGTTGCATTAATAAAGGTTTTCTGCTTAATGCTTACACCTAATCTTAATGGATGGCGCTAGTGTAGATTGAACTAAAAAATGTGAAGTGTTTCTCAACATGGTGGCATATATACATCTTCCAAAAATTTGTCAGACGTGGTGGTCGTAAGAAGGGCGAAATGGGGAATATTGTAAACATTAAGCGATCGCTTAACAACCAATAACAGGTCATAAGTCCTGTAAGCGCCTCGACCACCATATTCTGTTTCCAAAAAAAAAACAATTTACATATTCGTCTCTATTGAGATACAATTAATCCTTAAAAATGACTAACCCGCAATGGGTTAAATCCAGTATTTGTCTACAAGAATTTGTATACATTCAAAATGTCAAATAATAATTAATTGCATTCATAGCACAATGGTAACTGGGCAGTAGTTAAACCAAAGAGTCCCTGGTTTGTTATATTACATGTTTCCAAAATTCGCAGAGCGTGCATGTTACGATGTATGAATGTTGAGGAATCTAGAGAGGTATGTCAGGACAGAGTATGTATTCTCTCTGCCTACCCCTCCGGGGAACGGCAAGATGGTTAGTTAGTTAGTTAGTTAACCTAACAAGTCGAATTTTAACACTCCAATATTTAGTAAGATTTCCAGAAACTTACATTTTACTCAATATTAACTTCTTAAAAATTATATAAACAAAATATTAAAGGATCACTGCGTTGGTTTGGTCACATGGGACGCATGGATGAAGAAAGAATGGTTAAGAAAGTATACGTTAATTATGTGAGTGGAGTACGAGTCGAGAAAGACCAAGGGTTTTCCTCGATCTTTCTCGACCGAATCATCTACATTTTAATGGTCGATCATGTTAGAAGGCAGAAGAATCGACGTGCGTGTATGACTCGCTGTATGTATGTGGAGGAATCTAGAGAGGTGTGTCAGGATAGAGTAATGTGGTGATCCATTCTCTCTGCCTACCCTTTCGGAGAAACGGCGTGATGGTTTGTTGTTGTTGTTCTTATTTAACTTCTAAATATGAAGGTGTTCATTGTTGGCTACCCAACAATACGAATATAATATAATATGATACAAAATATGATCAAAAATAACATACGAAGATTCACTAGCGTCTGAAGCGATGGCGTCCATGTTGAACTGTTGTGTGTGAACGTGGAAATGTATACTTTCGCACTTATTCCAACAAGGACAAGACTTTACAGCATCCTTCTCATCATCACCATGTTCTTCCAGCTCCTCGTCTCCTTCTAAATCTTCATTCGTAAGACTTGGAGCAAAAATAATACCTGCGAAATAAAAATCGGTTGACTTGAATCTTAAAAAATACATTATACATTATTTGGTGTCTACCTAAGTTATTTGGATTACAATAATAATGATGGTGACTTTAAAGTGTCGACTAAATTAATAAATTTGGTAAACATTAGATTCTTTAGACACATGTGTGATAAAACGATGTATGATAGAATTTAAAATGCTGATATCAGAAAGGAATTTAGAGCGGAAGAAAGTATTATGAACAAAATCATGAAAGGATCACTGCGATGGTTTGGACATATGGAACGCATGGATGAGAATAATATATGGTTAAAAAAGGTATACGTTAACGATAGAAATGGATTACGGAGTCGGATAAATCGACTTTTATTCCTTTATACGAATTTATTCCTATTATACACAAATGAGACATAACAAATGTAAAACACTTAGGCGACTCATTTGGACAGAAAACGGTGTAACTAAAATAAGATAACGATATGATACTAAAAGATAATATATTATACGGGTATATCAGAAGGATCCCAAATAAATCGTCGTCAGTGAGGCAGTACTCTTTCCAGAATTTGTAATATATTGTTTATTAACACCGTCTCACTGACACTAAAAATGTCCAAATCCGAGACGATTAGATACAACGTCCGAATTGCTCTTCCTACTGGCATCATTTGCTCCAGAAATGGGTTCTCAATATAGATGATGTATGAATGTCGAGGAAGCGAGAGAAAGCTTGATGTCAGGAAAGAACACTGTGACGGTCCATTATTTCTGGCTACCCTTCCTGGAAGACGGCGCAATGTGTTAAATACATTGTTTTTAAATAGTATTTATTGTTTATTTAACAATTATGTAAAACTCCATATTAAATCATTGATACGAATGGAAACGTCTGTTTTCTAGAAGATTTATTATAATTTATGAGAATCATATAAAATATTTGGCCTTACTAAGGCATTATCAAATGTCACATTTGATAATGCCTAAGAAAGGCGATAAACCTGTATAATGTAATAAAAATCCTAGAAAATTGACGTTTTCAAAAGTAACTAACTAACTAACCATCACGCCGTCTCTTCGAAGGGGTAGGCAGAAAGAATGGACTGCCACACTTTTCTTTCCTGACATATTTCTCTCGCTTCCTCAACATTCATACATCGTGTCATGCACGCACGTCAATTTCTCTGACTCCTCACATGGCCGACATTCAATATTTTATTTATTTGATCGTGCCACGTTTTCCTCGGTCTTCCTCTATTTCTGGTTCAATTTACATCATTAACATATTTTCAAAAGTATTATTGTTTAAATAGGTTATTTATAATAAACTAATTTTAATGGCTACACAAATGGTGGAATATTGGTAGTTAAGTTAGTTTTAAATACATACTATAGTGATCGTTGAGACAGAGAAGATCCGCTATACCACAGACCTGGACATCTTCAACCGGTGTATTGTAGGGGGCGCAGCCGCAGAGGGCGAGGGATGCGTTCACCCTGCACTCTGACACACACGAAGCCTTGCTATACTCCTTGAAGTAACTCAGGGTCATATCCTTGTCCTGGATGCATTTTCGACTGATGGCATAAATTATTACATTTTAATATTATCATAAAGTGTTAACAACCATGGCAAAGAAACGTAGTCTGATGATGTCATAGATCCAAATGAAATAATTAAATAATTTGTAACACCTGTGTACTTTGTTTATACACCACCTTATTTTGTTTTATTGAACCGGTTCGCTCCCGTCTGAGTTTCGTAAGGGTAACAAAAACACATTGTTTTAGTTTACCTAACGAAGATTTGATTGAAGCGAAACCGGTTAGTTTTATAAATCAAAATAAAATGTTGTTAAAAAGGTACACAAGTGATATAAATTTAGATAATCTATTGATTTTACTGGAATCTCTTGATAGAAGTTCATTTTAAACAATATTTAAATAAAATGACGTTTTCTAAATAACTACTTCTATTTTCGTCATTTTTTCGGCGACAAACGATTTCGCCAGGATAGCTGGCATCGACAGACTGGTGACACTCTTATAAACTTGCTCCCTTATGTACATACAATTCAGGGTAATAAATTATTTATAAGACACTACAACTTAAGTGTTTAACACGAAATTACAAAATAAAATAAATTTTACCATTTTACATTTGAAACTAGCTTTTTTTTAGTTTTTATAAATCTAAAATAGTTTTATTGTATTTCCATGAGTCGATCACTCACTATGGGACAAAAGAGATAAGAATATGTATAAAAACACATACCTAAAATCTAAATGATTTAACAAGATTTACATTAAATGATTGGATCATCTTTTTATCAATATGTACATAAAAAATACAACATTTTATGGGATTAAAAAGGTGTTATGAACATAAATTCGATTTAATTAAATGTAAATACCATATCAATTTTGCCATTTTTTTACCATATCACAAATGCAGAAGGTATGAAATATAAAAATTCAAAATCGAATAGATGTTTTGTTGCAATTGTTAAAATATTCGTTCACTCTTAAATAACAGTGTATTGTAAATCTAAAAGAAAAATAATGGTACATTTTCTCCAAATGGGTTGGCAGAGAGGGTTGAATGCTCTTTATAAATTGACAATCCTTAATGTAAGAAAAAATAATAGCTCAAGGTCATGAAGAAGACACAGGGTCGTCTCTAGGGTTGAAGCCATGATCGTTTTCTCCCCTGACGACCATCTAATCATTCACTCATTAGTTAGCTTGATGATAATTTTAATGAAAACGTCTGTTTAATAGATGTTTTATTGTATTTTTTGGTAATGACATATTTTACCATAGCAAGACCCAATCAAATAAAGCATTATGCCTTTGCAAAACATGTCATCAAAATGAAATGTCGTAAAACTTCTAAAAAAAAAACAAAGTCTTCAATCATTTCTCTTTTTCTTTTATATATATAATACCTTGTATATACAACACTTGCATTTAAAAAATTAACATTACATATAATAATAACATCTGTCAGATCATGTAAACAATTTTATAATATTTTAAATATGTATCTTCATAATATGTATCACTGAAGAAGGACTGATTTTCCGAAAAAAAAATTTTTTTGTAAGTGTTGTATATACAAAGTATATAAAAAAAGAAAAAGAAAAATAAAGCATATACAACACAAAGTACGGCGAATATAGAAGAAAACATAAGAAAGTCTTCAATCAATTTTATGATTACATTGTCAATTTTTTTTTGGTATTGCTTTATACATTTTGTGATTTCTGAAGAACACTTGAATCCACCATTTTTTTCAATCGAATGAAACATATAATTAATCAGTGCGCAAAGAGCTTCGAGCATTTGTAACGCTGGCAACGCCCTAGAGTGGTTAACGGAAGCAAGAGAACCCCGTAGCCGAGTATGAAATCACTATTAGGGGTAGGTTGCTAACGGCGCGCCCCGTTGGGAGTCTCATTCACCCTCGTTTATACACCCTGCTTACACAATACTCTCGCGAAAGCCCTTGAAGTGAACTTGTTATGAAAATGGCTCTATAAAAATTGTTATTATCATACAACTTTATTTCCCCACTTATTGTTACTCTAAAATATCATTAATCTTAAAAAATATACAATGGGTGTGCCATCGTTGAATATTTATTGGAACTATTTATAGCAGGCAAGACACTGAGAGATCGCGTGAGGAACTCCAGAATAAGAGAGATATGTGAGGTTGAGGATATTATAAGATGGAGCAGACACCGAAAAGGGGACTGGTACGGTCATTTTCAAAGAATGGACACCACCAGACTCCCCTAAATTACATTGCATAATCAGCCTCATTGGACTCGTCCTAGTGGAAGACCTCATAAAAGATGTAAGGACAGCTGGGAATCTACCTCTCATGAGGAGCAACACTCTGGAGAACAGACCACATAGGTCTACAACAAGGAAGAAGAAGAAGAAGATTTTTTATATTTATTTTTATTGAAAATACCCAATTGGGTAAAACGTTGCTTACATCTTACATAACATTATATTAATTTTCAGATATATTTAAAACTAGGTAAACATTTTAGGTAATTTTAAAGTCCATTGTATAATATTTTTGATTGTCCTGTCTTTGTTCATGCATTCAATAAGTGATAAACGAGTATGTTACAATTTCTGGCCTAGTGTCTGTGTATGTCTTAGTTTTGATTAGTTTATAGCTACTGTCTATTGTCTCTTCCGTTATGTTGTCTTTAAAATCTGTTTTTATTTCATTTTGTTGTGTTTGAAGTCTAGCAGTAATTTAGGTTTCGTGTCTCGCAAAAATGAATTGTTGAAATTTGCAAATGTATGAAATTTCTCAGCAAGAGATTATTTATTATTAAAAGTGAACAGTAATAGTCAATTTACAATACCTCTCCATTGGTAATTTGAGCACATCCTTTGAATGCCAGAAGAGTGTGGAGATGACCTCAACCATCGAACTCTGCGAGGAGTGCGTCTTCAGCACAGTCAGGCCATCGTCATCCGGAGACCAGGGCAGCTCGAGAGGGTTATGGACGAGAACTTTGAGGGTCGGGGTTTGTCTCAGAATAAGTGTAAGTCCGAAGTCTGGTCCAACGTGCCACGTGGCGCCCGGAGCAATTCTATTGACAGGTTTGGGCCTTGGTAAAAAATACATCATTTAATTTTTATTTAATCAACTAAGGTATTGATCATACCTAGACTATTTTTTCTTCCAGCAAAAGCAATATTTGATTTTTTTCTAAGGATTAATTGTATCTCAATAGAGACGAAGATTAAAATTGTTTTCTGGGAACAGAATATGGTGGCCGAGGCGCTTACAGGACTTATGACCTGTCATTGCTTGGGTTGAGCGATCGCTTTATGTTTAACAACATTCCCCATTTCGCACTTCTTATGACCACCACGTCTGCCAAATTTTTGGAAGATGTATATATGCTAGAATGCTGCGCTCATCTTCACATTTTTTTAAGTTCACTCTACACTAGCGTCATCTTTTTGATTGTAAATAAATTTAGCACTATTATCCTGATTATGAAATTATATACTCGTAAATATCGTCTCTCAAATATATAAATATAGATAATGTGAGACATGTCTATCCAGTAACTACGTATATATTCGAGATTAGTTTATTGTTGAGCTTCTAATAACTTGTATATAACACGTTATAGTAAAAAAATAAGAGTAATTATTACCAATGAAAACGACTCTTATGTAATAAAAATATGAAATCTTGAGTTTTTTTATAACTCTTCTATTAATACTAGCTTATAAAGGTTACTTTGAAAATAGAATAACCAGCGAGTAATGTATTGTACAATATTTACAAAGATTTTGATTGTTCGTTGGATATTTATTGCGTTTTTTGTGTATCTAAAATTATACTTCTTTATTGTTCAAGGCATTTAAAAATACTTCGGAAAAGGGGTGACTTTGTTTTATACATTTTGGAACAACCTATATTATTCAGTGGTGTACAGTACGACCTTAGTTATATAAGCAATTATAAATAGATATCAAAGGCGGTTGGTGGTATTTTTATAACAATATAAAAATATCTAAAAAAAGTTTTACGTTACATAGAACCCGCTGTCCATTGATGATGTATTTTCGTGATTCTGTGATGTTATATTAATCCAATGTGAGAATAAATGTGTACTACTAATCACATACTAACTTCCAGATATTTAATGGAAAAAAATTTAAATGTTGAAAAAAAATATATCGATTGAAATAAACCATTATTTAATAAACTTAAGGAGATGCTGTTGAATTTCATAATCAGTAATTCAGGAAAGAATGCATTGTTTTCATACTAAATAATATAATGATTATTTTTCGAGACATGATTCATAGACACAATAGTTTACCATTATCATCGGCAGAAAGACAAACCATTTTTTTATAATAAATTATGCATTATGCCTCTTTATAAAGGATTATCTTAATTGGGAGGTATTAAAACCATGCATAGGATGTGTTTTTAGACATTTGGTTTTTAAACTGACAACATTGTTTTTACAGACTGTCAATTTGATTTTGAAAATCATGGTTCGGTTCGCCAAACTTATCGGGCACTACGTCAATTTTATGGTCGACATAATCGTCCATTCGAGCAAGTTATTCGGAAGACCATGGATCGTTTTCTCAGATAGACTCCGTAGTGACCGCCATTTCGTGACGATTTTTTTTATCGAGTTTAGAGCAGTCGGATTATTGGCGTAAACTCTTTAGTTGAGATAACCCCACAGGAAAATGTCCATAGGGGTTAAATCAGGGAAATTTTGCGAACTTGTGGCAGAGGCGTATTTGACGTGTGTAATATTGCTCTGTCCTGCTGCAACCATATTCTTTGGAAGCCAGGAAAGTTTTGCACTTCAGGCACCAAAAAGTCGTCTAACATCTCCACATAACGCTCTGAATTCACACACAAGCTTTCTTTTGAGACATCTTGTATTAACCGCCACTGTGTTTTGCCTACCTTATTCTGTAGACGTTAAAAGTACAGCAGTATCCATAGCCGCTGAGGGAAGGTTGAAATAACTTTTCGCATGGAAGTACGGCGCCCTCCCAGCGACACCGCATTAATATTTCACGGCAGGGTGAGCTCAGCGCCCTCATGGCGTCACGGGGCTGGAAATGGATCGACTCTGAAACCAGTCTCACGGAACAGGAAAGGGATTCTAGATAGCGGCGTCACTTGATCTACTACGGGCCATTAATAACGAAAGAAAATTCTGGCGACACGTTAGTTTTCAGATCTGATTTTAATGGTTGCATTATTTTCAGATTTCAAAGACTCTTTCGGATTTCATAATAATAAATGAGAAATAGGAGAGAACCTTTGATGAAATGAAATGTTTAATGCAAATAATTATTATAAATTATTGATACATAAACAATTAATTTTGTGGATTCATTGTATCGCAATAGAGACGAATGTGCAAATTGGAAATAGAATATGGTGGTCGAGGCGTTTACAGGACTTATGACATTGGTTGGGTTAAGCGCACGCTTTATGTAATACAACATTCCCCATTTCACCCTTCTTACGACCACCACGTCTGACAAATTTTTGGAAGATGTATATATGCTACAATGTAGGAGAACACTTCACATTTTTAAGTTCAATCTAAACTAGCGCCATCTATTAAGATTGAATTGAAGACGCCATATATCTAGTAAAAAGGGCGGAATGGGAATGTTGTATTACATAAAGCGTGCGCTTAACCCAACAAATGACAGGTCATAAGTCCTGTAAACGCCTCAATAATCAATTATATACAATTAATCCTTAAAATGATAACCCGCAATGGGTAAAATCCAGTATTCGTCTACATTCAAAATGTTGAATTAATTTTGTTATTTGAAATTTCTTGATAGAAGTTCATTTTAAATATTTTTTTGTAAACATCTTTTTAAAACGTATATTTAGTTAAAATCCACTAATGTTTGTGTCTTCGACCGGTTTAGCCAACTTGCTACCATCTTCTGGAGACATGAAGATGGATTTAGTATTGGTAGTCATAGCTGTTACCGCTCTGCAATGTTTTCCTTGCTCTTATAATTTTTTTGTAGATAAGATTTGATTTGGTATTACAAAAAGTTTGTTTTTTGCCTATGTAAAATTCTTAGTTCAACCCTGGCTTAGGACCGATGTCTTTTAATTATTCACTGGATGGCGTTTTGGGACTTTAGAATTCTGGTATTTTTAATTCAAAGGAAATGAATTTGGTCATGAGTCCAACCCAGAGCTTTATATGAAATGAAATGGAAACATGAAGAAATGAATTCTTTCTATTGTATGTAATTTCAATTAAATAGTAAATGATGAGCTCAGTTGGTCACCTAGAATCCTGGAGTAGAGGCCTTGGAAAAACAGGAGAGCAATAGAAATACCAATAAAAGGTGGACGGATGATGTTATCCAACTAAGGTGGCAACAGATAGCCCAAGATAAAAAATATTAGAAGAGTTTAGAAGAGGTCATACGGGCTTAAGCTTTAGGTTAAATATTCATTCAAATCAAATCAGTTTATTTTCTCAATAAAAATTAAAGTTTAATGCATCTATTGAGAACTGGTAAAATATTATACATAATATCAGCAACACATGAGAGATGGTTCGACTTTAGGAAGACAAGATACTCTAAAAAGCAGTGGTTCCCAAAGTGGTCTATATCGACCCTCAGGGGTCGATTTCGACTTGCAAGGGGTCTACGACAATTGGAAAAAAATTTAAAGGTTCATGAGATGTAAATGGGGGTCTACGCAGTGGCGGTACTACGATACTACTGGGAACATTTTTGGAAGGTGATTTAGTGGGTTGTTGGTTTATGCGGGGGCATGATTACTTAGATTTGGGGGTTTTGATTCAAAGTTTCTTACTCAACTGGGCTTCTATGGAAGAACCGCCACTGGGTCTACGAGATGGTTCAACTAAGTTGAAGCCGAATATTAAAATTTTGATATCATAGCATCAAGCTCATCCCTCCTATTAAAACATTGATTTGTTTGTGTTTTTATTTTATGTAAAAATATTGGATTTGTATTTTGTTTCATTATAATTAATAATTTTCATAGTTTTTTTTTTACAAATTCATCTATAACTATTAAAATTTGAAGCTGACACAGACACAGCTGTCGCGACAATCTCAATAAGTGTGTAGTAAAAAAATGACACATAATAACAGTGTTGTAAGTTTAACATTTAATAATGTTCAAGTATCATAGTGTTTCGGCCAAAACAATTAGATTAGGATGATTAGGATGATAAGATTAGACTCTAAAGCTGCTGTTCCGATTTTCACAAATGAGCAATAAAAATAAAATAAAAGGTCCACAACGTATTCTTGCAGGTTTTTGTCAGCTTAGCTCTGTGTCAGCTTCAAAAACTAATTTTATAGTTTTAGACGAATTTGTAAAAAAAAAAAAAACGATACTAGGAGAGCAGGGGATCTACACAAAATTGAAGAAATCGACAAGGGTCTGCGGGACAAATATGTTTGGAAACCTCTGCTCTAAAGTCAGGAGAATTCGTCTTCTGAACGCACTTTCACTAATATGAAAGACGTCGATCTCCGAAGCGATCATGTTCACAGGCATCACCAGAGACAGGTTGGTTCGGCATGTTGGGAGATAAAACAGTCTGTGCTGACGCTGTCGAAGATGATGGAATTATCAAAGAAACCCCTGATAAGTCTGAAGAAAGTGTGAACCCATCCCTTCTAATCTGTAGAATATTGGTACCCTGTATGCCCAAGAGGAATACAATTTAATTACTCATCATTTAACGCGATAACTTGATGATTTTTCAATATCTTGGAGCCGTTTGTTTATTTAAAATATCTGTTTGTTTATTTTAAAAATCAGCCGATTGGTTTCGCTTATGATTGAACTCTATCAAGGCCATATAAATACTCTACATATTAATAAACACATTTGAATTAGTTTTGAAAAATATTGTGTGTTCACAACAGTTTTTTCACTATTCACACATGTTTCGGACCGTATAGCGTAGCATTTTTACAATGAAGAAGGGCTTGTACGATCTGAAATATGCTTATGAAACACGTTGTAAAATATTAATTAACTATAGTAGAAAGTGATTTATCCGGACGTCAGTAAACCGGAACGTCAATTGTTCGGACAAGGAAATGTATATTTTTTTAAAATCTCTGATTATTTTTCCATTACTGTAGAGTAATGTGATTCTTTTAATGTACATGTACTACATACATAGGTACTTTATAACTGTTAATGAAAAAACTTTGTTTTTTGTATCACAATTGTATTTTATTTTACGACAGCTGTTTCATCAACCAATGTTGACATCATCAGGTGTTATAATAATATATCAAATTTTCTATTTGTAATCTATGTACTTCCTGTTATTGTTTACTGTTTTTAATTTATTATGTTTCATCGCATTTGACTGTATACTATGTGCAATTGTCCCTTCTAATTACTGTTTTATTATTATTATTTTATTATTATATTTTCCACCTTTAATATTTTCTCCTATAAATAGTAACTAACCGTTCTTTTAATTAAAATATTTAGGTACCTTACTCAATTCCAGCAAGAACTTCAAAATTATATCAAAGAAATTATTCAAATTGTCATAGGAACAAATACACATAAAGATTCGAAAAATCGCGAAAATTTGACATTTGATATATTTTTGTAACACCTGATGATGTCAACATTGGTTGATGAAACAGCTGTCGTGTAAAATAAAATACAATTGTGATACAAAAAACAAAGTTTTTTCATTAACAGTTATAATTTTTTTTTAAGTATCATAGTATTTCGGCCAAAACAATAGACTACATACATACTTGTTTTTGCAGTAAAATTTGTAATTTTATAATCAATAAATGAGTAAATTATAAAAAAGCGATGTATAACATAAAATTGTATATAATACATACTGTGAGAAAGTTGGAAGCTAAAATTTTGTGTAAATTACGCTGATTTTTATCCAATGTCTCAATATTCCTGAAATCTTCGAAGCTTTTCTGTATGTCGAATAGGGATTCCTCGATCAGCGATGGCGTGAGACCATCAATATACTTCCTAAAATACTTTATGATTTAATATGACGGTAAATAAATGCATTTTAAATCTATTTGTTTTTTATAACTCTAAAACAAATAAAATTGTTCAATACTCACAATTTCTGTAAGAATTTATTGATTTGATTATGCGAGATTGCGTCATCACATACTGTTACAGCGGAGAAAGGCGATTTAGAAGATGGATAGTGAGAAGTGCGAAGTACGGATATGATCGGCATGGAACTATATTTACTCCACATGAGGTGTATAATCCAAAATGATACACAGAGTCCAATAATGGTGAAACTATACCACAAGACACTGAAAATAGAAATGAAATTATATATTTTTTTCGTTAAAAAAATAATTATAAACATTATTACCTAATGATTTGATTATATTATCTACTACTTACATAATATATCAATAGAAAACCACACGTAAACAATTACAAGTATGTCTAAGTTAAATATGCTCACGAAACCGGTCACGTGTTTAATAACTTATGAAAAGTTTTCTTATTTACACTATGATATTGTTGATAGATGAAGAAAAAATGATAAAAAAGGTGTTTTGTCATCTTCATTAAATAAATTTCATTTAAATAAATTAAAAGATTATGAATAATAGAGATAATACGTTTTAATATTATATGATAATTAATAGGTCGTTTAAACCCAATTATTTATTTTTTTACTATTATTTTGAATCTCGAGACATGTAGTAGGTAGATAATCTATTGCCATTTTATTGTCACGTGAATTCTACACCATACCATAGACAATGTGAGAATCACACTGCCATCACAGGGAATCGAACCCGGGACTTTATGATTGGCACTTCTAAGTGTGTAAGTTTTTTAAACGAGTATATATTTATAATTAAAGTCTGTAACATTAGCGTGAATGGTGAAAATGTGGAAAAAGTAGAGTTTGTATATTATGGTAGTATAGTATGTTTACAAAGGACGGACGATGGTAGGTAGTAAGGTTTGGACACGTGGAAATAATGAATGAAGACAGAATTAAAAAAAAGTATTTGTTAACGATGTAAATGGATCTAGAAATAGAGGAAGACCGAGGTAAACGTGGCACGATCCAATAAATTGAATGTTTACCACGTGAGGAGCCGGAGAAATCGACGTGCTTGCATGACAAGATGTAAAATATAATAAAAAAAAGACGAAGCGAGAAAAGCATGTCGGAAAGAAAAGTGAGGCAGTCCATTATTTCTGCCTACCTCTTCGAGGAGACGATTTGATCGTTAGTTAGTTAGTTATGAAAATATAACTTTGAACAGATGTACTATATAAATATACTACATTAATACATAGAAATATTTTTTTTAACTTACCTTAACTTTCTATGGTTCCGTTTCCTTGTGTATTTTAATCCATGGATGACCGTATTTTCTAAAAAATCGTACCAATATGAAGCCGCACTTTGGAATGTATTTTTGAATATGATAAACAAGCGGTTATTGCACAATTTCCTTGTTCGATTTTTTATGTTGGCTAAACTGTTACGTACCATGTTGATGTTTATTCCAAGCACATTGCCATAATGATCAATATCATACTCTGATTATTTGAATATTCTAGCATGTCATATGAAAAAAACGCAAGCACGCAGGGTTGGTATACATTTTTAATGTTACCAGAATGGTTAACGCGGAAATATTCAATTGAAGATTTTCCGCATAGAAATTCATCGCCCAGCAAAAGACATTTCCACCGATTCACTTGATATGGATACATATATCGCACGTTGAAAACAAAAGTGACACTATACAAAAATCTCAATTTTTCAGTACGGTCATTTAAAGTATTTGTGAGGTCATTAACTTGACTGTGAGTAGAAATATATCTAATGTTGTTGCTTTATATATTAGTTTAGATATTATTCTATCAGAATCTAGTTGATTTTAATTAGGTTAATAAGCAGGCAAAACTTTAAGTGACCGTACTGAAAAATTGAGATTTTTGTATAGTGTCACTTTGGTTTTCAACGTGCGATATAATAAAAAAAGTTGTCATCGCAAACAAAAACCTATCCAAAAAAGCTAGAATGGCAGTGCACAATGGTGTTCTTCTACCGACCCTTATGTATGGAAGCGAAGCATGGAACTGGCAAAAGAAGGATGAAAGTAGAATAAATGCAGTAGAAATGAGATCTTTTAGATGAATGTGTGGATACTCTGTGTATGATATAGTGTCGAATGAAAATATAAGAAGTGAATGCGGTGCGAATGATGATGTCATGAACAAAATAATGAAAGGATCATTAAGACGGTTTGGACACATGGAAAGAATGAATGAAGAAAGAATGGTAAAAAAATTATATGTTAATGATGTAAATGGAACCAGAAATAGAGGAAGACCGAATAAAACGTGGCACGATCAAATAAATCAAATATTGAATGTCGGCCATGTGATGAGTCAGAGAAATCGACGCGCGTGCATGACTCGATGTATGAATGTTGAGGAAGCGAGAGAAATATGTCAGGAAAGAAAAGTGTGAAAAATATAATTTTATTTACATTATAAAAATATATATTTATTGAAAACAAACATTAAAAAATGAAAGTATGTTGAATCAGTTCTTGTATATTATCACTTGAAATTTAAACGTTTTAAGTGATATCCTTTTGATCATTTATATCAATCTCACCATAAGTGATAGCCCTAGTGCTCGACTTCTACGAAAATTCCTTTTTCTATAAGATCGACCAACGTCAGAAGGTTCATTTTTCTTGCATAGATATTGTAGGTATAGATGTGGCTAGCCACACAAAAAAATGTTTAAATTCCTACTGGAATCATTTTTAATGCAAAGTGGCCTTACGGTATTGATGGTGCGCCTACGTAGCGGCCGCCAGTGGCCTTACGGCATTGAAGTGGTTAAACTGTTATATGTTAGTTGTAAGAGTTGTAAGAGTTAGAAAATGTTTATAAATGAATATATATAAAATAAAAATACAAGTTTTTATTTTTAATTCGCGGCGAAGAATTTCCTGCGAAGTATTTTCGAGCTTTTAATTGCTGGACATTAAATTATCCGCCTTGATCGTTGTACGTAATGTCTGTATAGATATAATGCTTTCAATTCAAACAAAAATGTTTGTAGTAGGTACACAAATAATAAAATGTACGTTTTTACGTTCATACGTGAATTGCCTTTCGTGAAACATGTAATGGGCTGTAGATAGCTATACTGAATATCTTTATTATATTATTAAATAAGCCTGTTCCGAAATGAGTTGAATATTATAATAATTGCGTATATTCATTTTAAAATCAAACAAAAGTGTAAAACATTAATCAACAAATAAAACCATCACGTCGTTTCCCCGCAGGGGTAGGCAGAGAGACCGCCACACTACTCTATCCTGGCACACCTCTCTAGCTTCCTCCACATTCATACAGCGAGTCATACACGCACGTCGGTTCTTCCGACTTCTAAGATGACCAAACTTTAAAATTTGATTAATTTGGTCATGCCATGTTTTCCTCAGTCTGCCTCGACTCCGTACTCCTGTACATCGTTAACGTATATAACGTCCATATGTCAGAACATGAATGATGTTGTTATGAACAAAATAATGAATGGATCATTAAGATGGTTAGGACATATAGAAAGAATGAATGAAAAAATAATGGTAAAAAAAGTATATGTTAACGATGTAAATGGAACCAGAAATAGAGGAAAACCGAGGAAAACGTGGCACGATCAAATAAATCAAATATTGAATGTCGGTCATGTGAGGAGTCAGAGAAATCGACGCGCGAGCATGACACGATGTATGAATGTTGAGGAAGCGAGAGAAATATGTCAGGAAAAGTGTGGCAATCCATTCTTTCTGCCTACCCCTTCACAGAGACGGCGTGATGGCTAGTTAGTTAGTTAGTTTATATTTTACCCGTTCTCGATAGATGCCTTATACTTTATTTTGCGTTTGAAATATCTTTGAGAAATAAAATAATTTCATTTGATTTGATGATCTAATTTTCATACTATTACCTAAGCGTTTTTCAGAGAATATGAAAACATATTTTTATATTCTGGATAAGATTTTTTTGTCGCTGTTATTTGATCGCCTGACATTTCTTAAGCAGTGTGTTTTGTTATGAAAATGACATCATATTTTACAAACATCTTCGATCTGTTATAAACAAAACGATTTAATCATGCGAGGACAAATTCAAATCAATTACATCTATAAGTATTTTCGAGCTAGCGGTTACTTAGACAACATTAAAAGTCAAAGAATCGGGCGATTTTCTAATCAATTCAATATTGTTTTCCGCGCGATGCTTTGTTTTCTGACTTGTTTGATCTTTTGACAGAATGCCATATTTATTTTGATTCTGTTTTACCGATGTGTTTTTTTTGTATTGTGCTATAGGGGAATTGTGCTTAAGATGACATAGTGCCACTGCAATAATCTTCTGTAGTCGTCCGTTTGTATTGTTTGGATGAAGTGTGGAATATTTTCATTTAAAATATTATTTTGGTTAATGTGGCGAAGTGTAGTGTCAAGTATGTTTTTAACTGTGTTTGACTACTTTAATAAGAAGTGTGTTTATTGTGGCTTATGTATACTCAGCCTCAAATCATCAGCCCTTAGTCGTTCAGTGCTGAACGTTGACCTCCCTTCCCGACCTCCACAAGTCTCTATCTCTCGCCGCTCTATGCCATTGACCTCCTGCCACTCTCTTGATGTCATCAGATCATCTGACTTGTGGTCTGCCAGGATTTCTATGGTCGGTTCTTGGTCGTAACTCCAAGGTGCGTCTTGTTCACCGATCATCTGTTGTCCTCGCTACATGGCCGGCCCAATTCCACTATATTCATCATTCATTTCTCGGCGCTACATCCCGGTGTGGGACTTGGCCTCATCCACAACGGTCCTCCACTGACTTCTGTCTCTGACCATCTCTCTCCATTCGCCAGCTCGTTCCATTTTCTCCCAATCTTGTTCCGCGCAATCTACCCATCTTTTCCTCGGTCTGCCTCTTGGTCTCTTTTCCCGAGGCACCCATCTGGATATAATTTGTGGTGTTCTACCCTTTGGCATTCTTTCTACATTGGCAGCCCCCGTAGGCGTTGAGACTTACAGAATCTCATTACAGTTTCCTGGTTAATTAGTTCTTCAAGTTCAAGGTTTCTTTTAATTCTATAAGTCCCATCCTCCAGCGAGGGTCCAAATTTTTTTCTCAATAATTCCACTATATTAAAGTCATAATAAATGTAACCTTAAATATTATAGTCGTAAAATGTATAAATAATTTTATTCCCTGTCTGGTAAGATGATATAGCAACTGTCGGTTTAAAATGTATCGCCATATCCTGAAGTACTGTACAAGTAAGAATATTTTAAAATCGTGTTTTATTCTCATTTTGGTGTAAGCAAAGCATACTATCTTTATACTCGTATATCATAGGATGACTTAGATAACGAACCTTTTGAAGGTTTTAGTCAAGACGCTGATGATGTTGATGACTCCGATGCTGTGTGAATTTATTATAATGAACTTTGTAGCAAATCGAAAGTAGGAGTGCATTGAATATGATGCCAATTATGTGATTAAAAGTGACATACTCTGTGTGCTGACATTGCCCCAAGAAGTAAGAAGTTCAAATATAAATTATGCACCGAAAATTAATAATATTGTAGTAAAATTAACAGCATGTCAAATAAGACAAACCTATGTCATCTTACCAACATGAAAGTTTGTTTTTTTGTTTATTTTATTTTATTTATTATTCTAACTACAGCGTTAAGATTTGATTTTGTGTTGCTTAAATATACGGTTTAAATTTGTAGCTTTAGATTTAATTCTTATTGAAGACCTTCGTTTCGAGTGATAAGTGCTTTGACTGCCGCGCCGAAGGTCCCGGGTTCGATTCTCGGCGATGCCAGTGTGATTGTCACACTTTTTATTCTGGTGTAGAAGTCACGTGACAATAAAATGGCGATAGATTAGCTACCTATCACATATCACGAGAATCAATAAGATAGCTATACACTTTACATTGATTTGGCTTGTGCTGTAATGATGTAAAGAGCGATTCAAATTAATAATTATTATTATTATTATTATATATTTTTTTTATATTTGCCTCAGAACAAAAAGTATGTTATCTTGAGCACAATTCCCCTAGTGATCATGAAAACTCGCTTAACAATAAATATCTTTCCAATCATAAAAGCTTCGGGTAAAAATAACCCTATGGAAAGTGGGACTTGGGCAAGTTATTGGGGATATGCCAACGAACAGTTTCAACATGTTTTTCAACGACGAATACGAGATAGCGCGGGATTATTTAGTCTATAAACTTTTCCACGTCGATTCTACGCGCTGATCTTGGCGCCGTGATGTAGGAATAGTCCGAGTGTTAGCAGTATGGACTATTGTGGTGACAACAACTGCTCGTGGCACCTCAGGATGCCAGTGGACGCGATGGCCGTTCTGCACTGGAACTACAGAGGCTTCAAAGAGTTCCCGGAAGAAATAATGAAGAGCCGAAGTGACATCATTACAGACGTGTATCTAAAGGAAAACTCCATCACGGAGTTTCCTCGGGATTTGTGGCAGTTTACGTGTTTGAAAAACTTATATCTGAGCGGAAATGACATAAAAGTTTTGCCAAAAGAAATCGGACTGTTGGTATCACTGAAATCGCTGGATTTGAGAGGGAACTTATTGGAGTTAATACCTGAAGAAATTTCGCATCTGGAAAATTTGAAATGTTTAATTTTGGACGACAATTCCATCACGCACCTTCCACTTAGTTTGAATAAACTGAAGAAAATGAGATATCTCTCGATCTGTGGTAATGTATTTTCATTTTTATTTTATTTTATAGACATACGATAATTATAATGTTTTCCCGTGTATACAATACTCATTATGGGACAACATGACAATTCACTTATTTAATATTTACATACAAATATACAACAATCGTAAACCATTCAGGAAATAACAAAACACAGACTTGGAAACAAAAGAAATAGTATAAATGAAAACGTTTGTTTTCTATGAGTTTTATTAAAGTTTTTATGGAATTTCGTGTTTCGCCCTTCTTAGGAATTATCAAATGTAGTCCACATTTTATGATGGCTTAGAAGTGCGAAACATGTCATTCCATATAAAAATTAACAAAACTCCTAGAAGACAAACGCTTTTTTAAAATTATTTATATTAAATTATTTTATATGGAGTTTTACATCATTGTTCAAGAAACAATAAAATATATAAAATAAAATATCTTACAGAATTTACAAAATTTTGTTTAACTGTTTTTATTTTTATTCATTTATTTTTGAAATGCATAATTTAAATATTTTGTTATTCAATGAAAAATAAAATTCCACACAAAGAGAATATATTTGCGATAGGTAATTAATAAAAATATTTTATTTTATTTATTTTACAGTTTAGAAGTCTTGTAGGCACAAATTTTATAATTTTATATGCAGTTTTACATCATTGTTCAAGAAACAATAAAAATATAACATAAAATATCTAAAAGAATTTACAAAATTTAGTTTAACGTTTTTTTTTTATTTTTATCCATTTATTTTAAAAATGTATTCATTAAATATTTTGTTATTAAATGAAAATTAAAATCCCCTACAAAGAGAATCTATTTGCATAATTAATAAAAATATATATTTTTTATTTTACAGTTTAGTGGTCTTATTGGCACAAAACGTTCTTATTTAATCATTTCATTTTACGTGATAAAAAAATAATTACTTTTGTAAATATCTCTAATATCTTTTGTTTTTAAAGTAAATAATTTATCCTACAAACAACATAAATATCATTCGACATTCTTCAATTAATAAACTATTGATTGTTTATTAAACTATTTTAACACGTTCTATGGAAATTAATAATAATAGTTTAATTTATTTTGATTACATATTTTTATATTTTATTAAAACAAAAACATTTACATAATGAAATAATGTAATTAAATCATTTGTAGTTTATTATTTTGTTTCTTTGCGTCATTATACGTTATTAAATTTCGAATAATTATTCATTTGTAACCTCGAAAACTTTAATTGAGGTATTGCCATCTATGAATTATAAATAGAAGCTTATTGGCAGCCATCGTGGTTCAGGAAATGCACAACAGATGCCATTATACAAGTGCCTAACGTAAACCACTCCTGCTGAAAATCTTCTATAATTTTCAACCCCAAATAAATGTGTCAGCTGCTGTCAGTTCTGTCATAATATAAATATCCTGTGTTTAGTTTGAAAACAATTTACACGTTTGCAATAAAACTGTTCATTTGAACGTGTATATTTCTTTGGACCGGTCTACTGGTAAAAAACCTTATCACTATTCTATTCTATGTAATAATTTCGCATTGTTGATATATTGCGTTGCATGAATGAAACGTTAAAAATCTGAAAGATTTATACGAACAAAAAATCATTTAAATAGTCTTTCCCTTTTATGCTTTATTTGAAATTTGATTTAAATATGTTTTCAGAGTAATAACTCAATTGTTTTTTTTTTTAAGAATTTTTTGTGACGTATTTTTTTTCGCAATAACCATACAGTTATATGTGTATTTGTTTTTACTTCATTTTTATTCTTAAAATATCAAATTACACATTAAATCAAACATAGTTTTAAATACAATAATTTTGAATAGCTGTAAAGTTTGTATTTTTCACAAACTGTTTTATTTTTGTATTTATATCTGTTCTTTATTGATACACCCTTGATGTTGCTGTGCTGCATACTTTACTATATGTGTCTTAATGGCAGGTGTCCAAATGTTGTCAGTACCTTGAACCTCATGGATGATATATATTTCTTGATTAGCAATGTATGTATAATTAAATATTATTTTATCTTACATAAGCATTTGTTATTATTATTCTTTTCGTAATAATTTAAGTGTTTTAAATTTTATTAGTATTGTATAACATACACATCAATTGATGTAATTAATTGACTCAACTAAATTTTGAAATATTGTTTTTTACATAAGTTATTTATTGCTGAAGAGCCGAATTCATAACATTGCAAACAAATCTAAACTTGAATAATATTTGGGTTTAACTGGTATGCTTTTATATAATTTTAGAATAATTAATACGAATGAAAACATGAGTTTCATAGAAGTTTTATTATATTTTATGGGAATGACATGTTTCGCCCTTTTAAGGCATTATCAAATGTCCTTAGAAGGGCGAAACATGTCATTATCATAAAATATAATAAAACTTCTAGAAAACTGACGTTTTCATTCGTATTGATTATTTAAGATGGAGTTTTACAACATTGTTCAAGAAACAATAAATAATTTTAGAAGTTTTATGGCATTAATGTAAATATCAAATTTATTTAATTTTTACAAGGGCTGTGTTTCATTGAAAGTAAACTAGGAATTAAAATAATTGTAACTCATATTAAATTATTCTAAATTTATGTGCAAGTGTATATAATTGAATGAAAGTATGAATACCATAGTATGAATAATATGAAACCTCTGTCCCATTTACTTGGGGTCGGCTCTTCTTGTATGACATCTCCAGGACTGTCTATCCTAGATGGCATTTGGTGGGATCCTGTCTCTTTTGATAAGTCTTATCCACATCTACTTGAGCCTACACATCCTCTCGGGTCACTGCTCCGTCTCCATCACCCTCTGACATGTTGGCATATGTTGGCATCATTCAGTGACATGTTGGCATCATTCAGTTGGCATACTTATGTATTCCATTCATATGTTTTTTGGGATTTTGGGAAAATCAGTGTAATTTGTCTTTCTGGACCGACGTCCAGACCGATCGTTGCTGTCTCCATCTTTAGGGTGTTTATAAATGTGTGATGGGTAAAGTATGCCTAACTCCTTCTATGCTGTGCCATGTCACCGGGAAGTTACATAGTTTTACCCAAGAACACAAAAAACATATTGCCACCAACCAATTCACTTGGTGTATTAGCTTTGCCAACTTTTTGATATAAACTGTTATAATATCAGGATAATTTATGCTGTAAAGACATGCCTCCGCAATAGTCTCGGTGCAGTGAAGGTGCAGTGAAAATAAGAACTGATTGAAATAAAATATAGGGACACAATTTCAACATGTCATCTTAGTTTGTTATTAAGTATTAAAATTTTATTCTAGATAATCAGCTGAAATGGCTCCCACAGCAGCCTGTATCCAACTACTACGCTGCGGAGTTCAGGTTCTGGAGGAACCGGCCGCTGCAGCATGCACCCTTCTCCCTCTGGTTGCATATGTTGCGAGACCAGCCCGTTAGAGCCCCCAACATTGGGTAGGTTTTTCGACATACATTTCTTTAAATTACTTGTATTTGAATATTTCAAATAAATTTATTTGTGTTCATCAATTTACAAATATAATATAACTTCAATGTTTATTATTATTCTTATGATGTTTGATATCTTATTCCTTCCCCAATTTCTAATAAATTGCTTTTAATTTTCATATAAACCTGAAAAGTTTATTTAACGGTAGAATGATTGTTTCAACTTATTGAACGCTAAGGCATTAACACTGTGGAATTCCATAGTAATATTCTTAGGAAATTGAAAATAACTTTGTTTAATCCACTACAAAGTTAAGCCACACTCAAATGCTCCATTTTAGACTCACTTGAGAATATATTGTAGAATTTTTGTAGGATTTAAATTAGTGTGCGCGGGAGATGCCTATTGGTGGCGATGAGGTTCGCAACCCATCACACCGCGTCTCCCGCGGGGCGAAAAGAGAAGGATGGAGTGCCGCATCAGTAAAAGTGTGACAGTCCATTCTCTTCTGCCTACACTTTCGGGGAGACGGCGTGATGGTAAGTTAGTTAGTTAGTTAATCCACTAATTATTAAAAAAACACGACATGTTTCTGAGGACAACTCCATCTTTAGGTGTAAAAATATAATAAAAACTAAACAAACCAATGACAGGTCATAAGTCCTGTAAGCGCCTCGGCAACCACATTCTGTTCCCAGAAAACAATTTACACCTTCGTCTCTATTGAGATACAATTAATCCTTATAAACAAAGAAAGACTAATATAAAAACGAATTTAAAATTCAATACAATAATTCAAGAATAATAAATAATAATAATAATTCCTGAAGATGGAGGTATCCTCCGAAACATGTCGTGTTTTTTAATTTTTTTTTTAATAATTAGTGGATTAAACAAAGTTATTTTCAATTTTATAAAATGATTGTTTCATTCCTATTTTAAAATATACTAATGAAATTGATACTTTCTGTTAACGTTAACTTTTTATTGATATTGTAAATGTGTTGAAAGAAATTTGATGTGTTTTTCAGATGTTTTGGATACCCATACAAGTATAAACAAAATATGCTCAACAAAATACTGGTGTTGAATAATTTTGTGATTCCCGATACGGAAATCGCATTGCCAGACCAATTTGAGGATATTCAGAAATATCCTAACCTCACTCCTCCTACATTGTTCGAACTGGGCTTGAGAAAGTGTTACACTCTCGTCAATAACGTGGCCGAAGACATTTTGAACAATAACCTCGGGCCCATTGAGCCCCACAGACTGCAGAAGATGGCCGAGGATGTCTTGAAGCTGAGAGAGTTGGATGATAATAATAATGTTATTAAGAATGTGTTTGGTGAAATATTACCCTTGTGTCTGAAGGAGGAAATAGCCAATGGACCAACAGCAGTTTGCGAGTATTACAGTTGTAAATCTCCAATCTTTCATAGCACCATATTGGATGTAACAAGTCGGTGAGTTGTCCTCTTGCCTATATATTTTAAATTCTAATGTATCATTAATGGCATGTTTTTAAGATGACATTTAAGGCAGAAACATACTATTAACACGCAACGCGACGCAACGTGTCGACACCCGATGTACACCGTGCACATTACCAACACGCGACACCACGGCGTATTAGCAATTTCTGAGTACAGTTAGCTGACAGCAGTGAAAGTGTATGGTTGTGTGCTATGGATTTAATAAATAACGAGTCAGATGAAGACTTTGAAGAAGATTTTATGCAAATTTTGGGTACATACATGATACTCAAAAGACTCAAGAAAAAGAGAATAATTAGGCGTTACTGGGTACATGAAATAAATCAAAAGCGAAGTACGTGTGGTGAATATCATACTCTGTATCCAGACTTACTTCAAGATAATGAAAGATTTCACATGTATTTTCGGGTTACTAAAACACAAGTTGAAGAAATACACGAATTTATTCAAAGAAATCATTTGTGTGTATTCATTTGCTCGGCAATTTCTTCCCATGCATTATTTCTCACAGTATGATCCCTGTATATAGCTAAACTTGTGTTATATAAAACAGGATATCATTTAACCAACTCAATCAATTGTTCGTCGGACATTTTGCTAAATAAATGCAAAAATATTCATATATTAAATTTGTATGCGTGTACCCTCTGCAAAAGTACTCGAACGACTGACGCGTGGGGTCGGGTGTTGTCTAGAAACAAACGGCATGCATCGCGTCGGGTGGCGTGTTTACTCCCACCATCGGCAACACGCCGATCTAGCTCGTCTGGATCGGGTGGCGTATGCGCGCATGGCGTCGCGTCGGGTGTTCGTAGTGTGATTCTATTCATAGAAAACAATACAATTTGATTCGACTCAACATGCATCACGTTTCATCGGGTGGCGTCGCGTGTTAATAGTATGTTTCTGCCTTTAATGATTGAAATGGAATATTTATCATTGATTGATGTGGCATTTAGGTTCTAGCTAACTAGTTTAAATGTTGCATTATAACAGTAATTGATTATTTTAGTTATGCCAAGTCTTCCTCGACGTTTGTTCGATCACATTTCTTGTATACAACTTTTCTATCATTCTCATCTTAGTGATTCTTTCTTATCATACTGAGGTGAACTATCTTCATTACATTTCTTTCTTATTTCTTTGTTGTAATGTTAGAATGTATCTTTTTCATAATTGTTTTTAGCAATTGCATTTCTACAGCGTTTTTCCCTTTTTACATTCTTTCTTTTGACAGTTCCATCAAAGGGTTGGCGTTAGAACTCGTTTATGTTCCACTATCTATGTAATATTATTAGTATTATGCTATATTCTTCTTTTTTAATCGTATACATTCACCCCTGAACATAGACTCCTTCCATTTGTTTCTATGTTGTTATTTCCTGGGCTATCTGCATTAACATTTTTCCAGGGTCTTGGTGAATATCATCCCTCCACCTCGTCTGTGGTTTCCCGATACTTCTTCTGTGTTGTCTTGATTTACTCTGTAGTATATGTATCAAACTAATGCCTTTGTCCATTTAGTTTAATCTCTGGTATATGCCTGCTTATTCATCATCAATTCATATGAGACACTTATCTATTATTTTTTATTCCAATAAGTTTTAATTTTCTTTAAAATACATTTTATTATAATTTTTTTAATATTTAAATTTCTTCAGCAGAAAATAAGTGTGACACAATTCTTGTTTTATCCAATCAAAAGTAATTAGAACACTTTGTAACAAAGGATTATTTCTGTTTTATAAATTTTTTTCAGTTCTACTTCAACTTTAGAGGGTCCCGTTGACATCTTGGTGACTGCGTGTTTCTGCTCCGGAAAGTGCTGTGAGAAGTGGAGGAAAGCAAATAGAATATCACCATTTAAATGGATAAGAGTTGTCGATGAATAATTCATGATTTTCCAGTGTATTAGATAAGGTTTTATTTGATTCATAGTTCATCGGTTGATGTGTTCATAGAAACTGAATCTCAAGTGAATTTTATACTTTGTAAAATCGAGCTTGATAAACAATTATTTTTTCTAAACTAACCATCCTACCTGCGGGTAAATTTCTTATCAATTAAATTGTTTATTAATTATTAAAAAAAAAAAAAATGCCAAAAGACCTAACCGTACATTTCACCTGCCCTCGAAGAACTATCATACTTGCGAAGACTTGTAACCTTTTCTAAGATTTCCCTAACGGTTTGTTGATTTTAGGTAATTTATTTTTTCTCAAGCGCATACGTGATAGCACAGAACGGTACAGTCAAAGTGTGCGCATCACGTACATTCATATGCACAGGGCAGTTAAATATGAATTAAAAAAAATTGTTTGTTCTGAAACCAGGTAAATATTGTTAGGTTATTTGTGATAGCTGCAGTGACATTAGTATTAAAACTAAACGGAGGAATCATTTGACAACATAGCTTTGTCTGAATAAATACTAAAAGATTATTGTTACATGTCTTCTATATACAATCTACCAATTTTTTTTATATCTTTGGTTTTTATTTGAGTACATCTTTACAACATTTAGAACGGTTTATAATAACTTAACGGCAATATAAGGACGATGCAATGTAAACAACATCCCTTTTCTAGGTTATACATACAATCTATCTTTATATTTTAATTAATACAATTGTAAATATTACTGAATGTAAGGCATAGGTTTTGACAAATCTCTGTGTTTATATATAGTTCAAATATATTGTTTATAATGAAATGTTTATTATGTTAGTATTGTGAACATCCATTCTACTCATGAACAAGTTAATCGTTAATTGGGCAAACTTATAAGGTTTGATTATAAAGATGTGCAAAATTTCTTTCTGCGGAAAGGGTATTTTACCTGTTTACTGGACTTGTGGTGCCCGCTGGAAGGGTATAAATAAAAGTGTAGGAAGCGTATTTTTATACTTAATATTAGTAACATATTTTTATTAGTGATGCAACAGACCTCTGCTTCTGCTTCCGCAACTGCGGAAGTTCTGCATGTTTTTTGATATACATTTTCTGTTTCTGTTTCCGCAACTTTTATAACGGAAATTTGAACAGAACTTTGAAGAATATATGTTGAGTATAAATGAAGACCAGCAAGACTCGATTACATAAACGAGAATGAAAATCTATTTTTTAGACACAGTCACAACTTCAGGAGTACAAAAAAGAAAAACGATTGCTTTAACATGAGGATTCCCTTATATGGTGGAAATTAAACAAATATATCAATCTTTTGCAGTGAGCAATTATTTAACGGAGCTGGCCTTATACAACACCGGAACAGATTTTTAGGTGTAAAAGCAGCCAAACTACTTTTCATAAAATACAATTTACCACTAGTTGATTTTGTTTATTAATTTCATTAAAAAATTGTATTTGTAAAAACTTAAACTTCTTTTATTCATAGTATTTACACTTCCGCATTCATTTCCGTTTCTGTTTCCGCAAAAAAATACTGTTGCATCACTAATTTTTATTACATGTCAAAGTCTCCCGGAGACTACATTTGCAGCTTGATTACATTGATTATAAACCTTTGTACTTTAGTTCCTTTTAATAGAAAGAGTAAAAAAGACGACGACTGAAAGAGTATGGGATGTTCAAGGCGCTTTTATGACCGGAAGAGGATGTATGGATCAGATTTTTGCACTTCGAACGCTTGGGGAGAAGTTTATGGCCAAAAACCGTAAGCTTTTCTGTGCGTTTGTCGATTTGCAAAAAGCCTATGATCGAGTGAACAGAGATAAACTGTAGTCAATCTTGTCCGAATATGGAGTGAGCACAAAATTGATACGGGCGGTTGCTTCTCTCTACGAAGGGAGCACTACCAGTGTTAGGGTAAATGGAGACATCACGCCTTGGTTTGATATCACGAAGGGTGTTAAGCAGGGCTGCGTGATGTCTCCATGGTTGTTCAATCTGTATATGGACAAGTGTATGAAAGAATTTAAAGGTATAAATGCTGGTGCCAAGATGAGTCATCTGTCTGTAAACTGTCTGCTTTACGCGGACGATGCCGTTCTCGTTGCGGATAGTGCGGACGAATTACAAGTCTTGGTGTCGAGAATGTATGAGGTATGCAAGTCAAATGATTTAATGATTCTCGTATGTAGAGCGGAAGAAGGAAATTATGAACAAAATTATGAAAGGATCGCTGCGTTGGTTCGGACATATGGAACGCATGGATGGAGAAAGAATGGTTAAGAAAGTATACGTTAATGATGTAAATGGGGTACGAAGTCGAGGCAGACCGAGGAAAACATGGTATGACTCGTTGTATGAATGTGGAGGAAGCTAGAGAGGTTTGCCAGGATAGAGTAGCATGGCGATCCATTCTCTCTGCCTACCCCTGCGGGGAAACGGCGTGATGGTTTGTTGTTGTTGTTGTTACTTTAGTTCCTTATTACTAATTTGTAAGTAATATTATAATGAACCAGGACTATCTGACTGAGTTGTACATGTAGCCAACCGCAGTTAAAGACAATTTATTTTTTTACTGCAAATTATTTAATTATTATTTTGTTGAATTGCTCTTTACATCTTTCCAGCTCGAGCCAAATCAATGTAAAGGGTAAAGCTATCATATTGATTCTCATGACATGTGACGGGTAGTTTATCTATCGCCATTTTATTGTCAAGTGAATTCTACATCAGACCAAAGAAAGTGTGACAAACACACTGCCATCGCCGAGAATCGAACCTGGGACCTTCAGTGTGGCAGTCATAGCACTTGCTACACAGCCACGAAGGTCGAATGAAGGTCATATAATGATACAAGTTACTTTTTTCAAAATTTAAACATTGTGGACCTACCGAAGAATTGCCCATGTTTCATGGAGGGACCATGTTACAAATGAGGAGTTGAATAGAATAGGCACATGTTGCACACCATAGCTGAGATGCGCGCGAGATGGATTGATCATGTGTTGCGACACAAATGTTTCCTGCATGATGTATTGGAGGGAATGGTCGAGGGATCAATTGGCAGAGTAAATATGGAGGCTTTTGCAGCACTGTGAGCATGTTTTAAGTTAAAATTAATGAATAAGCTGTAAAGCTTGAGCCGGTGAATTATCGTGATGCAAAATCCAGAAGTTGTTTCACAAGTTGGATATTACGACTGTACGATCGCTGGACTAAAGAAAACATTTTTTTAATCAAACCTTGTATAATAGGAATGTGTATACGTGGGTTCTTATATCCCGGTGATTGAAAAATTAATTGTGATTTCAATATATCGAAGACTGCATAATCATGAGTTTAAATTGTAAATTATCCTAATATTATCAAATACATAAAATGTTTTCAAATACTCTATGGATGTTATGACTTCTATTCAAAGACTTTAGCTACAACCTGTAGACGTTAATATCTTGATGTAAAAATAGATTTTTAATAATTAAAATGTCTGTCTGAAGTAAGTTTTATTACTCGAAATATGTGAAGAGCTTAAAACATATAGTTGGCTAGAAGTTTCTTATAGGTTAATTATTACTTATAATTTTATAAGTAATATTTTTTGTTATTTAATTATAATTTATAGATATGGTAAAATTTTATTGAACAGGAACTTTGATTTGCTACAACCTGAAAAATATTATACGAGGGATGTTTTTTGAGTAAAGGCCGTTTTGTTGTATTCACCAATAGGTGGAGCACGCGCCGCAACGAATACTTGCGTTGTGTCCCGCCATTCCTTGGGAACAACTGTGCCCTGTTGCCGCTGTGTAGGTAACCTGTACGATCTGTTCTGTGTCTTTAAAATGTTCAAGATTATCGAATCGCCCGCCCCGTGCGAGGTACAGTAGTGATACGTTTTTTGTCAGCAAGAAACCTGTCTGCTGCAGACATTCACTGGCAGATATGTGAAGTTTACGGAGCTACTGCCATGTGTGAAGGCAAAGTGCGTAAGTGGGTCAGAGACTTCAAAGCTGGCCGAGACAACTTCCATGAAGAGTCCCGCTGTCGCTCATCTGTGATCACAGATGATATGGTGGCTGCAGTTGAAGTGAAAATTCTTGAGAACAGACACACTTCACCATAAGCATTCTTTTTAATGACTTTCCTGAAGTATCGAGGTCAGTTCTGTACAAGATTGTTTCTGAAAAGTTAATCTTTGAAACTGTAAAGACGTGAAAACGGCCGTGACCTTATGGTTATTGGAGCAGGCGTCAAGTTTCTATAAAGAGGGTATTCAAAATCTAGTTGTTAGGTATGATAAGTGTTTAAACAAAAACTTGGCAGCTATGTTGAAAAATAAAGAAAATTTTCTTTCGTATGGTTTTTATTTTCAAACGGCCCTTACTTAAAAAACATCCCTCGTATATAAAAATACATGTTAATTAAACTAACGTAAACATTGAAAAATGCTCTCTCAAAGATTGTTATTGTGAATTTTTCATAATTATGTTTTATAAGTGAAGTTTAATTAATTAATCATTGTGATATATTGTTGATAGAACTTATATAAACTATTTTATTTAGGTGTACATATCATTTTTTATTATTATATATGAATAATAATTAAAATAAGAATATGACTTGAGGTTATTTATTTATATAGAATTTTTTTTGATCTTTAGGTTTTTAATTTCCCGTAATTGAAAAAATATTAAAGTTTTTTTTTTTCAGAGAAAAATAATAAATAAAAAGACTTTTTGTTTATGTTTCTGCGTTTTATTTTAATTTTTAGGACAAATTTTATCTTGTTCAGAACTGACGGTTTAAATTTAAATATATTTACTTTAAAATTAATGTCTAAACACATTATGTGCAGAAAAAGAAAAAATACGCGATTCTTGAAATTTAAACTGATTTTATTTTTATCGTATAATATGTAAAAAAAGCCCATTTAGTTAAAATATATTGGACTAAGTTTACAGTATATTCTCTAGCCCAAAAACACCTGCATATAATGTGTTTACAAGAAATTATAAAACAAATGTAGAAGTAAATATAAACAAAAGTGATTTAAGGTCGAGAAGGAGTTAACCAAATCACACGGTGTTACCCAAAAACACAACAAAGATAAAAGTGATTTAGTTTTTAAATATTTCATGGATTAAATGATCTTAGTTAATTTAATGTTACTTCAAGGTCGCCTTCATGTCAATAGCAAGAATTTATCTCTATTCTTGCTCTTGCTGTTGTGGTGGAAGTTTTGACTGACATTGTTTCTAGGGGTGGTGGGTATTATATTTTCAGTAACACCACATGTGGAAACCCCTACCTTGATAATTCTTCATCTACCCTTCTTCCATATTAGCTTCCTAGTGTTAAAAGAATGACGTTAAATTAAGTGCATTTGACTATAAATTTCAGCTGGTTTGAAATTCAGATGAGGAATAGCCGATCTAAAGATAAAGACAGAGGATTAACCAAATTGTATTTGTGGGCTCTCTCATTCAATCGATCTTTATAAATCAGTCGTCTGGTTATTACCTAGGGAAATACATTTATTACTAACTTATCCCTACGTAAATTTCACCCAATGTAGCTGAAATACACAATATTTTATTTATGTGTACAAACCATAACAATGTCTATTATCCCCCCTACTCTTAATAGTGGTGCTGGAGGATGTGTCGTGCTGTTCTTTCGACAGTCCTCGTGGCATTCTGTGGATAAGTGATACTAAGTTGGAGGATCTAGTTTATGCTGATGACCTTTGTCTGCTTTCCATAAACCGGGTGGATGCAGAACAGAAACTGTGTAGACTTCACGAGGAAGCGGCAAAAGTGGGTCTCAAAATTAACATGTCCAAGACAGTGGACCTACGAGTGTCCACATATGACTCCACCACAATCTTTTCTAGCTTTTGTTGGCAGACCTAGAGCCACCTGCAGGAGAACCCTGCAGGATGAGGTTAAAGCAGCAGGCCTCACTTGGGATGATGTTAGGTAATAGGCGTGCGATAGAATCGGGTGAAGAAGATTTCTTGAGGCCCTATGCACCACGAAGGTGTGGAAGGACAAGAAGAAGAAGAAGCTAAACTGACACAAATAGGGATGCTGCGTTATCTATGAGGTTAGTTGCCTTTTATTTTTTAATGTTACTTTGGGCACTCAATTGTTGTGATTATTAAGTTTTGTTACCATGATACTTAATTATTATTATTACTTTGTTGAATCGCTCTTTATGTCATTAAAGCACGAGCCAAATCAATGTAAAGGGTATTATAGCGATTATAGTGATTCTCGTGACATGTGATAGGTAGCTAATCTATCCTCATTTTATTGTCACGTGAATTCTGCACCACACCAAAGACAGTGTGACAATCACACTGCCCTCGCCGGGAATCGAACCCGGAACCTTTGGGGTGGCAGTCAATGCACTTGCCACTCAATGCACATGACATGGTGGTGGAAGGTTTGGCTGATTTTGTGTACAAACTATTTGTGGGTGTTTATTTTAATGTTGGCAACATTGCATGTGCCATAAACGGTCTGCAAGTTGAATTTTTTTCAAACATCGACCTCATTAATCTCCGTTTTTAAACACTAAAAAATATCTATACGAGTAAATTTTTTACTCTTTAATGGGTGTACATTTAAAAAAAAAGCTTCATTTAATTCATATAAGATGTAATCTCTTTGATTTATCTTGATGTAGAGTTTGTAGAATTACATCGAACTCTCCACACGAACCCAGTTCAATAGAATATTAGCGTGTGATAAAATGTAAACACAACGGCTTTCTGTCACAATTTGCGTTAGTTATGGCTACGAATTGTTAAGTAGGTACCTACCAGGAATGCGAGAGGTTCGGGCACCGAGGGCTAGATGTCAGCGATAGCGCGTTTTCCGGTTCTCAGGAAGCGCGCTCTGTCACTCGATCACCGCTTATCAGCTGAAAGAAAACTTCCTTCCGGCGGGCGCCATGATGGAAAAAGCGTGGGCCCTTGCCACCGGTAAGATGTATTTCAGAATTAACGAAGAAAATAAAATAGATTTTTGTTTTGTTCATTGGGTAGACGAATGGGTAAATATTTTATTTGCTGTTCTAAAATTAGAGATATTTCAAGTTACGCACTGAATCCAGTGGTGTGCTTAAACGTGTTGAATAAATAATGAAAATTAAAATAAAATGATACAATTATCTTTATTATATTTAGTGGGCTTCCGCTTGTGTTTAACGTCGATCGGTTTCGGCAGCTTTCTGCCATATTCTGGTCGACGTTAAACACAAGTAGAAGCCCACTAAATATATAATAATAAAGACATTTTATATAATTTTTATTTATTTCATTATTTAAAATATGCTCAACATATTGCAATAAAACGCCGTGACCTATTTCTTGTGAGTCTTCCACATTTGCACGCACTGTCTTCGCATTCGCAGTCATCTTTAATTGCGCTATGGATTATTTATGGTTCTACTGGGTTCTACTGTAGTTTGCTTCTAAAAACACAATGCTAGAATGTTCTTCTTCTTCTTCCTCAGCCTATTCCCGTCCACTCCTGGACAAAGGCCTCCTCCATTCGCTTCCATGTCACTCTGTCCTGTGCAGACTGCATCCAGGTTATTCCGACGGGTCTATTCAGATCATCATTCCAACGTAGTTGCGGTTGCCCTGCCCTTCTCTTTGCCGTCCACGGTCTCCAAGTCAGCAGTCTTCTTGTCCACTTTTTGTCTGAGCTTCTGGCTACGTGACCATTGCCATTTTAGAGTCGCCACCCGGTGGATGATGCCAGTGACCTTTGTTTTTTCTCTCACCGTATCGTTTCTGACTCTGTCTCTTAGGCTTATTCCTAACATAGTTCTTTCCATGGCTCTTTGGGTCACTCGTAGTTTCTTGGCACTTTGTTTGGACAGTGTAACAGTTTCAAGACCATAAGTACCAACTGGCAGAACGTAGGCTTCATACACTTTTCATTTTAGGTTGATCGGTTGTTGCAATGTTTATTTTAATGGTTGTTTCAATGTTCTACATGCATAATATTCTATTATACTCGTATTATGAATTATTCATTCTTCGTTTCCTGTTCCGACTCGATTCCAGAAGATGCCGATCCCAAGAGCATTGCGTCTACTCAACGTGCTGCCAACTGAGATTGATATTTTCTGTTTCCCGGGTGTCATTTACCATTTGGTATGATATATACATATATTCTCTCATGCCTACATTTTCTTCTATGTATTCTTCGTTTTATTTCTTCTCTTTGACTTTTTTATGTTTCCTTTTTGGTATATAATAAATGACTGGTTTTCTACCCCTTAACAACTTGGTTCACTGTAAAATCGTAATCATAATCAGCCATAAGTTTTAACTTTTAAGGTAAATCTTTTTTTTCACATACTTTAAAAATTTCACAATTAATAACACCAAATTATTTTCCTTCCGTTTTGTACACTACTGTCATACAACAATTCAAAATAATTCAGAAACGTTATCGGGCATGCGCTTCGTGCGTATTTCGAATTACTTTCGGAGAGAATCGAATTATTTCTTTCCCGCTCTCTTGTAATCAAAATATGCTCGTACTCTTTCTTGACCACATCCGAGTTTTTGCCTATTTATTTGATCATTTTTGGAAGAGTAGTCAAAGAGCCGTATTTGGCTCGCGGGGGATAGTTTTCTGACCACTGGTCTACTGCGTGGACACGGCTTTAAGTCACGATGAGTGCGACCGATGAAGAAGAATACATTGATGTGCAATCTGTTCTCTAGCCACGCCATAATATTTACTACGCCATAATATTCTGTAAGTAGCAACTGTACCACTTTGTAAGCCGCCAAGCTTCGCCCCTGAGGTGTATACTTTTTCTAGTTTGTGGTATAAGCTAGTAAAATACGTATAATGTACTCCTTCCGTAATGTTTCCTGTACAGGGAGAACATAAATCAAGGCGGGAAGTGTCTATAAACCGGGGATTATTAGCTCTCAGCCAGGGAACTTATACTTCGCGTCCACTCCATACATCAAACATTCAAGCCAGTAGCGGCCCCACGGGGTAAATAATGCAAAAGCGTTTTTATAAGTAATCATATGTATTTATTCTTCAAGCAGTTAACTAAAATAAATTTTAAGATATAATACCATCTTGACAGCTTTTAACCCATTGTCTGCGGGAAGGGTATTAATTAATACCCGTTTAGTGGACTGGTGATGGCGGCGGGAAGGGTATAAACACCCCTTTTGAGGACTCGTACTCGACTATAAACTATTGGGAGTGAATTTTTACAGAATTTTAGTGACAAGTTTTGAACGCATTTAAATTATGCATGTAATTAAATGTTACAATTATTATTAAATTTCAAATCACGCATGTTAATAAGCGATCTATCCGCAGACAATGTATTAATGTGTTCATGAATACAAATGTAATTAATGTATTAATTAATGAAAACGTATTTTTGCAGAAGTTTTATTAGGTATATTTTATGTCAATGACTAAAATCAAATGTTGATGTGAATTTGATAATGCCTTCACATAGCGAATGATAATTATTATTCCTATAAAATATAACAAAACTTCTAGAAAACGGGCGTTTTTGTTAGAATTCATTATTTTGTAGTTTTACATCATTGCATTGTTCAAAAACAATAAATATGTTAAAATATTCTTTCCCCTTCCGTTATACATTTATGTATCCATTGAAATATTTATATTGGGGGTACAGATACGTTCTTGCTGTTTTCTTTATTGAATTTTTTTTTGTGTAAAAAAAAATATGTTTTCTAGAATACGAGTAGGTATGTATTAATAACGCGATTGTTTTTTGGGTTTACATTGATTTTTTTATTATTTATATGTAAAAATATATATTTAACTGTTAAATTAAATAATTTTGTTTTATGTATCACAATTGTATTTTATTGTACCTAACTCAACTCCAGCAAGAACTTCAAAATATAATTTTAGAAATTATTCAAATTGACATTGGAACAAATACACATAAAGGTTCGAAAAATAACGAAAATTTGATTTTTGATATATTATTGTAACACCTTACGATGTCAACATAGGTTGACGAAACAGCTGTCGCGTAAAATAAAATACAATTGTGATACATAAAACCAAGTTATTTAATTTAACAGTTTAAAATGTTAAGGTTTCATATCGGCCAAAACAATGGACTATTTAAAAAAAAATGTAAATAATATTAACAAATTTGTTTCGACTTGCAAGGGTATTCTCAAACTGACAGTTTGAGAATACCCAAAATCGCATTTGAATACATACCCATATTATAATGGAGCATTATCAAATAAAAACCACAACCATCTATGTTTTCCAGATTTATTTTATTTTATGACAATGACACGTTTCACCATTGCGAAAGCATTAACAAGTGTCATTTAATCGTGTTATATATTAAAATAGTGTGTTTTTTTTTATCCATAATGATAATCACGATTGTAAAATATAAGATTTATAGAACTAACCATTCCGCATCTCACTGATAAGATTATCAAGAAAAATAACCAAGAATGAGACTATTTCTCATGAAAGACAAAGAGCAATACACCCTTACTAAGAACAAATGGTTGTGATATTTGAAATAAATCCGCATATAACTGTGTAAAAATACTCCCTTGAGAGTAATCTTAAATTTAGTAGTTGAATCATGAGTTTTGCTTTGCTTGTGTATGGAAGAAAAGCATGAAACAGGCAGAAAAATTATGAGAGCATAATAAATGCGGTAGAGATGAAATTACTTAGATCTATGTGTGGTAAAACGATTTATAATATAATTTCAAATTCTGAAATCAGGAAGAAAGTCTTAGTATAAGTGAGTTAATGGCATAAAAATTGGAGAGACATCTCCAGGCGTAATTTAGTACTGTGTAATAATTGCAAAGCCTTTCACAGTGCATTAATAAAGATTTTCTGCTTAATGCTTCCCAATTTTAATAGATGACGCTAGTGTAGAGTGAACTAAAAAAATGTGAAGATAAGTGCAGCATTCTAGCATATATACAACTTCTAAAAAATGTCAGACGTGGTGGTCGTAAGATGTGCGGAATGGAGAATGTTGTTAAACATAAAGCGATCGCTCAACCCAACCAATGACATGTCATAAGTCCTGTAAGCGCCTCGGCCACCATATTCTGTTCCCAGAAAACAATTGACATCTTCGTCCCTATTGAGATACAATTAATTCGTATATAAAAAATAAAGTATTATGACCTAAATTATGGAAGGATCATTGGACATATGGAACGCGCGAAGGAAAAAATAATGGTGAGGAAAGTATACTTTAACGATGGAAAGGAAAACGTAGCATTAATCAAATATTAAATTTCGACCAAGCTGTAAGTCGGAAGACTCGACTCTCGCTCTTTGAATGTTGGGGAAGCTAGGGAGGTGTGACAGGATAGCGTAGTAGTGTAGCGTTCCATTCTCTCTGCCTACCGTTTCAGGGAAACGGTGTAATGGTTTGTTGTTGTTATTTTTTTATAATCCTCGACTATAATCTTTAGTTTCGAATATTTGTTGCTTGTAGGTTATGTTTACACGTGTTTCAGCTTACATTTTCTTGAAATATTATTATATAATATATACCATTTTAAAAGGCGGGCCACACTGTGATAAACAAGCTGGTTTGAAACCAAAATTTGTATACTGACAAACATGCAATCCACAGTTTACAAACACGACCAACACGCATTCAACCGATGTAAAAACGCATTCCACAGATGTAAACATGCATTAAACATGCATTCCACAGTTTTCGTTTGCACGATGCACGGTGTTTCAGGGTGCGATATTACGAGCTACTTTTGGTAAAAACCCAATGACATGGAAATGGCTAATTATAAGTGTTTAGGGAAGAGTATTAGTCATCCAGTTCACACAATAAATTTGAGGCCGATTTGTTGAAATTTCAACCCCTAAATTACCTACCTAATTGCATGCAACAAAAAAAGGTTCAGTCGTATTGTTTCGCCGCTAACCGATTGTTATATACCTATGAATTTAATATTCAAAATTAAAAAAAATACTTCTATTTCTATCTTTATACTCAAGGTCGAGCTGCAAAGGGCCTTTTATGGTCTCATATTAAAAAAAATCTTACGAAATACGCTATTCAAATACCTACTTTATGTAAAGACAGAGAGATAGACAGATATACTCGTATGTGTTTCTATCGTAGAAGTCAACAGACATATACATTTTATAAGAATAAAATTTTCAAAATAATAATTTTACAGAATAATGAAAAGTAGCTCGTAATATTAAATTTTGAAACACCGTGCGACGGCCGCCACGCAACTGACCTTGACTGGTTTATTGTTTGACCAAACTGTTTGATCCACAAGCCGTCAAACGAATTTTGGTTTTCAAACTGTTTGAATAAACACGAATCCACAGAGGCGCGTGTTTCTTGTTTTAAAACCGTTGGTGGAGACCGATGTTTATCACAGTGTGGCCCGCCTTTAAACTTAGTATTTTGTACTCTTGTATCCAGAAAAAACTTCTTGAAACAAGACTAAATTAGTATTGTAGAAAAATAATAATTGAAATTTACTTAAAAAAAGAAATATCGAAATTTTCTTCGATAGATTTTTTTTTAATTACCGAAAAGTCGCTACATCCCAATAAAGAAAAATACCCAATTCATTAGTGAAAATATTTTTAATTCATCGGAATTTTTTCCTTTTGATGTTTCCTTCCCGAGGAGCGCTCATAAAAACACAAATTAAAATAAATATTTGGGGAATTAAGAATTTGACGTCTTCTAAATGGAGTATTCTTGTTCGCATTTTGTTTTCTGCTTTTAGAATTTTTTTTCAAGATTCAAAAACCCGAAAGTCAAAGAGATTTTAATTGCGAAAATTAAAATTAATATTTCCAAAATTAATTTGTGTCTACAAAACCATTTGGAATATATTTTAATTATGTGACACAAGGGTCAAGCATATTTTGAATTTTTACTTGTGTATAATTATGTGCACCATCGAAAAGAACATTATGCGTTATATTATTTTTATTTTGTAACTAACTAACTAACTAACCACCACGCCGTCTCCCCGAAGGGGTAGGCAGAAAGAATGGACTGCCACAATTTTCTTTCCTGACATATTTCTCTCGATTCCTCAACATTCATACATCGTGTCATGCACGCGCGTCGATTTCTCTGAATCCTCACATGGCCGACATTCAATATTTGATTTATTTGATCGTGCCACGTTTTCCTCGGTCTTCCTCTATTTCTGGTTCCATTTACATCATTAACATAATTTTTTTTTACCATTCTTTCTTCATTCATTCTTTCCATATGTCCAAACCATCTTAATGATCCTTTCATTATTTTGTTCATGACACCATCATTCGCACCGCATTCACTTCTTATATTTTCATTCGGCACTCTATCATACACAGAGTATCCACACATTCTTCTAAGAGATCTCATTTCAACTGCATTTATTCTACTTTCATCCTTCTTTTGCCAGTTCTATGCTTCGCTTCTATACATATTTTTATTTTGTTATTTTTTTTATATCATTGTATTTCATATTAATTGTATTAGATTTATTTCGTGGACGTTGGACGATGGAAGTGTGCGCGGGAGATGCCTTTTGGTGGCGATGAGGTTCGCAACCCATCACACCGCGTCTCCCGCGGAGGCGAAAAGATGGAGTGCCGCATCGGTTAAAGTGTGGCAGTCTATTCTTTCTGTGTACCCCTTCGGTGAGACGGCGTGATGGTTAATTAGTTAGTTGGTTTGTGTATTTTTATTAATAGTGTCCTGAGCAATTAAGAAAATTTGTTTATTAAATAAGTCAAATAAACAAACCATCACGCCGTTTCCCCGTAGGGGTAGGCAGAGAGAATGGACCGTCCCACTACTCTATTCTGACAAACCTCTCTAGCTTCCTGCACATTCATACAAGATGAAGAAAACCAAAAAGCTTGTTTGTCATATGATTTAAAAAAAAAATATATTGTATTTTGAGTATGTTTATTTAGACATGTTTTGAAGGTATAATTTCTTTATAATATTGCTTTGTTTTTGACAAGTTTTTATAATAAATGTTTCAAAATGTGCATATACAAAAATGTATAAGTTAATAGAACAATGTCAGCTGTAAAAAACAAATTTGGTTGAGAAAAAAATATATATTCACTAGGCAGGTAGTGTGTGGGGTAAAAAAAAACGGACACATTTTTCGAGTAAGAGCATTCGTCCAGAAAATGAGAGCTTGCAATATCGCTGATAGCTTGGACTTTTTTTAAAACAGTTCTGTTTCAACACAAATTTATATTCTTATGAACGTTATTCATTTCTTTTGTTCCAATTGTTGGTCAAAGATAAATGTGAACCGACTTTACGAAGTTTGCAACATTAACAAATTTCTCAAGAGGGTTGAAAGTCGAGTTGAGAAATCGCCACTTAACTCAGTGTACTCCGGACTGTTGTATTAAGAAGAACAGTAATATTGAAATCAAACAACAAGTTATAAGATAAACGGCGAACAATCTCAAATTCTTTCGGGACCAAACTTTGGGCCTTTCCGAGATAAACTTGGGGAAATCTGCAATTTGTATTCGCGGATGGTACAATCCAACCAAAGAGAATAAAAGTTGTAAATAAGATATAGATTTAGCATTTTTCCGAGGAATGATTGATTGCCTTTCTTCTGGAATGATTAATGCAGAAAGCTCGAAGTCTCTATTTTATTTTTCAATCAAAATGCCGAACGCTCCGGCACTTAGATTATTCCAGGGGCGGCACATGTTATATTATATGTGCCGCGTTCAGTGAACACATTTTAAGATAAAAGTATTTGCTATTAAATTAACAACACTGTTATAATCTCACATATATGTTGGCATAATTAGGTGTTACAAAAAACTACCTCAATCTCAAAATGTGAATATTAAAAAAAAATTCAGAACCTGTTCCAAGTGACGCAGGATAGAGATGCATTTGCTGCAGTGATCGCCAACATTGGGGGGACCTAACACGGTACTGAAAGAAGAATAAGTGATATTATTACAGTATTGTAAATTTAACAGTTGAAGTATCATAGTGTTTCGGCCAAAACAATGGACTATTTAAAACTATTTGCTTTGCATTGGTATAATTAACAGTTCAAATCGTCTTCATACTAAAATAAAAATTATTTTTTATTTGCCCACGCTTTCTATTTTTTCTGGGTCTTCTACTGCCCCCCTGAAAGTCTCAAACGCCCACAGGGGGGCGTTATCGCTCACTTTGAGAACCTAGAATGTAAATGGAATACGGAGTCGAGGTAGACAGAGGAAAACATGGCATGACTGAATTAATAAAATTTATAAGGTTGGTCATGTTAGAAGTCGGAAGAATCGACGTGCGTGTATGATTCGTTGTATGAATGTGGAGGAAGCTAGAAAGGTGTGTCAGAATAGAGTAGTGTGGCGGTCTACTCCATTCTCCATTCTCTCTGCCTACCCCTGCGGAGTTTACTGCCTACCGCTGTTTTTTTTAACTTTATTATTGTGCCAATAAAATAGATAGAAAGTGGTTTAATACAATGTTGAATTTACTTCCAGATAACTAACTACTAACTAACCATCACGCCGTCTCTTCGAAGGGGTAGGCAGAATGAATGCACTGTCACACTTTTCTATCCTGACAAATTTCTTTCGCTTCCTCAACATTCATACATCGTGTTATGCACACGCGTCGATTTTTCTGATTCCTCGCGTGGCCGACATTCAATATTTGATTGATTTGATCGGGCCACGTTTTCCTCGGTCTTCCTCTATTTCTAGTTCCATTTACGTCGTGAACATATACTATTTTTAAAATTACTTTTTCATTCATTCTTTCCATGTGTCCAAACCGTCTTAATGATCCTTTCATTATTTTGTTCATAACACAATCATTCGCACCGCATTCACTTCTTATATTTTCATTCGACACTCTATCATACACAGTTAAAAGTATTTGCTATTAAATTAACAGCACTGTTATAATATCACATATATATTGGCATATACAGGTGTTACAAACAACTGCGACATTCTCAAAAAAATATGAGATTATTACAGTATTGTAAATTTAACAGTTGCAGTATCATAGTGTTTCGGCCAAAACAATGGACTATTTAAAACTATTTGCTTTGGTTTGGTATAATGAACAATTCAAATCGTCTTAATACTAAAATAAAAACTTCTGTCAAATGGAATTTACTATAACAATCATGCCAAAAGAAATTGTTTATAATTTTAAAAGAAACATATTTTTTAATGTTCAAATTTGAAACACTGTTGTTGTACGTTCTTCTTCTTCGATGGCTCTACAGCCCATATCGAGCCTTAGCCTCCAGTATTCTTCGCCTCCAACTCCTCCTCTCCTCCGCTTCGACCCTCCAATCTGACACTCTTAACAATTTCACCCCATCTCTCCCAACTTCATCCTCCCATCGCCGCCTTGGTCGTCCAATTGGTCTTCTACCACTTGGGTGCCACTACGTGAATCTTTTTGGGGTTCGCGATGGCAGCATCCTCTGCACGTGACCGGCCAATCTCAGTCTATTCAGTCTGACCTGTGTGAAGAGACTGGGAGCTTTGTAAATATAGTACAGTTCGTCATTATGCCGCACTCTACAGTCTTCACCATCATTCACGTCAGCACCCTTCTCTCAAAAGTATCCAGTCGCTCTGCGGATTGATATCACCGGGTGTTGCAAATATCTCTACTCTCTAACTCATCAGGCGTTAAAAACATCTCGTCTCTCTCAACACTCTCTCTGTTGTTTGCAAAACCTGACGATGCCAACATAGGTTAGCGAAGCAACCGTCGCGAGAAAATCTTCTTCTTCTTCTTCTTATTCTTTTAGACCATTGGTGTTCCTGTAATCAGAGTGGCCTATCTTGGGAGTTCGACTCCCAGCTATCCTTCCATCTTTATGGACGCCATCCAGGGGGACGGTAGCCGGCAGGAATCTTATGCGCCGCAGCGAGTAAGATTTTGGAGGGATCCATCCTCTGGATGTGCGCATACCAGTATCTTCTGGGTTTTCTTCTCATTTTCATTTATTTCTTTTAAAATATCCAAAGCATTACAGAACTTTTTTCCAATACACTTAAGACACTATTTTGAGATACACAATAATAATTAATACATAATAAAATAATAAAAAGAGCGAGAAACCCAAGCATGACAAATTAATAAAATGAATATACCCTGTACAATTATAATAAAGATAGTTCTTCCCTCAGATGAGTCAAACTATCACAAAATATGTCAACCGAGGTGATACGATTAAGCAAAGATATTGCTCTACCTACCGGTATAACCATTGGAAGGTTGGTTCTGCATCGTGGGAGCTAAAATAATCTATGGCTCCTTAGTCGATAATTTTCAGGGAAGAACAGGATTTCTGAGTTGTGTATACAACCGTCTATTTACCGTTTACCGTTTTCTGCCCCACATCACGACAGTTAAAATAAAACTCAGAAAAAAGCGAGAAACTTATTAAAATAAATTATGATATGTACAAATAACAGTGTTTCAACTTTTAACATTTAATAATGTTGAAGTATCACAGTGTTTCGGCCATAACAATGGAAATATATTTGATATGAAATCTCTTTTTATATGTTTAATATGACATTAACTGATATATGTTTCAGTTTACACTGAAGATGGAGTATATAATAAAACAAAACAAATAGGTATATTACTTTATCGCTGCGTTGGTTCGGACATTTGGAGCGCATGGATGGAGAAAGAATGGTTAAGAAAGAATTTGTTAACGATGCTAATGGAGTACGGAGTCGAGGTAGACCGAGGTAAACATGGCATGACTATATTAATCAAGTTTTAAAGGTTGGTCATGTTAGAAGTCGGAAGAATCGGCGTGTATGACTCGTTGTATGAATGTGGTGGAAGCTAGAGAGGTGTGTCAGGATAGAGTAGTGTGGCGGCCCATTGTCTCTGCCTACTATTCACACCTCCGATGCATTAATGATCCGAAAGACTTCAGATCTAAGCTGAAAACCCACCTCTTTCATATTTCATACCCAATATTTTGTTCTATTATACTTTCTAATCGAATGCGAATATCAATCAGATGCAGCGTTCACATTTAGATTTAAAACACGTCTTGATGCGCCCTTGAGGTGATTATATCACAAAAACGGCGCTTTAAAAGTTAGCATGTTATTATTATTATTATTAATATTGTATTATTATTATTGTGTTCTTATTATTATTATTATTATTATTATTATTATTATTACCCCTGCGGAGAAACGGCATGCTGGTTTGTTTGTTTTTTGTTACTTTATTATTGTGTCAATAAAATATATAGAAAATGGTTTTATACAAAGTTGAATTAACTTCTAGAAATAATGATATTCCACTGTGCTATGCTTGAATAAAGCGCTGTAATATTTCTTTATAAAGTAAAAAACTACCCCGATAGCAAAGCACACCGGCCGCTACTGAGTCTATAATTAATCATGGTGGATTACGTATTCACTTTTATCCAGAAGAAAGTTTGATGATTGGAACATTAAAAAACTTGTTGGGTTTAAGGGTTTATGTTTCATTGTTCTTTTTTCGAATTTATTTATTCCTTTAAGTAGCTTGCTATAAAAAATGTAAGTGCTTGTAATAATTATACAGTGCTGCGAAATTAATGATGAAAGCTTTCTAAAAGGGGATTACCTAAACGTTTTATTCGAATTCAAGCTTACAGTGGATTTGATTTGAAAAAATATAGATAAGGATTACATTCTTATTTGAAATCATGACCATTTTATTATATTTGTCTTAACAAAAATTATATAAATATGCTTTTTATTAGATAGGTTTTAAAATAGTATTACACAATTTTAAGATGAATATAGCAGAAATAAAATATAATTTTCGTAAAGTAATTATTTTTCTTCTTCTTATTCTTTGTGTAGACCTAGTGGCCTGTTTCTTAAGAGGAATTGGCCTCTTGCGAAGTCGACCCCAGCTGTCGATCCATCTCTTTGGTGGTCTGCCCGGGGGTCATCTACCATGGGGCTGGCCGTGTAACACAATGAAGGGGAGTCTGAATGGATCCATTCTCCTCACGTGTGCACACCAGTGTCTTCTCCTTTGCCTTCCCCGCCTAAAGAAATTCTCGACCTCGCATATCTCTCTTATCCGTGTATTCCTTATCCTGTCTTGTCAGATATATTTCTGAGCGTCTTCATTTCTGACACTCTGAGCGCGTTTTTTGTGATTGTGGTGTCCACCCTGCACTCGATCCCATATATCATGATGGGTCGCACACAAGTCTTATTAATTTTCACTTTGCTGCTGATCTTCATGTCAGGGTTTTTCCAGATTAGATTCTTTAAGCAATGACCGCAGCCTTGTTTACTTGCCCCATCACTTCATATGGTAGATCCGTTTTCCCACACAAGTCCACACCCAGATATCTATTATAAATTTTTCCACCTGTTCCACTGAAATACCCCCCACAGACACGCTATATCCCACCTGAGCTCGAGAAAATACCACACTCTTGGTCTTTGCTACTGATATGATCATATTGTATTGATCGTGTAATTATTAAAAAAAAAATTTCAGTGATTTCTTCTTTCCAGTTTATTTGAATTGATTTGTTTCGAAAATATAATATTTTCGTAATCGAAAAAAAAACCCCTAAATGGTACGGAAATTATATATCCTAAAAATAAACTAAAAAAATAGCAAAAGCTGTGTTAATTTCCAAAAAAACATAATTACGGAATAACACAGTGATAATGCCACAAGTTATTAAAAATGCCAAATTATATGTTTTATACTCGTATGATAAATAAATTAAACGAAGTTTTTTTTATTAAATCCTTCCACTAGTTGTGTTTTTTGACAGCGACTGGTTTCGCCAGGCTCAGTGGCATCAGCAGACTGGTGACAATGTTATAAACTTACTCCTTTATATACATACGGATTAGGGGTAGTAAATTTAAATGACGAGTATATTTAAATAATGATACGAGTATCAATGTTTTTTAAATTTCGTATGTTTTATAGTTTTGACTGATGTCACCAGGTTGCTGTGATACATTTTACAATAATCACTTTATTAATGAAGTTTTCAGCTTAACTATTGTTAAAAGTATGTATATTACAACACCTTGATTATAAACGACTATGCGTAATAATATAACAACAGTATATATAGCAAGCTGAAACATGTAGTTTCCAAACAGTATATATTTTGTTCACTTGTTTTTTAGTTTCAACCGGTAGTTCGCACCTGATCTATTTAATTATCAGAAGATGGTAGTGTTTTTGTTTTGTCAAAATTTTATTTTAGCTTGATACATATGTACGAGTATATAGTATATTCATCTCTATTCGTTTCTTTATCATTGATTCTCAAATTTAAGAATTGTGTTCTTCTTCTTCTTCTTTTAATAGATCTGACGATCTGTGACACAAAAAATCATGTCTCGTGGGATGATAAGGACCAGCTGTCCCTCCTTTTTAAGGCGGTCTTCCAGTAGGGCGGTGTCCGGAGGGGATGTCATAACCGGCTGTATATGCGAGTCTGTCACCATCCATTCGGGCTACATGGTCCCTCCAGTATCTTCTTCTGGATCTACTCCACTGAACGATATCCTCTATTTTGCAAGTTTTTCTTTTGTCTACGTTGCGGATACGATCTCGAAGAGTCCTTCCAGTAATTGATCTTGTAATTGAATAATTCCAGTAATTGACCTTCATCTCCGATGTTCTAAGTAAGCCTTTAGTTTGTATAGTGTTGGCCCGCGTCTCTACGGCGTACGTCATGATAGATCGCAAGCATGCATTATAAATTCTGATCTTGATGTCGATACGATGTGCTTTTTCTTATAAACCAGATTCTTCCGACACCCTGACACGGCAGAAGCTTTACTGACTTGTTCTTATACTTCGTTTTATGTTCGTACTGTATTCTTAAAATCAAATAAACGTATCATAAATATTTTTTATTTTATTATTTTTGATAAGAACTAACGTGCACGGCGCCTATTTCATATGATAAAAACTACCCGCCAACATTTACTAACTTTCGCACCCTCTACGGACGAAAAGTTTCAGTGTTCGTCAAGTGTTAAGTTGAATTGCCGGATCTATATTAGTAGTAATATCAAGGATTTATAATCATAAAAAGCGTCTTCGCGGGACTCGCTGCCAACTTCGGGGTGGGCCCATAAAGCTCCCCCGCTGGTCATTAACCTTATCTTCCCGGGCGGTAAATTCGGATAATGTCTATTGAAAATCCACAAAACTGCCACCGACACATAGGAACGACTTACTCCAGGGCTCCGTGGAGCGGAATTATTGTCAAAGTTAATAACTTGTTTGACTTTTTGTCTGGAAGAAATTATACATAAATATTGACGTCAATGACATCCCTCAAGCTAAAGAACTATTAAGACAACCTATAAAATTATACAAATCGCATAGTTAGTATTGATAAACCGGACTATGTTGTAACTATTTATTGTTTCATGAACAATGTTGTAAAAACCCATATTAAATAATTCATATATATGAAAACGTCAGTCTTCAAATCAAATCAAATCAGTTTATTTTCTTAAAAGATTAATAGTTTATGGCATCTATTAAGAAAAGATAAAACATAAAAAATATATAATACCAGGAACGCATGAGAGATGGTTCGACATTAGGAATACAAGATACTCTCCAAAGTCAAGAGTATTTGACGAATTGAAATATTCACGAATATGAATGACGTGGATCTCCGAACCGATCATGTTCAGCAGTTTAATTGCTCTCCCCACCGGCATCACCAGAGGCAGGTTGGTTCTGCATGCTGCTTTATTATAATGTATACAAAATATTCTATCAGTTTTATTATATTATATACAAAAACAACAACAACAAGTCATTATGCCGTTTCCCTGCAGGAGTAGGCAGAGAGAATGGACCGCCACACTACTATATCCTGACATACCTCTCTAGCTTCCTCCACATTCATACAGCGAAGCATAGCACGTCGATTCTTCCGGCTTCTAGCATGACCAACCTAGGCGCCCTGACAAATAAAATGCAGGGCATCAAAAATAGATTTCAACTCAAGTAAAAAAACTTTAAACTTTGATTAATTTGGTCATGCCATGTTTTCCTCGGTCTACCTCGACTCTGTACTCCATTTACATCGTTAACGTATACTTTTTTAACCATTATTTTTTCACCCATGCGCTCCATATGTCCGAACCAACGCAGCGATCCTTTCATAATTTTGTTCGTAATAACTTCTTTCGCTCTACATTCCTTTCTAATATCAACATTTGAGATTCTGTCGTACATCGTTCTACCAACATCTTATTATCGATTATCTATACCGCATTTATTCTGCTCTTATCCATCTTCGGGGAATTTAATTTATTTTATAAAACCAACATTATAAAACTGTTATGTTTTAACTTGATTTGACCCAAATTTGAAAAAATATAAATATAAATTATATATGAAGTTATCGCCATATTTGTTGGACCATGGCAATAGCTTCATGTATAATTTATATATTTTTTTCAAATAAGGGTCATATCAAGTTAAAACACAATATAATAATTTAATATTGTTGGTTTTATAAAATAATTTAAATTGCTGACAAAAAAAATATTCAAAATATTTGTTTTATCATATCTCTGACTTTCCTTAAGCCCTTAACAAATTTAAAAAATTACATCGACATAGAATGGGTCACATGCCTGTGAAAAGTGTAATAAAGTTTTGTGAATATACGAAGTGTAGTTATACTTATTCAAACATAACTTTTTAATTTGTAAATATATTGAATGTACAAAATGCAGGAGAAATGAGATATATAAAGTGAATGTGTTTTTAAATCTGTATATAAAAAGTGTTATATGCAAATAAAATTAGTGAATGCAGAGCGAATGAAAGCATTATGAAAAAAATATATTAACACCGGTTTTGCTTCCGTCGAAGCTTCGTTATTTTTATCATTAGTAGTATTATTATTTCCCCCTTAAATAATATGTTCTCCTATAAATAGTTACTAACTTTTCTTTTAATTAACTTTAATTAGGTACCTAACTCAACTCCAGCAAGAACTTCAAAAATATATCAAAGAAATTATTCAAATTGATATAGGAACAAATACACAAACATAAAGGTTCGAAAAATCACGAAAAATTAACAGTTGATATATTATTGTAACACTTGATGATGTCAACATAGGTTGACGAAACAGCTGTCGTGAAAAATAAAAATAAAATTGTGATACAAAAACAGAGTTTTATAATTTAACAGTTTGTAAAAATGTGTTAATATTATTTTAATAATGCCACACTACAAATTAAATCCTTTAATCGCGATTCGGATTGCTGGGAGCAAAAGGCGCAGGATCGAGGAGCTTGGAGGAAAATCATCAAGGAGGCTAAAAGTCTTCAAAAGTTATGTGGTCATAGGTAGTAAGTAAGTACACCACACATTAAGTGCTTCATACGAAAAATATAAATAGGTTCATTAAGATGGTTTAGATACATGGAACGAACGGATGAAGAAATATTGGTCTAAAAAGTACATGTAAAGGAAGTTAATGGAGGAAGAAACAGATAAATACCGAGGACCACATGTCAAGATCAAATTTATCAAATGGTGGTCGGTGAAACCGATGTGCGTGCATGATACAATGTATTTATAAATGTTGAGGAATCGAGAGAAGTATGTCAGGAATGAAAATTGTCGTGGTCTGTTATTTCTGCCTATCCCTTCCAAGGGAGGGCGTTATAGATAGTGAGTTATGTTATGTGTTATAGAGGCTAATTATCAAATTAATATTTTTATCTCCTTTTTCTATTTGTACTCTCACATTTATGTGTGAAAAGCTGTTTTTCTTCAGTCGTTTTCCAATCAATTATTTTAGTCAATCTTGCTTCTGATGTCTGATGATTTATATAAAAATTTATATTTCAATCACAAACGTATTATTGCATTAAATTATTTACTATGAACTGTTGCAACCCCTAAGTGACTTTTGAAAATATCAATGCCGGCAGTCCGAGCACTGCAGCGGAAATCATGGGACCGTCAGAGGGAGAAACGAAACCGTTAACCGTTATCCGTTACAGTCCGTTAACGGAAACGGGCTGTACCGAAAACTACACAGGAAGCGGAAGGAGATAGTGCGGACTTCCGGTGGGTCGCGTAACTTGAGCTTTTTTACAGATTTCATGCAACTTTGCAATAACACAATACGACCACAGGGGTCAATTTGAGATTGTGATCTCGGGTTATAAGTTGCTGTTTCTGATGTTTAAGTTCTTAAAATGGCAGAGATTGTATTAAGTTACAAAAGCTTAAAGCAATTTTAGGATTTAAGAAACATTATTACCTTCCAGTGCTCAATGGTGTTCTTATACCGACCCTTATGTTTGGAAGCGAAGAAGCTGGCAAAAGAAGGATGAAAGTAGAATAAATACAATAGAATTGAGATCTCTTAGATGAATGTGTCGATACTCTATGTATGATAGTGTCGAATGAAAATATAAGAAAAATAATAGCGTAGATTTTCACGGTTGGCAGCCAAATGTTTTGTGATTTTGGGTAACAAATGATTACCACCACCACATTACCACCACCTTTATTACCACCACCCTGAAGATGGAGACTGCAACGATCTCTGAAACGTCACCCAAAATCACACAAAACGTATGAAAATATAATAAGTGAATGCGGTACGAATGATGGTGTTATGAACAAAATAATAAAAGGAAGGAGGAGAGATGGTTTGGACACATGCAAAGAATGAATAAAGAAAGAATGGTAAAAAAAGTATATGTTAACGACGTAAATGGAAATAGAAATAATGGAAGGTCGAGGAAAACGTGGCACGATCAAAAAAATCAAATATTGAATGTCGGCCACGTCAGGAGTCAGAGAAATCGACGCGCGTGCACGACACGATGTATGAATGATGAGGAAGCGAGAGAAATATGTCAGGAAAGAAAAATGTGGCAGTCCATTCATTCTGCCTACCCCTTCGGGAGACGGTGTGATGTGTAGTTAGTTAGTTAGCTTTATTTAACCATATAACCAAATTAATCAAATATTAAAGGTTGACCATGTTAGAAGTTAGGAGAATCAACGTACGTATATGACTATATTATGTAACGACATTTAGAAGTCATTAGATATGTAAACAATGTCGCGTTTACTGTCTAGAAAGACAAATACCACAATATATAACACGCTGATTAGACCAGTTCTTACATACGCCTCGGAGACTTGGACGCTCACTAAACGGGATGAAAAAAAATTTAACTGCTTCGAAAGGAAGATCTTCCGCAGAATCTTCGGACCCATTAAGGATGATCAGACGTGGAGAAGGAGATACAGCACAGAGCTCTACGATCTATACCAGGACTTGAGCGTGGTCAAGTTTATAAAGATTAACAGACTGCGCTGGCTAGGGCACTTGCACCGCATGGGAGATCTGGAGCCCCCCAAAAGAGTGTTGTATGACAATCCAGCAGGGCGAAGAAGCATCGGTAGGCCGAGACTGCGATGGCTGGATGGTGCCGTGGCAGATTGTCGGGTCCTGGAGCAGCAAGACTGGAAGGTGGCGGCCGGAGACAGGACGGGATTGAGACGTTTCTTGGAGGAGGCCAAGACCCACCAAGGGTTGTAGCGCCGGAGAAAAAGAAGAAGAAATGTAAACAATGTAATCATAAATTTAACCAGTTCCAGTAATATATACGTTTATCTCCTAATTGTTTTCAACAATGTAATTTTACCTAAATTACCGTATTCTGCTCTTTTAACCCGTTTATATAAACCTTCTCCAACTGATATTGGAGGGAAAAATTGAGGGACGCCTAGGGCCCGGAAGGAGACAAATGTCCTGGCTGCGAAACGTGAGGGAGTGGACCGGCATCCGAAGTGTTGAGGAGCTGTTCCGAGCGGCGCAGGACAGGGACAGGTTCGCCGAGGTGATCGCCAACGTTGGGGGGACTCGACAGGACTTGACGACTTGAATAAGAAGAAGATATAAACAGCAACGCGTTTAATTTTCGCTACATTTGATACTGCCAGTCTAAAGCAAATCACATAAAATGTAATAAAAACTTCTAGAAAACAGACGTTTTCATTTGTATCAATTATATGTTTTACTTGCTTCGACTAAATGATACAGTAACACAAAATATCACGCGAACCAGACGAGAAGATTATTACGCTTTTTGTGGCCACTTATCACAATATTCTTTAAGTTACGGGCACATAAAATACATCCGAGTGTATAGAGACATAAAATGGAAAATGATTTCCCACTGAGATCAGCTGCTGAAGCCGTAAAATATTTTAGAGGAAAGCATTTCCTCGGATATAAGCTTTGATAAACCTTGTAATAATCCACGTACTTTGGATAAAGTTGTATTGTTACCGAGAGCCGGCTTACCCAAATGCCAAACTCAGGCCAGCGCAACCATACGCGAAAGGACTGTTGTTGTCGGTGGCCAACTTCGGATTGAAGCCCTATTTATATCATCGCTTCTTGGAAACACCCAAGATTGAGTTGGAAACATGTAGCACTTGAAGAGGTAAATTAGAACCGTGGAATCGGATCATTATTGAAATTACTTGAGAATTACATGAGGCGTATAGAAACAAACACGGCCATGCTAAATATTCAGTTTGATAGAGAAAATTTATTACAATTAGAGCGTACACTTGGTTTGAAACAAATCCGCCATTAAAACATACATTTTCGACTTTTTAAAATCAGATTTGAAACAAACCCGGTAGTGTCAACGAAATTCCAGAACAAAAGCGGCAGTTTTTAAATGAACCAATCAGAATGCGAGAGATGGCATTTTTCAAGATGGCGTCCCACACAAATATCATACGTATGAAAAGGTGTTGATAACAAACATGGCAATGTCATGCTGCATTATTCAAAACAAAACCGGCTGTGTCAGAAAATTTGTAACAAAAACGGCAATGTCAATTATAAAATAGCAAATATCTTTGAAAATAAACAACGGGTAGGCATAAATAATATAAGAAATTCCCAAATCCTGCAAAATTGAAGACATTGTGAGATGGAGTAGGCAGAGAAGACAATTCTGGAGGGACCAAATCGAGATAATGGATCAAGCTAGAATTCCTAAGATCGTGATGCACGAGACTCCAGAGGGCCGTCGACCACCAGGAAGACCACCAAAGAGATGAAAAGGAAAGGAAAAAAAGATGAATGACATGGAAAGGCATTGTCAAATGTGACATTTGATATTTCCTTGGAATGGCGAAACATATCAACGTTTTTGGAACAAAATTTTTTTGTAAATTAAAACAAATTGCAATATTAAAAAAATTCGAAAGGTTGGCAACCAATGGCCTGACTGATAAATCTCAAAACACGTTTTAATGATCGAATAAAGCTTTTTCTTTTGTCCGGTAACACGGTTGGTCTTTATTCATTTTCGCATTATGATATTTTTTGTATAGATTACATTTTATTATTGATGTCTCGTAAATACAGTAAAGATAAGCAAACTCATGTAAAGTTCATCTTGAAGGTTAAAGCGGTAATCCAGTAACATTCCAATGATAATTTAGAAGAATAATTTTAAAAACATTCATACTCGTACATCGTGCCATGCACGCCCGTCATTTCTCCGTCTTCTTACATGGGCGACATTTAATATTTGATTGATTTGATCGTGCCATCATAGTTTTAGTAAATTAGAGTTTTAAATAATGCACAATCCACCTTGAGTTACGAGTAGGTTTTAAATATTTTACAAAATAAAAATATAATACACAACATCTTTCGGAGGTGACCTCCTCCATCCTCAGGTATTATACCATTATACCTGGTGATGAAGGAGGTCATATCCGAAATATGTAGGTAGTGTATAACATTTATATTTTGTAGTGTGTAAAGTGGATTACACAGTGTTTAAAATACTTCTTCCAAATTAACAATGAAACTCCACGGTGTTTTTCTTTTTCTTTTTGTGTTTTTATATATCTTAAGTAATTGGCGAAGATGTCGCTTTCAAGAACTTGGTGTGGCGGCTATAACTAACTCATGTCTTTCGTCGTATCTCGACTCGACTATTGCAACGGCATATATGCCAAAATACCCAAGAAACAAACGAACAAACTTCAATCCGTTTTCAATGCGGCAGCACGACTTATAAAAGTTGTTCCAAAAAACTCGCATATTTCACAACATCTAAAAGATCTTCATTGGCTCAAGTGTCCTGAAAGAATCCAGTATAAACTATGCTGGACGGTTTTTAAAGCGCTTCACGGAATGGCACCAGCCTATATATCTGAACTTTGTGTTGCTGATAGCCCTAACTTGCGGCAATTTACGCTTCGATCAGCAAACTCCTCGGCAATAGGCAGATAAGTTGAGCCAAAGCGCAACCCCCGGACAAATTTCGGAGATCGGGCCTTCGCAGTGGCAGGTCCGTCCGCCCGGAATATGCTTCCTGCACGCCTCAGATGCATTGACAATCCGACAGACTTTAAATCTCACCTAAAAACCCACCTTTTCAAAATATCCCATAAAATGTAAACAACGGTTATCTGATTGCTGGTGTCACATGCAGCTCTCATGACTAAAAACATTGTCAAAGCGCCCTTGAGGTGAGCTATTCACGAAAACGGCGCTATACAAATTAGCCTAATTATTATTAATATTATTATGTCTTGCATCTGTAGATGAGTGTCGTGGGAATGATTACAACTTTGTATATATGCCGTACAAGAGAGCGAGAGTGAGCAGTGTCTCTACATTGGAACAGTTAGATATCCTTAGAACCTAAACATTTGAGACTTTAAGAAACCAGCATATTTTAAGTAGTTGGCAAAGATGTCGCTTTCAATAACTTGGTGTGACGTCTATAACTAACCCATGTATTGCATCCATAGATGAGTGTCGGAATGATTACAGTCTTGTATATATGACGCACAAGAGAGCGAGAGTGAGCAGTGTTTCCACGTTGGAACATTTTCAAATCAAATCAAATTAAATCAATTCAAATCAGTTTATTTTCTCAAAAGATATTACAATTTTTTTTACAGTCGATAGATGGTTCGACATTAGGAATACAAGATACTCTCCAAAGTCAAGAGTATTTGTCTTCTGAACGTACTTTCACGAATATGAAAGACATCGATCTCCGAAGCGATCATGTTCAGCAGTTTGATTGCTCTCCCCACCGGCATCATCAGAGGCAGGTTGGTTCTGCATGCTGGGAGATAAAACAGTCTGTGCTGACGCTGTAGAAGATAACCATCCGGAACATAAAGATTTTGATCTCCTTAGAACCTAAACATTTGAGACTTTAAGAAACCAGCATATCTTAAGTAATTAGTGAAGATGTCGCTTTCAATAACTTGGTGTGGCGTCTATAACTTACTCATGTTTCGCATCCGTAGATGAGTGTGATTACAACCTTGTATAGATGCCGCACAAGAGAGCGAGAGTGAGCAGTGTCTCTACGTTGGAACAGTTGGATCTTATCGTACCTCAACGTTTAAGAAACTAGCATATATTAAGTAATTGATGAAGATGTCGCTTTCAAGAACTTGGTGTGGTGTCTATAACTAGCCCATGTCTTGCATTCGTAGATGAGTGTCGGAATGATCACAGCCTTGTATATATGCCACTCAAGAGAGTGAGAGTGAGGAGTGTCTCCACGTTGGAACAGTTGGATCTCCTTAGAACCTGAACATTTGAGACTTTAAGAAACCAGCATATCTTAAGTAATTGGCAAAGATGTCGCATTCAATAACTTGGTGTGGTGTCTATAACAGCCTTGTACGAGTATATATGCCGCTCAAGAAAGTGAGAGTGAGCAGTGTCTCCACGTTGGAACAGTTGGATCTCCTTAGAACCTAAACATTTGAGACTTTAGCTGTAGTAGGTACTAAGTAAACGAAGCCAGAATAAATATTATTCGGGTGGTATTACATCGTCATTGGTTTTCATTAGTCTGCGGTCGGAATCTTCACACAAAGTTGGGAAGTTATCAAAGTTGCTGCATAAATAATAGTGGCATGTAGTACCCACCGAGCGCTGGGTACACAGACGGGCACATTAGGGCCTAACTGCTGAGCGCCTCACGGCACAGGTCTATTCCATTACGAGGGAGGAAATTGGAAACTGGAATGCTCCTCGCCGTACTATTCAATCTCTCCTCGATACCTACTTATATCACAGGGTGAGCCAAATTATTTAGAACCCTATTTTTATATCCTTTACTTCTTTTTTAGACCACCAAAGCGGCTGCAATATCTGGATGCTTGTAAGATTTTGTGTGCAAAAACAAGCATATGCGAGTGGAAAGCAAAGTGCAAATATATAAGACATGTGTAGGACCCATAATGACTTATGGTATAGAATCGAGGGCTGACACAAATAGAACCAAAGCACTCTTACGAACCGCCGAAATGAAGACACTCCGCGCTATTCTGGGCAAAACACTGAGGGACAGAATCAGAAACACAGTAATATGTGAGACCTGCGATACCGAAGATATTGTCAGATGGGGCAGGAAAAGAAGACGCTTCTGGCGCGACCACGTAGAACGAATGAGCGACGATAGACTCCCCCAAGCAGCCGCAAACAACGTGCCAATGGGAACTCGCCAACCCGGAAGACCTGCGAAGAGATGGCGAGACAGTTGGAGTCCTGTGTCCCAGGAGACCTCGACGCCGTAAAAACAGATCCACAGATCTATTAAAAGAGGAAGAAGAAGAAGAAGACTTATTTTTTATTGTTTCTGGACCAATGATGTATAACTCCATATTACATATTCAATGTGAATGAAAACGTCGACCTTCGTGGCAGAGTGGTAAGAGCTCTGACTTCCATACCGAAGGTCCCGGGTTCGATTTCCGGCGATGGCAGTGTGATTGTCATACTGTCTTTGGTCTGGTGTAGAATTCTCGTGACAATAAAATGGCGATAGATTGACTACCTATCACACGTCATAAGAATCAATATAAAAGCTAAAATAAAAATCGTATACAGTAATTGGCGATAGATTGACTACCTATCACACGTCATAAGAATCAATATAAAAGCTAAAATAAAAATCGTATACAGTAATTGGGTTCAAACGTCCTGTTGTATACAAGAAAAAAAACCACATTCTGTTTTCTAGAAGTTTTATTAAAATGAATGAGAATGACATTCGCCATTCTAAGGCATTATCAAATTGATTGAATTAATATTAATAATATTAATAATAATAATTAAAAAAAAAAAAAAAACTAATTAACTGTTTAGATAAAAAACTTTGTTATTAATATCACAATTGATTATATTTTGTCACGACAGCTGTTTCGCTAACCGATGCGAGCATCGTCAGGTCTTACAATCGACTAAACTAAAATATAATCAATTGCGATATTTATAACAAAGTTTTTTTATAAACTGTTAATAATTTAAAAATATCAAAGTCTTTCCGTCAAAACAATGAAATATGTAATAATAATAATAATAATAAAAATATTAATATTTGATTTGTCATTTATAAATTAAAAATATGGAATTCCACAATGACATATTTTTTTATGAATTAACTAACTAACTAACTAACCATCACGCCGTCTCCCCGAAAGGGTAGGCAGAAAGAATGGGCTGTCACACTTTAACCGATGCGGCACTCCATCCTTCTCTTTTCGCCCCGCGAGAGACGCGGTGTGATGGGTTGCGAACCTCATCGCCACCAATAGGCATCTCCCGCGCACACTTCGATCGTCCAACATCCAAAAAATAAATCGAAAACAAATAATATTAAATACAATGATATAAAATAAAATGACAAAATAAAAAAAAATTAACACATGGTTCTTTTTAGAATGGTGCACATATTGTATATTTAATTTATGTTCCCCGTGTCCACCGTTTTTTAAAATTAGCAGTCTTTAGGCACTTAACAAACCAACACCAGCAAGAACTTTAAAATAATATTGAAGAAATTATTCAAATTGTCATTGGAACAAATGAAAATTTTATTGACACATTGCTAAAGATAACAAAAGAAGAAGAAGAAGAAAGCATAATCACATTTTAACGCCTATGTTATGTAAAATGTAAATTTATTGTAAGATTAGTACTGACAAGATAGAATATGAATTATAACAATGTTTTTTCCACTTTTGAGTTTATTTATCTCGACATGTTGAAAAGCATTTGAAACATGTAGAGAAAAATAAACTCAAAACAGTAAATTAATTCATAAAAAAATAATAAAAACCGTCATAATAATAATCGTGTAAGCCTTGACGTTATCAAAATAAAACCTTATAATTATGTTGTATTAAAATTAATATATTAAATTTTTCTTCTTTTTCTAATAGTGGTGTGTCAGGTTCCCCAACGTTAGCAATCATTGTGGCGAATGCTTTCTTACCACGGCGATTTCATGGGAAATATTAGTGGAGTGGATTTACGTTCCATTCTCACTTTATAAAATAAGAAAGGGAAGAAAAGTTGGATATTACTTTTAAAAAATTTCAATGGTTCTCTTTTTTTGGACTTAGGGTGTTTATCCATTATTATCACTATACTAGAGCCGCTCAGAAGTGAGTCTTGGGGCCATAAATCATTTCCCTATGTCTATCTCGCTTGCACTTACGGGCCTTATGGAGCGGTTTAGGGATGGGCGTAACAATAAAATAAATATATCGATAAGTAACGTTTATTATCGTATCTTGTTTATAAACTTTAACGAGTTAACAAAGTTTTGATATTAAACTTTATTTATGGGTTTTACGTGCGTTTAAATTAGTATGAAATTAGTGACTACCAGATACTAAATTAAATACCAGTAAAAACAGAAAAATTGTTTAATTTTAAAATTTGTATACCGTATGTCTATAAACCCAGAAAGAAAGTTAAGTATAAAAAACAAAGTAGATCATATTGTGGCCCTTAAAAGAGCCGTTTATATTACAAAAAATGTATCAATCCTCATCGGAGTCTTCTTCATCAGTGATCGACGATTATAACTGAGGGCTCTTCAAGTATATTTAGGAATGCGGAAAACCATGCCATATATGTATCGCCATCCATTTCTGTGTGATAATCAGCATCCTTCGATTTTACCGCTTTAAATATTAGCTTCGCTTCTGGAACAAAGCCAGTCCTTGTGGAACCAGCATGGCAAACTATCAATCTTTGACCTTTTCCTACAGGCTGATTCTTGAAACCTCCTTCATCGTTGCTTCCAAGCCACATACGCTTTCTTGAATGGTTTTGATTAATCCATGTTTCATCCAGATAGAAACGCGGCCGCTGATCGTTAGTTCTTCTAAGTAAATCCAATTTCCTTTAAAAGTCCATTCTGGCACAAACAATATCTGTTCTTTCCATTAAATATTTACGTCCTTCGGCATTTTTCTTATACTTGAACCCAATCTCCTTCATGAGTGTTCTCATCGAAGTTTTTCCGCATTTAAAATCAGGTAATTGCTCTCGGTATTTTTCTAATATTTTCGCCACGGACGGATACTCTCCACTTTCATAAAATGAACCTACAGTCCGCTTCAATACACTTTTATCAAAATCGTCAATATTGGTGACAGTTTCTTGTTTCTTAAAATTTGCTCTTGGTGTACAGGGGCTGCTTGATTGCAATAATTCAGTCTTTATTCGGTCCACTGTCACTCTACTCACACTACAAATAAACGCGGCCATTTTCACGTGGTTTGTTGAAATTAAGAGAAGCTATTTTATTCGGATCACTTTTCAATTCATTGACAAACAAGAATACGTTGTGAATCACTGTTCGAGTTTGAGGGCTAATATCGCCATGTAATTTCTTCAAATCAATGTTGGAAAATAAGCATCCATAGTGCGTAACGAGTGGTGACACACGAATGAATTCATTTAATTGCAGTAAACACATTTATAACAAAAAAGCACTGCATTCGGTAAAAACCAATCATTAGTGACTCATAGTACATATCATAACGTACATATCATTACAAAATCATTATAGTGACTCATCGACACCACGAGAGCAGGTAGCCGTATACCGATAACAGTCCTGGGGCTTCCCATCCCTATTTCTATTGACATTTATGGCCGCACGACTCCGTTTGAAACGGCTGTAGTATAATAAATGTTATTGTTAGGAGCAGTAAACAATATTTATTGTTTTTTCAACAATGATGTAAAACTCCATATTAAGTTTATAATATAGATGAAAACATCGGTTTTCTAAGAAGTTAATGTTTTATGGAAGTGACATATATTGCCTTAACAAGGGCAATATCAAATCTACGTATACACATAATAAAACCTCTTGAAAAATTAAGTTTCATTAAAAATTAAACAAGCCCTGACTTTTGTATAGTTTGTGATCTGAAATTATATACGTAATTAACATTGCTCGATTGATTTGAAGTTTAGAACAATAATTAAATAAAGAAAACATGATTAAACCCTATCGCATAAGTGGCTTCATTTGCAGTAATAAAAACATTTGGTCTCAAACTGCGGTTTGCTACATTTACAGCTCAGACAGAGAGTCCCGGTTCAACATAATATTTCATACAATGTACTACATTAGTAGTAAGGAACTAAAGTAAAAAAGTTCATAAGATACATTCAAATACGAGCTGCAAATGTAGTCTACCGCAGTTCGAAACCTATTTTTGACTGCTAATGTAGCCAGCTGCAGTATAGGGGTTAAAATAATGTTTTTTTTACTATATTCATAAAGAAAATAGACGCATACGATACATTTAAGAGCATTATTTATAAAATAATAATAAATAAACATTTACTACTGCACAAATAGCGTGCAAAAGATAATTTGTATAAAAACAAACATTTCTAAAGGACAAGAACTTCTACATTACATAGACGAGACAGTTTAGTGTCGAGATAAGATATACACGATACCTGCGGGCTGTCTATCTTCTCCGTTCACAGCGGCTTGTGTAAAATGTTTGAATTATTTTTTATAGCACACTTATTGATAAGACACCAAAATATCATTTGAGGACAAGTAAAACTAACTGAGAGCTACTTTAAACGCCTTCAAAGACACAAAATTAATTGTTGCTTGTTGACATATAAATAAAAAGATTTTTGTAAATAGTGTATTCAACAGGCACACAATTAACTAGAATGAGTCAAAATCTCAAATCAAAATAATTTACTTTTCATTATAATACAAGCTTCGTATTAGCGCACTATTGGAAAAAAATAATGTTACCAAATATAAAGAATGTTTTTATTAAATATAAAACTAGTTTAGATTAAAAACCCAGAGTAAAGGCACAATTAGAACACATTTAATATTATCTAAACAATTTTGTAAAGTTCAATAACACCTTGATACCCAATTTTACGCAAATACTTTCAAAAGATTATTCCTTATAGTCAACACAACAACAAACCATCGCGCCGTTTCTCCACAGGGGTAGGGAGAGAGAATGGACCGCCACACCACTCTATCCTGATATCCTCTCTAGATTCCTCCACATTCATACATCGAGTCATACACGCACGTCGATTCTTCTGGCTTCTGACATGACCAACCTTTAAAATTTGATTAATTTGGTCATGCCACGTTTTCCTTGGTCTACCTCGACTCCGTACTCCATTTACATCGTTAACATATACCTTTTTTAACCATTCTTTCTTCACCCATGCGCTCCATATGTCCGAACTAATGCAGCGATCCTTTCATAATTTTGTTCATAATACTTTATTTCGCTCTACATTCCTTTCTAATATCAGCATTTGAGATTCTGTCATACATCGTTCTACTATATAGTCAATTTTAATTTATTGAAAATGTTATTATTTTTAAATCTTTTGATATGATGTTTTAAAGGAGATTTTTTTCGTTGGTCACTGGTGTTGGCCATGGTGTCAATAAGATGTTCATATATATTACATTAACACACTTAATTGTCAGAACCGGGTCAATTAAGATAAAAAAAACTTATCAAAACATGTGGGTAAATTGATAAAAATATTGATAAGAAAGGTTTTCTATACTATTGGGAGTACTCAAAATATATGTTTAATGTATTTTGAAAAATGAGGTAAAACTATACATAAAATATTATGATAGGACCAACAAGAGAACACGTTTCACCTCACTAGGGCGTTATCAAAAGTGATGTTTTCATCAAATATTAAAATCTAAAAATATATGTTTACACAAATTAAAAATACAGAGAGTTCAGGCAGAAATGATGGGGGATTGTATGGTAATTCTTACGTTTCATCTGTATAAAATTGAGATGGTTGATGGCTTGGAGAAGAGAGCGGTCATCAAGAGTGAGATCTGGCCGTGGTGGTGGGGGACGTGGGGCAGCTTGAAGGGTGCGCGCACACTCCACTCCCGCACCTGCAGCCCTTCCCGCCAGCAGGGAACCAACCTGACAAAAACACATGTTTCAATTATGGGATCAAGAACGCTGCGCAACATAAAACTTTATAGAATCATTAAATAATTATTCACTTAGGATACGGCCACACCGGAGTGCCAGAGTAGGAGTCAAACTGAACACCTGGCGAACCTACGTATGGCGCACTATGGGACCGGCCACACTATACGCTTCGCGCCACAGGGCGTGGTCACAAGCGAACTGTGTCTTGACTCGTACCCTGGCCCTCCAGTGTGGCCGTATCCTTATAAAATTACAGCATTACTCGAAAGAATTTTAGGTTTATGTTGTCATTCTGACTGCAGTTTTCTTTCTTTTTAGAAATCAATATCTATGAAATGTTAACTTGTATTTTCATTCTTCACAAACACATTATTCTTCAGTATTAATACTTTTGTACCGAATAAGGCATATTTAAGGAAAGTGCGAAAAAGCATTGTGAAAATTCAGTGTTTATAAAAAATTATTCAAATATGAATCCACCACATAATGTGATGATAAATATAGAAGAAACTAATATATTCAATTAAATTAATATTTTAAATAAATATATAATAACAAGATAATGATACCATAATATTATGATTAAAAATAAGGTTTTTGATTATTAATAAAATATTATAATTATATAATATTATAATTAATTTTTTTAAATGTTAGATCTTCTTTATACACAATTATTTTTTGTAAGTTAACACATTGTTTTTTGAGTACACGTAAGACGACGCCAAGCTTCGATATAAACAAAATAATTTTAACGAATTTTTATGAATTAAAACACTGTTCTTTCCACTTTTGTGTTAATTTTTTTCGACATGTTTCGAAGGCTTACCTTATCATTGGGAGAATAATATAAACTAGAACGATATCGTACTCCCGATGATGAAGGTGTAAGCTTTCGAAACATGTCAAGAAAAATAAACTCAAAAGTGGTAAAAACAGTGTTTTAATTCATAGAAATTCGTCATTATGGAATTCCACAGTGTTAACGCCTTAAGTTTTTTGTAAAATTAAAAACTAGTTTTACAAAAATGCTACACACAATACATGTATTTAATACAGACCTGCAGGAAGGCAGCGCTATCGGTTTCCTTCAAGGCCTCTATACAGAACTGCAGCAGACCAGTGGTGCCCTGCAGCCTCTTGGTGCAGACGGAGGCCTGTTCCCGCATGTCCCTTACGCGCGCATCTCGGTCTTCGCGGATGGATGTCAGCAGGGCTTCACGCCGTTCCCTGATAGCTTCCACTAGAGCTTCACATTGAGCAGTGACTATGTTTTCAAAATCCGTATAAGATTCCTGAAACGAAAATAGGAAAATAAAGATGAGGTTAAAAATACGAAAGTAGAATAAATGTGGTAGAAATGAGATTTCTTAGATATAATACTATAATACATATTATGAAAAAGGCCCAGCACAGCCCAACAAACAAACGGTTAAATCTTGCACGGACCCCCGAATCAATTTTAATTTTCCACGGACCTCCTGAATGATCCCAAGGACCCCTGGGGGTCTATAGGGACCACTTTGGGAACCACTGTTTTAGAACACACATAATTAATAGTTTTTATGAACACACATAATTAATATTTATGCCAACAATACCAACTTAAAATATCAAATAAATCTGTGTATGAAAATGTTTGTAATAATATTATTGATGTATTTATCACTAGATTATTATCACACTTATCGATAGACGCACAAATAACTAGAATTGGTTGATAATAATAAATAGATCACTCTTCAGAATAATAAAATGGATCAATAATATCTTGAATGCTTGAAATGTTTTCAGGTACAAGTTTCCAGTTTACGTGATTAGTATAGATATTAAAAAAAACTTTTCAATTTCTAGAATAATATAAATATAAGTAATTTATTAAGGAAATTATATGAATTATTTAGGTATAGAATTTATCAAACAAAATACAATTGACTTGTGATTATTTTTTATAAAAAAAAAAAAAAATACTTACATTTACTTTATCTGCTAATGTTTTAACCCTTTGAATATATTCAGTCATCGCAAGAGCTTTCTCCGATAAAAGTTGAAGGTTTTGTGATAATTCAGTCTGAAAAAAAAAGTACAAAATGTAACATGATTGTTTTACTACTATATGTGTTCTATTTTCTATGAAATGTGAATAAGATTACCAAACCTTTTGTATTTTGCAAGCTATGGTCAACTGCTGTACATCGTGGGCAATGTGGCGTTCTTGTAGACAGCGTGAGCAGGCAGCTTGACGACATGGCGTGCAGTGCGCCACCAATGGTGCGCCTCCGTGCTCTATGCAGCCTCCGGACGAACCTCTGCGGCCTGCAGCCACCAGGGAGTGCCGCGACAGCGGTCCCCGTGCCGGGTGGCAAGATTCCCTGCACCCTTCACAGTAAAGCACGGAACACTGCTCACAATGGACGGTAGCTGTCTTGGGCGGATCTTCTACACACATTTGACAGTTCTGAACAGATTCACTTTTAGGTGTGTCACTAAATTTTTCCATTATCCTTTGCATGACGCGATACTTCGGCAGATTGTTCGCCCCATTTTCGTCGAAATATACAGGTTTCTGGCACATCGGGCAGGCGAGGAACAGCGCTGTGGGAGGGAATACCACGCCGTTGACAGTGGATCCAACGTAGCTGCTGGGTCGGGAGCTGCACACCACGCCGCTGTCTGTCTCGCTGAGGATGGACACTTTGTCGGCCTCCTGATAGTCTCCCGAACTGGAAGAGGCAACACTCTCCGCCTCGCTGCCTGCCACGGGCTGCTGCAGGCCTAGGGCGCATGTCAGGCATAGCGCGTGGCCGCAAGGCAACAGAACTGGTTTCTCGAAAAAGTGTTTACACGCCAAACACCGCAATTCTTCCTCCATTTTCACAGATGTTACACGTTATTTCATTTTATAAATTTACTTTCAAAATCAGCCATGTTAGTTTGCGCAAACCTTGAATTATTTCACAAACAAATACATCGCGAAGAAATGTTGCACTACATTACAGGCAAAATAAATAAACAGACACAAAAATACTTCCCGTGTTAACTGTAAAGGTTAAAAATACACTTTTTCCAAGTAAGTTATGTTTGCCAGACAAAATATTTATCACAAAGGGTGGGTCACCGACCCTCGCGCCTCCAAAAGTACAAATTGTACAAGTAGTGGTACAAACATTTCAGTAGGTAAATAAAATAATTGCCAGTCCTCCTTAAATTTTAGGTCAAATTGTAAATATTTTTGGATCGTCCATAAATAACTTTGAAAGGTACCTACTTAACACACGTGCCTGACAAAAGTCTTAAAATAAACTGAAGAGTGGAAGTGAAATATAAATCGAACAAAAATTATTTTTATCTCTGCTTGATATTATATAATAATGTTACACTATACAGTATTACATCCGCCAGGAACGTAACATCTTATATGTATTAAATATACAATGCTAGTTTTGTTGCAGTAGAAATTTTGGATTAACAATAACATGAACAATAAAATAATATACGTACATGCTGATGAATGAGAGAACGCCAGGTTTATTAAAGTATTTAAATTAGTTATTTTTTTTCTATTTAAAGAGTAATCAAAAAATGTCCTGGATACATAATATCAAAAGTAAACATTTCTGTTAAAACTCATAAAAATATTATTATATTTAAATGTGGATTTTAGATAACAACTTATTATAATGCAGTCTTAACAAAAAACCTTTGTTGAGATGCATATTTTGTGAAAAATAATTTCTGATAGTTAATCTAACATACAGTTAAAACTTTGATATTTTCGGAAAAATTATGATGAATTTTAAAATATTGTATTTTATATAATAAATTTATTATTATATACGTAATTGAGTTACATATTCGGCAAAATACTTACTTTTTAATACCTTTCGCCAAAGGATTTGAAAAATATATGTCTTGCTTGAACATATACATATATACGAGTACATTTAATCAAAAATTCTGCTTGATTGTACTTTTTAGGGTAAGAAAATATTATATTTTATTATTAAATATCTTATCAAAACGTCCAATATCCCAGTATTACCGCAGCTATTGGCTCATTTTTTTGTCTTTTTTTTGCCCGACATAGAAGACGTGACAGAAAATATGGGAGAAAAATTCATTTTTTTTAATTTACGTGCTTATAATGTTTTCCTTCTGTGAAAAAATAAACGTAATCTCTCTATTTTTTGGAAAAAAAGGAAATACTGGATGATATTTATATTTTTTAAAAGTATTTTGAATATAGGCCGGAGCTTTATAATTAGAAAAGATTATTTTTTAATGTGCGATTTTAATATTAAACAATATGCGTACACTTTAATTACTTGTCATATTTTTTATAAATATAATTCAATTACATTTCCAAACATTTAAAATAAATTGATTTTTTATGGTAGCATTAGTACGCTTAGTCTATGGTAGACGAAAATAAAATTGATGTTTATTTTCCTTCTCAATCGGCATTTTGACAGATGGAGGAATATCATTTAATGGTATATTATCACTTTTATTATGTTAAATTAGTTTTCTTATGAACTTATTTGCATCAATAATTTTGGTTTTGTTCTATTGGATATGCTTTTAATAAGATGTATATTTTAGTAGAATCATTTAATAGATTTACTTGACAACATGTGCTGCTTAATTTTTGTCCGACTATGTTTGTTGCTGTAAAATTATTATCCAGACTTTTTGCTTATTAGTAGTAACGTAGATTATCTATAATAATTTTTCAGTAAATTTGATTTATTGAAATAGTTCTAATATGTATTTTATTGAAATACAATTGAATTAAAATGATCCGAATTATTATATTTCCTTTATGAAGTGTTTATTTCTAAAACAACAAAATTGTAATATTCATTTTTTCCCCTCCACATCTTGTTTTTGATTGTATTCTTTAAATTGAAATATTTTATTTTTGACCTAATATTCATGAATTATCCAGGTAACCAAATTCTTTTTTAAAAGCAAGCAATGGAAACACATACCATTTTGGAATTAGATTGAGAAACCCAGTGAAAACCTTAATTAAATAAATTTTCTACAAATTGCTAAATCTTTTTTGGATGTTTATTTCATCGTTTTATATTATTTTGATAATTGGTAACATATAATACTAAGTAATATATTTCTTATTTGAAGATAATATGACAAAAATAAATACTTATTTTAAGTCACCAGGTATACTCTCCAAACAATATACAATTTAAAAATGTAACCATTATATAATTTTCTGATTCTTCATGTTTTAATTAATTAAATGATGAGAATTATATAACTTATTTGAAGATAATAAGACAAAAATAAATACTTATTTTAAGTCACCAGCTAACCTATCCAAACAATATACAATTTAAAAATGTTGCCATTATTTTCTCATTTCTTTTTCATGATGAAACAAATTGGTTCTCAATAAATTATTGAGCGACCCCATTCTTTTACATCAACTAGTTCGGGTATCTACAGATTTTATAAGCAAAGTCTTAAAATACATTTTTTTCAGTATCGGGTACACGCTGGATCAATGAATCAAGATGGCTGCTGAGTGCGCAGATTATCAAAATTTAAAAGACAAATTGACAGGTAACAAAAATGTAAAGTCATTTTCAATAGTTAATTAATTAAGAAGATAGATAATAATAGAATTAAGAAGATTAATGTTGTTTATTAAATTTCTTGGTAGAAGTTCATTGTAAATAATGAAAATATTTTTAAAAATAAAAAATTCCAGCTCTGGGGTTGTCAAACTAGAAGATGGCAGTGAGCTGCTGAAACCGGTGGAAGCTAAAAATCAAATGGAATAAAAGTAAATTCATTGCGTTTGTTACAGATTTAGGATTATTTGAGCCAGGAATGGACGTTAATGACATGAATGATTTGTTGGATGCCATACGTAATTCCTGTGATTCGGCTCAGGAAGAAGAACTAATCAGAGAGTCCAAGAAGGTTTGTATTTTCAAAGTGATCCATCACCAACACCTGTGTTTTACTATATCACTTGTTTTAGATATGGGTTTGTCATTAAAAATTTGGTATGAGAAATAAAGTCCATGGGAATTATATCAAATATGTGAGAAGCATTTAATTACTAGATCTTTCCTTATACATAACACAATACGTTTTTTTCAGATTATTAGGTGTATAAATTTGCTTCCGCCGTTTTTTTCCGAAATTCGAGGCTTTATCGTAAAAAACTGGTTATACATTTATGATTTAAAGTATTGTCCATTGCTGGCCACTACTTTCTCCCATCTTTCGGGCAGCATACGAATCCCGCGTTGAAAAAACTGGTCATCTTTTGAAGCGATCCACGAATCGATCCAATTTTTGACTTCTTCATAATACCGGAAGTGCTGGTCAGCTAGGCCGTGTGCCATTGATCGAAACAAGTGATAGTCCGAGGGAGCAACGTCTGGAGAATACGGCGGGTGGGGTAGGATTTCCCATTTCAAAGTTTCCAAGTATGTCTTGACCACTTTCGCAACATGGGGTCGAGCATTGTCATGATGTAAAATCACTTTATCATGTCTCTCGTTGTATTGCGGCCGTTTGTCTTTCAATGCTCGGCTCAAACGCATTAATTGCGTTCGATAACGATCGCCTGTGATTGTTTCAGTCAGTTTTAACAACTCATAATACACTACGCCGAGCTGGTCCCACCAAATACTGAGCATAACCTTGGAACCGTGAATATTCGGTTTGGCCGTCGACGTGGAAGCATGGCCGGGATATCCCCATGATTTTCTGCGCTTGGGATTATCGTAATGAACCCATTTCTCGTCCCCAGTCACAATGCGATGCAGAAATCCCTTCCGTCTTTGCCTTGCAAGCAGCTGTTCACAAACACACAAACGCCGTTCAACATCTCTCGGCTTCAACTCGTACGGCACCCAATTTCCTTGTTTCTGAATCATTCCCATGACTTTCAGGCGTTTTGAAATGGCTGGTTGCGTCACTCCCAATGATCCTGCCAATTCTTGTTGCGTTTGACACGAGTCTTGATCAAGTAATGCCTCCAATTCTGCATATTCGAAAACTTTCTCTCTTCCACCGCCATGCTGGTCTTCGACGTAAAAATCACCGTTCTTGAAGCGTTGAAACCACTCTCGGCACGTTCTTTCACTAATAGCGGCCTCACCATAGGTATTTGAGAGTTTTCGATGAGCCTCAGCCGCAGATTTCTTCATATTAAAGCATAAAATTAAAACCTCCCGCAAATGACGAGAATTTGGCTCGTAAGCTGACATGTTTAATCGGGAATAACTTTATGATGCAGACACAAATCGACTAATATTTCGATGGCGTTATGTTTACAAATACTTTAGCTTATTGTATGACATCTATGATCTATTTATTCCAACTACCACTTTCTGCTACTGCCATATATTGCAAAACGGCGGAAGCAAATTTATACACCTAATAGTTAAAAGATTATAGAAAATTGTCAGCCAAGTTAGAAGTCTGAAGAATCGTCATACATGTATGACTTGCTGTATGAATGTGGAAGAATCTAGAGAGATGTGTCAGGATAGAGTAGTGTGGCATTTCATTCTCTCTGCCTACCCTTTTGGGGAAACGGTGCGATGGTTCAATGTTGTTTATAGAAAATTTATTATACAGTACACTCCTGATTTTCCGGGGTCGGGTTAGCCGGGAAGCGGATTATCGGGGACACTTGAGTCATTTGAAAAATAATTTTAAAACCTAAAATATTTCACAATAGTACTTATAATGCAAACAAAATCTCAAATCTGTCACAATATCATTGGGCGCTTAGTTCACATTTGCGCCACCGCCAACATACGTTTGTGGCTCTATAGTTGTGTCGTAAAGTTTCGAGTTTGCAATAAAGTAGTTCGTACTCATAAAATATTGTCATTATTAAACACTTTTTCAACTAATTGAAATTACACGGTGATTTCAATGCGTCTTCTGGATGGTTGACGCACTTTAAACAGAGACACGGCATCCGTCAAATTTCTGGCGAAAAATGAAGGAAGTCAGTCAAAAAGTGTGACACTGTCAACATGTGCGTCTTACTAAGCAAGTAGGTATACATAAGCGCAGTTTTAAATTTCTCTTTGTTTAAATTTTTTTCATGTTTTCGGATTAACCGGGAAATCGATTATATGGGATTTTTTTTCACTATCCATCCCGGAAAATCGGGAGTGTACTGTATTATTAATTTTTGATAAAGTTATTAGGGATATTGTGGATTTCCATAATATAATATTATTTTTATGATTGAATACTGTTTTTTCCACATATATTAGTATATTTATCTCATTAAAATTCATCATTAGAACAAATTAAACCATAAAGAAAAAATACTTTGATATTCATTATCATCATCACTGGCGCTACAGCCCACTATGAACCTCGGCCTCCTCCAGAATTTTTTGGCGCGCTCCCCGATCCATCGCCCGTATTCTCCAATTTACAACTTCTAGATCCCTGAGATGCTCCTCAGCACCATCCATCCACCTTAGTTTAGGTCTTCCCATATCTCGTCTTTCATTTGGTCGGGTGTGTTAGGCGACATATTTTTATAAACCTTGCCGTGGGATTAGTCTTTGAAAAATATATAAAATTCAAATTGGTATATTTGAGTAGTTCTTGTTGATTTCACTGTTGGGATTCCAGAGTACTTTCGTATGTTAAGGTCAACAACATATCTATTTATTAATCCTTGTTACTCCTGTGTTGAGTATAGCAATCACCAGGAAAAGAGTATTTGAAAAATATATTAGGATTCCAATTGATATATTTGAGTAGTTCTTGTGTTGGGATTCCATAGTGCTTTCGTATGTTAAGGTCAACAACATATCTATTTATTAATACTTGTTACTCCTGCGTTGAGTATAGCAATATGTATACAATAGAAATATGTAAATATTATCAATCACCAGGAAAAGAGTCTTTGAAAAATATATTAGGATTCCAATTGATATATTTGAGTAGTTCTTGTGTTGGGATTCCATAGTGCTTTCGTATGTTAAGGTCAACAACATCTATTTATTAATCCTTGCTACTCCCATGTTTAGTACATTTATATGTATATGATAGAAATATGTAAATATTATCAATCACCAGGAAAAGACACTACATTAAGTTCATGTAATAAATTTTCACTGTGGATTTTATTACAGGACACAGCTTGCTCTAGTGACTCTAAAGACTCGCCAGTAAAACGTGGAATGGAGAGAAGGTACATCAATGCCCCCGAGCGAAGATTGCCATGGAACTTGTTCCCAATACCAGAACAGCTCTCACTAGAGCAAAGAGTGCATGTGATGACAGCATATAAAGAACAATTGAACATATGCCGTTACCGCAGGGCCAAAACTTCTTCCGCTTTTGCGGATTGGAACTGTGTTTTCAGTATACCAATTTTAAAGAATCGACTCAACAGTCAATCTCAAGAGTTTAAGCCGGGACTGCATCACACAAGGAGTGGCCGCACCGTTAAAGGGACCCCTCATTACATTGATGATGATGATTCCGATACTGAAACCTCCATTTCCAGAAAGTGCAGAAAGAAAATGAGGAAACTTTCAAATGAAAACATCATTGCTAAGTCTAGTCTGTTCCGCGATATCCCAATACTTAATAGGACGAATTTAGATTTACCTGTTGATGCTTTAAGCGATCAATCAGAAAATAAAATATTTGCAAAACCTATTCCTATTACGCCCGAGAAGATGGTGACTGAAGATGTTATTCCAGAGGAGAAAATTTCGAATAGTCTAGAAGATTCCAAGCTTCGGAAGTCCCCCTCTCCAGAAGCCTCTAGCTCTAAGATGATGGTCATTGCACAGGTGCATAGGGATTGCCAAAAGATAGACACTATTGAAATAGTTGATGATGAAAATGAAGATGAGAAGAAGGTTTGTTAACTATTTCATTTTCTATCTTCAATATGAATTTTTGCTGTCAAGTTCTTCCATATTCAACTTCACTTTGTGTTGTGAATATTGAAACACACATTGTTATGACACAACATTAATGTTTAAATGTGTGAAATAATTTTTTTTAATGAAGAAGGATGTTTGTGATCTTAATAACTAACTAACCATCACGCCGTCTCCCCGAAAGTGTAGGCAGAAAGAATGGACTGCCACACTTTAACTGATGCAGCACTCCATCCTTTTCTTTTCACCCCCACAAGAGACGCGGTGTGATGGGTTGTGAACCTCATCACCACTAATAGGCATCTCCCGCGTGCACACTTCGATCGTCCAACGTCCACAAAATAAATCTAAAACAAGTAATATAAAATACAACGATATAAAATAAAATAACAAAATAAAAATAATTGAACACTTAATGTTCTTTTAGATGGAGCACATGTTGTCAGCTGGACGATCTGGATTTTTGTGTTTATTTAATTTATATTCTACGTATCCACCGTTTAAAAAAATTAAATTAACAGTAATTAGAAAAATGTTTATTTAAAAGTAAAAATAGTGTTGTGTCATAACCATGTGTGTTTCTAAGATAATCTACCAATTTTACTGAAATCGTTTGATGAAAGTTCATTTTAAATAACAATGAAATAAAATGATGCTTTTTTTTAAGAACTACTTCCACTTTTATCTACAACAAAAGTAAAAAATGTTTTGTTTAAGTGTTTTTCAATATTGTTCAAGCCATTAAGTGCATTATTATTGTATTAATTTATATCAGTATTAACATTTTCAGTGAATAAGGCAAAATAATTTCAAATTGACCTGCGCTTCTATAGAAACATTATTTTCTTTCAGATCTCTTCGCCAATGAATCTACTATCGAGGAAAAGGCCGAAACGTTTGAAAATTTCTGTGGATGACTAGAAAGTGTATTGTAATTTCTACTGTCATTTTATCAGTTTCCTGTGACAATTAACACAGTGAAGTACACGACGATTGATAATTTTTTATTACTAGTGATTTTATGAAATCAAGAGTCGCAACGGCACAAATTAATAATATATTTTATTATATTATTATTATTTTAAATCTTAGCATGTTAAGTTTTAGTTTTTAATAATTAAATTAAAATGTCTGCATCATTTTTAAATGAAGTTTTATTTGTAACAACTGTGATTTTAAATCGAAAATGAAAAATATATAATTCATCATGTTTCAGGATACGGAAATCTAATTTTATTATTATGTATAAGTTTTGTTGGCTTAATCATTTTCCTTGCTATGCTAAAAAAGTCCAAGAGTAATGCTGATACAATGATGATACAATACTATTCGCGCCCTCAGAGCGTGAACTTGTAGAACTTATTGGAAGAATCGAAATGGAGAGTGAGCTGGTATGATTGAGGATCAGCAGATCGAAAACAGACGTTATGAGAAATAAGCAGAGTCCGTGTTTGTGAGAACCAACTCACAAAATAGAGATAGTTAATGAGTTTGTATACCTGGGATCACTGATAACTGATAACTGACCGGGAGGATACAAGATGGAGATTCGGCGCAGAACTCAAATGGCTAAAACTGCCATGACGAAGCTCGACAAGATATATTACCAATAATAAAATCAAGGTACTAAAAACACTGGTATTATCCATATTCCTTTATGGTTGTGAGTCTTAGACAATGCAAGCATCTGTGAGGTCTAAAGTTGATGCTTTCGAGATGTGGTCGTGTCAAATGAAGTTGCACATACCCTGGAGGGTGAGAAGAACTAACTAGTGGATTTTTGACCAGCTGGCTATCAGGACAAGATTCTCGTGGGTTCGCTCTCAGAGAGTGTAAAAATATTTTGGCCACATAGCCCAGATAGATCAAGACAAACTTGAAAAGCTCAAAATTATGGGCAAAGTAGTGAGAAAGTGACCACAAAAACGGTCACCAAGCCGCTGATCCGATCAAATCAGGGCTCTGACTGGCCTCTTAATAGCTGCTGCCTGAAGACTGACCGGTGACAGATGATGGTTTACAAGATGGACATGATTTGCGATGAATGCGACTATGAAGATAAGTAATCACTGAACATTTCAAAATGAGAGTTAGAAATCTGAAAAATGAATTGTTCATAGGATATTACTTCAATTAACAAGAGTGAAAGTCAAAAGTAATAATATTTAAATAGGTTAATATTCAGAATGCCCGAAAAACCATCCTATTAATGTTTCTTCCATGACAATGGCCTGAGACAGGATTATAACACGACTGATAATTTGTCTTTCTCGCATTTGCGTATATTAGTGTAACATTATAAAATGCTCTTCTTTACCACGCCACAAGGTCGGAGAAGACCAGGAAGGCCCAAGATGTGATGGATGGACTCTGTCGGCGCTGACACATCTATATTACACATTACAAACTGGAGAACAAAGGCAGCAGACAGACAAGAATGGAGGAGACCAAGACCCACCCTGGGCTGTCGTGCTTATGATGATGAAAGTAGCGAGAGTGGGGCATAAATTTCTTTACAATTCAATATACGACATTCTGGCACACTATGGTATGTTTTTTTGATTATATTACTAATATATTTCCGATTTTCGATAAAATGCTTATTCTGTGCCCAATAAGTATTTATTATAATATGATTATTTCAATGGAATATTGAAATATTTCAGTGAATTATTTCGGTCAATTTGATTGCTGCCGTTCTTTATAATAATTAATTGCGACACGTTATACGTTTGTAGTATGACGACCTTCGTGGCAGAGTGGTAAGAGCTCTGACTGCCATACCGAAGGTTCCAGGTTCGATTCCCGGTGATGGCAGTGTGATTGTTACACTGTCTTTGGTCTGGTGTAGAATCGTGACAATAAAATGGCGATAGATTACCTACATATCACATGTCCCGAGAATCAATATATCAGCTTAAAAACAAATTGTATACAGTAATTGGATTCAGGCGAGCTGTTGTATACGAAAAAAATATATACATATAGGTATATTTATACTTCTGAGTACAGTAAAACTTCGATATAATGGACTAATTGGGGGGATTCCGTTAAAGCCGAAATTTCGTTTTATAAAAATACGTTTAAAATAAATTTTAACATTTTTTTTTTAAATATGTACACCGTATTTATGTTAGATATAAATATACAAAACAAAACACAAAAAATCTATTTGTTGTCTTCGGACACTCGTCGTGAAGTGACGTTGCTGTTTGATATCGACTAGCTTGCTTTTGGTAATCCTGCTTTGAAAAAGGAATCAGTTTTGTTTGCACTTTTGAAGTGCGATAAATAGTGCATCTCGCTTGTGCAGTAGTATGAACAAACGAGAGAGAAAGAGACAAAGACACATGTATGATAGATCTTGCATTCGATGTATTAGATCTTATCTCGTTAAGTTTAATCCATGTAGTCAATTTAAAAGGCGATGTTCCCACAATGCAGCACATTTTACATTATTTTTATGTATATTTTTAAGTTGTGAATGTGGTGCGAATGGCAGTGTTATGAACAAAATAATGAAAGGACCATTTACAAGTAGATGGGTTATACACATGGAAAGAATGAATGAAGAAAGAATGGTAAAAAAAGTTGCATGTTAACGATGTAAATGGAACTAGAAACAGAGGAAGATGGCCACGCGAGGAGTCGGAAGAATCGACGTGCGTGCATTACACGATGTATGAATGTTGAGGAATCGAGAGAAATGTGTTAGGAAAGAAAAGTGTGGCAGTCCATTCTTTCTGCTTACCCCTTCGGAAGACGGCGTGATGGTTAGTTAGTTACTTTTAAGATACGATCCCCACCGAAAAAAATACGAGACTCCTCTAAACGTTTATTCGAAATAGTCAAGGAAGGACCTTGTGCATCGTGGCGGAAGAAACTTTGCGACTCGAGCGTAAATTGAAAACATAGGACTCATGGGTGTGTCGCCTGCATTCTAGGCGAGCACAGAGGGACTCACGGGCGAGCCCGCCGCAGCAATTGGGTTAATGATATAATATTATATATTCCGAGTATAATGTTGCCGTTAAAATCGTAGGTAGTCTTCAAGTTCTAAATTAACATATAAAGTTATGGATTTTTTTTAAATAAATTAATACATTAAAAAAAACTTGAGTCGTATAGAATCGTGTCATGTTTTCATAGTAATACTAATTTTAAGTCAATAAATGATATTAAATTAGCGAATTCGAAACATCGGTATAACAACCAACGTTTAAAAGATAATAAAGATTGTTAAATAAATTGAAAATATTATTATTCAAATGAGATATTATTAGATTTAAATTGAAAAAAATCTTGCATTAGAAAAGTAATTCTGATTTTATGCGGTGATTCGATTATCGAACATGTTTGTTTTTAATTTCACCAGACATCTGATATTTTGTTTTCATACCATTCGAATTTTAAAAATATTAGAATAAAAAAAATGATTCAATATTATTACATTTTCAGTTGTAACTTAACGTTTTTGATATTCAACACTCGCTTTAGGTACTATAAGTTGTCTGATCTCAAATTTGTCTCCACGCAAATTATGACTCTTTTTTTTAAATGGATCTGACGATCTGTGATACAGGAATTATATATCCTTAGATGATGAGGTCCAACTGTTCATCCATCTCTTAGGTGGACGGTGTCCGGAGGGGATTTCGTAAGCGGCTGTATATGCGAGTCAGTCACTATCCCTTCTGGCTACATGGTCCTTCCAGTATCTTCTTCTGAATCTACTCTACCGAATAATGTCCTTTATTTCGCAAGATTTTCTTATTTCTACGTTACGGATACGATCTCGGAGAGTTTACCCAGTAATGGATCTTAGGACATTCATCTCAGATGTTCTTTGCTTCGTACAGTATCGACCCACGTCTCTACAGCATACGTAATTATATCTTACAAATTATGATTTTGCTGTCAATACACATGTGTTTGTTCTTCCAGACCAGACTTTTTAGACACTGATATGGCAAACGCTTCATTGACAGGTTAAATTCACCCTCTACTCGCGACATTTCGGTATAAGGTAATATTATTGTTGCAAATCTCTACTCCCAAATACCTGAAGCTTATTACTTGCTTCACAGATATAGAGGTATCATCAACACTCAGCCTACACCTCGTAGATTGTCTAGAAATCGTAAGATTTTGACTGATGTGATACTATTCAGAATTTCATCATCATCATCATCAGCCGTCTGTCATCCACTGCTGAATGTAGGCCTCTCCCAAAGCACGCCACCGCCCCCTATCCATTGCCGCTTCCATCCATCCATGTTCAGTAATCCTCTTCAGATCGCCGGTCCAGCGGGCAGGGGGACGTCCAACTCTACGGAATCCTGTACGCGGTCTCCACTCCAGAACCCGTCTTCCCCATCGGCTGTCGGTTCTCCGACATATATGGCCAGCCCACCGCCAATTCAGCCCGCCTATCCGTAGAGCCACCTCAGTCACCTTGGTTTATTGTCGAATAAATTCGTTTCTAAATCTGTTCCTCAAGGTTATTCGAAACATGGCTCTTTCCATGGCATTCAGAATTTGTGCAAGGTTATTTGCATGCCATTTTAATATATTTCAACAATTCCCTTCTGCAATGAGCTCTCTTCAGGACTTCTGAGTGTGAATGCTAACCGTTTCTATCCGGTATTTCGTACGTTCCATAAGTATAATAATTCGATTATAAGGATGATTCGATTACGAATACGATGAAATTATTCCCGCCACTAGTTATGCCTTTTCATTTCGAATGTATTTCAGAGTTGATTCACTCTCCCGTTTTATCAAAAAGGCAATTGATATTCATTGATATTCTTCGTGCACGTGCGGACTCCAGATCGATTTTGAAGGAAACCTCCGTTCTTCAAGCGAGACATATCAATTTAAATTATTTCATTTCCTGAGGCGCGCGTGCGCGTTTTATGTCCTCAGATATTCCCAAATGGAATTTTATACACCTTTAAAATCGCATAAGTTGGTACGTAAGTTTAAATAAAATTCCGACATGGATTTTCATTCCAGTCAATGGGTTCAATAATTCAGACTGTTTCAGTTCTTACTTAATGAGCTAACACGACATATTGACTGATTTTTATTTCGTTTGGACAATGTTGTTGGATATTAATATATTTTATAATGTTCATGCCATATGAGGGATATTGAAAGAAGGGTTGGGGCAGGCAACAAAGTGAATGGTGCACTTAAATTTGTCAAAACAAAAACCTATCCAAAAAAGCTAAAATGACAGTGCACAATGGTGTTCTTGTACCGACCCTTATCTATGGAAGCGAAGCATGGAACTGGCAAAAGAAGGAAGAAAGTAGAATAAATGCAGTAGAACTGAGATCTCTTAGACGAATGTGTGGATACTCTGTGTATGAAAGAGTGTCGAATGAAAATATATGAAGTGAATGCGGTGCAAATGATGGTGTTATGAACAAAATAATGAAAGGATCATTAAGATGGTTTTGACACATGGAAAGAATGGTAAAAAATATATGTTAACGATGTTAATGGAACTAGAAATAGAGGAAGATCGAGGAAAACGTGGCACAATAAAAAAATAAAATATTGAATGTCGGCCACGTGCGGAGTCGGAGAAACCGACGCTTGTGCATGACACGGTGTATGAATGTTGAGGAATCGAGAGAAATGTGTCAGGAAAGAAAAGTGTGGCAGTCCATTCTTTCTGCCTACCCCTTCGGAGAGACGGCGTGATGGTTAGTTAGTTAGTTAGTTATGTTCATGCCAAAATAATTTATTCAACCGTAATCTTAGTACAAGCTGTTTTTTTAAACACCAATACTTATAATTTTAATCAATGCTAGATTTTTAGTAAATCCTTAAAATTAGTTGAAACAATTGCTCATTATATAGAGAAAGGATCAGGATATTTTTCAGGACGGAGCTATACTAATTTGATTTGGACTCAAGTATCTAATCCAAATTTGATTATTATCAACTAAAAATGTTTCTTTCAGATAAGCACAAGTGAAATATGTATTGATAAATGGTAGAGATGAGAACTCTTATAATAGGAAGGTGTAGTAAAACGATGTACGACAGAAATTCAAATAGTGACATCAGAAAGGAATGAAGAGCAGAATAAATAATTATGAATTGCGTTGGTTTGGACATACGGAACCCACGGATGAAGAAAGAATGGTTAAGAAAGTATACGTTAACGATGTGAATGGAGTGCGGACTCCAGGAAGACCGAAGAAGACATGGCATGACCAAATTAATGAAATTTTAAAGGTTGGTCTTGTTAGAAGTCGGAAGAATCGACGTGCGTGTATGACACGTTGTATGAATGTGGAGGAAGCTAGAGAGGTGTGTCAGAATAGAGTAGTGTGGCGATCCATTCTTTCTGCCTACCCCTGCGGGGAAACGGCGTGATAGTTATGTTTGTTGTTGTTTGTTTGTTGAAAATTTCGACAATAATTTAAGTATTTTAAGGGCTTCTTCTTCTTCGAGTGCCATATTAGGTCCCCCTGATGTCGGCTATCCCCCTGGCGTAGGCCTCTCTGTTCTATACCAGACGTAACAACTCCCCCCCCCCCCGAATTCCGGTCCACTAATTGATGTTCTCGAGCCAGGACATCTGGGGTCTTCCCACACCGCGCCTACCCTCGATCTTCCCTTTCATGATGAGGTGCAGCAGATCGTATTTCTCGTTGCGGAGAATGTGTCCCAAATATGCCATCTTTCTAGACTTCATATGAGACAACAATTCTCTTCCTACTCTGGCTCTAACATATGTAGCACCTCATTGTTGGAAATATCGTATATATATATAAATAAAATGATATCATTTTAAGAGCCAACATACTGGAATTTAGTTGAGAAAATCTTTTCATAATTAAAATGGAAGGGAAAGTAATATAAATACGATATAAACTTTTTGGTTCCCTTCTTCCTAAATAAATTCGCAAGGGCTACATTTTAAGAAATCTACTTCGGATGTCAACCCGCTGAGAATATGAATTGCCATCTATGCAAGTGGGATTTGAAGTGTTTCTGTGTGGCAATTTGTAGCATAAAATATATTTCGGCAACTTATTACTTAGTTGTAGGAAAGGAACGTATACATTCAGTTTTATCAGTTTTACAAACTCATCTGGAAAATAATTAAATAATAAGTTTCCCTGCAAAATTATACGATGTGCTTCCAGTTTCTTGTTAAATTTTATTTAAGTAAAATGTACACGGTTCGTGCATTTAATATTCATAAAAAATGCAGTGTTGCACTCAGTAAAATATCAGCGCTCGCCCCTGGAAAGTGCCTACCCGGTTCTAGTCCTTTAAAGGCCAGGCTGTATTTTTAAACACGGAATATTTTTATATGGGGTTATTCCTACTCGCCGTAATGAAACGTCGCCCGCCTAGCTTATTATCTCCAATTTTCTCTTCCCCCACTTTTGGGTTCTTTTTGCCGCCGCTCCGCTCTCTTGGCTTATACACTAAATTGTTTTCCCCGATCTGTCTTTTCACCGTTTTATCGGAAAGATGGCGAGACCGTTGGACATCTGTATCCCAGGAACAGGCTCCGAGAAATAACAGGACACAGTCCTAAATAAAGCAGAAGAAGAAGAAGATTATTACTAGAAAAACTCTCCGAGAACGTATCCGCAACGCAGACATAAAAAAAACTTACGAAATGGAGGATATCGTTCAGTGGAGAATATCCACAAGAAGATACTGGAGGGACCATGTAGCCCGAAAGGATAGTGCCAGACTCGCATATACAGCCGCTAATGAAATCCCCTCCGGACACGGTGTTTCTGACGAAGCTCCAGCGGAACCGAAACCGGTTGGTTTTACCAAAAATAAAATGACGAATTTTTATGAATTAAAACACGATATATCGTTCTCCCGGTGATGAAGATGTAAGCCTTCGAAACATGTCGAGAAAAATAAACTCACAAGTAGAAAAACAGTGTTTTAATTCATAAAAATTCGTCATTATAGAATTCCACAGTGTTAACGCCTTAAGCCTTCAAAACATGTCGAGAAAAATACACTCAAAAGTTGAAAAAACAGTGTTTTAATTCATAAAAATTCATCATTATGGAATTCCACAGTGTTAACGCCTTAAGTTTATTTTTTTTAAATGGTGTTAAAACTAGTAAAAGCGTTTTATTATTTTTTAATAATGCCACACCACTAATTTACTCCGATTACTGTTTTAGATTAAAATAATAAAAGTGTGGTAGAGTTCGATGGACCTGGAGAAGAACCCTGCAGGAAGAGGTTAATGTAGCATGCATCGCTTGGGATGATGTTAACGACCTTCGTGGACGAGTGGTAAGTGCTACAACTGCCACACCGAAGGTCCCGGATTCGATTCCCGGTGATGGAAGTATGATTGTCATGTAAATATGAATTAATAGCATCAGAGAGGGGAACAAAAAAATCAAGGTTTACATAAACAGATAATTGATTCATACATGAACAGACAATATGATTACACATAGTCTGTTTTTAATAAAAAACCTATGATTAAATTAAATTGGCTTCATACATCAGAATCCAAAAAAGGACCGTGGCACTCAAGGTGTTAACCATTACTCGGTCTTTCTTTATATTTATGCTAGCTGACCCGGCGAACTTCGTACCGCCTCAGAATCAATAAATGTTGTGTTAACTTATTAGTTGAATTAAATTCAGTTATTTATTAAGTTTAAATGAATAGTCAAAATGAATTAAGTTCAATAAATGCGCAAAATACAAAATAAAAAGTATTTGAATTACATTAATATGAATGTAATTCATATGGCAGCAAGGGATTTGCCATATTGAAGCGAATCGAAATGATTCCCGTAGCATTGTTGCATTACTTTCTGTTAAACTATTATATTTGCTGGATGAGATGCACTCGGGTCGATTTTTTTCCGATGCTTTAATAGTTATTCTGCTATTCGGGACGGAGACAAATCCAACAAATCAAAGATCATCAAAATCGGTCCAGCCGTTCTTGAGTAATAAATGGTGTAACTAACACGACTATCTTTTATATACATATACTCGTATAGTTATAACTGTTAAAATAAATAACTTTGTTTTTGTATCACAATTGTATTTTATTTCACGCAGTATAATTGTATACTACCTTCAACTTTTGATACCATTCCAATTAATGTAATCTACTTCCTGTTATTGTTTATCATTTTTAATTTATTATGTTTCATCGTTTTTGACTCTATACTATGTGCAATTGTTCCTTGTAATTACTGCTTTATTATTATTATTGGCATTTTGTTATTACATTTTCCACCTTGAATATTTTCTCCTATAAATAGTAGCTAACCGTTCTTTTAATTAAAATATTTAGGTACCTAACTCAATTTCAGTAAGAACTTCAAAATTATATCAAAGAAATTATTCAAATTGACATAGGAACAAATACAAATAAAGAATAGTAAAATCACGAAAATTTGTTATTTAATATATTTATTGTAACCCCTGATGAAGTCAACATATTTAAACTGTTCAATTATGTTAGTCAATGATGTTATTTTTAAATGTAATAATTGTTTGTATATAAATATGTAACCTTAATGTATTATTACTTGTATGACACACAACACTCCATGGTGAATGTGTCAAATAAATAAATATTCAAACAAAAAAAAGAAGTCAACATAGGTTGTTGAAATAGCTGTCGCGTAAAATAAAATACAATTGTGATACAAAAACAAAGTTATTTAATTTAACAGTTTTAAAATGTTAAGGTATCATAGTGTTTCGGCCAAAACAATGGACTACATATGAGGGTATTAGTTGCAAACCTGGCAAACTCCATCATTAGATGTTTTGAGTAAATCGCAAAAAACTGATACGCTAATAAAATGCGCTTTTTTACGATATTTATTTTTTTTATCTCAACCAGTTAGTATTTTAAAAGTAATCAGTCGTGAAATAATCATCATTATATTGAATTATACGCTGTAGAGACGCGGGCTGACACTGTGCGAACCAAGGGACTACTAAGAACATCGGATATGAAGGTCCTAAGATCAATTACTGGAAAAACCCTCCGAGATCGTGTCCGCAACGCAGACATAAGAAAAACCTGCGAAATAGAGGATATCGTTCAGTGGAGTAGATCCAGAAGAAGATACTGGAGGGACCATGTAGCCCGAATGAATGGTGACAGACTCGCATATACAGCCGCCTATGAAATCCCTTCCGGACACCGCCCACCTGGAAGACCGCCTAAGAGATGGAGGGACAGCTGGATCTCATCGTCCGACGAGATATGATTTCTGTGTCACAGATCGTCAGATCTATCAAAAGAAGAAGAAGAAGAAGAAGAAGAAGAAGAAGTTGATAATTATAGTAAAATAATGAATTTCGTTTTGGAGTTTGCCAGCTTTGCAACACTCAAGTGGAAGTTGCCATGTTTGCAACAAACCCTATATTTTAATAGCAAATTTCTTCAGAATGAAGCCGAATTTGAAACTGAAAATCAATAAAAATTGTGTGCAAATGTATTATGAATAAGACCCAATTCATATCTCACTTTTGATTGTTGGTGGAGTTTGCCGGGTTTGCAAATAATACCCTCATATAGAGTTATCACAATTAACACACGCACGTTATATTTCGCTTTTGATACTTGGCAACACTTGCGCTCAATGAAGGATTAGTTAATACTTGCCGAAGTCACAAAAATGTGTTCCCAAAGATTCACCCACGGACAGGCGAGTTGATAAAGGCTGCGCACGTGGCTACCGAAGTCCGTGTAGACAAATCTTTTCAGGCAATCGACATTTTCATTTTCTAAGTCAGCGTCTCAGTTTTGTTCGCGTTTGTCACACGTGTATGTGAAAGGAAGTGAAGTTGGAAGACGTGACCGAAGTTGAAGAATAACGTGACCAATTTTTCCAAAGCCACGGGGGAAGCCGTCGATGAGTTATGACTGTGCCGGACTCGGTACCACGGACGCCCAACAGGATGCGCTTAAAGTTTTAACAAATCTGAAACCATTTTTCCGATAAGAATTCGTGTATATAATTATAATTCCCTCATTATACGACAGAATAGCTTATTATTATTCTTTCGTGTAGAGTGGTGTGGCATTATTAAAAAATAATAAAACGCTTTTACTAGTTTTAACACCATTTAAAAAAAATAAACTTAAGGCGTTAACACTGTGGAATTCCATAATGATGAATTTTTATGAATTAAAACACTGTTTTTTCAACTTTTGAGTGTATTTTTCTCGACATGTTTTGAAGGCTTAAGGCGTTAACACTGTGGAATTCTATAATGACGAATTTTTATGAATTAAAACACTGTTTTTCTACTTGTGAGTTTATTTTTCTCGACATGTTTCGAAGGCTTACATCTTCATCACCGGGAGAACGATATATCGTGTTTTAATTCATAAAAATTCGTCATTTTATTTTTGGTAAAACCAACCGGTTTCGGTTCCGCTGGAGCTTCGTCAGAAACACCGTGTCCGGAGGGGATTTCATTAGCGGCTGTATATGCGAGTCTGGCACTATCCTTTCGGGCTACATGGTCCCTCCAGTATCTTCTTGTGGATATTCTCCACTGAACGATATCCTCCATTTCGTAAGTTTTTTTTATGTCTGCGTTGCGGATACGTTCTCGGAGAGTTTTTCTAGTAATAATCTTCTTCTTCTTCTGCTTTATTTAGGACTGTGTCCTGTTATTTCTCGGAGCCTGTTCCTGGGATACAGATGTCCAACGGTCTCGCCATCTTTTAGGTGGTCTTCCTGCCGGTCGTTTCCTGTTGGTACTTTATTTGCGGCTATATTCATCATTTTTCAGAATATGCTCTTTCCACATGATCTCTCCATCGCACGACATCTTCTACATTGCAGATCTTTCTTATTTCAGAATTTCTTATTCTGTCTCGGAGTGTCGTTCCCGCAACAGATCGGAGAGTCTTCATTTTTTGTTCTGATGGTGTCAGCTCTCGTTTCTATTCCATATGTCACTATAGGACGTACGCCGTAATAATAATAATAATAATAATTAAAGATGTGATATTAAACAGGCTAAGACGGCTCTGTGCGGGTGACGTGATAAATTATCAGAACATCGATATTGAAACATGGGAGTATGTTCGTGTGACGTAATGACATAATTTAACTTTTCGAATTGGTACCACGGCGCATGCAAGCCGAATCGTCTTCTAATTCAGCCAGCAAGCTATATAGTCTCACAGTAACAAAAAACTCTAGCGAGCTTTTGATACGAATGAACCCTATATAATTTTTTAAAACTATAGAGGTTTCTTTTTAAGTGAACCTATACACGTACATACTCGTATGCACTAACTAACTAACTAACCATTTCGCCGTCTCCTCGAAAGGGTAGTCAGAAAGAATGGACTGTCACACTTTGACCGATGCGGCACTCCATCCTTCTCTTTTCGCCCCGCGGGAGACGCGGTGTGATGGGTTGCAAACCTCATCGCCACCAATAGGTATCTCCCGCGCACACTTCGACATACGAAAAATACATAATATATTTATTACAATGATTTTTTATTGAAGTTAAATAAATATCCTCTCTAATAGCATATCAATCATATACATTTAAATTAACTTGATTCTGCTAGAACTCATGCAAATCTTAAAGTCCGATTATCTCGGAACAGTGTTTTTCTAGATATCCCACTATTGCTCTGGGGTGACGATATGTACTCATATATGCAAACTTTTAAGTCTTAGAAATAATAATGTTATGATATATTATATATTTTTATATAAATAAACTTTTTTTATGCTTGCTATATATCTCACAATATACTTTGAATAATCTATTTATGGTAGGTACCCCAATGAATAACTATTATACTTTTTTAAAAATTAAATTAATAACGATTAAAAATACATTTGTTTTTCCACATTTAAGTTAATTGTTCTAGTCAAATTCCGAAGATTTTACACCTTCATTATTGGTTCACTAGATAATGAAGGTATAAAACTTTGGAAACATGTCGAGAAAATGAACTTCAAAGTGGATAAAACAGTGATTTAAATTATAAAAAAATCGTAATTATGAAATTACACAGTGTTAACGACTAATTAAAAAAAACCAAAGTGAAGTGAAATGACAACACGCGAACAAGGAAGACTTTGAATAGTAAATAATAAAATAATTGATTAATCTAGTAAATATCCTTGAAATGAATATTCTCAATTTTGGGCATATTTATTTAGAGAATTCATTGTTTTGGCCGACACAATATGATACTTCAACATTATTAAATGTTTTAATTTTGTTATTAAATGTTTGAACACTGTTGTTATAACTAACTAATTAACTAACCAACCATCACGCCGTTTCTCCGAAGGGGTAGGCAGAAAGAATGGACTGCCACACTTTTCTTTCCTGACATATAATATTATATTTCCCTCGCATTCTCAACGAATGTTGAGGATGCGATTCATCGCGCCATGCACGCGCGTCGATTTCTCTGACTCCTCATGTGGCAGACATTCAATATTTGATTTATTTGATCGTGCCACGTTTTCCTCGATCTTCCTCTATTTCTAGTTACATTTACATCGTTAACATATTTTTTTTCTTCATTTTTTCACCATTCATTCATTCCATGTGTCCAAACCATCTTAACTATCCTTACATTATTTCGTTTATAACACCATCATTCGCACCGCATTCACTTCTTATATTTTCATTCGACACTCTATCACACACAGAGTATCTACACATTCGTCTGATTTCTACTGCATTTATTCTACTTTCATCCTTCTTTTGCCAGTTTCATGCTTCGTTTCCATATATAAGGGTCGGCACAAGAACACCATTGTGCACTGCCAATAGCGATTCAACAAAATAATCATGATATTAATAATAATAGTGTTTCAAAATTAAACATTTATTTATAGAACATTTTTGTATAAAAACTGGTCCAAGTTAAAAGCATAAAAATTGGAGAGCCATCTCCAGGCGTTATCTAGCAATGTATGATAATTGCAAAGCTTTCACATTGCATTAATAAAGTTTTTCTGCTTAATGCTTACATCTAATCTTAATAGATGGCGCTAGTGTAGATTGAACAAAAAAATGTGAAGTGTTTCTCAACAAAGTAGCATATATACATCTTTCAAAAATTTGTCAGACGTGGTGGTCGTTAGAAGGGCGGAATGGGGAATGTTGTTAACATAAAGCGATCGCTTAACCCAACAAATGACAGATCATAAGTCCTGTAAACGCCTCGACCACCATATTCTGTTTCCTAAAAAACAATTTACATCTTCGTCTCTTCTTCTTTTTCTCTCCGTGTCCTATCAGGTCTCCCCAACGTTGACTATCACCCTTGAGTAGGCCTCCCCGTCCTGGGCAGCTCGGAACAGCTCCCCCACGGTCCTGAGCCCCGTCCACTCTCGGATGTTCCTCAGTCAGGAAACCCGCATTCTCCCAACACCTCGTCGACCCTCAATCTTACCCTCCAAGATCAGATGTAATAGTGCGTACTTTTCGCCTCTCAGAACATGGCGCAAGTAGGACACCTTACGGACTTTGATGTTGCTCAGCAACTCTCTGTCAACTCGGGCTCTATGGAGAACGTTTGTGTTGCTGACCTCGTCAGTCCAAGAGATGCGTAACATCCTTCGGTGTATCCACATCTTCGTCTCTATTGAGATACAATTAATCCTTAAAAAACACATATTTGTTTCAGAGTACATTTAGGATACAAATGATATGATACATCCAATAATGACGGTATCGGATCGATCGGCTCTACAAAGTTATTAAGACGTTTACTTCACTGAGAAAGTTTTTCCTTGTTTGATATAACGCCACCAAGAGAAGTCGGGAGAAACGGCGGGAAGCTGCAAAGTTCCTTCCTCGAGGAGGCGATTTTATTTAATAGGCGGGAATAAATCTCCGAGTGAGTCGAGATTTAAACACGCGCCATACGCTTCCAGCTTCCGACACCACCAAGAAGAAAGCTCTAAAAGTATCACTTTCGAATACGCAACAGTCTTGTGCCGTTTTATACCGGGCCACGAAATAATTTTTATTAGCTGAGTGGCGCGGTTCAGGTCTTAAAAAGTCAAGTTATTCTAGATTTGGACTGCGGTACTGCAGCCAATTTAGAAAAAAAGTATTAAAAGACGGTAAGTGCGTAATGTAATAAGATTTTAAAGATACGAGCTCCCTTGTTTATACCAATCAAGTTAAGGCTCTGTGGTTTATATACGAGGGTGGGATGTATACAAATTTAGCGAACCTTATAAAGTGAAGTAAAAGCGAATTATTCTGTTCAAAATGGTAGGTTAACGTGATGTTTTTCGTATTTTATTAAACTTATTATTTTTACACAAATAATGAAGGTATACAACTTTGGAAAAATGTCGAGAAAATAACCTCCAAAGTGGATCAAACTGTATTTTAAATTATAAAAAAATCGTAATTACGGAATTCCACAGTGTTAGCGACATAATTTTTAAATAAAAAAAAAAGTGAAGTGAAATGACAATGTGTTATGTGTGGTCTGTTCTGTTATATGGGTGTGAGACATGGACATTAAAAGTACAATACAATGAACCGGTTAGAGGCATTTGAAATGTGTCTTCACCGAAGAATGTTCAGGATCCCATGGACAGACAGAGTGACGAACACAGAAGTCCTGAATCGTGCAGGAGTAAATAGAGAGCTGTTGACATTAATCAAAGTCCGCAAGATTTCATATCTGGGTCACGTTCTGCGAGGAGAGAAGTATCGTACCTCTCGGGGTTCCTCTACATTCATACATCGTACCATGCATGCATGTCGATTATTCCGACTTCGAATGTGGCCGCCTTTTAGTAATTCATTAATTTGGTCATGCCATGTTTTCCTCGGTCGTACTCGGCTTCTTTTTCCACTCACGCTGCTTGTGTACAACTTTAAAACCATTCTACTCTCATCCATTCGTTCCATATGTCCAAACCATCTCAAGGATCCTTTTTTTAATTTTATCCATGATGCAGTCATCTGCCTTACATTTCTTTCTTATTTCATCGTTCGGTATTCTATCATACAACGTTTTCCCGCACATTCTTCTTAGTGATCTCATTTCTACGGCGTTGTATTATATCTTATCTGTTCTCAATAGATGCCTTAAACCTTAATTTTGTTTGTGATATTTTTTGAGAAAAAACATTTTTTGATTGGTCTTATTTTATGCCCCGAATTGCCGCACAGATGCGTTTCGAAGTTTTCCTGTATTGATGGCGATTCGTCTTCTAAACGAGGTGGCAACTGAGATTTAATAACAATTTCATAGATACACTATTGAAACGATTGTCTATATTCATTGTTCTAGTTCGAGTCTATTCCGTGAATTGGGAATCTAATAGGTCTAGTTCTAGTCTAGTAATTCTAGGTCCCAATGATAATAATTTGTAATGATAGCCGCGGGGTATGTTTGTTTTAGTATCCTCGAATCATTTCCAGAAGAGGAAAGGTTTTGTTTACAGAAGGAAGGAAAAACATCCGGAAAACATATCATCCAATTATTTATTTTTTACCTACTAATAACTCGCAAACAAAAACCTATCCAAAAAAGCTAAGAGGGCAGTGCACAGTGGTGTTCTTCTACCGACCCTTATGTATGGAAACGAAGCATGAAACTGGCAAAAGAAGGATAAGAGTAGAATAAATGCAGTATAAATGAGATCTCTTAGACGAATGTGTGTAAACTCTGTGTATGATAGAGTGTCGAATAAAAATATAAGAAGTGAATGCGGGGCAAATGGTGGTGTTATGAACAAAATAATGAAAGGATGGAAAGAATGGTAAAAAAGTATATGTTAACAATGTAAATGGAACTAGAAATAGAGGAAGACGGAGGAAAACGTGGCACGATCAAATAAATCAAATATTCCATTGTTTTGGCCGAAAAACTATGATACCTTAACATTTTAAAATGTTAATTCAAATAACTTTGTTTTATGTAACACAATTGTATTTTGTTTTACGCGACAGCTGTTTCGTCAACCTATGTTAACATCATCAGGTGTTACAATCTTGTAAATAAAATAAAACAAAGTTATTTAATTTAACAGTTTAAAATCAAATACTGAATTTCGGCCACGTGTAAGTCAGAGAAATCGACGCGCGTGCATGACACGATGTATGAATGTTGTGGAATCGAGAGAAATATGTCAGGAAAGAAAGGTGTGGCAGTCCATACTTTCTGCCTACGCCTTCGGGGAGATGGCGTAATGGTTAGTTAGTTAGTTAGTTACATACTAAAAAAAAAGGAAATAGAATAATATAATAATAAGTAAAACTATTGGCCAGAATGTCGATGTATGTATTTCTCTAAATCGCCGACATAAATGTTTTCATATTTTTAATGTTTATTTGGTTAAATAAATACATTTGTTTTATTTGAAAACATTAATCAACATTATTTGAATAATAATTAAATATAACGATGTTTTTTTCAAAACTATGAGTATATAAGGAAGCGAGGCAGACCTAGAGCCACCTGGGGAAAAGCCCTACAGGACGAGGTCAAAGCAGTAGGCCTCACTTGGGATGATGTTAGGCATCAGGCATGAGATAGAGTCGGGTGGAGAAGGCTCCTTGAGGCCCTCTGCATCACAAGAAGAATACCACACCATAAATTAGTGCTTCATATTAAAGTACACACATGTTAACTAACTAACTAACTAACCATCACGCCGTCTCCCCGAAGGGGTAGGCAGAAAGAATGGAACGTCACAGTGTTCTATCCTGACATACTTCTCTCGCTTCCGTTCTACGTTCATACATCTTGTCACGCACGCACGTCAATTTCTCCGACTCCTCACGTGACCGACATTCAATATTTGATTGATTTGATCGTGTCACGTTTTCCTCGGCCTTCCTCTATTTCTAGCTCCGTTCACGCCGTTTATATATACCTTCTTTACCATTCTGTCTTCAATCATTCTTTACATGTGTCCAAACCATCTTAATGACCCTTTCCTTATTTTGTTCATAACACTTTCATTCGCACCACATTCACTCTTATACTTGCATTTGTCACTCTATCATATACAGATTTGTCACACATTCGTCTTAGAGATCTCATTTCTACTGCATTTATTCTACTTTCATCCTTCTTTTGCCAGTTCCATGCTTCACTTCCATACATAAGGGTTAGCGCAAGAACACTTTTATGCACTGCCATCTTAGCTTTTTTGGATAGGCTTTTGTTTGCGATGACAACTAAAGTGCACCATTTACTCTGTTGCCTGCCCCAACCCTTCTTTCAATATCCTTCTCCACCCTCCCATCCTTTGTAAACCTACTTCCTAAAAAAACAAATTCATCCATTTGTTCCAGATTTTCACCGTTCATACTAATGTTGCAGACTGTCATGCTTCCCTAATATGTTAAAATACCCATTTTAATGAAAAATTAATAGGGAGTGACATTTTCATTACCTTCGCCCATTAAAAAGAAATATACAGAAAATACAAGATTTGTTTGTTACATTATTCATGACATAAATAACTAACTTAACATGAAAAATACATCGAATAAAAACAGTTATTTTTTCTTGTATGTAAAATGGTAGAAATGTTAATAGTTGGCAATGCTAGGATAAAAGGGTTAACAGCTCTAAAATATATCAGGACTTGAGGCCTTATTTAGACACCAGGAATTTTTCAGACTTAAAAGTTGGTTGCCTGCCAGTTCTGTCACCGGGTTAAGCGGCTTCCGGTGCAGACTTAGAGAAAAAATTTACCCTCGTGCGTATGAGGCAAGTAAGCCATTTTAAGCATATGTTTAGATCAATTTACGTTAAAATTTTAGCAGGATTAATCTAATGTATGGTTAAATCCTTTTATACTCGTATTGTATAATTGTGGGTACCCTAATGTATGGAAGCGAAGCATGGAACTGGCAGAAGAAGGATGAGAGTAGAATAAATGAGGTAGAGATGAGGTCCCTAAGACGTTTGTGTGGTAGAACGATATACGACAGAATCTCAAATGCTGATATAAGAAAGGAATGTAGAGCGGAAGAAGGTATTATGAACAAAATTATGAAAGGATCGCTGCGTTGGTTCGGACATATGGAACGCATGGATGGAGAAAGAATGGTTAAGAAAGTATACGTTAATGATGTAAATGGGGTACGAAGTCGAGGCAGACCGAGGAAAACATGGCATGACCAAATTAATCAAATTTTAAAGGTTGGTCATGTTAGAAGTCGGAAGAATCGACGTGCGTGTATGACTCGTTGTATGAATGTGGAGGAATCTAGAGAGGTTTGCCAGGATAGAGTAGTGTGGCGGTCCATTCTCTCTGCCTATCCCTGCGGGGAAACAGCGTGATGGTTTGTTTGTTGTATAATTGTGTAAGTCTTCGTTTTTGATTTTTTTAAAACATTGTATTTCCACTACATTTTGCACTTTTCATAAACATGTTTCTGGATTAAGACTTTTAAAACTAAAAACAAAATTTCCACACTGAGGAAATGCTTCTGTGTTTCGAAACATGATTGTGAAAAGTGCAAAAATAGAATGTTTACTAAAAATTATTAAAATGTGAATCCACAACACAAAGTGATGTCGAATATACGAGGTCCGTTCAAAAAGTATCGCGAATTTTGTGTTTTTTTCAAAAATTATTTATATATTCATGAATTTCTATTTTGTCCCCTTCAAAGTAATCCCAACCAGATATTATACACTTGTGCCAACGTTTTTTTCAATCCTCGAAGCACCCCAAAAAATCATTTTTTGTGATCTTGTTCAGCTCCTCCTTCGATGCCGTCTTTATCTCCTCAATCGTAGCCTAGCGTCGTCCTTTCATGGGCCTCTTCAGTTTCGGGAACAAGAAAAAGTCACAGGGGTCAGATCTGGGGAATACGGTGGCTGCGGCATTATTGGTGTGTTGTTTTGGCCAAAAATTCGCGCACAAGCAGATGCGAAATTGAGCAATTTTGGTACGAATTTCGCGGCGACCGATCTCATGCCCAAATCATTGGTAAAAATCAAATGGCACGAGCCAAGCGATATGTTTAAGTCCTCAGCAACTTCTCTAGCGGTGATTCGACGATTGGCCAATACTATGTTATTCACTTCATCAATGTTTTCGTCTGTTGTTGACGTGCTCGGGCGTCCGGCAGGCTCTTTTTCGTTCACATCTTCTCGGTCCTCTGAGAACATTTTGTACCACCAATAAACGCTGCTTTGGTCCAAGATAGCTTCACCATATGCCACAGTCAACATTCGGAATGCGTCCGGGGACTTAATTTTGTTTTTCACTCAAAATTTGATACAGATTCATTGATCCATTTTTTTGGAGTGTGCAAAAATCGAAGACGAGCCAAAAAACACGTGCAAGCAAAGTGGCTCTCAAAAATTAACTGAACATTCAAACTGGCCGAACTTATCGGCATAAGTGAGAGACATGAGTACCAATATAACGCCACAAAAAAATCAAAAATCGAATATACGTAACCGGCGGAAATTCAAAATTCGCGATACTTTTTGAACATACCTCGTATAAGTAAGTTTTCATTGTCAATGGATTCCTACCAGGTACATACATTCCTATACAGCTTTTATTATTTTTAATAATAATATTGTAATAAGCACTTGCACGAAAATTACTTACTTTAATAACTTGTTTAAGTATCGTTAAAAATATATAGATAAACAAAGATAGCAATATCTTTGAAAAATAGTTTTATAACAATATGATTTTTAAAACCCACAAGAATGCAAATGTTCAAAATTATATAATAGAATAACATACGTTACATTAATATATATTTACGTTTTAAAATATATCGCAAAAGGTTAAAATAAATATTAAAAAATCAAATCAAATCCAATCAGATTATTAACTCAAAAGACATTACAAACAGCAAAATGTTTTAAGCATCTATTTGAGTACAGGTAAAATATTATAAAAATACAACATAGTACCAGGAACGCATTAGAGATGGTTCGACATTAGGAAGACAATATACTTTCTAAAGCCAAGAGTATTTGTCTCCTAAACGTACTCCTGGTGTCACTAGAGGCAGATTGGTTCTGGTGGCCGGTAGGTAAAACAATCTGTGCTGTCGCTGTCGGAGAAATCTATCAGGGACAAAAAGACCAACACTCTTTAGCACGGCCGAGTTCTCGAAATATCCCCTGATTAATTTAAAGAAATGGGTAATGAGATGCCCATCTTTTCGAAGTTGTAAAGAATTGGTTCCAAGCATTCCTAAAAGAAATGCCGTGGGATAGAGCCACGGAAAACTACCATACTCCCTCATGCAGAGACACCTCAGAATTTTTTTCTGAACCCTCTCCAGCATAACGGAATATCTCGCCTCGAATATCTCGCACATTGGGATCTCTGAAAACTCTTCCGGTCCGAATGATGAAGCCCAATATCCTCAGTGCAATGTCACAAATTCTCTCGATATGTGCACGAAATGTCAGCCTACTCTCATAGAAGATTCCGAGATCCTTCATCGTTAATACGTGTGTTAGTTGCTGGTTGTTCATTGTGTATCTATGATACACAGTTCTCAATGCTCTAGTAAAAGATAGCATAGCGCACTTACAGACATTGAAGTGCATTTTATTACTGTGACTCCAGTTAACAATATTATCAATGTCCGACTGGAGGCGAAGACAGTCGTCAGGATTGTTAATTTCTAGGAATAATTTCAGATCATCGGCAAATAAAAGAAATCGTGAGAAGTTTATCACCTTTGCAATATCATTTATGAAGATGGTTAAGAATGTTATTAGCCTTTTATGCCGTGAAACTCTAGGTACTTCACATTTATGTACTGAGTAGGTAACTAGTTTTTAGATTAGGTATATAATAAATTAAATGCACAGGTGTTGCCCCATTTATATAATGTCTAAATTTTTTAAACTTTAGTTTAGTTCGTTACTTAGGCAAGAGTTAATTTATTTGTTTTATGTTTACTGACTTCAGTTAAACTTTTTTACTTGGAATACTGGTTGTATTGTAATGTATCGTTTTACTAATTTTGAACAAATCTCGGTCCAACCAAATTCGCGGGAACTTTCGCAAACTTTTATCTTGGATAGCTGCAGATGTGGGCCGCGTTTCGTTCCTACCTGTACAATTTAACCGTATTCGGAACGGTTTTGTGTCAATGGAATTAAACAGCGGTTTCTCCGCTATTTATTGCCCTCTCGGGTAACTAATCTCTTTGTCTTTTTTCGGGCTGGGGTCGGGGGCGAGGGCGGCGGCGTCCCTCGTGTGCCCCGACACGGCCAGAAACTACGGAGATATATATCTACGCCATCTGATTGCCCGGGAGCGATACGATCCATCGCGTAATGGATGACGCTCCTTATTAGATAAACCGGATTGTAGTATTCTGCACACAGATGCGCCAGATTGGATCCTCGTCTGTACAGAAATATTAACCCCTTACAGCATGATTTTTTTTAAATGAATGAAAATGAAAAAAAAGACACGTATTTTTTTATTTAAAAAAAAAAAAATTCCTATATAAAATACAAAAAAATATTTCTAGGTCTTCCCCTTTTTATCCCTAGATTTTACACAATATTATCCATAATTTTATATAAAAGTGATCATTTTATTACTTACCTAGTGAAAATAATAGTAAACCAGTGTAATATAATTATTTATAGCGTTTTACAAACAAAAAAATAACACTTTTGAATATCACGTTTGTACAGAAAATCATAAACCGACAGTTGGAAACAGTCGAACGCACATCTAGTACAACCAGATACATCAGCAAGAAGTTTGACAACTAGTAACGAGGATCATAGATAAAACTGTAGTATTATTGCTAGAAGCAAGACATACGAGTATTTTATTATTTTGTTGTTTTTATGGCGAAAGATTATTTTGGATCATATATGAGCCAGTATGCGGTAAAGGGTTAACTAACTAACTAACTAACCATCACGCCGTTTCCCCCTAGGGGTAGGCAGAGAGGATGGATCGTCACATTGTTCTATCCTGACATAATTCTCGCGCCTCTTCTAAATTCACACGTCGTGACATGCACGCTCTAATCTCATTCCTACTTCGAACATGGCCACGTTTCAGTAATTGATTGATTTGCTCATGCCATGCCGTGCCTTCCTCGACTTCTTTTCCCATTCACACTACTTGTATATATCTTTTTAACCATTCTTCCCTTATCCATTCGTTCCATATGTCCAAATCATCTTTGTGACCCTTTCTTAATTTTATTTATCACGCATCCATCCGCTTAACATTCCATTCTTACTTCATCATTAGATATTCTATCATACATTGTTTTTCCACACATTCTTCTTAGTAACCTCATTTCGACGGCATTTTTCCTACTTTCATCCTTCTTCTGCCAACTCTAAGCTTTACTTCCATACATAAGGGTCGGGACTAAAACTCCATTCTGCACTGCCATCTTTGCTTCAGTCGATATATTTCTATTTGCAGTAATGACTTGAGTGCACCATTTATTTTGTTTCCTGCTCCAACCCTTCTTCCGATATCTTCCTCCATTCTTCTATCTCTTGTAAACATGCTTCCCAGATAAACAAATTCGGTAACTTGCTCTAATATTATCTCATAGAAATTCTGATGAATGAGAATAAGGCCAAGGTAATGATTTTCGAAAAAGAAGGAAGCATGACAGTCTACAACATTAGTGTAAGCGGTGAAAATCTGGAACAAGTGGATGAATTTGTTTATTTAGGAAGTATGTTTACAAAGGATGGGAGGGTGGAGAAGGATATTGAAAGAAGGGTTGGGGCAGGCAATATAATAAATGGTGCACTTAAAGTTGTCATCGCAAACAAAAGCCTATCCAAAAAAGCTAAGATGGCAGTGCATACTGGTGTACTTGTGCCGACCCTTATGTATGGAAGTGAAGCATGGAAATGGCAAAAAAGGATGAAAGTAGAATAAATGCAGTAGAAATGAGATCTCTAAGACGAATGTGTAGCAAATCTGCATATGATAGAATGACAAATGCAAGTATAAGAAGTGAATGTGGTGCGAATGAAAGTGTTATGAACAAAATAAGGAAAGGGTCATTAAGATGTTTTGGACACATGGAAAGAATGAGTGAAGACAGAATGGTAAAGAAGGTATATATATGTAAACGGCGTGAACGGAGCTAGAAATAGAGGAAGGCCGAGGAAAACCTGGCACGATCATATAAATCAAATATTGCATGTCGGCCACGTGAGGAGTCAGAACGCGCGTGCATGACACGATGTATGAATGTTGAGGAATCGAGAGAAATATGTCAGGAAAGAAAAGTGTGGCAGTCCATTCTTTCTGCCTACCCGATGGTTAGTTAGTTAGCTAGTTTTGTTCTATGAAACTAATACAAAAATCTAAAGATATACGTAATTAAGAAAATCTTTGTCAATTTGTACACTTAAAATATACTATGAAAATGATTCTTCTTTCTTTAACAGCCGTTGTCGTCCACTGCTGGACACAGGCCTCCCCCATACTTTTCCATGTATGACATGTCATACGGGGGGTGGTTGGCATTACAACGCCACGCTTGCCAGACGGGTTGGCGAGGTGTCCTTCCACGTTAGCCTATGCATCAATATTATCCACCGAGGTTATTCACACTCGATCTCTAACATTTCGCATAGTTTCCAGGGGAGACCAAAGTCGAGGAGGTGTGGATAGGTACTTCGGATCAGATCAATCTTCCGTGTTTTATAATTTAATAGAAGTATTTGTTGAGGAATCTATTACATACTTGATAATAAAATTTGTTATTTGCGAGAAGATTTGAAAACACAAGATTAGAATTGGTTGAATCGAAAAATATCTGAGTAAGGAATTGCTAAAGAATATAATGTAGGTAGAGTCATCCCTTTCTGAGAAGTACCATTAATTTAGGAACATCTGTATATTCGCAGTATAAGCGTAAAGAAAGTGATGGAGGGCGCCGATCAAGATAGTATTCGGCTTTACGTTTTTTCAGAGTAACGCACGCGACATTTCAACAGGATTGCTTCAGTCTGGGCGCCTTTAAATTGAGATGAAAAGTATATCAAATGGAAAAATATAATTAATTTTTCAAATATCGAATCGAGAATTCAGAAAAATTCTATTATTTTAAATGACTAAAAGTAATTCATAAATTTAATATTACAAATAAAATAATACAAAATAATTTTAGTTCAGATCAGTATTCTTAATAGAGCATTGGTTCCCACCGCCACCGCCACCTTTCTAAAAAAATGATAATAAAATTAAACCCCCACTCTCCCATAATAGTATTCTACAACAACAACAACAACAAAACATCACGCCGTTTTCCCGTAGGGGTAGGCAGATAGAATGGACCGCCACACTACTCTATCCTGGTACGCCTCTCTAGCTTCCTCCACATTCATACATATACATGATACATTGTATCTATAATATTCATAATCACAAAGTTAATAAGGTTATTAAATGTATGAGAAATGTTAATATTGATTTGGTTTCTTAATTGATTTATTCATGGAAATAGTATTGTATCCTTATTAATTATTATGCTGACTTGGAGACCGTGGACGGCAAACATAAGTGCAGGGCGACCGCAATTACGGTGGAAGGATGACCTGAACAGACACGTCGGAATAACATGGATGCACGTCGGAATAACAGGATAGAGTGACGTGGAAGCGAATGGAGGAGGCCTTTGTCCAGGAGTGGACGGGAATAGGCTGAAGAAGAAGAAGAAGAAGATTTATTATTAAAATACTTACGCCATGATTGCTCCCCTAATGTTCACCATTTATACCTAGACACATTCATCATCATCGGTTGTCCCTCGTGTCCGAGAAAGACTTCACGGTTGTGGGTCTGCATGTGGCTAAAGAGCCCAATCCTGGACCCACAAACTCCGGGGCATAGATGCCCTAGAGGACAGGGGAAAGTGTTGGCGGAGGAGACTCCTTTCTCCTGCGGCGTCATCTCTGCGCTGTGCTTCAAAGTCCTGTGTGCCTTTATGTACTGTTATTCTTTCTCCACCTTGGTCTGTCTTCTGCAGTCTCTTCCCAGCTTTCACTATCGATGTAAGTTCTTTGGAGGTTTGCTTTTAGAGAGAGTACATAATTTTCCTTGGGAGTCTCCCTAGACACATTACCGCCCCCATGGAAAATCCTTCAGCGTCTACGGGGGGGCGGTGTCGCTCCCATCGAGAACCTATAGAATAGAGTTATTACATTGGCCTTGTGTAATTAAAATTCAGCTTGGTATATAATTTTTAGTTCCTACCCAGACAGGTAACAGACAGACATGTGAGTCCCGGATGGACCGGGGACAGGCCCAGGGAATGGCTGACGAAGGGCACCCCTACGACCTATAACAGCCTCGGGTATGTGGTGAGAACTTCTATGTTCCTTTTAATAAAAAAAAGTTCCTACCCGTAATTGTATTATGCTGTTAGACTATTAAAATTAATATGTCCACACGTTGCTGTTTGATATGATGAAAAGTTAAAAATATATATATATTTTTTAATTTGTACACACAACACCAACTTAAGTAAGTTGGTGTTGTGTACAAAGTAAAAAAAAAAGAAACATTGTTCAATGAATCTGCAACACAAAGTTATGGCGAATATAGATGAAATTAATTTTTTTTTTTAAAATATGTATCAACCGATAAATATTGCTACTAAAAATTAAAAATATTTAATTTTAATTTTATTATTAGTTTGAAAAGATTTTTGTACATTTTTGTACACAAAGGTACTTATACGGATATAAATATTAGCATTTGGTATAGGTACTTTATTTTCCATATCCAGCGAAACTAAAACACTCTACAGTGAAGATTTTATTATCTTACAAAATATTGTGATGTTCATGTACAATGTTCTAACTAATCATTTTCCCCCTAGAATACACTATTTCATACAAATAATACAAGTACCGGGTAGTGGTCTAGGAAACAGAACGCTAGCCTCCTGATCCAAGGGACTTGGGTTCAAACCTGGACACGACACGGATCCTTCTTCATAATACTGATTTATTTTCGGCTCATATTGAAGATTGTATGATAAATTCTAAGAACATTGATTTGAATTCTTAGTGTTAAACTTTTTTTTATTAATAATAATTTTTTTATTGCGATATAAAAACCAATTGTGCCCGAATGTTCTTATTCTATTTTTTATTGTACAAAATAAATTAAAAACATTTAATTGACAGGATCATTAAGATGGTTTGAACGCGTGGAAATAATGAATGAGGAAATAATGGTAAAATATTATATGTTAACGATGTAAACTGAACTAGAAATAGAGGAAGACTAAGGAAAACGTGTCACGAGGAAATCATTAAGTATTAAATGTCCTCCTCGGAGTCGGAGACATCGACGTGCGTGCATGACAAGATGTTTCAGTGTTGAGGACGCGAGAGAAGTACGTCAGAAAATAACAGTGCGGCGGTCCATGTAAGATAGTTTTCAGTAGCTCTGTTTTTGAATTTTATTTTTCTGTATTGTATTTATTAAATAAATTTACATTTCTCTTGTTTTTTTTTTCATCACTAAACCCCAGTAACTAGAGTCCCGCATGGACGAGGGACAGGCCTAGGGATTGATAGAGCGAAGCTGACGAAAGGCGACTTCCGCCTATAACAGCTTCGGGAAAGCGGTGGGACTCCTCTAAGTCCCTATGACTTTAAAAAAAAAAGTGCGGTGGTCCAATCTTTCTGCCTACCCTTTCGGAGATACGGCGTAATGGTTAGTTGTAGTTTATTTATAATATATTGTTTGATTCATAGTATTGTTTGATACGTTACTTTGATGAAAACACGCAAAAAGAAGTTTTCTATTTGAAGATAGTTAAATATTGTGTAAAGAAAATTCCACTAGACCAAGGACAGATCCAGCAGCACACAAGAATAATATATTTCCATTAGTTCCTTCTCTTTTACTTTTACTTGGCCGATACCGCCATTGTGTATTCTCCTCACGGCGGCCATTGGAAAAAAGTTTCCCGCGCAATTACCTAAGAGCTCAGCTGTCAGAAAACACATCGGGCTTTGTTCCCCCTCATATCTGATAATGACCACAACTGGGGGCAGTTCTGCGCCCATTCCGCAGATGAAATCGGAAGATATCGGAAATCTTCTTCGCACCTGCTTCTGAATATTGAGGGGACCTTCCCTAAATAGTAATCACGGATAAGTACCAGTAAGTTTAAGATTGCTGGACCGTGACGTCACTCGGTAAAGGTAACCTACAAGATTATTCGATTCTATTTTTAAATATTTTAATGTATAAAAACATAAGAAAAAAATTATATTGTTTGTTTATTGAATAATGATATAAAACTTCATATTAAATAATCAATATGAATGAAAATGTCTGTTTTCCAGAAGTTTTATTATGTATTATGTATTGAATACATTAACGAGGTGAAACACATCATTGCTATAAAATATAATAAAACTTCTTGAAAACATACGTTTTCATTTGTTTGAATTAACAAAAATGTTAATTTTAATATCATGTAACATATATATGTATGTTGTTATTATAAAAGATATAGAAGATATATACATATATATATATATATATATATATATACATATATATATATATAAGAAGAAAGACATATTATTGTTGCTGTTATGCCATATATATATACATATACATACATACATACATATACATATATTATTAGCATGTATATATATACATATTATTATTATTACATATATTATTACATATATATTATTATTATTATTGTTATTATACATAAATACATATTGTTGTTATATTGCTAAGTACATACATATATATATTGTCATACATATTACATACAGCTACATGCTATTGCTGAGCAGCATATTGTATTATTATTGTTATTATTATTACATACATACATTATTACATATTATTACAGCTAGTATATATATATATATATATATATATATAGCAGTATATATATATATATAAATATATATATAATATGACGAACCAACAATGTATATTTTAAGACATAGGTATTTTGAAATATTACTTATGTTGTTACATGAAATCCTTTTAAGCGTATCAAATCCTTCACACTAAGCGAGGAAAAGTACATTTAAATATTAATAAATTATTTTCAACTGATATTTGTTTATTTGGAATTTCTCTGAGTTAATTCTCCAATTTATTTTTTTGCCACATATATATATATATATATATAGCATATATATATATATATATATATATATATATATATATATATATATATTGTTGTTATATATATATATAGCAGAAAGAGCATATATATATATATGTTCATATATATATATATATATTAGTTGTTATTACATATATATATATATATATATATTATGTATATATATATGCATATATATATTATGAAAGAGTTATATATATATATATATATATATATATATATATATATATATATATATATATATATATATATATATATATATATATATATATATATATATATATATATATATATAAGTATATATAAAAAATATATATATAATATGAAAATGAACCAAATAATGTATATTTTAAGACATAGGTATTTTGAAATATTACTTATGTTACATGAAATCCTTTAGCGTATCAAATCCTTCTCACACTAAGCGAGGAAAAGTACATTTAAATATTAATAAATTATTTTCAACTGATATTTGTTTATTTGGACTTTCTGAGTTAATTTCTCCAATTTATTTTTTGGCTACATAATTAAACATTTTTGTTATTTTAATTTTTTGTAACAGTTTTTATAATTAAATGTTCAGAAATAACAAGTATTTTTCTTATAAAATCTTATATCATCTTGGATATAATTTCTTTTTTCAAAACCGCACGATGTACTTGTATGTAATTTGTTCACAATTCTTAGGCGTCACTAACTTGTGTTTTGGAGCTACAACTTTCACTTTTTACCAACTCTAAGCCGTCCTTTAAAATGTGATATGATATGAAAATAATCATTATGAAGTTATTTTGACAATCGCATAAAAACAAAAAGCGAAAAAAAAAACGATTCTATAGTGACCATCAAATTTCAAATAAGGATTAATTGTATCTCAATAGAGACGAATATTGTTTTTTTGGAAACAGAATATGGTGGTTGAGGCGTTTACAGGACTTATGACCTGTCATTGGTTGGGTTAAGCGATCGTTTTATGTAATACAACATTCCCCATTCCGCCCTTCTTACGACCACCACGTATGACAAATTTTTGAAAGATGTATATATGTTACTATGTTGAGAAACATTTCACATATTTTAGTTCAATCTACACTAGCGAGAAATAGCTTTATATAAGTTTTAAGTAAATTGGCCGATTCCACATTTAAATTACAAAATTAGTATTTTAAATGTAGTATTATTAATGGAGGATGCGAGGTGTGGCAGAAGTGCCAACCGCTGTTAAAAAAAGCGTTCAGCAGTTCGGTTCAGAGCTGTAAAATAATCTCGTTTATTGTTTTCAAACAGTTTCTCGGGCTGTCTTCTTATTGGTTGTGTACAAGTGTACAGTGGCGCGGCGCAGGGCGGGTGGTCACGGTAAATATCTCAATGGGATCTGGGTAGCTACCCAGAAGGGGACTTGTCCGGAAAATCCCTGCCGTTCCCTTTACAAATTGTTTTTGTTTTAGTGAGTTATAACTCCCCTGGGGCGGCCCGCCGCCGCCGGACCCGCGCGGGAGGGGGGTGCGCTCAGCATTATTCGAATTGGGAATCGGAATGTTCTAAATTAAATTTTATTTTATTCTTAATTTAAAAGGATAATTGCAATTACTTTAAACGGTGATTTATTTCGTGTTTTAAATCAAGTACGAATTAATGGCATGCTTTTGTGATATGTTATTCATATTATGTTATTTAAAGCGTTTTAGTAAGGTAAGAACGATTTAGATAGGGTGGGTAATATAGGGCTTTAAAAATCTATCGGTAATATATAATATGATTGTTGATAAATTAGTTTATTCTTGAAATGATTTTTAAATTATGCCGAAATATAAATAAAAATCTGTTTTTATATTAAAATATTTAATTGGTAAAAATCATACATAATTTTTTTTAGGTGCGTTAAAATTTTGATAAATTTTTTTGCATTATTTCATAGGGAAGATAATATTTGATTGTGAATATTTTTAAAGTGCTGGCTAAATATTTTATATAATTACAAAATAAGTACCTTTTGGGCACATAATAAGTATTTTATTTAAAATCGGAGATATATTACCAATACAATAAAACGAAACATTCCAGTGTTTTGGAATGTCGATTGTCTCACATTCACTTTATATGTCTCACTCTCGCTACTTTATTATGCACATATGTGAGAGAAACAAGTTATCAGTCGTGTTATGTATAATATATTGCTTGGTGGGCTTAGAAAAGCTGTGAGGGTTTGCAGACTTTTCGCAATTAGATGTATATACTCGATGTAGATGTAAATATTATAAATTTTAACTTCATCTATTATCAATTAATTAATTGATTCAACATTTCTGATTTCATACTCGTATTTTGGCACAGCAAGGTAAACCACACACTATGGCTCGCCACCCACTCCTGGCGCCGGTTCGGTCCGCTACTTTATCCATTATTATGAGCCTTTCGAGGTTGTCGTGATCTCTCCGGGCTTTTTATTTTATATGGCCGAGCCATAGAGGGCGCCCTCCGATTACCAGAAGCTGTTATAGGCGCAGCGGCGCCTTTCGCCAGCTTCACTCGTGCACTCCCTAGGCCCGTCCCTTGTCTATGAAGGACTTAAGTTAAAAAATATATATGTATATTTGCAACCAAGGGGGACCCAGACCACATTTAAGCTACGCTACTCTCACTCGATGTCCCGCCGTACACACATAGCAATACAACAGCGAAAGAAAATACACAATTGATACATAAATATGCTAGAGAAATAATAAAAAAGATTTCTCCGGGCTATGTGATAAAAATATATTTACACTCATTGAGAGCACACCCACGGGAATCTTGAGCAGGTCTAGGATCCACTGATTCTTTCTATTCGTCGTCCAAGGCATGCGCAGCATTCGTCAGCATTAATTTTCGATTAATTAAACTATTGTACAGTCTATTGTAACGTGTAGACGGACTGTGTTGGTATAATATAATTGATTTATTTATTTACTTGAAATAGTACACATATACATAAACACACGTTATAATAAAAACGTTTTAACAATTGAAAATAATAATCTACATAAATGACGTGAATACCCTTATGATAAGGGATGCAAGGAAATAACTGGCATATTCCTATTCATAATGTTCTATGTATATTTCCTTTGATATTCTTTTTTTTCACTCTTAACATCGATTTGGCTCGCGCTGTAATGATGTTAGGAGTTTTTTCAACAAAATAATAATAATAATAAATATTAATATAAGGTTACATTTTGGTTACATAATATATTTGTTAATTTTATTCTAAATTTGTTCACGTTCTGCTCACTTCTGACTTCTTGCGTAATATCTTCATACTATTATACATATCGCACCGTGAGTGTAAAACCGAAACAAGTGCAAATATACAGTTTAGAGATATGGGAATTTAAAGACTTCATATTGCCTGGAAAAACTGTTTTTTTTTTAAATAAACCAATGATTTTCGGTTTATAGGTTTATTAAAAAAAAAACAGTTTTTCCAAGCAATACGAAGTCTTTAAACTCCCATATCTCCAAACAATATATTTGGATTTGTTTCGGTTTTACACTCACGGTGGGATATATATTTTTTCTTCTTCTTCTGAATTTCATATTATATTAGAACAACACAGTCCGTCTACACGTTGTTTAAAAATAATAGCATCATTGTTCATTAATCCAAAATTGATGCTTTCGACAAGTGGTGTCATAGTTTATTTTTGTTTTTTGTTTTATAGTGATGTTCATTCTGGTTAATATTGATCTTCCTTAAAAAATATTGGGAGGTGTGCCTATAGACAATTCTGTGTAAGAGGAATAAAAGGTTGCCTATATATATTTTAAATGTCATCATTTTTATTTGTTTGAGAATCACTTTATCTTCTTAAATTGATTTTATCGCTTTATTATGTGGTACGAAGGATTGGTCGTGCGGTCACCCTAGCGCCAGCGTCTGCGGAAGGAAAAGTGTCCCCCGATTATCGAATGTTGTTACCTCCGCGCCGGTCGGGGATCCGCTATTGTCTGATACACAGCTTCTTTGATAATTAACTTTGTTAATTTCCTAAATGACTTCGCCAACTAATTAGGGATCGGAAACGATCGAAAGATAAAGTCGAATAATAATGTTCCGAGTTTAGAATTGAATTGGAAAACAAATGTTTTGTTCGCTGACCGCATCGTCTTCCGTTTTCGTTCTTATTATCGGATATAGATAAGTCGAAATAGCTTTGTAGCACAAATATAGTTTTTATTACCTGTGAAAAATAGAAATTTACCACAACATAAATCAGTTATTTACCTTTCATCAGATTGTGTTATAAATAGTTCTCTCTAAAACTAATTCATTCTCTTATTGTGGGCGCTGACGGAATAATGTTTCTTCTTTATGCTTAAAAGGAAGGGGTTGGTAATAACTTTGGTTTAAATAATTAGACCGGGTTTACTCGATATAAATATGATTATATGAACATTTTAAGTAACAACAACAACAACAACAACAACAACAACAACAACAGAAACAACAACAACAACAACAACAACAGCAATAACAACAACAACAATAACAATAACAACAACTACAAAACAACCACAACAAGAAACCAACACGTCGTATTTCCGGAAGGAATGGACCGCCACAGTACTATATCCTGACACACCCCTCTAGCTCCCACACATTCATACAGCGAGTCATACACGCAAGTCGATTCTTCTGACTTCTACATGAACGACATGCCATGTTTTCCTCGACTCCGTACTAAATTCACACAATTAAAGTATTATTTCTTAATCATTATTTCTTGATTCATATGTCTAAACCAATGCAGTGATCCTTTATATTTCCGATGTACATTCATTGCTTCCGTGACTTACACGAAAATTTTATTAAGATGGTCCGGAGCCACGGAATTAATAAGTGAAGGAATATTGATGAAGAATATAAACCTAAATGACGTGAATGGAGCTTGAAAAAGATGAAGGCAGAATGAATCGTCGCACTATCAAATAAATCAAAGAATCGACATGAGTAGTATGATATGGCAAGACAAAAATATCTCCAACAACACCAAGATGAGACTGGTTCAAACCCTTGTTTTCTCCATATTCCTTTATGGTTGCGAGTCTTGGACTATGCGAACACCAAAGAGGTCCAAAATTGATGCTGGCGACGAATGCTGCGTATACCCTGAACGACAACAAGAACAAACCAGTCAATCATAGACCAGCTGGGTATCAAGTGCTGTCAGAGAGTGTTGAAATGTTTTGGACACATAGCCTGGAGAGATCAGGACAACCTTGAAAAGGTTATTCTTATCATCATCATGGACAAAGTGGAGGGAAGGTGACTACAATGACGACCACTGAGCCGCTGGTCCGATCAAATCATGGAACTGACTGGTCTCTCATAAGATGTAGCCTGGAGACTGACGGGTGTCAGGAGCGCAAGGCGTGCCACGGTCAATAGTTTACAGGATGGACACGACCATCAATCATGAGGAAAACGACTGAGAATAAGAGAAGAATGAACGTATATACCCCTTAAAAGACATATGACATTTAAGCTATAACACTCCAAGAGGTTTGGTGTATCGATGAGGTTACGGAATATTTTAAATTCTGTGATCATCAATGTACTAAATAAACAACAATAAATATCTTCGAAAGAGATAAAATAAGATGGCGTACCTTAAATATCTTTCCGCCGGGGGATGTATTAATCAGAGGCGTTGAAGATCGAATCTGTCAGCGCCATTAGGAGCTAATGTATTCATATCGTAAAGGAATTTCAATAACAGACGGCAGACACAACCGTTCCATTTATCACTGCGTTAACAAGCTCTTTTGTTGTTTAAGTGTCAAATTATCGTTCAAAGGATATAATTCCACTATGCAAAATCTAAACAGCCATTTACATAACTTTGTGTAGTCGCTCGGGGAGATAGTTCTAGATCAAAACTGATTACACAATATTTCATAGCGCCGTAACAATAACCACTTCGCGAGAACAATTTTATATACAGACCCTTTGAAACGTTGTACTTAAAATTTATTTGGTACTGGGTTATCCGAAAGTTATACGAAATGCAATTTCTTTTGATAATAATAGAGATCAACTCTCTGCAGCTTCGAAGAGATGGGCCTCTCATAACCCATTTCTTTAGATTAATCAGGGGATAAAAGTATCTAGGGACCTTCAAGTATCTAGGCATAGACCTGGTGGGAGGAGCTGATCTGCGGGAAGAAATACAAGGCCGACTAAACAAGACAGCTGCAATCTCTGGCGCTATATCTACAATATGGAAAAACAAAGACATGGCCATTAAGAGTAATATGAGAATTTATAAAGCATGTGTAAGACTAATAATAACATATAGCGTCGAAGCAAGACCAAACTAGAGGAATTCCGAAATGAAGACACCGAGGACGATAGCAGGCAAGACACTGAGAGATCGCGTGAGTAACACCAGAATAAGAGAGATATGTGAGGTTGAGGATATTATATGATGGGGAAAAGGGACTAGTACAGTCATGTTCAAAGAATGGACATCCCCAGACTCCCCAACATTGCATTGCATAATCAACCTCATGGGACTTGTCCTCGTGAAAGACTTCCTAAAAGATGGAAGGACAGCTGGGTATCTGCCTCACAGGAGGAGCAACACTCTGGAGAACAGACCACATACGAGGTCTACAACAAGGAAGAAGAAGAAGAAGAATCAGGGGATATTTCGAGAACTCGACCGTGCTGGAGGATGTTGGTTTTTTGTTTCTGATAGATATCTCCGACAGCGACAGCGTATATTGTTTTACTCACTGGCCGCTAGAACCAACAATTGGTCTGATGAACGCGGTCTCCTCGGAGATCGGCGTCTTTCATATTAGCAATAGTATTTACTCAAACCATCTCTCATGCGTTCCTGGTAATATTTATTATGACTGATTGATTTTTAAAACTTAGTTTAAAAATCTTTAATTGTTTTGGAGGAATAATAGCTTTTACACCTGAAGATGGAGGTCATCTCCGAAACACGTCGAATATTTTTGTTTGTAAACATATTAAATAAATAAATTAAATAAAATGTATGTGTTAATTTTAAATAAATGTTTACAGGACGTGATTTAAACAGAAATTCATAAGAGTCATGGTGAATATTCAAATTCTTAATTAAAATGTATATTTTATATTTACGCATTTTATATGAACATCATTATGACATATTTTAAATAAATTATATATTTATTTTTAATTCAATCTTACTAAAAAAATCTTGACACAATTCAACAGTAAAAAAATATTGTGGACGAAAAAAGATAACATATTTAATTATTTGTTTTATTAGAAATAAGGTCAGAAGTTCCCAATAATTTTTTTTAATTTTTTTTGTTTTATTTATACATAATTTTTTTTAGTCTCAATCCGAGGGTTTGTTTTTCAGAGAAGTTTATTGCAATCTTTGCTGATTCTTGTAATGCCACAAAGGCCTTCTTAATGTGGTAATTTCCCGTTGTTTTCCACGTTTGTATACAGTAGGTTATTACCCAATTATTGTATAAAACTTTTTATCTATTGATTCTCGTGACATGTGATAGCTAATCTATCGCTGTTTTATTATCACATGAATTCTACTCCAGAAGACAGTGTGACAATCACCCTGCCATCGCCGGGAATCTGCCTCAATAAATACCTTAAACATTAATTTAGTTTGTAATATTTTTTGAGAAAATAAACTGATTTGATTTGAAAGCATGTAAAAGTCAAATACAAGTGTTTCAGAAATCAAAACACAGATTTGGCAATGATTAGGACTTAACCCTTAATGGACCGAAGGAAAATATTTCCAACTTAATATTTTAAATGTTCCACAGGTTAGTATTACCCCCAAAAATTTACATAAATAAAATTTACATATTTGTCTATGGGATGAAAATATGAATTCAGAAGTAAAAAGTTAATATGTTTTTATTTGTGTATATTTTTGTAATTCTCCATTATTATTTGGTGTAACATGTTATTATTTGGTGTACATTTTTGAAACAGCATTATTTACCATATCAATTATCTTGCGGGTTAAAATATCTGTTTTTACTAGTACAAAAAAACAGCATCAACAAAGTGCCCATATACAAAATAATAATATTTACGAAGTGTGTTATCGAGAGAATGATGCTGTATTTCCAATAACATTAAGCGAATTTTTTCATACATTAAAATTGATGTATTAACTCTGAGAATTTTGATATATATAAAAAAATATGCTCATCTTTTATTAATACATTAGTTTTTTTATATCACGATATCATCACTTAAAAAACCTATTTATTTCCTATAAGGATGTATATTAACAGTGTTATTGTATATCATCATTTTATTCATTAAAAAGAATTACGACTAGAGTCGAGAGTACTGAAAAGAGTACTGTCGCCAACTGTTGCTGTCATCATAAGGTATTCCAGTCACCTGATAATGCCTGCATCAATTGCTGAAACAGCTGTAATCGTATATAAAAATAAGTCATATAATAACAGCGTTGTAAATTAAACAAGTAATAGTGTTTAAGTATCATAGAGTTTACGTCGAAACAATGGATTATCTAAAAATTCTAAAATATTAAATATTTTCTTATGGTTAAGGAAAAAAATACTTTTTTCTTCGTCGTGTCAATCGCAAGCTAGTCTTGTAGGGATAGTCCAAAAAAGGACCACATCTCTTCTTTTCTTTTGCCATTATAGTGGAAAGTTTGGCCGACAATGTGTCGTTTCCAGGGGCGCCGGTGTTATTGTTATAGTAACACCACACATGGAGGCACCTTCCTTGCTCTGACTTTAAAATGTCTTCTTAATATTATATTCAATCGTATAGGCAAAAATCAAAGTCTCTTTTCTCGTAGAATTTTAAAACAAAGATTTTTTTAATTCCTTAAAAAATGAACTCTCCTGTCCGCTACTAGAATATTAATTAAAGTCTCCATTGTTATTTCCATAATGCTCATGACTCACCATTCTACCATACTAATTGACCTCGTGCACACTTTTTCTTTACCCTATTTCCCCCCTCAATTATATATTTCTTTTTTATATGTCGTGCTGATTTTATATTTAGTGTCTTTTGTAACCCTGGCTAAGCTCTGGCGGGAGCGAAACCGGTTGGTTGTTAAAGATAATAAAGTGGTGTTAATACAAATTTACAAGTGTATTATTATAACATAAATGTCTTTTTTATTTTTTTAATATATTGCCTTGATCGCGTAGTTAAGCATGCAATTGTTCTACAGGAACAAGGCCGAAGGTGTCCCACCTTCTTCAGACCCACACCCCCACCCTCCCACGGCCGCCCATCGCCGCCCATCGCCACCCATCGCCGCCCACCGCCGCCTATTGTTGCGGCCACTTGCTATGCCGCTGGCGTCCTGTACCAGACCATGCAGAGTGTTGGGAATTATTCTCTTCGCCAAATTACTCCTTATTAACTGTATCTTAATAAACTGAATTGCTTTATAGATATAACTTATGTTGATGTAATACGTATTGTCAACAATATTCCAGGAAACCGTTGTGGTGTAATTAACTAATTTAGCTTGTGAAGATTTAAATAAACGAGAATCCTTATAAAGCATTCTTCTTATTATTCAATGGCTCTACAGCTCATGTCGATCCTTGTCCTTCATCAGTTCTGTCACCTGCTGCGGCATATATGTATAACTCTAAAGTTATGATACTGCCCTGATGAATTTTGGGTTCAAGCAAAACTAGTTGGAATAAATTATAATAACCACACTGTGATTAAACACAAAGTGTTTTATCAAATTTTTTATATATTTTTTAAAAGTATTCCTTTTTATATCAGCATTTAAGATTCAGTCGTATATCGGTCTACCACACACATACACATAATGTAGAGCGGAAGAAGGTATTATGAACAAAATTATGAAAGGATCGCTGCGATGGTTCGGACATATGGAACGCATGGATGGAGAAATAATGGTTAAGAAAGTATGCGTTAATGATGTAAATGGAGCACGGAGTCGAGGCAGACCGAGGAAAACATGGCATGACCAAATTAATCAAATTTTAAAGGTTGGTCATGTTAGAAGTCGGAGGAATCGACGTGCGTGTATGACTCGTTGTATGAATGTGGAGGAAGCTCGAGAGTTTTTATTTATTTTTTATAGACTAATACCAAGAATTTAAATCAATGATATTAGAATTTATTATTACAATTTTCAATGTGAACAGAAAATAGCTCATTATTATGAAGAAGGAACCTGGTCGTGTCCAGGCTTGAACCTAAGTCCCCTGGATCAGGAGCCAAGCGTTCTATCCCTTAGACAGAGATAGAGTAGTGTGGCGGTACATTCTCTCTGCCTACCCCTGCGGGGAAACGGCGTGATGGTTTGTTTGTTTAAAAGTATTACTTTACTATGGTTTTAATTAAGTTTAGCTTCGATTTATTAATCTGTGCAGTTAATTCTTCTTATCATATTTGTGTGTGATTTTCCTTATTTTATTATTTTTATGTGTTTTTATCTATGTACTAGAATCACTGTTTGTTACCCTAAATAAATAAATAAATAATGGATTTGAATTCCCCTATGTAGCTAACCTATATTTGTGTAAGACTTCCACTCTCTGTGATTTGGTATTTCTCTATTACTTACCGCTGGTATTCCATAATCAAATGTCATGTCCGAGAGATCAGGTCAGTGGAGATGTATGGTCGGTCATGGCTGGCTGCTGGTGGCTACAGGCGGCCAGCGGATGGGACGCTCGTTACGGAATGCTATTCTATACGTCAGTGGGAGAGACGTCTTAAGTCACGCTAGGAACACAAGGACCGCATTACAGCATCCCACGGACCACAAGTAGAGATACTAAATAAGTACAATCATATTTAAAAAATCTAAAAAATATATTGAAGGTAAGGGCGTTAACACTTTGGAAGCATAATATTAAATAAATGCTTACATATATTATTAATAGATGGCGCTAGTGTAGATTGACCTAAAAATGTGAAGTGTGTCTCAACGGACACTGGACCAGGAATTGTGACAGATATCACTTACCGATTGCACGAACTAAGACAGGACAATCAAGGATATTGAACAATGGACTGAAACTTTACAATGAACTACCAAAGGACACAACAAATCTCACTTCAACTCAATATAAAAAATATCTGAAACAATACATAATTAATAGTAAGATCTAAAAATGTAACCATATAACCCAATTGGGTTTTTAAAAAAAAAAATTAAAAAAAAAAAAAAAAACATAGTACCATATATACATCTTTCAAAAATTTGTCAGAAGTGGTGGTCGTAAGAAAGGAGGGATGGGGAATGTTGTTAACATAAAGCGATCGCTTAACCCAACCAATGACAGGTCATAAGTCCTGTAAACGCCTCGGCCACCATATTCTGTTTCCGAAAAAATATATACAATTTATATTTTCGTCTCTATTGAGAAACAATTAATCCTTAAACTCTCTATATTCCATTCATGTTATGTTTACATCTAAGGACAGAGGAGGTCATCTTCGAAGAATGTGGATAATATTTAAAAAAATATTTGTAAAAATACAAAATATTTTAAGTTGATTCTTCTTCTTCTTATTCTTCAACCTATATCCGTCCACTCCTGAACAAAGGCCTTCTCCATTCGCTTCCATGTCACTCTGTCATGTGCAGACTGCATCCAGGTTATTGCGACATGTTTGTCAGATCGTTGCGGTCGCCCTGCACTTCTATTTGCCGTCCACGGTCTCCAAGTCAGCAGTCTTCTTGTCCGTTATTCGTCTGAGCTTCTGGCTATGTGACGTTGGACGATCGAAGTGTGCGTGGGAGATGCCTATTGGTGGTGATGAGGTTCGCAACCCATCTCCCGCGGGGGCGAAAAGAAAAGGATGGAGTGCCGCATCGGTTAAAGTGTGGCAGTCCTTTCTTTCTGCCTACCCTTTCGGGGAGACCGCGTGATGGTTAGATAGTTAGTTAGTTTTCATTGTTTTGTTTATAACACATTCATTTGCATCGCATTCACTTCTCATATTTACATTTGACACTCTATTATACTCGTATACAGACTTACCACATATTCTTCTAAGAGATCTCATTTCTACTGCATTTATTATATTTTGATCCTTTATTTAACAGTTTCATGCATCACTTTAATATAAAAAGGGTCGGGAGGAGAAGATTGTTCAAGTTTCCAGCAGCATAAAGAAATATTAGTGTGTGAAAGTGCTTATCGTAGAGTATGGTTTCGTGGTTTGGTCCCGAGTGTCCGAAGAATTTCATTATTGTTGACGTCACGGCGTGTCGCCCCTACACTCTACACGCGGCCGGTGGTAATGCGACTTGAAGCATTTGCCATTACTTCCGCGAACCTTACGAACGCTGAGATTGCATTGAGGTATCCAAAGAAATAATAGCTTCCATATAAATGACATTCGACGTAGAAAAATTGTATTAGAATGGATCTCATATAGATACAACTGTCTGTAACATGTTTTATAGTTCTATCAATGCATGCCATAAGCATCTCAATACACATGAGACTACTCAGATTGAGATGGGCTGAGCATGTAGAGAAGATGCCAAACTCACGGGTCCGGTTCAGGTGGAAAGAGAAGAGTGGGAAGACCCGGCTGAGATGGGATGATGAGGTCTGGAAGGTGCGATGCAGTTCCTCCAGGTATCTTCTTCTGACAGAATATAACAATAGCAAAATGGGTAAATACTGTATGTTCATTGAAACTAGATTTTGGATAAAAAAAGTAACAGTAATATAATAATATTTATACTTTGTACACAACACGCTTTATTATAAATTTTTTAATTAAAAAACACCTATGTTTCGGACACAGAAGCCCTTCATCAGTGATATATGATAAATATTATATACATATTACAAATATTATATTGTTGGTTGAAGTATTACTTTTGTAAAACCCCATATTAATTAATAATAGTAAACACGATTGTTTAGTGGTTTTACTTGGATTTAATTTATGTAAATTAAATCCAAGTTAAACCACTAAACAATTGTGTTTGTTATTACTAACATTAAAAATATTAAAAAAAAAATTCATGAATGTGATCAGTTTTGACAGATGTTAAAATGATATGTTTCAGAACGTTTATGCTTTTGTTATAACAAATATTTAGAATAAATTTAAATATTAAATAATAATTTAAAGTTCTTATTGGTGTCCAGGTCCACAACAAAGGGAATAAATGAAATATTGGACTGGAAGTAATTTATTTATTTTTATTTATAATATTTTCATAACTTTTAATTGCTTTTTTAATTTAAAAAAATTCGAGATTGTTCAAAGTTATATTTCTATTATTAACATACAAAATTTTAACGCCATTATCTTAATTAAATGAATGATCTTTTTCAATCAGATGGTTTGCTAATTCAGAAAAGTTATCATTAGAGAGACATCAAACGTGCTCTTTTATTCTTAATTAAAAATTACCCCTTGTTTTTCCTACATAAAAATATGAACATTTCAGTTTATAAACTCGCGATTGAAAAAAATGGATTTTCCTCGTTTCTATAATTATTTAATAATAAACCCTTAAAATTTATAACACTGTTATGATATCACAATTTTTATCAAATACCTTTTAACAAATTTGTTTGTAACACCCGATGATGCAAAAATCGGTTGGCGAAATAGCTGTCGCGACATTCTTAAAATGTAAATAAATATCATAACAGTGTAATAAATTTTAACAAATTAATATTGTTGAAGTATCATAGTATTTCGGACAAAAAAATGCACTATTTCTTCTTCTTCTGTTTTATTTAGGACTGTGTCATGTTATTTATCGGAGCCTGTTCCTGGGATGCAGATGTCCAACTGTCTCGCCATCTTTTAAGTGGTCTTCCTGCAGGTCTATTTCCTGTTGGTACTTTATTTGCCACTATATTTATCACTTTTCAGAACATGCTCTTTCCACATGATCTCTCCAGTAGCGTCTTCTCAGTCTTCCCCATCGCACGACATCTTCCACATTGCAGATCTTTCTTATTTCAGAATTTCTTATTCTGTCTCGGAGTGTCGTTCCCGAAACGGATCGGAGAGTCTTCATTTATGTGGTTCTTAGGAGCCTTTTGGTTCTGAAATGGACTATTTAATAATAATAATAATAATATAATATAATAATGGACTATTTAATAATAATATAATAATGATAAAAAAAGCCCTTGAAACTGTTTACATCCTTATTTGAATTCCAAATGACATTCTTTTATGAGAAACAGGAATCATAAGGACACGTCTCCGAGTTGGTATTCCTCAACTATAACAAGGAACTTACTACATTATCTGAAGACTTCCCTAATGGCCACTAGACTCGATATTCCTCCCTCTTTCCTCCCTTTCCAAGCCGCCTTCCCATCTTCCGCCAATCGACCCCACTTAGGGGTACAAAAATAGTTATTTGCAAAGAAGAAAACTTTCCTTGCATTTTAACAAGACTTTTAATGAGCATCTAAATGCTGATTTTAAAATATTTCAGCAAAATTTATTCGCTCGAGTAAAACGCTTAGTTCAAAGTTTGGTGCACAAAGAGTTGCCATTATTAAAATGCATCGTTATTTCGTCTCTTGTCTTTTAAAAACTTCCGTTGTATTCCTTTACGAAAACTTTCAAAGACTAAATACTGTATAGGTATAATTAATTAAGCATTCAAAAATATCTATTTAAAAATATGTATTAAAACTGATGTATTGAAGCGAGCGTGGAACTGGCAAAAGAAGGATGAAAGTATAATAAATGCAGTAGAAATGAGATCTCTTAGACAAATGTGTGGATACTCTGTGCATGATAGAGTGTCGAATGAAAGTATAAGAAGTGAGTGCGGTGCGAATGATGGTGTTATGAACAAAATAATGAAAGGATATATATTATTTACAATCAATTTATATAAATACATATTCATTTATATACGCATCACAGTATGTATCCAAAAGCTAGGCGCGGTCCTGATAAGCAAATTCAGCGTGGAACTGCAAAACTCACAAGAGCAATGGCAAATGTGTATATGTATAAGGTTCCCACCACCCCCGAGACTGTTATAGGACGCAGCGACGCCCTTTCGTCAGTCTCGCTGCACTATCTAGGCCTGTTCTTTGTCCATCCGGGACTTACGTTAATTTAATTTAGCATTTTCTTGTCATCAATCAAAAGGATGACAGACCCCATTTAATCTATTCTTTTAACCTTATATATCTCCCGCGCGGCCTCACATCTCTTTATCATTAAATAAAATCAGAAGTAAATATTATGTAAAGCACACCTTAAATTAGTAAAAAACACATTAAAATTATATAAAACACACATTAATACACAATACACAATAGGACAAATATATAACAAACTAAATTTTAAAACAGGAAGAAGATATTGAAATGTGTATAGAAAAAAATGGGCTTCGAATAGTGAAATCAATTTGATTGGTTTTGCTCCAATGGATGATATTATTTACATCTGACTGGAGACGGAGCCAATCTTCACGGCTCTTCAAGGAATAATTTAAGATCATCTGGAAATAAAAGAAATCGCGAAAACTTTATAACCCTCGCGATATTTTTAATGAAGATGGTGAAGAGTAGTGGACCAAGGTTTTAGCCTCGTGGCACTCCGGAATAGACGGAACACGGTGTGTTTAATAGATAGTATTAAAGACCAATCCGCTTTCTATGAAAATTTATTTAAAAATGTATTGTATTTAAAAAATTTAATTAATTAATACGTTATGCTTTTGTTTTGCTTGCAAATTTTCGCGTCCGCAATCCTACCCACTGTAATGAGGCAGCCCCGCAAACGAACAGTGTTCCGCGCGTTTATAGGTGAATTATGTACGTACTTGTTCTGTGTTTGGGTAACCATAAAGCACGTCTCCCTTAAAACCCAACACCGCGAAATACGCCGAACGCCTGATAAATTCTTCTTTCAAACCTCAAAAATGCGAAATAATTTATTTCAATTTGTTAATCAAATTTCTGTTCGTTACCATTACTGCCATCTGAGATTTTCAATTTACTATTGAGAACCTCGGGGGAAATAAGTTAGATGGCGTTAGAACACAGGGGAAATGTGGCGAGCTGTGGGTCGGCGGGGTAGCAGCCGAGGTGGCATCAATAGTTTATTAGACTGGGGCACTTTCTTGAATCTAAAGCATAAGATCATAATATTAGCAGCAATATCCGATACACTCCGATGGCAAATATTTCAAGTGCTATATATGGGAAATAAAAATTCTACACTTTTCTCCGTTGTGCACTAAAGATAATTGAAATGTTCCGTTCCACGTATAGATAAATACCACCACTACAAAAAAAAGATCCGGCTTAAAATGTACGCCAATGAAATGATAACAAGACAACGAATTGGGTATTTAATAAAAAAAAATTCTAAAAAATTTCATTATCATTTTTTTCATCATATCAGAGAGATCATGTATAGAGAGCATGTTCGACAGTTCATGTTATTTTTTTGAGACACCTTTGATTTGTTTTTAATTCTACAATTGTTTGCATTTGGCTATATTCTAGTTCAAAAGTATTTCACGAAAAGTACAAAGATTTTAAAATTTTTAGTGGGCTTTCACTTGTGTTTGACGTCGACTGGTTTCGGCAGCTCGGAAGTACCCTGCTAAGCTGCCTAAACCGGTTGACGTTAAGACAAGTGGAAGCCCACCAAGCATATAATAATAAAGAAATAAATTTCGGATAAACTTAAGGCTGTGGAAACACTGTGGAATTCCACAATGACTAATTTATTATAAATTAAAACACTTTTTTTTTCTTCCACTTTTGAGTTTATTTTTCTTGACATGTTTCAAAGGCTTACACCTTCATCATCGGGAGAACGATATAAATCAATGTAAGCCTTCGAAAAATGTCGAGAAAAATAAATTCAAAACTGGACAAATCAGTGTTTTAATTCATAAAAAATTCGACAAATAAATTTCGTAAAAAAAATTATTTTTAAATTTCGCGATATAGTTCACCCTTGCCTACTAACTACCCGCATAAATTTTATTAATTACTATTATTATTATTATTATTATTATTTTGTATACAAGGGGTCTTTTGAACCCAATTACAGAATACAATTAGTTTTTTTTAGCTAATATATTGATTCTCATGACATGTGATAGGTAGCTAATCTATCACCATTTTATTGTTACTTGAATTCTACACCAGACCAAAGACAGTGTGACAATCACACTGTCATTGCCGGGAATCGAACCCGGGACCTTCGGTATGACAGTCAGAGCCCTTACCACTCTGCCACGAAGATCGTCAAATAAAATGAACTTTTACTAAGAAATTTCAATTAGAACTTGACACGATCTGTGAATGTTAAGAAATCAAAAAAAGTACTTTATGTCAGGAAGAAAAGCATGGGAGTCCATGCATACCCCTATGGAAAGATAAGGTAACGGTTAGTTAGTTTTTTATTATTTGAATCTCGGGTATCCCTGAGATTTCTGTTCAGATTCCGTCTTAAGTTCAATGACCCTGAATATCGAGACTGCAATGATTTACAAAACGTCGCGTCAATCGAAGAGTTAACGAAAAGATACCATTCCCAATATCTAAAGAATTATTATCCCGATCATTGAATTAATATCCCGATAATTGAAAATGCATTGTCTTAAATATTTTTTTCTATAAACTCCGCTTGATTTTTTAAATATCAGCAGCCACTATTTTACAATTATTAATAGGTAGAATTATACTTAATATTGAAAAGGACGCCTGTTTAGCCTGGAAAAACTTTAAAAAGTTTAATACATATTTTTTAAAGTTTTCCCATAACTGTTAGTTATAATAAAAACATTTTCATCATTTCATATGGAATTTTGCATCCGTGGTTGATAGGTAAAATTTTCCAGGTGAGATCATAGTGTCTTATTTGATTTAATTTTTATTTAATTTACGAATTTATTTATTAGTTTTCTAGAAGTTTTATTAGATTTTATGAAATTGATGACATTATTTAATGTGGAGTTTTACATTATTGTTGAAGAAACATTAAATAAGTTATTTTAAGGCATTACATGAATGACAAGCAATATTTATTGATCTCTGGTTCCATCGATTGGAGACAGTTTAAAAATTCACCCTTACGAATGGGGCGCAGTTTGCACCCCTGCTATATGCTAGTGCAGGGGTAAGGGGCAGGTTTTACTGCCAATTTCACTTCTTCTAAATGCCAGTGTAATTTCTCCACCTGCCGGATACGGCGAAAGCGAAGTCGTTCGTAAGAACTGTAATTGGTAACTTCCGCTAAATTTGAAATATTTTTAAACAGATAACTTCATTTTAGATTCAAATGCTTCTGCTTGGAGGATATTACTGGCATTTTATTTTTATAATTTAATCAACAATATATGTTTGGCAACATATTATAGATTAAAAAATAATAAAAATTGAGGTCAATATTGATTTAAAAAACAGGTTATTAAAATAGAATTCTCGTGACAGTAAAAATGGCGATAGACTAGCTATCTATCGCATGTCTTGAGAATTAATATAAAAAAATGGCAAGAGCTAAGACTGCCACCCTAAAGGTCCGGGGTTCAATTACCGGCGATAACAGTGTGAAACAAAATTTCACCCTGTTTTTGGTCTGGTAGAATTCAAGTAACAATTAAAATAGCGATAGATTAACTACCTATCACATATCATGATAATCAATACAAATAATAATATGCATACAGAAATTAGGTTCAAATAACTTGTCGTATAAAAAAGTGGAAAGCAACAGGAAACTACCACAATAACACAATAAAGGCCCAAGTGGCATCTCAAGAACCAGAAAATATATAAGACTCTGCTGCAAATCAATTCCTAGGATTGAAACTAAAAAAAAAGAAATAATATTGCTGGATGATTCAAATTTCGAAAGTGACAAAAATAAATGTTGTGTTTGCGTGAGGTGTGAAGCATAGAAAGGGTGATATAATTTTATGTATGAAGATGTTTGAAATTCCTCGAAAAGTATTGTATGACGAACATGGCTTACATTTAAATATATCTTATCCAGTGTCTCGCGACAGGTGTCGTCAACGTTTCGGATTCGAGTTTAGGATTTGACGTATAAAATTGTATTAACTGACACGCAAGAGCGTTGGTCTCTAGCATGAAACAATCGTCGATGTATTTGCTTCGATTGTTTCGCTGAAATGATATTTAAAAAAATAATAATAATAAATGATTGCAACATTTTGAATGTATACAAATTCTTGTAGACAAATACTGGATTTTACCCATTGCGGATACATTTTTTTATAAGGATTAATTGCCTTTCAATAGAGACAAATATGTAAATTGTTTTTCTGGGAACAGAATGTGGTGGTTGAGGCATTTGCAGGACTTATGACCTGTCATTGGTTGGGAAGCGATCACTTTATGTAATACAACATTCCCCATTCCGCCCTTCTTACGAACACCACGTCTGACAATTATTTTTGAAAGTTGTATATATGCTACCATGTTGAGAAATATTTCACATATTTTAGTTTTAGAGAAATATTTCACATACAGTAGCGCCATCTATTGAGATTAGATGTAAGCATTAAGCAGAAAAACTTTATTAGTGTAATGTGGAGAATATATACAGAGAATGGAGAATATATACGTAACTTAAAAATATAGTAATATTTACTTTAACGCTAGAAAAATTTAATGTATCCAACAAAAAATACAACACATTTAATAATGTATTTATTGTTTCTTGAATAATGATGTAAAACTCCTTATTAAATACGAATGAGGAAGCCTGTTTCCTAGAAATTTTATTATATAGCACTAGATTTATGCTGTATTTGATAATGCGTAAGAAAGGCGAAACAACATGTCATACATGCAAGCACTTCAACATACGATTTTCCCTCCCTGGAGCAAGTATAGTGCACCTTACTGCTCCCGCGCTGTGAAGGCACAATATATAAATGAATTATTCAAAGCCACTTCCTTAGGGAGAATCTACACTTTTCATTTTGAACAGCATTATAAAGTTTTTCCCCAGACCTGGCAACACCGATGGATGGCTTGCAATGGGCGTTCGATAAATTTTGAAAAAAGAATAAAAAGAAAGTCGTCAAATAAATGAGCTGCATTCATGGCGGTCTTTCGGAAGGGGAACAATTTATTTCAACGACCCTTTGAAAACGACCAATTTGGAGCGAGGTTTTTAACCCAAGTTTGCTTCCTATTATTATTGGCCGCCGTGAATGAGTAATTAAAATTAAAATACTCAAAATGATTTATTCCAATTTTAACTTTGGCGCTCTTTTCCGATGTCGGTGGATGGAGTATGCTTACCAACAATGGAATCCATTAAGATTTATCATAAATGCTAAGGTTAAAAGCATTTAATGCCCTTAAATGATTAATATAAAATACGTATTATAATATTTTAAAACAGAATCGTTCGTTTCATCGTTAAATTACTGATATATTATAACAAAATAACAACAACAAACCATTACGCCGATTCCCCGTAGGGGTAGGCAGAGAGAATGGACTGCCACACTAATCTATCCTGGCACACTTCTCTAGCTTCCTGCACATTAATACAGCCAGTCATACACGCACGTCGATTCTTTCGACTTCTAACATGACCAACCCTTAAAAATTGATTAATTTGGTCATGCCATGTTTTCCTCGGTCTGCCTCGACTCCGTATTCCATATATAAATGGAATGCTCTCCATATGTCCGAGCCAACGCAGCGATCCTTTAATAATTTTGTTCATAATACCTTCTTCCGCTCTACATTCCTTTCTTATAACAGCATTTGAAATTCTGTCGTATATCGTTCTATCACACATATGTCTTAGGGATCTCATCTCTACCGCATTTATTCTGCTCTCATCCTTCTTCTGACAGTTCCATGTTTCGCTTCCATACATTAGGGTTGGGACCAGAACTCCATTGTGAACGGCCGTTTTCGCTTTCATTTATAAATTCTTGTTTCCAATAACTATTTTTAAAGATCCATTAACTTTGTTACCTGTACCAACCTTTCTTTCGACGTCACTATCCGTTCGGCCATCCGCTGTGAACATAACATACATTAATTCACTCATCTGCTCCAAATTCTCTTCGTTCACACTTATGTTACAAACTGTCATTTGCTCTTCCCTTTCAAAAACCATCATCATTAAATGATATATTATATCATTCGATTTAATTTCTGTATCCGCTTATAATTTAAATTAAAGTTTTATAATATTATTTTACGATTACACTTGCAATTAAAAATTTCGACTAGTTAAAAATATGTACGTTTTGATTATATTTTATTAAACCGAACACCTATGTATGGAGTGTCTTGATGTACGGTTGCGAGACATGGTGCCTATCTGAAAGGGATAAGCGGAGACTAGAGGCTTTTGAGATGTGGTCCTATAGAAGACTCTTTGGAATTTCCTGGAGAGACCACATCACGAATGAGGAAGTTCTTCAAGGAATCGAAGGAGGAAGGCACCTGCTCAAGACCTTGTCCGAAAGGCGTTCTCTTGCATGCCATAATGGAGGGTATGATCGAGGGGACAAACTCTAGGGGACGCCCACGCCGAGAGTACCTGGAGGACCTGTTGGTGGACGTACGCTGCTCATCATATGCAGATTTCAAAAGAGCCGCACAAGACAGGGAAAAATGGAAGAGAATAATGGAGGAAATTGCTGCAAACCAATCCCAGGATTGAAACCAGAGAAGAAGAAACCGAACACTTAATTAACGAACATCTTCGATTCGTTAATGTTTCTAAAATAGTCATATTTGTACAATAGTGTGATACTTTTACAATAGAATGATATTTCTACAATAGTTTATGTATGAACAATTGTTTGATATTTCTGCAATACAATAGTTCTGTACTTTTACTATCGATTGATATTGTGGTTATAGTCTGATACTTCTAAAATACTTTTATACTTTAACAATAATTTGATATACTTCTTTAAACCAATAGTTAATTGTTTATACAACAGTTTGGTGCTTCAATAATAGTTTAATTTTTGTATAATAATCGAAATCTTTTACAATGTATTCTCTGGGATTTTTAGTATATGTGTACCTTCGTATCCAATTCGACTGACGCTTCGGATATCGTTGCCGAAGGTGAAGAAACTGAAAGTGGATAATGTAACGAACTCAAAAAACGTCGATTGAATAGGATACAAAAATACTTAAGATCTTAGAGAACATAATTCTATCAATATCATTGATTTAAATCCATGGTGTCAGTCTTTAAAATGAAATTCGTGCGATCGAGTGCATTTCGCTCATGCGGTAGTAAGAACCAACAAGAGAGAAAAATATATCACACATATGACAGTCTGCGCTCTATTTCATCTAGTATTTGTAATAAAGTAAGTTACTAGTAACTTTGATTTTTTTTAAATGAAAAAAGTCTTTCGGAACTGGAAAAAAAAATGGAATGACATTTCCAGGCGTTATCTAGCAGTGCATTAATGGCGGTAGCCTTTCACATTGCGTTATAAAAAGATCTTCTGCTTAATGCTTAAATCTAATCTTCATAGATGGCGCTGGTCTGTAAATTGAAACTGACATGTGAATTGTGGTGTTGGATATTAACATATATACAACTTCCAAAAATTTGTCAGACATGGTGGTCATTAGAAAGGTGGAATGGGAAATGTTGTAATTACATAAAGCGTGCGCTTAACCCAACCAATGACAGGTCATAAGTCCTGTAAACACCTCGATCACCATATTCAGTTTCCATCTTCGTCTCTATTGAGATAAAATTAATTCTTCTTCTTTTACTTCTAGTAGATCTGGCGATCTATGTAACAGAAACTATGTCTCCTGAGACTATGAGGTCCAACTGTTAATCCATCTCTTAGGTGGTCTTCCAAGTGAACGGTGTTCGGAGGGTATTAGTTAGCGACTGTATATACGAGTCTGTCACTATCCATTCTGGCTATATGGTACCACCAATATCTTCTTCTGGATCTACTTCACCGAATGATATCTTCTATTTCGCAAGTTTTCTTATGTCTGCGTTATGGACACGATCTCTAAGAGAGTTTTTCCCGTAATGGATCTAAGGACCTTCATCTCAAATGTTCTTAGCAGACCTGTGGGCCGTACAGTGTCGACTCGCGTATATTATTGATTGATTCGAAAATATATGTTATTTGTAGATTGATTCAAAAGATTGGGTCTTATGTGGGTATTAGGTCTTCCTTGCACCTCCATTATTGATGCAGTATCTGACTACTACTGTGTTACGACACATCTCTCACTTTATTTACTATATAACCGAGCCCATAACGAAGAGTTTTGAGGAATGGTGACTTCGAGGGAGCTTAGCATAAAATAAGTGTAAAATTTCAATTTACCCCTCGCGAGGGGGTGAATTTGCGAGAGTTCCGTGTTTTGTATAATTAAATACCTCAAGTTTGGATTTTATGTGAAGGCGAAAGAAAATCAATCACGCGTTTTATTTCACTTGTTTAAGTAGTTTTTATCGCTAAAGTTTAAAATTTAAGCGAGTTCTTAGATTTTACCTGTTCTGAAGGTTTAATGCGATTTTGAGAACTATTCATTACTTTGGGTCCAATACTAATTATGATCGAAACAGCTCAAATTTTAAATGACTTCATTAATAAAACTTAGTTAAAATTATTAAATGCTGAAATTTGAAACTCTGTTATTACGTATCACAATTTATTTATTATTATTATTATTATTTTGTTTAATCGCTCTTTACATCATGACAGCATGAGCCAAATCGATGTAAAGGATATTATATCTATCATAGTGATTCTTGTGACATGTGATAGGTAGCTAATTTATTGCCATTTTATTATCACGTGAATCCTACACCAGACCAAAGACAGTGTGACAATCACATTGCCCTCGCCGGGAATCGAACCCGGAACTTTCGGGGTGGCAGTCAATGCACTTACCATCCGGCCACGAAAGTCGTTTGAAGGTATAAGAGTTTGTCGCGACAGCTGTTTCGCCAACCTATGTAGGCATCATCAGCTGTTACAAGCAACACATCACATATAATGTATTCTTGATAACTGCAGATCTGGATGAAGCAGGTGTCATACTGAAAGAGCTTACCTAAAAGACAAAAAAGTAGGACTCCGTTAACACAAGCAAGACCAAAATAATAACTTCGTGATTTGATCATCGGCGGTGTTGTAGACATTGACAATCAGTTAAGGGATATCATCATAATGCCGAGTACAGCCATTATATATTGCCGAGCCGAAGAGACCAGAGCAATCAAGACCCTGTACGCGTCTAGACCGACTGGAGTAAGACTTCTCGGAAGGCCTAGACTTGGCCTGGAATTTTTATAAACAATTTACCATATCAGATATTGAAAAAAAAAATGGTCGAGATATAAGCCGATATGCAGAGCCCTGTTTTAAAAATCCTTGCTGATGGTGTATAATGCATTGTATGAAATTAAAAAAACAAAATTGTTTATTGTAAGGAATCGTTATTGAGTAACGTATATACTCGTATATTGAGTGACGTAGGGATACAGTTTTTTTTTTGTAGAAATGTCAGCTATTTGAAAAATAAAACTCTAATTTTCATTGAATTTTAGAGTTAAAAAAAATATATAACTTTTGAACATGACACCAAATCAAAAAAAGCTTTCGTCACATCTTAGATAATATTATGGAAAATAACTGTCGTAAACAAGAACAACAACAAAACATCACGTCGTTTCTCCGTAGGGGTAGGCAGAGAGAATGGACCGCCACACTACTCTATCCTGGCAACCTCTCTAACTTCCTCCACATTCATACAGAGAGTCATACACGCACGTCGATTCTTCCGACTTCTAACATAACCAATCTTTAAAATTTTATTAATTTGATCATCACATGTTTTTCTCGGTCTGCCTCGACTCCGTACTCCATTTGCATCATTAACGAATACTTTCTTAACCATTCTTTCTCCATCCATGCGCTCATATGTCCGAATCAACGCAGCGATCCTTTCATAATTTTGTTCATAATACCTTCTTCCGCTCTACATTCCTTTCATATGTCTGTTGTGAATTCATAGCAAATCAATTAAGTAGATCGGGAGATATCGTATGCATCGTTTCAATAAAAGTAGGACTTCAGCGTCTTATCAAATATACGAGGTCTGTTCAAAAAGTATCGCGAATTTTGAATTTCCGCTGGCTACGTATATTTGATTTTTGATTTTTTTGTAGCGTTATGTTGGTACTCATGTTCCTTACTTATGCTGACAAAGTCGGCCATTTTGAATGTTTAGTTAATTTTTGACAGCTGTTTTGCTTGGATGTGTTTTGGCTCGTCTTCGATTTTTGCCTATTCCAAAAAATGGATCAAAGAATCTGTATCAAATTTTGTGTGAAAAACAAAATAAAGTGCGCGGACGCATTTCGAATGTTGACTGGCATATGGTGAAGCTACCTTGGACCAAAGCAACGTTTATCGGTGGTACAAAATGTTCTCAGAGGGCCGAGAAGATATGAACGACGAAGAGCGTGCCGGACGCCCGAGCACGTCAACAACAGACGAAAACGTTGATAAAGTGAAGAAAATAGTATTAGCCAATCGTCGAATCACCGTTAGAGAAGTTGCTGAGGACCTAAACATATCGATTGGCTCGTGCCATTCGATTTTAACCAATGATTTGGGCATGAGTCGGGTCGCCGCGAAATTCGTGCCAAAATTGCTCAATTTCGACCAAAAACAGCATCGCGTTAACATTGCTCAGGAGATGTTGGACTCGGTCCGTGACGACCCAAATGTGCTCCAGAGGGTCATAACTGGTGACAAATCATGGGTTTATGGTTATGACGTGGAAACCAAAGCTCAATCATCCCAATGGAAGCTGCCGCATGAGCCAAGACCAAAAAAAGCGCGCCAAGTTCGGTCGAACGTGAAGGTTTTGCTCACAGTTTTCTTCGATTGCAGGGGCGTGGTGCATCATGAGTTCTTGCCACAGGGTAGTACGGTCAATAAGGAATATTACCTGCAAGTTATGCGCAATTTGCGCGAAGCAATCCGCCAGAAACGCCCGGATTTGTGGAAGAACAAAAACTGGCTTTTGCACCATGATAACGCCCCTGCTCACACATCGTTGCTTGTGCGCGAATATTTGGCCAAAAACAACACAGTAATGGTGCCGCAGCCACCGTATTCCCCAGACCTGGCCCCTGTGACTTTTTCCTGTTTCCAAAACTGAAGAGGCCCATGAAAGGACGACGCTACGCCACGATTGAGGAGATAAAGACGGCATCGAAGGAGGAGCTGAACAAGATCACAAAAAATGATTTTTTTAAGTGCTTCGAGGATTGGAAAAAACGTTGGCATAAATGTATTATATCCGAGGGGAATTACTTTGAAGGGGACAAAATAGATATTCATGAATAAATAAATACTTTTTGAAAAAATATAAAATTCGCGATACTTTTTGAACAGACCTCGTATTTTTAAATTACCTTAAGTCTGCGATTCCTGAACCGTACATGAGGTCTTCTATTGTTGCTGTGATTTCCTCCGATTCCATTTGGCGTGGCGTAACCCTTTAATAGAAAAAATCCAATAAATATATGTATCTTGGCCAAAACATCTTACCTTCCAAAGATAATCTGTCTGCTGTGCTTCAGAAGAGAATCAGTCTTATGTGGACGACATATTGTAATCTGAAGAAGAAATCTTTTTCTTTTTCTTCTTTTAATAGATCTGACGATCTATACACAGAAATCATGTCTCGTCGGATGATGAGATCCTGATATCCCTCCATCTCTTAGGCAGTTTTCCGGCTGTATATGCAAGTCTGTCACCATCCATTCGGGCTACATGGTCCCTCCAGTATCTTCTTCTAGATCTACTCCATTGAACGATATCCTCTATTTCGCAAGTTTTTCTTATAGAAGAAGTAGATTAATAAAAATAAAAAGGTTAGTCATATGAATAAAAGTTATTTTCAATTTTCTCGTAAGTCTGCTGCATTTAAATTGGCTCTTGCATGAAGTTATGTGTGATCTTTGATATGCAGAACAAAACGTGTTTAATATTTTATGTATATCCTAGTAAATCGTGTTTTCCATGGGTGGTCTTTCAGGTTTTGGAAAAGCGCCATAATGGAGAAACACCGCCTCAAATATGTAACTAACCTTCGTATTCCGGAATTTGAAATATACAAGAAAATGCAAGCATTATAAATATGCACGATGAAGAGACGTAGCTGGGTAAAGGTTGTGGGGAGGGAGGGAGGAATTTCAAAATAAAATGTCAATAGCAGGTAGTTGCAAGGGATTCATTTTAATAGCGCAATTGCACACAATACTTGTATCATGCAAGTAAACGAAATGTATTCATTGTTTCTTGAAAAACGACGTTAAACTCCGCATAAAATAATTAATAAAAATGAAAACGTCTGTTTTCTAGAAGTTTTATTGTGGTTTATAGAAATGACATGTCCCCTTCTAAGGCATTATAACATGTTCATTTCATTTCAAAACATTTGTTAATGCCTTATAAAGGCGAAACATGTCATGCCTTTGAAATATAATAAAACTAAACTTTCGTATGAAGCACTTAATTTGTGGTGTGACATTATTGAATTAAATAAAAAAAAACTTTTAATTTCGTGAAAGTTAAGACGTTAACACTGTGGAATTCCATTGAAATTACACTGGATTTTTTTCAAAAGAAAACACTGTTTAATATTCCACTATACAATATTTATAGACTACACAACATGTTTCGGAGTAACCTCCTTCTTCAGGTGTAAATAGAACCCGGTACCTTCGGGGTGGTAATCAAAGCACTTACCACTCGGCTCTGAAGGTTGACTGTTAACGCCATTACCTTTAATAAAATAAAACATGGTTATAAAAACAAGTGTTCGCTTGAATCAAAACGTGGAAAAACACAAATTTGAATGTTGAACAATTTTATGATAATTCCACTTAAAATTCCGTTTCGGTTAAAAGGGCGCTGTTCTCCAAGTGACACAGGTCATTTTGCTTTATTCTGAATGTGAAGCCGCCCCCCGTCAGCGCGGGGCTTTAATACTTAAGCAGGATGTAGTATCTAAAGGAGATTTGGTTTAGTCCTGAGTAGAATGTATTCGCTTAACCAATCCACCCCAATTGTTCTTTATAACTGCGTTAACCATTCAAATCCCGCCGCCCTACGTGTATTTTCTTCAAGTTACTTTATCATACAAAATGCCCCTGAATGGGTAAAGTGGAGTTTATTGCATCTGCACCGGATAACATGTTTTCTGTGGGTAATCTACCTTACAAATATTTAATAAGAGTGACATAAAATACTGGGACATAAATATTGCTGGGTATCAAGGCAAGACTCTCGCGGATGTGCTCTCAGAAAGTGCTGAAACATTTTGGACACATAGCCAGATCAGGACAACTTTGAAAAGCTCATCATCAATGACAAAGTGGAAGGAAGGCGCCACAGAAACGACCACCGAGCCGGTGGTCCAATCAAATCAGGGATTTGACTGGTCTCTCATTGGCTGCAGCCTGGAGACTGACGGGTGACAGGAGCGCACGGCGTGCCATGGTCAATGGTTTGCAGGATGGACACGACCCTCAATCATGAGAAATACGACTGAGAAGAAGAAGAAATGTTTAAAAACTGGTGTACTCAAAAATGGATCTATTTTAATATCGAGGTCTCTAAGATCTATGTTTAAAACCTACTTTATAATCCTGCATCCTGTTAAACTGGTATACCTATATTATATAGAATAATAATAAATGAACATTGTCACTTTTTTAAAATAAATAAACCATTTTATTAACTAATTAACTAACAGTCACGCCATCTCACCAAAGGGATAGGCAGGAATAATGGATCAGCACACTGTTCTTTCCTGACATTCATAAATCGTGTCATTCAAGCACGCCGATTTCTCCGACTCCTCACGTGGCGAAAATTTAATATTTGATTGATTGGATCACGCCAAGTTTTCTTCGGTCTTCCTTTATTTCTTGTTCAGTTTACGTTTTATCATTCTTCATTCATTCATAATTAACAAGTGTCCAAACTATCGTAATGATCCTATCCTAATTTTGTTTATACAACTTTGATTCACAACGCATTCATTTCATAAAATTGCATTTAACACTATCATATACGGATTTAGCACATATTCGTCCAAGAGATCTTATTTCTACTGCATTTAATCTACTTTCATTCTCCAAAGTAAAATTAATTTATATCTTATATTATAAATTAATAACGAGACTTTTTAAGGAATATTACTTACTAATTACATTATATAGGTTCACTCAATCGCCACTAATAGCAATCCTTATATAATGTTCAGAAATTATGCTTTTGATGTCAGACGACGTCATTGAGCTTCCAAAAATAGTCGGAGATACAAAGAAAAATATAAATAGAATACCACAGCATACATTTAAAACTTCTGCAGAGAAATTTAATGATGAACATTTATCGTTAAATATGTTTAACAAATAAAACATTTTTTGCATGTAATATCATACCTAACTAACTAACTAACCATCACGCCGTCTCCCCGAAGGGGTAGGCAGAAAGAATGGACTGCCACACCTTTCTTTCCTGACATATTTCTCTCGCTTCCTCAACATTCATACATCGTGTCATGCACGCGCGTCGATTTCTCTGACTCCTCATGGCCGACATTCAATATTTGATTTATTTGATCGTGCCACGTTTTTGGTCTTCCTCTATTTCTGGTACCATTTACATCATTAACATATAATTTTTTTACCATTCTTTCTTCATTCATTCTTTCCATATGTCCAAACCATCTTAATGATCTTTCATTATTTTGTTCATGACACCATCATTCGCACCGCATTCACTTCTTATATTTTCATTCGACACTCTATCATACACAGAAATCCACACATTCGTCTAGATCTCATTTCTACTGCATTTATTCTACTTTCACCAGTTCCATGCTTCGCTTCCATACAGGGTCGGTAGAAGAACACCATTGTGCACTGCCATTCTAGCTGCGATGACAACTTTAAGTGCACTTTGTTGCCTGATCTCTTGATACTACCTAAATACACAAACTCAACTACTTGCTCCAATTCACCATTCACGCTAATGTTGCAGACTGTCGTGGTTTCTTCCTTTTCAAAAATCATTACCTTGGACTTATTAACATTCATCATCAGATCATTTCGCATGCATACCTCATACATACAATTCACCAGGACTTGTAGTTCATGCTCGTTGTCAGCAAGTAGGACAGCGTCATCCGCATACAAGAGACATGTAATATCATTATGTTCGTTAATGATAAATAGTCGATTGTACTTATAAAAAGGGTCTAAATTTTACGTAGATTAATTACAGAAAGTTATAAATAAATGTTATTTTCATCGCAAGTAATAATTCATAGAAAATAATTTACTTAGTTCGTTTTAGGCGAACAAGTGTGTAATACAAATTAATGTTCAAAATCTTCTTGGTAATTCAAAGTGCCTATCTGTATTGCGAATCCTGTAATTAATTTGAGGGTAGATTCCAACCCTCTTAAGATGATAAAATACGCCGAAAAGAGGAAACGAAATTATGTTAAAAGCTATTTAACTTTCGTGGTCGCTTTGTTATTACAAAGGATGTCATTTTAATTGCAAAATACGTACACTTCCGCTGGGAAGCATATTTTGGGCTTTCTTTAGTAATAATATTATTTTTTGTCTTTTGTTATACATTTTGATCGCGAGGCTAGAATTTCATTGACAAGCAAATCGGGCATCTAAGGATAGCTAATATTAATAAATTTTCTAATGCTTCAGTATTTGATGCTCGTAACAAAAATATTAAAAATATTTTCAATGACATAACATAATCATCTTCTACTTTTTCTGCTTTATTGAGGACTGTGTCCTGTTGTTTCTCGGAGCCTGTTCCTGGGATGGCAAGTAGATTATTTGAATACAATTACTGATTAAATCTTTTTAGCTTTTGATTCTAAAAAGTTGTATACAATTATTATATCATAATATAACCAAAAATTGAATTTTTTAAGAAGGTGTAAATGTAATGTCGCATGAAATCACAAATGATTTCGTTTAAAAACCAAACGGAAATCAGTATATTATGTTTAATTGAATAATCCAAATTAACTACGAAATAACTAATTACATATTTCAAGATAATCGAATGATTGTACTGAAATCTCTTGATGGATCTTCATTTTAAATAATAATGAAATAAAACGATGTTTTTTTAACTACTCCCACTTTTTTCTTTATTTATACAGCGAGCCTGGCGAAACCGGTCGCTAAATATATACAGACAAAAGTGGGAGTAGTTAAAAACATTGTCTTAATTAATTATTAATTAAATTTATATTTATTGTTTCTTTCTTCTTAAATATGTAATGAGTTATTTCGTAGTTACTTTGGATTATCAAATTAAACATATACTGATATCCATTTGGTTTTTAAACGAAAGCATTTGTGATTTCATGAGACATTGCATTTGCAACATATTAAAAACTTCAACTATTGGTTATATTATAATATAATAATTGTATACAACTTTTAAGAATCAATAGCTTAAAAGTTCTATACAGTGTTCAAATAATCTGCTGTATACAAATGTGGGAAGCAATGGAAAACTACCACATTAAAGGCCAAAGTGGCATCCCAAAAACCAGTAAAAATGTTGCAAGTTGTAACAAACCATTCCCTTGGATTGAAAATAATAGAGAAAAAGAAGACCAAAACACTCTTAGGGTGATTAAAAGGTCGAAGCATGTAGATTTTGAGTATCTCCGACCCTTAAAGTGAATGATAATGTGAATAAATTTCTCGCCCTAGATTCTAGAATTATCGATTACCCCTAATGTAGGTATCGATGTAGCACTTAATATTAATAGCTCTGCGTGTTTAAAGAACATTTCTTACTGGCCGGGTCCTTCACCGCCACCGGATCAAAATTTAGTTCATCGCACCGCCCGCCCTGGTCCCTCCGGCCCTGGTAAAACAACTATCTATTTATCACTATAAAGTGTGGCAATGATAGATATTCATTTATTTTAACTAAAAGATATTGCGAGAGGTAATAAGCTAATCTTAATTTGAAAATTTTGGGGGTTTGTTTTGTTTATTTAGCTTCGAATTCAAAGATTGAATTGATATTTCTTGAAAGTTGAGGCCTTAATACTGTGGAATCCCATTGTAATTACACTGGATTTAAAAAAACCCACTGTTTCACTGTTTCTGTTCCACTATACTATATTTATAGACTACACAACATATTTCGGAGTTACCTCCATCTTTAGGTGTAAATATACGACTGATTAGTAGAGTCTGACCACCTGAAGATTGAGGTAACTCCGAAACATGTTGTGTAGTCTATAAATATAGTATAGTGGAATATTAAACAGTGTTTTCTTTTGAAAAAATCCAGTGTAATTGAATTGATATTATATCTTAAGCCTTCCTGATGTGTTATTTGAGGGTAAATGTGTATAATTTGAGGCTAAAAAACATACTAATCAATTGAGGGCTGAATATTATATAGGTGCCATGTATCAAAAAATTTAAACATAATTTTTTGATCCCAGTTGGAGTTAAGCCTGCCGATAAAACAATCTTATAACTAAACTAACTAACCAACTAACCATCACGCCGTCTCCCCGAAGGGGTATACAGAAATAATGGACTGCCACACTTTTCTTTCCTGACATATTTCACTCGATTCCTCAACATTCATACATCGTGTCATGCACGCGCGTCAATTTCTCTGACTCCTCACATGGCCGACATTCAATATTTGATTTTTTTGATCATGTCACGTTTTCCTCGGTCTTTCTATATTTATGGTTCCATTTACATCGTTAACATATAATTTTTTTACCATTCTTTCTTCATTCATTCTCTCCATATGTCCAAACCATCTTAATGATCCTTTCATTATTTTGTTCATATCACCATCATTCGCACCGCATTCATTTCTTATATTTTCATTCGACACTCTACCATACACAGAGTATACACAGAGTATCCACACATTCGTCTAAGAGATCTCATTTTTACTGCATTTATTCTATTATACTTTTATCCTTCTTTTGCTTTCTTTCATCTTATAACTATCAGGGACAAAAAGACAGCACGGCCGAGTTCTCGAAATATTCCTAGATTAATCTAAATAAATGGGTTATGAGATGCCCATCTCTTCAAAGCTGCAGAGAGTTGGTCCTCAATTATCCTAATAAAAAAATGCCGATGGATAGAACAACGGAGCTACCATATTCCCTCATTAGAGATTTCTCAGAATTTTTTTCTGAACCCTCTCCAGTAAAACGGAATATCTCGCCTCGTGAGGACTCTATAGTACAGAACAGCTTTCAAGAATGAATTTATCTATACTATGAATAAATTGTTCGATAACCTAGACAGAAATCATCCGGATTGCGGAGAAACGGCGTGATGTTTTTTTTTTAGTTTGTTTGTTCAAAATAAACAGTAAAACAATTTGCCTCTTATATCAAGATATACTATTTTTTCAAAATAATGTAATAAAATAAATGTACTTAAAACATAAATTTGCATTGAAAAATAAACATCTTGAATGTTATTAGATGTATGATAAACGATCTAAAAATTGTATGAAATTTCATGGTAGAAGTTAATAGTAGATAGTAAATAATGAAAAAAATATATTTTAAAAATGTATATTTAGTTAAAATCCACTAATTTTGTGTCTTCGGCAGCTCGCTGGCATATTTTCGCGAGAGTGCAGAGAACAGAAAATGGCAGCGAGCTGCCGAAACCGGTCGAAGACTCAAACATTAGTGGATTATAAGTAAATATACATTTTTAAAAGATTTTTAATTTTTTTTTTTTAATTTTCATTATTTAAAGAACAATATGGCGGTCCATCATTTCGCACGCTTAATAGAGCACTGGTTTAACTCAAAAAACAAGTTTTGCTCAATCCGACATGAGTCGGTATTTTACCAAAAACAGTCGAAAAACACGTACGAATGGATAGCGTTAACATTGTGAAAAATAGATGGATAGCGTTAACATAAGTCTCTGTCTAATGTTAACTCAATTATGACCTAAACCATAATCGGTCAGTTTACTATTAAGCATGCGATGTCTTCATATATTTACATTTTGATTTCCTATACGATTCTAAAATATGTAGGTGAACAAAATGTATGAACAGAAATTATCTTTATCCCCGGGATCGTGCAGATTATTTCATATTGTATTTTTTCGTCGTAGGCAAAAGCCGTTATTGCCAAATCATGGGGGCGTTTCGTGATGAGCCGTTGTTTGGCGTGCCGGCGGCCATTATGCGCGGGAGCCGCGTTTGAGCGGGAAAAGCGTCCCGCCGCATTGTTGCCAACTTAATAATGAATGATCACCTCTTTAAAGGCATCACGGGGTAGCCATTCGGAATCTCACGTCAACAGAATGCGTATTTTTTTTTTAATTTTCTTCAGCTCTGTGAAGTAAATTATTTCGAAAATGTAGACATTTCTAAATATCAGAATGTCAGGAATCGTGCGTCGGTTCTTTATGATTTGTTTCGGTGGCAGGGTTCAGAGTTCATGAGCTTAAACGAAATTTATAATAAAAACATATTATTTAAAGGAAATACATTTTCATTAGTATAGGGACTAAGAAAAAGCTCCCTTAATATTTTTGGGTGACTTTGAATTGAAATTCACATAAAACTACATAATTTACAAAAACTGGAATGAAAAAAATGACCAAAGAAAATAAAATATACGCAATTTTTTTTATCGATCTACCAAAAGAAAAAATTAACGATATTCATGAAAGAAATTTAAACATAAAAATGATAGAGATTAACTACACTCTAAAAGCGCTGGAAAATATGGATATTAATCTTATGTTCGACAAAATAAATTATTTTATGGAAAAACTTCTTTCAACCCCCTGAATTTATATTTTAAATGACGATCAACTGAAACATGTTTGTTTTTGAAATAAATTGATGTTAATGACAATTTATTGAAAATAATAAAAATAATATTTTGTTTAATTAAAAATTATTTTATAATATGTATTTAGTTTTATTCCACTTGATCATTAGTTTCAAAAGGTAGACCAGAAGACCAGACCCGAAGATAGCAGCGAGCTGCCGAAACCGGTCGAAATTAATAATCAAGTGAAATAAAACTAAATACAATATAATGCAAATTATAAAATTTCATTATTCATATTTTTGTTTTCTTTATATTTGTTTTTAAAAACAAAATTTTGAGGTGTTTATAATATTTAATAGTGAATTAACAACACAAAGTGAAGACGGATATATGTACATGTAGAATAAATAAGAATGTTTATCAATTATACATTATTGTTAATAGAAACAATAAATTAAAAATAAAAATGTGTCCTTTTTCAGAGGTTCAATTAATTTTTGCTTTGATTTAAATATGAGTTTGGGAAATTAGGTTATATAATATCCCAGCAAACCAAAAACTTAAACTCTCGTAAAATATAGTAAATTTTTTATAAAATTGACGTTATCATCTAATGAAAAATATCTTCTTCTTCTTCTTCACTTTTGATAGAATCAGGAGTCTGTTATTACAGGCGGGTCCTCTTGAGACGCTGAACTCCAGCTTTCTCTTCACCGTTTCGGGGGTCTTCCTGGTCGGCGTTGTCCTTTTGGCGTTCCATAGAAAGCTATGTATGGTATCCTATTTGAGCTCATTCTTTCTACATGTTGATGCCAGTATTGCCGTCTTTGACGTCCCCATCTGACCACATCTTCGACCTCGCAGATTTCTTGAAAAATGCAATATTGAAAAAAATTATATTGAATAATAATAAAATAAAACAATTTTTGGCATCGACAAGCTGGGCCAATCTGTCGATACCATTGAGCCTGGCAAAACCAGTCGCTGTAGAAATAAAGACAAAAGTAGTGGTGTAAAAAACATTGTTTTATTTAATTATTATTTAAAATGAACTTCCATCAAGAGATATTAGCAAAATCATTTGAATGTAATATTGAGTTTTATATCACTGTTCAAGAAATCATAAGTATTATATATACACAATGGGGTCAGCCAAAAAGTATATTTTATGATGCAATAAAATAAATGGTCAATTTAAAAGGTTTCTAAAAATACGAAATGAGTTTTTAAAACATTAAAACAATTTATTAAAGCCCTTCTACCCTCTGCCTGATAAAGTAGGACACAATAAGCCCTGAGATGAGAGATGGCCCCCAGAATACATTGGAAAACCTTTTTGGAATCCTAAAACGCATTTTTTTTAAATCCGCTGATTTTATGATACTTTAATCTCGGTACAGCTTACGAGTAATATATTAGAGTATTAAATACGAATAATTAAGATGAATTATATATCTTACAAAAAATACCAAATAAAAATAGCTTGTGCTGACTCTTATATTGTATATAGTAGTGAAGCGTAGATCTGGCAAAAGAAGGATGAAATTAGAATTAATGCAGTAGAAACGTGAAAAACCTGTATATTGTAGAGTGTCAAATGGAAATATAAGAAGTTAAGACAGTGTCAATGAAAGAAATATGAACAAAATAACGAAAACGTCACTAAGATGGTTTGGATACATGGAAATAATTAATGAAAAAAGGATGTCAAAGAAAGCACCATATATGTTAAAGATGAATACGGAAAAAGCCAAGTGTGTCCATGGGATGGTCATATACGAAGACTACAGAAGTAAAGCGTTAGGTAAGTGGAAAAATATGCATATATTCAAATTATAAATCTAAATATCCATTTTTATAAATAGCCACTGTGGATATATCACCAGAGGCATTTTAATATTATGTTTTACAATAATATTAAAATGCAAAATGGTGTTCTTGTACCGACAGTTTCTTGAACATTAATTTAAAACTTCATATGAAATAATTAATAAGAATGAAAACATCTGTTTTCTAGAAGATTTATTTTAATTTATGTTAATGACATGTTTCGCCTGTCTATGGTATTATCAAATGTTTATGTTTATCAAATGTCTTAAGCATGACTTCTTCTTCTTATTCTCCTTATAGACCTTTGGTCTGTTCCTGAAATCAGGCTGGCCTCTCTTGGGAGGTTGATCTAACTATCTCTCCATCTCCTCGGTGATCTTCCGGGGGGACGGCAGCCGGCAAGAATCTGATGCGCCACAGCGTGTGGGATTCTGGTGGGATCCATCCTTTGCACGTGCGCATTCCAGTATCTTCTGCGTTGTCTGCCCCATCTCACGACATCCTCCACCTTGAAGATCTCGAGGATAGCCGTGTTCCTCACCCTATCTCGAATAGTCCTTCCTGCAATCTTAAGCATTACTTAAACATTCAATTACGCCTTAACACTTTAGACAAGCGAAATATGTCATTAAAATAAATGATAATAAATCTTCTAGAAAACAAATGTTTTCATTCGTATTAATTAAAAAAAACTATTTTCATGCACTTCTCATGCTGCCAGCAACAAAGGCTTAAACAAATAGTTATTCTCAACGATTTATTCTCGTATAAAATCATGAAGTAATTGCTTACTTAAACAAAATTAAAACTATTTTCTGCAATGAAAGACAATTGTAGCGGCCGTAACACAGAACACAACACGGAGTAAAATAAATTCGTCCGCGACAAATCTCGCAATGTAAAAGAAAATTGAAGAAAAAATCCAATAAACCCGAGTCCGCCGAGTAAGGCACTAATGCTTATTTTTTATTTATTTTATTCCGGAGGAAAAGTTTTTTTAAAGAAATCGCATTAGCTGACTTCGCTTAAAACTTCGTAAACTCGAAAATTTGAATTCGCTCTTCGCCATCCCGGACCCAGACTGTGGCTGTGGGACGCACGACACACTCCACTATACAGGATCTATCTTATAAGGGGTGACCATATAAAATATTATTTATGTGGCAATGGAAAACATAAGATAATAACGAATAAGTGCAAAATTTATGAATGAAAAAGCTATGTTAGGAATATGCCTAAGAGACAAAGTCAGAAACGATACAGTGAGAGAAAAAAAACAAAGGTTACTGACATCATCCACTGGGTAGCGACTCTAAAGTGGCAATGGGTAGGTCACGTAGCCAGAACCTCTGACAAAAAATAGACAAAAAGACTGATGATTTTGAGACCGTGGACGTCAAAGAGAAGTGCAGGGCAACCGCTTCTACGGTGGAAAGATGACCTGAATAGATATGTCGGAATAACCTGGACGCAGTCTGTATAAGACAGAGTGAATCGAATGGAGGAGGCTTTTTTCAAGAATAGGAAGGGAATAGGCTGAAGAAAAAAAAGTAAGAAGAAGTATAACGAATATTTATTGTTTGGACTCATTAGGAGAGTTTGGACTCATTGAAGAATGAATGAAGAACTAATGAAAACGAAATTATAATATGGTAACGTAGTAAAATGACCAACAAATATTGAAAGGCCGAGGAAAACGTGGCACGATCAAATCACTAAAATATTAGATGTCGGCCACGCGAAGAGTCAGGAATTCGGCGTGTGTGTACGACACGATGTATGAATTTTGAGAAAGCGAAAGTATGTCAGGAAATAACATTGCGGTGGCCCATATTTTCTGTTTGCCACTTCGGGCGATGTTTCGCCTTTCCAAAGCTTTATCAAATGTTTGATAAATTTAAACATTGACAAAATAAAACAAAACTTATTTATTGTTTCCTGAACAATGGCGTAAAACTTCATATTAAAAATTAAAACGTCTGTTTTATAGAAGTTTTATCATAAATTGTGTGAATTTCACGTTACGCTTATCTAAGGCATTATTAAATGTTTATGTTTATCAAATGTCTTACCAAAACATTTCCAAACTTAACGCCTTAGACAGGCGAAACATGTCATTCACACAAATTATAATAAAATTTCTAGAAAACAGACGTTTTCATTCGTATTACTTATTTAATATGGAGTCTTACATTAGTGTTCAGGTAAGTAAGGTTTTTGGATAAAGCAGACATCTTGACCGTCTGCAACATTAGGGAGAATGGTAAAAATCTACAACAGGTGGATAATAAACCAACTGATCGTCAGTGTTAATAAATAGTGGTACAGTTTAAAGCAAAATGTTATTCTCAACGATATTTCCTAGTATAATACCATAAAGAATTGCTAACTTAAACAAAATTACGTATGCTCGTTTGCCTATCCACAGGCGCAAACAAATTATTTTACAATAACAAACCATCACGCTGTTTTCCGAAGGGGTAGGCATAGAGAATGGACCGCCACACTACTCGATCCTGACACACTCTCTAGCTTCCTCCACATTCATACAGCGAGTCATACATGCCCGTCGATTCTTCCGACTTCTAACATGGGCGACTTTTAAATTTGATTAATTTGGCCATTACAAGTTTTCCACAGACTCACACGAATCTGTACTACATTCACACTGTTTACGTTTACTTTCTTAACCATTCTTCTTTCATCTATGCTTTCCATATGTCTAAACCAACGCATCAATAATGATCCTTTCATAATTTTATTCCTGATACTTTCTTCCATTGTACATTCCATCCTTGTATCAACTTTTGAAATTCTGTCGCACATCGTTTTATCACACATACGTAATTTATTCTGTTCTTATCCTTCTTTTGTCGGTTCCATGCTTTAAATTCCACTGTATTAAAAATATAATTCTTTTCAATTACTTTAATATCAATATTTAAATTCAGTAAATTTTATATTTATATTTTAATATTATTTTTTTATACAATCATGTTCACCACCCCTGATTTGTATGTATAAAAAGTAGTCAGTTAATAACTGTGTCGCCAGTCTGTCGATGCCAGCGAGCCTGATGAAACCGGTCGCTGTCGAAATAAAGACAAAACTGGAAGTGGTTAAAAAACATCGTTTTATTGAATTATTATTTAAAATGTATCTCCATCGAAGGATTTCAGTAAAATCATTCGATTATCTTTAAAACGCATTCGCTAAGTTAGAAATAAGTAAATCCATCTCATGAAATGATTGCTGTTTTTGTGTAAACAAATTTCAGAAAATTAAAAAAGCGTTACAGCGACCATCCGTAAGAATAGGATTAGGTAAAGCTTTTGAGATAAATCTTTAAGAGATCTGTGGAACAATTTAATGATTCGAGTGAAAAATCCTCCCTAGTCCTTCATTAAGCTAATTATTTACTCAGATTAAGAAAAAGGTTAAGAATTCTCTCTGAAAAACACGGTGTTGTACTTAAAATAAGAAAACTTCACCGGAAATTATTTTCAGTGCCTCCATTTTAAATATATTTTTTTTTTTCATCAGAATACCTAAACAAATGTATACTGTAGTAAATGTGGTTGTTTTTGGGGCCTTAAAAAATATTACTACGCATAAATTTAATGTGAACTTTTAACATAAAAATGATAACTAGAAAAATATCGTATTAAAAATAAATAAAAATGTTTGTTTACATCAACTTATTGCTATCTAATTCCAAAGTGCATAAATGCATAACCCAACTACTTTTTTGACTAATTTAAGTTAAATACACACAGGTTTAACACTATTTCATTATTACACAAATGTATCGATGGAAATGTTACATAAATATAGGGACTGAAAAATTAATTGGTAAAATTGCTAAGATTAAAATTGAACGAATATAACCATCTTTTGCAAGGAGTTTCAAAGAGGATCTAATAAGTTAGTTAGATAAAATATTAATATATTTATTGCTTCTTATATAATATAAATAATTAATTAGAGTTAAAACGTCTGTTTTCTAAAAGTTAACTAACCATCACGCCGTTTCTCCGAAGAGGTAGGTAGAAAGAATGAACTGTCACACGTTTCTTTCTTGACATACTCTCGATTCCTCAACATTTATACATCGTGTCATGCATGTATTTTCTTTAAACATGTCTCCACCACCTCACGTCGCTGACATTCAATATTTGATTTATTTGATCGTGCCATGTTTTCCTCGGACTTTTTTTTTTCATTATATAGTAGTTTCATTTACATTGTTTAAATAAACCTTTTTACCACTCTCTTTATTCGTTCTTTTCATGTGTCCAAACCATCTTAATGTTCCATTCATTGTTCTATCACTTTCATTCAGACCGCATTCATTTTTTTTATTTTTGTTCGATACTCATATTTGGTATAGTTTTTTCTCCAGGTATAAATTGATATCCTCATATGAATAACTTCCTTTGAAATACATATCTTATTATGTTATAATATATAAAAGGTAATGGTAAACGTTTCGTGTGATACATTTTTGATGTATATTTTTTTCCGTAGTCTGTAAAATAAGGATTCAACAAGTGAGAAGCGGGAATAAAAATATGAGAGTAACATTAGCATTTGTTTCTCTTAAATTTTCGTTTGTTTGGAACTAAATTATTTTGAGTAATCACGCTCCGGAACTTTAATCAATTTGAATGTCCATAAAAATAGCTCCGCTTGTATTGACGTTAAGAAAAACAAAAGTTCTAAAGAAAAATGTTTTAAAGTAAAACAAGTGAAACTTGTAGGGAAACTTTTGTGACAAAGAAGAATTGTAGGAAAGTGTGGCGGGGCGGGGTTGGAGCGGGGAATGCTAGGGCTGGGGGGCTGATGCGGGGAGTATTTTATCACTGAGGATAGGGCTGCTCTGTCTACAGGGGGAGTCATTGCTCTTAACTATTCAAATATTTCAATATCCACTATTTTTTACCCTTATGTATGGAAGTGAAGCATGGAACTGGCAAAAGAAGGATGAAAGTAGAATAAATGCAGTAGAAATGAGATCTCTAAGACGAATGTGTGACAAATCTGTATATGATAGAGTGACAAATGCAAGTATAAGAAGTGCATATGGTGCGAATGAAAGTGTTATGAACAAAATAAGGAAAGGGTTATTAAGATGGTTTGGACACACGGAAAGAATGAGTGAAGACAGAATGGTAAAGAAGGTATATGTAAACGGCGGGAACGGAGCTAGAAAAAGAGGAAGGCCGAGGAAAACGTAGCACGATCAAATCAATCAAATATTGACGTCGGTCACGTGAGGAGTCGGAAAAATCGACGTGCGTGCATGACAAGATGTATGAATGTAGAGGAATCGAGAGAAGTATGTCAGGACAGAACAGTGTGGCGTTCCATTCTTTCTGCATACCTGTCCGGGGAGACGGCGTGATGGTATGTTAGTTAGTTAGTTAGTTCACTATTTCTTGAACAATGAATAGATGTTTTCTAGAAGTTTTATTATATTTTATGTAAATGGATTGGAGACCGCGTACAGGATTCCGCAGAGTTGGACGTCCCCTTGCCCGATGGACCGAAGATCTGAAGAGGATTGCTGGACATAGATGGATGGGAGCGGCAATGGACAGGGGGCGGTGGCGGGCTTTGGGAGAGGCTTACATTCAGCAGTGGATGGCAGACGGCTGATGATGGATGATGGAAATGGGATGTTTCGGCATTATCAAATGTTTGATAATACCTAAGACAAGCGAAACATGCCATTCCCATAAAATTTAAAAAAACTTCTAGAATAGAAAGTAAAATAAATGCAGTAAAAATGAGATCTAATAGACCAGTGATTCCCAAAGTGTTCTATATAGACCCCCAGGGGTCTACGACAACTTGTAAGGGGTCTACGACAATTGTAAAAAAAATGGGGGTCTGTAAGATGTAAATGGGGGTCCACGAGATGGTGCGAGGTACAATTAAATTGAAACCGAATATTGAAACGCAAAACGAATATCAAAATCGATGGCAATCTTTTTTTTTTTTGTAGGTCATTTGGCGAAATTGGACGATCGAACGAAATCATTGGCGACTTGTTTTTATTAAGTTCCTTTTAAGCAACGAATCCGGATTTTCAGCTTCGGATTTTTTTACGACTATATATGAATGTTGTGGATTCGAGAGTAGTATGTCAGGAAAAAAACGCGTGACAGTTCATTTTTTCTGCCTACTCCTTCGGAGAGACGGCGTGATAGTTAGTTTACTTTTTGATAACAGATGTTAAAACTCTTATTCAAAAAACAATGAACATATTAACTAACTAGCTAACTAACCATCACGCCGTTTCCCCGGAGGGGTAGGGAGAGAAGATGGACCACCATACGTCTCTGTATTGTCATACCTTTCGACCATCTTCTACATTCATACATCGTAACACGTACGTTTGTAAATTTTTACTGACTATCTTTAATTTATATACATAAATAATTGAAAAATAATTCTGATAATGCTAATCAAATAATCACTTTTAAAATGTTTTTTCTTGATGACATGTAAACAGTTCATAGTAAATAAAATTTCAAACGTAATTAATCATTGTTTTTCATATAGGGTAGTTGCCCTTAACAGTGCTAAAAACTCAGGAACACCCTTAAGCAGGACCGGAGAAAAAAACTTGAACTGTATGAATAAGTGCAAAAAAGCTCGGAAGATAAATGGCAAACCGAAAACTTTTATTTAATTACTAGAGGATATTTTCCGAATGGGAAAATAAGAGTGCCAAATCTAACCCCGTATTTCAGTTCATTGGGCTTATGTTTCGGGGGAAACTTTTTTTAATGTCATCTTTTTTAATTCCTAGATACTCTTCGCCTTTTTCTTTCTTTTAGTTTAAGTAGATACTTCTATAAGTACTTAAGTACTTCTTTGCTGATTCTTCTCTCATGAATTTGTTTTGAATATTTTATAACCCAATACGTTTGCATTAGAACTCAAGACTGTTATGTAATACATAATACATTTGCTCTTAAAAATTCATAAGTATAAGGGTTTATATGAAAAAAAAACACATTAGCGATAGTAATACTAAATCTACGATTTCAATAATTTAAAAAAATATTGTATTTTCACAACACTTTTTTTGCTTTTTACAAATCGCCTCTTTGTAAGAATAACGTGTTACCTCGAAAACTTGAAAAATTGAAAAATGAAACATGATACCCGTCTGAAAGAGACAACGTGACAACACAATATACCACTGTTGTGTTGTCTCTTTCCCTCATAAATTCTTTGTTTTTCACTTAAAAAATACCATGTTTTTGTAGAAAATTATGTTGAACACGGCGTATTTGATTTTCGAAATGTCATTCTTCTGACACTCTCTTATTCATTCGTTTATCCTCCGTTCTTTGTCCTAAAATGTTCACACTGAGGAAGGACGTCTGCGATTCGAAACATGTTTTAAAAAGTGCTTAAAAGATGTTGGAAACTAAAATGTTTTTCAAATAATAGGTACTAAATCGCTTACAGCAGCTGAAAGTGAAATTATAAATTATAACTATAAGCAAAATTATTAATACAGTTATTTTTTTTATTGATAGAAAAAGCTGTGATGTGTCTTTAAAAGATCTCTAAAATATGATCTGGCTTTTTAAGATATGATTATCATTGGAACTGTAAAGATAAAAATATTTAAAGTAATAATTAAGTATCTCGTTCTGTCCTTGTTAGATTTAAACGTTTATTAATAACACATATACAAAATGGAGGGTATGACCAAGGGGACAAACTCTAGGGGACGTCCACGCCGAGAGTACCTGGAGGACCTGTTGGTGGACGTTCGCTGCTCATCATATGCAGGTTTCAAAAGAGCCGCACTAGACAGGGAAGAATGGAAGAGAAGAATAGAAGAAATTGCTGCAAACCAATTCCAGGATTGAAACTTTCTAACTAACTAATAACACTAGTCGCCAATGAAATTCCATTGTATGAATAATGATGTGTTTTGTTTACGTAGTAGGTACCGCGCGCTTTATAGCCGAAATAACGTACAATTAAGTACAAATATTTTATAAAACAAATTAACCCAGGTACATTATGTGAGGAGTACCGTACGCGTGCACGCAACGAATTTGTTTGTTTGAAAAACAAATTTTTAATTAAAACAGCGGTGTTTATTTGATCAAACAAATTTTCCTTTCGTTCGTTCGCCATCAAAGAAAGGTTCATTGCTATTTCCGAACCAAATTTTTATTATGCAAATTCAAAGACTGTGTCTATTTACGTACATAAACTACTTCCAATTATTTCCCCCGTGTATTCATTTTTGGGAAGTTGGTAGACGTGGGAATATATCATTCTAGTGACGGGACTGGTCTAGAACATTGGATAATTAACTCTCCATTTTATGACTTAATTCAAGAGGTGGCACGTGGAGAAAACAATGTTTTATCAGATGTAGTATTCTAAAATACCAACTTAACAGAGATATCAAAACTCTAAACATCAGCAGACACATATTGCAAAACCCATATTACAAAAAAATAGTTTACTCTTACAATACAAAATAAATAAAATTTGTTATTTTTTTGTATACAAATACTGGATTTTTACCCATTACGGGTTAATCATGTTTTTTAAGGATGAATTGTATCTCAATAGAGACGAAGATGTAAATCATTTGGAAACAGAATATGGTAGTCGAGGCGTTCACAGGACTTATGACCTGTCATTGGTTGGGTTAAGCGATCACTTTATGTTAAAAACATCCCCATTCCGCCCTTCTTACGACACCACATTTGAAAAATTTTTGGAACTTGAATATATGCTTCTATTTTTTAATAAATTCACATTGTTGTACACTAGCGCCATCTATTAAGATAATTTGTAAAACAATGTGAATTTATTAAAAAATAGTAGCATATATACAAGTTCCAACAAAAAATTGTCAAATGTGGTGTCGTAAGAAGGGCGGAATGGGGAATGTTGTTAACATTAAGCGATCGCTTAACCCAACCAATGAGAGGTCATAAGTCTTGTAAACGCCTCGAATACCATATTCTGTTTCCAAATAATTTACATCTTCGTCTCTATTGAGATACAATTAATCCTTAAAATAAATAACTTAAGGTGATGTTGGTTTTACACCAGTTGTGACAACTCGTGTTTGGGGCCTTTAGATCTTGAATATTTGTAAACACTTATTTGTAAACACCTGAAGTTTTCCAATAATGTCCGCGGTAGTTTGAAGTTTCACATTCGTACAGCAGTACGAGTACATCAAATTTGGTCCTGTGATGAAGACATCCAGATTTCTCTCCATATTTTTGGATGTCGTCCTGTTGGTCGATTACATTTCTTATTCTTCCATCACAGGTGATCCTTCTTCAATGTAGGTACATTCCCCAGGATTAAATATAAAAAAGAAGATTACATCTGAAGCTTGCATTCTTCTTTTTATTCTAAAATCAATTATTGTAACTTAAAATCGAAAAACAAGAATTGATGTACAATATAAAGATAAATGTTTTGAATTGGAATTTCTCGGTAGAAGTTGTTTTTAAATAATGAAACCAAAAAAAATTGATAATGTTTTTTTGTTTTCATTATTCATATAAAAGATGTCACAAAAAAGGCTTTTTTATAACATCATCCCGTAAAAAATGCACAATTTTACATTGATTGTTACTCTTTTCGGATCAAACATTTTAAAAAAAAAGATGTAGAAAAATATGAATAGTGAAACATTAGATTAATAATTATTCTATGGAAAATTGATTTAAAAAGAATCTAAGTTTTTTATTCTTCTTCTTCAAGTGCCCTGTCGGGTCCCCCCAATGTTGGCGATCACCTCGGCGAACCTGTCCCTGTCCTGCGCCGCTCGGAACAGCTCCTCAATACTTCGGATGCCGGTCCACTCACCCACGTTTCGCAGCCAAGACATTTGTCTCCTTCCGGGCCCTCGGCGTCCCTCAATTTTTTAAACTTTGTAAACAACACGAACTTTATTTGAAAAATAATTAAATTTAAATACAAACATGTTTCGGACACAAAAACCCTTCATCAGTGTTTTGGATATAAACATAAACAATTTATTTTTACATGAATGTAGAAAGTTTTGACAGATCTGTGAAATCACATTTATGAAACTAAAATCTGTTAAAATATTTATATTGTATTTGAATTTAAAAAAATTAAATAAGGTTTTCGTTGTTTAAAAAGTTTAAAAATATTGTTAAATGAATCCGCAACACAAAATGATGGAAAAAAAAAGATATTACGAAAATCATATTAAAATCGATGAACTCGATTGTTCCCTCGCAGCACTAGCGTGTACCATGAATATTCAAGTCGGGTAAAGGGATGTAAGCTGATCACATCATAATATTTAGTTTGAATTAGATGGTAACAAGTAATTATTATTTATTGTTAATTAAAATTTACCTCGGAGCCGGGCCCGACGAGAAACAATGAGATTTTCTTATGTTTTGCGTGGTAATGTGTTTTACTGGGCTGTAGGGTACTCGTAGTCGGCTCTCGGGCCCGCTCGCTGAAGCGTAATCCGGTTACGGGTCCCAGACTTTAAGCCCGAATTCAATGATAAGACGTGTAAGCAATAATCGTATTGTTATTAACATATATACTTTTATATGAAGAACTTAATTTGTTATGTGGCAACAATAACAATAATTTAAAACCCTTGCAAACTTAGTTTTTACATGAAATTTAATTGTATTTCAATAGAGACGAAGATGCAAACTGGAAACTGAATATGGTTGATCAAGGTGTTTACAGGACTAATGACCTGTCATTGGTTGGGTTAAGCGCACGCTTTATGTAATTACAACATTCCCCATTCCACCTATTTCTTTATGACCATGTAAGACAATTTTTTGGAGGTTCTATATATGTTACAAATCTATGCTTAACTTCACATGTCAGTTTCAATACGCCATCTATGTAGATTTTGATTACATATGTTAATCTTTTTAAGATTAATCTATATGATCCACACACTAATGCCATTTATGGAGATTAATTTTTAGCATTTAGCAGAACTACTTTATTAACACAATGTGAAGGCTATCGCCATTAGCGCATTGTTAGAAGCCGCCTGGAGATGTCACTCCTATCTATATGCCAAAGAATTGACCAGAATGATTACATTATTTTTTTTGTGAATGTATACTTATACTTGTATACGAATACAGGATTTCACCTACGGTGGGTGATTAATCCATGAAATTTAATTGTATCTCAATAGAGACGAAGATGCAAACTGGAAACTGAATATGGTTGATCAAGGTGTTTACAGGACTTATGACCTGTCATTGGTTGGGTTAAGCGCACACTTTATGTAATTACAACATTCCCCATTCCACCTATTTCTTTATTACCATGTAAGACAAATTTTCGTGAAATGTTTCGTGAAAAATTTGTCATGAAATCCAGTATTCGTATACAAGTATAAGTATACATTCACAAAAAAAATAGTTTTTACACATAAAAAAAAATGTCAATGCACTTGCAAAAATTATATTTACACCACTTTATTCCTTTTTAAAAACAACTGGTTTCGCTCCCGTTGGAGCTACGTCAGGGTTACAAAAGACTTTGTAACCCTGACGGGAGCAAAACTGGTTGGTTGTTGAAAATAATAAATTGGTGCAAATACAAATGTACATAAAATAGTCCATTGTCTTGGCCGAAACACTATGATACTTCAACATTATCAATTGTTAAATTATAAAACCTTGTTTATGTATCACAATTTAATTTTTTTATTTTTCGCCACAGCTGTTTCGTCAACATATGTTGACAGCATCAGGTGTTAGAATAATTTATCAACTGTTAAAATTAAGATAATCAAATGATTCTACTGAAATTTCATGATGGAAGTTTAATTTAAATATTCATTAAATAAAACGATATTTTTAAACCACTTTCACCTTTGTCTTTAATTCGATAGCGATCGGTTTTGCCAGGCTCACTGGCATCGACAGACCAGTCGCTGTCGAAATAAAGACAAAAGTGGAAGTAATTTAGAAACATCGTTTTATTTAATTAATATGTTAAAAAAAACGTTTTTTTATGAATTAAAACATGTTTTTTTCCACTTTGGAGTTTATTTTTCTTAACTTGTTTCGAAAGCTTACACACCTTCATCATCGGGAGATCAGTTTATATCGTTCTCTCGATGATGAAGGTAAAAAAATCGAGAAAAATAAACTCAAAAGTGATTAAACAGGGTTTTATAAAAAATACGTCATTATGGAATTCTACAGTGTTAACGCTTAAGTTTATCTAAAATTTTTAAATTAAATTAAGATCTACATGGGAAAATAAGAAGAAGAAGAATTAAAAAGAATAAACACACTATAAACGTAAATATATAATACATTAACACAATTTATTTAATGTCAAATGAACATTCAAGATGTCGAGTGAGAGAAAGAAAAATATCATCCTACAGCAAACGCACTTAGAACTCAGAGGCAATTAATGCATGATGATATTATTCTGTGGCTTGAAACAAACACGAGTACACGTGAACTCACACGAATATTTACATTGTTTATCTGTCTGGTAAGATGGTGGGGCATGCGGAGGTAAAAGTAACAAAACTCCTTTGCTCTTTGTGTGCCAAACTTCAAAGGACTTCCTTAATGACTATCCCCATGTCAACTTTATGCATCCGGAAATAAAATTAATTTACGTTTAAAACATCAAAAGATGGCGATGTTTTCATCTGTGGAAATTATCAAGTGCCTACCTAATGCCATCTTGAAATTATTTACTAGGCCGTAAGCATCATAAAAAATTCCAACATGGAGATTTTTGGGGCCGAGAATTTGACCCCTTAATTATAGATCCGATATTTGAAGAATCCGCAAAATACCCATCAACTTAGAAATGAGAGTATTCAACGCCTGTGTTCTGCCACTTCACTTATGGTATTGAGACAGTCATAATGTCACAAAAAAGTGCCAAGCTGAGAGTGCCAAGCTGAGAGAGCAATGGAGAGAGCCATGTTGGAAGTTAAATTGCGGGACAGAGTCAGAAATGAGGACATACGAGACAGAACAAAAGTCTGCGACGTCATCAACTTGGTCGCTCGTGACCCAGATGAAAAGTGGATAGGATTGCTGTGCTGGTGCCCGAAGACGGCAAATCGTGCGCACCCACAGTTTCGTTGGCACGACGATATCCGGTTCAGTGAGAGAAGTGCTTGGATGGGGATCACTCGGGATAGAAGGAAGTAGAAAATATGAGAGGAGGTTTACGTCCAGGAGTGGACGACTACAACAGGCTGAAGAAGAAGAAGATGAAGATTAGTACTATGCCACTTTTTTTTACATAAATAAATATTTTACAATAAAAGCAGTGCTTCAGTAATATTTGCCAATTTTAGTACTTACGAGTAGTTGCTAACTAATTATTTTAAGGATATCACTAGCTGACCCGGCAAAATTCGTACTTTCTCAGATTCAATAAATGTTGTGTTAACTTGTTAGCTGAATTAAATTCAATAATTTATTAAGTTAAAATAAATACTCAAAATGAATAAAGTTCAATAAATGTGCAAAAATCATAACGAAAATTAAATTGAAATGAATGTAATTCACGTGGCGGATTTGGTTTGCGGATACGTGATATTACGTACAATGTACCGTGAGAGAAACATTCATTTTCTAGATTCAGGCCACAAAGGATTGGTCTTGTGATTTGTTGATCGTCATGGCGAATAACACATAGCGCCACAGAGTCGATGATTTGAGGCAAGCGTTTATTTCATATCATAAAAAAGCCGTTCCATACAAAATGAGAAAATATTTTTTTTACCATAATTAATTTTTTGCAATGTTTTAATAGTTATTCTGCTATTTGGGACGGAGACAAATCCAACAAATCAAAGATCATAAAAATCGGCCCAGCCGTTATTGAGTTATAAATGGTGTAAGTTACACGACTTTGTTTTATAAATATAGATATTCACATGGTTTAATTATTAAAATAACATATATTGTTGCTTGAACGATGATATAAAATTCCCTTTTGAATATTCGATATCGAAGAAAATATTCGTTATTTTTCACCATACAAGATATGCCACTTTCTCAAAACATAATAAAACTTATATAAAACATATTTTTTTATTTACGCGATACATATATTTCTATAAATTATAATACATGTATGTGAGCAGGAAAACTCATGAAAATGTACGTTAAAAATTAACATTTAAGACACGTTTCTATCAATAAATTTTTGGCGTAATTGTTTTAAGCGTTTTTGCAATAAATCTGTCAGTAATTTGCCGGTAGGAAAGTATTATTTGAAGTCGATTTTTCTTAAAGAATTAGGTATAATTTGTACTGCGCAAAACTTTTATTTCCGAAATAAGTGAGTCCCTCTCTCGTGCCACTTTGCCGTTTGGTTAAACTGCTCCGTTAATAGCCAAATTCTTTTCATTGGCGTGTAATTGTTATTGTTTAAAGCGCTTATCGATTATTTCAAGTATGTGTATTCGTGGAAAAGCTCTCCTCCCTCTACGGCGGCTTCCTTATTTCTGGTTTTCACGGAACAAATTTACGAAATAAGAGGTCAATGTCGAGTGTCAGACCCTCCAAATTTAATAAATAAGTGATTCACGTTTGGAAAATGAAAGTACCATTTTTGTTTTACGAAATAATCTAACGAAAACCACTTGCACGATAATATTACGGTTCTATAGTTTTCAATTGAAATTGCAAAATAATTTAAACTGCTTGTAAAGATACGATCAAGGTCCTTTCAATTTATATTACATATACAAAATTAATAGTTTTTTATGTATTTAATTTTTAAACCTTTTTTGTGACCTTTGTCTCATTTTTTGAGTGAATTATTAGGTAGAACCATACAATATTGACGATTGAGGACCTTCGTGGCAGAATGGTTAAAGCTCTAAATGACTTACCTAAGGTCTTAGGTTCGATACTCGGCGATGGCAGTGTGATTGTCACATTGTCTTTGGTCTAGTGTAGAAATCTCGTGACAATAAATTGGGGATAGCTTATCTTAGCTACCTATCACATGTCATGAGAATCAATATACTATGTATTATGGGATCTTGGGAAAATCCGTGTAGCACGTCTTTCTGGACCGACGCGACGTTTCGGAGGTTGTTGCAGTCTCCATCTTGAAACCAACCGTGAAAATCTACGCAATTATCAATATACTAGCTATACAAATAAATTGTATACAGTAATTGGGTTCATGCGACCTGTTGTATACTAAAAATATAGGATTATCCTTTAATATTTAAAATATACCAAATCGATACATATTAAGACTAAACCAGAGTGTAAGAAATAACTCATTATTGCTCATTTTAAAATGAATATAAAAATCAAAATTGTCAAATTAGCCCGTACAACTAACTAACTAACTGGGAGTGGTAGGTAGAGACGATTGAACGCCACACTGTTCTATCCTGACATAATTCTCGCGCCTCTTCTACATTCACACATCGAACATGCATGTCCGTCGATTGTTCCTACTTCCAACATGGCCGCCTTTCAGTAATTGATTAATTTGGTCATGCCATCTCTTCCTTGGCCTTCCTCGACGTCTTTTTCCATTCACACTACTTATATATATCGTTTTAACCATTCTTCCATTATCCATTCGTTCTATATGTCCAAACTATTTTAGTGACCCTTTCTTAATTTTATTTATCACGCGTTTATTCGCAAAACATTCCTTTCTTACTTCATCATTAGATATTTAATCATGCATTGTTTTTCCGCATATTCTTCTTAGTGACCTCATTTCTACAGCATTTATCCTACTTTTATACTTATTGTGCCAACTCCAAGCTTCACTTCCATACACAAGGGTCGGCACTAGAGCTCCATATAAAAAAAGAATTATGTGTAAAATAACAAGAAAAAAAGGTAAGATACAGTACTGATTTACACTTTCTGAAATAAGTTTAAATCACATATTCAGAAAAAAAGTTAAATTTTAAATCAGCTATTGCGATAAGTTTATAATTAGGTTTGAATAGTTTAATATGAAGTTAGAGTTTGTTTAATATTTTTCCAATATCAAGAACTCATCGTATCTCGTGGATATTCTTAGTTCTTGTTTTAATTGTTTTGTCGCATGTCAGGCGCCAGTGTCATATTATAAACATAGATAGTCACGTATGTACCATATGCGTTCTGTACAGGGTCGAGCCATATACGTTTCCTTGACAAGCGTAAAGAATTATATCTTACTTTAGTACATAAAAATCTTCATATACAATGTAATAAAATGTTGTGAAAATGCATTGATTTAAAAAGTTTGACTAACTTTTGAAAAACATTACTTTGACACTACAATATTTGGCACTTTTCACAGACAAGTTTCGGACTACGCACGTTCTTCTTCAGTGTAAAAATAGGCGCTATGTGCATTTTCTTCTTATTCTTCAACCTATTCCCATCAAATCCTGGACAAAAGCCTCCTCTGATTGCTTCCACGTCACTCTGTCTTGGGCAAACTGCATCCAGGTTTTTCCGACATGTTTGCTTTGTACTTTACTAGTAGCAATTAACCATGAATATTAAGGGTTAAATCAGCAGAGTTGCTTGATATCTTCGAGAGAAGAGTGCTACGCAGTATTCTGTGACCTACAAATGATGGCGAAACCTTGAAAATACGATATAATATCGAGCTGTTTAATATCTTCTTCAGATTGCATCCAGGTTATTCCGACATGTCTGCTATGTACATTACTAATAGAAATTAACTATGGACATTGAGAGATAAATCCACAGTGATGCTTCATATATTCGAGAGAAGAGTGCTGCGCAGTACCCTGGGACCTACAAACGATGGCGAAACCTGGAAAATACGAAATAATATCGAGCTGTTTAATATCTTCTTCAAGGCTCCCAGGCTCTGAGGTGGGCTGAAGATATATAGGTTTATTTGTCCCACCTATGTTCGATATAGGCTATAAATATGTATTTTTCGAAGGGTATTTAAGTGTGAATATAGAATTTAGAAATGAAGGCGAATAAAGAAGGAACCAGGCATTTTTTTGTAGAGTTTAAGGTACTTTTTTAAATTTCCATATTTTGCAAAGTTAAAAGTAGGAACTTTTTTTCAAATAATAATTAAATTCGCCACTGCGTTAAATACCTAAGGTTAGTTTTGTTTTATGTTTCCTTCGCACTATTCCCACGCAAACATTTCATTCCTCAAGTACGATTCCATTTGTACCCAGTTCCTGTGATAAATCGTGGCGGCCCCTGCGTCTGGTATCTGCCTACCTTAACGCTAACTTCTCTGTATCTCGTTGGATGCTTTCATCTTCCCTTTGGCACGGTACGCGATGTAATCAGGTGCTCGCAGTTGAAAAGAATTTTTCGTTCCTCGGCGGAGTGCAGTTATAAGTCAACTAATTTAAGTTTGGAACTGCAGAGTGACTTTTTTATTTATTTATTTATCCTATCTGCTTATGAGCTCGCTACGGGTGCGGGATCCAAGGAAGGAGAAAACTTATAATTTTTCTTTGACTCTTGAAATAAGAATAGTAAAGGTAGCAATCCCCAATATTTTAAAACCTAGAAAAAAATATTTTTACAGTTAAATATTTTTTTTACAAGTGCACGTTTATTTTAGTTTCCTGCACTTTATGGTGTTAACAATTTCTTTTTTTTTCTTCATTCGGTGCACTATTTCCTCGTTTGTGACTCTATCTGTCCATGACATTTTAAATATTCTACGTTGTATCCCCGTTTCAATAAAGTCCAGCTTTTTGGTGAAGGTCCATGTTTCTATACCGTAGAATATGACGGGAATCACGTAACATCGGACTATTATCATTTGCAAATCGATGGGTAGGTCTCTTTTGGATAGCACCGGTATAACTTTGAAGAAGCTAGTTTATATGACTAAAGTTTTTAAGATTTTTTGAAAATACTGGAATGCGCACGTGCAGAGGGTGGATCTCACCAGAATCCCGGAAGACAATAGTTGGGAGTCAACCTCTCATGAGAGGCCAGCCTGATTTCAGGAACAGATCAAAGGTCTTTAAGGAAAAGAAGAAGAAGAAGAAGAAGGAGAAGAAGAAGAAGAAGAAGAAGTTTTTAAGCTTTTTTTCTGAATATAAAATAGTCAATATTTCAATTTTTATAATGTTCGTCATCAAGACAAAGTGAAGTAAAGTAATTTAAAGCAAATAGGAAACTCTTTACTTAGCAAACATTTTGTGAAAGAAATAATTTTCTTGTATTCGTTTGGGTGCGGTTAAAAGCTTCGCTAATTCAGTCTGAAGATTAATCTCACTTAATGTTAAGCGAAAACAAAGAAAAATACTAAATTGGAGTTAATTTCGGTTTTCTTTAGATGTTTCATAGTCCATTTTTCATCATTCATTCAGCGCTTTTATTTGTATAAACAATTATACGGTAAATCGTATTTAAAACTCCGCATTCAAGAAACTGCTGAATAAGGCTGAAATATTGCTAAGGAAAAATTAATAAAGATTTTTTAGAAAAGTAAATAAAAAAAACATTTGTGTTAAAAATAAAAGAAAATGATTTTCTTTTAAATAATAGCAAAAATAGAATCATACTGTGAATTAAATTTTTGTGAATAAATGAGAACACTTACAGAAATATTTATTTTTATTTGAAAAGAAAAAACTACGGCACGTAAAATTGCTTTTTTGTATTTTAGATGTCATATCAAAAATACATATAGTACTCGTACATAAAAAAATGTTACATTATGTGAGATAAATAATTGCGTAGGTTTTCACGGTTGACAGCAATATCTTTTGTGTAATTTTGGGTAACAACGTGTAATTTTGGGTAACTTTTGTGTAATTTTGGGTAACAACGTGTAATTTTGGGTAACTTTTGTGTGATTTTGGGTAACAACGTGTAATTTTGGGTAACTTTTGTGTAATTTTAGGTAACAACAACGATTTCTCCTTCTCGACCAACGTTTCGGAGATCGTTGCAGTCTCCATCTTCAGGGTAATGTGGTGGTGGTTTCACCACTTTGTACATGAGAGGCAATTCATATGAACGTATGAAATAATTTTCATGTATAAATGATTTTTATACGAATGACGTATAAAATATTTTTCATTTATAAATATAAACAAAAAGGTAAAATAGTGTGTGATAGTTGTTTATCCGATATCATATGGTTTCTCATTCATTTGCAAATGTTCGATCGAATGTGTTCCCCAGTCGCTTAATTTCTCATCATTTAGTAACTACTTGTAAGGTAGATTTAAGTTATGCGGGTTAATGCCTAGGAACAGCGATGAGGTCCGCCACCCATCACGTTGCTTTTCCCGCGGGGGCGAACAGAGCGAGATTGGTACTTGGAACATTCGAGGAGGTATGTAAAGGGAAGTTGAATGAGATATGCGATGGATTTGAGAATAAATGTTTAGATATTTTATGTGTGTCAGAGAGAGCAGCAAAATACGTATGTGATACATGTGTGCAAAGAAGAAGGAATGGATTGATTGGTGGGATGACTGTGTAAAACAAATTTTTAAAGAAAAGTAGGATGCATGGTTAAATATGTTGTCTGTGGATAAGAATGACTGGGAGAAATATTAAAATACATGGCATGACCAAATCAATCAAATTTTTTATAACTATCAACTGAAATTGTTTCTATCAAAATTGGCATAAACTAAAGACTTATTGACAAACATATGTATTGATAAATGGAAGAGATGAGATCCCTTAAACGTATGTGTAGTAAAACGTTGTACAATAGAATTTCAAAAAGTGACATCAGAAAGGAATAAAGAGCAGAATAAAGAATTATGAATTGCGTTGGTTTGGACATACGGAACCCATGGATGAAGAAAGAATGGTTAAGAAAGTATATGTTAACGATGTGAATGGAGTACGGATTGGAGGAAGACCGAAGCAGAGATGGCATGACCAAATTAATCAAATTTTAAAAGTCGGCCATATTAGAAGCCGGAAGAATCGACGTGCTTGTATGACTCGCTATGGAAGGAATCTAGAGAGGTGTGTTAGGATAAATTAGTGTAGCCGTCCATTATCTCTGCCTACTTTTTTGGGGGAAAAGGCGCGATGGTTTGTTGTTGTTGTTATCTTTTGATTAAGTGAATAAATAAAAAGTGAACGCTTTTTGCTACCTTGCATTAATATTGATTCACTTTTTTACATAAAAATATAAAGTTTAGAGAGGGTTTTATTTTCTTTCAACATTTTGTGAATTTTGAAGAAACATGCAGATATTATTTTACAAACTCCATGTGCATAATGGCGTTCTGCAAAGAGCTTTAGTTATTGGATTTGAAAAGCAATTTATTTTTGTGGTCTGTGTGTCAGTCCCGCCGAGCGGATGTTTTGTGCGGAACTCGAAACTGGAACGTAAAATGCATACTCCGAGGCGATGTCATCGTGCTTTGAGACATTGTTAGGCAAAACCAACCAAAGACAACGGTAAAGTTATTTCAAGCTTCACTTAAATATTCCATATAAATGTAGACACCGTATATAGAACAGAAGATGGCAGCAAACTGCCGAAACCGATCGAAGACACAAATATTAGTGGATTTTATCTAAATATATAATAAATTTATTGAAAGTTAAGACATTGACAACATGGAATTCCATTGTAATACACGTTTTATTTGTAAAATATTATTGTTGACTATCAACTAAAATATTAAAAATCACAACACGTTTCGGAGGAGAACTCCATTGTCAATCTTGGAAGATGGAGGTCTCCTCCGAAACATGTCGTGATTTTAAATATTTTAATGGATAATTAACAACGTTATTTTACAATTTTCAAAGTGCAAATATATAATACATTTAAAAAAGATTATTTAATTTTTGTTACAGTGAACTTCTACTTAGAAATTTCTAATAACAAAATTAATTGATGGTTGAGGTATTCGTTTTGTAAAACTCAATTATTCTTATAATTTATAATACTAAACACGATTGTTTAGTGATTTTACTTGGATTTAATTTATATAATAAATTATATTGATTCGAATGAAAATGTCTGTTTTCTAGTTATCAAATGATTTGATAGCGCCTTAGAAGGGCAAAACATGCCATTCCCCTAAAATATAATTAAACTTCTAGAAAACTGACGTTTTCATTCGTATTAATTATTTCATATGAAGTTTTACATCATTGTTCAAGAAACAATAAATATAAAAATACTAGTAACAAATTTGTTTCGCATTTCGAGGGCATTCTCAAACTGCCCTGTTTGAGAATGCCTTCGCAAGGCGAAACAAAATTTTCACTACCATTTATATAATTTATTGTACAGATTAAATCCAAGTAAAACCACTAACAATCGTGTTTGCTGTTATAAATTTACAAAATTAATTACTTAAATTTTCCAACTGATGATTCTCTTCAAATGAATAAAACGATTTCTGATATATAATGGTACTATCATTTATAACTATTATTTACTACTGGTACTATCCTTTATTATATTATAACTATTATTTTGTTGTTGTGTAATTATTGTTTTTTGCAATCTCTAGTATTCTAAAATCTACAATAATAAAGACTGGCCAAAAAGAAATTAAAATGAGTATTTGTAATGCATGCGAAGTCCAATGGTTAAATAAATAAATAAGTAATCAATTTTTTTATATATTATGTTACAAACATAAGACATAACGAACGAACAGCGTTAACATACCTGTAGGTGACTCGTTTTGATACAAAAGAGTTTAATAAAATAGCGTTAACAATATGATATTTTAGAGTGCACATTTATGTGCTAAGTTAAAACATATCCTCACTAACTCTAAAATGACCACATTTGAGTTCAATTGTTTTCTGTGTTTTGTTTCCACATACCACAGAAAACCATAGATTATTTCCATGAACCCTTTTTTTTACCTACTTGCTTCATACTTTTACATTTTTAAAACATTTCATTTAAGAATACATGTATTTTTCTAAAACAAAAAGTTGTTTGCTTTTATTTTCCACAGTAAAGAAATATCGCCAAAAAATAAATTAGAATTATTTTTATCTTCTCTAGTTTCCGCAGATCTTTATAGTACAAACCCCGAGTAAATATTTTCTTTGGGCTTAAGAAAACACATGTTTCGTTATTTGTACATGAAAATTGAAAAATAAAAATAATTTCTAAATTTATGTTCAAAGCAAGGTTTATAAAAATAAAAATCTGTAAATTATTTTATGAAATGCGAAAAGAGTTAAAAATATATTTTTAAAGTAATTAATACGAATGAAAACGTGTGTTTTCTAGAAGTTTTATACTAATTTATGCTTATGACATATTTCGGCGGTCTAAGGCATTATCAAATAGTTATTTAAAGTAGTAAGAGCTAAACAAATATAAGCTTTTTGAGTTGAACACGTGAGGTGGGAAAGAAGCAGAAGACATTTTTGGACGGACCATGTGGACAACATGGAAGATACAAGAATTACGAAAATTGCTAACAATAAAAACCCCAGCAGCAAAAGACTACCAGGAAGATCCCCAAAGAGATAGAGGAATCGCTGGACGTCATTATTCCAGGGTAGCTCACCGCCAAAAACAGGTCATACGACCTTAATCAAGAGGAAGAAGAAAAATAAGTATTAATAGTTTATAATATAATAGTAAACACGATTGTTTAGTGGTTTTACATGAATTTAATTGATATAAATTGTGACAATTTTGTTTCGCCTTGCGAGGGCATTATCAAACAGTTTGAGACCACTAAAAAATCTTCTCTTCTTCTTCCTTATTGTAGACCTATGTGGTCTATTCTCCAGAGTGTTGCTCCTCCTGTGAGGTAGATTCCTGTGAGGTAGATTCTAATATAGGGGAGTCTGGTGGTGTCTATTCTTTGAACATGACCGTACCAGACCCTTTTTCGCTGTCTGCTCTATCTTATAATATCCTCAACCTTACATATCTCTCTTATTCTGGTGTTCCTCGCACGATCTCGCCTGCTATCGTCTTCAGTGTCTTCATTTCAGAAGTCCTCAAAACTTGTTTGGTCCTTACTGTGTCTGCCCTTGCTTCGACGCCATATGTTATTATTGGTCTTACGCATGCTTTATAAAATATATATACTAAAGAATCCCGTTTACTATTATAAATTAATAATGGAGTTTGACAAAATTAATACCTCAGCCATCAATAAGTAGTAACAGTGTTCACTTATGGTATTAGAACAGTCATAATGTTACAAAAAGTGCTAACAAGCTGAGAGTCACACAGAGAGCAACGAAGATAGCCTTGTTGGGTATTAAGCTTGGGGGATAGAGTCAGAAATAAGGACATACGAGCAAGGACAATCAAGTTGGTTTCAACCATTAAGTGGCGTTGGGCGGGATACGTCGCTCGTGACCCAGATGAAAAGCGGACAAGGCGACTGCTGTGCCGGTACCCGAGAACTGCAAAGCGTGGAGTTGGATGCTCACAGTTGCGTTGGCGCGACGATATCCGGAAGAGTGCGGGAAGTGCCTGGATGCGGATAGAAGGGAGTGGAAAATAAGAGAGGAGGCCTACGTCCAGGAGTGGACGGCCACTAGTGGCAAAAGAGAATATTATATACACATATCTTATGTTGCAATAACCTTTTCTTTAATTTCATGAAAGGAAAAACTTAATATTGTAACTGTAAAATGTAACTTATTTTTTAGATTTTGATGGTAACATATAATTATATTATCCTGTCTTTATATCTGTTAAAACACGAAACCCTAAATTAATTTAAATAATAATTAAATAAAACGATGTTTTTTTAACTACTTTCACTTTTGTCTTTATTTAGACAGCGACCGGTTTCGCCAGGCTCGCTGGCATCGACAGACTAGTCTGTCGTCACCAGTCTGTCGATGCCAGCGAGCCTGGTGAAACCGGTCGCTGTCTAAATAAAGACAAAAGTGGAAGTAGTTAAATAACATCGTTTTATTAAATTATTATTTAAAATGAACTTCCATCAAGAGATTTCAGTAAAATCATTTGATTATCTAAATTAATTTGTTTGGTTGATGGATGATTTCGATGAAATCGTTGAAGTTGTTGATTTGTGTAGTTTTGTTGACTTAGTTTCCAATAACTTAAATTGTACAAAGTACTTAATGAAGATGGGTCTCAAAGGAATAAACTAATATTGGAGTTCAGGTATTTATTTAATACTCACCATAAACTATTTACAAATACAATTTTTTTATTAGATAGATGTTTTTTACATAGATAAACTACCTCCAAGATATGTTTTGAAGGTAAACCCTTCAAAAGCATGATTTAAAAAAATAATAATAAAAATAAAATATTTTTAGTTATTTATTGCAAAACTGAATGTGGGCAAATACTTAAAAACATATTTTTTTTGTGTATTAATATACTCGTACTTATATCAGTAAAAATATGTGTGTAGTAAATTTACTAAAAACCTAAATTTAATAACATATCATAATTTTATTTAACACACAATAATTTATTGATCACGATATAAATACTCACATAGCAACACAGTTTTTATTTATTTATTTGAAAATAAGATTTTGTTTTTACTCAAAATGTGTCTAATAAACTTGCAGTAGTCGAAACAGGTCTACCACTAACCGTTGTTGTAATATCACAGTTTATTTGTTTAATTAAAAAAATGTGGCGACAGCTGATACGCCAACCGAAGTTGGCATCATCAAGTGTTACAATCAACTGACACCTAACAATTGATTATAACACCTGATGATGCCAACAACGATTGGTGAAACAGCTTTATCGACAATTTCATTTAAATTTAATTTATAAATTGTGAATCTAACGTAACCCAACAGTATTTAAAATTAAACTGATTACATTCTATTTACTCTGAGCTTTTCGTTGTTTAAAAGTTATAATAAAATCATTTTTATTGTTTCTTGAAAAAAATGATGTTAAAATCCATATTCCATTCGCAAAGTTTTTATATATAATGTTTTGTGTGAATGACATTTTTCCTTTGTCGAAGGCATTATCAAAGACATTTGATAATGCCTTCGACAGGCGAAACATATCATTCTCCTAAAACATTATACAATAAAACTACTAGAAACAGACATTTTCAACTGTGCCAGTTATTATAAAATCGTTTTCTTAAAAAGATTTTTAAGATCTGATATCATAATTAAAAATGAAATTTCTTTGAATATCGCATATGTCATGTAAGAAAACTATTTTTTGATTTACGTACAAAAGTTGTATCATTAAAAATAACAGATTGTTTTTCATAATAGAATTGTAACTTCTTCCACTTTGTGTTTATTAAGTTTAATCAAATTTCGCAGAATTAAGGATGTGTGGTAGAACGATGCACGACAGAATCTCAAATGCTGATATTAGATAGGAGTAGAGCGAAAGAAGGGATTATGAATAAAATTATGAAAGGATCGCTGCGTTGGTTCGGACATATGGTGAAGAAAGAATGGTTAAAAAAGTATACGTTAACGATGTGAATGGAGGACGAAGTCAAGTTAGACCGAGGAAAACATGGCATGACCAAATTAATCAAATTTTAAATATTAGTCATGTCAGCCAGAAGAATCTACGTGCGTGTATGACTCGCTGTATGAATGTGGAGGAATCTAGAGAGGTGTGTCAGGATAGAGTAGTGTGGCGGTCCATTCTCTCTGCCTACCCCTGCGGAGAAACGGCGTGATGGTTTGTTGTTGTTGTTGAAATCAAGTTTCGCCAGGTTCGCTGACATCGAAAGACTGCTCAGATTATTTTTCTAATGTAAACAATGGGGAAATGAGACTTATCCATTTGTTTTGTAAGGAAATTTAAAAGTATTATTCGATGATTTAGGGATATCCTGAGAATTAATTATCGTGGCTTTGGTTGCAGCACTGAGATTCAAAGACCGGTTATGTGCGGGAGGTAAACATGAACCCACTTGAAACCGTAATATATTTTTGCTTTAGTGATGACGCGACAAAAAAAATTCTGGCGTTTATTTCGAGCGAGGAATTTATCTGGTGCCGTTGGGGGCGTCCACCCAGCCGCCTTGCGAGACATCTGCATGACTCTTGGTCCAGTGGATAACTGCGACTTGCTTAGTTTTTAGAGAAAAATCATTCTTACTATATTTTATGGGAATAACATATTTCCATGTTAGGAACAAGCCTAAGAGACAGAGTCAGAAACGATATGATGAGAGAAAAAACGATGTGATGAAAAAACGACGTGAAAAAAAGATGTGGTCAGATGGGGACGTCAAAGACGGCGATACTGGCATCAACACGTAGAAAGAATGAGCTCAAATAGAATACCACACAGAGCTCTCCATGGAACGCCAAACGGACAACGCCGACCAGGAGGACCCCCGAAACGGCGGAGAGAAAGCTGGAGTTCAGCGTCTCAAGAGAACCCGCCTGAAATAACAGACTCCTGAGTCTACCAAAAGTGAAGAAGAAGAAGAAGAAGAACATATTTTCATGTTAGGAACAAGCCTAAGAGACAGAGTCAGAAACGATACGGTGAGAGAAAAAACAAAGGTCACTGACATCATCCACCGGGTGGCGACTCAAAAATGGCAATGGGCAGGTCACGTAGCCAGAAGCTCAGATGAAAAGTGGACAAGAAGACTGCTGACTTAGAGACCGTGGATGGCAAAGAGAAGTGCAGGGCGACCGCAAACTACGGTGGAAGGATGATCTGAACAAACACGTCGGAATAATCTGCATGCAGTCTGCACAGGACAGAGTGAAATGGAAGCGAATGGGTGAGGCCTTTGTCCAGGAGTGAACGGGAATAGGCTGAGGAAGAAGAAGAAGAAGAAGAAGAACATGTTTCGCCTTGCCAAGGGCATTACCATTATCAAAAATCTAAAAGGCAGAATTAAATATTTGATAATGCTGAAGCAATTCGAAACATGTCATTCATCTTCTACTTCTTCTTCTTTTTCTTCAGCCTTCTTCCCTCTACTGCTGGATATATGCTTCTTCCATTTTCTTCCACACGTCCCTCCCTTGTCTCTTTCGCATTCAGGTCATTTAAGCTATTCGGACAATGTTTTATTTTGTCCATTGTCATATAATATAAAATACAATAAAACTTCTAGAAAACTAATGTTTTAAATTATAATACTTACATACTGACATAGCCGATGTCGTTCACTGCTAGACATAGATATACTTCTTAACATATTCCTATATTGTGCCTTCTGCATCCAGTCACCAGCTATTTTGACTTGAAACAATAAGTATTATAATATATGATTGTTAGAGATCGCTAACATTGGGAGGACCCGACAGGGCATTTGAAGAAGAAGAAGAATGCCTTAGCACGGCGAAACATGCCAATTGGATATAATATAATAAAAATTTGTAGAAATCACCTGTTTTCATTTATATTGGAGCTTAAATAATAAGTTTAAAAGATAAAATACATGCAAATGTTTGCATATTTAAGCACATAACATTTTCTACTTGTAAATTCTAAACACTTATTTTTTCAAACAGTCGATTGTTTTGGCCGAAACACTATGATACCTTTACATTTTAAAACTGTTTTAATGTTACCAATACTTGTAGACAAATACTGGATTTTACCCATTGGGGGTTAATCATTTAAGCATTAATTGTATCTAATACATCGAATCTTAATAGATGGCGCTAGTGTAGATTAAACTAAAATATGTGAAGTGTTTCTCAATATAGTAGCATATATACATCTTTCAAAAATTTGTCAGACGTGGTGGTCGTAAGAAGGGCGGAATGGAGAATCTTGTATTATATAAAGCGATCGCTTAGCACAACCGATGACAGGTCATAAGTCCTGCAAATGCCTCGAACACCATATTCGGTTTCCAAAAAAAAAAAAATTACATCTTCCCCTCTATTGAAATACAATTAATCCTAAAATTACTTTGTTTTTTGTACCACAATTGTATTTTATTTTACGCGACAGCTATTTCATCAACCTATATTGACATGATCAGGTGTTACAATAATATATAAAATGTCAAATTTTCGTGATTTTACGAATCTTTATGTGTATTTATTTCTATGTCAATTTGAATAATTTCTTTGATATAATTTTGAAGTTTTTGTTGCAATTGGGTTAGGTACTTAAATATTTTAATTAAAAGAACGGTTAGTTACTATTTATAGAAGAAAATATTAAAAGTGGAAAATATAATAATAATAATAATAATAAAACAGTAATTAGATAGGAAAAAATAACACATAGTATAGAATTAAAAAATGATGAAACATAATAAATTAAAAACGCTAAACAATAACAGGAAGTAGATTACATTAATGTAAAGTAGATTACATTACAGTGTCTGAAACGCAAAATGTATGATCAATGAGTACTTCCGGTACTGACATATGGAGCAGAAACGCTAACCCTCACCAAGTCGACCATAAGGAGACTCCGTGTAGCACAGAGGAAACACGAAAGAGCCATGCTACACGTAAGACTCTCAGACCGGATAAGAAATACTGAAATACGCAGAAGCCAGATTGGTAGACGATAGATGAACCAGAAGTGTGGTAGGGTGGAGATCCCGCGAAGACAAACGAAACAGAGGGAGACCCCCCACCCGATGGACCGATGACATTACAAGAATTGCTGGCGATTAGATGCAAAAGGCATAAGATAGGGATACGTGGAGAAGTATGGGGGAGGCCTATGTCCAGCAGTGGACGACAGGGGCTGTCTAAGTAGGTAAGTAAGTAAGTAAGTATACATTAATAGGAAAGGTGACAAAAGTTGATGGTAGTATTATTATTTTTTAGCTAGATTGTATTTTTCGTCTATAATCATGGTAAATTAAATCATTATAATATATTATAATAAGATCGTTAATTCAAATTTTGTGAAATGAAAAATGTTTATTCCAGATCCTCGTACATTACTTAATATTCCTATAACACATTTTTAGTTGGGAATACAGACACCTGTTTAACAAGCTAATTTGCTTTGAAAGATAATATATTCATGGTAGTAGCTACCTCGAAGAGTTGGACTGGGTTGGGCCGCCTTTGGTAAACTGAGACATGTCTTTGAAAATGATGAAATACCGGTTTGTCTCAAAAGAAAGGTCTACGACATGAGTATACTGCCCACGATGACATACGAACTAGAGACGACAACTCTTACAGAAAAAAGTGTCCACAGGCTCAAGTGTACGCAGAGGTCCATGGAAAGACAGATACTTGGTGTGAGCTTGCGTGACCGCATAAGGAATGAAGATATCAGACGCCGCACCAGGGTTGCTGACGTCATGGACCGAGGGGCAAAATTGAAATGGCAATGGGCTGGACACTTGGCTAGACAGGGTGGCAACAGATAGGTACCCAGGGTACTCAGTTGGAGATCATGGGCAAATAGGCGAAGTGTCGGAAGGCCACCGATGAGATGGACCGATGATATTGTCATAAGGGTTGGAAAATCTTAGATACAAAGGGGGCAGGATAGAGACGAATGGAGGAAATTGGAAGAGGCCTATATCCAGCAGTGGAGGGAAGAAGGCTAGCAAAGTAGAAGAGACAAATAAATAGAAAAGTCTCTATTGAGATACAATTAATCCTTATAAAATAAAAATAAATTATCCGCAATGGGTGAAATCCAGTATTTGTCTACAAGAATTTGTATACATTCAAAATGTTGTGTAAAATATGTTTTTTTTTGTTTATTTGACTATGTATAAAAAATGCGGTTCCCCATTAAAAGATAATTGTCATTAGTCCACTGGGATTATCGGTGGCGTCTTCCTATCACGCGCACGCAAACAAATTCTAGATGATTGGTTTTCACAAATTAGTTTGAACCGCCCTGCCACGGCCCGGTAAGTATATTTATTTATTCCAAGTTATTTCGACAGAGTACCTGCCTCCATAGGTATTCAACCATCGAAATTAATTTACTTATCTCTTGACTCGAGTACCCGAGTAATTAACAAGGGTAGGAATATGAGAATTTATTCGAATGTCATATACACTCCTAAATATTTTTATTCATTTTTGGACACATGGAATGAATGAATGAAGAAAAAATTGTAAAGAAAGTACTATATATGAACGACGTAAACATGACTAGAAATAGGGGAAGACCGAGGAAAACGTGACACGATCAAATGAATAACCTAACCCAACCTAATCGGGTGGTGGTCTACAGCAGTGTTCCGCAAACTTTTTGTGTTCAAGGTAAACCTATCAAATCAAGAAATTTTAGAGGTACACCAAAGAAAAAAGTAATGTTTATTTAATATTTATTTATTATTAAACGAATAAAAACAAGTACTTACTCGATACGCAGACGTTCTGCGTTTGACGATAGCTTGTGAGCGAGGCGCACCACGCGGGTGAGTCTGTCCCGCCCCTCGCGTAATAAAGCACCTCGCTCTTATAGCTCTCAGCTATTTTTAGGTGTGTTATCTTCACAAAACATTGACCACGGTACACCAGTGTGCCGCGACACACGCTTTGCGGAACAATGGTCTAGGGGATAGAACGCTTGGCTCCTGATCCAGGGGACATGGGTTCAAGCCTGGACACGACCAAATTCCTTCTTTATAGCTATTTTCTGCTCACATTGACGATTGTAAAATAAATTCTAATATCATTGATGTAAATCCTTGGTCTTTAAAAAAGAAAAATCGAATATTAAATGTCGTCTACGTGGAGAGTTTGAGAAATCGACAAGCGTGTATGACACGATGTATGAATGTTTAGGAAGCGAAATAAGTATGTTAGAAAAAAACATTGTGGCGGACCATTCTATATGATTTTCTTTTTTGGCGAGACGGCGTGATGGGTAGTTGGTAGTTGACTTTTTAATGCCATTAATTCAACATGAAGGTCTTCAATCTATACAAGAAGGTTAACGTTTTCATGCTGCTTTTAAAAAACTGATTGTGTTGGCTAGGACATTTGCATCGGATGGTTGATCTGGAGTCCACCAAACGTGTGTTGTTTTACAACCCAATCCAAAGAATCGACGTGCATGTATGACTCGCTGTATGTATGTGAAGGAACCTAGAGAGGGGTGTCAGAATCAAATAGTGTGGCGGTCCATTATATCTGCCGACCCCTCCGGGAAAACGGCGTGATGGTTTGTTGTTGTTTTACGTTGTCAAATTTCATGGTAGAAGTTCACTGTAAAATATTAGTTACAATAAAATCCATCGAAACTCGTAAGGGAAGTCAAAGGTTTTTTATTCCATCACATTATAGCGTACAGATAGCGTAGGGAGGGAATATTTTTATTCATCTTATGACTTCAAAGCAAACATAATATGGAGAAGCACAGCCCCATAATAAATTATTTATTTACTTAATCATCGCGACATCAACTGCTTAGAGGAGCAAATGTGATTCGTATTTGTTTATCTTCTCTTCGTCAGGTTTTTTTCCTAAATGAGATATTTTATTTCGCTTGTTCCAATATTTGAGATGGAACTTAATTAAAGAATTGTAAATAAGAAGTCTAAAGTCCTCGAATATTTTTATTCCGCGGAATTGGATGATGTCTTTAACTTATACCTTATTTTATGATATAACTTCATATCTTCCTGATTTAATCTTATGAAAGCGATTTTTTAAATATGTATATATTAATGGATACACATTTTTGCATATACTAGTATAATATAACAGGTCATTTGAACTCAATTGATTGTATACAAATTGATTTTTTTAGCTTTTATGTTGATGCTCCAATGACCAAATTTTCTCCCTCAGATAATTGTTTGAAAATAAATGGGAGTACGGTCAAGAAGTCTTCAACCTCTTCATTGACTTTAAACAAGTATATAACAGCATTCACCGGGATAGTCTATGGAATATTAGTCACGAAATCCCGGGTAAGCTGGTAGGAGTCAAAAATGCGTGTCTCTCTGGTTCAAAAGCTGCGGTGAGAGTCGGAGGGGAAATGACTGAGGGATTTTTAGTCATGATCGGCTTGAGACAGGGTGACCTCATATCGCCCATGCTATTTAATATTGCTTTGGAGAAAGTCGTGAGAAGTGTTAAACAAATGGAACTGGCCACTACTCTTCACTTCTCTTGGTGGCACTCACAATGTTTTTGGATATGCGGACGATTTGGTGTTGACTGGTACATAGTACAGATAATCTAATAGAGATGTACCAAAAATTAAAGGATACAGCAGCCCGAATTGGTTTGTAGGTCAATGCACATAAGACAAAGTGGACGATTGTTTTCAGGAGTAATAGTGGCCTAGCCTCTCCACTGAGAGATATTTGCATGGAGGCAGATAAAACTGAGCAAGTCAGAGAGCTCACTTATCTCGGTACGGTCATGACGGAAGTCAACGATATGCACGCGGAGTTGCAGCCTCCTTGCGAACGTTCCTAAAGTCCAAGCTTCTATCCAGAAACACCAAGTTGCATATTAATAACACCATCATCTAGCCAGTGGTGACATATGGTTCTGAGTCATGGACAATGACCCTAAAGAACAACAAAGAATCTACTGGTTTGAGAATAGAATACTTAGAATGATCCTGGGACCCAGACCCGGTGTTGCAGCGGGAACTTGAAGACACAGGACCAACCAAGAGATCCGTACGATGGCCCAGTAGTCCCTTATAACGAGCACAGTGAGAGCCGGTCTCCTAGCATGGATTAGGCACGTATACCGAGCAATCGAGACCCTGTACGCGTCTAGACCGACTAGAGTAAGACCTCTAGGAATGCCTAGACAGCGTCTAATAGACAATGTTCTGGCTGATCTGGCTAGTTTGGGCGATTTGGACTGCTGGGAGCAAGGCGCAGGATCGAGGAGCTTGGCGAAAATCATCAAGGAGGCTAAAACTCTTCAAGAGTTGTATGGCCATAGGAATTGAGTAAGTAATTAAGTATTATGTTGATGCTCATGACTTCGCGATTTTATTATCACGCGAATTCTATACAAGACCATTGCCAGTGTGACAATCACACTGCCATCACCGGGAATCGAACCCGGAATCTTCGGAATGGCAGTAAGAGCTCTTATCACTCTGCCACGAAGGTTGTCGATTTGATAATGCCTTAGACAGGTGAAACATGTCATTCATAAAAAAATATAATAAAAGAAAACAGACGTATTCATTAGTATTAATGATTTAATATGGAATTTTACATCATTGTTCAAGAAACAATAAATTACCTACTTATATACATAATACTATTCTCTTATATTACTTAATTTATTATGTGTGCTATTCCGTTGATTATTTGATGCATCAGTTATAGTTTAACAAAATATAACAGTTCATTTATTTCTGACAGAAAATCGTTGACATTTGTATTTGGCACGGATTAGCTGTGTAGGTTGAGCCGGAGAAACCATAGAAATGAAATTCTCTTTGTATTAATACCGACTGAAATAAGAACTCAAAGAAGGCATAGACAAAGTTTAACATAATAGTTAACATCATGCCTGATTTGTCTATGTTGGGTGTAAGTGACTGCTGCGAGTAAAAGGCGCAATATCGAGAATCTTGTTATAACACCAGCAAGGAGACTGAAACTCTTCAAATAGTTGCACGACCATCTGAGGTAAGTACAAGTTATTAATCCTTTAATTTAAACATTAAAACACAATTCAATTGTTTTTATTTTATTAATTTGTTGCGACAGATGGTAAGTTAACCGATGTTGCACCATAAGGTGTAATAAACAAACTGAACAATTAGATAGAAGAAATCGTTCGCAATACTCAAAAGCATGATTAGTAATTCATAAAATTAATTGCTTAAAGAAACCAATAACAATGTTAGAACAAATACTAACATATTATTGTAAATAGTTCATTGTTTTGGCCGAAACACTATGATACCTTAACATTTTAAACTGTTAAATTAAATAACTTTGTTTTTGTCTACAGTATATTAAAAAATTTCCCCTTTACAATCAAGCTAAAAAATAATAATACTACCTTCAACTTTTGTCACCTTTCCTATTAATGTAATCTACTTCCTGTTATTGTTTATCGTTTTTAATTTATTATGTTTCATCGTTTTTGACTCTATACTATGTGTAATTGTTCCTTCTAATTACTGTTTTATTATTATTATTATTATTTTATTATTATATTTCCACCTTAAATAATTTCTCCTATAATAGTAACTAATCGTTCTTTTAATTAAAATATTTAGGTACCTGACTCAATTTCAGCTAGAAATTGTAAAATATATCAAAGAAATAATTCAAATTGACCTAGAAACAAATACACATAAAGATTCGAAAAATCACGAAAATTTGACATTTGATATATTATTGTAACACCTGATGATGTCAACAAAGGTTGATGAAACAGCTGTCGCGTAAAATAAAATACAATTGTGATACAGAAACAAAGTTATTTAATTTAACAGTTTAAAATTATAGTAAGAATGAAATGGTTAAGAACGGATCATTAAATTGGTGAGTACACATGGAAAGAAAGAAAAAGGAAAGAGTTGTAAAAATGTAATGTAAACGACATAAACGGAAATAAAAATAGAGGAAGACCGAGGAAAATGTGGCTCGATCAAATTAATCAAATATTAAATGTCGGTCACGTGAAGATTTGGAGAAATCAACGTGCGTGCATGGCACGATGTACAAATGTCGAGGAAGCGAGGGAAGTATGTCAGGAAAGAACAACGTAGTGGTCCATTTTTTCTACTTACCCTTTCGGAGAAATGGCGTGATGATTAGTTTAATGATTTATTAATTTAATTTAAATTTCTTTATAACTAACACAAAAGTCTGGATCGTCCAGTTTACAACATTTGCGCCATCTAAAAGAACATCATTTTTATTATTTTTATTTTGTTATTTTATTTTATATAATTGTATTTTATAGAATTTGTTTTATATTCATTTTGTGGACGTTGGACGATCGAAGCGCAGTAGATGGCCTACTGGAGGTTCGCAACCCATCACACCGCGTCTCCCGCGGGGGCGAAAAGAGAAGGATGGAGTGCCGCATCGGTTAAAGTGTGACTGTCCATTCTTTCTGTGTACCCTTTCGACGAGACGGCGTGATGGTTAGTAGTACGTTAGTTATTTTTTAAGGGTAACAAACAGCGATATCAATAAGACATATTATAAGAAAAAAAAACAATTAGATAAAATAAAGTAAGGCCAATTATATGCTACCATAAATATAAAACAATAGTTACCAGTTGACAAACGATAGTATGAAACGAGATTGAAATGAAGCTAAGACAAATTGAGGTTAAGCAAAATAATTAAGAGTTAAAAATAATAAGAGTAGAAAAAAAATTATATATAAAAAGTAATTTTATTTCGACTATTATTATTATTAACTTAAAAAAAGTAATATATTATAATATCCCCTGTATAAAACAATCATCCGAACAGTGACCTATGGATGTGAGGCGTGGACAATGACAGCGAAATCCGCAGAGCGACTGGATACTTTTGAGAGAAGGGTGCTGCGCAGAATTCTGGGGCCTGTAAATGACAGTGAAGGCTGGAGAGTGCGGCATAATGACGAGCTGTACAATATTTACAAAGCTCCCAGTCTCTCCACACAGGTCAGACTGAATAGACTGAGATGGGCCGGTCACGTGCAGAGGATGCCGTCATCGCGAACCCCAAAAAGATTGCTGGAGTGGCACCCAGGTGGTAGAAGACCAATTGAACGACCATGGCTGCGATGGGAGGATGAAGTTGGGAGAGATGGAGCAAGATTGTTAAGAGTGTCAGATTGGAGGGTCGAAGCAGAGGACAGGAGGAGTTGGAGGCGAAGAATACTGGAGGCTAAGGCTCGATATGGGCTGTAGGGCCATCGAAGAAGAAGAATATATTATAATATCATGCAAAATATGGTCTTATTCACATAATTAGTTTTATCGGGAAATTAATTTAATACCATAACTTTAATCATCATTTTTGATAGTGATAAAAAACTGGGTATCAATGCATTTTCTTTTTACGTTCATTAACATCGGTATATAAAATAGTAATGATTAATGAAGTTAATATATTATATGTGGTATACTGTTGATTCTTTGATGGGGCAATTTTCGTTTGACAAAATATGACTGTATTCATCTAACGAAGTATTTGTCTATGAGTCCTTTATGAATGTTTACATTTTCATACAAAATTCTCTGCGGGTTGTCTCGTTCCAGGCCAATTTAGGAGCCGGCAAATTACGGTTGTGAAGTGTATTTCTCAAAATACACGGATAAATCATGTTTTTCTTACTCTCCGTAATTTTTATTTTTTCTTTTTTTTATTAAATTTTTTTTTAAAGAACCCAATTGGGTTATATGGATACATTTTTAGATCTGTTTAATAATGTAATGTTTCAGGTATTTTTTAAATTGAGTTGTAGTGAGACTCCTTCTGTCTTTTGGTAGTTCATTGTAATGGTTCAGTCCATTGTTCAATATCCTTGATTGTCCTGTCTTAGTTCGTGCATTCGGTAAGTGATATCTGTCACAGTTCCTGGTCCAGTGTCTGTGTATATCTGAATTTTTAATTAATTTGTAACTGCTGTCTGTTGTCTCTTCCATGGTCACTCTGTGTACAATTTTCAAGGTCTCAAATTTGGTCAGGCCTGATATGTCCATTTGTTTTGTTTGTCTATATACTTGTATGGTTGGGGTAAGATAGTTAATGTTATAAGCTAATTTTATTATTTTATTTTGTTGTCTTTGGAGTCTGGGGATGTCCTTTTGGTTTCCTGTCCCCCAGAAGGGAATCATATTTTGTCTTTTATTTTCTCGCTATGTAATTTTTTATTTTGTAGAATAGGGAGTATAACGATTAGAACAAGCGAAATAAAAATACATGATCGGAGCAACCCTTCGGTGTGGATGATATCATAATGTTACTCGTACATTATATTATTAAACTGTTAAATTAATTAACTTTGTTTTTTGTATCACAATTGTATTTTATTTTACGCGACAGCTGTTTCATCAACCATCAGGTGTCAACATAGGTGGTACAAAAAACCAAGTTAATTAATTTAACAGTTTAAACATGTTTAGGTATCATAGTACTTCGGCCAAAACAATGGACTATTTAATTATATTATTATAATCTTTTACTTTTAAATTTATATTTCCACTATTATTATTATTTTTAACTCTTAAATATTTTGTTTAACCTCATTTTGTCTTAGTTTAACTTCAATCTCGTTTCATCAATGGATGCATAATATGATTAGCCTTACTTTATTTTTTCCAAGTGTTTATTTTTCCTAATATAAACTAACTAACCAACTAACCATCACGCCGTCTCACCGAAGGGGTAGACAGAAAGAATGGACAGCCACACTTTTCTTTCCTGACATATTTCTCTCGCTTCCTCAACAATCATACATCGTGTTATGCACGCGCGTCGATTTCTCTAACTCCTCATATGGCCGGCATTCAATATTTGATTTATTTGATCATGCCATGTTTTCCTCGGTCTTCTTCTATTTATGGTTCCATTTACATCGTTAATATATATATTTTTTACCATTCTTTCTTCATTCCTTCTTTCCATATGTCCAAACCATCTTGATGATCCTTTCATTATTTTGTTCATAACACCATCATTCGCATCGTATTCACTTCTTATATTTTCATTCGACATTCTATCATACACGGAGTATCCACACATTCGTCTAAGAGAACTCATTTCTACTGCATTTTTTCTTCTTTCATCTTAATATATGTTAATGATATATTGAGATGAAAGTTAAATAAATAAATAACATCCGTAAATAATTTGTAATGATGTTTTTCTTACTTGACTTACACCAAGAAAATTAGAATTATTTAAATAATTATCATGTGCAATTACCTTGGAAATGCACAAGAGATCAGAACTGAAATCGCGAGAGTTGTTTATATACTCGTACGTGCTGCATTTTTTTGTGATTTTAAACAAACACCCCAAATCGTTTGTATGTGCAGGAAATATTGTATTTTATGGCGACCCCATTCAAGTTGTGGAATTTGCATTTCCATTAAGTTTATTGGCTGCACCGAAGAGGTCGTTATTGTTCCGCATCATAGCGGAATCATTTGTCCAGATAGGGCCGCCTAGAGAAAAGTTCAAAGGATAAAGTCGCCGTTTACGCGGGGCGGAGGCATTAATCAATCCGCCCCGGGCCCGGCTACAGGGGGCCCGCAAGAGAGTATGCTAATTAATTGTTTGAATATATTTTCCTTTCAGATTTTATCAATTTGTCTCCCCTCTCATTGTTCTGATCCCCGGATCTTGGTTTGTTTGTCTAGAATTAGAACCCATTAATACGTTTAGAAGGGTTAATGTAGGCCCGCTTTTGAGATGATTTGATTATGAGGTTTGGTTAAATATATTTTTTCGCAGGTTAAGAATGTATACGTTAACGGTTAAGAAAGTATACGTTAACGGTGTGAATGGAGTACGGAGTTGTTGTAGACCGAGGAAAATTGGGTTGACCAAATTAATCAAATTTTAAGGGTCAGCCGTGTAAGTCGGAGGAATCGACGTGCGTGTATGACTCGCTGTATGAATGTGGAGGAAACTAAAGACGAGAGTGAGAGTGTGTCAAGATCAAGAAGTGTGGCGATCCATTTTTACTGCCTACCGCTTCAGTAAAATATGAGAAATCTAACATTTTTATTGCATATACGCATAAAGATAAAACTGTTCTTATTATTAAACTATTGTATTTTCACAACACTTTTTATAACTAACTAACTAACTAACCATCACGCCGTCTCCACGAAGGGGTAGGCAGAAAGAATGGACTGCCACACCTTTCTTTCCTGACATATTTCTCTTGCATCCTCAACATTCATACATCGTGTCATGCACGCGCGTCGATTTCTCTGACTCCTCACATGGCCGACATTAAATGTTTGATTTATTTGATCGTGCCACGTTTTCTTCGGTCTTTCTCTATTTCTGGTTCCATTTACATCATTAACATATATTTTTTTACCATTCTTTCTTCATTCATTGTTTCCATATGTCCAAACCATCTTAATGATCCTTTCATTATTTTGTTCATGACACCATCATTCGCACCGCATTCACTTTTTATAACTTTTCACAAAGATGTTTCAGGCCAAAGACGCCCTTTCTTAGAGTAGAAATAAAAAAAAAATCTCAATAATATTTTTATAGTTTAGTGTTTAGTTTTTATTATGTTTAGAATTCATTATATTTTTACACCTGAAGATGGAGGTATCCTCCGAAACATGTCGTGTTTTTAAATATTTTATGGATTAAACAAAGTTTTTCAATTTCCTAAGTATGGAATTCCACAGTGCCTTAGCGTTCAATAAGTCGATATAGTTTTTCATTGCTATCCGTATTCTGGATAACGATTTAATATGAAGATTTAAATCCGTGTTCAAGAAAAAATATGTATATTAGGATTATTGTTGAAATGCGTCTATTAAAACAATCGTTTTGAGTTACGGATTTCATTTGTTTTATTACTTAAAAAAAGAATAAACTCTCAGTTTATTGCCTAGGCTGTCGGTCGCCGCGACCGGAGTCAAGTCAAGTCGGCGGCTAGCGGACAGAGCGGAGACGAAAAACAAAGATTGCCGACTTTTTGTTACGTTTTTGTTTCCATCAGACAACTGATACGGAGAAGCTTTGTGACCAGGTTTTGTGCTCCTGCTAATTAACTAAATTGCTTCTTTACCCGACCCCTGCAAGCTAATTAGCAAAGAAAACGAGCTCTCTTTCATTGATAACGTGATTAATGACCGATGCTATCTGTAGATTCGCCATTGTTTTTTTTAAATATTTATATGTTGTTCATATTTAGATCATTCTCATTGGAGAAATGAAAGTATTAATGATTGTATTATAATTCTCATAAAATGAATGCGAACTGAAGGTTTTAAAATCGTATTACATTGATTAAGATTTAAAATGAAAACCGTTATGAAATACATTTTAAAATTATTGAATTAATTTTCTTTGTTTACAATAGCTTGTATGAACCCAATAAATGTATACAGTTGTTGATTGTTTCTTGAACAATGATGTAAAACTCCATATTAAATAATTAATACAAATGAAAACGTCAGTTTTCTAGAAGTTTTATTATATTTTATGGGAATGACATGTTTCGCCCTTCTAAGACATTATCAAATGTTGATAGTACCTTAGAAGGGCGGAACATGTCATTCCCATAAAATATAATAAAACTTCTAAAAAACTGACGATTTCATTCGTATTAATTATGTATACAGTTTTTTTTAAAAATCTAATATATTGATTCTCATGACATGTTATAGGTAGCAAATCTATCGCCATTTTATAGTACGTGAATCATACGCCAGACCAAAGACAGAGTGACAATCACACTGCCATCGCTGTAATGCTTTCTACCAATCTACTTACCTTCCTAATATCAGCTATTAAAATTCAGTAAAAATTTCATCTCTACCGTATATATTCTGCTCTCACCCTTCTTCTGCCAGTTCATGCTTCGCTATCATATGATACTTGAGCGTTGGATGGACATACACATGAGTTTTATATATAATATATCATCATCATCATTATCAGCCGTCTGTCATCCACTGCTGAACGTAGGCCTCTCCCAAAGCACGCCACCGCCCCCTATCCATTGTCACTCCCATTCATTCATGTCCCGCAATCCTCTTCAGATCGTCGGTCCAGCAGGCAGGGGGACGTCCAACTCTGCAGAATCCTGTACGCGGTCTCCACTCCAGAACCCGTATCCATCGGCCGTCGGTTCTCCAATAGATATGACAAGGCCCATCGCCACTTCAACCCGCCCATCTCAGAGCCACCTCAGTCACCTTGGTTTGTTGTCGAATAAATTCTTTTCTTAACGTGTCCCTCAAGGTTATTACAAGCATGGCTCTTTCCATGGCGCGTTAGGGGACCTTGAATCTGTAGACTAGACCTTTTGTCAGTGTCCACGTCTCGGCTTCGTACGTCATGACTGGCAATGCGCATTGGTTGAAGATTTTGCATTTTTAGATTGGTTGAAGGTTTAGTCTTGAGGCATTGTGGTATTTTGGAGGTGAGAACATGACTACTATTATTATATAATTATTATTATTACTATTATTATTGTAATAATTGTTATAATAACATCACGGTTATTTTTATTTTGGATGCAGTAGCTCTAAATAAGTATGTTAAGTTGCAACCGAACCATTCTTGAAGGTTTTTTATCCTGGATTTTTTTCTTCTTCCGATACTTCGTTTTCCTTGAATTCTACCTTGGGTAACCAATTGCTCCACTCATATTCCTCGATTCTCAAAACGTGTAAGAATTAATATTACGTATTGAATCTTCTGAAAATAATTTAAATTCTCCAGAATTAATTTTCTAAAGGGCAACCAATCCAACTGAACTCTTCGGTTGGCTTCATACTCGAAATTGTTTCTACCTACTTGTTTGATTTAGCCAAGATTGGGCCAAGTATTATATAAGAATATATAACCAAATGTTATTATATAAAATCTTTCGTTACTTTCCATTTTCAGTACGTTTCGAGACGATAATTTTAAATATGTTTCCCGACTAAGATGAGAAGTACCCTACATTATTCATAGTAGCGATTATATGTGCAATGTATGGGGGTCAAAGGGCGCGGGTGGCGGTAAGTTATTCGACACCTCGCCTTTTTGGTAATTGTGGTAGAAAAGTTTTATCAGGGTCTTACGTGCGCTGACTAGCGAGTGCCCCGCGCCTGGCGGGAGGCAGTATAGGAACGGAAATATTAAAATCTCATGCTATAATCATATTAACAGCCCTTATATAATGTAACTGCTCAAACCCTTGAAAATACTTAAAGATATGTATCATTTTAAAAATTTCCTTTAGACATGTGTATGGTATATGAAGACGTAGGTATTCCAAAATTATTTTATCAGACGCCAAAGATTTTGTACGAAACCATCCGAGGAATCCAATTAAAATTATTATTATTATTTTATAAAATCGCTCTTTATATCATTACAGCGCAAGCCAAATCGATGTAAAGGACATAGGTATCATATTGATTCTTGCGACATGTGATAGGTAGCTAATCTATCGCTATTTTATTACCACGTGAATTCTACAACCAGACCCAAAGACAGTGTGACAATCACACTGTCATTGCCTGGAATCGAACTTAGGACCGTCAGGGTCTCTGTCAAAGCACTTACCACTCGGCAAAGTAGATATTCTATTAAATAGTATATTATCTATCTATATATAATCGTATTTTAAAAAGTCCATTGTTTTGGCCACTCCTGGAAACTTTTTTGGAGAGGTTTCATTATTAATTATGGAAACTATTTAAAATAAATATTTGGTTTTATTTCACTAGTTCTTCTAGATCATGCAAGATGATGTATAAAAGTAAATTTTATTTTATATTCAAAGTAAAATTTGTTTATTTTTTTCAAAAGACAGTATAAACATGTTGACAGTTCAAGGCATCTATTTGAGAAGATGTAAAATATTACAAACGCATGAGAGATGATTCGACATTAGGAATAAAAGTAAATATATATTTATTAGATATTCTTTTTTATAAATACAGTAAAATCTCGATATAACGGACCTCTATTCAACTAACTTCGTATATAACGGTCAAAAAATCAGGTCAAATATAATACAAATATAAACATCCTGTTTATATATTATACATGTTTTAATTCAAGTGTTGCCGCATGTGTTAGCGACAGTGATAATCACGTCATAAGTACGAAGAATAAGAAACAACACTGCCAAAAATGAAATTATCAGTGGTAAGATCACATCTCGATATACTAAAAACATTTGTTAACGATACGTCATATAACGAAGTTTAACTATATAATACGCATTTTAGTAATTTTAGAGAGTTGATTATAAAAAAAACAGGAAACTACAAAAGTGCTAACATTACTTGATTCCTTTTTTAAAGCAGGATTACCGAAAGCAAACGCGTCGATATCAAAATGCAACGTCATTTTACGACGAGTGTCCGAAGTCAATAAATAGAATTTTGTTTGTGATTTTATAATGTTTATATCTAAATACAGTGCACTTATTTAAAGAAAAAGGGTTTCGATTTATTTTAACCCTATTTTTATATAAAGGACTTTCGGCTTTAACGGACACCCCCCCCCCCCAATTAGTTCGGTGTATCGAGGTTCTACTGTATTAACATTTTAAAAAGTGTAATACAACAACAACAACAAACCATCACGTCGTTTCCCCGCAGAGGTAGGCAGAGAGAATGGCCCGCCACTCTACTCTATCCTGACATACCTCTCTAGCTTCCTCCACATTCATACAGCGAGTCATATACGCACGTCAATTCTTCCGGCTTTTGACATGACCAACCTTTAGAATTTGATTAATTTGGTCATGCCATGTTTTCCTTAGTCTACCTCGACTTCGTACTTCATTTACATCGTTAACGTATACTTTTTTTAACCATTTTTTCTTCACCCATGCGCTCTATATGTCCGAACCAACGCAGCGATTCTTTCATAATTTTGTTCATAATGCCTTCTTTCGCTCTACATTCTTTTCTAATATCAGCATTTAAGATTCTGTCGTACATCGTTCTACCATACATACGTCTTAGGGATCTCATCTCTACCGCATTTATTCTGCTCTCATCTTTCTTCTGCCAGTTCCATGCTTCGCGTCCATACATAAGGGTGTTATATAATTATATAAAAAACATAGCATTAGATATTTGTTTATAAAAAACATGACATTGAATATTCACCATTTAAAATCTGTTAGTGGCACGGTTATTAATTTTCCTGACACAAAATAAATATATTATACATTTTAGGAGTTATTGAAAGATATCGATCTTAAGAACAATTCGGAGCTTTCATAGAAATCGGATTCCAGAAATATTTGTATAGTCTAAGCGAGTGATTATCAACAGCCTCGATGCTTCTCATCGGTGGGCGTTGGATAGATTTTAGGGGGCGTTTTTGATCCAAGGGAAATTTAGAGGCGTTGAGAATAAACTACCGCCCTCGAAAAAATAATTCTGGTGCGTAAAGTTTGATTAATACTGAAAATATGTATAGTATAATTTTACCCAAAAATGGACGACATTAAATCACTGTTTGAAAATGTGGGCTATGACCCAAAATATGATAGACAACATAACTATAATAACTTTAAGAAAAAACTAACTAACAACCATCACGCCATGTCCCCGAAGGGGTAGGCAGAAAAAATGAACTGCCACACTTCTTGAGAGTGAAGAATAAAAACATGTAAATAGTTGGCATCAATTATAATGACCATGTTGTGGTTAAAGTATTTATTATTTTATATCTAGTAGTATAGTTTTATTAAAGTTTATAGGAATGATATGTTTTGCTTTCTAACGCATTATCAAATGTGACATTTGATAATACCTCGGAAGGTGAAATATATTACTTCCATAAAATATTATAAAACTTCTTGAAAACAGACGTTTTCATTCAAATTCTTCTTCTTCTTCACCGTTTCGGGGGTCTTCTTGGTCGGCGTTGTCCGTTTGGCGTTCCATGGAGAGCTATGTGTGGTATTCTATTTGAGCTCATCCTTTCTACGTATTGGTGCCAGTATCGCCGTCTTTGACGTCCCCATCTGACGACATCTTCAACCTCGCAGATTTCTCGGATTGCTGTATTCCTAACTCGATCACGTAGGGTCTTGCCAGCTATGGCGCGGAGCGTTTTCATCTCGGTTGTCCTGAGCATGCTCTTTGTCTTGACGGTGTCTGCCCTCGATTCAATGCCATATGTGAGGATTGGTCGCACACAGGTCTTATAGATGCGCACCTTGCTGTCAGTCCTCATGTCCTTGTTTCTCCATATGACATCTTTCAGGCAGCCTGCAACTGCTGTAGCCCTATCCACCTGTGACCTTACTTCTCTGGGGAGGTCATTAGAGCTGGTTACTTCGCTTCCGAGATATCTGAATAGGTCCACCTGTTCAATTTCCTCCACAAATTAATTATTTAAAATGGAGTTTTTAATCATTGTTCAAGAAAACATAAATAATGACTCCTGTATGTTTTGGAATAATAATCAATTTGTTTTATTTAATGAAATATAATAAAAAAAAAAAAAGTTTTTGTGAAATGTATACTTATATCTGTATACGAATCCTGGATTTTCACCTGTGGGTGGTTAATTTAAATTTTTAATTATATCTCAATAGAGACGAAGAAACAAACTGGAAACTGACTATGGATGATCAAGGTGTTTACAGGACTTATGACCTGTCATTGGTTGGGTTAAGCGCACGCTTTATGTAATTACAACATTCCCCATTCCACCATTGTTATGATCATGTATGATACATTTTTTTGGAAGTTGTATATATACTCCAAATCCATACTTATTTTCACGTGGCAGTTCCAGTTAGCCATCTATGTAGATTTGATTGTACTAATTAATTTTTTAGATTAATCTATACAATCCATCCACTAACGCCATCTATGAAGAATGATTGTTTTAGCATTTAGCAAACTACTTTATTAACACAATGCGAAGAGGCTACCGCCTCCTATCGCTCTGTTAGAAGTCGCCTGGAGTATCCACTCCTATTTTATACGCCAAATAATTGACCAGAATATTTACAAATATTTGTGAAATGTATACTTATATCTGTATACGAATCCTGGATTTTCACCTGTGGGTGGTTAATTTAAAATTTTAATTATATCTCAATAGAGACGAAGAAACAAACTGGAAACTGACTATGGATGATCAAGGTGTTTACAGGACTTATGACCTGTCATTGGTTGGGTTAAGCGCACGCTTTATGTAATTACAACATTCCCCATTCCACCATTGTTATGATCATGTATGATACATTTTTGGAAGTTGTATATATACTCCAAATCCATACTTATTTTCACGTGGCAGTTCCAGTTAGCCATCTATGTAGATTTGATTGTACTAATTAATTTTTTAATCTATACAATCCATCCACTAACGCCATCTATGAAGAATGATTGTTTAGCATTTAGCAAACTACTTTATTAACACAATGCGAAGAGGCTACCGCCTCCTATCGCTCTGTTAGAAGTCGCCTGGAGTATCCACTCCTATTTTATACGCCAAATAATTGACCAGAATATTTACAAATATTTGTGAAATGTATACTTATATCTGTATACGAATCCTGGATTTTCACCTGTGGGTGGTTAATTTAAATTTTTAATTATATCTCAATAGAGACGAAGAAACAAACTGAAACTGACTATGGATGATCAAGGTGTTTACAGGACTTATGACCTGTCATTGGTTGGGTTAAGCGCACGCTTTATGTAATTACAACATTCCCCATTCCACCATTGTTATGATCATGTATGATACATTTTTGGAAGTTGTATATATACTCAACTGGAACTGCCACGTGAAAATAAGTATGGATTTGGAGTATATATACAACTTCCAAAAAAAATGTATCATACATGATCATAACAATGGTGGAATGGGGAATGTTGTAATTACATAAAGCGTGCGCTTAACCCAACCAATGACAGGTCATAAGTCCTGTAAACACCTTGATCATCCATAGTCAGTTTCCAGTTTGTTTCTTCGTCTCTATTGAGATATAATTAAAAATTCAAAAATAAGTTGTTTGAACAAACGAACAACGGAAATTTTAAAACTAACGATGGAGTTTTAAAATACAATTCTAACGCTTTAGTTTTATTACTCCGTTCTCTATCGTAGCATAAATTTTGAAGTTTCTGAATTAATATTTCAACTGGCTTCTACTGCTTTCAGGATTTATCCAAAGGATTGAAATTCCCAGAAAGACGAGCGCTGGCTGAAACCAGGTAACAAGATAGGCTAATTGTTTCAAATATCTATTACGGGCTATGTTTGAGCAGGTACGAACTTGCACCAATAATATCTTTATCTAGAAACAATCTCTTTTCCGAGGGATTTTAATTAACAAATAAATGCTGTTATTTAATATTTAATGGAAGAAGTTTCGGCAGCTCGCTGCCATCTTTTTCATCAGAAGATGGCAGCGAGCTGACGAAACCGGTCGAAGACATAAACATCAGTGGATTTTTACTAAATATACATTTTAAAAAGATTTCAATTTTAATTTTCTTTATTTTCAACATTTTAATTAACAGTTAATGGTGTTCTTGTGCCTACCCTTATGAATAAAAGTGAAGCATGGAACTGGCAAAAGAAGGATGAAAGTAGAATAAATGCATTAGAAATGAGATCTCTAAGACGAATGTGTGGCAAATCTGTATATGATAGAGTTAAAAATGCAAGTATAAGAAGTGAATGTGGTGCGAATGAAAGTGTTATGAACAAAATAAGGAAAGGGTAATTAAGATGGTTTGGACACATGGAAAGAATGAGTGAAGACAGAATAGTAAAGAAGGTATATGTAAACGGCGTGAACGGAGCTAGAAATAGAGGAAGGCCGAGGAAAACGTGGCACGATCAAATCAATCGAATATTGAATGTCGGTCACGTGAGGAGTCGGAGAAATCGACGTGCGTGCATGACAAGATGTATAAATGTAGAGGAAGCGAGAGCATTCTTTCGGTCTACCCCTCCGGCGAGACGGCGTGATGGTTAGTTAGTTAGTTAGTTACTATCAAAATATCAATTTAATGTTGTACGTCAGGGACAATATCCAGAATCATCGGGAAAAGTTGGTTAACGTATCAGAAAACCAAAAGGAATTGGATCGTGGATAGTGAAAACACACCACACGGCAGTAAAAGATTTGCATTTATATTGCCATTAGAAAAATATATTTTTACACACACATGTTCATACATGTCGATCATCGTGGCAGAGTGGTAGGAGCTCTGACTTTCATACAGAGGGTCCGGGGTTCGATTCCCGGCGATGGCAGTGTGATTGTCACACTGTATTTTGTCTGGTGTAGAATTCACTTGACAATAAAATTGCGATAGATTAGCGACCTATCACATGTCATGAGAATCAATATAATAGCTAAAATAAATTGTATACAGTAATTGGGTTTAAACGACCTGTTGTATACAAGAAAAATAATGTATGACTTTATGCTATGTAAAAATATTATAATAAAATACATAATGAATATTATGAAAAATAAGTAATGCGTACATAAAATGGATCAATTTGGGTAATCATTTATTAAATGTCATAAAACCATGCACATTTTAAAGAAAAATAGTTGAAACGGTTTAATTGTTATCACTGTACTTATTCTTCTTCTTCTTTTTGTCCTGTCACACCTCCGTGGTGCATAGGGCCTCAAGGAACCTTCTCCACCCGACTTTATCGCATGCCTGATGCCTAATATCATCCCAAGTGAGGCCTGCTGCCTTAACACCGTCCTGCAGGGCTCTTCTCCAGGTGGCTCTAGGTCTGCCTCGCTTTCTCTTTCCCCTCATAGGGGGACCAGTCCAGTGCGCTCTGAGCGATGCAGGCTGCGTTCCGTCTCAGAGTGTAACCGATTCACTGCCATTTGCGTCTAGTGACTTGTTCTCTAATTGGCTTTTCGCTTGCCATGGTCCAGAGAACGGTATTTGACACTGTTTGGGGCCAATTGATATCACTGTTATAATATAACATACTCGTATATTTTTATTTATTTATTATCATCATGTATTATTATTATTATTTAATATTATTTATTAGTATTTACAATAAATAGCCCAGGTTAATTTTTAAATTTGAATTATTGTATCGAATTTTAAATGCGTTTTTACGTTAGTCTTTCTTTGTTTAGTTTTTATTATATTTTTACACCTGAAGATGGAAGTATCCTCCGAAACATGTCGTGTTTTTTAATATTTTATGGATTAAACAAAGTTATTTTCAATTTCGTAAGTATAAAAAATATACAGTATTCCGCAGCGTTTCTATCATATGTTTAGTAAAATTAAGGGTGTTTTCCCATTAGTATAAAGCCGGCCCCTTCCGCACGACCACTGCGGACGATTCGGCGTACGTGTGTATAAGTGTATGCACGAGATATGCAAATGTATTGTTCTATTTGTCGGACGTCCGAGTCCGGCTTTGTGGGTTGGAATTGGAGATGAAAATTATCACTACGGACAATTTTTTTTTCGGATTGGGAGGTGGGAGTCAGCGCCGTTGTTTCGGACACGTCAATAGAGAGAGAGCCGTATTTATATTCTAATTTTTGCGGACTGATTATTCTGACAACGGAAAATGTAGGGATTTAAAAATATCCAACTATTTTTTTAAATTTAATTACAAGAAAACGTGACTTGTATCGTATATAAGTGAGTATAGTCAAGTTTGTCTATGAAAGAGCTGAATGGGTTGAATGTGTTTGTAAAACCTCTCTGCCTATATCTCCAGGGAAACGGCTTAAATTATAGTTAGATGTGTGTGAGAGCACAAAGATAAGTAGTTAATATTGAGTATTTACTATATTACAAAAATTGATATAAAACTTATAACAATTTATTTATTATTCCATGAAATTGTCGCAACAGCAGTTTCGCCACCCTATTATAATACAGTTGGCGAAACAGCTGTCGCGACAATTCTATAAAAAATAGTTAATAAATTATGATACGTATTATAAAAGTATCTCAAACTGTTATAAATAATGTTGACGTATCGTAGTTAATATTATGTTTTATTATAATTTATATGAATAACGAACGCCTGTCCAAGGTTGCAAATGTTTAGACATTTTATTATATAATGCCAGGTGAAATATGTCAATCCCATGAATTATCATAAAACTTCTGGAAAACAGATAATTTCATTCGTATTATTTATTTAATATGTGCACCATCTAAAAACAACATTTTGTGTTAAATTATTTTTATTTTGTTATTTTATTTTATATCATTGTATTTTATATAATTTATTTAAGATTTATTTTGTGGATATTGGACTATCGAAGCGTGCGCGGGAGATGTCTATTGGTGGCGATGAGGTTCGCAACCCATCACACCGTGTCTCCCGTGGAGCGAAAAGAGAAGGATGTCGCATCGGTTAAAGTGTGACAGTCCATTCTTTCTGCCTACCTTTTCGGGGAGACGGGGTGATGGTTAGTTAGTTAGATAGTTTTATTTATTTAAAATGAGTTGTTACATCATTGAACAATGTTTATAGCTTTGTAAACAGCACTAAACAATAAAAAAGTATAGTGGTGTTCCGGCCGAAACAATAGATTATCTAATATTGAGTAATTTTAATTTTAACAAACAGCTATACAGATAGTGTGTTTGTTTTATTTGTGTCAGTAAAGAGAGTTCATATAACATAAAAGCTCCGGCCTCCGGTCAGCTTTATATTCCTCGATCGTCCGCCGCCGGGAAGAATTATTCCGCAACTGGAAAAGTTGTAAACGACGAGAAACAGCTTTCCCGTCGGACACCTGAGATTTTTCACTTTGAGATTACGTAAGGGAATTGTGCTGCGAACAAAGAATTTTCATTGTGGAGTGCCCCGCGAGACCGCGGTCTACACCACGATGTAAAAATATTTTTCTCAATGTGTACAGAATTTTTATTATTTTATAATTATAACATATGGCGTTTTTTATTTAATTTAATTTATTTTTAAAAAACCCAATGGTTTATATGGATACATTTTTAGATCTTACTATCATTTATGTATTGTTTCAGATATTTTTTATATTTAGTTGTAGTGAGATTCCTTGTGTCTTTTGGTAGGTTATTGTAAAGTTTCAGTCCATTATTTGTGAAATGTATACTTATATCTGTATACGAATCCTGGATTTTCACCTGTGGGTGGTTAATTTAAATTTTTAATTATATCTCAATAGAGACGAAGAAACAAACTGGAAACTGACTATGGATGATCAAGGTGCTTACAGGACTTATGACCCGTCATTGGTTGGGTTAAGCGCACGCTTTATGTAATTACAACATTCCCCATTCCACCATTGTTATGATCATGTATGATACATTTTTTTTTTGGAAGTTGTTAACAATGGTGGAATGGGGAATGTTGTAATTACATAAAGCGTGCGCTTAACCCAACCAATGACAGGTCATAAGTCCTGTAAACACCTTGATCATCCATAGTCAGTTTCCAGTTTGTTTCTTCGTCTCTATTGAGATATAATTAAAAATTTCAGTCCATTGTTCAATATCTTTGATTGTTCTGTCTTAGTTCGTGCATTCGGTAAGTGATATCTGTCACAGTTCCTGGTCCAGTGTCTGTGTATGTCTGAATTTTTAGTTAATTTCTAGCTGCTGTCTGTTGTCTTTTCCATGGTCACTCTGTGTACAATTTTTAAGGTCTCATATTTGGTCAGGTCTGATATGTCCATTTGTTTTGTTTGTCTGTTTAAAGCAAGGGCATACACAGTCAGGACCAAACAAGTTTTGAAAACTTCCGATATTAAGACACTAAGGATGATAGCAGGCAAGACACTAATAGATCGCATGAGGAACACCAGAAAATGAGAGACATGAGAGACTGAGGATATGATAAGATGAAGTAGATAACAAAAGAGAGACTGGTAGGTCATGAACAAAGAATGGACACCATCAGACTCCCTTATATTGCACTACATAATCAGCCTCACGTGACTCGTCCTCGTGGAAGATCTCCTAAAATATGGTAAGACAGCTGGGAATCCATTTCACAAGAGGAGTAGGTAACCCTATAGAGAATAGACCTAGACATTGGTCTATAGCAAGGAAAAAAATAAGGAAAATTATATTCCACCTCCTCCTGTTTAATTGATATAGTTGATATGATATGATTGATATATCCTGTTCCGGTGATACGGAGTCCCCACGAGGCGTGATTCTCGCTCATGTTAAAGAGGGTTCAGAAAAGATTTCTGAGATATCTCTACATGAGGGAGTTTGGTAGCTATCTGTGGCTTTATCAATTAAAGCTTTATCCCACTGCATTCCTCTTGGGCATGCTGGGGACCAATAGTCTACAGATACGGAGGGATGGGTTCACACTTACCCAATTTCTTTAGACTTATCAGGGGATTCTTTGAGAATTTTGCCATCTTTATGTTCCGGATGGTTATCTTCGACAGCGTCAGTACAGTCTGTTTTATGTCCCAACATGCAGAACCAACCTGCTTCTGGTGATGCCGGTGGGGAGAGCAATTGAACTGCTCAACATGATCGCTTCGGAAATCGACGTCTTTCATATTAGTGAAAGCACGTTTAGAAGACAAATACTCTTGACTTTAGAGAGTATCTTGTGTTCCTAAAGTCGAACCTTTTCTCATGCGTTCCTGGTACTATAATACATATTTTATTTTTACCTGTTCTCAATTGATGCTTTAAATTAAAATTGTTGTCTGTAATATCTTTTGAGAAAATAAACTGATTTGATTTGATTTAATTGATTCCAAGTTGTAAAAAACTTGGCGATGTTACAATAATATTATTTATACATAAACGAGTACAAACAATACAATCACAGTAAAAATGATTTATTTTTATTAACATAATAAGCAATTAACCACCTTTGAATTACTATTTTTTCTTCTTATTCCTTGCTATAGACCTATGTGGTATTTCTCCAGAGGTTTGATCCTCCTGTGAGGTTGATTCCGAGCTGTCTATTCGATCTTTCAGGACAAGTTCCGTAAGGCTGATCAGATAGTGCAATATAGGGGCATCTGGTGTTGTCCATTCTTTCGACGTAATCGTACCAGCCCCATCTTTGCTGTCTTCTTCATTTTATAATATCCTCAACTATATCTTTATTATTTTTTAACCTGGTATTCTCCTCAGTGTCTTCATCTCGGAAGTCTTCAGAGCTTGTTTGGTCCTGATTCCATGAGTTAACATATCGAACAAATTTTTTTTTTAATTCATTATTTTCTGAAAACACGATCATCAAATATGTTGCGTCAAAAAGTATTTTATAAATTAAAAGCTGTGCTGTTTGTAAAATGTCTTCTTTCATATTTCAGACGGTGGTAAATGGAGTTCATTATGGAGTAAGATAGAGAGTCGACGAGGTGTTGGCAGGAAGTGAATCTCCTAGCTCTGGAACATAAGGAACTGGACTGGTATAAACAACGTTGAGGAGTTGTTTCGTGCTGCCAGGGACAGTCAACGTGGGGGGACCTGACCTGACACGGGGAGAAGAAGGTAAATAAAATAAAAATATTAGAAAAAATATCCTTAATAATCTTCTGCTGCTTATTGTTCATCTATTTTCGGGGTAGTATTATAAAGAAGAAGAAAAATTATCATGAATTGTTGTCAGATGCAGCTCTCATGACTAAAAACATTGTCAAAGCGCCATTGAGTCTCATCTCATCATTAACGAAAACGTCGCTATACAAATTAGCCAAACTATTATTATTATTATTACTACTCATCATCATCAGCCGTCTGTCATCCACTGCTGAACGTAGGCCCCTCCCAGAGCACGCCACCACATGATCTCTCCAGTAGCGTCTTCTGAGTTTTTCTCATCGTACGATATCTTTCTCATTGCAGATCTTTCTTATTTTATATTTCTTACTCTGTCTCGGAGTGTCGTTCCCGCAACGGATCGGAGAGTCTTCATTTCTGTGGTTTTTAGGAGATTTTTTGTTATATACCTCCTATACATTGCCACTCCCATCCATCCATGTCCAGCAATCCTCTTCAGAACGTCGGTCCAGCGGGCAGGGGAACGTCCAGCTCTGCAGAATCCTGTACGCGATCTCCACTCCAGAACCCGTCTCCCCCATCGGCCGTCGGTTCTCCGACAGATATGGTCAGCCCATCACCAATTAAACCCGCCAATCCTCAGAGCCACCTCAGTCACCTTGGTTTGTTATCGAATAAATTCGTTTCTAAATCTGTCCCTCGAGGTTATTCCAAGCATGGCTCTTTCCATGGTGCCTTGGATGACCTCGAATCTGTAGACTAGACCTTTTGTCAGTGTCCACGTCTCGGTTCCGTACGTCATGACTGGCACGACGCACTGGTTGAAGACTTTAGTCTTGAGGCATTGTGGTATTTTAGAGGTGAGAACATGACTACTATTATTATTTAATTATTATTATTACTATTATTATTATTATTATTGTTATTATAACATCACGTTTATTTTTACTTGGATGCAATAGCTCTAAACAAGTATGTTAAGCTGCAACCGAACCATTCTTGAAGGATTTTTATCCTGGATTTTAAACATCTTCCGATACTTCAATTTCTTCAATTTTACCTTGGGTATTCAATTGTTCCACTCATATTCCTCGATTCTCATATCGTGTAAGAATTAATGTTTCCTAAATTAAATCTCCTGATCAGGAGCCAAGCGTTCTGAGCTTTTGACCATCACCCAGATCAAAGTGATATCTTGGGAATAACCCAAGATCTTTAAATATATTTGTCATGTTTTTTTTACATATCTGAATATAATAAAAACAAATTACGCCTAAATTTTAGTTAGAACATTTATGGAGTTGATTGTATATTCCTTTATCGCCGAAGAGATTTTATAGTAGACTAATCGATGATGCAAATATTTAATTCATATCAGATTGAATACGGTTGTTACAATGGTGTTCTTGTACAGACCCTTATGTAAGCAAGCGAAGCATGGAACTGGTAAAAGAAGGATGAAAGTAGAATAATGCAGTAGAAATGAGATCTCTTAGACGAATATTTAGATATTCTGTGGAAGATAGAGTGTCAAAGAAAATATAAGGGCCAATGATGAAAAAATATGAAAAATAAAGCCTCACGTGGCCGACTTTAATATTTGATTTATTTGATAATGCCACGTTTTCCTCGGTCTTCCTCTATTTCTAGTTCCATTAACATCGTTAACATATATTTTTTTTACTATTCTTTCTTCGTTCATTTTTTTCATGTGTCCTAACCATCTTAATGATCCTTTCATCATTTTGTTCATAGCACCATCATTCGCACCGCATTCACTTCTTATATTTCCATTCGTAACTCTATCATACACAGAGTATCCATACATTCGTCTAAGAGATCTCATTTCTACTGCATTTATTCTACTTTCATCCGTCTTTTGCCAGTTCCATGCTTCGCTTCCATACATAAGAGTCGGTAAAAGAACACCATTGTGCACTGCCATTTTAGCTTTTTTATACATGTTTTTGTTTGCGATGACCACTTTAAGTGCATCATTTACTTCTTTCAATATCCCTCTCCATTCGCCAATATTTTGTAAACATATTACCCAAATACACGAACTCATCTACTTGCTCCAAATTTTTACCATTCACGCTAATGTTGCAGACAGCCACGATTTCTTATTTTTTTTAAATCATTACCTTGGACTTATTCACATTCATCATCAGATCATTTCGCATGCATACCTCATATATACTCGTACTATTCACCAGGACTTGTAGTTCACGCTTGTTGTCTGCAAGTAGGACAGCGTCATTCGCATACAAAAGACAGCTTACTGACACTCCTCTCATTTTGACACCTACATCCAACCCTTTCAGTTTTTTAACCGTTTTAGTGCTAAGCAATTTTTGCAAAAATGTGTCAATTGCTATACATATATTGATTAATTAAGAGAAAAAATAATGGTGTCAAATAAAACACTCTAATTTACACAAATATCAATCAATTTTAATAATTCTTAAATGAGCACCAAAAACACACTGAAACTCGCAGCGTTTTTGCGCTGCGTCGCAATTTTCGATACAAACGATCGCAGCGCTTTTGCGCCGCGTAGCATTCTAACGGTTAATACACTTTAAGTAAAATACACACAGTTTAACACCATTTTATTATTTCACAAATGTATCGATGGAAATGTTCCATAGACATAGGCACTGAGAAATTAATAAGTAAAATTGCTATAGCGTATAAATTGAACGGATATGACCTTCTTGTGTGAGGGGCTTCAAAGAGGATCTACTTAGTATGGGTAAATAAGATTATAAAAATCGTAGACATAGAAAAAAGTCCATAAAAATAATTGAAAGAAGATGTTCTATCAGTCTTCTTTTATACCTTATCTCTTAGGTAATTAGTTCCGAATTTTATTACCGACTTCATCCAATCAAATTAGTAGTGAATTAGTGTAATTAAAATGGTCCGAGAGTACGGAATATTTCCGGAGTTTTTATTTCGAAGTTAACATCTTTTCATGTATTTATATTGTACTCTGGCGGACGTGAAGTTGCAAAGAAAGACGGAAAAGTGAGAAATTTCTCAGCTTAAATAATAAACTATAAACTTGATGTGAACAGGAAAGACGTTGTATGACAACTGTAAAAACTATGGGGAAGATGCCTTGATCTTTCAAGATAAGTTATTTAGTTACTTATCAAAGCAAAACTTATTTTGAATCAAAACTAAACTTTGTAATTAGTCAGAGGTTATTTAAATTAAATAAAGTTTTTTTTACAAGTTTGGTTATCTGCCTTGTAGCTTTACTTTTAATTAATTATTTACTCTCCGAAATAATGTTCGTTTTAGATACATCCTAGTACAAAGAAAACTTCGTATCTCATTTAAAATGTGTACATTATCTTAATTTCTCTTCGTTTGTATAAACAAACATATGCGTATGCACACGTAAAATTGATAGAACCACGCTTATTGAATAAACAGTAAATATTGTTATTTGTTGTTTCTTGAACAATGATGTAAAACTCCATAGTAAATAATTAATACGAATGGAAACGTCAGTTTTCTGGAAGTTTTATTATATTTTATGGGAATGACATGTTTCGCCCTTCAAATGTGACAAAACTTCAACTCGTTGGAGTTTATATACACTAGTAAATGGAGCAGAATATGGTAATTAACGAAAATTGACTTGACTTTATACATTTTAACAAATAATTATTGGGTTAGGTCCAGAAATATTCGAAAGTGTTACTTGGAACTCGTTAAAATTTTTTATGACAATGATTACGTAGTTAGGATACTGAATGATATATAAATCCCAAAAAAGTTATGAAAAAAGGTGAAAAGAGAAGGATGGAGTGCCACATCGGTTATAGTGTGACAGTCCATTCTTTCTGCCTACCCTTTCGGGGAGACGGCGTAATGGTTAGTTAGTTCAAAAAAAGTTATTTGAAGTAGTACGAAAAAAAGTGTTTCTAAGAAACACATCGTCTTACAAATTGTTCACAAATGATTTTACAAATTTCAGGGCGACTAATGATTCTTAGTATTATATATAAAATAAAATCTCCATCCTGCTTGCGTAGACTCAATATATTGTTTTATAAAGACTTTGTTTTCAATATACCATACATTAAGCTTCATTAAACTTGTTCTTGTTCCGATCGATTTTGAAGCTGCTGCTATCTTCTGGTTTCTACATCTTAATTATTCTTAAAGTGCCCTGTCAGGTCCCCCCGACGTTGGCGAACACTCTGGTAAACTCTTCCCAATCCTGCGCTGTCCGGAATAGGTCCTCCACAGTTCCGATTCCCGTCCATTTCCCCACATTGCGCAGCCAAGAGATCTGCCTTCTCCCTGCCCCCCTGCAGCCCTCTATTGTTCCTTTCAAAATTAGATGCAGCAGGCGATACTTCTCTCCTCGCAGAACGTGATCCAGATATGAAATCTTGCGGACTTAAATTAATGTCAGCAGCTCTCTATTTACTCTTGCACGATTCAGGACTTCTGTGTTCGTCACTCTGCTTGTCCATGGGATCCTGAACATTCTTCGTTGAAGCCACATTTCAAATGCCTCTAGCCGGTTCATTGTATTTACTTTTAGTGTCCATATCTCACACCCATATAACAGAACAGACCACACATAACGCTTTAACAACCTCTGTCTTAGTCTTTTTTTTGACAATGTCATTGTGACATGTACAAATGTACATTTGATAATGCTTTAGATGGGCGAAACAAGTATTTCCCATAAACTATCATTTAATAGATCTTCTAGAAAACATCAGTTTTTATATGTATTAATTAAAAAAAAAAATGTTATTAGGTTTTTGAAAAATCACAGTTTAATGATAAACCACAAACTAAATTGTTTGAAATAAATAAAAAGATCAGGTTACATTTAAATGATTGAATACAACGACATATTAATCAGTTTTGTAATTCTATATTTCTGTGAGTTTTGATTCCCCGCATTGCAGAGATGCGTTTTACGTTGAATTTAAAAATTCAGAGCTGAATATTTGCTGACTGTGGCCAGTGAGCTGGCAGACCGCGAACGATAGAACGTAAAAAAAGACCAAAACGTTGGCGAAAAGCGCTCGGAAATATAGCATTTGTTCCACGCAATATCTGTTTACAATCGCAATACAACATGAAAAAATATTATTTCTAACTTCAAGAAATATAGCTTTAATGTATTGATATCTATTTTTATCTAGTAACTTACTAACTAACTAACTAAGCATCATGCCGTCCCCCCGAAGGGGTTGTCACAAAGAATAGACTTTAAATAATAAAAATAAAAATAAAATCTGAGATTTTCACAGTGCATTAATAAAGGTTTTCTGCTTAATGCTTCCCAATCTTAATAGATGACGCTTGTGTAGAGTGAACTTAAATATGTAAAGATAAAGCGGGATTCTAGCATATATACAAGTTCCAAAAAAATGTCAGATGTGGTGGTCATAAGAAGGGCGGAATGGGGAATGTTGTTGAACAGAAAGCGATCGCTCAACCCAGCTAATACCAGGTCATAAGTCCTGTAAGCGCCTCGGCCACCACATTCTGTTCCCAGAAAAACAATTTACATCTTCGTCTCTATTGAGATACAATCCTTATTAAAAAAATCTCTTTAAAATCTATTAAATTGTGTCTTTGACCGGTTTCGGCAGCTCGCTGCCATTTTTCTCCACTCTCGCGAAAAGATGGCAGCGAGCTGCCGAAACCAGTCGAAGACACACACATTAGTGGATTTATAACTAAAAACATTCATCAAAAATTTTATTATTATATTTTTATTTTCATTATTTATTACCTACTATTAACTTCAAGCATGAAATTGAAAAAAACAAAATTATTTTAAACTGTTTAATTAAAACTTTGTTTTATGTATCGCAATTGTATTTTTTATTTTACGCGACAGCTGTTTCGTCTACCTATGTTGACATTATCAGGTGTTACAATAATATATCAAATGTCAAATTTTCGTGATTTTTCGAACCCTTATGGGTATTTGTCAATATATTATATCTAAGTTTTTTTAATACCTTTGACTGCCCCTAGGTCACTCTTTGTGCATATCACTAGGTCACTCTTTGTGCATGCCTCATATATCCTTGACACTAAGACTTGCAAATTTGTACACAAGCAGCGTGAGTGAAAAAAGAAGGCGAGGACGACCAAGGCGAAAAACATGGCATGACCAAATTAATCAATTACTAAAAGGCGGCCACATTCGAAGTCGGAATAATCGACGTGCGTGCATGGTACGATGTATGAATGTAGAGGGAGCCCGAGAGGTATGCCAGGACAGAACATTGTGGCGATCCATTCTCTCTGCCTACCCCACCGCGGAAATGGCGTGATGGTTAGTTACTTAGTTCAGAAAGAATATTCATCTTGTATCTTTGAGTAAGGCGAACTCCTCAGCAATAGGAAGATTAGTTGAGCCGAAGCGTTGCCCCAGTACAAATTTCGGGGATCGAGCGTTCGCGATAGCCGGTCCATCAGCTTGGAACAATCTCCCTTCACACCTTAGATGCATAAATGATCCGACAGATTTCAGATCTAAATTGAAAACCCATCTTTTTCATATTTCATACCCCAATTTAAACATTTATACTTTGTTCTACTATACTTTTAAACCGATCGCTTTTTAAGCGGTCACATTTAAATTTTTAGATTTAAAACACGTCTTAATGCGCCCTTGAGGTGATTACATCACAAAAACGGCGCTTTGAAAGTTAGCATATTATTATTATTCTTATTATTATTATTATTAAGGAGCAATAAGTACAATAACATCATTTGTAATTATTTTTCTTCATAAAATCACCACATCAGAAAAAATCTTTAGAAATACATTTCGAGAATGTACACTTACATATATACACATTCGAGTACATACACACGAGTAGTATAAATAAAATTCAATCTCACACGAAATACTTTGACGAATTGGAATCAACGAAAACGTTCTGACGTATCCGCTTACCCAAATCTTTCGTGCATTTCCCGCCCGCCTGGGCCCGCCATCCCCGAATCACGTGTTCAAATGATCGATTTATTTGAAACGTTATTCCAAAGTCGTGTTCTTTCCCGCGCGAATGCAAATACTTCACCTACCGCCAATACACTAACCGATACCGGAAACTTCCGAAGAAATCTACGAAATACTCGACGTCTCGCGATACGCTCGCTGTTATGGTATATAACTCAAGATTTAATATGTTTTTCAAGCAAAAAATCGGTAAATATAATATCGAGATTGTATGTTAACTATGACCTATTTACGAAATAACCATTTCGATTTATTTTAAGATTCAAGTTTAAATTTGGTTTAAAGTCAGTAAAATGTCATTAATTATATTGTAAAATAATAATTAAATAAAACTGTTTTCTGGGAACAGAATATGGTGGCCGAGGCGCTTAGAGGACTTATGACCTGTCATTGGTCACATTCCGCCCTTCTTACGACCACCACGTCTGACAAATTTTTGGAAGATGTATATATGCTGGAATTCTGCACTTATCTTCACATTATTTTTTAGTTCACTCTTCACTAGCGTCATTTATTAAGATTGGGAAGCATTAAGCAGAAAATCTTTATTAATGCACTGTGAAAAGCTTCTTGTCTTATTGTCTTCGTCTCTATTGAGATACAATTAATCCTTATAAAAAAAAGTATCCGCAATGGCTCAAATTCAGTATTTGTCTACAAGAATTTGTATACATTTAAAATGTTGATTAAATAAAACGTTTTTTTTAACTACTCCCCTTTTTCTGTTTATTTCCACAGCAACCGATTTCGCCAGGCTCGCTGGCATCGACAGATTGGTGACACTATTGCAAACTGAGTCCTTTATATACATACAGATCAGGGGTGGTAAACATGTTTCCATACAAAAATTATCATAAAAATAATTATGTAAAATTTACTGAATTTAAATATTGGTATTAAAGTTATTTAAGAGGATTCGTATTCAATGTAATGGAATTTAAATTTTATTATAGCTGACATATTTATATAAAACGCTTGAATAATTGTTACATATGTTTTTATTATTACTGAATTTAAATATAATATGTTATATATCTTGGTCTATTGGGTTGGCGTCGCCTTATTTTGTTTTTCCATCCATTAGTTCTTAGAAAAAACCACTAAGGAAAAACAAAATTGAAAATGAACTGAATTTTTTTTCAAATAAACTTTTGTCGGATGAATAATTTTTAAAACTGTTCAATTTATTAAAAAAAATCGTTTATATTACAAACATCACATTTTCCAATGCGTTTATGATTACAATATATATTTAAAAAGAAGTAAAAAGAAGCGATGTAGTACAATTAGAAAAACTTTATAAATATATTTTAATTTATAAGAGAAAGATACTTTCCGAGGGTAGCCTTACTATCGCGAAAAATGTCCACATACGAAGAGATGTTCACATGTCAATTTTGATGATCATTGAATGATCCTTTCATTATTTTGTTCATAGCACCGCATTCACTTCTTATATTTTCATTCCACACATTCGTCTAAGAGATTTTATTTCTACTGCATTTATTCTACTTTCATCCTTTGACCAGTTAGACCTACGATGTTAGCCATAATGAGTGGGTTAAAATGTTTTATTTCTTTTTTTCTTTTTTATATACCTACTTTGTGTATACAACACTTACATTAAAAAATAAAACAACATAGACATGTTTCGGACAAACAGTCCTTCTTCAGTAAAGATACATTTTTAAAATTATTATAAAATTGTTTACATGATCTGACAGATGTTATAAAGAATTATTTTGGAACGTTTATGCTTTTGTTATGACAAATATTATGATTCAATTTAAAAAAAGCTTAAAATTAAAAAATAAAATTGAAACATCATAACAATACAATGTATGGTGTATATAGAAGAAATAAAATGTTTTAGTTCATTTTAAGTTACTTATTTTACTTTGCACAATACCAATAAAATTTCCACGGTAATCAAATTTAAGGAGAAAATCGTTGCAAAAATATTTCCGTTTTAAATATTTGTAGTATTCGTATATAACAATTCCCACCATATAACGCGTAGTGTTTCACACTGCGTTATTTAACATGCAAGTATCACGAAGTACTAACTGGTGAAGAACGATTTTGGCTTGCCGGGCTTAAAAATTAATGGATACACATTAAGTCTGACGCGTACGTTTGTCGAAAGCTGTGGACTGTGACGATTTCCAATTTACCTTAATCACCTCCAGCCGCCTTCCGCCATCCACCATCTTGTGGGGTTCTTGCGGGGTGAAGTTCCCGAGTGTTTCTTTGTTTATGCGGCAAGCCGAAAGCCAGTACTAATCTGGCAATGGAAATCTACGACCCTTGAATATCGTTTTATTTTCCGATTTATGGGCTGACGTTCGAATGATAATAGCCATTTGAATTAAAAACGCTTCGCTTTGAGACATTAAGTCGAATTATTTTTGGATGTATTACGTTCCGTAGACTAGAAACGTCAAAAGTTTTTATGACTGACATATCGTGCTAGATGATGTTTTAAAAGTTCTTTTTCTGTTTACAAATATACTGGTAATTAAATTAGACGAAATCTAAGGGAGAGTCAACGATTCGAATTAAACAAAAAAAGACTTTCTCTACTGTATTAATTTCAAACAGTTTTATACTAGGGCAGATATATACGAAATATATTTTTATATAAACTTTAGGGGTTAACACTGTCTTCTTCTTCTTGTAATTGCAAGATCTTGCGATCTATTTATGCAGGATATCAACATTCTTCCTGTGATGAAGTCGACCAGCATTCTCTCCATCTATTTGGTGGTCGTCCTGGTGGCCGATGGCCCTCTAGAGTCTCGTGCATCACGATCTTAGGAATTTTTGCTGGATCCATTCTCTTGATGTAGTCCCTCCAGAATCGCCTTCTCTGCCTACTCTTAAATTTTGCGGGATTTGCGATTTTCTTTATTGGGTATCTTATCTCTAAGGGTTCTTCCCACCAAATGTAGTAATGTTCTCATTTCTTCTACTCTTAAGAGATGTTTGGTTCTGACAGTTTCTGCTCTTTCTTCGATTCAGCAAGTCATAAAACGTTCCGTTAACACTGTGTATGTAAATAATTTATCTTTAATATTTTTGACTAGCAAATTTTAAAAACTTTTTCTGGGATACGATGGAGAAACTATTGGAGCCATTTGCAATAAAATGTTTTGACGAACTATTGTTTTCAAATATTCATTTTTGTTAAGTCAGAATATTTTTATATTTAATATCTTTGTTATTGAATAAAATGTAAACTGTAGGTATAATAAGAATTATCAAAAAGTACTTACCTATATAATTTTACAATAAAAATATCTGCCTGGAATAAAAAACCGATCATATATACGAAAAATATATCTACAATAAAGGCAAATATACACTTTTCATTTTTACAGTTTAACTATTTCAAATAAACCATTTACAACAATAAAGTAAGAATTTAAAAAGTTCCCTGATTTTTTATAAATGTTCACTTAAATAGTAATTTTTATATTTTTGTTGTTGAAATTGTCTAAATACGTATCGTGCTTTAAAATGAGACAATTAATTTCTTCTATATTCGCCGTCACTTTGTGTTGTGGATTCATTTTTGAAAAAATATGATTACACTTGATATTACAACACTTTATTTCACTAAACACAGACATGTTTCGGTTATAACATAACCTTTATCAATACACACAATTTTAAAATTGTGTATATTATTAAAGGTTATGTTATAACCGAAACATGTCTGTGTTAAGTGAAATAAAGTGTTGTAATGCCAAGTGTACTTATATTTTTTAATGTTTCTTTTTTTAATATACTTTGTATACCTACAACACTCACTTAAATTTTTTTTAAATATCAGACACGTTTCGGACTAACCAGCCCTTCATCAGTGATATTATATAAATATTTAAAAATATTATAAAATTGTTAACAAATATGGTCAGTTTTGGCAGATGTTATTTTTAACTTCTGACAAAACTGACCATATTTGTAAATACTATTATAATATTTAAAATATTTATATATTATCAATGATGAAGGGCTGGTTAGTTCGAAACATGTTTGATATTTAATTTTAATTTTTTTGATAAATGTGAGTGTTGCATACAAAGTATATAAAAAGAGACATTAAACATCTAAACATTTATGGCGAACATAGAAGAAAAGTAATTATATTTATTCAAATGTGATAATTAACATAGACATCTATTTTTATTTAATATTTCTATCGTAAAACATATTACCCATAAAACAACAGAACTAAACAAAAGTCCAAGTGACCTCAACTTGATTTCTTGTTTTGAAGATTAAACAATTACCTCTATCAATATACGAGTACAACCACAAGCGCGTGATCTCCTCCCCAGAGAATCCTACCCCCCAAGTGATTTATCCCTGTTCCTGGTAACTATTGTCTGACCATCGTTAACATCCCTAAGGAGGGAACTTCTACTGGCGTGACATCCTTATATTAGTAACCGTTAGCAGTATAAAGTGATATAAAATAGAATGATTTTAATATAATTTGACTAAGGAAAGAGATGAGTATACAAAAATCGCATATGTGTTTGATAATGTTAAAATATTTATTGTTTCTTGAACATTGACGTTGAACTCTAGAGTAAATAATTAATACGAATCAAATCGTCTGTTTTCTAGAAGTTTAATTACAATTTATGGGATTGACATGTTTTGCATTTCTAAGACATTATCAAGTATTTTATTTTTCAAAAGTTCTAGAAAACAGACTCATACTTTAATATGAACATCCACTTGTTCTAAGCTTCTAAAAATATTAAACCATTTTCGGTATCCTATAATTAAACTTATAAATACAATACTCATATTTATTTCAGTAAACTCAATATTAAACACTTACGTACTTTGGGACGACCTTCATGGCAGAGAGATGGTCCTGGGTTCGATTCCCAGGGATGGCAGTGTGATTGTCACACTGTCTTTGGTCTGGTGTAGAGATTCTTGTGACAATAAAATGACAATAGATTGGCTACCTATCACTCGTTATGGGAATTTATATAAAAGCTAAAAACAAAATTGGGTTCATGCTACTTTTTGTATAAAAAAAACTTTGATTTTTGCATGTATTTTTGTATCCACTTTGACAGATGGTTTTGTATCTTAAAGGGTTGTATGTGAATATACGAAATTTATGGAGTTTACAATCATTGTCAAAGAAATAATATAAAATATCAATTTAAAAGTACTCGAATATTCAACAAGTCAAACATTATATGATGATGTATAAAAAAAACATCTTCTAAGCTTCTTTTATAAAGAAAACTTAATCAGAAAAAATATTTTTTTCAAGTAAGCAAACGAAAATGCTCCATAGCAAATTTAAAGTATTTATTTTCATTATTTAATTGTTAAGTATTTCAACATTAACTAACTAACTAACTAACTAACCATCACGCCGTCTCCCCGAAGGGGTAGGCAGAAATAATGGACTGCCACACTTTTCTTTCCTGACATATTTCTCTCGCTTCCTCAAATTCATACATCGTGTCATGCACGCGCGTCGATTTCTCTGACTACTCACATGGCCGACATTCAATATTTGATTTATTTGATCGTGCCACATTTTCCTCGGTCTTTCTCTATTTCTGGTTCCATTTACATCATTAACATACAATTTTTTTACCATTCTTTATTCATTCATTCTTTCCATATGTCCAAACCATATTAATGATCCTTTCATTATTTTGTTCATGACACCATCATTCGCACCGCATTCACTTCTTATATTTTCATTCGATTTTTCACTCTATCATACACAGAGCATCCACACATTCGTCTAAGAGATCTCATTTCTACTGTATTTATTCTACTTTCATCCTTCTTTTGCCAGTTCCATGCTTCGCTTCCATACATAAGGGTCGGTAGAAGAACACCATTGTGCACTGCCATTCTAGCTTTTTTGGATAGGTTTTTGTTTGCGATGACAACTTTAAGTGCACCATTCACTTTGTTGCCTGCCCCAACCCTTCTTTCAATATCCCTCTCCACTCTCCCATCTCTTGTAAACATACTACCTAAATACACGAACTCAACTACTTGCTCCAAATTTTCACCATTCACGCTAATGTTGCAGACTGTCATGGTTTCTTCCTTTTCAAAAATCATTACCTTGGATTTATCAACATTATAATTAGGAATTTTCTGTTATCAGACAACAAAGATACTATATATTCTTTCGAATCTTTTATTTTCAAGTTTTTCATGTTTATATAATTACTATCAACTGTAAAACTCACCCAGTAACAGTGATGTAACTAATAAATGTAGCAGAGTTTTCGTTTTGCGTTATTACCGTGCTATTCTTTTTAATTACTGAAACATTTTCTCGAGCGTTCTGGAAATTTTAATAACACAATTAAGAAAGCTTTAACAAATGTTGTTTTAAGATAAAAAAAAATCACCTTTTTCTCACCTCGATATCTTTTTGATCGAATTTCAAGTACCCAAGTTACCTCTACAATGAAAATTGCTTTAATTGATTTAATAACAACTTATTGATTACAAAATTCGTATAATTGGAGTTTGCTGATTTATCTCAAATACCAGACAGTTTAATTATGGATACAAGTTTTCGTGGAATAATTATTATATCTCGAAGTCGATTTTTAAAGGACATAATATGTTGAAAGATAGTAGAAGCTTTTTTTATTTAAATTAATCTTCATTTTATATTGTTGTACTAATAAAAACAATAGAAAGATTATAAATATTTATTAATTATACTCGGACATGTAATAAAATAGTATAATACAGTAAAACAGATAAATTGTTTGTCAGTCAGCTCTTTGTTATATGCAGACAGTAGAGAATGCTGTGTTAATCGCTGACAGTAGAGCAAAATTGCAAGTCTTAGTGTCAAGGATGTATGAGGCATGCAAAAAGAGTGACTTGGTGATGAATGTGTCTAAATCTAAAGTGATGGTTTTCGAGAAAGAAGAATGTATGACGATTTGTGATATAAGTGCGATGAGCGAGAAATTGGAGCAAGTTACCGAATTAACGTATCTGGGAAGCATGTTTACAAGAGACGGATGTTTTAAATATCTATATAATATCACTGACGAAGGACCGGGTAGTCCGAAACTTGATTGATATTTAATTTTAATTTGTTTAAAAAGTTGGTGTTGTATACAAAGTATGTAAAAACGAAAAAAAAAAAATATATATCTACAACACAAAGTATGGCGAACATAGAAGAAATATCATTTGAATTTATAAATTAAAATGGAGTTTTAAATCATTGTTCAAGTAACAATATATATCAAGTTGTGGTTATTATATCGGCGTTAAGGGGTGCAAGTCCCTCGCTACAGCAGTGTTCTCGGCATTAAAACGGAACCGTTACACTGTATTTACGAGGACCCATCTCCCGGCCATTATTATTGTTTTTATAACCTCAAATTCATAAGGTGAAATAAGCTATCGCGGGCTCAATTAAATTGTTAATGCTCATCGCGGCGGTACTCGGGGCTTATGGTGCCATCATTGCCGTTCAACTACACTAACGACAAAATAAAATAAGGGTAGCTGCCTTGTATGTAGAGAAAATTGGATTATACTCGTATAGCATCCTCATCATCATCAGCCGTCTGTCATCCACCGCTGAATGTAGGCCTCTCCCAAAGCACGCCACCGCCCCCTATCCATTGCCGCTCCCATCCATCCATGACCAGAATTCTTCTTCAGATCGTCGGTCCAGCGGGCATGGGCAGGGGGACGTCCAACTCTGCGGAATTCTGTACGCGCTCTCCACCCCAGAACCCGTCTCCCCCATCGGTCGTCGGTTCTCCGACAGATATGGCCAGCTCATTACCACTTAAGCCCGCCCATCCTCAGAGCCACCTCAGTCACCTTGGTTTGTTGACGAATGAATTCATTTCTAAATCTGTCCCTCAAGGTTATTCCAAGCATGGCTCTTTCCATGGTGCGCTGGGCGACCTTGAATCTGTAGACTAGACCTTTTGTCAGTGTCCACGTCTCGGCTCCGTACGTCATGACTGGCAAAACGCACTGGTTGAAGACTTTAGTCTTGAGGCATTTTGGTATTTTAGAGGTGAGAACATGACGTAATTTTCCAAAGGCCACCAAACTGAACTCTTCGGTCGGCTTCTTTCTTGTCTACCTTATTGAACGATTTGGCCAAGATATGTGTATTCTTGTACTACTTCGAGAGTCGACCCATCGACGGTTACTGTTTTCTGGATAATATGTTCATTATACATGACTTTCGTCTTGTCCAAATCATCCCGATACCCACTGGTCTGAATGCAGTGTTCATTTCATTAAGCATGCCTTCGAGTTCCCCCATAGATTCTGCCAGAATGACAATGTCGTCTGCAAAGCGAAGGTGGGGAATGCACTCGCCATTTGGCCACGTTTAAACCAGTCCAGAGTTTTAAATATATCTTCCAAAGCACCGGTGAACAGCTTCGGAGATATCACGTCCCCTTGTCTGACTCCCCGTTGCGGTTCAATCGGTTTGGTCTTCTGGTTTTGGATTTATTCTTAAATTTGTCGATCCAAAACTGATCAAAATATAATAAATTGAGCTTGCTGAAAGCTGCATTAGTCTTTTAAATATACAGAATTAATTTTTTTATTTAACACACTAATTTTGATAGTGACACAACCTTTTTCAATGCATAAATATAGTTTGCCTCCATCTCCTTAATCTGGTCACATCACCGCGAAGGAGAACAGTATATTATTTGATTATAAAAATATTCACATATTAATTGTAACACTTGTGATAGCGGTCGTCTTCGAAGTAATAAGTGTTAACACAATTACAATACTTCTTCTACTTCTGATTGTAGATCTTGCGATCTATTTATACAGGATATCAAATTTCTTCCTGTGATGAATACGACCAGCCTTCCATCCATCTCTTTGGTGGTCTTCCTGGTGATCGACGGCCCTCTGGAGTCTCGTGCATCACGATATTAAGAATTCTTGCTGGATCCATTCTCTTGATGTGGTCCCTCCTGAATCGTCTTCTCTACCTACTCCATCTCACTTTATTATCAATTTTGCAGGATTTGCGAATTTCTTTATTGGGTATCCTATCTCTAAGCGTTCTCCCCACAATAGGTCGCAATGTTCTCATTTCTGCTACACTTAAGAGATGTTTGGTTCTGACAGTGTCTGCTCTTGCTTCGATTACGTATGTCATTGTGGGCCTTATGCATGTTTTATAAATTCTAACTTTGCTTCTCACTAGCAATGTTTATTGTCCCAGACAGTGTCCCTTAGACATCTGGAGATAACTCAGCTTTATCAGTCTGTTTTTTAACTTTATTATATGGATCGCTGCAACTAGATATCTCCACACCCAGATATCTGAACTTCATGACCTGTTCTATGGGTTTTTCGTCTACAACCAATTTGCATCTGAGAGGCTGTCTGGATATTGTTAGAGATTTTGTTTTTGCGACGGATATCATCATATTATACCTCTCAGACTCAAGATGGAACCTATAAAGCATGCTTTGTAGATCGTCTTCACTTTATGGTATTTAACTACTAATTCTAATAATTAAATTAAATTGTTGAGTGCACGTGATATTGTTTTCTTTCGTCATAACTAATATCCATTTAATGATCAGCGGTTCAGATCCGAATGTTTCCGTCATTTAAGCTCATTTTTTATTTATCATCTGTCATACCTCACATGCCAAATATTATCTAATATTGTACCGTAAACGTACACGATAATTTTAAGTAATTCATGATACATGTTTTGGCAAACACATTTTAAATGTAACGAACATTTATCACTGAGCTGCGAAATGTAAAGTAGGCCCCGTAATTCATTCATGTTCAGTTAAGTTTGTAATATAAAAGTAACCTTATTCTATATTAAAAAAAAAAAAACTATAATAGTAAACACGATTGTTTAGTGGTTTAACTTGGATTTAATTTATATAAATTATATAAATAGTGCCAAATTTGTTTCGCCTTGCGAAGGCATTCTCAAACTAGTATGAGAATGCCCTCACAAGGTGAACCAAATTTTCCACTATTTATATAATTCATATAAATTAAATCCAAGTAAAACCACTTAACAATCGTGTTTACTATTATAAATTAATAATAGAGTTTTACAAAACAAATTACTACCACAAACATCAATAAAAAAAACTATTTTCAAATGCACTTTCAAAAACGTTCTTTATTTAAATTTGAGTAAAAATAAAGTGTTTTGCAATGGAGTTCTAATGCCGACCCTTATTTATGGAAGTGAAGCTTGGAGTTGAGTAGAATAAATAAAGTAGAAATGCAACACTTTAATTTCCTGACATATTTCTTCCGATTCCTCAACATTCATATAACGTGTCATGCATGCACGTCGATTTCTCCGACTCCTCACGTGGCCGGCATTTATTATTTGATTTATTTAATCGTGTCACGTTTTCCTCGGTCTAACTCTATTTCTAGTTCCATTTACATCGTTAATGTATATATTTTTTACCATTTTTTCTTCATTCATTCTTTCCATGTACGCATACCACCTTAAATCAAATCAGTTTATTTACTCAAAAGACATTACAAACAGCATTAATGTTTAAGGCATCTATTGAGTACAAGTAAAATATTATACACATACAACATAATACCAGGATCGCATTACTGATGGTTAGACATTAGGAAGACAATATACGAGTACTTTCTAAAGTCGAGAGTATTTGTCCCATGAACGTACCTTCACTAATATGAAAGACGTCGATATCCGAGTAGACCGCGTTCAGTCAATCCTTTCATTATTTTGTTCTTAACACTATTATTCACACCGCATTCACTTCTTAAATTTTCATTCGAATTTCTATCATATACAGTTTTCCACACATTCGTCTAAGTGATCGTGATCACTCGACAATACAATGCAATATCAGATTAATACAGAATACCAACAAACGGATATAATACAATATATTACCATTAATATTTCTAGAAGTGTTGCCATTCACTCGAATTTAATTGTTTTCTCCGATGTCCACCGCTGTTATACATAGTTAAGGGATGATGAATTTTCAATTTGACGGTTTTATTGGACGACCGGGCAGTTGGTTGGAATAGCGTCAGAGTACTTTAGATTGTTATTGGTTGGAAGCGTTCTCTGATGAAAATTCTACGCGCTGTTCACCAGATATGAATAATTTACAGAGTAGTCGAAACTATTTAGTATTGACAAGAATTTCTAATTTATTTAACTTGTGCTGTATTATATTAAGTGTACATATCACATAAAGTTAAAATACTTAAGAAACAGTTGAAAGATACGTTCAATTTATTTGAAAAAAATATGTCCATGTTTTTAAGGCGCTTATATATTATTGATAAATGTTAAGTGTTCTAGATCAGCAGTTCTAGAAGTTTTTTGGCGATGGAACCCTCTTGAATCATTAAATATTTTACGGAGCCGCAAAATAAGCAAAACCTGATTTTATTTTCATTATATAATTATAGTAATTTAATTCTTCCTCTTCTTTTTTTTTTTAATAGATCTGACGATCTGTGACATAGAAATCATATCTCGTCGGATGATGAGATCCAGCTGTCCCTCCACCTCTTAGGCGGTCTTCCAGGTAGGCGGTGTCCGGAGGGGATTTCATAGCGGCTGTATATGCAAGTCTGCCACCATCCATTCGGGCTACATGGTCCCTCTAGTATCTTCTTCTAGATCTACTCCACTGAACGATATCCTCTATTTCGCAAGTTTTTCTTATGACTACGTTGCGTCTATCATTTAATTATTATTATTATTTCGTTGAAAGGATATTTACATCATTACAGCGTGAGTCAAATCGATGTAAAGGGTATAACTGTCATATTGATTCTCGTGACATGTAATGGGTAACGATTTTATTGTCATGTGAATTCTGTACTAGACCAAATGCAGTTTGACAATCACACTGTCATTTGGGTATGGCAGTCAGAGCTCTCATCACTCTGTCACGAAGATCATTAATCGTCAAAATTGTATGGTCGTACCTAATAATTCACTCAAAATACGAGGTACGAGAATTTTCGTCCAAAAAACTCACAAGCTGTCTCGACAATTTCATTAAATTTAAATAAATAAATTATGATATTATAACTAACTAACTTACCATCACACCATTTCCCCGGAGGGGTAGGCAGAGAGGATGAACCGCTACACCGTTCTGTCCTGACAAACTCTCTAGCTTCCTCCGCATTCATACATCGTAACATGCATTCTTCCGACTTCGAATGTGGCTGCCGTTCAGGATTTGATAAATTTGTTCATGCCATGCTTTTCTTGGTCTTCTACGACTTCTCTTCTCACACTGCTTGTATACAACATTTTAACCATTCTTCTTTCGTCTATTCGTTCCATATGTCCAAACCATCTCAGGGATTCTTTTTTAATTTTACATATGATGCAATCATCCGCCTTACATTTCTTCCTTATTTCGTCGTTCGGTATTCTATCATACTCGTATTGCGTTTTCCCGAACATTCTTCTCAGAAATCTCATTTCTACGGCGTATATCCTACTTTCTTCCTTTTTTGCTAGGTCCATACTTCATTTCCATATACGAGTATAAAGGTTGGCACTAGAACTCTATTATGTACTGCCATCTTTGCTTTAGTTGACATATTAATGTTTGCAGTGATGACTATGAGTGCGCCATTAATTTTGTTTCCAGCACCGACTCTTCTTTCTTTATCCTTCTCCATTTTTCCATCTCTTGTAAACATGCTTCCTAGATAGATAAATTCAGTAACTTGCTCCAGTTTCTCACATACAATCTTCATGATATTATAACGGCGTTCCAAATTAGACAGTTAATAGTTAAGTTCTTAGTTTGAAATTTGCGATCACATATTTATTACAACGACAACATTTTGAACACATAAACTGTAATATGCTGACATATACATGAAGATGATGTACCTTCAATGACAGCGAAACTACAGAGGGCCTCTGGGTTAAACTGAATTTGACAAGCGAGAATGATATATTATTTTATTCCATACGTACGTAACGTACGAATTATATATTATTCAAATATCTAACGTTTCTGACGCACACACGTACTTCAAAGAATAACTTGAATTGTGTAATTTTATAAATGCCTACTTATTCAAAAATGATAATGTAAGTTAGAGCTTATTTTACGGGATAATTTTCATTAAAAATATCACAAGCAATCTGGCGTTCCGTTTAAGTAAAAACATTTTAAATTTCTTATTGTACCAAATCATTTTTCAAAAAAGAAAACCTTTTCAAAAAAATAATAGTTAATTTACGTGAAATCATGATTCTAAAAAAGCATTTTCTATTCTCCGAATTCCCAATCATGCACATACAAATAAAAAGGGATAAGTCCAAACTGGTGGTACTAGGACATTTTTCAAATACATTTTAAATTACAGTAAAACTTTGAACTTTGTAATTAAAAAATTGAACGCGAATGAAAACGTCTGTTTTCTAGATATTTTATTTTATTTTAAATGCAAATCAAATGTGTTTAAGAAGTAAAGAATTTAAGTAAACATTAATAAGAAAACCACAATACATAATATATCAAGTAGAAACGAGATCTCTTAGACTCTTCTTCTTCTTCTACTTTATTTAGGACTGTGTCCTGTTATTTCTCGGAGCCTGTTCCTGGGATGTCCAACTGTCTCGCCATCTTTTAGGTGGTCTTCCTGCAGGTCGATTTCCTGTTGGTACTCTCTTAGATGAATGTGTGAAAGTCTGTGTATTATAGAATGTCGAATGAAAATATAAGAAGTGAATGCAGTGCGAATTAAAGTGTTATGAACAAAATAATGAAAGTACAATTAAGATGGTTTGGACACATGGAATGAAGGAAAAATGATATAGAGAGTATGGTATATGTTAATGATGTAAATGGAACCAGAAAAAGAGGAAGACTGAGGAAAACGTGGCACGATCAAATAAATCAAATATTGAATGTTGGCCACATGAGGTGGCGTGGAATCGATGTACATGGATGAGACGATGTATGAATGTTGAGGAAGCGAGAGAAGTATGTCAGGAAAGAAAAGTGTGGAAGTCCATTGTATCTGTTTACCCCAACGTGATGGTTAGTAAGTTAGTTTAAAAAGGAAACAATGTTTATTTATTGTTTCTTGAACAGTGCTGTAAAGCTAACTAAATAATTAATACGGATGAAAACACCTGCTTTCTTGAATTATTATTTTATTTTGTGTTACGTTTTACTTCTTCTTCTTCTGCTTTATTTAGGACTGTGTCCTGTTATTTCTCGGAGCCTGTTCCTGGGATGCAGATGTCCAACTGTCTCACCATCTTTTAGGTGGTCTTTCTGCAGGTTGATTTCCTGTTGGTACTTTATTTGCGGCTATATTTATCACTCTTTCAGAACATGCTCTTTCCACATGATCTCTCCAGTAGCGTCTTCTCAGTCTTCCCCATCGCACGACATCTTCCACATTGCAGATCTTTCTTATTTTAGAATTTCTTATTCTGTCTCAGAGTGTCGTTCCCGCAACGGATCGGAGAGTCTTCATTTCTGTGGTTCTTAGGAGATTTTTTGTTCTGATATTGTCAGCTCTCGTTTCTATTCCATATGTCATTATAGGACGCGCGCATGTCTTGTAGATTCAAATTTTGCTCTCCTTTAGCATATTTTTATTTTTCCAAACAGCATTCGTCAAGCAACCAGCCACAACGGCGGCCCTGTTTGGAAGTTCACTTACTTCTCCGTAGAGGTCACTGCTGTTTGATACATCAACACCTAAGACTTGAAATGCATTACTTGTTCTATTGTTTTATTATCTAATGCAAGCTTGCATCGTATCGTACTGGTTGCCTTGATGTAACCATGCTCTTTGTCATGTCTATGGAGATTTTCATGTTGAATCTTTGAGATGATATGTGGAATTTATACAGTAGCCTTTGTAGATCATCTTCAGAGTTTGCTATTAGCACCGCATCATCTGCATAGCATATTATATCTATTTTTTTTGCTTCCCATTGGGTAACACAGGTCCATTGATTTGACTTATTCAATAATCTTCTTCTTCTTCTTCAAGTGCCCTGTCGGGTCCCCCCAACATTGGCGATCACCGCGGCGAACCTGTTCCTGTCCTGCGCCGCTTGGAACAGCTCCTCCACACTTTGGATGCTGGTCCAATCCCTCACGTTTCGCAGCCAGGACATTTGTCCTCTTCCGGGCCCTCGGCGCCCCTCAATATCTCTATCTCTATTCTCCAATATCGGTTGGAGAAGGTGGTACTTTTCTCCACGCAGTATATGACCCAGATGTAAGATCTTTCGAACCTTGATAGTTGATAACCCCTGTCAACTCTAGCTCGCCTCAGGACTTCGGTATTGGTAACCATGTCTGTCCAGGGAACTCTGAGCATTCGTTCTGGCGATGAAGCCACATTTCAAATGCTTCCAGTCTGTTTAGGGTTTCAATTATCTTGTTCTTCTTCGTCAGCCTTTGTCGGTCCACTGCTGGACATAGGCCTCTTCTCTTCCCCTCTTCTCTATCTCCTGCCAGTCGTAGCCACATTTCCCCCCCTACGACAGCAATGTCGTCGGCCCATCTTTTTTGCGGCCTGCCGACGTTTCTCCTATTCTCCCATGGTCTCCACCTTATTATTTTCTGGGTCCATCTATCCTCACTCTGTCTCGCCACATGTTCCGCCCATTGCCACTTCAGTCTCACTAGTCGTTCCATGATGTCCGTTATTTTTGTTCGGCGTCTAATCTCCTCATTTCTGATTTTATCTCGGAGACTGACGCCGAGCATATGTCTTTCCATGGGTTTCAATAATCTTATCCATAATTAATAGTTACATTTTACATGTTTATTTATTATTCGTTCTCGATCCGCCACTGATCCACAATAATAATATATTTTTGATACATTCACAAATGTACACATATTATTTACCCACTAGGGTATCTAAACATGGCCGATTTTCGCAAATAAATAAAACCAATAAATGTATTTGAAAGTCAATTCCAACCGGCCTTGTACAGAATATTGAGCAATCAATAGTTTTTTAACGACTTTTTGACGAAACAAAGCGGGTCGTTAATAAAAAACAAACAACCGAACTGTACAATTCTAGCGATCGCTTATTTACTGTGTGACTACGTATTTACAAAGCTTACGTATTTATAATGTTGTAAAGAAGAGAGTTTTAATATTAGTATAAAAAATATAAACATTTCAACTCAATATTTACTTTTCAATATCAATAGATGAATTAATATTATTCGTCATATTTTTTTTATCGTAATTTTGCGAATACTCACATAATATCTCATTCTTCTTCTTCTTTCTGTGTCTTGTTAGGTCTCCCTAACGTTGACTATCACCCTTGTTTCATCGTGATGACCTGGGGAAAAATATCCAGAGTCGTATCCCCCTGCCTTCTCTGGAGGATTTTCTGTCGGGGTTACCTTCCCTTAGCTGGGTGTATCCAGTTTTATGGCGCTGGAAGCTCGCCATTCGTCCTCTCTCTATCTGCTATGGCACTAAGTAATATGTGCCACATTGATCGGGGTTCGCGGGGTCTTTAAAAAGACCTCTCGTGGACGCTAGAGAGTTGGACTTGATAGTAGTGTTGCTGTTGTAAATGCAACATGGCGCCTTACGACATTTTTTAGAGGCATATTTTCCAACAAAACATACCCCATCGTAGCCCTACTACCCTTTTGAACCCCAACATATCCCATTAATAATAATCATTTTATTTACATACAATTTTGTCTTTATATATATCTCATTAATAATAATCATTTTATTTACTTCCAATTTTGTCTTTATTTCCACAGCCACTGATTTCGTCAGGTTTCCACATTGTTTGATTAGTCAACGACATACAAATATGGAAGTTTTTACAAAATGAAAATATTAACCACGACATATTTCGAAGGTCGGAGAGGACTTCCATCCTCAGGTGTAAATATATAACTAAACTTTAAACAAAGAAAGCATCATTGTTAAGAGTTTTGTTATGTAAATACACCTGAAAACGGAGGTTACCTCCGACCTCCGAATCATGTCGTGGTTGATATTATTGTTTTAAATATTAAATAAATTAAAGTGGAACATAAAAAACAAAAGTGGAAGATTTTATTAAAAAAAACATCGTCCACTGTTATGGCCAAAATACTTAATAATTCAACATTATTAACTATTAAAATTTATTACACTGTTATAATATTATATCACAATTTATATTATATTATTCACTTTTTGAAAATTACGCGACAGCTGTTTCGTTAACCGATTTTGGAATCATCAGGTGTTATAAATAAGTTGTTTGTAATACCTGATGATGCGTTGGTTGACAACACCAACATCAGTTGGCGAAACAACAATTTATTGCAGTTCAAAAACATCGTTCTAAATAATCATTAAATAAAACGATGCTTTTTATTACAACTTCCACATTTGTCTTTATTTCAACAGCGACCGGTTTCGCCAGGCTCGTTGACATCGACAGACTGGTGTGTAGCCAGCAGCCTGGCGAAACCGGTCGCTGTCGAAATAAAGACAAATGTGAAGTTGTTTTCGGGTGGTGGTCTAGCGGACAGAACGCTTGGCTCATGATCCAGTGGACATGGGTTCGAACCTGGACACGACAAGATTCCTTTTTCATGATAATGAGCTATTTTCTGCTCATATTGAAGATTGTTAAATAAATTCCAATACCATTGATTTAAATTCTTGAGGTTAGTCTTTAAAAAAAAAGTTATGAAAAACATTGTTTTATTTAATTATTAAATAAAAGAACTTCCATCGAGATATTTCAGTTAAATCATTTGATTATCTTGAAACATCGTTCTAGTTTATTATTATTGAAATTGAACTTCTCTTAAGAAATTTCAATGAAAACATAAGATTACAGTATATAAAATAATTGTTAGGTTCATTTTGCAATACGAAAATTAACTTATGTTTATCTCCATATACGATATGTTTATCTCGTACTTGTAGATTTTAGTGCAGTAACGCAATCGATTTCTTTATGAACTACTTTTATTCAACTGATTCCTCTACTGGTTTCGACTAGTTTCGGTAACTCATTATCATAGTCATACTCATTATCATAGCGATGGATGGACAGTGTCAACACGGATGCATCGGTGTAAGTGAGAAATTGGAGAATAAGGGCATCAAGCAGACAAGAATGGAGGAAGCTCCTGGATTCAGCCAAGGCCCACCCAGGGCTGTCGAGCTTAGGATGATGATGATGATTATCATAGTCCTGTTAAGCTGTCAAAACCGATTGGATAAAGTAGAAGAATAAAACTGTTTTTCTAAACGTGACGTGACTTTGTTTAATTAACACATTTTCATATTAAGAGACTGCTATACTATTTACATAAGTTTTATAACATAAACCATAGAATGAAACTAAATGAGCATGAGTTATGATAGTCGTATCAGATTTTCATAATGTTTTGAGTGCGTACAGGCCAATTGTGTGTCTTAACGGTTACTTCTTGCTACAAGCGGCCCTCGACTTTCGCACAATTCGCTATTTCGCACATATTTGTTCGATAAACGATTGTTTACGTGTGGCTCACTTGTGTCTCACGTGCAGTCGCTCTCATCTCCGTTTGAAACAAGTTCAGTCTTGCATTGCAGTACGGACTGATACTTCGCGTTTTGTCGGTTTATCTGTTTATATACAGAACATACGTGTATACAAAATAATGAAAGGATCATTAAAATGGTTTGGACATATGGAAAGAATGAATGAAGGAAGAATGGTAAAAAAATTATATGTTAACGATGTAAATGGAACCAGAAATATAGGAAGACCGAGGAAAACGTGGCACGATAAAATAAATCAAATTTTGAATGTCGGCCATGTGAGGAGTCGGAGATGTATGAATGTTGAGGAAACGAGAGAAATATGTCAGGAAAGAAAAGTGTGGCAGTCCATTCTTTCTTCTTACCCTTTCGGGGAGACGGCGTGATGGTTAGTTAGTTAGTTAGTTACGTGTAAATATTTCGCCCATACACATTTCGATGAGTGAGAAACGAAAAAATTGCAGTGTTAATACAAAAAAAATCAAAAACCAAGAACTCATAAACTCATCATTCTGGACGGGGACCATGAAAGAAACCCACACCCATTATTGAAAAAGTACAAATAATTATTAAAATAAAACAATTTCAGAAATCCATATCGTTCAAATTTATATTAGTTATATATTGATGTAAAACCACATTGTAAAATAATACTCACAATAGTTAACAATCTAATGTGAGTTACGGTAACTAAATAACAGTTTCTTTAATACTATTAGCCTAGACCAGAGGTCGGCAAAGTGCGGCTCCGGAGCCGCATACGGCTCTTTGGCCCCTTATGTGCGGCTCTTTGGTAATTGCCACTTTGGCACAAATGTCCACGACTTTGGCGCAAATGTCCACGGAAAGAGTTACCATTGTCTGCGAAAACAATGAAAGATAGAACAATTAAAATGTCATCGCTTCTGCACGTTACCTAACAGGATTTATTTTTGTGTGAATTGGAAGGGATTGAGATGGAAGACATCTGCTTTCAGCAGAATGGGTCCGAAAAATGGAAGACATCTGGTTTCAGCAGAATTCCCGTCCACTCCTGGACAAAGGCCTCCTCCATTCGCTTCTACGAGTATGTCAATCTGTCCTGTGCAAATTGCATCAGGTTATTCCGACGTGTCTGTTCAAATCATCCTTCCACCGTAGTTGCCGTCCACGGTCTCCAAGTCAGCAGTCTTCTTGTCCACTTTTCGTCTGAGCTTCTGGCTACGTGGCCTGCCCATTGCCACTTTAAGAGTCGCTACCCGGTTGATGATGTCAGTGACCTTTGTTTTTTCTCTCACCGTATCGTTTCTGACTCTGTCTCTTCGGCTTATTAATAATAGACAATCTTACAGTTTCAAGACCATAAGTACCAATAGGCAGAACACGCCAAAATTAGAATACATATAATAATATGTAATTAAGGAATCCACAAATTTGAAACAACGAATAAAGTTTTAATTAAGTATGAAATCAAGTTCTATTGAGTGTACTCGTCATTTTTTGAAGCGCTAAAATTATATTACATATGGTAAATGTATGCTAAATTAATAATCAAATTTGGCTCTCAATTTTTTTTACAATCGTTGCGATGTACGTATTTGGCTCTTTGGCTAATAAGTTTGCCGACCCCTAGCCTAGACCATAGGTTCCCAACGGACGGCGGAATTTCCACCTACACCTAGTGGGCGCTGGAGCTTTTCACGGGGGCGGTAATGGGTTCACGGGCAAATGAGGGGCAGTCAAAGGGACGGTCATGGCGTAAATATTAAAAATATATCAAAAATACGTTTCAAATGTTCATAATAAATGTAATCTGTCTATCTATTGAACATTAAAAAGATAAGCTTATTGTTAGAGCGTAAATTAGCTATACAACTAACTTACCAACCATTACGCGGTCTCCTCCAAGGGCGTCTTTCGCTTCCTCAACATTCATACATCATGTCATAAATTAGAAACATCTTATTTATTGTTTCTTGAACAATGATGTAAAACTCCATATTAAATTATTAATATGCATGAAAAAACAATAGTTTTCAAGGAGTTTTATTATTATATTTATGTATAACATGTTTTGCCCTTCTAAGGCATTATCAATTGATAGTGACATTTGATTTGATAATGCCTTAGGGGACCAGTCTAGTGCGCCCTGAGCGATGCAGGCTGGGTTCCGTCTCAGAGTGTAACCGATCCACAGCCATTTGCGTCTAGCGACTTGTTCTCTATTGGCTTTTCACCTGCCATGGTCCAGAGAACGGAATTTGACTCTGTTTGGGGCCAATATATCTTGAATATTGAGTTAAGGCACCTATTTATAAACACCTGGAGTTATATATATATATACACCCCAATAACGTCCGCGGTAGATTTTCAAGTCTCACATCCGTACGGCAGTACGTTTTTAATGCTGCTGATATAAGCTTTTTTAAAATTTGAATAAGGTATTCGTTTATTGTAAAAAAATTGGTTTAGTATTGTCGGTGACACGTCTTTACAAGTTCGTAAACAAAATATGCGATTCATGAAATCAATCATATAGATAGATAGAAAGATAAAATACAGATATTCTAACACATATTTGGTAGATCTTATATCTTCTTCTTCTTCGATGGCCCTACAGCCCATATCGAGCCTTAGCCTCCAGTATTCTTCGCCTCCAACTCTTCCTGTCCTCCGCTTCGCCCCTCCAATCTGACACTCGTAACAATTTCGGCCCATCTCTCCCAACTTTATCCTCCCATTGCAGCCTCGGTCGTCCAATTGATCTTCTACCACCTGGTAGCCACTCCAGCAATCTTTTTGGGGTTCGCGATGACGGCATCCTCTGCACGTGACCAGCCCATCTCGGTCTATTCAGTCTGACCTGTGTGGAGAGACTGGGAGCTTTGTATATATAGTACAGCTCGTCATTATGCCGCCCTCTCCAGCCTTCACCGTCATTCACAGGTCCCAGAATTCTGCGCAGCACCCTTCTCTCAAAAGTATCCAGTCGCTCTGTGGGTTTCGCTGTCATTGTCTAATTTTTATCTTCCTATTCAAGATCTTATATAATAACATAAAATAGTAATAATTAGTGTTATGAGAGAGGGGTCCGTTTTTTCCTGTAAAGGGGTTTATGGTCTAGAAAAGGTTAGGAACCAATGGCCTAGACTTAACTTGTTACTGTGTACTATAATATACTATAAACGCGTGTGTAAACCAAACCCCACTGTTAAGGCGAGCGTGTTTCAGAGTGTTAATACCGTGATTAATTAAGTTAGTAATTATTAAAATTATAATATTTAGCACGAGGAGGGAATTGGGTATAGTTTAACGAATAATAAAATTAACTGTTTTTCGCTTATTTGTGTGACAAGCAGATTATAAGAAAAATACTGTTTCACTAGTGTTTCACATTGTTAATTCGTAATTCATAACAGTGGCGAGCACACTATGCAAGCCGTAAACTGAGTTCCATCATTGATTGATTGATGTATATGAAATAAGGGAGAGAGGGAGAGAGGGAGAGAGGGAGAGAGGGAGAGAGGGAGAGAGGGAGAGAGGGAGAGAGGGAGAGAGGGAGAGAAAAACTTACTCCCATCAAATATAACAAAACTTTTGGAAAATATTTTGATTCTTACAACAATGTAAAACTTATATAATTAATGAATTTTTTTTTTTTAAATGTACATTTAGTTAAAATCCACTAATGTTTCTGTTGCTCGTGCCATCTTTTGGTCAGAAGATGGCAGCGAGCTGCGGATTATGTATTTTGAAAAAAAAATCACCCTTTTACAACGAACATCCACCACGAAATTTCAAATAACAAAATTAACTTATAAAATTATTTTAACAATTATATACATTTGTAGTATATAAGCATTAATGTAAACGTGTGTTTTCTGGAAGTCTTAGCATATTTTACAAGATTTTATTATTTCCCTTAATAACATTTGTATTTTATATTACTCCATTCACATGTAATATTTACCACTGATTGCTGGATTTTGATTGATTTTGCATATCTATTTTTATGAACCCGAATTTGAGTTTGTCTGTATTCGTTAATATTATATGTCGTGTTGAAAAACGCCTTTATATTTTAGTTTTGTATGGTAACATCAGTCGTAAAATTGAAATTTTATTTTCTGTAAGTTCTAGTCTAAATATTCTCAAATAGCGTGAGATAGATATAAAAAAAAATCTATCTATAATATAAGAAAAAGAAACGTCTATGCAACATATGAATATTATCATTTTGTTCGCTCAATACCCACCCCGCGTTAAGTCAGTCAGTCTAAATGTCATTCAAATGTCTCCGTAAAACACAGAACGACAGTTTTAGACAGTAATGTAATAGAAAACAAAACATGCATACCTTCTTTTATACCAGTAGGTACTGCTTGCCGCTCTCCGGTATATTAAAATATAATCTAACACAGTACTCTATACTCCCACGCAAAGTCCCTCCTAAGGAACGTATGTTAAAAAAATACTCTGCCTTTACACGACTGTATTAAGATGATAATCAAATGACAACAAAAATGGAAATTAACATTACAAATTTTAAATTATTGAAGTATATATTTAGTTATATACACAAAATCAGGAATACTAGGAAAATATTAATGTTGTAATTTGAATTCATGCTAGAAGTTCATTCATGCTAGAAGTTTATTGTGAATAATGAAAACATACATATTTAAAAAAAACATCTTGTGTCAAATTCCATCATTAAAGTATGTATGATTTTGACTGATTTCGGCAGCTGTCGAATCCAGCCGAAACCGTTAACATAAGTGGAATTTAACTAAATATATACTTAAATAGTCCATTGTTTTGGGCGAAACACTATGATACATTATACGAGTAAACTGTTGAATTAAATAACATTGTTTTATGTACCACAATTGTATTTTATTTTACGCGACAGCTGTTTCGTCAATTTTCGTAGATTTTTCTAACCTATATGTATATTTGTTCCTATGTCATTTTGAATTTTTTTTTCAAATACACATGAAGGTTCGAAAAACCACGAAAATTTAACATTTGATATATTATTGTAACACCTGATAATGTCAACATAGGTTGAAGAAACAGCTGTCGCGTAGAATAAAATACAATTGTGATACATATGAAAAAGTTATTTAATTTGACAGTTTATCAGTCAGTCGACACTATATACTATATTTAAAAACAAACATTTCTATTATTTTCATTATTTACAAGAGAAATAATTAATACAAATGAAAACTTCTGTTTTCTATAAGTATTATGGTACGGAATGGCTTGTAAAAGGCATTTGTTACTGCTTTAGCATTGCAAAACGAGTTGTTTCCATAAAACAAAATAGAACTTCTAGAAATCAGACATTTTCATTCATATTCTTCTTCTTTTTCTTTCGGTGTCATGACAGGTCTCCCCGACGTTAACTGTCACCCGAGAGTAGGCGTCTCTGTTCTCAGCAGCTAGTAACCACTCCTCAACGCTCCTCAAGCCTATTCAGTCTCTTATGTCGTGGAGTCAAGAGATTCCGCTCCTGACGATACCTCGTCGACACTATATTTTTCCCTCAATGATCTGGTGCAGCGATTTAATTAATATTAATTATTTAAAATGGTATGTTACATCACATTAACTTATTGAACGCTTAGGCATTTACACTGTGGAATTCCATAGTAATATACCTAGGAACTTGAAAATAACTTTGTTTATTCCACACATTATTAAAAAAAAAAAATTACATGTTTCTGTCTTTTCAAATGTATGTTTTTTCTAAATTATAATTTTAAATATATTTTTATACCATCATGTTTTATAATTATTTAATATTATTAATTAGTTCTTACTGGTGAAAAAATAAGTATTAATAACAAATAGCCCAGGTAAATTTTTAAATTTGAATTATTGTATCAAATTTTAAATGCATTTTTATATTGGTTTTAGTTTTAGTTTTTCTTTTAATGAACACTACAGGTCGTTTAGACCCAATTACTGTAAACAATTTTTATTTTTTAGCTATTATATTGATTCTCGTGACATGTGATAGGTAACCAATCTATTGCCATTTTATTGTCACTTGAATTCTACACCAGACCAAAGACAGTGTGACAATCACACTGCCATCGCCGGGAATCGAACCCAGGACCTTCGGCATGGAAGTCAGAGCTCGTAACCACTCTGCTACAAAGGTCGTCATTTAGTCATCATCATTAGTCTTTCTTTGTTTAGATTTTATTGTATTTTTACGCCTGAAGATGGAGGTATCCTCCGAAACATGTCGTGTTTTTTAATATATATATTTTTAATAATAAGTGGATTAAACACAGTTATTTTAAATTTCCCAAGTATGTTACATCATTGATCAAGTAACAATATATCCATAAAAAGTTAAACGATTAAGAAGCAGAATACATTAATGCATATTTAAAGTATGTGACCCTTAAAATGGTTTCTTATTACGAAATATTTTGATGTGCAATGTGATTCCGTTCAGTAGCCTACCTTCCCTACTGGCAATATAATAGACATTTTGGTTCGACACGTTGAAAGATACAGTAGATGCTTGTAACTTTACATGAGTAAACGTGAATTAATTCCTTGTCATTTATCCTATTCAGTTATTCCTCTCGAGTTTCCTTCACATCTATACATCGTGCCACGCAAACTTGTCGATTTTTTCCACTTCAATAATTTTCAATCGACCGCCTTGTATCGAATTTCTTTTCCATTCACACTTGATATACGAGTATATAATACAACCATTCGATCACCATTTCCTCATTCATTTGTTCTAAATATCCGTCTTAGAAGCCATTTTTTAGATATCTCTGGTTTTCTTCTGTTTTTTTCTTTAAAAATAGCTTTTTAATTAAAATAGACCTTTATTTCGGAAAAAAATCCAATTATTCGAATTTTTGATTATCCGAATGGGGTCCGGTCCCAAAAGATTCGTATTAGTCCTAATGTATATCAGTATAAACATATGTTTAGTAAGATGGATTATGTGATTCATTCTAACCCAACAACAAATAATAGTTTTGCTAACCATAGACACAAATAAATATAATTGTTTTAACGGACAAATATGTTATTATTAAGTCATTTAATATTCAAATGTATTTATCAGTGGGAAACACATAAATAGAAGAGATTATTTGTTCGCATTATTACTACCCTCAAAGAACTATTGTATTCCCTATTATAATCCTAGAACAATATGAGTCTTATTTAACAATAGCACACAGAATTATATCTTCATGCAAAGGGTAAACATTAGCAATTTAAATAATTTATAAATTTAAATATATGTTTACAGAACATATTGTTTTTGTTCTAAACATTACACCAGTATTGCGCAAACAAACGGTTTAATCATAACTAGTTATTATTTTCATAAAACGATATGATAGAGGAAGACCGAGGAAAACCACGTGAGGAGTCTGAAAAATCGACGTGCGTGCATGACACGATGTATGAATGTTGAGGAAGCGAGAAAAGTATGTGAGGAAAGAAAAGTGTGGCAATCAATTATTTCTGCCTACCCATTCGGGGAGACGGACTGATGGTTTGTAAGGTAGTTAGTTAAGATATAACTGATGCAGAGTATAATTCGGTACCTATTTGACAAAAGGTCCCAACTGCTTTCTTATGAATTTTACAGTCGAGAAAAAATAAGATTTTTACATTATTTTGATAAAAATGTTATTTGTGTTCCAAATTGTTTATTTCAAATATAAATTTATGTAACATAACGTTATTTACAAGATATGCCAGTAACTAAATTTAAAAAATATATATACACATATTTAAAAAAAAATAGGGGTTGAATGCAATTGTACATAAAAAAAACATAATAAAAATGTAAAAAAAAGTACAGCTCTAACGTTTTGTCAAAACGTAAAGAGTGCAAAAATAATACTGATGGTATATTTAACTCTAACTAACTAACTAACTAACCATCACGCCGTCTCCCCGAAGGGGTAGGCAGAAATAATTGACTGCCACACTTTTCTTTCCTGACATACTTCTCTCGCTTCCTCAACATTCATACATCGTGTCATGCACGGGCGTCGATTTCTCTGACTCCTCACATGGCCGACATTCAATATTTGATTTATTTGATCGTGCCACGTTTTCCTCGGTCTTCCTCTATTTCTGGTTCCACTAACATCATTAACATATAAATTTTTTTACCATTCTTTCTTCATTCATTCTCTCCATATGACCAAACCATCTTAATGAACCTTTCATTATTTTGTTCATGACACCATCATTCGCACCGCATTCACTTCTTATATTTTCATTCCACACTATCATACACAGAGTATCCGCACATTCGTCTAAGAGATCTCATTTCTACTGCATTTATTCTACTTTCATCCTTCTTTTGCCAGTTCCATGCTTCGCTTTCATACATAAGGGTCGGTAGAAGAACACCATTGTGCACTGCCATTCTAGCTTTTTTGGATTGGTTTTTGTTTGCGATGACAACTTTAAGTGCACCATTCACTTATTTAACTCAATTTCACAAAAAAAACACATATGGGACCTTTTGCCAAATAAGTACCGAATTATTATATCATAAATGCAAGAGGATCGTTGAAATTTAATACGAACAAAAAAAATAAGAACTTTAGGAACGATGAAGTTACCGGTTTTTTCCTCTTGCTGTTTATCTCTCTTTATATATTTATTAAAGTGACTTTGATTTGCAAAAGGACTGAGCTAAAGAGTTGAGAGGGATTAATCTCCAGGCTTTTAGGGGCTAATCCTGCACTTATTTGCTTTTAGAAGGTACCGAATTTCCTAATAAATAATTGAGTTTTAAAATATATGTTTAAATGTGAAACCAATTACAGTTACCTAAAAATAGACGCATTCATTTGTATAAAGTAATAATCCAGTACTTTCAAATTTTTCAATTTCGGTTTCAGGTTTGAACCAATGTTTTTTTAATTGGTGTAATTAACTAACTAACTAACTAACTAACTAACCATCACGCCGTCTCCCCGAAGGGATAGGCAGAAAGCATGGACTGCCACACTTTTCTTTTCTGACATATTTCTCTCGGTTCCTCAACATTCATACATCGTGTCATGCACGCGCGTCGATTTCTCTGACTCCTCACATGACCGACATTCAATATTTGATTTATTTGATCGTGCCACGTTTTCCTCGGTCTTCCTCCATTTCTGGTTCCATTTACTTTGTTAACATATAATTTTTTTACCATTCATTCTTCATTCATTCTTTCCATATGTCCAAACCACCTTAATAATCTTTTCATTATTTTGTTCATTACACCATCATTCGCACCGCATTCACATCTTATATTTTCATTCGACACTCTATCATACACAGAGTTTTCACTCATTCGTCTAAGAGATCTCATTTCTACTGCATTTATTCTACTTTCATCCTTCTTTTGCCAGTTCCATGCTTCGCTTCCATACATAAGGGATGTAATTGGTGTAAGAAGTGTTATTGAAACTAATTTAATAAAAAAACAGATATAATAAAGCGTCTTATATGGCATTATGTGGCTTTCTTTACCGCTTGTAGATATGAGATTAACATAGCATGTAGCTTTAAAGCATGTAAAGTGAAGTAAATATTTCCAAGCTTCAAACCTGGTAGACCATAAATAACTTGAAGTGTGAATGGTTGAGACTTGAGTATGCTTTTCTTTGGTTTAGATTATGGCACAAAATATGCTATTAAAAATTCACATATACGAGTACATGATAAACCATTTTTATTTATTTAAAACTGGTTGAACAATGCAAAAATTTTCCGTTTACTTGATTTACATAAATAGTAGTAATAATAACTTTATTTAATGAGTTTAACAAATTTACTAACCAATTTATATATATTTTATGAATTAATGAGTTTAATAAATATACTAACAAAATAATAAATTGGATCTTTCGATATTTCTTACTAACAAAAATCAGAATCTTTAAAATGACTGACGTGTAATGATTTTCAATAATTAATATTTAACGTCAATTCCAATCTTTGATTTATTTGCTTGAACCTGAACCCCAATAAGAACTTTAAATTATGATTTTAAAATTTAAATTGAATCATAATATTTGTTATAGCAAAAGCATAAACGTTCCAAAATAAATCTTTTTAACAGTCAGATCATGTAAACAACAACAATTTAATAATATTTTTATAAATATGTATCTTTACTGAAGAAGGACTGTTTGTCCGAAACATGTCTATATACTCGTAATTTTATTTTTAAATAAGTGTTGTATGAGTGTACGAGTATGTGTGAGCGTTTGCCTCTCCATGAATCGTTGTGTGATTTTTAGTTTATGGACAGTTTTTGCTGTTAGGGTGGTTGTCTCTAGACTATATACGAGTATGTCAGGAATGCAATATTGTCATCATCTGAGGCAGCTTAATTTTGTATATTGGTAGCGAATAGTCTTTGATCGACGAATGCTGCGTATAACCTGGACGGCAAGAAGAACAAACAATGGTTCAGAGACACTTTGCGATCAGGACAACCTTGAAAAACTCATTATCAGGGTCAAAGTGGAGGGAAGGCGACCACAGGGACGACCACTGAGCCGCATGTCCAATCAAATCAGGGATTTGACTGGTCTCTCATTAGCTGCAGCCTGGAGTCTGACGGGTGACAGGAGCGCATGGCGTGCCATGATCAATAGTTTACACATAGGTTTCACAATTTTTTTCTGGGCCACCGTCCCCTATACAAGAAAAATAAACGTTCAACGTCCCCCTCCCATAAAAGTTATTCTAAATATTTAGAAACACACAGTTGAATTATGAAATATTGTAGTAGCAATATTTAAGTTTAATTTGTTTTATTAGTACTTACGTGATTAACGTGTTTTTTTTGTCTTTTTAGACAATATTTTTTTATCTGCCCACGCTCTCTATTTTTTCTGGGTCTTCAAGTGCCCCCCTGAATGTTTTGAACGCCCACAAGGGGGCGTAATCGCCCACATTGCGAACCTGGGGTTTACAGGATGGATACGAACCTCGATCATGAGGAATATGACTGAGAAGAAGTCTATGATCACGCTGTCGACTGTGCGAATCGTGAATATAAAATAAACAGTAGTTTTAATCGAATAATATAGATATCGTAAGTCCCGCGCATTGCCTCGGAGGCAATGTTTAGTTATCTGCTTCCGAATGTAGGATTTCATGGAATACTTATAGAAGGAGGTATAATTTAATAGATAACGGGCAATCGAATTAAAAATGAAGGCGGTTTGTACCTCAGCAGCTCTCACCGCGGCCGGAGTACGGTCCGACTGGACGGGAGATATGCGGTGGGGCCGGTCAACTTAAATCCCGGCCCTCTCCGGCCCTTTGTTCGTATTATGAAAACTTAACATATTATTTTATTATTTGGAACAACGGACGGTATTACTGCGGTGTAATTATAATATCGTGTTTCTTACACGTGTAAGATACCACTATCGGAAAATATATGTATTCATGATTGCTGATTCCTGGGATGCCATTTGGGCCTCTGACCCTTCATTGCATGATTTTTTAAATACATTTTAAGAATAGTGATATTATTATGTAACTGTAAAACTGTGCATTTAAAGTTGTCATCGCAAACAAAAACCTATCCAAAAGCGCTAGAATGGCATTGCACAATAGTGTTCTTCTACCGACCCTTATGTATAGAAGCGAAGCATGGAACTGGCAAAAGAAGGAAGAAAGTAAAATAATAAATCTCTTAGATGAATGTGTGTATACTCTGTGTATGATAGAGTGTCGAGTGAAAATATAAGAAGTGAATGCGGTGCGAATGATGGTGTCATGAACAAAATAATGAAAGGATCATTAAGATGGTTTGGACATATGGAAAGAATGAATTAAGAAATAATGGTAAAAAAATTATATGTTAATGATGTAAATGGAACCAGAAATAGAGGAAGACCGAGGAAAACGTGGCACGAGCAAATAAATCAAATATTGAATGTCGGCCATGTGAGGAGTCAGAAAAATCGACGCGCGTGCATGACACGATGTATGAATGTTGAGGAAGCGAGAGAAATATGTCAGGAAAGAAAAGTGTGGTTGTCCATTCTTTCTGCCTACCCCTTCGGGGAGACGGCGTGATGGTTAGTTAGTTAGTTAATCATTGCTGATTCCTGGGATGCCATTTGGGCCTCTGACCCTTCATTGCATGATTTTTTTTAAATATATTTTAAGAATAATGATATTATTTATTATAAAATTTACATTTATTTTATACAACTAGCTGACCCGGCGTAACTTCGCACAGCCTCAGAATGAATAAATGTTGTGTTAACTTATTAGCTGAATTAAATTCAGTTTTTTATTATGTTAAAATGAATTAATTTATCGACATTCTCAAAAAGAGTATTATAAAAAAAATCGTATTATAATAGTGTGGTAAATTTAACATTAAAATTTAATGGACTATTTAACATTGATATTTTTAAGATAATCAAATGTTTTACTGAAATCTCTTGCAGATAGAGATGTCAGTAAAACTGGCAGATAGAGATGAATATAACTGGCAGACAGAGATATATTGAACTGACAGATAGAGATGAGGCCTCTAAGACGTATGTGTGGTAGAACGATATATTATGCCAAAATCTCAAATGCTAATATAAGAAAGGAATGTAGAGCGGAAGAAGGTATTATGAACAAAATTATGAAAGGATCGCGCGATAATGATTCGGACATATGGAGCACATGGATGGAGAAAGAATGGTTAAGAAATTATACGTTGATGGTGTAAATGGAGTACGGAGTCGAGGTAGACCGAGGAAAACTTGGCATGACCAAATTAATAAAATTTTAAAGGTTGGTCATGTTAGAAGTCGGTAGAACGACGTGCGTGTATAACACGTTGTATGTACGTGGAGGAAGCCAGAGAGGTGTGTCAGGATAGAGTAGTGTGGCGGTCCATTCTCTCAGCCTACCCCTGCGTGGAAACGATGTCATGGTTTGTTGTTGTTGTTGTTCAAGCAATAATAAAGTGTTTTATAAATCAACATTTTAAAAGTATATAAACTATATTGTGTACCTAACCATTTTATAGTCATTAAAAGCTAATGAATTGCTATTACGTACGATCTAATAAATTATTTTTACTTTGTATAAATGATATTTCTGTTTAACATCGCCACATTCATAACATAAATATTTTGCAAGTTCTCCAGTTGACACGCTAAATATGATAAAGTATTATTTAAGAGGCGAGTAGTTAGCAGAGAAGTCCTTTCACGGCGACTACCAGAGAGCTGATCCAATTACGGCGTCCTCCTCGCGAGATCTCTATCTCTGGTTCTCGAAATTACTTCATTAAATTACTCCACTGCTTTATCGTAAGGGAAATATTTCTACAAGTTATTATCAAAAAGTCCAGGGAAGTAGGAATGTTCCAGGGCTCGGAAAAATATCGATTCTCGATCGATATTCGGATTTATTGCAATTTTTAAAAGTTAACTAGTTACATGATCATAAAGTTGTTATGTGTATTATTTAATTAGAAATACATCTAATCTCAAAAGATGGCGCTAGTGTAGTTTGAACTAAAATATGTGATATGTTTCTCAACATGGTAGCATATATACAACTTTCAAAATAAGGGCGGAATGGGAAATGTTGCGTTACATAAAGCGATCGCTTAACCCAACCAATGACAGGTCATAAGTCCTGTAAACGCCTCGACCACCATATTCTGTTTCCAAATAATTTACTCCTTCGTCTCTATTGAGATACAATTAATTCTTAATGATTAACCCGTAATGGGTAAAATACAGTATTTGTCTACAAGTATTTGTATACATTCAAAAAAAAAAAAACAAATACTTCTAGCTAAACGAACAAATGTTACATTTAAAAACCAGATGTTAACCACAAAATACAATGAATAAATGAATAAAACGCATTATATTTATATTAGATAATCCTTTGTTTTGGCGGAAACACTTTGATATTTTTACATCATTAACTGTTTAATTAAAACATTGTTAGAGAATATCACAATTAATTTTATTTCTTGTAAAATTGGCGGGACAGCTGTTTCGCTAACTGATGTTATAATAATCAAATGACCACATTCTGTTTCCAGAAAAACAATTTACATCTTCGTCTCTATTGAGATATAATACAATTAATCCTTATAAAAAAATAATTTATCCGCAATGGGTAAAATCCAGAATTTGTATACATTTAATTTGTTGTATAAAATAACTGGTCCAAGTAGTCATAACAATTGGAGAGACATCTCCAGGCGTAATCTAGTACTGTATGATTTGCAGAGATTTTCACAGTGCATTAATAAAGTTTTCTGCTTAATGCTTCCCAATCTTAATAGATGACGCTAGTGTAGAGTGAACTAAAAAATGTAAAGATAAGCGTGGGTTTCTAGCATATGTTCCAAAAAATTGTCAGATGTGGTGGTCATATGAAGGGCGGAATGGGGAATAATAATAATAATAATAATATGCTAACATTTATAGCGCCGTATTTGTGATGTAATCACCTCAAGGGCGCATTGAGAGGTGTTTCAAATCTAAAAATCCAAATGTGAACGCTGCATCTGACTTTCGCGATCGGTTAAAAACAGCTTTCGTGACAATTTCAAAGAAAATAAAATCAAATGTGACATTCTATAACAATGTTTAAATTAAACAGTTAATAATATTATATATACCAGTGGCAGTCTCTTTTAATATTTTCTTTAAACTGACAAACTGTTTGTATTTTACATTATGATACTCAGGCGAAACTATTTGTTTGTTAAAAATAATGAAATAAAAGATGTTAAAACTTTATTTTAAAGTTTTTACACAATTGGGTTATTTTTAGAACCAATCGGTTTCGCTCTCACCGGAGCGTCGGGAGGGTAAAGAAAACACTGTTTTGTTTGTTTCGTTACTCTGGTGGTGTGTTTTAAATCATATTTATTAATGCCACACCACAAATTAAGTGTTCCTTAAATAAGAATTTATTTTTCGATATAACTTAAGGCGTTTACACTGGCATTCCATAATGATGATTAATTTTAGAAATGATAAATACCGTTTTCTCCAGTTTAGATTTTATTTTTTACACCTTCATCACCGGCAGGACGATATAAACTGGTACAAACGGAACAAACTTCGAAGTAATTTAAATAAACCTTCTTCTTCTCCTTATAGACCTTCGATCTGTTCCTGAAATCAGGCTGGCTTCTCATGGGAGGTTGACTACCAACTATCTCTCTATCTCTTCGGCGGTCTTCCGGGGGGACGGCAGCCGGCTGGAATCTGATGCGCCACAGCGTGTGGGATTCTAGTGGGATCCATCTTCTGCACGCGCGCATTCCAGTATCTTCTGCGTTGTCTGCCCCATCTCACGACATCTTCCACCTTGCAGATCTCGCGGATGGCCGTGTTTTCCTCACCCTATCTCGAATAGTCATTCCTGCTATCATCCTCAGCGTCCTCATCTCTGCCACCCGTACTTTAGCCTTCGTTCTTGTGGTATCCGCTCTTGTCTCAATGCTATATGTCAGTCAGCCTTACGCATGTTTTATATATTCTGACCTTACTGTCAGTTCTCATATACTTGTTTTTCCATATTATTTCCTTGAGACAACCTGATACCGCCGAAGCCTTGTTGATTTATCCTATTGTTTCACTGACAAGATCATTTTGACTAAGCAAATCCACTCCCAGATATCTAAACTTTGCAACTTGTTCCAGCATTCTGTCATTTAAGGATAACATGCATCCTTAGGGTTCTTTTGAGAATGTCACGGTTTATACGAATGAAAAATTATATTTTATGTGAATGACATGTTGCATGTAGAAGGCATTATCATTTGATAATACCTTCGATAACAGCAATTATTTTTATGAAATATTTATTTTTCTGTTACTTTTTTTACCATACTCTTAATTACATTATTTGGATAGACTAATAAACGGCACAAATTCATAATCTCTAGATCGATATCTATAGTTTGTTGTATTTACGGCCCATCCCTAGTTAACCTAGTTACTATAAACGTGTATTTATTCGGAAGTAATGGACAATATTTTTATTGTGTTCAACAGACTGAATTTAATTGATACCTTAAATAAATTTGTAAAAATCGTTTCTCCCATTCACTTTGAACATTAATTGACTTCTTCAAATAGTTTCAGTGAACATAAATAATTTTTCGTCCAATATTTTTATTATAGAGCTTCTACCGTATTCGATAAATGTAAAAGCTTATTTTATTTTTTGTTCTCTTAATGTATATGTATAATACCTTTTCACCTTCCTGCTTATCGCACTAACTGCGCTCAAAGCGCGGAAATATACCGGATTTACGACAACTCCAATTATTATTTTAGGATCATAATACCGATGAATAATCATTTCGCATGCATATCTCATACATACTATTCACCAAGACTTGTAGTTCATGCGCGTTGTCTGCAAGTAAAACAGCGTCATCCGCATACAAGACACAGCTTACTCACATTCCGCTCATTTTGGCACCTGTATCCAACCCATTCAGCTCTTTCATACGTATTATGATTATTCAAATTTTGAAAATAATGAAAGGATCGTTAAGATGGTTTGGACATATGGAAAGAATGAATGAAAAAAGAATAGTAAAATATAAATATATGTTAACGATGTTAATGGTACTAGAACTAGAGGAAGACCGAGGTAAACTTGGCACGATCAAATAAATCTATTGAATGTCGGCCACGGAGTCAGAGAAATCGACGCGCGTGCATGACATGATGTATGAATGTTGAGGAAGTGAGAGAATTGTGTCAGGAAAAAAAAGTGCGTCAGTCCATTCTTTCTGCCTACCTCTTAGGAGAGACGAGAGATGAGAGAGATGGTTAGTAAGTAATAACGATGTTTTGTGTCTGAACGAGTGTTACTCAAAAAGTATGATCTGAAAAACGAAAATGAAACCATAATGTTACTTTTTTATTATTATTTTAAACTCTTTAAAATATTTGTCTTGTATTAGTTTAACTTGGATTAAATTTTCGTAATCGACCTTATTTTAATTAATCGCTATTTGTTACTCTAAATAAATAAATGTATTATGAATATTTATATACATCAATAAAATACGAGCACAAACCAACAAAGCGACAGCCATGGTTGGCTCTTTGTGCGACATCACATGGAAGAATACATACATGCTAACCGAAAGTTAAGTCAATATATACAAGGCATGCGTCCGCCCCATCATGACGTATGGAATAGAGGTCAGAGCCGATACCAATAGAACTAAGAACCTTCTGAGAGTAGCAGAAATGCGAAACCTACGCTCAAAAGGTCTGTCTGTGGTATTGAGGACTTAGTAAGATGGAGAAGAAGCAGAATGCGCTTTTGGAGAGACCACGTGGACTGCATGGAGAACAACAGATTTGCAAAATTTGAAGATGAAAACCCAAGCAGCAAGAGACTACCAGGAAGGCCGCCAAAAAGATCGGAAGATGGCTGGACATCATCATCCCAGGACAACTCACCGTCACAAACAGGTCATTCGGTCTAAACTAAGAGGAATAAGAAGAAGATGAAGAATAAAATATATCGAAAATTAACAGTTTTTTTTTTTTTTTTATGTACACAACAGGTCGTTTGGACCCAATTACTGTGTACAATTTTAATTTTTTAGCTATTATATTGATTCTTGTGACATGTGATAGGTAGCCAATCTATCGCCATTTTATTGTCACGTGAATTCTACACCAGACCAAAGACAGTGTAACAATCACACTGCCATCGCCGGGAATCGAACCCAGGACCTTCAACATGGAAGTCAGAGCTCGTAACCAATCTGCCACGAAGGTCGTCTTCTTTTCGATACGTCGATATATTTATATTTATGGAATACGAATCGGAATATATTTGTTTCACAAATATGTACGTATTCTTTTTAACTAAAAAAACGTTATTATGATATAAGAAAGGTATGTAGAGCGGAATAAGGTATTATGAACAAAATTATGAAAGGTTGGTTCGGACATGTGGAGCGCATGGATAGAGAAAGAATGGTTAAGAAAGTATTATATATGTTAATGATGTGAATGGAGTACGGAGTCGAGGCAGACCGAGGAAAACATAGCATGACCAAATTAATCAAATTTTAAAGGTTGGTCATTTTAGAAGTCGGAAGAATCAACGTGCGTGTATGACTCGCTGTATGAATGTGGAGGAATCTAGAGAGGTGTGCCAGGATAGAGTAGTGTGGAAGTCCATTCTTTCTGCCTGCCCCTACGGGAAAACGGCGGGATGGTTTGTTTGTTTTGTTATTAGAAAACCTATCTAACTAACAAACCATCACGCCATTTCCCGGAGGGGTAGGCAGAGGGAATGGATCGCCACAATGCTCTGTCCTGGCATACCTCTCGGACTTCCTCTACATTCATACATTGTACCATGAACGCACGTCGATTATTCCGACTTCGAATGTGGCCACCTTTTAATAATTGATTAATTTGGTCATGCCGTGTTTTCCTCGGTCGTCCTCGGCTTCTTTTCCACTCACGCTGTTTGTGTACAACTTTTAACCATTCTACTCTCATCCTTTCGTTCCATATGTCCAAACCATATAAGGGATCCTTTTTTTAATTTTATCCATGATGCAGTCACCTGCCTTACATTTCTCTCTTATTTCATCGTTTGGTATTCGATCATACAACGTTTTCCCGCACATTCTTCTGTTTACCTCATTTTATATTCATTAAACTAAACTTCAAAAACATACTTATTTGAACTTGAAGAGTTTTTGTAGAGCATATGCATAGATATAGCTACGCGTGGGTCTGAATGGTGCATCTGAATATTATTTCTTATAATAGATGCATTAACTAGAAATATATAGTACTGCGGACGTGTGACGTCATGTCATCACTTTCGTAAATGGCGGGTGTCATCGCCTTTCATAATGCATGCTCTTCTCACGGGTAAACAAACAATCCAAATAGAGCACCGATGTCATTGTGATTATTCTCATTCGGAAGACAGATGACTCTCCGGTGACGCCGGGCGCTTCTGTATACCAGAGATAAGGGACGAATAATAGTCATTAGAGAGGGCGCGATGCAACGGGACAGGGTCGGCTATAGAACTAAATTTTGCCGAATCTGATTCAATATTTATTTAAAATAGTAAACACGATTTTTATGTGTTTTATATTGGATTTAATTTATATAATAAAGTACAGACTCCCCTATATTGCATTGCAAAACTCAGCCGTGCTGGAGGGTGTAGGTCTTTTTGTTCCCGACAGATATCTCCGTCAGCGCCAGCATAGATTTTTCTTTCTTCCGGCCGCAAGAACCAACCTGCCTCTAATAATGCCGGTGGGAAGAGCAATTAGTCTGCTGAACAAGATAACCTCGGAGATCGACGTGTTATATTAGTGAAAGTACGTTCAGAATAAAAATACTTTTAAATTTAGAGAGTATCTTGTCTTCCTAAAATTGAACCATCTCTCATGCGTTCCTGATTCTTTACCCTTTCTCAAATAGATGTCTTAAACTGTTATTTTGATTGTAATATCATTTTTCGTTTTGAGTGAATAAAATAAACTGATTTATAATAATAATTAATAAACTGATTAATTAATAAGAATCAGCCTTGTGGGAGACCTCCTGAAAGATGAAAGGACAGCTGGGAATCTACCTCAAAGGAGGAGCAACAGTCTGGAGAACAGACCACATAGGTCTACAACAAGGAAGAAGAAGAATAAAGTATAATATATAAATAGTAATGACTAATTTGTTTCGCTTTGCGAGGGCATTTTCAAACCCTTGTTTATATTGAAGTTTTTCATCAAAAATTATAATATTATAGGGTTTATTAAAATGTAAATAACATATTTATACTTATTGTTTCTTGAACAATGATGTAAAACTCCATATTAAATAATTAATATGTATGAAAACGTCGGCTTTATTCGATTTTATGGGAATGACATATCATGATATTGAGTCCCCCTTCTTTAAAACAATGAGCGTTTTTCTGATCATATTGAAGATTGTAAAACAAAATTCTAATTCCATTGATTCAAATCCTTGGTGTTTTTTTTATATTTTATTTTTATTATCTTTGTGTTATTATAATACGAGTTTAATAAAAAATATTAAAATAGAACATGACATATCATGACGTGACTTAGAATGGCGAAAAGTGTCATTCCCATAAAATATAATAAAACGTCTAGAAAACTGATGTTTTTATTCATGTTATTTAAATATTTATTATTAATACAAATGAAAATGCCTGTTTTCTAGGAGTTTCATTATATTTAATAGGATTGACATGTTTCGCCTTGTAAAGGCAACATTAAATGTATTTTGTTTAATATTTCGTTTGATATTGCCATAGCAAAGTGAAATCCGCCATTCCCTTACAATATAATTAAAATATCTATAAAAGAAAACAGTTATTTTCATTCAATTAAATATGGAATTTTACACCATTGTTTAAGAGAAAAAAAAAAACAAATTTGTGTTTTAAAAATATATTTTTAAGCCGTGTTTTTTATCTCCTAATTATCATCCATTTTTCTCGTCATTTTAGGAAACTGTCGTACCTTCATTATCAGGAGAACGATATAAACTCGCGTTAATTTTTTTTATTAGATATTATATTTCATGTGGTCGCAAGCGATGTAACCAAAAAGTTTAATCGCTGAGTCCGGTCCTGAAACTATGCACGTACACGGCTGCAGCAGTAGGGTGCTGAGAGCCTAAATTTATATGGTATAAATCACCATTTTAGTAGGGTTTTCTATGATTTATTAAATACTTTCTAGGAAAGCCTGTACCGGCGAGCTGACTAATGAAAATGGATGGATTCTACAGTTGATGTTTTGGTAGATATATTTTCAACAGTTTTAATACAGTGTAACAGTGGCGTTCGGTTAATTTTACTATTTTTTCTACGTGACAAATTTAACTTAATTTTTTTAAACTAATATAAATGTTTTTATATGTAGGTTCCCAACGGGGACGAAACCGCCCCCCAGTGGGCATTGGAGCTTTCCACGGGGGCGGCTGCGGGTCCAGAGAAAAATGGAGGGGCGATGATGTCGTCAAGGGAGGCGACCATTGCGTACGTATTTTAATAAATATTAGTTTAATACTTAAAATATATTACCTTCGCGAATAATCTATTTAAGAGACTATCTAAATATATTGTTAATATTCAAATAAATATGATAATCTTTTCAATTTCGACTTATTAAATATAAATAGATATACATATATATTATGATAGTTTTTAACCATGTTTTAGATACCAGATATAACCATTTATATGTATACCTAGCCATTTAAACACAAGATGTTAGCGAGCTGCCGAAACCGATCGAAGCCATAAGCATACGTGGATTTAACTATATATGTGATAATAATATATTTAAATATTTTCATTATTTATTTATAGATATATAATATAACCATAACTTTTTTGGGATGTTGAGTGTATCCATATATCTTACTTGAATATTCTTTGATATTCTAGAGCCAGGACAGGTCTTCCCACACTGCGCTTACCCTCAATCTTCCCTTTAATAATGAGGTGCGACAGAACGTATTTCTCGTTGCGGAGAACAATTCTCTTCACATCAGATCACATATCTCTTCTATCTTTCAAGTGCTTCAATACGGTTTATTATGTGCATTTTAAGGGTCCAGGTCTTCACTTCCTATAGTAATATGGACCAAATATAGCACTTGATTATCCTCTGTCTTAATTTTATTTCTTCTTCTTCTTCTTCCTTATTGTAGACCTATGTGATCTATTCTCCAGAGTGTTGCTCCTCCTGTGAGGTGGATTCCCAGCTGTCCTTCCATCTTTTTGGAGGTCTTCCACGAGGACGAGTCCCATGAGGTTGATTATGCAATGCAATATAGGGGAGTCTGGTGGTGTCCATTCTCTGAACATGACCGTACCAGTTCCTTTTTCGCTGTCTGCTCCATCTTATAATATCCTCAACCTCACGTATCTCTCTTATTCTGGTGTTCCTCACGCGATCCCTCAATGTTTTGCCTGCTATCGTCCTCAGTGTATTCATTTCCTCACTGTGTCTGCTATTGCTTTGACGCCATATGTTATTATTAGTCTTACGCCTGCTTTATAGATTCTCATCGTACTCTTAATGACCATGTCTTTGTTTTTCCATTATGTGGACTTTAGAGCGCCAGATATTGCAGCTGCCTTGTTTTCTTGGGCTTGTATTTCTTCCCGCAGATCAGCTCCCCCCACTAAGTCTATGCCTAGATACTAGAATTTTATATCAATGATTGCAAAATGTGAATAATGACGGAAGGTTCCTGTACTAGAAACATTAAAAAATGAATATTTTTTTAGGGTTCAGGTCTCCACTCCATATAGTATTATGGACCAAATATAGCACTTGACAAATATTTTTTTGTGAATGTATACTTATACTTATACGAATACTGGATTTTACCCAAATTAATCTCCATAGATGGCGTTAGTGCGTGGATTATATAGATTAATCTTGAAAAGATTAACATATGTAATCAAATCTACATAGATGGCGTATTGAAACTGACATGTGAAGATAAGAATAGATTTGTAACATATATGTATAATAATTCATAAAGAAATAGGTGGAATGGGGAATGTTGTAATTACATAAAGCGTGCGCTTAACCCAACCAATGACAGGTCATAAGTCCTGTAAACACCTTGATCAACCATATTCAGTTTCCAGTTTGCATCTTCGTCTCTATTGAGATACAATTAATTTTCATAGCACTTGACCTTCCTATGTCTCAATTTTACATCAATGATTGCAAAATGTGAGAAATGACGAAAGGTTCCTGTACTAAAACATTATAAATGATTATTTTTTGTTGCTGTTTACTGGAATGTTACGCAATGACGTGAACGCGTTGCTATTATCGTGTTTGTGTTGGACCCCTCGCATTTCTTTTGTTTTCGTTGCTTAATTCAGAGAAACGGTTCGCGGTTGTGATTTTAAAAATAAACGCGGGAAATAAATTCACATCAAAAAATAATAAAGCAGTTTAAACTGTTAAAGGTGGACTGGTAAAGCGGTATTAAAATATGCCCTGTAACAAGGGCCGCATAAACATGGAACGGGTTTAAATAGGAATGAACATGTTGTGAAATTATATAAAAATCATATTTTCGCATTTGGGAGTGTAATTATTTTTTTAAAAAAGAATTACCTTTAACAGTTTAAACTGCTAAAAAGTTATTAAAAAGTTTATTAATTTTTTTATCAAAAAGTAATAGATGGCGCTAGTGTAGATTGAACTAAAAATATGTGAAGTGTTTCTCAACATAGAAGCATATATACATCTTTCAAAAAAATTGTCAGACGTGGTGGTCGTAAGAAGGGCGGAATGGGGAATGTTGTATTACATAGGGCGATCGCTTGACCGAACCAATGACAGGTCATAGGTCCTGTAAAAGCCTCGACCGCCATATTCTGTTTCCAAAAACAATTTACATCTTCGTCTCTATTGAGATACAATTAATCCTTAAATGATTAACTCGCAATGGGTAAAATCCAGTATTTGTAAAATAAGTATTTGTATACATTCAAAACAAAATGTTATTAAAAAGTCGTATATCGTTATTACCTACCGGCCACCAGAATCAATCTGCCTCTGGTGACACCGGTGGGAAAAGCAATTAGTCTTCTGAACGCGGTCTACTCGGAGATCGACGTCTTTCATTTCGTATAAGTGAAGGTACGATCACGGAACAAATACTCTCGACTTTAGAAAGTATCTTGTCTTCCTAATGTCATACTATCTATGCGTTCTTGGTATTCAAATCAAATCAAATCAAATCAGTTTAATAACTCAAAAGACATTACAAACAGGAAAATGTTTAAGGCATCTATTGAGTCCAGGTAAAATTTTATAAAAATACAACATAGTACCAGGAACGCATTTGAGATGGTATTATGTTGTATGTGTATAATATTATACCTGTACTCAATAGATCCTTAAACATTTATACTGCTTCTAATGTCTTTTGAGTAAATAAACTGATTTGATTTAACTAGCGAAATTTTTTGTTGTTGTTGATAAATTCAAAGCGTTCACGCCGTGGAATTTCATTATATTGGATATAACTAAAAACATGTTTTTTTTTTTACCTTTGAAATAATTTTTTACGACATGTTTCGAAGGTTTTACATCGTCATCACCGGGAGATCAAACTTACTAACTTTTGAACTAACCATCACGCCCTCTCTCGTAAGGGGTAGGCAGAAATAATAGACTACCACACTTTTATTTCCTGACATATTTTCTCGTTTCCTACACATTCATACATCGTGTCATGCACGCACATCGATTTCTCCAATTCCTCAAGTGGCCAACAATATTTGATTTATTTGATCGTGTCACGTTTTCTTCGGTTTTCCGCTATTACTAGTTCTATTTACATCGTTAACATATACTTTTTCATCATAAAGAGCTGCTGAAATAGGTCAAAACTAAAAGAAAAATAAACAATAAAACATTTGCATATGCAGTATAGAGTTTTATATCTTTAAAGTATTTTAATTGAATCTTTATTAGTTACCAATTTCAATTAGAATTTTAATATCTACATATAAGTGTAAGTACATATAAGTAGAAGACAAGTGCTATGACTGTCACACAGAAGGTCTCGGGTTTGATTCCCAGAGATGGTAGTATGATTGTTACCCTGTCTTTGGTATGGTGTAGAATTCACGTGACATTAAAATGGCGATAGATTTAGCTACCTTTTACATGTCATGGGAATCAATATGATCGAGAATGTATGAGGTATGCAAGTCAAACGATTTAATGATGCATGTCGGAAAGTCAAAAGTGATAGTTTTAGAAAGGGAAGAGCAAATGACAGTTTGTAATATAAGTGTGAATGAAGAGAACTTAACGTACGGATAACTAAGTGAATGGAGCTTTAAAAATAGTTATTGGAAACAAGAATTTATCAATGAAAATAAAAATGGCGGTTCACAGTGAAGTTTTGGTCCCAACACTTATGTATGGAAGCGAACCATGGAACTGGCAGAAGAAATATGATAGCAGAATCAATGCGGTAGAGATGAGGTCCCTAAGACGTATGTATGGTAGAACGATGTACGACAGAATCTCAAATGCTGATTTTAAAAGGAATGTAGAGCGAAAGAAGGTATTATGAACAAAATTATTCGGACATATGGAGCGCATGAGTGAAAATAGAATTGTTAAAAAAACTATACGTTAACGATGTAAATGGAGTCCGGAGTTCGAGGTAGACCGAGGAAAACATGGCATGACCAAATTAATCAATTTTTAAAGGTTGATCATGTCAGAAGCCGGAAAAATTGACGTGCGTGTATGACTCGCTGTATGAATGTGGAGGAAGCTAGAGAGGTATGTCAGGATAGAGTAGTGTGGTGGTTCATTCTCTTTGCCTACCCCTGCGGAAAAACGGCGTGATGGTTTGTTGTTGTTGGGAATCAATAGACTAAAGACGTCTTTGGTCTGGTGAAGAATTGGCGACAGCAAAATGGCGTTAGATTAGCAGAATCACATGTCGTAAGAACCAATGTGATATATAGCTATGATGTAAAGAGCTCTTCTTCTTTTTCCTTGTTGTAGACTATTCTCCAGAGTGTTGCTCCTCCTGTGAGGTAGACTCCCAGCTGCCCTTCCATCTTTTAGGAGGCCTTCCACGAGGACGAGTCCTATGAGGCTCATTATGTAGTGTTATATCGGCGGCGTAAAAATGTAAAGAGTGATTCAACAAAATAATTATAATTATAGTCACAACATACTTTACCCTTTACATCGATTTGGCTCGCGCTGTAATGATGTAAAGAGCGATTCAGCACAATGATTAAAACAAATTGCCTATAATTATTATATTTAAGGCTTACGATTGTGAAATATTTTGATCGAGAATGTTTAGTATTGATTGACTTTACGGCAATTTCATATATTTTGTCTACGTCAAATGAAGAAAATGATTCTTGGTTACACGGAAAATTTTGTAATCGATACCTCCAGAACGTTTCACCTATATCTTATTAATCCGTTTTAATTAGAAGAAAGTAATTATTAATGTGTATTTAAAACAAGGGCTTAAGATTTTCATTTCATTATTCGATGTATAGGGATATTTTGATATACGTAAATACATAAATTACCATATATGTTATGTAATGGTTTTGATGTTTAATGAAGCCAATTTTTTGTTTCTTGAACAAAAATATAAACAAAACCAACCATTACCCCGTCTCCCCGAAGCAGAAATAATGGACTGCCACATTTTTATATCCTGACATACTTCTCTCAATACTTCAACATTCATATAAATATATAAATTGGATAATTGGTAGAGCGCCATTTTTATGAATTACTCATCTCTTCGTTTTCTTCTTTTCCGGTCTCAATCTAATGATGGTCTACAGCAAGGCGACGCATCTCCTCTTCCATTCTGCTCGGTCCTCGGCAACTCTTTTCAACCCGCATAAGAGGTGCAGCCCATATCTCGGCAAATCTGGTCTAGGTACTCCTGGCGAGGTCGTCCTCTACCAATCGATCCCTCGACCATTCTCTCCAATACAGGCATTCATGACCAATTCATGCAGGAAACATTCGTATGAACTCGTAGTTAAAAAAATGAAATAATAATAAACATACTTAGTAGGAAGGCTGCACCTGACGTAGTCGATCAGCCCTTCCTATTAGGAAATGATAATTTGAAAAGGTGCGTTTTGAGTCTAGATCTAAACTCTGACTATTATTATGATTATCTATGCACTTAAGGTCTGCTGGAAGATTGTTCCAGGCTGAAGGGCCGGCTACCGCGAAGTCTCGGTCGCCAAAGTTTGTGCTTGGACAGCGTTTTGGCACAGTAAATCTACCGATTGCAGAAGACTTAGCTGATCGCAATGTAGACTCTCTGGCATTCAGGTTCTCGTTGACGCAGAGTTCAGATATATAAGCTGGTGCCATTCCATGCAACGCCTTAGACCGTCCAGCAGAGCTTATATTGTATCCTTTCTGGGCATTTCAGCGCGGAGCTCGTAAAGATGGTGTGACTCTTTGGCACACCCTTTATCAGTCTTGCTGCTGCATTGTCTTTTTATCACCATTTTATTGTCGCCTGAATTCTACACCAGACCAAAGATAGTGTGACAATCACATTGCCACCGCCAGGAATTGAACCTGGAACCTTCGGTGTGGAAGTCGTAGTACTAACCACTAGGCCACGAAGGTCGTCAATGTGGTTCATAATAGATTATTCTTCGCTTCCATTAAAGCTAATAATCTATTGTTATACCCCAGTGATGATGTTTTTGAAGTAGACATCTTAAAATATAATAAAAATGCATCACATATTTATAATATCTCAACCCTAGAGATATTCTTCCCAAAGCTATAATTAAAACTTAAAAAATCTACAACACAATGCTTTTCATCTACTTCTTCCCCTTATTGTATGTCTTGCGATCTACTCGTATTTACGATAAACAAGATGTCAAATTTCTTTCTATTATGAAGACGTCCAGTTTTCTCTCCATCCCTTTGGTGATCGACGGCCCTCTGGAGTCTCGTGCATCCTGGATCCATCATACTCTGCCTACTCATGTCATCAATTTCACTGGATTTGCGAATCTCTTCAACACTTTTTTATAAATTTTAATAGTTTAAAGAAAATGGGAGTCTGTAAATTTTGAATAACGGGAATGTTAGAGAAAACTCTTATTATTGTAAACATTTAAAAAGTTTTGTATTCATTCAAGAATTTTTTTTAATACAAAACAGTTCTCAACAACCGAGCAACCGAGTAATCTGATATTGATAATGACTTAGGTTTATAAAAACATTTCTTAAATACATTTCACAAGAAATAAATTAAATAAAACGTATATTTATTTTTGGGATTTTCTTTCAGAGATTGTTGCAGTCTCTTTCTTCAGAGTAATTATCGTGCGTCGGTCGAGAAAAATGAGTTATACAGATTTCCCAAAGATTCTAAAAACATATTGCTGTGAAAAAAACCATACCAACCGTGAAAAACTACGCAATTATTTAATTAAAACGTGTTTTATTTTTTTTTCTCTTAATTACGTCTTCTTCTTCTTCTACTTCTTTTAGACCTTCTGTCTGTTCCTATAATCAGGCTGACATCTCTTGTGAGGTCGACTTCCAACTATCATCTCTTTGCTGGTCTTCCGGGGGATAGCCGGCAGGAATCTGATGCGCCACAGCGTGTGGGATTCTGGTGAGATCCATCCTCTGCACGTGCGCATTTCAGTATCTTCTGCGTTGTCTGCCCCATCTCACGACATCTTCCACCTCGCAGATCTCGCGGATACCCGTGTTCCTCACCCTATCTCAAAGAGTATTTAGTGCTATCATCATCAGCGTCCGCATCTCTGCCACCCGCACTTTAGCCTTCGTTCATGTGGTATCCGCTCTGGTCTCAATGCTATATGTCAGTAAAGGCCTTACGCAGGTTTTGTTTATTCTGACCTTACTATCAATTCTCTTATATTCGTTTACTTATTTATGTAATAAAAGAAATTATGACACAAAGTAAATGCAAATGAAGAAGGCATAGATTTTGTACTTTGTAGTATTACGTAATAAAATTCACTTCAACCTTATATGATCTGGTATAATTTGGGATGGAATAAGTGCTCAGACAATCATATATTATGTATTTCAACAAATCTGCTTTAGCTACCGCTCCAAAATTAAAATTTTAAATATTTCAAATGACAAAGTGTAGTTGCCTAAGTGGATACACGAATACATAGTTTTCTTTTTGCATAATAAATTTCATCCCCCACCCTTAAGAGTTTTCATTTAAAGTTTCTTCCCTTATTCCAGTTGTTCGCTGGGGCTCCAGTTGGCGGCAACTTGTGTATTTATTTTCCGAAGCATCAGAGCGAAAAGATGCGGATTCATTTGCATTCTGACTTTTTACGAAAACTTCCTGAGTTATAACTCGAAAGTTTCAGTTTTAGATATATTATTGCGTCGGGAATTATTTATAGTTCGTACAAAGTTCCTGTTTCATTATGAGACAGCGATGAGGCTTATTCCGACTCATCTTATTCTAGAGTTCACAACTTTAATTTTTCATATTCAGCAAAAGATATATCTTACGAATTTCCCTTGATATTTTAAATGATGCAATCTTTACTTATCGATAAATTTAGATTTTCATCTAAACATTACAAATAAAATGTTCGTTCTGAAACGTACTCATTTGTTTCAGAACTTAAGTGATTGATGTTGAAAGTGTCTCATATGAAATAGCAATGGGCATACCATATTGAAGAAGAACTAACTAAATTAACAAAAATCTTCCTGCAGTGGATACCAAGATAACACAGAAAAAGTATCAGATCACATTCAAGATGAAGTGATGATATTCATCGATAAATTTGTATATATTCAATATTTTAGAGATACCGATAATATTTTATAGATTGTATAATTACCACAGGTCGTTTGTACCAATTTACTGTATACAATTTTTTTTTTAAGATACTTATGATAGGTAAGTAAGTAATCTAACAAACAGGGCCGCCATTGTGGCTGTCTGCTTGAAAAATGCTGTTAGGGAAAACAAAAATATGCTAAAGGAGAGCAAAATACGAATCTACAAGACATGCGTACGTCCTATAATGACATATGGAATAGAAACGAGAGCTGACACCATCAGAACAAAAAATCTGCTAAGAACCACAGAAATTAAGACTCTCCGATCCGTTGCGGGAACGACACTTGGAGACAGAGTAAGAAATTCTGAAATAAGAAAGATCTGCAATGTGGAACTACTGAGAAGATGCTACTGGAGAGATCATGTGGAAAGAGCATGTTCTGAAAGAGTGATAAATATAGCCGTAAATAAAGTTCCAACAGGAAATCGACCTTCAGGAAGACCACCCAAAAGATGGCGAGACAGATGGACATCTACATCCCAGGAACAGGCTCCGAGAAATAACAGGACACAGTCCTAAATAAAGCAGAGGAACGAGAATAAGAATACTTATGATATGTGATAGGAAGCCAATCTATCGCGATTCAATTGTAACGTGAATTCTACCCCAGACCAAAAACAGTGTGACAATTATACTGCCATCAAAAGTTATGATGTTTTTTGAACAATCTTGAGCAAATCGTTTGAAAATATTTGAAAATATTATTTTCTTAAGTACCGTAGTCTTATAGACATGACTTTCAAGACGCAATAAATATACGATTGACAAATAATTATCCGGAAACATGGGGTAAGTAAGGAGGGGTGCGGAATATAGTGTGGGAGGGAGATAGTAGTTACACAAAGAAACCGCTTTCCCCACAATTTTGGGCGGGAAAGGTCAGCTCAGCATATCCCTCGACAAAAAAAAATGTCATCATGTGAATGCGAAGTCAAAGGAAGTCGTAAATGCTAAGAAATTTACTCCCACATTCCGTGGTCTAGGTGTTGGTGTACCAGTAGGTGTGTGTGTGTGTGTGCATGTATTATTATACAATATAAGTATATATTTTAACAAAATAGTGAATGAAGAATGATGGTGTTCTGAACAAAATAATGAAAGGATCATTAAGATGGTTTTGATATGTAGAAAGAAATAATGAAGAAAGAATGGTAAAAAAAATATATGTTAACGATTTAAATGGTACCAGAAATACAGGAAGACCGAGGAAAACGTGGAACGATCAAATTAATCAAATATTGAATGTCGGCCACGTGAGGAGTCAGAGAAATCGACGCGCATGCATGAGACGATGTATGAATGTTGAGGAATCGAGAGAAATATGTCAGGAAAGAAAAGTTTGGCAGTCAATTATTTCTGCCTACCGCTTCGGGAGACGGCGTGATGGTTAGTTAGTTAGTTAGTTTGAATGAAGAAAAAATGGCAAAAAAATATATGTTAACGATGTAAACGGAACTAGATATAGAGGAAGACCGAGGAAAACGTGGCACGATCAAATAAATCATATATTGAATGTCTGTCAGCCATGCGTGACATGTTGTATGAATGTTGAGGAGGCTAGATAAGTATATAATTAAATAACATCTCGGTAGTCCATTCTTCCTGCCTAGCCCCTTGTTTAACACTTTTTACAAATAAACGTTTTTTATATTTACACTTTTATATATTATATAAATCTATGTGCATTTTAATTAATGAAATCATATTAAAACCTCGATTATCTTTAATGCCAAATTAATGAAATTAAAATAAATAAGGCATTCTTCAATATAAGCAGAAAACAGCTCATTATGAAGAAAGAATTGAGTCAAGCGTCCTATTCCCTTGACCAGTGGTCGGCAAACTCATTAGTTGAAAGGACCAAACATCACCGATTAAAACGTACAAAGATTAAAAACTGTTTTCAGAGCCAAATTTCTTAATAAACAAAACAAGGTTAACTGACTTAAACAAGATTTTATCTTATTTATTATATTTATACATATTACAATTTTACAACTAAAATTTAAAAATGATCACTTTTACAAAGTAGAGAGAATATCTCTACATTTCATTGTAAAGTTTAGGTAAAAATGGATTGTTTTTATACTATGGCCATACAACTCTTGAAGAGTTTTAGCCTCCTTGATAATTTTTCGCCGAGCTCCTTGATCCTCCGCCTTTTGCTCCCAGCAGCCCGATTCGCCCAACCTAGCCAGATCAGCCAGAACATTGTCCATTTGGCGCTGTCTAGGCCTTCCGAGAAGTCTTACTCCAGTCGGTCTAGACGCGTACAGGGTCTTAATTGCTCTGGTCTCTTCGGCTCGGCATATGTGCCTGATCCATGCTAGGCGACCGGCTCTCACGGTGCTCGTTATAAGGCGCTGCTGGGTCATCGTATGGATCTCTTGATTGGTCCTATGCCTCCAAGTTCCCGCTGCAACACGTGGTCTGGGTCCCAGGATCATTCTAAGTATTCTATTCTCAAGCCAGTAGATTTTTTGTTGTTCTTTTAGAGTCATTGTCTATGACTCACCACTGGCTATATGTCACCACTGGCTTGATGATGGTATTATAAATACGCAGGATTGTTTTTATGCCGATTTCAATTTGATGCACGATTCCAGATTCCCATCAACAAGACTAATTAAATTTTGTTCCCAAATAGTACATAATTAAATTTAAAAAAACGTATTTTTTAAACATGCCCTACGTGCAAGAGCCGCTCTTTGCCACAGTTTCACGACCACTGCGTTAACAAATAAACAGATATTATTCATGCAAACATCCCTATTATTCGTGGTAATAATTGGTATTTTGATTTTGAAGAAAATTGATGAAAAAATAATGTTAATTTGTACGTAGAAATTAGAATATCGTTTCTATTACATCATTCTAAACTGACTTTCCACTAACGTGACGACTTGTACAAGTATGTATGTTTTTATACAACTAAGTATCTAACGTAAGCTTATTGAATAGTTTGCATATAAAGGGGAAAATAGCCCCTTTGCGTTATTGAATGCACCCTTGAATGGGATGAACACATTACGTATGTACAGGCTTAGAGACTATTTGTCCATGTTGCATTCAATCGCTTAAATAGAAATTCTCAGAATGAATTTAATATCCAAACGGTATCTGTGTTATTGCTTAATAACAAAATAATTTAAAAAGTTACATTAATAACAAAATAATGTTTTGTATAACCTTATCAAAGAAGCAATGTCTCTTCAATGAAATTGAATATTTTCTTTGTTTTAGAAAACGTTATTACCTCGATTTTAAACACCATGTTCATTAGCATCAATGTTCAAGTTTTCTAGAAGTTTTATTATATTTTATGGGATTGACATGTTTCGCCCTTCTAAGACATAATAAATGCATTTGATAATGCCTTAGAAGGGCAAAACATGTCATTTTCATGAAATATAATAAAACTTATAATTAAATATGTAAATTTTGTTAATATTGTAATAAAACTTTATCCACCTTACCTTCGACATTTTATAATATTTAAAAAAAATAATCCAAATCATCACTTTCTTATCTGAACAATTATACTGACCAAATGTTTTCATGATAATTTTGATTTTTTCATTTGGGCGATAATGTTTTTCTTTGATTGTTCCCTCATTAACATATTTTTTCTTCAATATACAATAGATAGCACATAGAGAATTCCCACCGCTTACACGAATATGTTATAGGTGAACGCCGCCTTTCGTCAGCTTCGCTCATTCAATCACTAGGCCCGATCCTCGTCCAAGCGGGACTTACGTTAGAAAAATTATATGTAAGAAATCAATAAATCTTTTTCAATATAGATAGTTGATAATAGTGCCCTTATAGACATTGTTCGTGCATTAATGTTGGAAAGATTTCATCAAAATTTGTAGAATGAGATTTCAAATAGCCACACGAAGGGATTTGTTGGAAAACTATTAAACCAAAAACAAGAAAATCGATAATATTGCAACATAATTCTTATAAACGCAAAGCAAAAACTACATTAATCTAATAAATACCAACAACGATATCCAAACGATTGTATTCGTATTTTCATTAATTAAATTGTTTTAGGGAAAATCCCTAAGTGAAGTTAAAAAAAACATTAATGTAATAATTAAATATCTGTACTGAAAGTGTACTAAAGAAAAGCTTGTCAACTTTACTGAAATTCTTTCTATTTTATTTGTCTCATTACAAAGCTTTGAATCTTAATTGCCTTAGTTTCTACAGCTGTCAGAACTTAAAGGCGATGTCTTCTTTAAAGGCATCAACGTGAAAATAGCTTGTACTCTATAGACCGCTTTGCCTCGCTTAACGAAGTTATGTTAAACTTTTTCGTTATTTGAAATTTCGTAATACTGCTGTTATCAATGAAGAATTATTAGTCAAACATTTAGTGCAAATATTCATGTATTTATATACTTCTTCTTCTTTTTGTCCTTTCACACCTCCGTGGTGCATTGGGTCTAAATGAACCTTCTCCACCCGACTCTATCGCATGCCTGATGCCTAACATCATCCCAAGTGAGGCCTGCTGCCTTAACCTCGTCTTGCAGGGCTTTTCTCCAGGTGGCTCTAGGTCTGCCTCGCTTTCTCTTTCCCCCCATAGAAGACAAGTCTAGTGCGCCCTGAGCGATGCAGACTGGGTTCCGTCTCAGAGTGTGACCGATCCACTGCCATTTGGGTCTAGCGACTTGTTCTCTAATTGGCTTTTCGCCTGCCATGGTCCAGAGAACGGCATTTGGCAAAATAGTGTCACAGATTTTAAAACTTGGCTCCCTTATCTATACTAAAAAATAGACTAAAAATATTGGGAAACATCAACTACGGAAATAACTTACAATCATGAATAAAATTTAAGGGTAAATAGGTGATGAAGACAATTTGTAATCACCCATTCAATATATAATAAATTATATGTAAAACCCCCGATGTTTAGAATTAAATAATATTATATTATTTAATAACAATGCCGTAATATACCGTAATAACTACCTTAAATTTACTTACAATCTAAATATTTTTTTTAAGTTAAAAGGCAATAATTTAAAACCATGGTTGCATTTATAAATGTGCTATAAAATTAAATAAAAATTATGTGTTTACAAAATCGTTATAAAGAGGATTCGTTCTCCGGGGACGCGTTATCCGAAGTGATAATATATTTTTCAGTTTACAGTATGAACTGAAAACTGAACAAGCAAACCGCTGTCTGCCCGAAGAGCGACTAAACGAATGGACTATTCTAGCAAAATATTATACAATGTAAAAAGTTCGCGATAAACAAAACGTAATTATATTTTTTGCTGGTGAAATGGTTGAGGCTTTTGAATTAGTGCCTTCTTGTTTCAGGTATCTGTCTATTGTTTCTTAGTCGACAGTTTTGGAAGTTAGAAGGAATATTTTTTGGACGTCTTCACATCACGTCCGAAAATCTCTCGCAACTGTTGAGAGGTATCAGTGAACTGACAATTCTAAGCAATAGCGTAGTGAGAAGATATGTTAAGAAAAATTTAAGTATAGAAACGTTAAAGGCAACATATTGTATAGAATAATCCCTAGTCGGCGCAGGATCTTCTAGGTCTCCGGTTTCTTCATCCGTGGTGCGATCTCCTGTTGAGATTCTAGAGATACAGGTTCTCCCACGAACATCATAGTACTGGGTGTCTCAAATCTATATTTAATAGATCGATTAAAAATAAGTAAGCCATTTATTTTTAATCGATCGTCAGCGCTTGACCCGGACATTGAAATAAAATGCAGAATTGAAGTTGCACGAGATAAAATGAGAACATTCTTTTGCAACGATAATCTTAACTTGAAACTCCGACAAAGAATGATTTAATGTTATATATGGTCTGTTCTACTATATGGCTGCGAAATCTGGGCTCTGAAAGTGAATGTAATGAACCGGTTGGAAGCTTTCGAAATGTGGATATACCGTAAAATGCTCCGTATACCGTGGACCGATAGGGTCAGTAATGCAGACGTACTACAGAGAGCCAGAGCCAATAGAGAGCTGTTGTCGAGTGTGAAAATTAGAAAGGTCTCATATTTGGGTCATGTGCTAATGGGAGAAAAATACCACCTATTTCGACTAAAATTAATGGGTATAGTAGAGAAACGTCGGGGAGTTGGTAAAAAGCAGCTGTCCTGGTTGCGGAACATCAAAGAGTGGACAGGAATAACGAAGAGTCCAGAACCTGTTCCTGTGCAGGATAGAGATGCCTTTGATGCAGTGATCGCCAACTTTGGGGGGACCTGACACGACACCGAAAGAAGAAGAAAAAGCCATTTATCGAAAAAAAATTAATTAATTATTACAAGTACATAATTTGGGAATTTATTTCTTAAAAAAATTATAGTCCAAATATAAACTTTTTATATAAATTTAGTTATATAAATTTAATATAAATTTAGTCGAACAGTAATATTTCTTATGACAGCTCGGCTGACTGATAATCGACAGATTGGTTAACACTCTCCACGTTTCCTACCGTTTTTGATGATCTTGGTTTTTCCAGTGTTGTACCGGTCTTTTCAAACTTTTTGACAAATATTCGAATGGGAAGTATGCTTGGCGCATCATTTAAGTGTTGGAATCCTCGAATATTGCAAAATCTTATACGCGCTACAGTCGCTGAAAAAACGTTTTTCTCGCTCTCGCACGCATAAAACGTGGTCCGCTCCCGAAAAACGCTCCATAGTGACTGAATTCCCAAGAGCCAGGCTACCGATTGACATACACCCATCATTCGTCTACCAATATGGCAATATGTCCCGCAAATGACCATTTGAGCTTAACCACCCTTTCGACGATATGCGTTACTATGGAAAAATATAAAATACACGTACATGTATGATATTTAATAGATATTAAATATATTATTTACCAACTGAAATATTAAGATTTTTAGATCAACTAATAAAAGTTGTGGTTTATTAAGATGATATAATTATTGAATTAATTTTTTTTTTTATGATATTGCAGTATGGGGACACCCGGCTCCCTTGGATACTTCGGCCAAACCTTCCACCACAATGGCAAGAGAAGAGGATATATGCGTTCCTGTTTAGGGCTATCCCTACAAAATAAGGTAAATGATCCATAATATTGAGAACATTTTAAATAATAAGTCTTATGAAAAAATTTAATACGACAACAATAAATGATTATGCCGTTTCTTCGTAAGGGTAGGCAGATTGAATAGACACATCACTCTACTTTATCCTGACACACCTCTTTAGCTTTCTCGACATTCATACGGCGAGTCATACACGCCAATTCTTCCGACTTCTATAGGGTGTTTTTTTAGAGGTTTGGTTTTTAAACTGGCAACATTGTTTCTATAGACTGTCAATTTGACAGTTGAAGTTGATTTACCATGAATAGACTGACGTCAGAACAGCGCTAAAGAATAGTGCATATTTATTTTGAAAATCATGGTTCTGTTCGCCAAACTTATCGTACACTACGTCCTTTTTCGGTCGACATAATCGTCCATCGAAGCAAGTTATTTGGAAGACCATGGATCGTTTTCTCACCACGTACACTCTAGTGGATAATACGCATCCACAAATACGACAATTGTCGAAAATTGGGCTTCACGATTGTGCTTTATTCGAGCTAGCCGTGGCGCTCATATGCCCGAAATCATATTTAAACAATAATGGCATCAAATTATCTATTAAATATCAGACATTAACATGATTTTAATGTTTTTTTATTTATTTTGAATATGTATTGTATACCTCTAAAAAAACACACCCTATAATATGGCTGACCTTAAAAAATTGATTATTTTGGTCCTGCCAATGCCATGTTTCCATCAGTTTTCTACTACTCCGCACTCAATTCACATCTCTTTCATTTCTTCATCCATGCTTTCAGTATGTCCTTACATAATATTTCCTTTGCTCTATGTTCCTTCCTGATGTCGGCATTTGAAATTCTGCCTTACATCGTTTTACTATCTTCTTCTTCTTCTTCAGCCTGTATTGACCGTCCACTCCTGGACGTAGGCCTCCTCTCGCATTTTCCATTCTCTTCTATTCTGAGCGATCCGCATCCAGGCACTTCCCGCACTTCTCCGGACATCGTCGCGCCAACGCAACTGTGGGCGCCTAACTCCACGCTTTGCCGTCCTTGGCCACCAGCACAGCAGTCGCCTTGGCCACTTTTCATCTGGATCGTGAGCGACATGTCCCGCCCATCGCCACTTGAGGCTTGCGGCTATCTTGATAACATGGGAAACCTTTGTCCTGACTCTTATGTCCTCATTTCTGTAAACTGATACCCAACATTGCGTTAAGCTCTCGTTTTACTATACATATGTCTAAGGTCTCTTATCTCTACGGCATATTTTCTACTCACACCCTTCTTCTGCCAGCTCCATGTTAAGCTTCTATGCATAAGGGTAATTTAATAATTTAATATGGATTAAAATATTCGAAGTATACATTATTGAAATCGATTAATGAAATACCAGAGTTCATGACATTTAAATGAACAATTTAATTACAAAATTACTTATAACAGGTTGTAATTGAGGTAGAGAGTTATTTTAAGAAAATATTTATTTAAACACTACAAAGAACTTTACGTGGGAATAATTTAATTTAATATAACATTTTGAATGTATACAAATACTTGTAGAAGAATACTGGATTTTACCCATTGCGGATTATCATTTTAAGGATTAATTGTATCTCAATAGAGACGAAAATGCAAATTGGAAACAGAATATGGTGGTCGAGGCGTTTACAGGACTTATGACCTGTCATTGGTTGGGTTAAGCGCACGATTTGTGTAATATAACATTCCCCATACCGCCCTTCTTACGACCACCATATCTGACTAATTTTTGGAAGTTGTATATATGCTACAATGTAACACCACACTTCACATTTTTTAGTTCAATCTACACTAGCGCCATCTTTTTTAGATTGGATTAAGCAATAAGCAGAAGATCTTTACACAAAAAAATCGTAAATACCTTTAACATTTACACTGACATATTTGTTATTAAGAATTTCATATTTATTTACGAAAATAGAAAGGTTTGTAACATCACAATTAACCGTCGCGTTGCCATGTGGTAAATTGAGTTTCCACTGCCAATTTAAAGTTGATTTTCTTAAAACCTATGGACCCTAATATTATAAAAAAAATTGTAATCCTCCATTGAAGTGTTTTCAATATTTCGTAATAAAAAAAAAAGCAAAAAATTACTTCCTTCATCCCAAAAAAAAATATTTTCTAAGACTGCCCTCACCTTCATTCGTGTTAAGGTAGAATTTGTTTTGCTAATATTTACAACTTTATCAAAAGTGACAAATACTTACTCGCTGTTTTGAACGTATTATAAATTATATCTTTGACCTTTTCAATATGTACGTAATAATACCACTGTGGACGGAAACGCAGGACGCAACTTAATAATATCAGAACTGTGAAAATATTAACACTTTACCAAAAGGGAAAAATATTAATACGTACTCGTTGTCTTGAACGTACTATACATTTTGCCTAGGTGCCTTTATCCCCGCCCCGCCGGCCGCTGCGCGCAGACAAGTTTATACCCGATGTCCCAGTCGCCCGTATGCTATGACGCATTACATATCAGAAATCGCATGGTTCCAGAAAAAATTAATAATGATATGTTTTTCAAATAATCCATGTATGTTATAGATATCGATCTATTCCTAATGAAATTCCCTACAAGATGACATAAATTAAATTTTGATTCATCTAGTCATATGCTTGATATTTAGATAAAGTTAGCGGTAAACTGAACTTACCACATGGGAGCGAGCGTTTTGTTTTGAACACGGTACGTTAAGGGTTAAATCATTTTGACCTTTGCCACGTAAAATATATTTTTACAGGATAAACAATCTTTGTAACATTAAACTTTGACCTTCAAAATATTAATGATATTAATTGAAATTTTCTTGGTAGAAGTTCATTGTAAAATTCTAGACCTCTAATATAAACTTTGGTCCCTTAATAATTTAAAATATTCCATTCCCAGGCAAATTTACTATGTTTTTTTTATAAATTATTTTGTTTCATTTAATTACTGCGGTTTAATTAAACAATTACTCAAAACTATGTCGGTTAAGATGTAATATATTTTCATAGAAAGACGGTGCACAGCGGTATTCTTGTACAGTAAAATTTATCAGTTGAATACGTTATACTTGTATATTTATAAGTGTGTTTACAAAGCATGGGTGAGTGGAAAGGAATATTGAAAGAAGGATTGGGACGGGCAACATAAACAGAGTAATGTTACAATCAAAGTTGTCATCTCAAACAAAAGTCTATAAAAAAAAGCTAAGATGGCAGTTCACAATGATGTAATTATACCGACTCTTATGTATGGAAGTATAGCATGGAACTGACAAAATAAGTTTCAAAGTAGAATAAATGCAGTCGAATTGAGATCTCTTAGATAATGGTGATAGATAATAGATCTCTTAGTGTATATAAGAATAAAAAAATAATGCAGTTCGAATGAAAGTGTAATGATTAAAATAATGAACGGATCATAAGGATAGTTTCTTCTTCTTCTTCGAGTGCTATGACAGGTCCCCCCGACATCGGTTATCACCCTAGCGTAGGTCTTTCTGTCCTGTGTCAGATGGAAGAACTCGCTCACCCCCCGAATTCTGGTCCAATCCTTGATATTCTCGAGCCAGAACATCTGGGTTCTTCCGACTCCGCGCCTACCCTCGATCTTACCTTTCATGATGAGGTGCAGCAGATCGTATTTCTCGTTGCGGAGAATGTGTCTCAAATATGCCATCTTTCTAGACTTCACATTAGACAACAATTCTCTTCCTACCCTAGCTCTATGCAGCACCTCATTGTTGATGTCCATATCAGTCCATGAGATTTGCATCATTCTGCGATGGAGCTACATTTTAAGTGCTTCTATACGGTTTATCGTGTTCACTTTGAGGGTCCAGGTCTCCTCCACTCCGTATAGTAATATGGACCAAATATAGCACTTGACTATTCTCTTTCTCAATTTTAAGTTGATGTTGTCATTGCAGAAGAATGGTCCCATCTTATTGAATGCGGACCTCGCAATCTCTATTCTGCACTTCACTTCTTTTTCGGGATCGATATTATCTGTTATAACAGTACGTAAGATAGTTAAGATACACGGAAATAATGAATAAATAATGAAATGTACATATTGAATATGATAGAATGGTTAAAACTTATTTTTTCTTTATTCGCCTTCATTTTGTGTTATGGATTATTACTTAATGAAAGACATATTCTTACTTAAATAGCCGTTGTCGTCCACTGCTGGACATAGGTTTCCCCCATATTTCTCCACGTTTTCCTGTCTTATGCCTTTCGCATCCAATCGCTAGCCATTCTTCGAATGTCATTGGACCATCGTGTGGGGGTCTTCCTCTATTACTTCTTTCTATCTTTGCGGGGTCTCCACTCCACCATTCTTTTCGTCTATCTATCGTCTACCAATATGGCAACATGTCCCGCAAATGACCATTTAAGCTTAGCCACCCTTTCGACGACATCTGTCACTCCCGACCTTCTACGAATTTCAGTATTTCTTATCCAGTCTGAGAGTCTTACTTGTAGCATGGCTCTTTCGCGTTTCCTGGTATAACAACACTTTTTCGATTTATTTAAAAAAAATCATAAACATCACAGTACATTACCAATTCACTTAAGACTATAATATATAAAAAAACACAAAGAAAATACAATTGTGAAATTTAAAAAATAAAAAAGTACAATATAAACAATAAACATAAACACAAAAAACAAAAGATAATTAAAAATTTAAGAACAATTAAGTAAAAAGAAACAATAAGAAGAACAAGAGAAGCAAATATCAATTTTATACATTATATAAGAGATAGATGCTTTCTGAGGGTAACCTTACTATCGTGGAAGATGTCCACATCCGAAGAGATGCGGTTTCGGATTATTGCCCTATCCACGGGCATTACCTTGGGTAAATTGGTTTTACAGAGTGCCAGGTGAAATAATCTACTTGGTATAGAAACACTTTATTTTACTTAATATTACACTGATATGTTTCGGTTATTATAAACGAAACATATTAGTGTTAAGTGAAATAAAGTATTGTAATACCAAGTGTAATTATATTTATTTAAAAAAAATGTTAACAGTGTATTGGGTACATAAAAATAGAAAAAAGACCGAGGAAAACGTGGTATGATTAAATAAATTAAATCTTTAATGTCGGCCACGTGAGGATTCGGAAAAATCATCGTGGTTGCATGAAACGATTAATGAATGTTGAGGACTCGAGAGATGCATATCAGGAAAGAACTGTGTGGCTGTCCGTTCTTTCTGCGTACCCTTTCGGAAACACAGCGTGATGGTTAGTTAGTTAGAAAGTAGAATTGTTTTTATGATAAATGTATAGAAGGATAAGAGGCACCTGGAAACTTTTTTTTATTTCTTTGAAGGGGGGTTTTCTGAAATAAAATTGTAAGGGGTAGCGCCACTGCGGGTGCTGTTTCCAGGGCCGCGGTAGGGCAAGAACTGCCTGTCAACAACTTTTCAAGGCCCCTAAAGTGATTTTACGTAATATGAAAAGTTACTCATAGTTAAAAAAGAAATAATCCGTGTTTTTCACTTTTATAGACTTCATACTGTCATTACACAACTTTCAAATTGAATAAAGTTTTTTATTCGAGAAAAACACTCCTTTCTCTTAGTCACTCTTCGATCCATGATATGTTGTCAAATCTGTATTAAAAAGGGAACAGTATTTAATTTAAAGAAAATTATGCTTCTTTGATGCATTGAATAGACAATCATCTATACAAACAAATTACTTTGTTCTTTGAGACAAAGCCATATTTGACATATTTTAAAATAAATTTAAAAATGTTTTTACTTTTTATAAACCACTTTATTTGACTGAGAAGTGCCAACCGGTTTCACTCTATAGCAAGCATCTTTAGGGCTACACATAAACCAAACTTTATAACAGTTTAATTTGTGTATAGCCCTGAGAAAGCTCGCTACAGAGTGAAACCGGTTGACACTACTTACTCAAATAAAGTGGTTTATACTAATTAAAAAGTGTTTTAATTAATTTTTAAATTGCTTTGTTCAAAAAGAGCACACATTTAAACGGTTTTATATAAAAGTTATCAATTAGTTAACATTTAGATATAAATCAAATGCCAATTTATTGACATGGCATTTGATTTATATCTATCGATTTTATTCGAAAAAAGGGACATGTTCCAAATATAAAAAGAGCCAAGACCGGTTTCGGGACCCATTAAAACGTGTATAATAATACTTTCTTCCAAAAATATACAAATTTAATATAAAATAAATTGTATAAACATTACCATTTATTTAATCATGTTATTATAAAAATCGATAAAAAGGAAAATAAATAAAATTTCAATTTGACAAGTGGTTAAGCAATTCCAAAAACGAAATTGTGTGTAAAAATAAAGTTTTTTTAACTCTATAATAAACTAAGAATCATACCTTTTTGGAATAGTTAGCAAATAGGATAAATTGCTATCTTTTTTTATCATAACATTTCGATTCATTCTACACCGGGACACGCATGTTCGTCGATTGTAAAGATTTGAAACATTTATCAAGAATTTGTTTAATTTTAAATAAGTTACAGTAAACCGTACTCTACTAGAGGGCCTACTCATTGAAAGTATCAGGAGTGAATATGTCACGATATTGACTTTACCACCAATACAGAGCTGAAGAGGATTGATAAAAATCAAGAGGAGTAGAGGAAGAGATGCAGGCCTTTACTGCCAACCAATCCCTAGATAAAAACTGAAGAGGAAAAAAAAGGGGCTGTAAACACCAACAATAGTAGAGCTACGATGGGATATGTTCTCACCCTCTTTTAAATGTCGTAATGCGCCATTTTGAAATGACACCAGCAACATTTCTGCCAAATCTGACTCACTAGTGACCACAGGTGGTTTCTTAAACCCCACAAACCTCGGGCAATATGACCACTAACATTACAATCAGTGTCATAGAAAATAGAATGTGGACGAACGGCGAATTACCAGAGTCACAAAATTGGAGTCAGTTACCTAAGAGAAGGCAACCCCAAAAGAAAATCCTACAGAAATGGCAAGGGGAAACCACTCTGGATATCATCCTCTCAATGAAGTGGAAGTCATAATTCTCAATAATCCCTTCATCTGGCGGATGTGTATGTAATTTTTTATTTATTCAATAAAGTACGGCGGGACAAAGAAGGAAAATATTGTAGATTAAGGTCTGGCACCCCCCTGCTGTTGCTGTTTTTTTCTTTAAATGTAATTAATCGATGCTAACGAGCCTGGCGAAACCGTTCGCTGTCGAAATAAAGACAAAGGTGGAAGTATTTAAAAACATGGCTTAATTTAAAATAAACTTCCATCAAGAGATTTTAGTAAAATCGTGTGGTTATCTTTAAATGTAAGTCCCGGATGAACCGGGGACAGGCCCAGGGAGTGTATGAGCGAGGCTGACGAAAGGGCGCCGCTACGCCCTAAACAGCCTCAGGAACTTCTATGTTCCTCTATTATAATTACTCTCAAATGATAGTCGGGGAGACTTGAGATGACACCGAGAGAAGAATAGATGAATCAAGAATAAAATTATAAATAATTAACGTCAAGCAAAATCATTGCTCAGGCAAAGTAATAAAAATTCCATAGTTTCCAGTAGTAAAATAACTTTAAGCCTCGTGAAAGTTTCAAAGTTTTACTTGTTACCTTGTAATGTGGACGAATGGTTCAGCGGTATAAAATGTACTTAAATTTTAAGATATGCAGACATGATCGAATAAAACTTTAAATGGGGCACATAAGCTTCTAACATAGAAAATCGGTTGGATAAATAAATCAGTATTTTAAATTCCGCAATAAAAGGCAAAACTTATCAATTTATCATCTTCACCGTAAAAGTAAGCCACGACAATAAAATCTCAAACAGAGCATATTCCAAAAGTTTGCATGCAATGTGGAAGATTTATAATACGGTTGGAAAGATTCCGTTGAAATAGAAGATATTTTATTGAATTTCCCTCCGAGCGTGCTACATAAGCGTAGAAAAACTTCTGGATCCGCAGCTTTTTGTTTTCCCTCAGAATCAAGCCGAATGTTCCCTCTGATATATGATAGTGTGATTTATGGATTGTTTATCGCTAGAAATGACACTTTTTGATAGCATCTTTTATAGGTCTAAAGTTTGGGGGCGGAGCTAAGAAAATAGCGCACGCGCCGAAAAGCTTTTGGCATACTTCTTCCCTTACACACATTCAGTTAAATAACTTAACACATAAAATACGCGTACACACAAAAAAGAATATAATAAAATTAATTTTAAATAATTTACTCGTATATGTTAAATTGCTTTTTGTAAAGTGCCTTTTTACTTGCGTTTTAAATAGATTTGTGCTGTTCTAGTCTCTGAAGTGAACAAGTGAAATAGGGGTAAAATAATTTCAGTCTTCAGCGAACGTTCGTGCGCGGGGTACGCGTACCGATAGCGAGTCTGTTCACGAGAGCGACGATGTTACAATACGTACCGAAGTAATAAATATGACGTTTAATTTCTAGAGGTGTTTACGCGGGGACAAATTAAACGAAATGTCAACATCTGTGTTCTTGAATGTCAGTTATGAAATCACAAGAATTTGAATACTTAAACTTTAGTTAAGTGAATTATTGTTTCAGTCAAATATTAATTATCTATTAATTAATCGCGCTCATTCCGAACTAATTGATAACATTTCAGACGGATGATAACGAATGATATAATAAGTTTATAAGTTCTTCGGATTAAATTGCTAATGTAGAAGCTAGGTTATGCAATTAATGTAAAATAAACTTTTTTCTGCTAAGTGGCATATGTCACATGGATCAGAGTGGTCACGTTATAAATAATAATAATTAAAATTTGAATATTGGAAATGTAGACAATTTCTTTTATAACAGTAAAAGTTTTGTTGCTTCAAAAAGCAACTTCGTTTGCAGAACAGGGAGATAAAGAAGCCGAAAGAAAATGATGGACAATCGGAAGACGGTCACCTCTGTGGCTCTTATCCTGACTGTTGTTATATTATCCTCTGCAGATGGTAAGATTGATTTATTATTATTATTATTTTTAAATAAATTAAATAACTACCTAACCATCACGCCATCTTCCCGAAGGGTTTAGACAGAAATAATTGGCTGCCACAATTTTCTTTCCTGACATATTTCTCTTGCTCCTTCAACATTCATACATTGTGTCATGCACGCACGTCGATTTCTCTTGCTCCTCACGTGGATGACATTCAATATTTTTTAGTTTATTTGATCGTGCCACTTTTTCCTCGGTCTTATTCTATTTCTAGTTCCATTTACATTATTAAATAAAAACTATATATATAATATTATCTAAAATTCATTTTGAAAATTAATGATTGTTTTTATTTACTCCGCTTATACATTTAAATTAAGGAAACATTTTTATTTTGATACTATGAATATTACGATTAAACGTTGTTAAAATTGTTTGCAAAAAAGGATGAAAGTAAAACTTCTTAGTGACGTTTCGGAGATCGTTGCAATCTCCATATTCAGGGTAGTCATAACTATTCGAGGAAGACTTGTTTCACGGATATACCCAATATCTCAATGAACATATGGATACCTACAAATAATATCTACGGACTTATTTGATTTAAAATATATTATACGAATATTTGTGTATTTAAAAATGTATCCATTTTCATCAATGATCAGTTATTTTAACTAACTAACTAACTAACCATCACGCCGTCTTCACAAAGGGGTAGGTAGAAATAATGGACGGCGACACTGTTCTTTCCTGATATACTTCACTCGATTCCTCAAGATGCATTCATCGTGTAATGCACGAACGTAGATTTCTCCGACTCTTCGCGTGGTATTTGTGGAAATTTGTATCACGTTCAATCTTCCTCTATTTCTAGTTCCGTTTATATCGTTAACAAATACATACTTACTTTAACATTCTTTCTTCATTATTTTTTCCATGGGTCTAAACTATTTTGATCATAACACTTTTATTCACACTGCATTATTTTTATATATATTTATATAAACTGTTAAAAAAAAGTTATAAATATCACAATTGATTATATTTCACACCAATTGATTGTAAGACCTAACGATGCTTACATCGGTTAGCGAGAAAATATAATTATTGTGATAATTATAACAAAATATTTTAAATTTTTTAACAGTTAATAATGTTAAAATATCAAAGTGTTTCCGCCAAAACAAAGAATTATCTGTATTTATATACACTATCGAAGATGAATATCATCAAAGAGATTACAATTCGACTGCATTTATGTTACTTCGATCCTTCTTTTGCCAGTTAATGATCAACCATCTTAATGATCCTTTAATTAGTATGTTCAAAACAAGTTAATTCGCACTGCATTCACTTCTTATATTTTCATTTGACACTCTATTATAAATACGCAGATAGAAAAACGTTATATTATTATATACCTAAATGAACGAAAGTGCGACCTTTGATAAACGATATTATCCATTTTAATGTTTTCCCACAAATGATCATTACGCGGAAAATTTCCCAGACTTGCACAGTTTAAAGGGTTCGGAATTTACCATTATTATATCACGTTTGGGTACCTCACACATTACAGCTTCATTAACTCAAATGATGCCGAGGTAATGATACACTTATTCACCTCTTGTAATTAGATAGACCAATCACATTATATTTTAGTGATACATTATCCCCGTGACAATAAAACTATACATATTTCGACGACCTTCGTGGCCGAGTGATAAGTCCTTTGACTGCCACCCCGAAAGTCCCGGGTTCGATTCCCGGCCATGGCAGTGTGATTATCACACTATCATTGGTCTGGATCAGAATTCACGTGATAATAAAATGGCGATAGATTAGCTTCCTAACACAAGTCACAAGATTCAATATGATAGCTAAATCCTTTACATCAATTTGGCTCGTTCTGTAATGATTTAAAGAGTGATTCAACGAAATAATAATAGTAATAATATATTTACAATATTATTTCTTGAACAATGATGTGAAATTCCACCGCTTCGCTAGTTTCAATCCATGTAACATTTTTGGTAGTTGTTAGGGGCCTATTGGGCCTTTAATGTAGTTTTCTGTAGCTTTCCACATTTGTATATTATACAAAAGGAAATTTGAACCCAATTAATGTATACAACTTTTTAGCTATTAACTTTCATGATATGTGATACGCTGATGACATGATTTTTATTTAATGTGTTGATGACAAGTTTTAAGAACATTTTATAATGACTCGGAGAAAAAAACATGTTATTCGCATAAAATATAATAACATATAAAAAAAACGACATTTTGATTTATATTAATAACAAATAATGATTTTTCTTCTATTATACGAGTATAATCGCCTTCACTCTATTTTATGGATTGAAATTTGAATAAATAAAGTTATTATTTTCATTTTCGTGTCACCTTGCTTCTCGTTTCTTAGACACATTTCAGTTGTGATACGATCTTCTTTGATGGCTAATTCTAAACACTTGCATCGTAGAAGGTTTGCCATAACCGAAACATGTTTGCGAAAAGAAAAATAAATTGTGAAATACCAGGTGTAATTTTATTAATCGCATGTAATTATTTTGATTAAATATAATATTAATACACTTGTTAATTTAAGTACCTTAAAAGTCAACTCAATGAACAAACTGGACGCATTTGAAATGTGGCTCTATCGCCGAATGCTCAGAATTCCCTGGTCAGACATACTCACCAATACCAAAGTCCTGAGGCGAGCTAGAGTTGACAGGGACCTGTTGTCAACTATCAAGGTTCGGAAGATTTCACATCTGAGAAATACCACCTTCTCCAACTGATATTGGAGGAGAAAATTGAGGGACGCCGAGGGCCCGGTAGGAGACAGGTGTCCTGGCTGCGAAACATAAGGGAGTGGACTGACATCCGAACTGTGAAGGAGCTGATTTGAACGTCGCAGGACAGGGACAGGTTCGCCGAGGTGATCGGACACGTTGGGGAGACCCGGCAGGGCACTTAAAGAAGAAGAAAAATTTGTATTCACATCACTTTATTCTTTTCAACGACCGACCGGTTTCGCTCCCGCCGGAGCTTCGTAAGGGTTCTAAAAGACGCAAGACTTTATTTTTATTTGCTAAATAATTTATTTTTCCAGAGAAATTGCCTCTTTAATTATTGATACGGTCTACGCTTTTTGTATATATATTTTAATGTAAACTTTTAAAATTCGTGCAACATTACTGGCATCGTATCCTATTTGCATTCAAGGAAAAGACGAAATTTGAATTTGTCCTCTGTATTTATTCCAAAGCGCATTATACGTTATTATTTATGTCAAGAAACTTTTCCATGTAAACTTTATTTCTGTAGTTGGTGAACACGATATTATTTTGAAATACGGTGAAATCGTTTGTTTCCATCATTTCTTATGTGAATCGCTTGAGCTTTTTCTATAAAAAGGTATTTTAAATATAATATATGAATATTTTTTTTAAAAATTTCTTGGTCCCAGTTTATAGTAATAGTTTTATAATTTCGTATAAAGTACTCATTTTATAGTTAGACAATTTAAATTATAACATGTAATTTATAAAATAAAAAAACAAACCACTTTGTATGATATAATAGCCACTAGTTTCGATTGTACCCTGGCTTCATTAGGGTAATATAAACCTAATTTAAAATACAGGTTTACGTAAATATATTGAATTTTTAATTAAAATGTTTTTATATTGCCCTGATAAAACTTGGGTATAAGCGAAATTAGTTGGATAATAATTAAATAAAACGATGTTTTTTAACTACTTCCACGTTTGTCTTTATTTCGACAGCGTCCGGTTTCGCCAGGCTCGCTGGCATCGAAAGACTGGTGACACTGTTACAAACTTACTACTTTATATACATATACGAGTAGATCAGGGGTTGTAAACATGATTCTATACAAAATTACAAAATTATGTAAAATTTACAGAATTGAAAAACTAGTATTAAAGTTATTTAAGAGGATTCGTATTCAATATAATGGTATTAAAATTTAAAAACAGCTGACATATTTATATGTAACGTTTAAAAGTTGATACTTTTATTTTTAATATTACTAAATTTAAAAATAATACGTTATATATTTTGGTTCGTTTGGTTGGCGTCCCCTTTTAGGTTTTTCTATCCATTTGTCCATGTTTGAGTTGCAAAGGTCTGGAATAATAACAAAACAATTTTTCGGCAGTAATCGACTTTAGGAATATATTTTAAATTTAGAAACGAGTGGCTATGATACAAAGTGTTATTAATTTTATATCATACTTTTGAAATATTTATTATTTTTAGACCGTTGATATAAAACTTCTTTTTAAATATTTTCTATTGATAAGAAAATCCGTTAATAGAATTCTTATTATATTTTATGAGAGTTACATATTTTGTTTTAATAGAAAGTATTAATATGTATAATAGTTTTACACTTCTATTAAAAAAACAGATAAAAAAAAAAACCAACTAACCATCACGCCGTCTCACGAAGGGATAGGCAGAAATAATGGACTGCCACACTTTTCTTTCCTGATATATTTATCTCGCTCAACATTCATACATCGTGTCATGCAAGTGCGTCGATTTTTCTGACTTCACACGTGGCCGACATTCAATATTTGTATATTTGATCGTGCCACGTTTTCCTCGGTCTTCCTCTATTTCTTGTTCCATTTACATCGTTAACATATAATTTTTTAACCATTCTTTCTTCATTCATTCTTTCCATGTGTCCAAACCATCTTAATGATCCTTCCATTATTTTGTTTATAACACCATCATTCGCACCGCATTCACTTCTTATAGTTTCATTCAACACTCTATCATAAACAGAGTATCCACACATTCGTCTAAGAGATCTCATTTCTACTGCATTTATTCTACTTTCATCCTTCTTTTGCCAGTTCCATGCTTCGCTTCCATACATAAATTCGGTAGAAGAACACCATTGTGCACTGCCGTTCTAGCTTATTTGGATAGGTTTTTGTTTGCGATGACAATTTTAAGTGCACCATTCACTTTGTTGCCTGCCCTAACCCTTCTTTCAATATCCCTCTACATCTCTTGTAAACATACTACCTAAATTTGTCATATATTTTTGATAATACGAAACATTCGTGATCACCACTGCATTTACCCAATAGCTGTATTTAGAAAGATTTATTTCAATTGAGATTCTTTTGAAAAATATGAATTGTAGAAAAATGAATAATGAAGACTTGCATACATCATAAAGGTTGTCAATATGTGGAAATTAATATAGACGTGAGCCAAGTTCTGGTCTGTGCGAATGAGAAGGATAAATGAATTCAAAATTATGAGAGTAATCGTATAAGCTGCTGGAATGTGGAAAGTTTTAATCTGTTGGGCAATGTTATTCCCTGTTTGTTGTTCTATGTGTGGGGTGTTGCGCGGGGTGGGGGTTGGCAGTTGGGGGGTGGTGGTAATTGGTTGCTATGGCGAGTGGTGAGTATTCCTTTCCAGATGATTGTGTAAACGTTGTCGCGTGTAGGGACCTTTTTTCGTAAAAGGTTCGTTTGAATAGCGTCTGTTTTATTTAAATTTATTTTATAAACATACAATAGTTGCATTGTATTCCCATGATTAAAAAACTAATTATGGAAAAAAAGATAAGTTTTATAACTAACTAACTAACTAATTTACCATCACGCCATCTCCCCGAAGGGGTAGGCAGAAAAAATGGACTGCCACACTTTTCTTTCCTGACATATTTCTCTCGCTTTCTCAACATTCAAACATCGTATCATGCACACGCGTCGATTTCTCTGACTCCTCACATGGCCAACATTCAATATTTGATTTATTTGATGGTGTCACGTTTTCCTCGGGCTTCCTCTATTTCTGGTTCCATTAGCATCGTTAACATATACTTTTTTACCATTCTTTCTTCATTCATTCTTTCCATATGTCCAAACCATCTTAATGATCCTATGATTATTTTGTTCATAACACCATCATTCGCACCGCATTCACTTCGTATATTCATTCGACACTCTATCATACACAGAGTATCCACATATTCGTCTAAGAGATCTCATTTCTACTGCATTTATTCTACTTTCATCCTTTTTTTGCCAGTTCCATTCTTCGCTTCCATACGTAAGGGTCGGTAGTAGAAGTTTTATATACAATAATAATATAGCATACAGTAAATAGTAAAAACAAATACACGAAAAAAGTATCTTACAAGGTTGACATTCAATAATTGATCATATTACTATCAATATATCAAATATAACGATATTTAAAAGGCCAGAAAAAACTAACTACAAAAGTTATTTCCATTAAATTAATATCTTGGACTAGGACTTGGATCTTCTGGCTTACAGAGGTTCAGCTCATGTGGCTATTCCTCTTACGTCTGATGGGAACATTGTTGGAAGGAGATTTGGTGGGTTGTTAGTTTATTTGGGGGCATGATTTGTGTGGCCCGGAGTGTTCCTCTGAAGGAGAATCGATTTTGGGCGCTTGTGGCGGCATATCATAATCGTCATATTATAAAACAAATCTTGAAATGAAACGTGAATTTAATCATTTTACATTGACGTAAATACTATAATTTAAAATATTTTGAATAAACATTTTTTTATTTACCTTTAGGTAAAAAAATATGCTTGGAAAATTTATGTATATTTAAAAAAAAAAATACGAGAAAAATTAAATATTCCTAAGGCCTGTTAAAAATACTGTGATTCTAAGTCCTATCATTGACAGAGTTTTCATTCTATCGAATGTTAGATAAGAAATGTTGATGGTATACTCTTATATACTCGTATTTGATTCTCGGCCATCTCAGGTGTCGAAGAAATGCGCACACGATACGATGCATGAATGTTGAGAACTCGAGATATAACAGTGTGGCAATCCATCTCCTTTACCTATCCTTTCAGGGAAACTGCGTGGCGGTTATTCATTTAGAAAGTATGATAATATTATTTTAAAGCAAGTTTTTTGATTATTATAATATGCATTTTAAAACGTTTGACTGACATGAAATAAATATTTTTAGAAAACTTTTGTGTGATAAACTTCTGCACATAAATATTTTAAACAGATGTATTTTTAAATAGTCCATATTTTTTACCGAAATACTATGATACTTCAACATTATTAACTGTAAAAACTTAAAACGCTGTTATGGTATCAACATTTTGTATTATTTTTCGCGAGTGTATTATTTTTCTCAACACCAACCGATGTTGCCATCGTCAGGTGTAACAATAAGTTTTACATTTTAAAAAATCACATGTTTATAAAAACTTACCTAAAAAGTCTTCACATAAACGAAAAATTTATTGTAACACCTGACGATGCCAACATCGGTTAACGAAACAAAACAAAATTGTGATACCATAGAAGCGTTTTAAATTTTAACAGTTAAGATGTATTTTTAAATATATTTTTAAGAATTTAAAGATATTAATGGTCAAAGGGTTCTTCGTGTCTTCAAAATAACGCAAAATGGGAGCAGTGTTTTGTATGATATCAGTATGTGTGCTGTTTGGGGTACTCACACCATTGTATAAGTATTTCTACTATTCACACCTTTCCCCCGCTTGTTCGTTGTTCGTGTCCAACCCTTTAGTTTTGTTAAGGTAATGTGTAAACAGGAATAATTTAATATTCCTAACAATTGAAAGCACCGCATCGTTGTGTACACGACATTACAAGAAATTTTTATTTAATTATTATCTTCTTCTTCACGTGCCGTATCAGGTCCCCCAGACGTTGGCAATCACTCCGGCGAAGGTTTCTCTATCTTTTGCGACCCGGAACAGCTCCCCCACATGTCTCATCCCGGCCCAGTCTCTTATGTTGCACAGCCAATACGTTTGCCTTCTACCAGGACCACACTGCCCCCAATTTTTCCCATCAGTATTAGTTGGAGCAAACTGTATTTATCTCCCCGCAGAATGTGACCCAGTTATGAAATCCTACGGACCTTAATGTCCTTTAGCAGTTGTCTACTACAATTGGCTCTCCTCAAAACCTCCAAATTGCTGACGAAATCTGTCCACGGTATGCGAAGCATTTTCCTGTGCAACCACATCTCGAATGCTTCCAACCGGTTCATAGTGTGTACTTTCAGGGTCCAAGTCAACATTTCAACATTCTCTTAATTATTATAATACTAATAATCACGTCGCATCTTCCAAGGGGTGGCCAGAAATGAAAGACCGCCAAAATGTTATTTCTTGACACACTTCTCTCGCCACCTAAACATTCATGAATTACATCATACACGTGTGTCATTTTCTTCGAATTCGCATTTTCAATGAATCTAGGTCTACTTTGTATTCTATTCCACATTCAACGTATATTTTCTTCGACATTCTTTCTTCATTCAATATTTCCATGTGTCTTTACCGCCTCAAAAACTATTCATTATTATGTTCTTAACGCTTCCATTTGTTGACCTTCGTCGCAGAGTGGCAATAACTATAACTGCCACACCGAAGGTTCCGGGTTCGATTTCCAGCGCTGACAGTGTGATTGTTACACTTTCTTTGATCTGGTGTATAATAGAATTCAAATGTCAATAAAATAGCTGTACATAGATTAGCTACCTATCACATGTCATGAGAATCATAATCAAAAAAGTTGTATACGGTAATTGGGTTCAAATAACCTGATGTATACAAATGTGGAAAGCAACTAGAAACTAACACATTAAAGGCCCAAGTGGCATCCCAAGAAACCAATCCATTTCATTGAAAACTATCGAACGATCTTTCGTTCGCACCGCATTCATTTCTTATTGTTTTTGGAACTCTATCATTGTATTTGTCTAAGAAATCCCATTTATTTGATCAATACATCATGACAAATATCGTGTTTTGCGTATGAAACAATTTTTTTTCTTCGTGTCTATGGCAAGTAAGATTCATAGGAATGGTCCTAAAATGGCAATATCATTCTTATTCCCTTAATATTATGGTGGACTCACTTTCTACTAAGAAGTTACTACAACAGCTTACTTTATGAAGTGTATCTGGTTGACAATAATATTTTATTATCCAGTGTATCCAGTGTATCTGGTTGCCAATAATATTTATTATAATGTTTCTGATTGAATCATTTTTGATGAGTGAGGAAGATTGGACAAAAGGTATTTTGTCAAGAACCGAATATTACGTAAAAGTGCAGAAAAACCGAAGCGGCTTTAGCGGGATGGAGCTATGGATGGTAGATTGAAACTCTGAATGATAAAGTAGAGTCATTAACTGCAGATGTAGGGCTCATGATGCCAGTTTTAACCCACTCCATTTTGTAGCGTTATTGTTTAATTTAAGGAAAGAAAATTACGGACATTATTATTTTTTATCAGTTTTCGGACTAACTATTTATATTGGTACCACTCCACGCGTAAAATGTTTTTTTTTTACTAAATAACAGTTGAATATTTGTTAATAAATATCTCACAAGAATCCCAAAGCTATTTGAAAAAACACGTTAATGAATTTAAAAATAATAAGTTAATTAATTGCTAAACTGAAAGCCCGGCGGAAACTTTATACACATTTTCTCTTAACTTGGATCAAATTGTCAATTAGGTTTGAGATCTTTTTCACACATGTATATTTGAACGCTTATTTTGAAATCAGAAATTGAAATCTACTTCTAATTTAAAAAAATAAGCTGTCTAAAGTTGGTACAGCGGGCAAGATTATTACGAATTTTGTAAATTCCTTATAATCCTATGTTTAATAGTTCAGGAAGTTCTGCAAAATACTGATATAACACATGTTTTGTGCAGTTCTTATTTTATTCTCTCCCTTCTCAATCGATGCGAACATTAACCATGTTGTACTCGTATAGTTATATGTTATTATTTTATTATCATTATTTTATTTTTATTATTTTTATTGTATACAACAGGTCTTTAGAATCCAATTATACATACATTTTACAAAACGTATTATTTATTATATATACAAGTAACGTAATTAGTAAATAGAGACACATTATCGACAAATATTCATGTTTTCTTCGGAAATAAGGTATGTAAGAGAGAAATCATTAAACTTATTTCGGCTTAAAGGTTATTAAACCAACTAACTTACTCACCATGACACCGTCTCCTCGAAGGGGTTGTTAGAAATAATGGATCGCAACACTTTTCTCTCATGAGATACTTCCTTAAATTCCTCAACATTCATACATCGTGTCATGCATGCATGTCGATTTCTCCGACACGTGGTTCATTTATATATATAATTTATTCTTTCTTTACCATTATTTTTCATTTATTCTTTCCATGTGTCCAAACCATCTTAACGACCCTTTCATTATTTTTTGCATAACATTTTCATTCACACTGCATTCACTTCTTATATTTGCATTTAATACCTCATCATATCGCACGTTGAAAACAAAAGTGACACTATACAAAAATCTCAATTTTTCAGTACGGTCATTTAAAGTTTGTGAGAGGTCAATAACTTGACTGTGAGTAGAAATATATCTAATGTTGTTGTTTTATATATTAGTTTAGATATTATTCCATCAGAATCTAGTTGATTTTAATTAGGTTAATAAGCAGGCAAAACTTTAAATGACCGTACTGAAAATGTTTGATTTTTGTATAGTGTCACTTTTGTTTTCAACGTGCGATATACTGATTATACACATTTTACTAAGAGATCTAATTTCTAATGCATTTATTCTACTCTCGTCCTTCTTTTGCCAGTGCCATGCTTTACTTTCATACAAGATGATATGTATAATAATATAATTAATTCAGTTGGTTATCAAAATTTTAAATTTTTTCAATCTTAAAAAAGGCCTTTGTAAAACCAATTATTAAAAGCAATTTAAAGCAATTTTTACTTCTTAGTTCATATTTTTATACAAAATACTAGTATAATGCTAATCACACGTAGTCATAACAAACAATAGATTAATATTTGTCAGTTCGGAAATAGAGTAATGAGGTAAGTTTACCCTTTACTCCCCTTTCTCAGAACTCCAAGAACTTATTGGTAGAAGTTTATTCACAATGTGTAATGCTCATGTAGGAATTAATAACTTGAACTACAATATAACTCCGACGCAAAGATCAAAGTAAAATATATTGCTATCTACAGTATCATATCTCAGATCTAAATATCAGTAGCGCAGGGATTTTTTGTGAATCTTTGTAACAATCTTCAAAAAGCTTCGATTTAAACAATTCTATTTAAACAAAACTAATTTATGGTGGAAAATTATAATGAAGTATTTAATCATCTATAGTGGAATCTCTCATAACGAATAATTCGCATAACGAGCAAAACAGATTGTGAAAAAAATGCTCCTTGACGAGCGATAATTCACATAACGAGTGATACAAATAAAGAGTGAGTGAGAAATGATAATGCTGTGTCACATTTTCACCAAATTCTGAAGCGTAACCAAAAAGCAAATGTCACTAGACAGCTTTCTAGTAACAAATAATTAACGCATGTAATAAATTCATAAATAATGAACTAGTTATTTAGATTTTTTTAAATTGTTTTTTGCAAATCGAAAACGCATTCCATAATTTAAAAATTATTTTATGTGAATAAACGCTGGTAACAAAATATAAATAGTATTTTTTCAGCATGGAACGCATTATCGTATTTTACATTGATTTATATGGGAAAAATTGTTTCGTTTAATGTGTATTTCACATAACGAGTAAGATTCTGGAACGTATTATTCTCGTTATGAGAGATTCCATCAAGCCGTTTCCCTAGAAGAGAGAATGAACTACCACACTACTCTATTCTGACACACCTCTCTAGATTCCACCCTATTCATATGGCGAGTCATACACGCAGATCGATTGTTGATTGTTATGAAAGCGAAAATGGCTGTTCACAATGGAGTATATGAAAGCGAAGCGTGGAACTGGCAGAAGAAAGATAAGAGCAGAATAAATGCGGTAGAAATGAAATCCCTTCGACGTACGTGTAGTTAAACGATGTACGATAGAATTTCAAATACTGATATCCGAAAAAATGTAGAGCCGTAGAAAGTATTATAAACACAATTATGAAAGGATCACTTCGTTGCTTTGGGCATATGGAACGAATGAACTAAGACAGAATGGTTAAGAAAATTATAACAATTTATAAAATCGAAAATGCACAATACAAAGTCATGTTTTTTTGTGCTATACTAGATCATTTAGATAGTTTGAAAATTTGGTTTGGTTCATGTGGTGCTCCCTTGAATTTGGAGAAATTACGTGTATAAGTGAATTGTTTTGGTCAATTTGATTGTTGCCGCACTTTATAATAGTTAATTGTGAGACGTAATACGTTTGTACTGTTTTGATGCCAAAATTATACAAGTTTTTTCGTTTATATAAAGAATTTTGACAGGTGTAAAAATAAATTTTTCATTTGTTCCAATGACAATTTGAATAATTTCTTCAATATTCTTTTAAAGTTCTTGCTGGTGTTGGTTGGTTTTAAGTGCCTTATTACTGCCAAATAAAAAAAGTGGATACGTGGAACATGAATTAAATCATATAACAGCTAATTTAAAAAACGGTGGATACGTGTAACATAAATTAAATAGACACAAAAGTCCGGATCGTCCATGTCAACATGTGCAACATCGGAAAAACATTATGTGTTATTACATTATGTGCTAAATTTAAAAAACGGTGGATTCGTGAAACATAAATTAAATAGACAAATGTGCACCATCTAAAAATAACATTTTGTATTAAATTATTTTTATTTTGTTATTTTATTTTATATCATTGTATTTTATATTATTTGTTTTAGATTTATTTTGTGGATGTTGGAAGATCGAAGTGTGCGCGGGAGATGCCTATTGGTGGCGATGAGGTTCGCAACCCATCACACCGCGTCTCCCGCAGGGCGAAAAGAGAAGGATGGAGTGCCGCATCGGTTAAAGTGTGACAGTCCATTCTTTCTGCCTACCCTTTCGGGGAGACGGCGTGATGGTTAGTTAGTTAGTTAGTTACTAGATCATTAATAATTAGTTTGATAATGTCATCGGACATTATCAAATGTTTTGTGACATTATCAAATGTCAAATATTACAGGACATTAAAAAGTGTTATGCAGGACATTCCAGAAAACAGACATTTGCATTTGTATTAGGTAATTATTTATAATAATATGAAGTTTTACATCATTGTTCAAGAATAAAAAAATAAGCTAATAAATCTTTACGGAACTGCACTGAAGAAACATACACCAATACAACAATTTTCTCGATTATATAATATATAGGGTAGACCGAGGCGAATCGGATCACTTTTTTTTTGAGAATATTTAAATCATACTACAGTATAATATATGAAACTTTTATTGACAAAATAGTAATCAGTAACAATCTAGCTACGCAATAAACATTTTAAAACTTAAAATTTTCATTAATTCTCCAAAATATGAACTAAAAACTTGAAAGACAGAAATATCCGAATCGCCCCAATTATCGGGGCGAATAGGATCGTACATAATATATACAACTAAATTAAAATTGTCTTAATCTTAGCTTTGGAATCATTACCAACATTTAGATAATGAATAGTGAGATCAATATTAATAAGTAACACATAAATCACATATATACGGGCCTTTTTTTACTGTTTCTAAAGTCTTGAAGAATTCGGCTCATTCGGAATTCTTTTCATACCATCAATTTTTGCTCTAAAGTCTCTAAACAATCCTTCTGGTTTCCGAAAAGTCAGCTGCTTATTTCTTTCAATAAAGCAATGGAACCAGTCCTGACCAGCCATTCCTAACTGCTCTGTTAAAATTGTGTTTAATTTTTTGACGTTCTGCGAATTCAAATGAATATTTACGAATCGCCTTGGGTGTAATTCCGAAGCCATGACTCGCTAAGTGCAGTAAACGGCCTGCTAAAATCTTTTCAGCAGTCTAATCTAGGGCTGGCTGTCCACCAATCGTTTAAATGACACCTCTGGAGAAAGTAACTCTTCTTTGTAGATTCGTTTTTGGTAATTCGTAAATCTCAGCAGCCCGACATAAGGTTAACTCTTTGGCTGAGACTTTATTTGCAGCTTCTCTCATTTCTTGGTACCATTCTCCCGCATTAGTCTTTCTATTGTACGTGCGAACCATCTCCAAGGAAATAAAAACGCATCATTAACATCAAATATAAAACAAATCATTTAAAAATAGTGATCCAATTCGCCCCCGATGACGCGATCCGAATAACCCCGTATTAAAGACTTGAAATAAATACTATTTTCACATTAACCTGTAATATTTTGCTTAAAAACTAAAATGTTTTCTAAAATAGGTCCATTCCCAATCAATATAAGACATATAATTCAAAGTTTTAACACATATCCTTAGAATTGCACAAAGAAATTGTAGGCACCTACCTTAGATGCGCAGCAAAATTGTAACACACACAAATATCAGTCGCGCTGGCATGCATCTTTGACACTGATGTACAAGTTGAATAGAAACATTGCCAACGGTGGGAGGTGCGGGGTGTGAAAGAATCGTAAGGCGCCAGTCGCTTGCGTTCCGCGTCAACGCGTTATTCAAATATTACTAAATTTCTTATTTTGATCCGATTAACCCACCGATCCGATTCGCCTCGGTCTACCCTACATTTGATTTGTATACAGCAGAGGTTCTAAATCTTTTTCGGTTTACGGCTTCCTTAAAACATCAGATTTTCCCGTGGCTCCCTTAATACATCAGATATTTTCAAAATTTTTGAACTTCTTGAGAAATTGGAAAACTTACCTTTTTAAAAGCGATTACTCATTCAACCGCGAAAAATGAATGGATACTATTTTCCTTGGGATAGTATAAAATATATAATAAAATATAAAATAATAAAAATATATAGTACCAGGCTGGGTTCAGGAGGAACAGATCAACAAGTGATCAATTGTTCACAGCAAGGCAGATCCTAGCAAAATGCTGGGAATTTGACGTCGATGTATATCAGCTGTTCATTGACTTCAAACAGGCTTATGATAGTATCAGTAGAGAGAAACTGTATGATGTACTCTTGAACTTCAAAATCCCTACGAAGTTAGTAAGACTGGTAAAAGCAACCATGGATAATACAAAATGTAGAGTCAAGATAGGAGGAGAGCTCACAGATGAATTCATGGTATCACAGGGCCTCAAACAAGGTGATGGTTTAGCCCCAACACTTTTTAACCTGAGTTTGGAATATGCCATAAGGAAAACTTACCACCTTAACACGAATCCCAACACATACTTTCATAGCAGCCAGATCATAGGATATGCGGACGACCTTAACATTGTAGGAAGATCCCTAGCAGCCATACACCAAGTATTTGAGCCTTTAGAGACAGCAGCCAAGGAGGTGGGTTTAGAGATAAACGAAGAAAAGACACAAATAATGAAACAAACCAGGAATGCAACCCATAACTCGAGGCGAACCATCAGATTCAAGGACAGATACAACTTTAAGATGGTGGAGGACTTCACTTACCTGGGTTCGTCTATAACAAAAGAAAACGAAGATCACAAGGAAATCGAAAGAAGAATCACAATTGGTAACAAAACATTCTTCTCTCTACTACCAGCGCTCAAATCAAGAAACGTACACTGGAAAACCAAAATCACCCTGTATAAAACAATCATCCGAACAGTAGTGACCTATGGGTGTGAGGCGTGGACAATGACAGCGAAATCTGCAGAGCGACTGGATACTTTTGAGAGAAGGGTGCTGCGCAGAATTCTGGGGCCTGTGAATGACGGTGAAGGCTGGAAAGTGCGGCATAATGACGAGCTGTACCATATTTACAAAGCTCCCAGTCTCTCCACACAGGTCAGACTGAATAGACTGAGATGGGCCGGTCACGTGCAGAGGATGCCGTCATCGCGAACCCCAAAAGATTGCTGGAGTGGCACCCAGGTGGTAGAAGACCAATTGGACGACCAAGGCTGCGATGGGAGGATGAAGTTGGGAGAGATGGAGCAAGATTGTTAAGAGTATCAGATTGGAGGGTCGAAGCGGAGGACAGGAGGAGTTGGAGGCGAAGAATACTGGAGGCTAAGGCTCGATATGGGCTGTAGGGCCATCGAAGAAGAAGAAGAAGTATAAAATATATATTTTCAACTGTTTCGGTAATATCCATATTGAGACTGGACAACTACCATGGTCTTGGTTGCAGCGGCTGGTCATGCACTTTAATATGGTTAAATTAGTTTAAAAATAAATTAAATACGAATTTTAAATTCACAAATAATTTGATGAACATCCATCAATATTTGACATTATTAACATTATTAATGGTATGAATGGGCTTGTTGTTCACTAAATAACTTCTCAAATCTCAGAATAAAATTGGATATGGCGACACTCATACCTTGTTCAACGTTAATTTTAGAGCGATACTTTTTGTTATCATTCCAACAAATTGGCCGAATTGTTTAATTGAATATTTCGCGGCGTCCGCGTCCTTATGACGACATCGCGGCTCCCCAGGGAGCCGCGGTTCACACTTTGGGAATCACTGCTACAGCATTGTTTTAGATAGATATTAATTTCAAAATTTATTATTATACACACAATCAAGCCATCGTTTTGATATTTAAAACGTTCATATAATTTTAATGAATGAATCGTATTAATGAATTTCTTTGAAATATTAATCCTTCTTAATATTTGGAAACATTGACTACAACATTTTATGTTTTTATCAAGGGCTCGGAATCGACATAAAAAGCATTTTTTCCCCGGACTTCGAAATCAAAAAGACGCCGTTTTTTTGGTGTTCTGAGATCTATTATTATTATTATTATTATTATTATTATTTTGATGACTTATTTTTTAAGTCTTATTTGTTTGTAAATAGTCTGCTCGTTGCGAATAGTTCGGACGAATTACAAGTCTCGATGTCGAGAATGTATGAGGTATGCAAGTCAAACGATTTAATGATGAATGTCGGAAAGTCAAAGGTGTTAGTTTTTGAAAGGTTAGAGCAAATGACAGTTTGTAATATAAGTGTGAACAAAGAGAACTTGGAACAGGTGAGGGAATATGTGTTTATTTAGGTAGCATGTTCACAGCGGATGGCTGAACGGACAGTGATGTTGAAAGAAGGGTTGATGCGGATAACAAAGTGAATGGAGCTTTAAAAATAGTAATTGGAAACAAGAATTTATCAATGAAAGCGAAAATGGCCGTTCACAATGGAGTTCTGGTCCCAACCCTTATGTATGGAAGCGAAGCATGGAAGCAGTTCCTAAGACGTATGTGTGGTAAAACGATGTACGACAAAATCTCAAATGCTGATATGAGAAAGGAATGTAGAGCGAAATAAGTTATTATGAACTAAATTATGAAAGGTTCGCTGCGTTGGTTCGGATATATGGAGCGCATGGGTGAAGAATGGTTAAAAAAAGTATACGTTAACGACGGAGTCGGAGTCGAGGTAGACCGAGGAAAACATGACATGACCAAATTAATCAAATTTTAAAGGTTGGTCATGTTAAAAGCCGGAAGAATCGACGTGCGTGTATGACTCGCTATATGAATGTGGAGGAAGCTAGAGAGGTGTGTCAGGATAGAGTAGTGTGGGGTTCCATTCTCTCTGCTCACCTCTGCGGGAAAATGGCGTGATGGGTTGTTGTTGATGTATATTTTAAGTGCGCCGTTTTTTAAAATCAATTACTCCAAGGGTGCACTAGGAAATGACTGACCGAACAGTGCAGTCTTTAGAAGTTTCTTAAATTTAACATCACTATCCTCATACTTAATACTAACATGGAGGCTATTCCACGCCAACGGACCCGCAACGCTGTAAGCACGACCATAGAAACTTGCTGTATTGGCTCTGGCCATGGAAAAAATGTGAATGGCTCCATCAATGATTGCACAATCTACACGTTCGAGAGTTCGTTCTCCCTTCTAAATAAAACTCTTGTAAAAAATCGACTGCGTCATACCCCCGAAAATATATAAAAATATGTAATTTTACGATACAAAAAATAGTTTGTTAAACATAAGATCTTGTTATTTTCTAGTTTTCTAATAGTAAAACTCGTTTAAGGTTAAAGAATAGAAAAACATATTTTGGCACATTTAAAATAATATTTTACACAGTAGTCAGTGAATTTGGACCGCCACACTCATAAAGCGAGTCATACACGCACGTCGATTCTTCCGACTTCTAATAAGGCCGACAATTCCGACTTCTAACAAGGCCGACCTTTAAATTTGATTAAATTGGTCATGCCAAGTTTTCTTCGGTCTTCCACGACTCCGTAATCCATTCACACCATAAACGTATACTTTCTTAACCATTCTTCTTTTATTATTTTAAGGGAGCGAAGCATGGCACTGACGGAAAAAGGATGAGAGCAGAATGAAAGCGGTAGAGATGAGATTTCTTAGACGTATGTGTAGACAATTACTGAAAGGCAGCTATGTTCGAAGTAGGAACAATCTACGAGCGTGTGTGTCACGGTGTGTGAATGTGGAGGAGGCGCGAGAGTTATCTCTGGATAGAACAGAGTGGTAGGATAGACATCCTAAATAGATACCCCTCTGGGAAACAGCGTAATGGTTGGTTAGTTAGTTAATAATTGTATTTACTATATTTGGACGTATATAACTTACGTATAAGCTCGACTAATGGGCGTATACCCTAATAAATTAATAAAGATGCGTATAAAGATTCATGGACCTAATGCCCACTCCGAAAAAACTCTGTATTATTAGCACTAACATATGTATACATTAAAAAAATTAAGCTGGCAATCTGGCCGCTGCCTTGTGCGTCTGTGTGGGTCCGCGCTCGCCCCGCTGACGTGATCATACATCAACGTCACGCCGTAATAAATTCAAACCATTCATTCCCATAATGCTGTATAATGGACCAAACGGATCCAGGTCGCTGGAGGGATCCAGACTTCAGCTCTGTCTCATTAGCGCGTCCCATTATAGGGCCGCTGCAAGATCCGTAATGGATTCAAAGTGCTTCTCTTCAGTTCTGCAGACTGTGAAATTTAGACGAATGTATCATAATCTTTTATAACTTGTAACACGCTATAGGTGTGATGTTCTCCATTATACAGCAATTCTTGTGATCCGTTTTTACGAGTATATCGTTTTGTAAAATGTCGATAATTTATAACGTCCGTTTTCTAAAAACTTTATATAATAATTTAATAATTTATGAGAATGACATGTTATACGTACACCTTACAAGGTAGTTTCAAATGATAATGCCCTAGAAAGGCGAAATGTGTCATTCACATAAATTATAAGAAAACTTCTAGAAAACAGACGTTTTCATTCGTATTGATGATTTAATATGGAGTTTATATCATCGTTCAAGAAACAATAAATACAAAATGGCAAACCAAATTAAGTTTATTTACTCAAAAGACATTACAAGCAACAAAAATGTTTTAGGCATCTATTGAGTACAGGTAAAATATTATATACATACAACATAGTATCAATAATGCATTAGAGATGGTTAGACATTAGGAAGACAAGACATTTTCTAAAGTCCAGAGTATTTGTCTTCTTGTGACTTCCATCATCAGGTTTAATTTATATCGAATTTCTAACCAACGAAAGATTTATTATATAAAGATATATAAATTAAAATATAATAACAAATCATCAAAATTACAGTAAGTGCAATAAATCGAATTCTTTAAAAATTATTAAATTTTTGTTTTCATTGTTTATAATAATTTTATTTATTCACATATAACAAATAAAAAGTATGTAACATACAATTATTATTATTTAGTTAAATCGTTCCTTGCATCATTACAGCGCAAGCCAAATCGATCAGAGGGTATTTATTATAGCTAAAATTGTGATCCTTGTGACATGTGATAGGTAGCTAATCTATCGCCAGTTTATTGTCACGTGAATTCTTCACCAGACCAAATACAGTGTGACAATGACACTGCCATGGCCGGGAATCGAACCCGGGACCTTTGGAGTGGAAGTCAAAGCACTTACCACTCGGCCACGAAGGTCGCCTTATAAGTTATTCATCATGGAGTTAGGAACTTCCACCGAGAAATCATAATCAACATTACTATTTGATTAATTTTTGTATTTATCCATCTCAATAATCTATAATTTATATAAATAAAATCGAGAGTGTGTTATTGTGTATCCCCTTTTCTCTCTAAATATTGCTCATCGAGGGTAAATTTTCAAAATATGTAAATTCTACACCGGCGGTTGTTCTGGTAATACTTTTGTTACGAATCGAGCTCAAATTTACTTTATAAAATAATAAATTAATTTATTATTTTCGCAGTGCAAGCGATTATAGACCTTAATATTCCGACTCTGAGTCCAATTTTTAGAGTTCATATTTGCTTTGCATAAGCAGGTCACGTTTTAGCCGTTTCGTTTCGTCAAGTTGCAAAACTGTTTTTTTTGACAGTGCGATAAAGCAAATACCGTTGAGCTGCCACGCCCTGATGATTTGAAAGCATTTATATTTCTTATTATTGTATCTTCAGGTTATTATATTTTGCCGTTGAAATGAATACAGCTGCTAGTATTGTAATAAGTGGTAAAACGTTTTTTTTCATTTAAATAATGTTTTTAAGTTGAGCTTTTTTCTGTCTTATCATATTTAATTTATTGTTTTATTGTTAGACGAAGTTGACCTTTTCAATAAAATTGTTTTCTTGTATTTTGTACTAAAACAGCTTGCTCAGCTTTATATTTGTAGAACGACGCCATTTTTTCGTCTCCTCCTACTGGACTCTTAAGACGGAATTCATAAAATATTCAAGTTAATGCGGAAAACAACAAAACAACTATCAAGTCAGTTGAATAAACTATACCATAATTGTAAACGTAGTGCAGTTTACGTGACAAAACTACCACAGAACTTTGTAAAAGTACTAATAAGATTAAACAAATGAAACAGATTACGTCAAATTACAGGTATAGTATTTTTTAAATATAGGTACACGGTTCACTCGTAGAGGCCATTATGGTTGATGGTTTAGGTTATTCTGGTTTACGTATGTTGACTTTTGGGACCATTAACAAACTAAACTAACTAACCATCACGCCGTCTCCTCGGAGGGGTAGGCAGAAAGAATGGACCGCCACACTGTTCTGTCCTGACAAACATCTCTCGCTTCCTCAATATTCATACATCTTGTCATGTACGTTGGTCGATTTCTCCGACTCCTCACGTGACCGAAATTTAATATTTGATTGATTTGATCGTGCCACATTTTCCTCGGCCTTCCTATATTTCTAGATCCGTTCATGTCGTTGACATATACCTTCTTCACCATTCTGTCTTCACTTATTCTTTCCATGTGTCTAAACCGTCCCTTTCATTATTTTGTTTATAACACTTTCATTCCCACCGCATTCACTTCTTATACTTGCATTTGACACTATCATATATAAAGATTTACCACTTATTCGCCTTAAAGATCTCATTTTTACTGTATTTATTCTTCCTTTATCCTTTTTCTGCCAGTTCCATGCTTCACTTCCATACATAAGAGTCGGCATAAAAACACTACTATGCACTGCCATCTTAGCTATTTTTGATAGGCTTTTGTTTGCGATAACAAATCTGTGCACCATTTACTCTGTTGCCTGCCCCAACCCAGCTTTAAATATGTCTCTCTTCCATCCTTTGTAAACATACTTCCTAAATACACAAATTCATCCACTTGTTCCAGATTTTACATTATCAAAACAAAATGAACTCTAAAACAAATTGTTTCAAATCAGTGAAATCCCATTATTTATCGGAGCCTGTTTCTGGGATTTAGATGTTCAACTATCTCGCCATCTTTTAGGTGGTCTTCCTGGAGCCTGTTGGTACTTTCTTGCGCTTCGTTTATCACTCATTCAGAATAGATTCTCTCCAAAAGATTTCTCCAGTAATGTCATCTCAGTCTTCCTCACAGCACAACATCTTCGAAATCGTAGATCTTCTTTATTTGGGAATTTCTCACTCAATCTCGGAGCAAAGTTCCCGCGATGGATACGAGTCTTCGTTTACGTGGTTCTTATCAGCCTTTTTGTTCTGATGGCGTCAGCTCTCGTCCGAATTAAATATTAAATGTCAGCCATGTGAGAAGTGAGAGAAATCGACATGTTTTGAGACTGATATTTAAGAGTTAGTTTTATTTTGCTCTCCTTCAGTAATTTTTTGCTTTTCCAAACCAAGAATTATACCAGTAACATTATACACACGTGTAACGGTATAACATATTTGGGGGATGTGGTCATCATTGCGATAAGTAGGTCCTAATTCAGGCGTTTTCGGTTATTCGTGTAATATATTTCATCATGAAATATGCTGGTTCAGCAGTCGATGTCCACTAATGTGGGTCATGCATTTAACCTACACATATACACACATATTTACACAGTATATACACGTATAACAGTACACAACGGAGTTTTAGTACCAAACCGTATGTATGGAAGTGAAGCTAAGAGCTGGCAAAAAAACGATGAAAGTAGGATAAATGCCGCAGAAATGAGATCACTGAGAAAAATGTGCGGGAAAACGATAATTGCTAGAATACCGAACAACAAAATAATGAAGAAATGTAAGGCAGATGATTGCATCATAAGTACAATTAAGAAAGGATCTCTGAGATGTTTTGGAAGCATGTAAGGAATGGACGAATGACGAGAGAAGACTGGTTGAAATAATGTATGCAAGCAGTGTTAGTGGGAAGAGAAGTCGTGGAAGACCAAGGAAAGCATGACATGACCAAATTAATCAAATACTGAAAGGCGGCCACATTCGAAGCCGGAAGAATCGACGAGCATGCATGTTAGGATGTATGAATGTGGAGGAATCTAGAGAGGTGTGTCAGAATGGAACGGTGTGGCGGTTCATCCTCTCTGCCGACCCCTCCGGGGAAACGACCTGATGGTTAGTTAGTTCAACAGTAAATAATTGTAACGAATATTCTGTGTAGAATATTGTGTTAATTTATATTTACACATTCGAGATTTAAAAAATAAAATGGAATTAATTAATTAATTATAGATGACGCTAGTGTAGAGTGAACTAAAAAATTTAAAGATAGGCGCAGCATCTTAGCATAAATATAACTACCAAAAAAAAATTGTCAGCCGTGGTGGTCGTAAGAAGGGCGAAATGGTGAATGTTGTTAAAACATAAAGCGATCGCTCAACCCAACCAATGACAGGTCATAAGTCCTGTAAGCGCCTCAGCCACCACTGTTCCCAGAAAACAATTTACATCTTCGTCTATATTGAGATACAATTAATCCTTATAAAATAATAATTCATCCGCAATGGGTAAAATCCACTATTTGTCTACAAGAATTTGTATACATTCAAAATGTTGTGAAATTAATCCTTCTATATTCGCATTCACTTTGTGTTGTGGATTCATATTTGAATAAATATACCTACACTTCGTATTTTTACAACACTATATGATTTTAACTTTATAATCTCATAAAGTGTTGTCAAAATTCGAAGTGTAGTTATATTTGTTCAAATTAGGAATGAATCCACTCATACACGGCAACCAATATTTGAAATGAGAACGAAATAATATTTGGAATCGCTATAACGAAACAACAAACCACGCGAAGCATTATGTATCCTCAATATTCAACAAATAAGTCAGAATGATGTGCTTAACTCTTATCTTAATCATAAATTCAAAGTTTGTAATAGACTTCCTATTGTGTGAGTAGGTAGTTCCCAAAGGGGGTAAATAGCAGTGTAATGGAGGAACATTCATGTGAAAATGTGATGCTGTTTGATAATAAAATACGTACATTTTAACCCTTTACTGCATGATTTTTTTAAATCTGTAAAAAAATATATATAATGAAAAAAAAAAGACTCGTATTTTTTTTATTCAAAAAAAAAAAAATTTCCTGTATAAAATACAAAAAAATATTTCTAGGTCTTCCCTTTTTATCCCTAGATCATACACAATATTATCCATAATTGTATATAAAAGTGATCATTTTATTACTAACCTAATGTAAATAATAGTAAACCAGTGTAATATAATTATTTATAGCGTTTGACAAACAAAAAAATATCACTTTTGTACAGAAAATCATAAACCGACAGTTGGAAACAGTCGAACGAACATCTAGTACAACCAGAGACATCTAGCAAGAAGTTTGACAACTAGTAACGCGGATCATAGATAAAACTTAAGTATTATTGCTAGAAGCAAGACATATTTTATTATTTTGATGTTTTTTTTATAGCGAATGATTATTTTGGATCATATATGAGCCAGTATGCGGTAAGGGGTTAATGTATAATGTAATACAATATTTTGTTTGATTATTTTTGTACATATTTTTGTATAAAATTTTGTATTGACACGGTTATTGTAACGAAAAATGTCAATTAGGCAAGAAACAAGTATACAACGCGTTTTTGAACATGGCTAGACTACTTCCTTCTATATTCGCTTTTCGTTGTGGATTCACATTTGAAGAACTTTTTGGAAACATTGTATTTTCACAACACTTTATCGCACTTTTCACAAACATGTTTCGGGACACAAACTTTCCTTCTTCAGTGTATGAATTTCAACAGTTAAGTGAAAGAGAATTATTGCTTATATACTAAATGACGAGTGAAAAAGTGGAGGAGGGGGGGAAATAATTTTAGCGGCAGGGTAAATTGTTGTTGATGAAATGATTCGTAACTATATACTAAATGATAAACTATATACTTAATACAATCGCAATTGTGATACATGCTATACATGTAGTGAACTTCCCGGAAGGTCACAGTCACCTACCGGTTGCAATTATGAATCTTCATCCATTCAGGGACCTACTCAAACACACAAAAAATTTCTTCAAAATCGGTCCAGCCGTCTAGGAGGAGTTCAACTACACACGTTTGTACAGAAGAATCATTATATATGTATAAAGATAAATAACATTTCGTTTTGTATGAACATATATAAGATCTAGTATGATATGTTGGATTAAATATAAAATAATATAATTTGTTTTTTGAATGTATACAAATACTGGATTTTACCCATTGCGGGTTAATAATTTTTTTTTAGGATTAATTGTATCTCAATAGAGACAAAGATGTACATTTTTTTGGAAACAAAAGAGTTGTCAGACGTGGTGGTCGTAAGAAGGGCGGAATGGGGAATGTTGTTAACATAAAGTGATCGCTTAACCCAACCAATGACAGGTCATAAGTCCTGTAAACGCCTCGACTACCATATTCTGTTTCCAAAAAAGTTTACATCTTCGTCTCTATTGAGATACAATTAATCCTTAAAATAATATAACATTGATACAATATTGATACAATCTAAAACAAACGTACGCGCACGGCACAAAAATAAAATTCTAAATAGGTTAGAATTTAGCATCTAAAACTTGTTTTCAAAGAGTAGCGAATGTTTACTCCAACATTATTCTGTTCTATGTTTATGTACTTACCGCATTTCACGTTTCCCGCCCTCCTCCCCTTGCGGCAACTTCACACAAGACCCGCCGCAGTGTGGCCAACTTCGCTAGTTGTTTAAAGTGGGTGGAAAAACGGGCCGATGATTGTTTTGAGAATAAACCGCGTTCACTTATTTTCCCGCGCGCGTTTGAATATGGAAGCTTTGTGAGGAATTTCCGGCTGATGGCGGAACGCTGTTATGAAATATGGACAGCATAAAAGGGGGAGCAAAAAGCGCGCGGAGATGAGTTTGCTTTAAAGTCATAGATGAATTCCGGAAGGCATTTCCCGCGTTTTACACTTTGGTCTTTTGAGGAACGCTATTACACTTTTTATAATGGCACCTTGATGAGCAAGAAAGAATTAGAATTAGCATCTAAAATGACATTTTTTATATTAAGAAGAAAGCAAAGCTAGGTCTAAGCTGAGCCTTTCACAGTTCATTAATAAAGATTTTCTGCTTAATGCTTCCCAATCTTAATGGATGGCGCTAGTGTAGATTAAATTAAAAAATGTGAAGTGCTAGGCAGCATTCTAGCATATATACATCTTCCAAAAAATTGTCGGACGTGGTGGTCGTAAGAAAGCCGAAATGGGGAATGTTGTTAAACATAAAGCGTTAACCCAACCAATGACAGGTCATAAGTCCTGTAAGCGCCTCGACCACCATATTATTATTTTTTTATTTTTTTATGTATACAACAGGTTGTTTGAACCCAATTACTGTATACAATTTATTTTTTAGTTATTATATTGATTCTCATGACATGTGATAGGTAGCCAATCTATCGCCATTTTATTGTCACGTGAATTCTACACCAGACCAACGACAGTGTGACAATCACACTGCCATCGCCGGGAATCGAACCGGGGAACTTCGATATGGAAGTCAGAGCTCTTACCACTCTGCCACGAAGGTCGTCTCTGTTCCCAGAAAACAATTTACATCTTCGTCTCTATTGAGATACAATTAATCCTTATAAAAAAAAACAAAGCTACTTTATCCACGACGATTATAACAACTAAAGTGATTTTTATTTATAACGACCATAATGGAAACTGAACCTAAAGTTCTCGTTAATTAACACCCTTAAAATATACCCTTGTTCAACTTAGGCTTTGATTTTGACAGCTCTCATAATATATACAGTGTTTTGAATATTCTGACACCTCTATATAGGGGTGACTCAAATGAAATGGTTTAATACAATAACTTTAATGAATGAATTTATTATCTGGTAAAATATTGAAACTCAAACAAGAACAAATTCATTTTTATTATTAGATCTTGAATAAAACGTATTATGTTTTTTATTAAGTAGGTTGGTAGAATTTTAAAAGAGTTGATCGACATTCAAAAATATTTTATTTTATTATTATTATTTTTTTTTTAATCGCTCTTTACATCATGACAGCATGAGCCAAATTGATCTAAAGGGTATTATAGCTATCATAGTGATTCTCGTGACATGTGATAGGTAGCTAATCTACCCCCATTTTATCGTTACGTAAATTCTACACCAGTACAAAGACAGTGTGAAAATCACACTGCCGCGCCGTCGCCAGGAACCTTTGGGGTGGCAGTCAATGCACTTACCACTCGACCACGAATGTATTTATGCCACGTCATTATGACAAAAATAATGTGATATTAAAACAAATGAAATGACAATCGCAATCTATTAAAGAAAACAGAGGATAGTAAATAAGAGAGCTTTTCGGTATTATTATCATTTAAGTCATACAGAGGATGATTTTATTTAAAAATAAATGGAACGTTTTTCGTTTATTTACATTTATTTAAAAAATGGGGAATAAATAAAAATTTCCACATTAAAATTTGGTAGCATAAAAGAGGGCTACTTATTTTTTTCTCTTAAAACAATCATATTTTATATTAAAAAAAATATTGTTAGATGTAGGTCAAAACCGTTTCTTTGAGAGTATATATATTTTTATAATTATTATCGACCAGTCTATCGATGCCAGCGAGCCTGGCGAACCGGTCGCTGTCGAAATAAAGACAAAAGTGGGAATAGTTAAAAACATCGTTTTTTCTATTTATTATTGAGGGTAACAAACAGAGAATACAGTATATAAATACCAACACACAGAGACAACAAAACAAGGCCAATTACATGCTACAACAAATATTATATAACAACTGACATAAGGTTAAATATATAAGAAGAATAAAGCAACATTTTAATGAGTTAAAGAGATAACTAGAAGTACTAGTAATAATGAATAATTAAAGATGAAATATAATTGTATAATGAAAAAAAAAGAAAAAGACAAGAAAAGAAAAAGTAATATATCTACAGAAGATAGAAATATATCCGCAGAAGCAAAGATGGCAGTACACAATGGAGTTCTAGTACAAACCCTCATGTATGGAAGTGAAGCTTGGAGCTGGCAAAAGAAGGATGAAAGCAGGATAAACGCCGTAGAAATGAGATCACTAAGAGATGTGCGGGAAAACGTTGTATGATAGAATACCGAACGATGAAATAAGAAAGAAATGTAAGGCAGATGACTGCATCATGAATAAAATTAAAAAAGGATCCCTGAGATGGTTCGGACATATGGAACCAATGGATGAGAGTAGAATGGTTAAAAAGTTGTACACAAGCAGCGTGAGTGGGAAAAGAAGCCGTGGACGACCGAGGAAAACATGGCATGACCAAATTAATCAATTACTAAAAGTCGGAACAATAGACGTGCGTGCATGGTACGATGTATGGATGTAGAGGAAGCTCGAGAGGTATGCCAGGACAGGCCAGTGTGGCGATCCATCCTCTCTGCCTACCCCTCTGGGGAAATGGCGTGATGGCTAGTTAGTTAGTTAGTTAGGAAAAAGTAGAGTTACTAGTTTCATTCGCTCCGAACGGTTGCTGTCACCATTTTCGAAAAACCACTTTCATTAAGATGGAACACATCGATGTTATTTAATTATTATATAAAATGAACTACCATCAAAGGTAAAACATTTGGTTAGCTTATATATCTTCTATCAAAATATTGGTATCATTTTATTTCATTGAAGTACAACTCGCACATCAGAGGATTTCTGTTCGTTTTAGTAATACTTACCTTTACATTTGACTTCTCTCTAGCCCTCTTTCATCAAGCATATTATTCACCATTTTATCTCATTATATTTTTAAAAGAAACACTGTTATGATAGACTTCTGCGGTTTAATACACGTTTGAAAAAAAATAAACTAACTAACTTACCATCACGCTGTCTCTCCAAAGGGGTAGGCAGAAAGAACGGACTGCCATACTTTTCTTTCCTGACATATTTATCTCGCTTCCTCAACATTCATACATTGTGTCATGCATGGGCGTCGATTTCTCTGACTCCTAATGTGGCCGACATTCAATATTTGATTAATTTGATCGTGCAACGTTATCCTCGGTCTTACTCTATTTCTAGTTCCATTTATATCGTTCACATATACTTTTTTTTACCATTCTTTCTTTATTCATTCTTTCCATGTGTCTAAACCATCTTAATGATCCTTTCATTATTTTGTTCATAACACCATGATTCGCACCGCATTCACTTCTTATATTTTCATTCGACACTCTATCATACACAGAGTATCACACATTCGCCTAAGAGATCTCATTTCTACTGCATTTATTCTTCTTTCATCCTTCTTTTGCCAGTTCCATGCTTCGCTTTCATACATAAGGGTCGGTATAAGAACACCGTTGATTTTTTTTTATAACATAATAATATTTTGAAATTCTTGCATACCCATATAAATGTCACGCACGTATATTGAATAAACAAATGCAAAAATATTATAAAAAATACTATAGTCTTAAATTGTATCACCAACGTTTTAAATCAAGTGAGATCTTTAGGATCTTTTGTTATACGAATGAAAACGTCCGTTTTCTATAAGTTTTATTGTATGTTCTTGTTTATTATGTTTAACATTTAATAATGCCTTAGCATGGCAACATACCATTCTCGTAAAATGTAATATAACTTCTAGAAAACAATCACTATCATTCGTAATAATTATTTAATATGAAGCATAGATCTTGGAGCATTCATCAAATATTTATTTGTTTATTCGTATTTAACAAAATACACAAAGTACTATAATCAGAATTCTATGTACCCAGTAACATCTGACACAAATGCTTCCTCAGTACTTGCTTGCACGTAGATAGGTGTTATTGTGGATAATACAACGTTCAGTCGATTTGTGACGTGCTTGGAAGATTGATTATTTAATAACTTTAAAAAAAATCTATTTTCAACGTAATTGTTATTTATTATTATTTATATTTAAAATAAAATAGAAATAATAACACTGAACTTTATTTTTCGCCACTATGCGGTTATTTTAATTGCCGACTAGTTTCGCTGTTTATTATCTGAGTTGTTGTTCTTTTCTTGTTACTACAGATTATCTGTGTTGTTGTTCTGTTATTACGAAGCCCTGAGGAAGCTTGGGTACAAGCGAAACTAGTCGGCAATTTAAATAACCGCATAGTGGTGAAAAACAAAGTGCAGTGTTTTTATTTCTATTTTATTTTAAATATAAATAATAATAAAAATTGAAATTGTCTTACCACAAAGTGTATGCTTTTACGAAAATTTAAAAATTATTTCTAGTACACACTACAAAAATTGTTTATAACGTATTTATGGATGTTTGACACATCTATTTATTAAATACCAGTCTGCGAGACAGAATACTGAATGAATAGATCAGACAAAGAACCAAAGTTGCCGATGTAGCCTGAAAAATAGCATTCTTGAAGAAGAAATGGGCCGGCCATATAGTGAGGACAAATACGCACCCTGGAGTGACGACCGATAACCGGCCACAGAAACTCGAGCAGACTACAAACAAGATGGTATGATGACATAAAAAAAGTAGCCAGAGGTCAATGGTACAGAGTGGCGAGGGATAGAGTTGTGAAAGTTGCCTATGTCCATCACTGGACGACTAATGACTGATGATGATGACGATTTATAAATTTAGATGAAATTATTGTATATGGACACTGGGACAGAATTAAAAAATTGTCTGATGAAAAAACAAACATGACCACATTTCAAAAGCGAACACTTTTTTTTAAAGTAGGTAGAGCAGCACTGTCCAACTTCTTTTAGGCCGTGAGCCATTTCTTCTTTAGCATTTCGGGGGCATAGGTAAATGAAAAATCAGTTTTCGTCCATTTAGAAGCAATTTTATTTATATATGAAAAAAATAAAAAATATAGTAAAAAATAACACATTACTAGAAATAATAAAAACATAATATTTTACTAAGATATTTAAGGGGAGAATTGCGGTAATGGTTGTTGAGCAACAAATTTTTTAAAATGTCAATATCAATATTTGTTGTAGCAAGTCTATTCCAAGAGTCCTTCATGGGTACGAGTAATTGGGTGGGTAATTTTGAACACTTCTATTTTCTTTCACCGGACATGTCACGTCAAATATTAATTCTGACAAAGTTTTCCTCCATAATGTTTGATGAAATATTTGGTGTAAAATGTACAGCTCGCAAAAAAAATTTCACGGACCACCAGTTGGACAGCGCTGAATGTAGAGTAATCTTGCAATCATCACGCGATGCTTAGTGTACAGTGGGCCTGCGCGAAGTTCCATTAACCCGGAAACAATAAAGACATTTGAAATGTTCTCTCCTCCGCGGTCCGCCGCCCGGCGAACAAGCATAATCTTTCACTGAATAAATTGAAAGGCAAAAAAACGGTTCGGAGGGAAACTGGCGGGAAAAAAGGTTCCCTTCCATCATGTTACATTATGAGAGGCGCGGGCCTAATTAATATTCTCCCGCCGGAAGATGGATTAGCCCAGGAGGGCGCAACCTTTTTACAAGGGCTAATGATACAATCGTTAGTAAGTGCTTACAATATACGGCAAGCCTTCCGCTATATTTTTATTTTATTTATTTTTTAAAGAATTAAAATTTTAAGAATATAAAAATCTTAGATAAGCTTAAGGCATTAACACCGTGGAATTCCATTATGACGATTTTTTTATGAATTAAAACACTGTTTTTTTTCTTTCCACCTTTGAGTTTTTTTTTTCGAACATGATTCGAAAGCTTACACCTCCATCATCGGGAAAACGATATAAATTAACCAAAATTATTACAAAATAAATGCAAAAACCTAGGAACATATATAACACGTGTTAGTTAACTTAGATAGAGTACCAGGGACATAAAATTACAAAGATCAATGGGTTAAATTTGAAAAGTTTTTTTTTTGTATTAGTATTTAGTATATATCGTTCTCCGGATGATGGAGGTGTAAGCCTTCGAAACATGTCGAGAAAAAAACTCAAAAGTGGAAAAAACAGTGTTTATATTCATAAAAAAATCGCCATATAAAAATCATACATTTATTGTTCTTTGAACAATGATATGAAACTATAAGACATATTGATGAGAAACATTTTCTAGAAGATCTATTAGCGCGTTTGGAAATCGATTTTCATAAACTATAAATCAAAAATATTTATATGCAATTATAATAATAAAAAAATAACAAAATTAAACTATAATTTTGTATTAAAATATAGAAATTGGAGAATGCTGTCTAAAAAAACAAAAATGCCCCGAAGGAGACCAAAATACGATTTTACTAAACCTGCGTTCTAAATGTAATGACAAATGGAATTGAGCCGATGGCTGACACCATCAGAACAAAAAGTGTTCTAAGAACCACAGAAATGGAGACTCTTCGATCTACTGTGTGAACAACATTTCGAGACAGTCGAAGATGTTGTGCGATGGGGAAAAACGAGAAGATTTTGCTAAAGAGACCATGTTGAGAAAGAATGTCCTGAAAGCAGCAAATGAAGTATCAACAGGCAGTCGGCCTCCAGGAATACCATCCAAAATATGGCGATTCAGCTGGATATTACATCCCAGGAACGGCCTCCGAGAAATAACAGAACACAGTTCTAAAAAAAAACAGAGGAGTGAGAAATTGAGTATTCTTACAATTTATTAACTTGAGACTTAATGAATCCATATCATCATCATCAGCCATCAGTCGTCCATTGTAAGGACAAAGGCTTTCCTTCCCGACATTTTATTCCTTAGCAATATGTACTATTGACCTCTTCTTCTTTTAATGTCGTCAGACCATCTAGCTAGTAGTGGAAGAGTGTTGAACTGCAAAAAAATTGTTGTGAAAAGACAATTTTTTTATTCAAATGTGAATCCACAACACAAGTGATGGCGAATATACGAGTATTGTAGAATAAATTATAAAGTTATTCAATACTCGAAAACTTAATTTTTTCCACATGTAATCTTTAGTTATTGATAAATTTAGGAAATTAATACATTTTGTTTCATTAATTGTCGTTGTTTTGGCTGACGAGTTCATTACAATTTAAAAATTCAAAGTGTGGAGAAATTTACATTTAACTTGTGAACCAAAGGTTGGGCACAACCAGACAAGCGTACAAGAGGGCGTTCATGTATAAAGAATTTCCCGAATTATCCGATAAGCTTCAATTGAAGGAGGAACACTGAAACTAGGAGGACATCTTATTAAAGGAACACAATCCTTAGGCGACGTTTTATTAAAGCTGTCTAAAGGACACTCTTAATTAAACATCGACACAATTTAAAGTCCGGACAATTGAAGGAAAATATTAAATTTAATAAAGAAATATCTTTTTTTTTTCTTTTATGTACCTCGTATACAACACTCAATTTTAAAACCAATTAAAATTAAATATCAAACATGTTTCGGACTACTCAGTCCTTCCTCAGTGATAGTATATAGATATTTAAAATATTATAAAATTGTTTACAAATATGGTCAGTTTAGACAGATGTTATAAAGATTTTTTTGGAACGTTTATAATTTTGTTATAACAAATATTATGAATAAATTTAAAATTTAAAGTTCTTATTGGGATTCAAGTAATTACTTACAACAAAGATTAGATGAGACGTCTAATTTATTTGATTATTTATAATATTTTCTTTATTTTTAATTGCTTTTTTAATTTATCTTTATTATTTTTTATTAATTATATTTGTTTAAATATTAATGTGTAAAAATCTACACCATTGATTATTATTTATATTATTATTGATGGGAGCTGTAGAATACAAGATTGCTTAAGTATTTTTTCTTTGTTTTTTCTATTTAAAATATTATCAATTAAATTATTATTGTAACCATTATTATGAGCTATATTTTTAATTGTATTTAGTAATTATTATAATTTTCTAAAGAAAGTGCTATATTAATTAAGCGGGTCAACATGGAATGGAAATCTGAATGTTTATGTGAGATCGGATGGAAGACATTTAAATTGAAATTGAAAATTTAAAAATTGATTAAAGATTGGAACGATATTTTTGAAAAGAGCTTCTTTTCTTCTTCAGCCTATTGTGGCCATCCACTCATGGGCGTAGGCCTCCTCTCGTATTTTTCACTCCCTTCTATCCTGAGCGATCCGCATCCAGGCACTTCCCGCACTCTTCCCGATAACTGTGAGCCCCAAACTCCACGCTTTGCCATTCTCGTGCACCAGCACAGCGGTCGCCTTGTCCTCTTTTCATCTAGGTCACGAGCGACGTGTCCTGCCCAATGCCACTTAAGGGTTGCCGGCCAACTTGACAATGCCAGAAACTTTTGTCCTGGCTCGTATATCCTCATTCCTGACTTTGTCAAACAAGCTAATACCCAACACAGCTCTCTCCGTTGCTTTCTATGCGAGTCTCAGGATGTTGGCACTTTTTAGTGACATTAACATACAACTGTCTCAATACCGTGCGTGAACACTGGCAGAACACAGGCGTTGAATACTCTCATTTTTAAGTTCATATGTATTTTCGTTTTTGAAGTTAACAAGGCAGCTGCAATCTCTGGCGCTTTAAAATCCACAATATGGAAAAACAAAGACATGGCCATTAAGAGTAAGATGAGAATCTATAAAGCATGCGTAAGACCAATATGGCGTCGAAGCAAGGGCAGACACACTAAGGCCTAAACAAGATTTGAGGACTTCCGAAATGAAGACACTGAGGACGATAGCAGGCAAGGCGCTGAGAGATCGCGTGAGGAACACCAGAATAAGATAGATATGTGAGGTTGAGGATATTATAAAATGGAGCAGACAGTGAAAAAGAGACTGGTACGGTCATGTTCAAAGAATGGACACCACCAGACTCCCCTATATTGCGTTGCATAATCAGCCTCATGGGACTCGTCCTCGTGGAAGACCTCCTAAAAGATGTTAAGACAGCTGGAAGTCTACCTCACAGGAGAAGCAACACTCTGTAGAACAGACCACATAGATGTACAACAAGGAAGAAGAAGAAGAAGGGTATTTTCGAATTCTTCAAAATGTGGCCAAAATTTTCGAAGGCAGCCCAGCTTAATCCGACTCTTCTATTCACGTCTGCTGTCTGGTTGGAGATATACTAATATTGATAATCGTTGACGTTTTTTTTAAGACTCCTTCCACTTATGGTTTTTGTCTCGACATTGACAGGTTCATCAGTCCAGCTGGATCGTGAGGCCAGGCTGTAGATGCCAGCTAGCCTGGCGAATTTTTGGCATATTTTACTTAGAAACATGTCTGTTTTAAATAGCAAACGTGTAATTAATTTTTTTTTTTAATTTATATTCTTTAAATCACTAGTTCGGATGGCCTCAAATAGCGCGTTTAACGAAGTGAAAATTTTTATTTCGTGTCAAGGAAAAAAATCATTCAATGCCAGTCAAAATTATCCTAATGTCCTTTGAAACATTTATCGTTTTTCGATGTCTTTATTAAATATTCAGCACAAACCATCGACAATTTCAATGCCGTGTAACTGTAGTTTTTTTTTTGGCACTTTATTACTACTTAAATATAGCATTCGTATTTATTTACGCAACAATTAAATTTTTCAATATTGAATTTCAATATTGTTATGCAACCCATTGAATATCCGACACAAGGTTAATCAAATCACGGAGGGGCTAAAAATAACGACAGGTACCCCAAAAAATCAATTCTAACTTTTCTTTTGTGTAATTAAAAAAAAGTCAAGAATGTACAGCATCGAATATTGAAATTAATTGTAAGAGAATTTATTATACAATTTCATTTTGAGCAGAAAATAGCTCATTATGCTTAAGGAACCTGGTCGTCCACGCTTGAACGCCCTAGACCACCACTAGACAGACCAGACAACATTTGATTAAATAATATCGTTATTAAATTAATCACATCAGTAGTTATAAATTAATTTTTATTCCCGAAATAATAACAACAAAACAATATAAAAAAAAACTGACCGTTAAAATTACCAATTACATATACGTATCGTATAATACTAGTTAGTTATTGGAAACAAGAATTTATCGATGAAAGCGAAAATGGCCGTTCACAATGGTGTTCTGGTCCCAACCCTTATGTATGGAAGCAAAGCATGGAACTGGCAGAAAAAATATGAGAGCAGAATAAATGCGGTATAGATGAGGTCCCTAAGACGTATGTGTGCTAGAACGATATACGACAGAATCTCAAATGCTGATATTAGAAAGGAATGTAGAGCGAAAGAAGGTATAATGAACAAAATTATGAAAGGATCGCTGCATTGGTTCGGACATATGAAGCGCATGGGTGAAGAAAGAATGGTTTAAAAAGTATACATTAACGATGTAAATGGAGTACGGAGACGAGGTAAACCGAGGAAAACATGACATGTTAATCAAATTTTAAAGGTTGGTCATGTCAGAAGCCGGAAGAATCGACTTGCGTGTATGACTCGCTGTATGAATGTGGAGAAATCTAGAGAGGTATGTCAGGATAGAGTAGTGTGGCGGTCCATTCTCTCTGCCTACCCCTGCGGGGAAACGGCGTGATGGTTTGTTGTTGTTGTTGTTAATCAACAAAATAATTACACGTGCAGTAGCAATACGTAACATTCATTTTCGAAAATTAAATAAAAACACAAATTTAGTACACAATAATATGATACAAATGCCTATATATGATTGTGAGAGTGTGGTAAAATTTTAGGTTTATATTTTTATGTCTATGGTACCAATTTTAAATGTATGTACTATTTTTTGTAAAAAATAAATTAAATTCCTAAATCTATAGCTTTCATTGCACACAAGGCTTTATAGAACCAAAGTTGTTGATATCAAGTGGCGATGGATTGGACAAATAACCAGACAGGGCAGTATCAGATGGGCACCCAGAATACTCCAATGGAGACCATGGATAAATAACAGAAGAACCGGGAGGCCATCTAACAGGTGAACTACTGACATTGTCCGAATAGCTGTGAAGACTTGGATTTGAAAGAGAACAAAAAACAGGGACAAGTATAAAAAATGAATGAGGCCTATATCCAGCAGTGGAGAGAAGTAGGATACTAAGAAGTAGATGGAACACAGCAATTATCGTTTTAATCTTCTTCTTCTTCTTCTTTTAATAGATCTGACGATCTGTGACACAGAAATCATATCTCGTCGGATGATGAGATCCAGCTGTCCCTCCATCTCTTAGGCGGTCTTCCAGGTGGGCGGTGTCCGGAAGGGATTTCATAGGCGGCTGTATATGCGAGTCTGTCACCATCCATTCGGGCTACATGGTCCCTCCAGTATCTTCTTCTGGATCTACTCCACTGAACGATATCCTCTATTTCGCAGGTTTTCCTTATGTCTGCGTTGCGGACACGATCTCGGAGGGTTTTTCCAGTAATTGATCTTAGGACCTTCATCTCCGATGTTCTAAGTAGTCCCTTGGTTCGCACAGTGTCAGCCCGCGTCTCTACAGCGTACGTCATGATGGGTCGCACGCATGTTTTGTAGATTCTGATCTTGCTGTCGATACGCAAATAAAATTTGCAAATATTAGCATTATCGTTTTAATAATGCTAATATTTGCAAATTTTTTTCTCAGCAATCTAAGGTATGATGATGCAATTTAATATTTATTTAATGTTACTGTAAAACTTTGCCGCCCGTTTTCATGACGTACGGAGCCGAGACGTGGACACTGACAAAAGTTTTAGTCTACAGATCCAAGGTCCCCCAACGCGCCATGGAAAGAGCCATGCTTGGAATAACCTTGAGGGACAGATTTAGAAACGAATTTATTCGACAACAAGAGAGTTGGACGTCCCCCTGCCCGCTGGACCGACGATTAGAAGAGGATTGTTGGATATTGATCAATGAAAGAGGCAATGGATAGAAGACGGTGGCGTGCTTTGGGAGAAGCCTACATTCAGGAGTGGATGACAGACTGTAAAACTATTATGATAAAACTTCATTTTTAGTATTAAATACATTATTGAATTCGTCAGACTCTAGACGTTTTGTTTAAAGGAATTGGCATGTTTCTACTCAATTTGAAAAAGTAGAGCAAAACACGTTACCCATAAAACCACAGTAATGCAAAACATGTCACCCATTTTTTTTCCAAATTAATGTTTTCATCAATATTAACAACCTTAAAGTTCATTTAATTAGTTTTTTATTTGGGTCTTAAGTTTTATATTATTTATTTGTCTTTAAACTTTAAATTATTTATTTAAACGATCAGAACAGCTTTTACAAGTTACAAATTGGAAGACAGCGGCTGAGGACAGGACGAGTTAGAGGTAAAAGATAAAGGGGGCCAAGAATAGAATTAGGTTCTGTTTAAAAACGTTCAATTTTATAACCAAGTTCTAAAAATATTGCTTGTTCTTAATTTAAAACGTGTTGTGTTTGTTAAACAATACACAAATCAATTTTCCAGACTTCCTTGTTATTGAATCAAATTTACTTCTACGGTTGTTTATTATTTTCTTAATAATGTTGTTTGGCAATTACGCAAGCGTCTAAATTAAAAGCTTTTTGATTTTTCAAAGCTTTATTATCGAACCTTTAGAAATTACTTTTCTTTCTAGGTCAATTGAATTTATAAAATAAACACGGAAAACTTTTAATATTAGGTCCTTACATATGAAACAGGTGTTTTGCCGTACTGGCAACTTTGATCTCAAATATCTTCTCTATGGTTAAGAATTTCAAATTCAAATTTATACAGCTATTTACTCAAGTATTCGTGTTTCGAAAATTACAATTAATTTGTTTTTTCCTCAATTGTTTTTTTCTTTGCGTCACTCAGTTTACAAAATGGAAAACTTGAAATATCGCGTTATTTACGAGTACGAGTTCCACCGTGGCACCAGTGCTGCAGAAACGGCTCGAAGGATTAATGATGTGTATGGCGACGGACGGTGCCGCAAAAGAAAACACCGTGCGTTTTTGGTTCCAACGTTTTCGTTCTGGAAATTTCGACCTGCAGAACAAGCCCCGTGGACGGCCGGAGACCAAAGTTGATAATGAAGAATTGAAGGCTATTGTGGAAGCGGATCCATCGCAAACCACGTCCGAGTTAGCTGCAGGCTGCGGTGTTAGTGATAAAACTGTTTTAATCTACTTGAAGCAAATTGGGAAGGTGAAAAAGCTGGAAAAGTGGGTACCTCACGAATTGAGTGAAGCAAACGCGCGTTGACTGCTGCGTTGCATTACTCAACCGGCACAATAATGAAGGGATTTTGAATCGAATCATTACCTGTGATGAAAAGTGGATCCTGTATGATAATCGGAAGCGCTCATCGCAATGGCTGAACCCTGCCGAACCAGCCAAACCACGCCCCAAGCGAAAATTGACTCCAAAAAAGTTACTTGTGAGCGTTTGGTGGACTAGTGCTGGTGTCGTTCACTACAGCTTTTTTAAATCTGGCCAGACGATTACGGCAGATGTCTATTGTCAGCAACTGCAAACCATGATGGAAAAGCTAGCTGCTAAACAACCGAGGCTGGTTAATCGCTCTAGCCCACTGCTGCTTCATGATAACGCTAGACCACACACTGCACAACAGACGGCTACCAAATTAGAAGAGCTTCAATTGGAATGTCTAAGACATCCACCGTACTCTCCGGACCTTGCCCCAACAGATTACTATTTTTTTCGAAATTTGGATAACTTCTTGCAAGGGAAAAAATTCAACTCCGATGGGGCAGTCCAAACCGACTTCAAAGATTTTATTGATTCCCGTCCGAATGTTTTTTTTAGTAAAGGGATCGATGAACTACCTATGAGATGGCAAAAGTGCATAGATAGCAATGGTACATACTTTGATTAAATAAATATATAATATTTAAAAAAAATCAACTTTATGTTCCTCCCATACAAAACGCCAATTTCATATGTAAGGACCTAATATTTGTGTTCGTAATTAAATTTTTCCTTCGAAATTAATATTTTTTGAATGTCATTGATGTTCAAAACTAGCACAAATTCTAGAGCGTTAAACGCTACATCAAATGATACATTATTAGAAGATAAAACATATTCTTGAAGTATTAAATTAGTTATTTTATAACAAATTATTTCGCTTTTCTCTGACACTAATAAACTATAGTGATCGTTTTGTATGAGTAAAAATAATATATTTATATATATTATTAATTTATTATTATTTAAAAGTTATTTAAGTTAGTAATTTAATTACAAACTGATTATTACAGTATCTTAGATATCTTTGCTAACTAAACTATCTTAGATGAAGCTCGTGCATGCTTTAAATTATCAAAACAAATATTTTTCTTTATTTTTTTTAAACAAGGCTGCTCGTAATAACTCTTTAAAAAATTATAAAAACTGAGTTTATATCGTTTTCCCGATGATGATGGTGTATAGTCATTCAAACATGTCGAGAAAAATAAACTCAAAAGTGAAAAAACTGTTTTTTAACTGATACAAAACTATTTTTATATTTTGTTTTGTTATATTTTTGATTCTTATTTCATGGATCATCTTGCTGTCCGCTTTCTTTTCAGGTCAAACTAAATTCTTGAACAAAAGATGCTAGCCAGCTGTCAAAACCAGCACTAAAACTAGGAAAACAAGTATAAAACTAAATATACATACCTACGTTATTTAAAAAAAATAATATTGAAGTTATTTCTTCTATGTTCGCTATACTTTGTGTTGTTGATGTTTTATTTGTCTTTTCTTTTATTAATACTTTGTATATACAACACTAACTTTAAAAAAATACATATCAGACATGTTTTTTTTTGGAACTTGTGTATAGCGCCATCTATTCAGATAATTTGTCAGGTCATAAGTTCTGTAAACGCCTCGACTTCCATATTCTGTTTCCAAATAATTTACATCTTCGTCTCTATTGAGATACAATTAATCCTTAAAAAATGATTAACCCGCAATGGGTAAAAATCCAGTATTTGTCTACAAGTTTCGTAAACAAAAAAAAGTTATTATTGATATTAGTATTTTTAATATTTGGAGAGTTATTTTGTTTCAAATCTTTAATCGTAGTATATAATTAACAATCGTGGTCAAACCAATGCCCGCATATTATCCAATTTAGAAAGTTGAAGCTTCATTTATCGCCGGTTGCCCGTTCCGATAATTCCCGTCTGGTTTATCTAAAGTATGCAAATGATTTTACCGTGCATTCTAATTCCCCGCACAAAGGAATATGGAGCAGCCAGAACTTGTGTGGAAGGATGCATACAGTATATCTCTAGCCTTTTGTGAACTAACTTTATGCTACGATTGAAGGGAAATTCTACTAGGATTTTAATTTTATTCATCATAACTTTGCTTATAAACATTTTTCCAACGCTCTATTGTAAAATAAACTGTAAGTATTCTCCTGTTTTCTAAAAACACACATTATGAAAAACAGGTGTATGGCTATTTATCTTCTTCATCTTCTTCAACTTATTGTGGCCGTCGGCTATCGGCTCGTATTTTACACTGCTTTCTATCCTGATCGATCCGCATCTAGGCACTTCCCGCACTCTTCCGGATATCCTCGCCCCAACCCAACTGTGGGCGCCCAACTCCACGTTTTGGCGTTCTCGGAGACCAGCACAGCAGTCGTCTTGTCCATCTTTAATCTGGGTCACGAGCGACGTATCCTGTCCAACGTCACTTAAAGATTGTGGCTCTGGGTCGTATGTCCTCATTTATGCTATTTATGCAACGTTACAACTTACTAACTAACCATCACGCTATATTTTCTTGAAGGTATAGGCAGAGTTATTAACGTTAGTAATTTAACTACAAACTATTATAAGGTATAAGTATAGGTATTTCTGGAAGAATTGCTGTCGATTGGATGCAAAAGGCACAAGATAAGGATACGTGGAGAAGTATGGGGGAGGCCTATGTCCAGCAGTGGACGACAACGGTTGTCTTAGTAAGTAAGTAAGTATAGGCAGAAATAATGGACCGCCACATTGTTCCATCCTGTGCCATTCTCATCAAATAATATAAACCTTCTAGAAAACAGACGTTATCATTTGTATTGTATTAACTGGTTCTATGCAGCAACCGTCTATAGACGGTCTATAATATCGTGCACGGGAGACCTACCATACAAAATTGACGTCTATAGACGCGGCACTTAAACAATGAATATCTAGCCAAGTTTGATTGTTTTAAATAATCTAATATTTTTAATGTATTGTTACATCTCTTGCCACCATGTTGAAATAATAAAATGCAACATATAGTAAAGAATTATAATATATTACATTGATTTAAAAAAAGCTTCGTTGGTCAACCAAAATGCGTCGCTATGCAGGGTTGAAACTCGTCATACACTTACGCTCTACATATTTTTTTGTGGAAATACGGAAATCTCGGTTAGTTGAAATTCAAATTAATATTTGACGTGTTTGATTTAATTTGTAATGATAAGTTATGTGCCAACCCTGTCGTCTTGGGAGAATTAAAGTGTTTTTTCGCTTGATATATGAAGGTATAAACGATCCACGGATCATTTATATGGTAAGTCTGTATTATGTACTTTTAAATGTTTCCAAAAAGAAATAATCTCCAAAAAATAGCGAGTCCTCGGAGTCCGGTCATACCTTAATACCTCCCAGCATTTAAAAGGTTAAATATTTAATAGAAGGTGTACTTCGTTCTTCAAGAAACGATTAATAATAATTATTATTGATTAATTGCATCTCAATATAGACAAATATGCAAATTGGAAACAGAATATGGTGGGCATGGCGTTTACAGGACTTATGACCTGTCATTGGTTGGGTTAAGCGCACCACCACGTCTGACAATTTTTTTTTGAAGATATATATATGCTACAATTTCGGGAAACACTTCACATTTTTTAGTTCAATCTACACTAGCGCCATCTAATAAAATTTGATGTAATAATTATTGAGTTGTAAATATTTAAATAAGCATTTTTATCCTTGAATATTATATTTATGTTTTGCATAAGTACATTGTCAAGTTTTCAATGAAAATACATTTGTTAAATAGCTCAACTGTATAGCGGACTTTCACCCCGGCACGAAGTTGTGACACTCAGTTTGTACGCAGGTGAATGCAATTTGATTAGCTACAAAGCCACCTTCTACCACTAGCACAATTAGAGAGACGGGATTAAATAATACTAGACAGAGTTTTCCCAAGAAAAGTGACGCCGGTAAAATGTGGTTGTATCTTCTTCTTTCTGTGTCTTGTCAGGTCTCCCTAACGATGACTATCACCCTTATAGTGATGACATGGGGAAAAATATCCAAAGTGGTATCCCCTTGCATTATCTGGAGGATTTTCTGTCGGGGTTACCTTCCATTAGCTGGGTGCATCCAGTTTAATGGCTCTTGAAGCTCGCCATTCGTCCTCTCTATCTGCTATGGCACTAAGTAATATGTGGCACATTGCCCGGGGTTTGCGGGGTCTTTAAAAAGACCTCTCGTGGACTCTAGAGAATTGGACTTGATAGAAGTATTGCTGTTGTAAATGCAACATGGCGCCTTACGACATTTTGTAGAGGCATATTTTCATGTTGCAGAGGGGTTCAAAAGGGTAGTAAGACTACGATGGGGTATGTTTTGCTAGAATAAGGTTGTATACCTACACTAATTGGGTTTAAATAACCTACTGTACTATATTGATACTCGTGACATGTGATAGGTAGCTAATCTATCGCCATTTTATTGTCACGTGAATTCTACACCAGACTAAAGACAGTGTGACAATTACGCTACCCTCGCTGGGAATCGAACCCGGAACCTTCTGGGTGGCAGCCAATGCGCTAACCACTCGGCCACGAAAGTCGTCAGGTTTTATATCTATGTTTAAAATGTCTAACCGCAAAATAAGCGCTTTCTAAATTTTTTCAATTGAGTATACGTTAATTTTAAAATTAAATAAAATTTTCATTTGTTCCAACGAAAATTTGAATAATTTCTTCAATATTATTTTAAAGTTCTTGCTGGTGTTTGATTGCTTTAAGTACCTAATTGCAGCTAATTTAAAAAAAACGGTGGATGCGCGTAACATAAATCTAATAATCACAAACATCCGGATCGTCCATGTCAACAAGTACACCATCTAAAATGAACATTATGTGTTAATATATTTTTATTTTATACCATTGTATTTTATATTCTTTGTTTGTGGATGTTGGACGATCGAAGTGTGCGTGGGAGATGCCTATTGGTGGCGATGAGGTTCGCAACCCATCACACCGCGTCTCCCGCGGGGCGAAAAGAGAAGGATGGAGTGCCGCATCGGTTAAAATGTGACAGTCCATTCTTTCTGCCTACCCTTTCGAGGAGACGGCGTGATGGTTAGTTAGTTAGTTAGTTAGTTAATTTTAACAATGATTATAGTTTAAATATACTTATAAGCGCAGAATATACATTACAATATTTAATTTTCGTATTATTGTGATCGAATTAGGTGCGTATTTTAAGAATCAGTGCTTTGTACATAAATTTAATGCCATTTTTTAACATTTTACATAAACGTAAATGGCCTCAAAGCTTTCCATACATAAATAGCTTTATGCTCCCTCTTGTGGAATTACTGGAAGTACACCGTGCTAGTTAACCAGAGTGGAGTAATCACGTGTTCCCATTAGGACTCTTTTATTGTGTACAACAAAATTAAGAATTAAATTAACAAAGGGGTTACTCGTATACGGGAGGGAATTAAATTCACCTTTGGTTTAAATTGGATGAAACTGTACATACCTAATAAATTCGAAAATTGTGGTGAACCGTGAACCAAAACTGACAGTGATTACAAAAGGAATTTAGTATAAGGTGATATTAAATTATTTTTTGAAATATGACTAAAATTATTTTTTTACTCCAAAAAATTTATAATTATATTTTTTTAAATTTATACAAATGCTTGTAAACGAATACTGGATTGTACCCATTGCGGGTTATCATTTTTAAGGTTTAAATTTCCCAACATATATACATCTTCCAAAAATTTGTGAGACGTGGTGGTCGTAAGAAGGCCGGAATGGGGAATGTTGTATTACATAAAGCGTACGCATAACCCAACCAATGCCAGGTCATAAATCCTGTAAACGACTTATATCCAATCTTAATAGATGGCGCTAGTGTAGATTGAACTAAAAAATGTGAAGTGTTTCCCAACATTGTAGTATATTATACATCTTCCAAAAAAATGTCAGACGTTGTGGTCGTAAGAAGAGCGGAATAGGGAATGTTGTATTATATAAAGCGTACGCTACCCAACCAATGACAGGTCATAAGTCCTGTAAACGCCTCGACCACCATATTCTGTTTCCAATTTGCATCTTCGTCTCTATTGAGATACAATTAATCCTTATAATTATAATTTCTTTAATAGTGGCTCTTCGTGATTTAATGAAAAATTTTCATACAATATATGTAAAATAACGATTTTATTAAACACCTGTTTTCACCAAATTAACTAATTTGAATGCCATATAAAGTGGATAAAATCTTAAGAATAATTAATAAAACAAAATATCTTGTATAATAATATTACAGTAAATCGATATAAATGGTTATTTTTCTTTGAATTTGAATATTATTTATTACAATGCCTAAAAAGTTCATTAAAATATGTTTTTATTTAATTATAAAATTTAAAGAAAATATAAAATCAGAATACCTAAAGTAAGATTTTTTTGATTTCAAAATTGAATATTAATATCGGATATATTGAAAAAAATATACACATATACCGATGCTATTCACTCAGGATTTAGATTATAGTATTTTTTATAATCACTCTCATTTTGAGATGTTGTAGAAATTTACATATTTATTTTTTTAATTAATGAAATTATCATAAAAATCAAAAAACAAAAATATCAACTCATAAATTAAGTTCTCTTCGTCAGTTTTATAATAAGTTGGTGGTGGATTTGTACATATTCTGATTTTGAAAATTTGGTTTGGTTCATGTGGTGCTCCTGTAAATTTGGAGATATTTTGTGTATGAGTGAATTGTTTTGGTCAATTTAACTGTTGCCGCACTTTATAATAGTTAATTGTGACACGTAATACGTTTGTACTGTTTTGCTGTTAAAATTATATTAGTTTTATCTTTTTTATAAAGAATTTTGACAGGTGTAAAAATAAATTTTTCATTTGTTCCAATGACAATTTGAATTATTTCTTCAATATTATTTTTAAGTTCTTGCTGGTTAAGTGCCTAATTACAGCCAATTTAAAAAACGGTGGATACGTGTAACATAAATTAAATAAACACAAAAGTCCGGATCGTCCATGTCAACATGTGCAACATCGAAAAAAACATTATGTGCTAAATTAAAAAAACGGTGGATTCGTGGAGCATAAATAATACAGTCAATATGTGCACCATCTAAAAAGAACATTTTGTGTTAAATTATTTTTATTTTGTTATTTTATTTTATATCATTGTATTTTATATTATTTGTTTTAGATTTATTTTGTGGGTGTTGGACGATCGAAGTGTGCGCGGGAGATGCCTATTGGTGGCGATGAGGTTCGCAACCCATCACACCGCGTCTCCCGCGGGGCGAAAAGAGAAGAATGGAGTGCCGCATCAGTAAAGTGTGACAGTCCATTCTTTCTGCCTACCCTTTCGGGGAGACGGCGTGATGGTTAGTTAGTTAGTTTGGTGGATTTGTTTCTATTATAATAACTGTACAAAAACAAGTACCACAAACATATGCATTATTTATTGATTCTTATATTGTAAAAGTTTATAAAATAACTATATTTCTAATTTAGTGGAATAACAATACTATACAGCCTCTTCGTCAGCTTGTCTCCATCAACTGCTGGACGTAAGCCTCTCCACTCCTACGCCATCCCTCTCGGTTTCTCGCCAGCGTTCTCCAGGTCCTTCTCGCCGTTCGCATAATACCATCGCCCCACCTGGCTGTCTCCCGACACTTCCCGGCCCAACCTTGGCCTCCATTCAATCATAGGCTCCATCTTCCATCATCCCGTCGGCACACATGTTCACCCCATGCCACTGTATCGTCGAAATGCATATCGCACAAATATAAAAGTAAAAGCATGAATGAAATGGGCGTATCATAACAAGACTATATTAAAAAAATGAACTTTATGAAAAAAGCACTGCATTTTTATAACGAACATTTATTTTGCACAACAGCTGTTTCGAGTTCTTGGCAAATGTATAAACACAACGAAATGCTGAGATCGGTTAGTGAAACACATAAAATAAAATTAAAATGAAAAAATTCAGTGTTTTTTAATAAATAAATACTAAATTCATATTTGAATAAATATAATTATACTTTGTATAACAACATTTATTTTATTTTATCTGAACTCGGACATGTTTCGGTTACAAGAAGTAACCTCTATCAATGTATACAAGTTTAACAATTAAATAAAACAGAGCGGTCACTTATGTACCAAATGAAGATCGAGTTTTGTATAAAAGTGGAAGGGATATAATTAGGATTGAGGAGAGGGGAGATGTAACGGGAACATATCGAGCATGGAAATTGAATTAAAATTTATTTGGTTATTTATAATATTTATATATTGGGAATTGAATTTAAATTTAATTGGTTATTTATAATACCATATTATTTTTGATGTTTTTTGTAATTTCCAAAAATGTTCAATTGATTAAAGTTAGGTTTTAATTATTAATATGCAATTCAATAACGTTTTAATTATTAAATGTATGATTATTTTCAATTTGTTTCAATTAGTGAAAGTAAAAAGTGTTGTATGGTAATATAAAGTATAATTATATTTATTCAAATATGAATCCACAGTTGTCATCGCAAACAAAAGCCTATCCAAAAAAGCCAAGATAGCAGTGCACAATAGTGTTCTTGTGCCGACCCTTATGTATGGAAGTGAAGCATGGAACTGGCAAAAGAAGGATGGAAGTAGAATAAATGCAGTAGAAATGAGATCTCTAAGACGAATGTGTGACAAATCTGTATATGATAGAGTGACAAATGCAAGTATAAGATGTGAATGTGGTGCGAATGAAAGTGCTATGAAAAAAATAAGGAAAGGGTCATTAAGATGGTTTGGACACATGGAAAGAATGAGTGAAGACAGAATGGTAAAGAAGGTATATATAAACGGCGTGAACGGAGCTAGAAATAGAATACGGCCGAGGAAAACGTGGCACAATCAAATCAATCAAATATTGAATGTCGGTCACGTGAGGAGTCGGAGAAATCGACTAGCGTGCATGACAAGATGTATTAACCACTTAATGCTCGGTTTTTTTTTTACAAAAATATAACCAAAAATATCAGGTGATTTTATTTTTTATTTAAAGAATTAACATAATTTAAAAGTTGTCCAGTTTAAAAAAGAGGCGAACTCAGTTCGTTAGTTTACCTTATGTAATGCAAACAAGTCGAAACGCACGAGGAGTGCTCGGGTTGGCGCGATACGATACACGCGCCGCGCGCGAACACTGCTCGTTCAAAAGCATTAAGTGGTTAATGTAGAGGAAGTGAGAGAAGTATGCCAGGACAGAACAGTGTGACGTTCCATTATTTCTGCCTACCCCTCCGGGGAGACGGCGTGATGGTTAATAAGTTAGTTAGTTGAATCCACAACACAAAGTGCAGGCGAACATAGAAGAAACTAAATCCATAGTTCATTCACAGTTCACATTTTGAAACGTACGTATAATGTAATAATTCACACTTTATAATTTTCTATAGCTTTATGATATTGAGTTTATCTTTTACCTTGGAATTATTATTTAAGTGAAAATTGAAAATGGCATGTTAATTAAATGGGAAGTCATATTTGTGGGTCCGGGTGGCTAGGTAAGGATTGAGGGTCGGTGGCTATGGCTGCGCGCGCAGGCCGTTCATCCAATTACGTTGTTTCCCGCCACGGTTCATATAACCCGAGGAGGCCCGCTGCTCCTTCACGGATGATTTATTAACCCTTAGCAGAGGATTTTTGTGAATCCTTATTCGATTTAACTGAATCCTTTACCTGCTTCTCCGACCTCTTGATATGTTACAGGGTATGGCAGAGCCGGTTGCACCAACACAAATTTATTTATTTATTTTTATTTTACATAAATGAGACGTAACGAACTAACAACATTAAAGCAACTCATTTGGACACAAAACAGTTTAACAAAAATAACAAGAACAAGATGAAACTTAACAGAGCACAATGCCTGGTTTGAGAACTTCCGAGATAAAGACAATGAGAACGATAGCAGGCAAGACACTGAGAGATCGCGCGAGGATCACCAGATTTAGAAAGATATGTGAGGTTGAAAATATTACAAGATGGAGAAGACGACGAAGATGTGGCTGGTACGGTCATGTTCAAAGAATGGGGTCAACCGCTTTAATGATAATGCTGCCATATTATGTATACGTAAACATGCTGCCATTTTAGGTATGCAAAACCATATTAGGTATACGTAATCAAATACTGAAATGCGGACACATTCGAAGTCGGAAAAATCGACATGCATGCATGCTACGTTGTATGAATGTGGAGGAATCTAGATAGGTATGTCAGAACAGAACGGTGTAGCAGACCATCCTCTCTGCCTACTCCTCCGGGAAACGGCGTGATGGTTAGTAATGTATACGTCCGTCGTATATTAAATCCATTTTTAACGCTTCTTAATAACAATATTTTTCTCAGTCGTATTCCCCGTGATTTAAGGGTCGTGTCCAACCCCTTCCGATAGGAATAAATTATGAAACATTAAAATGTAGATAAATTTAAAATTGCCATTTCATTAATCATAAAATTGGACCTAATGTGATAAAACCGGACCTGTGTTTCTCCATATTTTATGGTGAATCAGAAATCACCATCGAATGCAGTGTAGCATGTGGAAATAAACCATTTTCGTAGAAAAGCACATGCCAACTATATAAACATACATCATGTAGTATAAGGGCATCTGAACCGAGAAGATACAAGCGAGTGAGGATTTTATCTTTCAACAGTGATTTATATTAACATCTGTCTGCAGATATAATACCCGACAATATAATAACATAAAATATACTAGAGGGTGTGCCAATTCCTTAAAAGATAATTTTTTTTAACTCTCAGTCAGTGGTGCATGATTTTTTAGGTGTTTAATAATAGGAAATCTATATATATATATATATATATATATATATATATATATATATATATATATATATATATATATATATATATATATATATATATATATATATATATATATATATATATATATATATATATATATATATATATATATATATATATATATATATATATATATATAGCATATATATATATATATATATATATATATATATATATATATATATATATATATATATATATATATATATATATATATTTTGTATACGACAGGTTTTTAGAACCATATTACTGTATACATTTTACATACATACAAAAATACATGTTAAAATAAAACAATTGTGGTATGTACCTATATGTTCCTTAAAGGACGTATAGGTCATTTGGAGAATGTCCACATCGACTGACACCTCATTCAAGAGCACCATACCCCGGGTCATTGTATGCTGCGCCAAGACATTTGTCCTGCTATGCGGTATGCACAACAGATCGTGTCTTCTAGCGCGAGCATACCTGTCCGGTGCATTGAGGCCATAACACTCTAATATTATTGTTTTATGGCAATTTTGACGGAAATTATCAGTTTCTAAATTAAAGATATTGCTTTATTGCAATAATTACTTGTATTTTGGCACTCAAATGACCAGAATCGCCACGGTAAAACATATCTTCTATAAAGCGCCGTGAAACGTCACCTTGTATAGGGTATTTTTTTTAGAGGTTTGGTTTTTAAACTAGCAACATTGTTTCTACAGACTGTCAATTTGACAGTTGATTTGTAGTCAGTACATTTTGCCATTTTACCCAATTGCTCAATAAATGTGTTAAAAATTGGATTTCACGATTGCGCTTCATTCGAGCTAGCCGTGGCGCTCATATGCCCGAAATCATATTTTAACAATAATGGCATAAAATTATCTATTAAATAAAGCCAATATCATTAACATTATTAAATTAATGTTTTTTTTTTCATTTTGAATTTGTATACCTCTAAAAATACACCCTTATATACATTGTTATATAAATGATGTTTTTATTAGAAGTACACTAATTCAAAATGAATAAAAACACATTAAAATAAAGTTAATGTCTATTTTGGCAGTTAAAACTATACCACGTACGCAGTATGTACCGTTTGAGTCTAAGATTACAAGGTAAACGATCCGTAAAAAACTGAATTCCATACAATTTATTATGACGATTTTTTTATGAATGAATACATCGATTTTTCCACTTTTAAGTACATTTTAATTAACACGCTTCAAAGGTTATACACCTTCATTTCCGTTATAACGATATAAACCCGATTGCAAAGGTGTAAAACCTTCGAAACGTATCGAGAAAAATTATCCCTAATGTGAAAAAAACATTATTTTATTATAATTATTACTGTTAAAATTTAAAACACTGTTATAATATCACAATTTCTTTTTATTCACTGAGAGAGTCGCGACAGCTGTTTCGCCAACCGATGTTGGCATCATCAGGTGTTACTATAAACGGTACAATAAAAAGTTTATGTTAAAATTATGTTGAAGTATCATAGTGTTTCGGCCAAAACCAAGGACTATTATTTTTAATTCATAATTAATTCGTCATTACGGATATAGTCTTAAGTTTATTAAAACATTCTTCTTCTTCTTCTTCTTCTTCTCCTTATAGACCTTTGGTCTGTTCCTGAAATCAGGCTGGCCCCTCTTGGGAGGTTGACTCCCAACTATCTCTCCATCTCTTCGGTGGTCTTCCGGGGGGACGGTGGCCGGCAGGAATCTGATGCGCCACAGCGTGTAGGATTCTGGTGGGATCCATCCTCTGCACATGCGCATTCCAGTATCTTCTGCATTGTCTGCACCATCTCACGACATCCTCCACATTGCAGATCTCGCGGATGGGCGTGTTCCTCACCCTATCTCGAATAGTCCTTCTTGCTATCATCCTCAGCGTCCTCATCTCTGCCACCCGTACTTTAGCCTTCGTTCTTGTGGTATCCGCTCTGGTCTCAATGCTATGTCAATATACGAGTAGATGCCTTACGCAGGTTTTATATATTTCGAAATGCCTTTGCATTGCGAAACGTGTCAGTTCTCATATACTTGTTTTTCCATATTATATCCTTGAGACAACCTGATACTGCCGAAGCCTTGTTGACTTGTCCTAATGTTTCACTGACAAGATCATTTTGACTGAGCTGATCCACTTCCAGATATCTAAACTTATATCTAAACTTTTAAAACATTAATATCTAAAAATCAAATAAAACCACATTTCCCGTGTGAGCAGTAAAACGTACAGCGAAAGAAATTTAGAAATACCTACATTTATTTAAAACGGTACGTGGTAATAATAGTGAATTACTTTTTATTTGTACACGCGATACCTCCACGCTTAATTTATAGCGAAGTTTTATCCCACAGGTAAATTTTACTAATTAGGTACGTGGGCAAAACAGGTGATAAATCGTAAGTGGATAATAAATGGTGGTCGTGAACTTACCGGAACTGCGTTTCAACATTATTAAATGGGTAGGTTAGAAAGTTATGATATATTAACGGGATGTGTTTCTACAATATACAAACTGACTAATATTTAGTCCTATTTCGTGCAAACCATTTTTCTTCTTCTTCTTCTTCTTTTTCTTCCCAGTTGGCGCTGGAACCATCCATGTAGGTAGGGGGGGGTAGCATGATGGGGGGTTCAGATGAAAATGGGTGGCGTTAAAGCAGTCAAGGGGGCGCCATGATGTAGTTACTTGAGAAATTAAGGATTAATTGTATCTCAATAGAGACGAAGATGTAAATTATTTGGAAATAGAAAATGGTAGTTGAGGCGTTTACAGGACTTATGACCTGTCATTGGTTGGGTTAAGCGATCGCTTAATGTTTAACAACATTCACCATTCCGCCCTTCTTAGGACACCACGTCTGACAAATTTTTGGAACTTGTATATATGTTAATATTTTTAAATAACTTCACTGTTGGTAGGTACATCTAGATGTACATGATGATGATTAACCCGCAATGGGTAAATCCAGTATTTGTCTACAAGTATATGTATACAAAAAAAAAATTGAGAAATTAACATTAAAATACGATGAAACTACTGTTTTCACTCATAAATATTTATCTATATCCAAAATTTACATCTTATTGTTATTGAGTGTTAAATTGTTTTGGGCACATAGCCCGGAGAGATCAGGATAACCTTGAACAGTTCATCTTCATGAGCAAAGTGAGGATCTCATTAGCTACACCTTGAAGACTGATGGGTGACAGAAGCTCATGGCGTGCCATGATCAATGGTTTACAGGATGGACACGACCCTCAATCATGAGGAATACGACTGGGAAGAAGATTGTTATTGAGAAGCATCCTTTTTCTTTCTGTGTCCTGTCAGGTCTCCCTTACGCTGAATATGAGTAGGCGTTCATAGTGATGACCTGGGGAAAAATATCCAGAGTGGTATCCCCTTGCCTTCTCTGGAAGATTTTCTGTCGGGGTTACCTTCCCTTAGCTGGGTGTATCCAGTTTTATGGCGCTGGAATCTCGCCATTCGTCCTCTCTCTATCTGCTATGGCACTAAGTAATATGTGCCACATTTCCCGTGGTTCGCGGGGTCTTTAAAAGACCTCTCGTGGACGCTAGAGGGTTGGACTTGATAGTAGTGTTGCTGTTATAAATGCAACATGAATGAGAAGCATTAAAAATGCATTTCATATATAATATACTAATAATAATAATAATAAGTATAATAATACGGTTTTGTATTTTTTATACTACATTTGATAATGCCTTTGCATTGTGAAACGTGTCATTCCCTCAAAACGGATTAGTATTATTGTATACAAGTTTTTGCAAATTAGTAAGCAAAAACGCGATTCTCGGAGATAAGTATGTTTCGATTTATAGATAGATAAAATAATATCTATTATAATATAAATAAATAAATAAATATTTGGTATGGGAGAGGTGGCGTTGGAAATATTTTTTTTTTTGTAAAAGGGGCAATGATACAGAAAAGCTTGGGAGCTTATGATCTAATTTAATATTAAATGATTATTAAATAAAACGACGTTTTTTAATAACTACTTCCACATTTGTCTTTATTTCGACAGCGACCGGTTTCGCCAGGTTAGCGAAACCGGTCGCTGTCAAAATAAAGACAAAATGTGGAAGTAGTTATAAAGAACATCGTTTTATTAACTAACTAACTAACTAACCATCACGCCGTCTCCCCGAAGGGGTAGGCAGAAAGAATGGACTGCCATACTTTTCTTTCCTGACATATTTCTCTCGCTTCCTCAACATTCATACATCGTGTCATGCACGCGCGTCGATTTCCATGACTCCTCACATGGCCGACATTCAATATTTGATTTATTTGATCGTGCCACGTTTTACTCGGTTTTCCTCTATTTCTGGTTCCATTTACATCATTAACAAATATTTTTTTTACCATTCTTTCTTCATTCATTTTTTCCATATGTCCAAACCATCTTAATGATCCTTTCATTATTTTGTTCATGACACCATCATTCGCACCGCATTCACTTCTTATATTTTCATTCGACACTCTATCATACACAGCATCGTTTACTCTATCATCGTTTTATTTAATTATTATTTAAAATGAACCTCCATCAAGAGGTTTCAGATAAATCATTTGGTTATCTTAAAAGCGCTAATTTAATATTAGTTAAAAAAAAAAACTGATGATTTTCATCTATATTGAATAAAAAATTATTAAAACAGGTATGTACAATAGTTAAGTAACTTTTAATGGGACTTGTGGAGTAAGATAATTCACTTATCAGTTTCTAGAATTAGAAATGTTTTAACAGATTTCAAAACTAAGCTTACATAATCGTCCATTCTAGGTAAAATGACTTAGGTCTCGCCCAGGATTAATACTGCGACCTCCTCCTTGATCAGTGACCAGGAGTTCTAACTCCTGTGTAACCGGGAAATGTGAAATGTTGAGTTTATAATTAAAAAAAGGAGATTAAATCGTAATTATTTCTGCGATTAATTAGTGGTAAAATATTCAGAAGCCTTTACAGGTCGGAGCAGGAATTAATATTATGTTATTAACTAACTAACTTACCATCACGCCGTCTCACCGGAGGGGTAGGCAGAAAGAATGGAACGCCACACTGTTCTGTCCTGACATACTTCTCTCGATTCCTCTACATTCATACATCTTGTCATGCACGCACGTCGATTTCTCCGACTCCTCACGCGACCGACATTCAATATTTGAATGATTTGATCGTGCCACGTTTTCCTCGGCCTTTCTCTATTTCTAGCTCCGAAAACGCCGTTTACATATACCTTCTTTACCATTCTGTCTTCACTCATTCTTTCCATGTGTCCAGACCATCTTAATGTATTTATTTTGCCTTAATGTATTTACTTACCATAACTTATTTTGTTCATAACACTTTCATTCGCACCACATTCACTTCTTATACTTGCATTTGTCACTCTATCATAAACAGATATTTGCCACACTTTCGTCTTAGAGATTTCATTTTAACTGCATTTATTCTACTTTCATCCTTCTTTTGCCAGTTCCATGCTTCTCTTCCATACATAAGGGTCGGCACAAGAACACCATTGTGCACTGCCATCTTGGCTTTTTTGGATAGGCTTTCGTTTGCGATAAAACGATATATCATTTGATCTGTTACACTAACATGAAAAGAGATGTTGAAAGACTCAAGTTTTGAAATTGCAAGTTAATCTCTAAATAGTAATCAGTCTCTCTTGTAGATGTATTCGTAATATATTAAAGAAGTCCACACCAGCGGCGATATTGCTTCTTGTTAGGGAATGCGAAACGTATTCTAGAACGTAAAATTTAATAACTGAAACTCCATATTTGACAGAGTTGCATAAGCCTCCTGATTTATGGCGGCTGCTAAGCCAGCCCGAAACTGGAAATAAACGGAGATGTGGTGAAATCTGAGCGATAAAATTGGAAGCCTGGGGATTAGAATAAATGAAAGGTGAAACAAACGAACTGCGTTAGAAGGACGGAATACGCTGAATTATTTGAATGAAATGATTTTTAAAAAGGAGTTCGTTTAAATATTTTGTTTTGTAAACACAGGCTGTTTTTTTAGAGGTTTGGTTTTTAAACTAGCAACATTGTTTCTACAGACTGTCAATTTGACAGTTGACAAGTGATTTGTAATCAGTACGGTTTGCCATTTTACCATGAATAGACTGACGTCAGAACAGCGTTTACAAATATCATGGTTCGGTTTGTCAAACTTATCGTGCACTATGCAAATTTTACGGTCGACATAATCGTCCATCCGAGCATCGGAAGACCATGGATTGTTTTCGCACCACGTACACTCTAGTGGATAATACGCATCCACAAAGACGACAATTGTCGAAAATTGGACTTCACGATTGCGCTTCATTCGAGCTAGCTGTGGCGCTCATATGCCCGAAATCATATTTAAACAATAATGGCATAAAATTATCTATTAAATAAAGCCAATATCATACACATTAACATTATTTTAATGTGTTTTTTTTTTTTCATTTTGAATATGTCTAAAATTTATATATACTCGTATACTCGTATATACTCGTATATCTAAAAAAAACATCCTATACTTTATATTGAATAACCTTTTCGGAGCCATTTTTTGTATTCAGGAATAAGAAATGATAGTCAAAATGTTATATTGCTAAAATGCTACAGAAAATATATTAATTATTTTTTGTACGGTGTGGTGTTTATGAAATAAATCGTTTAATTCTATAGAAATTGTTATCAATTATTAATAAATCCTCTAAAATATGCGACTTTGTGTGAAATTCCTGGAATTAATATAATATTTGGAGATCTTCGTTGTAGAATATCAACGGCCATGACTTACACACCGAAGGTCCCGGGTTCAATTACCTGCAATGAAAAAACATATTTTAACAGTTTAATGTTAATTTATTTGATAATGTCTTACAAAGGCATAAAAAGGGTTTCCGATTAAATATTTGACATTTTTATCGGTTACTGAAAAATTTATTATAACCATACTTCTTCTGCTTCTTCAAGTGCCCTGTCGGGTCGCCCTAACGTTGGCGATCACCTCGGCGAACCTGTCTTTGTCCAGCACCGCCGAACAGCTCCTCCACACTTCGGATGCCGGTCCACTCCTTCACGTTTCGCAACCAGGACATCTGTCCTACCGGGCCATCGGCGTCCCTCAATTTTCTCCTCCAATATCAGTTGGAGAAGATGGTACTTTTCCCCACGCAGTGCATGACCCAGATGTAAAATCTTCCGAACCTTGACAACAGCTCCTTGTCAACTCAAACTTGCCCCAGGACTTCGGTATTGGTAACTATACTGTTGCTGAAAAAAATAATTAAAACTATTATAATAATGTTTTACTAAGGCGAAACATGTCATTCGGGTTATTTTTTTTACTTTTTCATCTGTAACTGAAAAATAATTAAAACTATATTAATAATGTCTTACCAAAGCGAAACGTGTAATTCCGAATTTTTTTTTTTGACAATATCAGTTACTGAAAATTAATGTAAAAACACTTTTACCATAAAAAGCAAATAATTGTCATAGGTTATCTGTTGATTTTATTATGAAATAAACAATTTCAATTTATTTGAAGAAGTAAAAAAGTCCTCGACCACCATTTTCTGTTCCCAGAAAACAATTTACTTATTCGTCTCTATTGAGATACAATTAATCCTTATAAAACCATAATTTATTCGCAGTGGGTAAAATCCAGTATTTGTATACATTCAAAATGTTGTATAAAAACTGGTCCAAGTTCAAAAGTATAAAAATTGGAGAGACATCTCCAGGCGTAGTCTAGCACTGTATGATAATTGCAAAGCCTTTCACAGTGCATTAATAAAGATTTTCTGCTTAATGCTTACTAACTAACTAACTAACTAACCATCACGCCGTCTCCCCGAAGGGGTAGGCAGAAAGAATGGACTGCCACACCTTTCTTTCCTGACATATTTCTCTCGCTTCCTCAACATTCATACATCGTGTCATGCACGCGCGTCGATTTCTCTGACTCCTCACATGGCCGACATTCAATATTTGATTTATTTGATCGTGCCACGTTTTCCTTGGTCTTCCTCTATTTCTGGTACCATTTACATCAATACTTAATGCTTACACCCAATCTAAATGGATGGCGCTAGTGTAGATTGAACTAAAAAATGTGAAGTGTTCTGCAACATTGTATTATATAAATATTATATCCAAAAAATTGTCAGACGTGGTGGTCGTAAGAATGGTGGAATGGGGAATGTTGTTAAACATAAAGCGATCGCTTAACCCAACCAATGACAGGTCATAAGTCCTCGCCTCGACCGCCTCGATACCCGCCTCGACCACCATATTCTGTTCCCAGAAAACAATTTATATCTTCGTCTCTATTTAGATACAATTAATCCTTATAAAAAAGGTTAAATTATTACATAATTTATGGAAATTGTGGGTTTCCCCTTGAACACATTGGTATCATATGAAAAATAAAGCATCAGAAATATAATGAATAATTTGCTTACATTTCCTACGCGTGTATGTAAAAAAATCTTTCATAAATTTGTATCTCTAAAACATGACAGCGAATAAATTTTATTATTAAATTCCCAGTATGTTAATCTTATAGAAGCACATTTTTCAACAGAATATATACATAATTAAACGAATAACATATACTCAAAATTATGTTTAACCCTTTAACAAATTATGCCCCGTTTATTTCTTCTTCTTTTTGTCCTGTCACACCTCCGTGGTGCATAGGGCCTCAAGGAATCTTCTCCACCCGACTCTATCGCATGCCTGATGCTTAACATCGTCCCGAGTGAGACCTGCTGCCTTAACCTCGTCCTGCAGGGTTCTTCTCCAGGTGGCTCTAGGTCTACCTCGCTTTTTCTTTCCCCCCATAGGGGACCAGTCTAGTGCATCCTGGGCGATGCAGGCTGGGTTCCGTCTCAGAGTGTGACCGATCCACTGCCATTTGCGCCTAGCGACTTGTTCTCTAATTGGCTTTTCGCCTGCCATGGTCCAGAGAACGGCATTTGACACTATTTGGGGCCAATAGATTTTGAATATTGAGCGAAGGCACCTATTTATAAACACCTGGAGTTTACGAATAACGTCTGCGTTTTCTTTCTATATATTTCTCCATATTTCCATCTCTTGTAAACATGCTTCCCAGAAAAAAAATTCTAATTAACTAACCATCACGCCATCTCCCCGAAGAGGTAAGCAGAAAGAATGGACCGCCACACTGTTCTTTCCTGATATTCTTCTCTCGATTTCTCAACATTCATAGGTCGTATCACGCACGCACTTCGATTTCTCCGACTCCTCGCGTGGCCGACATTCAATATTTGATTGATTTGATCGTGCCAAGTTTTCCTCGGTCTTTGTCTATTTCCATTTCTTTGTCCATTTACACCAATAACATACATATTTTTTTACCATTCTTTATTCATTCAATCTTTCCATGTGTCCAAACCATCTTTCATTCACACTGCATAACACTTGGATTCACACTGCATTGATTTATTATATTTTCATTTAACACTCTATCATACACAGCTTTTCCAAACATCCTTCTTTTACCAGTTCCATGGTTCACTTTCAGACATAAGGGTCGGTACAAGAACACCCTTGTGCACTGACAACTAACCAAAATTATTTCAAGCTAATTACTAGAACCTGGGATCATAATGTAATATTATTATTTGTTGAATCGCTCTTTACATCATGACAGCGTGAGCCAAATCGATGTAAAGGGTATTATAGCTACCATAATGATTCTCGTGACATGTGATAGATAGCTAATCTATTGTCATTTTATTGTCATGTGAATTCTACACCAGACTAAATACAGTATGATAATCACACTGCCCTCACCGGGAATCGAACCCGAAACCTTCGGGGTGGCAGTCAATGCACCTACCCCTCGACCACTTTGTGTAAGTTAACTTTGGCAGAGTACCAGGGACTGATTTTTAAAATGGTTTTTGAATGAGTGTTTAGAATTGAGGGTAATTTATCACACCAAAACTATAATATAAAGATAAAAACAAACTCAAAACATAGAAAAAACAAATTTTCAATTCATAAAAAAAATCGTGAATGAAAACTTAATTTTATTAGATTTTTTGTAATGTCATGTTTCGACTTGCTGTGGCATTATCAAATGTGTTTTCACCACAGATGTGTACCAGACATATTTTATTTATCCATAGATTATTATTATATAGGGTTATGAATAAAAAAATTCGATGAATCGGACATTCTTAAACTTACCATTATTAAAATCTCAATTTACTCTTGACTTAATTATCGTACAGTTTTTCCTTACATTTTATACTTCACTAAAGAAAGAAGTAGGTTAAGAAGGATATCAATTCCAAACTTGCCTATAATCACACTTAAACTTTTAATGATTTGAGTCGAAAAATTAACGCAAATTCCTTTGAAGTACCAAGTAATGTTTTTGACTAATCAATCCTATGCCCCCTTAAAACTAATAAAAATTATTACGAAACTTTTTAATATCATCTCTAAGAATTATTTTTCAGTTTCGAAATAAATTTTAAGACCCAATGAAAGTTTTAGTTGAAAGAAAACACTACACGGTGTTTGCAAAGTTCCTGACTCCAGAGCCCGTCTGTCAACTGCGTAAAGCTTCTATGTATAAATTTGAAAATTCGCAAATAAAGTGAGTGAAATACCATGTTTCCATCTTCAAACTACCTCAATATTATTATTATATATTATTATTATTATTATTATTATTATTATTATTATTATTATTATTATATTGTTGAATAGCTCTTTACATCATTACAGAACGAGTCAAATCAAATGGTATAGCTATCATATTGTTTCTCGTGGCATGTGATAGGTAGCTAATCTATCGCCATTTTATTGTCACGTGAATTCTGCAACATACCAAAGATAGTGTAACGATCACACTGCCATTGCCGGGAATCGAACTCGGGACCTTCGGGTTGGCAGTCAAAGCACCACACGGCCATATTATCAATATCATTGTTTGTTTCTTCCTCTATTTCCAGTTCCGCTTACGTCGTTTACGTATACTTTCTTTGTCATTCATATTTTCCATGTCTCCGAACCATTTTAACGTTCATTTAATTATTTTGTTTTTAACACTTTCATTCGCACTGCATTTACTTCTCAAATTTGCATTTGACATTCTATCATAAACTACTTTAATTTCTACTGCATACTTATACCTCGTTTAGAATTATTCCGTGGATACCGAATATATACCTAATAGAGTTGTCTTCCCAATTTCGAACCATCTCTCATGCGTTCCTGGTATAATAAAAAAAAAACTAACTAACCATCACGCCGTCTCCCCGAAGGGGTAGGCAGAAAGAATGGACTGCCACACTTTTCTTTCCTGACATATTTATCTCGCTTCCTCAACATTCATACATCGTGTCATGCACGCGCGTCGATTTCTCTGACTCCTCACATGGCCGACATTCAATATTTGATTTATTTGATCGTGCCACGTTTTCCTCGGTCTTCCTCTATTTCTGGTTCCATTTACATCATTAACATATATTTTTTTTACCATTCTTTCTTCATTCATTCTTTCAATATGTCCAAACCACCTTAATGATCCTTTCATTATTTATCTTAATGATCCTTCCTGGTATAATATTGTATATATTATATTTCCCTGTACTCAAAATATGTTTTAAACTTTAATATTGTTTGTAATGTCTGTTGAGATAATAAACTGATCTGATTTGATTTGATAATATTATAGTAGGATACGGTAGGATATGGTAGGATACGGACGGCTTGACTACAGTGGGTCAGTATTGCATTTGAACGGCCGTAACATTTAAAGGGTGGGAAAATTGAAATACCTAGGCAGCATACTAACGCAATCTCTTGACCCAGATGTAGAGATAAAATGCAGAATTGAGGCAGCAAGAGCTACGTTTAATAAAATGAAATCACTCTTCTGCAACGATAACATAAACTTGAAACTCCTTCAGAGAATGATCAAATGCTATGTGTGGTCTGTTTTATTGTATGGATGTGAAACGTGGACCTTGAAAGTCAACTCAATGAACAGACTGGAAGCATTTGAAATGTGACTCCATCGCCGAATGCTCTGAATTCCCTGGACAGATCACCAATACCGAAGGCCTGAGGTGAGCTAGAGTTGACTGTTATCAACTATCAAGGTTCGGAAGATTTCACATCTGGGTCGTATACTGCGTGGGGAAAAGTACCATCTTCTCCAACTGATATTAGAGGAAAATTGAGGGACGCCGAGGGCCCGGTAAGAGACAAATGTCCTGGCTGCGACATGTGAGGGAGTGGACTGGCATCTGAAGTATGGAGGAGCTGTTCTGAGCGGCGGAGGACAGTGACAGGTTCGCCGAGGTGATCGCTAACGTTGGGGGGAACCGACAGGGCACTTGAAAAATAAGGATACGTAAGTGTTCAAAATATTTCATGATATGTATGAAAAATTATGTTAAAAGGGGACTTAAGTGGTTTGAATGAAGGACTCTGGAAAATTAGTACTGTGGCGTATGGCAGTGGGTCTGGAGGTATAATAATTTTATTGCGTTTCTTTGAAAACACACTTGTTTACAAAATAACCCCTCGGCAGGTCTCCATCGCTTTAACGATGGCGCGCGCCAATACTTGGCAGCATTAAGCCAACTTTAATTTTATGCTAGTTAAAATATTAAATGAAAAACGCTCCCTCGTTCATCAGCCGATCGTCCCGAGTTATGGTGCATAAAAAGATGATGTGTTTTTGACGTTCCCATCAGCTTTACGTCGGCCCTTTATCAAATACGGTGCAATTTTATTTGATCTCTCTTCGTCTCAATTCGGCAACGGCTTAATCTCATTTATGATTATACATTTCACAAATTTCTTCTTCAGATTATGAATTCAACTGAAGTCCAGTGGCGCACGTCCTATTCAATCTTTATATATCCTCGTTTGGTAGTCTAGGGGGCAGAACGATTGGCTTCTGATACAGCTGAATATGACCAGATTCGTGGGAGATTGTATAATAAATAAATTCTAATATCATGAATTAAAAATTCTTTGTCTGTTTCCTGACGTCTCCCGAGTTTTCAGAAAACTGACAAAGGATTTTTAGATTTTTCGAGTTCTAGTCCCGACCCTGATGTATGGAAGTGAAGCTTGGAGTTGGCAGAAGAATAATGAAAGTAGGATAAATGCCGTAGAAATTACGTCACTAAGTAGAATGTGCGGAAAAACATGATATGTAAAATAATAAAATAAAATATAAATACATACATAAAAACAAAATGTATGATAGAATATCCAATGATGAAGTAAAAAAGGAATGTAAGGCGGATGAATGCGAGATGAATACTCGTAAAATTAAGAAAAGGTCACTAAGATGGTTTGGACATATGGAACGAACGGATGAGGGAAGAATGGTTAAAAAAATATATACAAGTAGTGTGAATGAGAAAAAAGTCGAGGAAGGCCAAGGAAGACACGGCATGACCAAATTAATTAATTGCTGAAAGGCGGCCATGTTCGAAGTAGGGACGATCGCGAGCGTGCATGTCACGATGTGTGAATGTAGAAGAGGCACGAGAATTTTGTCAGGATAGAACAACGTGGCGATCCGTCCTCTCTTCTTACCCCTCCGGGGAAACCGCGTGATGGTTAGTTAGTTAGTTAGTTAAAAGATACTTTGTGATAGTTAGTTAATTATTTAAAAGATAATTTGTGATAGTTAGTTAGTTAGTTAAAATATACTTTGTTATTTCAGAATTTCTTACTCTCTCTCGGAATGTCGTTCCTGCAACGGATCGGAGAGTCTTCATTTCTGTGGTTCTTAGAAGACTTTTTGTTCTGATGGTGTCAGCTCTCATTTCTATTCCATATGTCATTAAATGACTACGCATGTCTTGTAGATTCGTATTTTGCTCTCCTTTAGCATATTTTTGTTTTTCCAAACAGCATTCATCCAGCAACCAGCCACAACGGCGGCCCTGTATGTTCACTTACTTCTCCGTAGAGGTCACTGCTGCTTGATACATCAACACCTAAGTACTTGAAATGCATTACTTGTTCTATTGTTTTATTATCTAATGTAAGCTTGCATCGTACTGGTTGCCTTGATGTAACCACGCTCTTTGTCTTGTCTATGGAGGCGTTTTTCAAGCAGCCAGCCACAACGGCGGCCCTGTTTGTTAGTTTTCTTACTTCGCCATAGAGGTCACTGCTGCTTGATACATCAACACAAAATGCATCACTGGTTCTATTAATATATCATTCAATGCAAGCTTGCGTCGAACTCGTTGAAGAAGAAGAAAAATAAGATTCACAATGTTTCTCAAGAAACAGTTAATAAACAAATATTTGTGAATGTATACTTATACTTGTATACACTTAAATTTGAATTAACCACCCTTTGGTGAAAATCCAGGATTTCGTATACAAGTATAAGTATACATTCACAAATATTTGTAATTATTCTGGTCAATCCTTAGGCATATAGAATTGAATAATACTCCTGGCGGCTTCTAACAGTACGTTAATAGGCGACAGCCTTCGCATTGTGTAAATAAGGTAGTTTGCTAAATGCCGAAAATCATTCTCCATAGATGGCGTTAGTGGGTCGGTTGTATAGGTTATTCTTGAAAAGATTCACAAGTGCAATCAAATCTACATAGATGGCTAATTAAAACTGACACGTGAAGATAGATATGGATTTGAAGTATATATACATCTTCCAAAATTTGTCATGCATGATCATAATAACAAAGGTGGAATGGGGAATGTTGTAATTAAATAAAGCGTGCGCTTAACCCAACCAATGACAGGTCATAAGTCCTGTAAACACCTTGATCATCCATGTTCAGTTTCCAGTTTGCGTCTTCATCTCTATTGAGATACAATTAAAGTTAATAAACACAATGTTATTACTGACGTGGTGTATAATTAAATGGAGTGCGAGTACTTACGACTTCATAAGAGTAAGTTTTGTTGCCTTAAAACGTATTTAGTTAAAATTAGAATTTTCAAAGCGCCACGGAGTAAGCAAACTGTTTAAATTGTGAATAAATAAGCTCTCCGGAGTGCTTAATAAATAGGAAATTTGAGGAAAATAAATATTGCTCGTTGTTAAGAGAAGATGCCCGGTTATACGGCGGGAGATGTTCGGGAATCTGATAGCGCGTCCTGCTCCTGGTTGCTGCTTCACTTTCTCTCCGTATAATTTAGATAATTGAATGAAGCTCCATTTTTTTTTACACTTTTGAGTTTATTTTTATATCGTTCTCCCTATGATCAACTCAATTTATATCGTTCTCCCTATGATCAAATGAAATCAAAATCAAATCAGTTTTAAACTGTTAAATTAAATAACTTTGTATTATGTTAATCAAATGATTTTACTGAAATCTCTTGATGGAAGTTCATTTTAAATAATAATTAAATAAAACGATGTTTTTTAACTACTTCCACTTTTGTCTTTATTTAGACAGCGACCGGTTTCGCCAGACTCGCTGGCATCGACAGACTGGTAACACTATTGTAAACTTAGTCCTTTATATACATACAGATCAGGGGTGGTAAACATGATTCTATACAAAAATAATCTTCATATATTTATGTAAAGTTTTTCTGAATTTAACTATTGGTATTAAAGGTATTCTTGGAGGTTCGTGGACCTTACGGACCAAGAACTATAACATATAATATTTAAATTCAGTAATAATTTAAACAAAATTACCATTTTTTCAAACATTATATATGAATATGTAAGAGATAATAAAAATTAAAACCCATTGTATTAAACACGAACCTCCAAGAATACCTGTAATACCAATAGTTAAATTCAGAAAATTTTTACATAAATATATGAAGATTATTTTTGTATAGAATCATGTTTACCACCCCTGATCTGTATGTATATAAAGGACTAAGTTTACAATAGTGTTACCAGTCTGTCGATGCCAGCGAGTCTGGCGAAACCGGTCGCTGTCTAAATAAAGACAAAAGTGGAAGTAGTTAAAAAACATCGTTTTATTTAATTATTATTTGTATTATGTATCACAATTGAAGGGGTACGCAGAAATAATGGACTGCCACACTTTTCTTTACTGACATATTTCTCAACATTCATACATCGTGTCATGCACGCGCGTCGATTTCTCTGACTCCTCACGTGGCCGACATTTGTTGACACCCGAGCACAGATTGTTTTACCTACCGGCCGCCAGAACCAATCTGCCACTGGTGACACCGGTGGGAAGAGCAATTAGTCTGCTGAACGCGGTCTCCTCGGAGATCGACGTCTTTCACATTAGTGAAAGTACGTTCAGGGGACAAATACTCTTGACTTTAAAAAGCATCTTGTCTTCCTAATGTCGAACCATCACTAATGCGTTCCTGGTATTATGTTGTATGTATATAATATTTGACCTGTACTCAATAGATGCCTTAGAACATTTATGCTGTTTGTGATGTATTTTGAGTAAATAAACTGATTTGATTTGGTTTGATTTGATTTGACATTAAATATTTTATTTCTTTGATCGTGCCACGTTTTTCACAGTCTTCCTCTATTTCTGGTTCCATTTACATAGTAAACATATAATTTTTTAGCATTCTTTCTTCATTCATTCTTTCCATATGTCCAAACCATCTTAATAATCGTTTCATTATTTTGTTTATAACATCATCATTCGCACCGCATTCACTTCTTATATTTTCATTCGACACTCTATCGTACACATAGTATCCACGCATTCGTCTAAGAGATCTCATTTGTACTGCATTTATTCTACTTTCATCCTTCTTTTGCCAGTTTCATGATTCGCTTTCTTACATTAGGGTAGGTTAAAGGACACCACTGTGCACTGCCATTTTAGCATTTTTTACAGTTTACATTTTTAACAGGTCGTTTGAACCCAATTACTGTATACAATTTATTTTAGCTATTATATAATATGTATATTGATTCCCATGACATGTGATAGGTAGACAATCTATCGCCATTTTATTGTCACGTGAATTCTTCACCAGACCGAAGATAGTGTGACAATCACTCTGCCATCCCCGGGAATCGAACCCGGGACCTTCGGAATGGAATTCAGAGCTCTTACCTCTCTGCCACGAAGGTTTGGAAAGGATTTTGTTTAACATATTTTAAAAATTATTGAGAAAAAGGATCCGTTAGATGTTTTGGACATATGGAACGAATGAATGAGAGAAGAATGGTTTAAATGTTGTATACAAGCAGTGTGAGTGGAAAGAGAAGCCATGTAAGACCAAGGAATGCATGACATGGTCAAATTAATCAAATACTAAAAGGCGGCCACATTCGAAGCCGGAAAAATCGACGAGCGTGCATGTTACGATGTATGAATGCAAATGAGACTAAAGAGACGACCTTCGTGGCCTAGTGGTAAGTGCATTGACTGCCACCCCGAAGGTTCTGGGTTCTATTCCCGGAGAGGGCAGTGTGATTGTCACCCTGTCTTTGATCTGATGTAGAATTCACGTGACAATAAAATGGCGATAGATTGGCTACCTATCACACGTCACGAGAATCACTATAATAGCTATAATACCCTTTACATCGATTTGGCTCATGCTGTCATGATGTAAAGAGCGATTCAACAAACTAATAATAATAATAATAATATATCAAGATTTAGCAGTGGTCCATCCTCTCTGCCTACTTCTCCGGGGAAACGAGGCTATGGTTAGTTACTTAGTTAGATAGTACAATCAAAGCTTTCGCAAATTGGTATAATTTCAAACAAGTTTAAGGGTGACGTTGGTTCATATTCGATTTCGAGAATACTATAATTGTTTAATTGTTTATATATGTTTGTATATAAATAAATAAATCAACATATAATCAAAAAACCAATCGCCCTTTCATTATAAAATTATTATTTATTATGGGTTCATATTTATAATTCTGCTTGCAATGTCTTGGGATTCTACTCAATTGAATAATTGATAAATGTTTCTACACTTTAAAGTGTCCGAAATGCTCTAAACAATTTTTCCTCAACTGTTCGGTCTGTTTCTACCTGACATTATTAAAGCAAAGGCAGACTCATCTTGTTTCTGCCCGCGGCAATGGGACTCTCCGAGCGCGGGAAATCTTTTCCCTCTCTTTATTTATTAATCAGGCGATTTTTAAGCAATTTCTGTAAAAGCAAATACAGAAAGACAGGCCGGGATGGTGATTTTTCACTGCCGGGAGGAATGGCGTTTTTCAGGTGAATGATTCATGAACGGAATGTGTGTCACGTGTTCTTGTTTTGACGTGTTGGCTTCGTTCGCAGGCACTCCGTGACGGATGGCGGGTGTTCTGTGCTTTCAGATAATTGATGCTTCGTTTTAAACTATAAAATATGAACGGAGCAATTTCGAATTCACATTACAATCACATTACAAAGAAATCATTTATTTTTGATTTTATCAACCTTTTCTTTGTAACCTCACATTGTACGCGGTGGAAATACCCTAGTCAATATAATCTGTTATATAAATAAAATAAATTTGTTTATTGTTTCTTGAACAATGATGTAAAAGTTTTATTATATTTTATGGGAATGACATGTTTCGCCCTTCTAAGGCATTATCAAATGTGTATACAATAAAACATTTGATAATGCCTTAGAAGGGTGAAACATGTCATTAAAAAAAAGTTGTCCTATAAAGGAATAAGGTGTCATTGTGTGAGTTATGGGAGTTTTACTAATATTATACTATGCGTTTATTTTCTTGATTTAACATGATTACTAATATAAATTTCTTCGGAGTAAAGAAGTATTTTCAAACATTGAATACATATTTTAACATATTGTTAAAGCCTTTTAACATTACAAGATCAATATATTACTAATGTATTTTATAATAAATTAAATAAAAAAGTTACTTTTACCTAAATTTCCTTTCAGCTTTCAAAAATAAGTTAAACGCAATGCTTGTATCTATTTACAAATATATCTGTGATAGCTTCTTAAAGCCTGAAGGTATCTTAATTTAAATATTTTATTTATTGTTTCTTGAACAATGATGCAAAACTCCATAGTAAATAATTTATATGAATAAAAACATCCGTCTTCCAGGCGTTTTATTATATTTTAGATGGAATGACATGTTTCGACCATCCAAGGCATTATCAAATGTAATATGATATTTGATAATGTCTTAGATGGACGAAACATGTCATTTCATCTAAAATATAAAAAACATCCCAAAAGATAGACTTTTCATTAATGAAATATTTTAAATGGAACATGATAACTAGTCCATTGTTTTTGACGAAACAATATGATACTTCTACATTATTAACTGTCAAATTTATAACACTGTTATAATGTCACATTTTTATTATTTAATTATTATACACATCGGTTGTTTGAAACACTTGATGATGCCAACATCGTTTGGCGAAACAGCTGTGTAATAAAACAATGTGATATAATAACAGTGTTGCAAATAAAAAATGAGATTTTATAACAGTGTTGACGACCTTCGTGGCCGAGTGGTAAGTGCATTGATTGCCACCCCGAAGGTTCCGGGTTCGATTCCCGGCAAGGGCAGTGTGATTGTCACACTGCCTTTGATCTGGTGTAGAATTCACGTGAAAATAAAATGGCGATATATTAGCTACCTATCACATATCACGAGAATCACTATAATAGCTATAATACCCTTCACATCGATTTGGCTGATGCTGTCATGATGTAAAGAGAGATTCAACAAAAAAATTATAATAATCATAATAATAATAATAATTCAATTGTTAATTAATTTATAACAGAACTAGCGAAAATCAGTGAAATTGTAAGCAACCCTTAATTTCGTAGGACATTATAATCCTCTTATGAAAGTTTGTGGGGACTTTATTACTTATTAGGTATTTCTCGGAGCCCGAATAGAAACAGTTTCATTATTAGGAAATGCAGAAAAATAAGAGCTGAAATAAATTACTTATTAACTTGACGAATTCTCTGCATGCCTCTGATAAAATAGAGAGGGGTTTAAATATCCCTCCGTCGAATTACCGCCCTTATCGAAGAACCTTCATCATCCCGAAAGGTTTGATTTCTCCCCTAACTAAGCATTCCACCGAAATAAGGGCATTCGTGAAATCCTTTCAAACCAGTTAAATAAATTCCCGCTGTTTTAAATCAAATTTGGAAATGATTGTTTGCGAGAGCTCCTGCTTATTAATATATTTAATTATTCAATCATCTGAGAAAAAGGATTAAAGTAAATTTATGCAAACAATGAATAATCTGCGAGGAGTAGGTATAGGACAGGATACGATTACGTTATATCGAACATAATAGACTTAACATAGTCCAGTGGGCGTTTGTTTCCATACAATGTATTGTTTCGTACCGGCGATGAAATTTAAATAACTATTTATTAAATATACAACAACATTTTGAATGTATACAAATTCTTGTAGACAAATACTGGATTTCACCCATTGCGGATAAATTATTTTTATTTAACAAGGATTAATTGTATCTCAATAGAGACGAAGATGCAAGTTGTTTTCTGGGAACAGAAGGTGGTGGCCGAGGCGCTTACAGGACTTATGACCTGTCATTGGTTGGGTTGAGCGATCGCTTCACGTTTAACAACATTCCCCATTCCGCCGCTATGACCACCACGTCTGACAAACTTTTTGGAACTTGTATATATGGTAGGTTTCTACACCTATTTTCACATTTTTATGTTCACTCTACACTAGCGTCATCTATATGTTTTAATTTTGAAATAACGTTATAATAAATATCACAAATTATTTTTATAAGATTGTCGTGACAGCTGTTTCGCCAATCTATGTGGGCATAATCAGGTTTAAAAACTGATAATGCCAACAAAGGTTTGCGAAACAGCTTTCGCGACAATTTCATATTATAATATTGCCTCATTTTAATTATTGTTCTTCTGTATTGTTTTTAGCAAATAAAGGAGATATTGATAAACTACAGGTTTTACAGAATAAAAGTATGAGGGCTGTACTTGGTTGGGGTAGATATAGTAGGATTTCAACAATGTTAAGCAAATTAAAAATATGAAATTCAAGAAAACTAGTTCTTTACAACACTTTGATTTTTAATACGAATGAAAAACTTATGTTTTTCTAGAAGTTTTTTTTTTTTTTTTGGGGGATGACACGTTTTGCCCTTCTAAGGCATTATCAAATGTGAAATGCCTTAGAAGGGCGAAACATGTCATCCCCCAAAAAATATAATAAAACTTCTAGAAAAACATAAGTTTTTTCATTCGTATTAATTATTCAATATGGAGTTTTACATCGTTGTTCAAAAAACAATAAATACTTTGATTTTTGTTTCGGGATGGTTTGTTTGTCGATGTACGCTTTAAAAAACATATTCTCGAATATTATTAAAGCCTGTGTTTTTCCACTCTTTTTGTGTCGTTTCATACGAATATTTGTATTAAAACCTGTGTTTTTGTGCTCTTTTTGTGTCCTTTCACACGGATATATTTGGCCTTCGTTTAATTGTTTCCTGTGTTAAATTTTATTTATGTATATAATAATATCATTTATTAGCACTCCAAATGGCCTGCCGTTTTTGTTCAATTTATTCAATATCTGTCAAAACTGACCACATTCATGATTTAAAAAAATATATATTTGATATATTTATATTTTTTTATTTATATCATATTTATATCACTGATGAAGGGCTTCTGTGTCCGAAACATGTTTGTTTTAAACAAAAAATTAATGAAGTGGCTGTTGTGTACAAAGTTAAAAAAAAAACATTACTGTTCTTATTGTTTGCTTGTGCAAGGCTGAAAAATATCACACTAGGGTTAATGAAATTACATAACTGTTTCCGGGTGGTAAGATCTATCATAATCACAACAACATATCACGATCGCGTCCATATATCAAATAACAGTATACAATTGTGATCACTAGTTAGAAGGTTATTTAACGTTACTTTGCTATTACGGCAACGGGTGGCATATCAAATAATTGCGTTAATTTTCACGGTTGGTAACAATATGTTTTTTGAGATTTTGGAAAAAAAATTGTAACTTGTCTTTTTAAACCGACGTTTAAGAGATCGTTGCAGTCTCCATCTTAACGGTAACACATCCATTTAAAACATACTCGTATCTCCATCGGGAAACATATCCATTTTATAAGTATATATTATGACGTTATTAAAGAGAACAAAAGTTTTTTTGACTAAAACTGTTATCTCCGGTATTTTTTTTCTTTTCTTCATAGAAGCGCTCTATTCCATTATTTTAATACAATTAAAATGAACTTAGACTTTTCACAACTCATTGGCTTTAATTTCAACACAAAGACATTTTTAATCACAGGACATTTAAGACTTGAAAGAAAAGCGTCTAATGAAACTTAAATCTTTGATAATGAGATTATGCTGAGACTAAAAGTTCGCTAGTAAAAGCTAATTAAATGCTTCACAAAGCTACACGAATAAGACACATTAAGTATATAATTAAAAAATACATTTTTTATGTGTACAAAGAACATGAAGCTTCTATAAGTTACTCAAAGAAAATGTTAATCCGACTTTTTAATGATTTCATATATACAAGTATAATGTGAACTTTAATGAAAACGTTTTGATTATCAATATGAATGAAAGCATCTGTTTGCCAGAAGTTTTATTATATTTCATAAAAATAACATGTTTCGCTTTGCTAAGGCATTATACAAAATATGAGACATCTGATAGTGCCTTAGAAAGGCGGAACATGTCATTCGCATAATATTTTATTTTATTTATTTTATTGTATACGACAGGTTTATAGAACCCAATTACTGTATACATTTTACATACAAAAATAACACAGACATACATGTGAAAATAAAACACATATATCAGCAATTGTGGTATGTACCTATATAATCCTTAAAGGACGTATAGGTCATTTAGAGAATGTCCACATCGACTGACACCTCATTCAAGAGCACCATGCCCTGGGTCATTGTTTGCTGCGCCATGACATTTGTTCTGCTATGCGGTATGCACAACAGATCGTGTCTTCTAGCGCGAGCATACCTGTCCGGTGCATTGAGGCCATAAAACTCTAAGAGGTATGGGCTATCAATGAGGTTACGGAGTATTTTAAATCCTAAGATTATCAATGTACCTTTTCATCTTGATTCGAGACTGGGGTATTCTGTGTTAATCAATAGATAATTGTGGTGCATAAACCTCGGATATACCCCATTCATCCGCATTTAGAGGTATCTCAGAATATATATAACATAACTTCTAGAAAACTGATATTTTCATTCATATATCATCTTTTAGATCATGCAGTTTTTACACCATTGTTCAAAAAACAATAATTTTACTTCTTAGCGTGAATTTCTATATCTCCAAAACTGTAATATGTTAGATGAATCTTACGTAATCTTTTGATTTTTATTTGATTTCTGCAAATTGTGGTAATATAAACATCAGAATTAGTTACGTTTAAACAATGATCGTATTGCTAAAGTAAAATTAATTCAATTTCTTAAAATATATTTCAATGACATTTTCTACGAGGTTTCGTTCAAACCAGGTTTTGCTTACTCATATCTACTCGAATCTAGTATTTGATATTAACCACAACGATCCGTAGTTAAGCGACTTGCTTGTCTGCATACTCACTTATAGAACATCACAATTCAAAGAAATATGTAAGGTAATTTTAAAATCAATGTGAAACGTTCTCATAGTTTACATACCAAAATATCGATGTTCATTTGGTTTGCTCAAGACTTGATTTTGAATAACGAATGTATGTCAATTTACAATAATCGAACTGCTGAATTTTTTTAAAGTTTGTGAAACCGCCTTTGAGCTGATTAATACTATTATAAAAAAATGACGCTTTATAAATCATTCCATACATTATTTTTTAACTGTAAAGTTCAGACTATGTTTAAAAAAGTTTAATTTGATTTTGTTTCATAAAAAATTACACGTTTTGCTTTTGCTAAGGCATTATACAATGTGAGACATATGATAGTGCCCGTTAACTAACAATTTATTCTGTATTTAACGGATAAATTTTCGAATTCTTTTTTATTCATTCAATTGTTCTTTAATTCACATTGTCATAATTATACAATACTAATTGTCTCAAAGTGATAACAAAAAAATCACAAAAAGAGGTTGAAGCTAAAAAAATTTACAAGTTTATGTCATATTATAATTGTGAGAAATGGCGTCTTAATTCGTTAGATTTTTTCGAGATTCGTAAATTTTTCTTCTCAGTCGTATTCCTCATGATTGAGTGTCGTGTCCATCCTGTAAACTATTGACCACGGCACGTCATGCGCTCCTGTCACCCGTCAGTCTCCAGGCTGCAGCTAATGAAAGACCAGCCAGATCCCTGATTTAATCGGACCATCGGCTCGGTGGTCGTCCTTGTGGTCGCCTGCCCTCCACTTTGTCCATGATGATAAGCTTTTCAAGGTTGTTCTGATCTCTCTGGGCTATGAGTCCAAAATATATCAACACTCTCTGAGAGCATATCCGCGAGAGTCTTGCCTTGATACACAGCTGGTCAATGATTGGCTGGTTTGTTATTCTTGCCGTTCAGGGTATACGCAGCATTCGTCCCCAGCACCACATCTCGAACGCAATCATAAAGTAATATGAAGAAAACAAGGGTTTGAACCAGTCTTATCTTGGTCTTGTTAGAGATATTTTTGTCATGCTATATCTTGATGAGCTTTGTCATGGCAGCTTTAGCCATTGGGTTCTGCGTCGAATCTCCCTCTCGCATCCCTCCTGGTCAGTTATCAGTGATCCAAAATAGACAAATTCAAATTAAATTAATATAAATGCATTAGTTTACAAAACAAGAGACGATTTACCATTATACAACATAAACTTAGAGAATGACATGATAAGTCCGAAACATGTTTGTGAAAAGTCCAATAAAGTGGTGTAAAAATATTACGTTTTTTAAAAGTTTTTTAAATATACATCCTTAACACAAAGTGATTGCAAATAAAAGAGAAACATTTAATCAATCATTTAAATATATAATTAATAACTACACTTACAAATTCATGCTGTTTGGTAAAAATCACAGGATAATAAAAATGGCGATAGACTAGCTACCTATCAAATGTCATTAGAATCAATAGGTAGAAAAAAAATTATGCAGTAATTGGGGTCAAATAACCTGTTGTATATATATTTTTGAAAATAACGGAAAACTACCACCTTATAAAGACCAAGTGGCACCTGAAAAACAGAGAAAAATGTTATACTTTGCTGCAAACCAATCCCTATGTTTGAAACAAAAAAACTATACTTTCGTATGAAGCACTTAATTCATGGTGTGGCATTATTAAACGGCAAGCCTGATGAAACTTCAGCGGCATCAAAACCGGTTGGTTTGATAAAACAGAATAAAGTGGTGTCAAATGAAAGTATACGAGAGTTTTAAACATTTTTAAAATTAATATTCGTCTTAAAAACTTGTAAACAGTTCCGAAATCCCGAAGCGATGACATCAATGTTTAACGGCATCGTTAGAACAAAATTAGAATAAGCGAGTAGTGTATGTTCCCCATACCAGCACAAGTATGTGGAAGTATAAGAACAAATCCAGAAAAAAAATCTGAGATATCTCTACATGCGGATGAATAGGGTATATCCGAGGTTTATGTACCACAATGATCTATCGGTTAACACAGAGTACCGCAGTCTCGAATCAAGAAGAAAAGGTACATTGATGATCTTAGGATTTAAAATACTCCGTAACCTCATTGATAGCCCATACCTCTTGGTGTGTTGTGGCTTCAATGCACCGGACAGGTATGCTCGCGCTAGAAGACACGATATATTTTTTTTATCTTTTTTTTATCGCTCTTTACATCATCACAGCCTGAGCCAAATCCGATGTAAAGGGGATAGCGATAGTAGCTACCTATGACATGTCGCGAGAATCAATATGATAGCAATACTCTTAACATCGATTTGGCTCGCGCTGAAATGATGTAAAGAGCGAGTCAATAAAATAATAATAATAATACCAATAATACTCTTTATATCATGACAGCATGAGCCAAATCGATGTAAAGGATATAATAGTTATCATAGTGATTCTCGTGACATGTGATAGGGAGCTAATCTATCGCCATTTTATTGTCACGCGAATTCTACACCAGACCAAAGACAGTGTGACAATCACAGTGCCCTCGCCGGGAATCGAACTCGGAACGTCATGGCGCAGCATACAATGACCCGGGATATAGTGCTCTCCTTTAAGGATCGTATAGGTACATACCTGTCAAATTGCTGATATTTATTTAACTGTTTTATTTATTTTAACATGTATATCTCTGTTATTTTAACGTGTATGTATTTTAAAGTAAAATGTATACAGTAATTGAGTACTATTTTTAAAACGAAATCTAAACCAAACTATGCGGTTTCTTCGCCAGATAACTTGATTTAATTCTTCATTACAGCGATAGTCATCATTCGTGTTGAGGGTGTGTATTCGATAACCCAAGTCCGAGGAGATTACCCGGGCTGTACGGCTATCCGCGTATTTTGATGTGTCTGGAGAAAATTGCTCTGGGAATCAGATAAGACGTTTTACGTCTATGGAGATGTTTGCTCTATTTCATCAAAATATATTTTCTCGTTTGGAGAAAACTTTGAAATGTTGATTGACGCTTGTATTTTGTTGTTCGCACTTATAGAAACGAGGCCCAGGACGGCGCTTCTCCCGCCATTGTTTAACGAAGATAAACAATCACTTATTTGTAATTGCTTAAGGGGGAGATCTTCATTGCGTTTGGCGCACGAAAAAGAAATGTCTCTCAAAGTATCTCCGCTTTCGAATATTAACTCAAAAATATTCAGTAATTACGTTTTTACGATGCAATATATTCTATATAGTGAACTCATGTTATATAGTGAACTATTATAAAGGAAAACGAAGCATAGAAGACAGCGCAAGAGATATAAGAATCACTTGCATACTGCAGTAAAGAGTGTAGACAGACAAACGAACTGGGAGCAGTTGGCAACCGTTAGGGCGGAGTGGAGAAGAGTCGTCGCTATGTGCCAGGGGTCGGAGAGACGGAGAGGACGGGGTCCAGCCGTAGGAGCAGAATATCCCTGTCCGGAGTGTGACAAAGTATGTCATTCCAGGATAGGACTATTTAGCCACATCAGGTGGCACAGAAGACAAACCTTGATTTTTTTATTCCTTATGCTCGTACCCACGGGCAATGGGCATTATTATCATTTTTTTATATTATTATTATTATATTCTGATGACATAAAAAATGATAAGAGGTCAATAGCAGAAAAATGGCGAGGGATAATGGCATATGTCCAACACTGGACTACTTATAGTTCATGATTATTATGATGATTTTATTTATATTTGGACTAAAAACGCAAAGTGCTTTAACATTACGGTGGGTTCCGATATTTAGAGAATTTTTCTGCCTTAATCATTATTTTAATTATTAAAGAAACAATTTACTCTAAATAAAGACGAATCTTATCATCATAAGTGGCATCTTGGTCAACGCCTTTAAAGTCTTCGTTATTGCGATTACCGTTTTCATCCTTATAATCTTCATAAAGGTTACATCGTTACCTTGGTAGGCATTGTTGTCTACGTTATACTCATTATTATTATCATATTCGTCTTCTTTGTCATCGTCATGATTATCATCATCCCCACATTCGCCATCATCGTCAACTTGGCTATCTTCGTTATATTCACCATCTTCGCGTATTCTTCATTTTCGTCATCTTCATTACCTTATCTATCTTTGTCATCTTCGTTATCATCTTCGTCACCATTATCTTTCTCATATTAGTCATTTACGTCATTTTCGTTATTATCTCTATCTTCACCATATTCGACATTTTTGACACCTTCGTTACCTTCATCTTTGTCTTCTTTATTTTCTCTATCTTCACCATATTTGACATTTTTGACACCTTCTTTATCCTCATCTTTGTCTGCTTTATTTTCTCTATCTTCACCATATTCGATATTTTAACACCTTCGTTATCTTCGTCTTTGTCTTCTTTATCTTCTCTATCTTCACCATATTCGACATTTTTGACACCTTCGTTATCTTCATCTTTTTTAAAATTATTTTCTCTATCTTCACCATATTCGACATTTTTGACACCTACGTTATCTTCATCGTCATATTTGTCATCTCCATCAAAATATTTTATGAAATTACCTGTTTTGATGTAATATTTTTGTACATATCATTAGACAAACGGCACTTATCTCCGTTGGCCGCCGAAATAAGCCAAAAATATCTTGATAAGTCGGTATTAATTTGTTTGAAAACGAAAGTGAAGACTTTAGCCTTAATCCGAAGGACGAGATTCTTCCGTGATTCGATAAATTAAATGACGTACAAATTTATTATTTTCCCAGGGGAGCTTAGTCGATATAAAGTACACTTTTAATGAAAAATCTGCTTTGGTAAATTCTGAGACAGGGAAAATCGCCAGATTAAAATACCCCATTTGGGTTGAGTTTTCATTAGATTAGGTATTTTTTTTTATTTCAAGATAAAATGTTTAGCTGAAAATGTTTGTATCCAAAGAAAATTTCGTTTTGGCAAGATACCACCATTCGGATTAAGTCATTAAAATAAATTAGATCTGTATCTAATCGGTGGCAAGGGTGATACAGTCAGTCCAGGCGTTTCTTTTGCAATCACGAAACAAGTTTTTTTGTAAATTTTACCACAGAAAAGTATTCCTTATCATCTTTTTGTATATAAAATTCTTCTGTGCGGGCGTATGTAATTGAACTTCTTTTAAACGGCTGGGCCGATTTTGATGACATTATTTATATGTGTTTGAGTGGGTCCCTGGATGGTTTAGATTCACAATTGGACCGGAAAGGTGACCGTAAAAACCTTTTGGAATGTTCATGAATAATTGACTTTCTTACAATAATTCAAAGTCATGTTTGTTTATGTGAATAATCTATAGTTAAGTTATACGTACATCCATATTTTTACATTTACATTTTTCATATATACATTCTCGTATTTACATTTTTCAGAAACATATTTTTACATTTACATATACATATACATTTGCATTTTTCTCTTACTTATGTGGTCTGTTCTCCAGAGTGTTGCTCCACCTGTTAGGTAGATTTCCAGCTGTCCTTCCATCATTTAGGAGGTCTACCACGAGGACGAGTCCCATGAGGCTGATTATGCAATGTATTATAGGGGAGTCTGGTGGTATCCATTATTTGAACATGACCGTACCAGTATCTTTTTCGCTGTCTGCTCCATCTTATAATATTCTCAACCTCACATATCTTTCTTATTCTGGTATTTCTCTCGCGATTTCTCAGTGTCTTGACGACTATCGTGTCTTCATTTCGGAAGTCCTCAAAACTTGTTTGGTTCTTACTGTGTCTGTCCTTGCTTCGACGCCATATGTTATTATTGGTCTTACGCATGCTTTATAGATTCTCGTCTTACTCTTAATGGCCATGTCTTTGATTTTCCATTTTGTGGATTTTCGAGCGCCAGAGATTGCAGCTTCCTTGTTTACTTGGGCTTGTATTTCTTCCCAAGTAAACAAGGAGCTCCTCCCACCAGGTCTATGCCTAGATACTTGAAGGTCCTGACCTGTTCTATGGGTTGATTTTCTATAACCAGATCACATGCTTTGCTTACATACATATTTTTAAATAAGTCATCATCATCTGTTGTCCATTGTGTCCAAGGAAGATTGTCCTTCCTTGCCTCACGGTTGTGGGTCCGCAAGTGGCTAAATAGCCTAATCCTGGACCCTCACACTCTGGGGCATGAAGGGGAAGGCTTTGACCGAGGAGCCGCTACCGTCTCCCGGTGATCTCTCCTTTCTTCTCCTGCTCTTTGCGGCATCGTCTCTGTGCTGCGCTTCCTGGGTACCTGTCTTCTGCAGTTTTTTCCAGAAATCACTATCGACGTTAGTCAATGGAGGTTCGTTTTTAGTCTTTGAAGCGTTTCCTTTGACCTCCGTGTGAACGTTTTCTTTCGTTTTCGAATACTTAGATGGGCACAGATAGGAAGTTAATTTCTTTCCTCACCTTCCTTAATTCCTCTATAAACATTTCAAATTTACTTAAAATCGGACATTATAATAAACTAAACTTTTTATATTTAACTTATGAACATGTCTTCCGTGTGCCAGAAAATAGGATTCCAAAGATAGTCCGAAACAATCTAACTGAGGGTCCCCGGTCACAGAAAAGGTGGCAAAATAGTTGGCAGTACACGTTCCAGAAGGATGGAGTTGCAACCGACAATAAATCATTTGACCTATAAGAAGAAGAAAAAAAGAAAAATTCCAAACAAAACTCGTAGATTTGATCCAAGATGCGACAAGACTAAATTTTTTATATATATTTTTATAATAATACAAACCAAACACTGAAAACTATAGAAATTTAGCTTTTCTTTTAGAAATTTTACAAAATAAACATTTCACAACTACAATAGAAAGAAAAATAAGTATTATTTTCCGGTTGGTAAAGTTTCATTTTACTTTTTTGGCAATGTAATTTCACTGATATTTCAGTGAGCTTCCAACGAATTTCTTGGAGATCTTCTTGTGATATAACAATCAACGCTTCATTTACATACTTGACTTATAATTATTGCCCGTAATTAAATGAAGCTTTTGGTAGTTTTGTTTTGAGTATTTTTATGCCTTCGGCGCGCGCAGTTATCCACCCCTTCCACCGGGCACCGGCGATCCGCTAACTTTATGTGTGATGTTATGCGATTCAAACTTGCGAAGAGTTATATTATCTAGGAAAATTGGTGGGAACGCACTGCCGATTGTCACGGAAGGCGCGCAGTTCTCGGGTAATTTATCAAGACGGTCACGCTATGGGGTTAGGATGCGTTTGTACGGTGTTCACGGAGAGAGCTATATTCATAAATTGTTGCCATCACAGGTGCTTCAATTTCTTAACACATGTACTTACTATTGTTTTTTCTTCTATTTTGTACCTTCCTCATTGAATTAGTGGTTATGAATAATGTTTAGAATATATTAGATTAAGTTTACTCAATCTAGCAATGAGAAAAGTTTGATTTGTCTTTTTATTTTTTTATATACTTTGTAGATACAACACTATTAAAATTACATATCAGACATGTTTCGGACAACTAGTCCTTCTTCAGTAATACATATTATAAAGATACATATTAAAAATATTATAAAATTGTTTACAAATATGACCAATTCTGGTTTTTCTCATGCGATCTCATAGTGCCTGCTATTGTCCTCAGTGTTTTCATTTCGAAAGTTCTCAGAACTTGTTTGGTCCTGACAGTGTCTGCCATGTAATTAAAATTATTATAATAACCAACTAGTTTCTCATCTATATTTATCCTCATTTGTGTTGTGAATTCACTTTTGAATAAATAAAAATAATTTTGTATAATCACAACACTTTATTTTAGTTTTCGCAGACTTGTTTCGGTTGTGGCATAACCTTTTCGATGCACAAATTTTAAAATTTAAATAAAACAGAATCATCACTTATATAGTAAAAAGGGGTGGAGTTATGCCTAAGGGTGGGGCTAAAAGAGCTTTTCAACTTAATAATAATATAATCTTATTCAACTTAATAATCTATATATATAAAACTAAAGTTACTAATTAGCTAACTTACTAACTAACTAACCATCACGCCGTCTCCCCGAAGGGCTGAGCAGAAAGAATAAACTGCCTCACTTTTCTCTCCTGACATACTTCTTTCACTTCCTCAACATTTATACATAATCCTACTCCATATGGAACTAACATTCAACATGTGATTTATTTGATTGTACCACATTTTCCTAGGTCTTCTTCTTTTTCTTGTTCCATTTACATCGTTAACATATACATATTTTACCACGTGTCTATTCCCATGTGTTAAAATCATCTTAATGTTCCTTTCATTATTTTGTTCAATAAATTAAACGATGTTTTTTAAAACTAATTCCATTTTTGTCTTTAATTCGACAGAGATCGACAGGCTAGCTTGTATCGATAGACTGGAACCGCCAGTTAGAAAAAAAACAAAGCATTTTATTAAATTATTATTTAAACAATAATAATTATGTCTTCAAACACCTGATGCCAAAGGATTAGGAAAGTTAACTCCGGGCAAAGGAAAGGGGCGACGAGAAATAAGAAGTATCACTATTAATACCGTGTGAACACTGCATTAGTAAAAAAAAATCGATGGAGCGCGTTTTCAATTCGAAATCGTGGAAAACATTCACAACAGCCGTGGTCCCCTCAGCCCCCTCCCCGCCCCTCGCCGTGGTAACTTATTGGGAAACTTCCACACTTTATTCACGGTCATGTGGCTTCGCTATTAACGTCAAAGTAGACATTTTAAAGTACGCATTTTCAGATGTTTCACACACAACCTTATGAAAAGGGGTCGTGTTTAATTTGTCACGTAAAATTTCGGCCTCGTAATAAAAATATATTTTTACTCCGATCCGCCTCCGCGTTTGTATGAAGCTATATCTAAACACAAAATAAGTATTTCCAAGAACTTTGAATAGCATTTTAAGTTATTTCAAAGTTTCGTTTTATATTTTATGTGACAGCGAAGTATTTTGTGTCTATTTTCAGTCATATTATGAGAATTTTAAAATATTACATATTTGATGAGAAACATAGTTCTCAATTTAATAGACTAAGATAATAACATTTTTCTTCTTCTTTTCTTCTTCAGCCTATTCCTGTCCACTCCTGGACAAAGGCCTTCTCCATTCGCTTCTACGTCACTCTGTCTTGTACAGACTGCATCCAGGTGATTCCACAATGTCTGATCAGGTCATCCTTCCGCCGTAGCTGCGATCGCCCTGCACTTCTCTTTGCCGTCCACGGTCTCCAAGTCAGCAGTTTTCTTGTCCATCTTTCGACCGAGCTTCTGGCTACGTGACCTGCCCATGCCATTTTAGATTCGCTGCCCGGTGGATGATGTCGGTGACCTTTGTTTTTTCTCTCACCGTATTGTTTCTGACTCTGATTTCTAACATGGCTCTTTCCATGTCTCTTTGGGTCACTCTTATTATTAATAATAATCATTTACAAAGTACGTGGTTTAAATATCTCCCAACAGAGGTAAAACGTTCTACTTAAACTCTCTGACTCTACAGTCTAGGGTTAACCTCGGTTGCCCATTAAAAGTTTCTCCAGCAGACCCTATCCTGAGCTCTCGACTATCACTCCTCAGGTCTAACTCCAAACAATTGTAGGTCCTTCAGAACATCATCAAGCCAACGCTCCGCGGTCTTCCTACGCTACGTCTTCCCTCCGGTCTTGCTAATGTTAACTGTGTGGGTGTTGACAGCTCCTCCATTCGCATCAGATGTACAGCCCACCCAATCCGTTGGAGTTTTATAAATTTGACGACGTTCGGTACGTACAGAACTAGGGGTCAAAATAGGAAACAAATGAATTAAAATATAACTTTACCCTTATGAATTTGAAATTAAAAGCCTTGTAATTAAGTACCCATTACGCCGTTTCCCCGGAGAGTTGAGCAGAGAGGATGGACCACTATACTGCTTTGTCCTGATATATCTCTCGAGCTTCCTCCAAATTACGTTACATGCACGTTCGTCCATTTTTCCCAATTTGAAAATGTCCACCTTTTAGTTTTTGATTATTTAATTTGGTAATGCCATGCTTCCCTTGGTCTTCCACGGCTTCTCTTTCTACTCACACTGCTTGCTAACAGAATTTTAACCATTCTTCTCTCATCCATTTGTTCCATATACCCAAACCATCTTAGGGAACCTTTTTTTAATTTTACTAGTGATTTAATCATCTGCCTTACATGTCTTTCTGATTTCGTCGTTAGGTATTCTATCATATATCGTTTTCTCGCACATTGATCAAATGATCTATAATCTCTACGGTATTTATCCTTCTTTTGTCAGCTCCAAGCTTCATTTCCATAAATAATGGTTGGCACTAGAACTCAATGTTGCCATCTTTGCATCAGTAGATACATTTCATTTTATATCAAAGCTAAATTAATCCTGAAAGACATAAAATGAAATGTGATTTTTCTCGTTTAAATGTATTTATTTAAAAATAATTTCACTCGTGACCTTTCATACGGCTAATTGAGTTGTTAGCATATAGACCAGACGGTACCGACTGGGAGTTTGAGTGGAACATTTGCTTGTCTCAATAAAGGTTACGTAAAGGTTGTGTTTGTGTTTTTGATAATGTTTTATTTTGTTCCCTCATATAAACAGCTAAGTGGAAGGGTTTACATTAACTCAATGAAAGATCACAATTATGAAAAAAACAAAGAAATGGTTGAAGTAAAATATCCACTTAGTACCAAAACTATATAAATATATAAATATCTATTCACATATATATATCCACATATATAAGTGCCTATTTTACTTCAACCATTCAAATGAATAATTACAATTCTGTAACTACCTGAAATATTTTTGTAAATTTTAGTATTTTCACAGTAATAATTTTCATTATGATTTCATTGAAATGTAAATATAAGAAGTGAATGCAGTGCAAATCGAGTGGTGGTCTAGGGGACAGAATGCTTGGCTCCTGATCCAGGGAACTTGGGTTCGAGTCTGGACACAATCTGATTCATTGTTTATGATAATTTGCTAAAATCTGCTCATATTGAAGATTTCAAAATTAATTGTAATACCATTGATTTAAGTCTTCTGGGGGTTCTATTTTAATGAATTAAATTGTAACAAAATAATCAAAGGGTCATTTTAATGGTTCGGACCATGGAAATAATAAATGAAGATAAAATGTTATGTAAATTATTGTTTATGTAAACTACGCTAACGGAACAAGAAATAGAGGAAGACCGAGAAAACCGCGGCACGATCAAATCAATCAAATATCAAATGTCGGTCATGTGAGGAGTCGGAGAAGCGATATTCGTGGCAGAGTGGCAAGAGCTAACTAAGGGTCCCGGATTCGATTCCCGGCGATGGCAGTGAGATTGTCACACTGTCGTTGGTCTGGTGTAGTGACAATAAAATGGTGATGGATTAGCTACCTATCACATGTGATGAGAATCAACAAAATTGCTAAAACAAATTGTATACACTTGTTGCACACAAAAAAATCGACATGCGTGCAAGACAAGATGTATGAATGTAGAGATATGTCAGGAAAGAATAGTGTAGCTATCCATGATTGTTATCATTTTAAGTTAATAAGTTGTATTTTTACAATATTTTTTTGCATTTTACAAAAAAAATTGTAATAATTATTACGTTTAATTTTAGAGTAAAGGTTGTCTAATATTATTTACATCAAAAAGACAGAGTACGTAAACTAATAGACAGTTTTTTAATCTTCTAAATATTGCTTGTAACGGCTGTGAGTACTTTCGCCCATCAATGAATATTTCATACGTTAACACTTCTATAAAATGCAAAAGCCTTTTACTAAACTCAATAAATAATACGTGAAAATAGACCTATATGACCACTGTACAGACTGTTCGCAATGAGTGAATATCAAAATAAGCCCTTCTTCAAGTGTGTTTATATTTAACTTCTAAGTATATAAAACATATAGCAAATAATTTATATTAATGAACCCGTCGATATATTAAAAATGATCTTAATGAGATTCAACGATATGAACCTTTTATTTGAGTGGTTTGAATTTAATTAAAAAACATATTTTTATTGTTTTATCATTATCATTATTTTTATTTTTATTTTATAATATTATTATTGTTATAATTTTTATCCCTTTTGTTGTTACAGGAAACAACCACATTAAATACCAGTCAGGGATCCCAAAAAAACAACAAAATATAATATATATGCTTTGCTGCAAACCAATCCCTGGGATTGAAACTTAATTTATAAAAGGTCATAAAATAATAATAAATTAGTATAGCAAGTTATTTTATAATACGTAATATTGGTTAAAATAAAAATATTATTTTTATAATAAATAACTAAAACGTATATTGGACCATACCTACAACCATCTTTGCAGTCATTTTTATTTATTTATAAACTAACTAACTAACTAACTAACTAACCATCACGCCGTCTCTCCGAAGGCGTAGGCAGCAATAATGGACTGCCACACTTTAACCGATGCCGCACTCCATCCTTCTCTTTACCCCGCGGGAGACGCGGTGTGATGGGTTTGACAACATCATCGCCACCAATAGGCATCTTCCACGCACATTTCGATTGTCCAACGTCCACAAAATAAATCTAAAACAAATAATATAAAATAAAATAACAAAATATAATTGTAGTGCAAATGTTATCAGCTGGACAATCCGGACATTTGTGTTTATTTAATTTATATTCCACGTATCCACCGTTCTATTAATTATTTTTTTATTTATTAATATATATTTTTGTAATTTTTCTAGCACAGTTAAATAGTAAGATATATCTTAACTTTATCCATCCTCGAATAACTCGTCCCTCTGAGTAACTATCTATCGTGTTCCGAAGAATATCGCATGCCCTTATATATACCTACTATACGCTCTAGATATATACTTGCGAAGTTCATCTAGAGTTAGTGATTAATGATTAAGTTATTAAATATACTTAGGGGAGCTTTTAAGGTAATTGCTTAAATAAATAATTTGGGGAAATGATAGTTGAAGATATCACTCATGTTGGATTTAACCGAGATGGTTACATATGCGGAGGTTAATATTTGAAAAATATCGGAGTAGTGCTTCTAGTAGTGATCTAGTAAAAATAATTTCATTATATTCTTCTTCTTCTTCCTTGTTATAGACCTATGTAGTCTGTTCTCCGGGATGTTGCTCCTCCTGTGAGGTAGATTCCCAAATGTCCTTCGATCTTTTAGGAGGTCTTCCACGAGGACGAGTCCCATGAGGTTGATTATATGCAATGCAAAATAGGGGAGTCTGGTGGTGTCCATTCTTTGAACATGACCGTACCAGTCCCTTTTTCGCTGTCTGCTCCATCTTATAATATCCTCAACCTCACATATCTCTCTATTTAATTATATCAACTGTAATATTTATGGTTTCCTGAACAATGATGTATCCAAAATGCTAAGATTGCAGTGTACAATGGTGTTCTTGTGCCGACCCTTATCTATGTAAGTGAAGTATGGAACTGGCAAAATAAGGATGAATGTAGAATAAATGTAGTAGAAATGAGATCTCTAATCTGTATATGATGGAGCGTCAAATGCAAATATAAGAAGTGCGAATGAAAGGGTCTTTAAGATGGTTTTGATTTACATATACCTTCTTCAGAAGGTATATGTAAATGACGTGAACGGAGGAAGAAATAGAAGAAGACCGAGAAAAACGTGCAAATCAATATTTCTGTCAACCCCTCCCGGAAGACGGCGTGATGGTTACTTAGTTAGTTAGTTGATGGTAAAATGCCATATAAAATCATTATTAGGATATTTATAGGCGTCTGCAATAGTTATTATTAAAATATTATTGACTTGTTTTTGCCTTTTTCCGGTTTTCTTCGATTTTATTATATAATATATTCATATCATTTAATATTAATTTATGCATTGCATATAGCGCGATGATATTATTAATATTAAAAGAAGAGTGGAAAAAAATGAATGAGGTCTGATGTAAAACGATTTTTTTTATAATATGCCGATACTAACGGAAATAGAATTTTAAAGTCACATCCAAATTGTTTCATTCGTAACATGCACCGAGACAATTAAGTAAATATACTATAATCATTGATGGAATGACTGTAATCAATATTAAGTCACGAAGATAGCATATATGTATATACCGATAGACAGCAGTTCGTATGATGTTTAATTATTGTATATCGCACGGTCTCTTTAAAGATTCATGTCTGTTCCGTTGTCTAGCCTGTAATTGGTGGAACAACAAGAAATAACCCAAATATTACCGACGCCGCAGTATTTTCTTCGGAGGCAATAATTTCACGAAGCCAGAGAAACGCCGTACAAAACACACAATAACGGCCCACCGGAGGAAAGGTTAATGTGGGTAACTTTGTTGTAAGGAGAAACTCGGCAATATCGATTATCGTAACCGAATTTAACGATTTCCCGAGTCAGTTTATCGCGGATCTACGGAATTTCGGGATGAGCCCGAAGATACTCGGAATTTATCGCCCGTCTATGAAAAGTCGGCAACTTTCCTCGTATTTGCGGGCGGTTCGATTGTGTCCTACTCAGATCAATAAATGTACGGAACAAATCCGTTAATTACACACGGCATTAGGCTGAATTCCTAATCAGGAGCCTTGTTTCCGCCGGTCTGATTGCTTTTTGATTACGGCTACTTACGGCCGCGGACAAAACTGTCTGCCGGCCATTATTTAGCGCCCCGCTAGGAACACCTCATTTATATTGGAGAAAAATGTTAGCGCAGACACAAATTGTATAATTCATGCCTTTCTAGCCTGCATGCCATAATTATTCAAGTGATCGTTATTTTTTAAACGTGTTTGATTTTATAGCGTTTAAATTAATATTTTTCTTTTTTATACACTTTGTATATACAACACTTATATTAAAACATAAAATTATATAGACATGTTTCGGACAAACAGTCCTTCTCCAGTAAAGATACATTTTAAAAAATATTATAAAATTGTTATAAAGATTTATTGAAATCTTAATAACATCTGTCAGATCATGTAAGCAATTTTAAAATATTTTTAAAAATGTATAATATCTTTACTGAAGAAGGACTGTTTGTCCGAAACATGTCTATATAATTTTATTTTTTAATAGAGTTTTTTAATAGACTTGAGAGAGAGAATGAGTCACAGAGAAGGTGTAAGGATACACGGGCAAAAGATAGACATGATAAGGTTTGCTGACGATATTGCTATGGTTGCTGAAAGTGAGGAGGAACTGCAGGAGGCCTTAGATACTTTGAAAGACATTCTTCAAGATAGCTACAACATGAAGATAAATAAGGACAAAACAAAGCTGCTGACTGTAGGCCGAACGCAACATCAGATGAGAGTAGTGATGTCAGGAGTTCCACTAAAGAACACCAAGGAGTTTGTCTACCTCGGGAGCAAAATAACATGGGACGGTCGGTCCAAGAGCGAGGTCGACAGCCGTATACATCAGGCTAGGCTTGCATTTAATAAAAGGTCGAAAATAATAGAGTCAAATAATATAGACCTAAAACTGAGAATACTCCTCATCAAGACCTATGTATGGAGAGTCTTGATGTACGGCTGCGAGACATGGTGCCTATCCGAAAGGGACAAGCGGGAGATTCAGAGGCTTTTGAGATGTGGTCCCATGAAGACTTTTGGAATTTCCTGGAGGAGATCACATCGTTTAATGAGAATTTCTTCTTCAAGGAATCGAAGGAGGAAGGCACTGCTCAGGACCTTTCATGTCCAAAAAGGCAAAATGGCTAAGGTCACATCTCTTGCATGCCATAATGGAGGGTAAAGGCGATCGAGGGGGACAAATTTAGGGGACGCTCCACGCCGAGAGGAGGACCTGTTGGTGGACGTGCGCTGCTCATCATATGCAGATCTCAAAAGAGCCGCACAAGACAGGGAAAAATGGAAGAGAATAATGGAGGAAATTGCTGCAAACCAATCCCAGGATTGAAACCAGAGAAGAAGAATATAAGTGATGTATATGCAAAGTGTATAAAAAAGAAAAAGAGAAATAAACCATCATAACAAGACAAAGTATGGCGTATAGAGAAGAAATTTAAATTAATTAGTCACTAACAAACCATCACTCCATCGTGATGGTTTGTTAGTGACAACATTCATACATCGTGTCAAATGTTTCCGACTTCTCGCGTGGCTGACATTCAATATTTGATTTATTTGATCGTGCCACGTTTTCCTCGGTCTTCCCCTATTTCTAGTTCCATTTACATCGTTAAGATATTTTTTACTATTCTTTCTTTAATTATTTTGTTCATAAAACTTTCATTCGCATCGCATTAACTTCTTATATTTTATACCAGTTATAGATAAATAATACGAGTGATAACGTCAATTTTCTAGAAGTTTTATTATATTTAATGATAATGACATGTTTCACCTTACCAAGGCATTATCGATGTGATCAAATTTACCATCACTTAAAATATAATAAACTTTCTAGAAAGCAAACGTTTCCATTCGTCGAGTTTTACATCATTGTTCAAGAGACAATAAAAAAAAGAAACTGAATTTGTTAAACATATTTGTTTTCAATGCCGTACAAATATGTACGAGGTCTGTTCAAAAAGTATCACGAATTTTATATTTTTTCAAAAAGTATTTATTTATTCATGAATATCTATTTTGTCCCCTTCAAAGTAATTCCCCTCGGATATAATACATTTATGCCAACGTTTTTTCCAATCCTCGAAGCACTTTAAAAAAATCATTTTTGTGATCTTGTTCAAGCCCCGATGCCGTTCTTTGCCTCCTATCTCCTCAATCGTGGCGTAGCGTCGTCCTTTCATGGGCCTCTTCAGTTTTGGAAACAGGAAAAAGTCACAGTCTGGGGAATACGGTGGCTGCGGCACCATTACTGTGTTGTTTTTGGCCAAATATTGGCGCACAAGCAACGATGTGTGAGCAGGGGCGTTATCATGGCAAAAGCCAGTTTTTGTTCTTCCACAAATCCGGGCGTTTCTGGCGGATTGCTTCGCGCAAATTGTGCATAACTTGCAGGTAATATTCCTTATTGACCGTACTACCCTGTGGCAAGAACTCATGATGCACCACGCCCTTGCAATCGAAGAAAACTGTGAGCAAAACCTTCACGTTCGACCGAACTTGGCGCGCTTTTTTTGGTCTTGGCTCATGCGGCAGCTTCCATTGGGATGATTGAGCTTTAGTTTCCACGTCATAACCATAAACCCATGATTCGTCACCAGTTATGACCCTCTGGAGCACATTTGGGTCGTCACGGACCGAGTCCAACATCTCCTGAGTAATGTTAACGCGATGCTGTTTTTGGTCGAAATTGAGCAATTTTGGCACGAATTTCGCGGCGACCCGACTCATGCCCAAATCATTGGTTAAAATCGAATGGCACGAGCCAATCGATATGTTTAGGTCCTCAGCAACTTCTCTAACGGTGATTCGACGATTGGCTAATACTATTTTTTTCACTTTATCAATGTTTTCGTCTGTTGTTGACGTGCTCGGGCGTCCGGCACGCTCTTCGTCGTTCATATCTTCTCGGCCCCCTGAGAACATTTTGTACCACCGATAAACGTTGCTTTGGTCCAAGGTAGCTTCACCATATGCCACAGTCAACATTCGAAATGCGTCCGCGCACTTTATTTTGTTTTTCACACAAAATTTGATACAGATTCTTTGATCCATTTTTTGGAATAGGCAAAAATCGAAGACGAGCCAAAACACATCCAAGCAAAACAGCTGTCAAAAATTAACCAAACATTCAAAATGGCCGACCTTGTCAGCATAAGTAAGGGACATGAGTACCAACATAACGCTACAAAAAAATCAAAAATCAAATATACGTAGCCAGCGGAAATTCAAAATTCGCGATACTTTTTGAACAGACCTCGTACAACGAAAAATAATCTGTTAACGTACTACTTCTGAAGTAGTATTCTTTTATTCCATCTACAAACACATCCATTTTATTTAAATAACATTTTGTTTGTATTGCTAACCTGTGTCTATAGGAACATTAATAATATCAAGGGAGAAGCATTTTCCTGTGGTTCAATTAGGGGTTAAAAAAAAAAATGTATTAATTTAAACACTGTTTAATCAAATTTGATATTATTTTAATTTTTTTTTTATTTATGTACACAACAGGTCGTTTGGACCCAATTACTGTATACAATTATTTATTTTTAGCTATTATATTGATTCTCGTGACATGTGATAGGAAGCCAATCTATCGCCATTTTATTGTCACGTGAATTCTACACCAGACCAAAGACAGTGTGACAATCACACTGCCATCGCCGGGAATCGAACCCAGGACCTTCGGCATGGAAGTCAGAGCTCGTAACCACTCTGCCACGAAGGTCGTCGAAGGTTTGAAATGTATGTATGTTTGCTCTGGCCTATTATCGTAAATTTGTTTTTGGCGAGGGGTGTCTTTTGTTTTTTAGCTTTAATTTTCTAGTTTTTTAACAAATTAAAAATCAATACTTTTAGATTCCCAGAATGTAAGACATTACTCACCAACGCTCATTCTAAAAATGAATCTAAAAAATTATAAAAATTAAAATTTATTTCGGTATTTTATGCCTCTTGCATTCTATCTTATTCTGTTTTGCTTTGTTTATTTCGTTCTCCCAATGATAAATGTCGAAAAAAAATTGTTTTGATATATAAAAAATCATAATTATGGAAATCACCTCTGTGAACAAAATATGTTGACGCTATATATTTTCAAGCACAAATGAAATATTATTTAAGTAGTTCTATATATTATATACTCGTATATATATCCTTTATAAAATAGGGTTATTTCTATTACGAGTATATATTAAAAATCCATTGTTTTTTGGGTTTTACGTGGATTTTTATTATTATTTAGAAACAAACAAACAAACCATCACGCCGTTTCCCGCAGGGGTAGGCAGAGAGAATAGACCGCCACACTACTCTATCCTGGCAAACCTCTCTAGATTCCTCCACATTCATACAACGAATCACACACGCACGTCGATTCCTCCGACTTCTAACATGACCAACCTTTAAAATTTGATTAATTTGGTCATGGTAGATATAAAAATATATACTCGTATATTAATAATAGTGACAAATTAATTTCGCCTTGCGAGAGCATTTCAAAACTTTTTCAGTTTGAAAATGCCCTTACTAGGCGAAACAAATTTGTCACTTTTATTTATGTATTATTTTACATATAAATAATAATACAAAAATCAAACAAACCAAAAAACAATCGCATTTTTAAAACATAGCTACTCTTATTATAATGGAGTCTTGCTAAATATAAACCAAAACCATCAATAGATAATTCAATATTTTACCATAAAATACGGTTAAATAACATTTTAATAAATGTTTATGATGTTATTAAAATAAACAAAATTTTTTTTTTTGTGAATGGTGTTGGGGAATGTTGTAATTACATAACCGTGCGCTTAACCCAACCAATGAGAGGTCATAAGTCCTGTAAACACCTTGATCAACCATATTCAGTTTCCAATTTGCATCTTCGTCTCTATTGAGATACAATTAAATCATAAACAAAAGTTGTTTAAAAAAACTAAAAATTCTATAAATGATATGAAATATTCACGACACGTGTTTCGTCTTATGAGGACATCTTCGAGTGTGCAGGCTTAAATATAATGTGTTACTTATATAGACATTGGGGGTATGTACCCCTACACAGATTATTTGTGGAAGTGGTTCGCAATTATAGCCTGCACACTCGAAGATGTCCTCATAAGACGAAACACGTGTCGTGAATATTTCATATCATTTATAGAATTTTTAGTTTTTTTAAACAATTTTTGTTTATTTTAATAACATCATTATGGAATTTTATACACTTAATCATACATCGATTAATAAATGTTTGGTTTTCTGATATTATCTTACACCATCATTTGAAAGTATAAAGCCACGTTAACAGACGCTTAAATTATTTTGTATCTATAAACAACAATATTAAATCTTATGAACAAAATAATGTTTTCAGAAGCAACATGGGGTAGGTTGCTATGGAAATAATATGTATAATATAAGACATCTATTATGCTTAGCTGATCATTAATATTACTGAGCATAACATAACGCCAGCTGGAACAGTAAGCCGTTGTGGCCAAATGGAGCAAATTTTCAAGGAAAATAAACGTCAGATGTCTTAATAACTGATGAACGTGTGTGATAATAGAGACGCGTGTGAGGGTATACTTGAGTAGCTGCCTCCTTCGCCTCCCACGCCCTTAGCGTAAATTACGTTATATAACGGATCTACGGGGAAATCGTTAGGAGACCAGGTACTTTAAAATATTGTTTCGTTTACTGTTGAAGATTGCAACCCTCCGATAGCTGTTAAATAAAGGCTTCTGTTCAATAGAAAATGCCCTTATTATAAGATAAACCTATGACGACCTTCGTGGCAGAGTGGTAAGAGCTCTGGCTTCCATACCGAAGGTCCCGGGTTCGATTCCCGGCGATGGCAGTGTGATTATCACACTGTCTTTGGTCTGGTGTAGAATTCACGTGACAATAAAATGGCGATAGATTGGCTACCTATCACATGTCACGAGAATCAATATAATAGCTAAAAAAATAATTGTATACAGTAATTGGGTTCAAACGACCTGTTGTATACATAAAAAAAAATAACCATTCTGCCTCTGGTGAAACCGGTGGGAAGATCAATTAGTCTGCTGAACGCGGTCTCCTCGGAGATTAACGTCTTTTATGTTGGTGAAAGTACGTTCAGAGGACAAATACTCTTGACTTTGGAAAGTATCTTGTCTTCCTAATGACGGACCATCACTAATGCGTTCCTGGTATTATGTTGTATGTGTATAATATCTTACCTGTACTCAATAGATGCCTTAAACATTTATGCTGTTTGTAATGTATTTTGAGTAAATAAACTGATTTGATTCATTGATAATGTTTACCACCCTTGATTTTTATGTATATAAAGAAGTCACTTTGTAACAGTGTCACCAGTCTATCAATGCCAGCAAACCTGGCGAAATCGGTTGCTGTCGAAATAAAGACAAAAGTGAAAGTAGTAAAAAAAAAATTATATGAAGCACTCTTGTGGTTAGAAATTTTAAAAATATAAAATAAATAATAAAAACTATGAATTCAACCACGGAATGGTTATTATATTTTATGCCAACTAGTTTTGCTTCGGAGGAGCAACACTCTGGAAAACAACCATATAGGTCTACAACAAGGAAGAAGAAGAAGATTAAGTTGGAGTAATTCCTCTTACTGAGTTTTAAGAACTGTCACATTTTAAGAAGTGTTCAGAGAAACTTTGTTTTTGTGTCTTTATATTGTAGTTTGTTTCTATAATTATTACGAGTCAATTCGAAAATGGATTAAGAAATAAATACGTTGAAACATCTCTTCAGTAATTCTCAAACATTCCAATAACGAAATACAAAAGTTTAGACGTCATTCAAAGCGTAATTACAGCTTTCAAAAATGTATTAATTTCAGTCAGGAGAGGCGGAAAGTTTATCATCCGCGGAGCTCGAACGCCTACGACCGGAGAAACTTTAAATCCACGTATCGGCGCCGTCCCACATGGAATAGCTTTCAGAGTTTGATGGATTACCTTTGATATGTTTTTCTTGATACAATTTTGTTTTTCTTTGATCTTGATTCGCTTTTGTTTTGTTCTAGAATCCCTGTTCCCGCGCTTCGCAGAGCCCATCCCGAACGTGACGGTGTCGGTGGGGCGGGACGCGCTGCTGGCGTGTGTCGTGGACAATTTGAGAAATTTCAAGGTATGAATTCAGTAAATGGGGTGCAAGAATACTTAAGGCACTTTGAAGATTCCCGCCATTTTCCCGCCCAATGACGTCCCGGATTGACGTCTCGTTGGGCTGTTACGGCATGAATATCTCTATTGTAATGTCTACCCAGCCGTCACGCATCATATGTAAAATATCAATTCAGATAGCAACATTTTCAAGAGAAAAAATAATGTTTCTACGAAAAATAATGTTCAATAAAAATAAAACTCGTATACTTTCTTGAAACAGAAACTTTATCGAATTATATTTTTACGTATTAAAACATTTATTTTCCACTTTTGAGTTTATTTTTCTTGGCATGTTTTGAAAATTTAACACCTTCATCATCGGGAGAACGATGTGAACTCAGTTTATATCGTTCTTCCGATCTTCGAAACATGTTGAGAAAAATAACCCAAAAGTGTAAAAAACAGTGTTTTAATTCATAAAAAAATTCTCAATTTGATATTCCGCAGTATGAACACCTTAATTTTATCAAAAATAAGAAGTGTTTTAATTTAAAAACAGAATAGATGTGATTATAAGAAATGTACGTAAATTAATAATGATAAATAAAGAAGAAATTATGATGTTGTTCTTTGAATATTGAATAAAGGTCTGTTTTCTGGGAATAGTATGTTATTTATAATATTTATAAAGAAATACAAAAAATGCGATGCTTCGCAAAGCTCCTTTTTTATGAATTAAACAAAGGCGCTGAGATATTTTGTGAGATTAAACTGGATTTAACAGAACCACATGTGCTTTATACACTGAAAGAGTAAAGAAATTTAAAGAAGAATTAGCAGTTTGTATCATCTTCACATACAATGTTTCACTGAGGGATAAAAGTAAAAAATAATTAAATATAAATTTCACATCTAGAAAAGAACATTTCTGAATATTTCAATCTGATACAAGTCATATAGTCTTTCAAGCACTACATAATTTACATACGTTAAATATGCAGTTCTAATCTTGGCCGTTTTCAATTACATTGTGAAAAGCCGGTTTGTTATTTCCCGTTGTAAAGCCTTATCGTACAAAGACTTCACAACGAACTTTTGCTTGGAATCTGTGGTGAGAATCTAAATGAACATTTGTGCATGGATTACTATACTATAACTTTAGATACTTGACAATGAATTAACATTTTAAAAGTATTTTTAAGCTCATTACTTCATCTTGTCCTGATACACCTCCGTGGTGCATAGGACCCCAAGGATCTTTGTCCACTCGACTCTATCGCACGCCTGATGCCTAACATCATCCCAAGTGAGGCCTGCTGCTTTAACCTCATCATGCAGGGTTCTTTTCTAGGTTGCTCTAGGTCTGCCTAGCTTCCGCTTTCCACCCACAGGGGACCAGTCTAATGCGCTCTGAGCGATGCAGGCTGGGTTCCATCTCAGGGTGTGAACGATCAATGACCATTTGCGTCTAATGATTTGTTCTCCGAATGGCTTTTCGCTAGCCATGGCCCAGAGAACGATATTTGACACTGTTTGGGGCCAAAAAATCTTGAATATTGAGCGAAGGGACCTATTTATAAACACCCGGAGTTTTCCAATAACGTAGGTGGTAGCTGTCTCACATCCGTTCAGCAGTACGCTTTTAACGCTACTATTAAATGTATTTTTGTTTATTGATTTTGATTACACACTTGTATTTGCGTATGTGTAAATTTTGAATTGACTCATTTTTTTTCGTTTCCGATTCTGTAACGTAGAATCATTGAAATTTGAAATATTTTTTGATATGAAACAAAACAAAAATCGGTTATTTTATTTTTTATTCAATTTTAGAAAATAAATATGGCATAAGAAATCATTAAATAGGTATATAATTAATTTTATTCTCTTATATTATTAAGCAATGTTAATTATTTACTGAATTTTAAATAAACTAATTAAATGAACGAAGTTTTACAAGTCAGAGAAAAGACAAAGTCTGTAAAACTTTTTAAACATAAAGTTTCATTAACTTATAAAAATTACAAAATATATTGAAACAGTCACAAATGTACCTTATAAAGCTTATTAAAGAGTTATATAAGAATTCTAGTGTATAAATTTAGCCACAACTTTTTTTCATAAAAGTTCACCTCGCTCTGAGTGGTTTTTGCATTCAGCCCCTCAATTGTATTATGCACTCGGATTTCCAAGCAACTCGCCTCATTTTAACCCCCATATTTTATTCCCTAAATTTCCCTACCCGACTCCCAAAACCTTTTTGTCGAGTTCTCTTTTATTGAATTATTTTGAATTTATTTTTGTAAAAAAATGTTTTGCGTTAAAATAAAAAAGTGTAACGAAAAAGTTTTAATATCGAGAGTAACTGTAGAAGCAGTGCTCAGTAGTCTAGTAATAAAATAGTCCAAATGTTATGAATGTAATTTCTGATCCAGTTCGTTGATAATGTAAGTGTTCTTGTGACAAGAAAGTTACGAAAAAAATATCATTAGTGTTTAAGGGTTGGGTAATTGTATTCATTATAGTTTGTGTGTATGTGAAATAGGTATGGTATCGTATGTGTGATAATTTGCTTAATTTATTTTTATAAACATGGTAGAATTCCAAAAGAAATAGTAAGAAAGATGACGAGTGACAATGTTTATGATGTACAAAGAGCCTATTACATTGACAGAATTTTCTGGCCGAAATCACAAACTTTATTGTATATTTGTCGATTTGCAAAAAGCATATTGTATATTTGTCGATTTGCAAAAAGCATGAATATGGAATAAACACAATACTGAACACGGAAATTACGTCGTACTATTTCTTTCATCAATAATTTTAATTGGAATGTGATAATACGCTAATAATGCGAAACAAGTTACAGTGTTATTAACGCTGTGTCTTTATAGTAATTACGTATGTTTTATAAATAATTTATACCGGATTCAAAAGCTCGCTCCTACTCGTATCTTCTCGTAATTCCTCGTCAGAATATTGCAGCGAGTTGCCGAAACTGGTCGCAAATTGAGGAAAGGTGGAATAAAACTGAATGTGTATTATAATTAAAAAAACACTTCTCCTTAATTTGATCACACCTAAGCGCAAGCGATTTCTGGAAAGACGTTTTCTTCTCCTGGTAATGTGACCGAAGAATGTCATTGTGAAACAATTACAATAAAAATGAAAGATATGATAAATTAGTATTATAAAATGTGATATAAACAATAATTAATACGAATGATAACGTCTGCTTTTTAGAATTTTTATTATCTATTATGTGAATGAAATCATCATTTAATAATGCCTTCGACAGGCGAAATAAGTCATTCACATAAAATATAATACAATATCTAGAAAACAAGTGTTTTCATTCGTATTAATTATTTTATTATACGAGTATATGGAATTCGACGTTTTTGTTCAAGAAACAATAAACAAACAAAAAAACTGTTTATGATTAGCTTATGAATCATCATAATGAAATAAAACGATGTATTTAAATAACTACTGGTTTGTCGATGTTACCGTGGTGAAACCGATCTGTGCGAAATAAATACAAAAAAGAAAGTAGTTACTCAAAACATCTTTACATTTTTAAGAAAATCAAATGATTTTACTGAAATCTTTTGATGGATTTTCATTTTAAATAATAATGAAATAAAACGATGTTTTTAACTACTTCCATTTTTGTCTTTATTTCGACAGCGACCGGTTTCGCCCGGCTCAGGAGGCAGGAAGCCAGGACCAGTCTGTCGATGCCAGCGAGCCTGGCGAAACCGGTCGCTGTCGAAATAAATACGTCTCAATAGAGACGAAGATGTAAATTATTGGGAAACAATATGGTGGTCGAGGCGTTTACAGGACTTATGACCTGTCATTGGTTGGGTTAAGCGATCGCTTTATATAATACAACATTCCCCATTCCGCCTCTCTTAAGAACACCACATCTGATAATTATTTTTGAAAGTTGTATATATTATATGTTACCATGTTGAGAAACATTTCTCAAATTTTAGTTCAATCTACACTAGCGCCATCTATTGAGACTAGATGTACAAGTATTTGTATACATTAAAAAAAAATTATCTTTACATTTAATTCTCTTTTTAAATTAACTTCCATTAAAAGATTTCAGTGAAATCATTAGATTAACTTATGAATCATTTCTATTTCACAGTACAAACCGTTTAATAATGCCTTTCACAGTACAAACCGTTTAATAATGCAAAATGTGTTTCTTAGGTGGCGTGGGTACGTGTGGATACGCAGACGATTCTCAGCATCCACCACAATATCATCTCGCAGAACCCGCGTATCAGCCTATCGTACAACGATCACCGCTCCTGGTACCTGCACATCAAGAATGTTCAGGAGGGCGACCGGGGCTGGTACATGTGCCAGGTCAACACAGACCCCATGCGCTCGCGGCAGGGTTACTTGCAAGTTGTGGGTAAGTACCAAATCTTCATTTCAAATCTTCTTCTTCTTCTTTCGGTGCCGTGTCAGGTCCCCCTAACGTTGGCGATCACTGCAGCAAAATTCGGCATAGTGATTACTGGGAAAAGGTGACCAGAGTGGTTTCCCGTTGCCTTCTCTGCTGAATTTTTCTGTCGGGGCTACCTTCCCTTAGCTGGTTGGATATAGTTTGGAGGCGCCAGAAACTCGCCTTTCATCCCCTCGTTATCTGCTGTGATCACACGGTTATGAGTGTGATCCCATTGCCCGGGGTTCGCGACAGGGGCGCTAACGAGTTGGACTAGTCAGTAGTATAGCCGGTGGAATGCAAATGGACGTTTCGCAGCATTTTATAGAATCACACCTTCCAGTAAGATGTGACTCGCCGCGACCCTAATGACAATTCGAACCCCTAACTATTTTAAAATCTACCCTAATCTATCCTAACAATTTAAAAACTGCGAATTTTTTGTTGTAACTTAATAACTAAGAAATTGTTTGAATTCTTCTTCTCTTCTACTTCTTCTCAGCCTGTTTTTGCCGTCCACTCCTGGACGTTAGTCTACTCTCGTTTTTTTGTACTCCCTTCCTGAGTAATCCGCATCCAGACACATCCCGCACTCTTTCTGCGGGCGCCCAACTCCACGCTTTGCCGTTCTCGGACACCAGCACAGCAGTCGCCTTGTCCACTTTTCATTTGGGTCACGAGCGACGTGTTCCGTCCAACGCCACTTAAGATGTCACTCCAATGACAAGCTTTGTTCGATGTCTGATTTACATACAGTTTCTTAAAAAAACACAGTACTTTTGAATAGCATTAATATCATCAATATATATATGTATGTATTACTGTTAATCTGCTGAGATTTTTTTTTTCTGAAACCGACTACAAGCTTTATGAAATATATAATGGAATTTTTTTGTCGTGTGGTTATGAAATAGATTTAAAGTATTGTTTTTATATAAATGATATTTTTCTTCGAACAGTTCCGCCGGCGATAATAGACAACAAGACCTCCACAGACCTGGTGGTCCGCGAAGGAAGTAACGTGACGCTGGTCTGCAAGGCGGCAGGATATCCTGAACCCTACGTCATGTGGAGGCGAGAAGATGGCGAGGACATTAACTATAATGGGGACAACGGTGAGCAAAAACTAACCTCACTTACTATACGTACCTACTAAGGTCTAACCAAACCAATGGCGGTTGGTACATGTTTTTCTAATGTCAGCTGTACTGATGCTTAATACCTATGTTTTAAATATTGTTCCACGTAGAATTCTTGGATATTCTTATATTTGTTAAGAAGAACAGAGTTCTTATGCTATTAATAAATCATTTTTTTAGTGTTTTATTTTATTATGAATTAAAGCTGAAATAAAAATCCAAAGAATATGTTTAATATCAGTTTCTGAAATGCTTCATTATATAATTAAAGCAATAAAAAATGGCCAAGAATTGGTTTTCAATTTATATTAAAAAAATTCGATATTGTTTAAATTGGTGGTCGAATGCAATAAATAACTAATACAAAAAATAAAGCATATACACAAACAAAATGGAAGATTCATTTTTGATATTCAACGTTAAAAACATGTGGTGTTAAATAATCTAAGTTCATGGTTAATAAAGATATCTAATGACATTTTAGAACGGCTATTTCTGAATTTAAATTAGCTATATTTCTAACCATTTATTGAGATAGCGTCATATAGAAATATTAATTAATCTCCAAATCACTAAACAGTAATTAAGCTACCCGTCCAATGAACCGAATATTGGATCATACGAGTATAAACCCAGAGTAGTATATTTAGTGCACGTTAGTGGACCCCATTTACATCATATCATCATCAACGTTCATCATAAAACAGATTGCGTATACAGATTGATACATACAACTTATAAAAGACACAGACATTACTGATTTGATATTTAATAAATTAGGAATACACCTCACAGGACTAAAAATCATCTGGAGAACAAACCACATATATCTTTAGCAAGGAAAAAGAAGCGAAAGTTTTAGTATCTGTTTTTTGGTATGCTTTGTTTATGTGCAAATACAATTTTTTTCATTCCAGCAGCAATTCAGTTCAGGCTAAAATTTAGTATATTGCACGGACTATTTAAGTGTTACTGTGTCAGCTGCGAAAACGCATTATACGTAATTTATGCGAATGAAAACGTATGTTTTCTAGAAATTTTATTCTAGATATTTTATGTGAATGACATGTTTTGCCTGTCTAAAGAATCATCAAATGTCCTGTTGTTCGCCTATCTAAGGTATTATCAAACGACACGTTTCGCCTAAGAGAGGCGAAACATATCATTCACATAAAATATAATAAAATTTCTAGAAAACAGACGTTTTCGTTCCTATTAATTATTTAATATGAAGTTTTACATCATTGTTCAGAAACAATAAATGAAACTTTGATCAGAAGCTATTACTTGGTGGTTGAACTATTTAAAAATACATTAAACAATTGTGTACGTATTTTTGAGAATAGGTCCGGTTTCGCTCTATGCGAGCTTCGCCAGGGCTTTATACTATATTATGTATAAAGCCCCGAGGAAGCTCGCATAGAGCGAAACCGGTAGGCCCTCATTCTCAAAAATAAGTTGGTTGTATACCAAATACATGAAAATCTGTTTAATTAATTTTAAACAATTAATGCTTTATCAGTTTATATCGTTCTCCCGACGATGAAGGTGTAAGCCTTCGAAACTTCGAGAAAATTAAACTCAAAAGTGTTTTAATTCATAAAAAATCTTAATGGAATTCGCGTGTTAACGCTTTAAGTTTATCTTAAATTAATGCATTATACGCTGAAAGTTGTAAAAAACCTAATCGGCAGGAAGAGAAAAATCTTAAAGCTTGAGAACCTTCGGTATTGACGTACACATGGTACAGTCAGTTCTATATATTTTAATGATGTTTGTTTGCTTCCCACACCACAGAGACATATGCCTGAGACCCAACACGAAACAGTTACTTTTTCCGCATCCTGTAACCGCCATAAATTTCAATAAGGAACAACTAATTCAGATAAACTTTCGATAAAAATTTATAGACTCAACAACTAAAACCGCAAGGCAAACTATAGGCCCGAATTCTCATATAAAGAGATAAAAAGTCACCTTGGTAATCTAACCTAACTCGACTTGGTTGCATTAGTTTGTTATGGTGACATTTCAACTTCTGCCATTATGCTTACATTTAGTGACATCTGTTGTGGTGATTAGGCAACAATGAAAACTTGGTTCTTACCACCACTTTTATCTAATGGCAGCTTTATAAAACAACTAATATAATTCAAACATTTCGAGACAAAAGCAGGTCTTAAACAGAAATAAAATAAATCTTATTCACCAAATTATTCATTTTTGAATATTAATAAATCCAAAAATCGCCGTATAAATCCTCAAGATTAAGGGATTTTTTTACAATCTTCAAGATGAGCAGAAAATGACTTATTATTATGAAACAGTAATCTGGTCGTACCTAGGCTTGAATCCAAGTTCCCTGGATCAGGAACCAAGCGTTCTTTCTCTTAGACCACCATTCGATTTTTTTTATTTTTCGCTTTCCTCCGCGTGATACAAAAAGTAAATTAATATTTCTACAGAATTCACTTAACCACCCTATCTATTTGAACGTACGTGATACGTTCACTTTGACTGTACCATTATACGATATCCCGTATCACGTACGGGCTTGAGAAAAAGTAATGTACCTAAAATGTACAAAGTTTTAGGGATACGCGTGTGTGCCATCAAAACTTGAGCACAAGTCTTCATTAATATGACACTTTTACAAGGGGCAGGCGAAGTATGCCGAGTATTTGACGTTTCGTAATTTAAAAAAATAAAATTAGTATATAATTAGATTTCATTAATAAAAAAACCTGCTTGTTTTTTGCACGTTTCTCGGAAAATAAGGTAGGGCGGTTTAATGAACTGAAATACAGTAGAACCTCGATTATCCAAATTTTCTATTAACATTAGTCAAAATAAACAAAAACAGCGGACGTGCAAATCAACACTGTTTAAGTACGTCATTGGGATATCAAAGAACCCCAGATGCTTTAAAAATATTAAAAGTCTTCCGGTTGAATATAATCATCAGAAAAAAACCTGGATGAATGGTGAAATTTAAGAAAACGATGGTATTAAAATCAGTTCTTTCCAGAAGTGAAAAAACATCAAAAATCCATAGGTAAAAGGGGAAAAACGTTTTTATTACTAGACAATGCACCATCCTACCCATATATTGAATGTTTAAACCAATTCGATGAAATGTTTACGGTAAAATTTCTTGCACCAAATGTTACATCGATAATACAACGTAAAATCTGTTTTCGGAACCCATGGATAATGTTCTATTAATTCTTAAATTTGTTTTGTCTCTCGTTGGGTACCTATGTTTTTCATATTTGTAAGCAGCCTGGTCACACAAATATTTTGGAAGAAGCCCACCCCTCAGTTTGTAAGCAAAAATAAGTGTATTTAAGGTGACCCTCTGACTTATTGATAACATCTTCAAATCTTCAAGCATCGTCTAAATTCGTGCGCGTCTACTGCATACACATAGCGCGGAAAAACCTTGGCTTTATAAATTTATGAAGTTTTAGAGAAAAATAACAAAAAGGTGTCATCATCGTCATTATCATCATCAGCCTGTCCGTCCATCCGTCCACTCTTGGACGTAGGCCTCCTGCATCTGCTTCCATGTCTGTCTATTCTAGGCAACAGGCATCCATGTCGTAATGGCGGTCTCTTTAATGTTGTCCCTCCATAAAAGTTGAGGACGTCCTGGGTCGCAGTTCTAGGACATCAGCAAAGGAGGAGTTTTGTCTATCTATCGTTAGATATCGTCTCTCCCTCCTGTGCCTCCTGTTGTGCATTATTTCTTTTTTATTCTTTCTCTGTTATTTATGTATCAATTGTGTATTTTATTTTGCTGTTGTATTGATATGTTTTTCGGCGGAACATCGAGTTTTACCAATGTTTTCACTTGTTAGTAACAACTTAATACTTCACCAGATTTAACGCTCAGTAACTACAATATTTTATTAATGATCAAACAGAATTATCATTTGGGGTGTTGAGAATTACATATTTTTATTCCGTGTATCACTATAATCATTTATTTTTCACCCTGTTCCCGCCCTCATATCAATCATGGAGGATATAATCAGAACATTATCTATATTGGGGTTGCAGTGTAATTAAGGTCATCAGTGAACCACCTTTCTAATGTTTCCAGCTATCATTTCCTGTCACTCGCTGACATTTAGATTACCTTTGTTTTAGTGTCATTATGTTTCTTCAGAAATGTTAAAAATACCAGCTACTTTTAAATTTTAAAAATAGAACTTTGTGACTTTAGTGATGATTTTTTTCCCCAACACTGTCATTTCGTCTTGCTTTTTTTATAGATACATTACATCTTCTAAGGAAGAGATATGTATGAGAGATCTTTGGGTGTCCAGTTTAGTGATCGACCCGATCATTATCTCCATTAGGACAATAAGTACATTTAATGTAGCCATGCAAAAAATGCATACTTATGTACTTTAAGGGGTTAGGTGCAGTCAGTTTTTATAGTGATTTGATTATTATAAAACCAACAATATAAACCAAAAATTTTAAGCTAAACCATACTATAAAACCTATTGTCTAAAACTGATATTACTTTTAAAAATCACAAACTTCTTTTATCTACATAGAGAACTGAAACATTCCATTTGTTCTTAATTCTATGAATAATCTGTTAGTATCGAAACCAAAACCCTGGGTTGCAACGGAAAATATGAGATTTTCACAGCAAAATACATTAACTGTATCAAAAATATTTGTAATATCATATATTTAAACATATTTTTTTTTATAATAATGTTGCTTCAAAAAAATAATTATGTTTTATTATTCTTCTTCTTCCTCTTCCTTTCTACGTAGCTTTGTGGTTTGTTCTTCAGAGGTTTGATCCTCCTGTGAGGTAGATTTCCATCTGTCCTTCTTTCTATAAGGAAGTTCTTCCACGAGGATGAGTCCCGTGAGTTTGACTATGTAGTGCAATATAATGTCTATTCTTTGGAAGTGACCGTACCAATCTCTCCTTCGCTGATTTCTCTATCCTATAATATCCTCAGCTGCACATGTTTATCCTATTCTGGCGTTCCTCGAGCGATCGTATAAAGCTTTATGGTTAATCTTCATAAATGACGATTATAAATATATATGATTACTTTTAATTATGTAGTTTTTCATAAATATTGTTGGATATATAATTTTTTTTTTCGAAAACTTTGGAATAAGGGATAAATACGTTTTTTTTGATATGTGGTTAACTTTGACTGTTCTCTTGTTTAGTGAACGTGGTTGATGGGGAAGTTCTGGTCATCACCAAGGTATCCAGACTGCATATGGGGGCGTATCTTTGCATTGCCTCTAATGGGGTACCTCCATCCATAAGCAAGAGAGTCATGCTTATGGTGCAATGTAAGTATAAGCTACACATATCATTTTACCTAAAGCGGCTTACAAATAAACATATAATCAATTATTTAAAATTAACAACAATTATACATTTCATTAAATATTATTTTATAATAAGATAAGATCTTATTTTATTACAATGACTTTCATAATTAAACTTCAAGTAATTAAACCTTATTCGTTTTTACTTGATAGAGGATATTTGGTTTGAAATGTGTACATAATTACTTAATTACATAGTTTTTCTTTGTCAAAAACGTCAATAAAACTGGCGATATTTTATTATGAATTTGTAAAAGAAAACGCACATAAACAAACAATACTATGTAAAGTATAACTTACGATAGATTTTATAAACTTGTTAATAATTATATCGCACTATTATTTCAATTCCTTACAAATATGTACTAGTGTGATGTGGTAATAATTATTTTTTAAGAACGTATTTTATTATAAGTTTTCCGAGAATCAATTAATGTAAAGATAAATAAGTGATCGATGAAATAAACTAATAAACATAATATACTGACAACCTTCGTGGTCGAGTGGTAAGTGCTTTGACTGCCACGCCGAAGGTCCCGGGTTCGATTCCCGGCGGTCTTTGATCTGGTGAAGAATTTACGTGACAATAAAATGGCGATAGTAGCTACCTATGACATGTCGCGAGAATCAATATGATAGCAATACTCTTAACATCGATTTGGCTCGCGCTAAAATGATGTAAAGAGCGATTCAACAAAATAATAATAATAATACCAATAATACTCTTTATATCATGACAGCATGAGCCAAATCGATGTAAAGGATATAATAGCTATCATAGTGATTCTCGTGACATTTGATAGGTAGCTAATCTATCGCCATTTTATTATCACGTGAATTCTACACCAGACCAAAGACAGGGAGACAATCACACTGCCCTCGCCGAGAATCGAACCCGGGACCTTCGGGCTGGCAGTCAATGCACTTACCACTCGACCACGATGGTCGTCTACGTCTACGAATTATACTTCGATGTGTATTAAATAACTTATTTAAAACAACTTAAACATTTTCGGGTGTAGATATTTAGAAGTTTTGACATTTCTCTAATTACAATTTATATTTCATCCACTAGTTCCTCCAATGCTGTCCATTCCGAACCAGTTAGAAGGAGCATACATTGGACAAGATGTTGCCTTGGAGTGTCATACGGAGGCGTATCCTGTATCCATCAACTACTGGACCACGGATAGGGGCGACATGATCATATCAGGCAAGTAGTACAGCTATGTAAAGTATATTAACAAATTATACCTTATAATGTCCAACATTCCACCCATTCATGAAAGAAGTCAGCTTGATTAAAATAATTTACATTCGAATACATTAAGAAGGATAGTTGAACCGTACATTCAAGAAATAACGTACTATAGTTTGACACATGCTATTATTTTGATACTCTAATCTCAAACAAACAAACAAACCATCACGCCGCTTCTCCGCAGGGGTAGGCAGAGAGAATGGACCGCTACACTACTCTATCCTGGCAAACCTCTCATTCACATTCATACAACGAGTCATGCACGCACGTCTATTCCTTCGACTTCTAACATGACCAACCTTTAAAATTTGATTAATTTGGTCATGCCATGTTTTCCTCGGTCTGTCTTGACTCCGTACTCCATTTACATCATTAACGTATACTTTCTTAACCATTATTTCTCCATCCATGCGTTCCATTTGTCCGAACCATCGCAGCGATCCTTGCATAATTTTGTTCATATTACTTTCTTCCGCTCTACATTCCTTTCTTATATCAGCATCCCATCTAATCTCAAATTGAAATATTAATGTATCCACATCTGTTTATTAAAATAACTTATTGGTACTTGGAATATTAGAGAAGATATGAAAGGGAAGTTAAATGAGATGTGCGATGAATTTGATAACAAATGTTAATATACGGAGTAGAGGTAGACCGAGAAAAACATGGCATGACCAAATTAATCAAATTTTTAAGGTTGGTCATGATAGAAGTCGGAAGAATCGACGTGCGTGTATGACTCGTTGTATGAATGTGGAGGAAGTTAGAGGAAGTGTCAGTAAAGAGTGGTGTGGCGATCCATTTTCTCTGCCTACCCTTGCGAAGAAACGGCGTGATGGTTTGTTGTTGTTGTTGTACTTATTGTATTAGAAATAAATAAAAACTTAAATTGAAATAATCAATATTTAAATTAATTTTTAACATGAAACACTAACATAATGGTTAGACATTTTATATTTATCTATTTTATAGTTATTTAATTTTATATTTATCATATTTATTATAAATATGTTTACAAAAAAACATTTTGACTTTATTGTGTCTTTTACAATTATGTAAAACGATGACGACTTTTGTGGCAGAGTGGCAGGAGCCACGATTGCCACACCGAAGGTTCCGGATTCGATTCCCGGTGATGGCAGAGTGATTGTCACATTGTCTTTGGTCCGGTGTAGAATTCACGTGACAATTAAAATGGCGATGGAATCAATATTGGGTTTAAACGACCGTTGTTTTAGTACACAAAAAAAAACAATATAAAATAATTCATACGAATTAAAAAGTCTGTTTTCTAGAAGTTTTATTATATTTTGTGTGAGTTACATTTTTAGACTTGCTAATACACTAACAACTGATTATACTTTAGCAAGGCGAAACGTGTTATTCCCATCTTCTTTATTTTCTTCTTCTACCTTCTTCCCTCCACTGCTGGATATAGGCCTCTTCCATTTTCTTCCACTGGCTCCTATCTTGTCCCTTCCGCATCTAGGTGTCGTTCCATCTATTCGGGCAATATGGTAAGTCCATCTTTTAGGTGGCCTTCCGACACTACTTTTCTTAGGCCTCCGCTGAAGTATTGTGGATGTCCATCTGTTATTGCCCTGTCTTGCTATATGTCCAGCCCATTGCCACTTTAATTTACCTGTACGATCCATGATGTCCATGATCCCATAAAACATAATAAAATTTCCAGAAAACATACGTTTTCAATAGTACTAATTATTCAGTATTTAATCACGGAACGGTATCTTATTTTAAAAAAAGAGTTACGATTTTCTTTTGACTTCTGCTGACGTCGATCTGTTTCTGTTTCACGTTGAAGTTGTTCCCCAATACTGGTTGCGGTTAAATCGCAAACAAAACTTGTAACGATTTTATTTTTATTTTATTTCTAATCAAATAGAAATGTTATTTCGTAGAGTTTCTTGTTACGTGTTCAAATTGACCACTTGTTTCTCCAGTACTAAAGCCCGTACGATTTCTTTGTACCGTATTTATTTAGTTGTATTGCGTAATCAACCTTCGGGTGATTTTAACCGATTCCGAAGATAAAACGGAAACGATTCGACAGAAGAAACTTCCTCCAATAAATCGCGTTTTAAAAGACGCAATCAATTACAAAGCTGACAGTGAGTGCGTAATTACTCGTTTAAAAAAGCGCTCTTGACTAATTGACCAATTTATCATAAAAGATGCTCGTGATTAATGTACAAGACATTTTTTTACTTTATATTTAGATTAAGATTGTATTTAACGCCGGACCTCGAAATGTGACCTTGGAATCAAATCAAATCAGTTTATTTCATCAATAGACATTACAAATTTAATTTTTAAGGCATTATTGAGAACAGGTAAAAAATATTTAGTATATAGTATACTACCAGAAACGCATGAGAGATGGTTCGACATTAGGAATACAGGATACTCTCCTGAATTAAGAGTATTTGCCTTCTGAACGTACTTTTACTTCTATGAAAGACGTCGATCTCCAAGGAGACCGCGTTCAGCAGATTAATTTCTCTTCTTACCGGTGTCACCAGAGGCAAGTTGGTTCTGGCGGCCGATAGGTAAAAATATCTATGCTCTCGCTGTCGGAGGTATCTATCAGGGACAAAAAGCCGAACACCCTCCAGCACGGCCGAGTTCTCGAAATATCCCTTGAGTAATCTAAAGAAATGGGTTATGAGATGCCTATCTCTTCGAAGCTGCAGAGAGTTGGCCCCAAGCATTCCCAAAAGAAATTCCGTGAAATAGAGCCACGGATAGCTACCATACTCCCTTATGTAGAGATACCTCAGAATTTTTTTCCGAACCCTCTCCAGCATAACGGAATATCTCGCCTCGTGAGGACTCCATATCACAGAACCACTTTCGAGTCTGCTCCGAACCAATGCGTTGCGTTGTATAGGAGTCTGAGCACATGAGGATATTGAAAACTCTTCCGGTCCGGACTATGAAGCCCAACATCCTCAGTGCAGTGGCACAAATCCTCTCAATATATGCACGAAATGTCAGCCTACTCTCATAGATGATCCCGAGATCTCTCATCGTAGACACATGTGCTAAACTTAAAATAAATATTACAATAAGAAGCCAAAGAAAACGAAGAAGGCGAAAAAAACGATGAAGGCGAAGAAGGCCCAGAATGTAAAAAAAGGCGAAGAAGCTGAAGAAGACGAAAAACACGAAGAAGATGAAGAAGACGATAATGTTAAATAAGAAAATGGCAGCGAGCTGTCGAAACCGTATGAGTACGGTCACACCAAAGTGCCAGAGTGGGAGTCAAAATGAAAACCTGGAAAACCAACGTATGGCGTACTATGGGACCCACCACACAAAACGCTTCGCTCCACAGTGCGTGAACATAAGCCACCTGTGTCTACCCTAATTAGATAAAGAAGTGGAATAAAATTAAATCTATACTACCTTAAAGATACTTTCTAATAAAAGCATCTTTATAGGTTATAATTATAAAATTTGAACAAATTAGTGACGGGCATTTTCACAGGTCACACAAACGTTAAATATGTCACATACGAAAAAAAAAATTAACGAAATTTAAAAAAAACTTTACTATTGAAATGTGTATTTCTTCTTCTTCTTCTTCTTCCTCAGCTTATTCCCGTCCACTCCTGGACAAAGGCCTCTTCCATTCGCTTCCATATCACTCTGTCCTGTGCAGACTGCATGCAGGTTATTCCGACGTGTCTGTTCAGATCATCCTTCCACCGTAGTTGCGGTCGCCTTGCACTTCTCTTTGCCGTCCACGGACTCCAAGTCAGCAGTCTTCTTGTCCACTTTTCATCTGAGCTTCTGGCTACGTGACCTGCCCATTGTCATTTTAGAGTCACCACCCGGTGGATGATGTCATTAAGGCTTATTCCTAACAAGGCTCTTTCCATGGCTTTTTGGGTCACTCGTAGTTTCTCGGCATTTTGTTTGGACAATGTTACAGTTTCAAGACCATATGTACCAACTGGCAGAACGCAGGCTTGTGAAATGTGTATTTATATTTTAATTATCAAAAAAAATCGTGACATTCAATTACATGCAAAATACTACAGACCAAAAACTGATTTTAAAATGTTTCATAACGTAACTGCTATTATGATATATGGGTGTTAATATTGCGTTAATAAAATAATATAATGTAATCCAAACAATGCTTTGATTTAAGTTATTATATATAATCAAATAAGCAAAACTAGGAATTAATTTCAAAGAATATTTTGTGAAAAAAGTCTTCCGAAGACATAGAAATAAAGATTCGAATTGAGTTAGAGAGTTTCAGACCATTTAGACCTTTTTCTATCTTTTTCTTTGCCATATTCTCATGTAATTTAGGGTCGACCCTTTACGTAAATAGGTGCCACACCTTTCCGGTTTAAATACGTTAAAATGATTTAATAAAAACATTTTAAACAAGAAGCATCGTATAGCGGTATTTTCTAGTTTTATTAAGAAAGTGTGACGGCCTTCGTGACAGAGTAGCAACAGCTATGACTGACACACAAAAGGTCCTGGGTTCGATTCCTGGTGACAGCAGTATGAAAAAAAAAAAACTGTCTCCAGTATGAAAAAAAAAAAATGCTAATACGAACCTCGATAGACTAGCTACCTATCAAATGTCATAAGGATCAGTAACTAGATAATTGTATACAGCGATTGTGTTGAAATAACCTGTCGTATACAAAAATATGGAAAGCAACGGGAAACTATCACATTAAAAAAGCCCATTCGGCAAAGATGTGAGACTGGCTATAAACTAATTCTTAGGGTGGAAATTTAAAAAAAAAAATTTGAATGAGGTAAGAAATTGCGAAAGAGAGAAATTGTCGCATTGTCTTAATATGGAAGAAGCTAAAAAAGTTTATCGGTATATAAAGTGTCGTGGTCCATCTATTACGCCATATCTCCCTGGAAAACTGAATGATCCCATAAAGCTAAATCATTAGAATTGAATGATACCATTAAGCTAAATCATTAGAACTGAATGATACCATTAAGCTAAATCGTTAGAACTTAATGATACCATTAAGCTAAATCGTTAGAACTTAATGATACCTTAAAGCTAAATCATTAGAACTGAATGATACCATAAAGCTAAATCATTAGAACTGTATGATACCATAAAATTGATTTATATTAATAAGCAGAATCATTCGTCATTAAATAAACACCACCACACTTTTGCATATTAAAACGTAAATCTTACGTACTGAACTTAACCACACTTTGAGTTTGACAATGAACGTATATACGAAATAAATACCATCAACAAACCATGACAAGAAAAATAAAATATGTCAAAAAAACAGTTGAAAAAATGTGTTTTACCTTTAATTAATAAAAAAAAATCGTAATTATGGAGTTCCATACATCTGTTTATCACATATTAAATTTGGTTATAACTAACTAACTAACTAACCATCACGCCGTCTCCCCGAAGGGGTAGGCAGAAAGAATGGACTGCCACACCTTTCTTTCCTGACATATTTCTCTCGCTTCCTCAACATTCATACATCGTGTCATTATCCATTTCTGCACACATCTCATTCAACTTTCCTTACATACCTCCCCTTATATTCCATGTACCGATGCGGCACTCCACCCTTCTATGTTCGCCCCTGCGGGAGATGCGGTGTGATGGGTTGCGGACCTCATCGCCACCAGTAGGCATCACCCGCACACACTTAAATGCTAAATCATTTACAAACTTTATCTTAAATAAAATTCAATAACATAAAATAAATAAATAAAATAAAATAAATCATAAAATAAAAATAACAAAATATAACACATAAAAAAGTTATAACACATAAACACAGTTATAAACATTTGGTTATTATTTTGCAAATAGGAGACAAGTACGAAGCAGTGTCAATGGACAGCGGATACAACCGCTACATGATGCTGAAGATAAGGATAGTCTCCTCCAAGGACTATGGATCGTACCGCTGTGTCGCCAAGAACTCCCTCGGGGAAACTGATGGTGTCATTAGACTTGAAGGTAAATATGTTATACTCGTATTTCAAATTAAATACTCTTTTAAATTTGTATCATAACACATTTTTCAAATTAATAACTTTAAAAAAATATGTTTAGGGACACAGAAGCTCTTCATCAGTGTAAATATTAACAGTTACATTTTATAATCTATCGTAAATAAATGTTTTTCGTTTTTAATATGAATAAAGTGTTGTGATTCAAAGTTTTAAAGATTTTAAAATTATGAATCAAAGTGATGGTAGTTATATTTAGAAGAAATGTTATATTTCAAAGGGGTGAGTTCGACAATTTTTAACTTCGTGCCAATGACAAACTAGATTCGTAGGGTAGGCTTTTAAAATGACATTATCTATCCTAATCTCTTATGCCATTGTGGTGAAAGATTTGGGCGACATTATTTCGTTTCTAGTAGCACCCGGTGTTCTACTTATAATTATATCATACGAAGAGGCACAATCCCTGGTACAATTGTTAGATAATAAAATGTCTTCTAGTTTCTCTGTTGCTCATTTGTATCAATAAACAATATTTGTGTATATTAAATATACAAGTGTTTTGGCGTAAGACGGATAAACTGTGTCATTACACAGGACAACTCCCTTGAACTGAGGAGGAAAGCATCCACAGTAACGCATTTTTCAATCTGTTTCGGGTCTCTATTGAGAACCCCTATATTCTGGAGCAAATAAGTATTTTTGTTCCTGATAGTTGAACCTGCGACAGAGCCGACATCAATTGTTCTTTGCTCGGTCATGCAGAACCAACCTGCATTTGGTGATGCCAGTAAGAAGAGCAATTCAGACATTGAATCTAATCGTTTCGGATTTGGACATTTTTAGTAACAGTGAGGCGGTGTTCATTAAAAATACATTACAAATTTTGGAAAGAGTGCTGCCTCATTGAAGTTGACATATTTGAGATCTTTATGATATTTTTTTAGTTTCATAACGTTATTTCATTTTTGTTACACCATTTTGTGTCCAAATGAGTCGTCTAAACATGTTTCGTTTTGTTATGTCTCATTTGTGTATAATATAAATAAATAAAGTAAAATAAATGACGCATTCACTTATTTCATTTTTTATTATTATTGTCACATATTTCTTATATTCTGCAGAAATTCCTGCTCCATCGACAACTACATCTTCAACAACGTTGCCACCGCCTATGCCCGTTTCAGCAAAGAAAAAAGGTAAACCACACAGAAAAAAATCAATTGATCTAACTAATTACACAGCTTCTATTATTTGCTAATTCTTTTTAATCTTTTTCAGAGAAACATCGAAACAAGAAACAAAACTCTATAGAAAATAAAGCCATGAACGACTATGATGTAAAGGAGTGGAAAGATTCAGGTAAGAAAATATTTTTACTTAGTAATATTTAGTTTAATTGTATATTAGGTCCTTACATATGAAATTGGCGTTTTGTATGGGAGGAACATAAAGTTGATTTTTTTTAAATATAATATATTTATTTCATTAAAGTATGTACCATTGCTATATTTGAGATCAAAGTTGCTAGTACGGCAAAACGCCAATTTCATATGTAAGGACCTAATATAATACAATACAGATAAATACGAAAATGCGTTTCTGTAAGACAGTTTTTCAAAAGAATTTAATCATCATATAATTTATATATATTTTCTGTAAAAAAAGTATTCCATATTCTTATGCTTTACTACACGCCATTTCTACCATTTCTTCTGAAACGTTCGAGTACATTAATCTTGTTCTTCTTTCTCTTCACCTCTTCTCGTTACTCGGGGTCGTTTTTTTTATCAACCAGCTACTCGTATTTTGTTGGTAGGCATCTTCCTCCTTAAGACCTTCATGTTTCTCTCCACATTCGTCAGTCAGTTGGTTTGGTTTAGGTGGAATAATGCCGCATAACATTGATTTTACTTTTTTTACCAGAATTTTTTTCTAAATATTAAAGATATAAAAAACACATTTTTCTATCTCAAATCATTGAAATAATAAATCTCTCTCTTTTTTCATTTATCTTTACGCGCAAAGCGTTATCTTGGTGTTTACACAATTTTAACGCATAAAAGACAAAGTGACTGCTACAATCTTTTTCTTCTTCAAGTGCCATGTCAGGTCCCCCCGACGTCGGCTATCACCATGTCGTAGGTCTCTCTGTCCTGTGCCAGACGGAACAACTCCCCCATCCCCCGAATTCCGGTCCACTCCTTAATATTCTCAAACCAAGACATCTGGAGTCTTCCCATACGCCTACCCTCAATCTTTCCTTTCATGATGAGGTGCTACAATGTCCCGGATCGATTCCTGGCGATGACAGTGTGGAAAAAAATTCTGACGCTGTCTGTTCTGACAGAATTCACGTGACAATAAAAATGGCAATATACTAGCTACCAATCACATGTCAAGAGAATACATATTTTAAATGTGTATTAACCTACAAATAACCTGTTGTGTACAAAGATATAGAAATCAGCAGGAAACTACTACATTCGTCAGCCAGGTGGTTTGGTTCAAGTGTATTAATGTGGCATACTATTGATTGTCCCTTTTATCAGTTTATATTTATAAAAAAAAATATTTCTCTATCTCAAATCATAAAATTAAAAAAAAAAAGTTTATTTATTTATTCATTTGATTGTGTACCCAAAATTATATCTTGTTATTAACACAATTTTACCATATTAAAGACAAAGAATTAAAATCCTTTGAAGTATTAAGTAATATGAAATATCTAATGATTTTGGGATATTACATTAATCTTTGTGGCCTTGCGTGGGAAGTGATTTTACTCTACGTTCTGTCTTCAGCTATGCAAATGAAAGGAAACAAACCAAACTTAATATGATATTCCGAATTAACGTGTACGTACAGAGCGTATTTATTCAAGTTTAAGCACACCCGGCCATTGTTTGAATCGCAATAAAAAGGGTTTCTTCAGAAGCGAGTTGGCCAAACGTATGGAATAAATACCTCGTATTTTCACTTCCCGCACAATGTATTATTTGAGTAAGATTAATGTGTAATTCCTAACTTTGAGAACTTTTCGTGAGTGAAAAGTGAAAAGCGGAAAGCCCGGGCTCAAAAACGTGTTTTTTTTAGTTTCTAGTTGAGATAACTAAATACTATCATTACTCAGATACAAAACCTTTCTGTAACAACGAAATCTACGAGTACTCGTATATATTAATTTTACTGGCTAGCTAACCGTCACGTAATTTATATTAACAGAGATATTAGATCGCTAATATATTTTATTTGGACATATTTATCATTGTGTTGTATCAAATGTTATCTTCTGCTTCGAATCAATGGCAAGATAGCTATCTGTCAGCTTATATGTCACGGGTGGCGCTTAAAGGGGCAATATCCCCTCTTTCTATTTCAATTTATTTAAAAATATATATTAATATTACAGAATAAGATGTTCCATTTCGTTTACAATTACAAGATACAAAATAATAATAATAACAATTATAAGTAACCTGGCTATAGAAAATCAATCCATAGAATAGTTCAGGACCTTCAAGTATCTAGGCATAGATGTGGTAGGGGGAGCTGATCTGCGGGAAGAAATACAAGCCCAAGTAAACAAGGCAGCTGCAATCTCTGGGGCTCTAAAATCCACAATATGGAAAAACAAAGACATGGCCATTAAGAGTAAGATGAGAATCTATAAAGCATGCTTAAGACCAATAATAACATATGGCGTCGAAGCAAGGGCAGACACAGTAAGGACCAAACAAGTTTTGAGGACTTCCGAAATGAAGACACTGAGAGATCGCGTGAGGAACACCAGAATAAGATAGATATATTAGGTTGAGAATATTATAAGATGGAGCAGACAGCGAAAAAGGGACTGGTACGGTCATGTTCAAAGAATGGACACCACCAGACTCCCCTATATTGCATTGCATAATCAGCCTCATGGGACTCGTCCCCGTGGAAGACCTCCTAAAATATGGTTTTGACAGCTGGGAATCTACCTCACAGCAGGAGTAACACTCTGGAGAACAGACCACATAAGTCTACAATAAGGAAGAAGAAGAAGAATTTTAAACACAGAAATACAAATAATATATATTTAGAAAACAAATGAAAGTAAGAAATAAAAAATAACGCAAGACAATTAAAAAATATATATTCAAGAACAATTAAATAAAAATAATCAATGTAAGTAAAACAATCTTAAAAACAAGATAAACAAATACCAATTTAATACATTATATAAGAGATAGATGCTTTCTGAGGGTAGCCTCATTATCCGAAGAGATGCTGTTTAGAAGTATTATTGCCCTGTCCACCGTCATTACCTTAGGTAGATTGGTTCTACACAGTGGCAGGTGAAATAATCTATGTTGCCGTTGTCGCAGATAATTATCAGGAACAAACAAACTCAAGTCATTCAAAATCTCCGAGTTATGATTTGAGCAAGAATCAGTTGAAAAAAATTTACACCCAATTGGATTGTTCGTCTTATTTCCAATGATTGGTAGTCCAGCATACCGAGTTGGAAATCCAGCATACCAAATGGTTTACTTTGGAGTACGAAAAACGTAGGAACTTTTCTATTGCCATTGTGGTGGAAGGTTTGGCTGACTTTGTGTCGTTTCCAGGGGTGCCGGATGTTATATATTCTTATACTTTATACATGTATTTTTGCATCGTTGTCAACCATAGCCAACAGCAAAATACAATAATTGTATCCGTCTCATAAATTATTCTTTGCTATGTTAGCTTAATTCCAATATTACCAAACCTAATATTAGGTCCTTACATATGAAATTGGCGTTTTGTATGGGAGGAACATAAAGTTGATTTTTTTTAAATATGATATATTTATTTAATTAAAGTATGTACCATTGCTATCTATGCACTTTTGCCATCTCATAAGTAGTTCATCGATCCCTTTACTAAAAAAAACATTCGGACGGGAATCAATAAAATCTTTGAAGTCGGTTTGGACTGCCCCATCGAAGTTGAATTTTTTCCCTTGCAAGAAGTTATCCAAATTTCGAAAAAAATAGTAATCTGTTGGGGCAAGGTCCGGAGAGTACGGTGGATGTCTTAGACATTCCAATTGAAGCTCTTCTAATTTGGTAGCCGTCTGTTGTGCAGCGTGTGGTCTAGCGTTATCATGAAGCAGCAGTGGCCTAGAGCGATTAACCAGCCTCGGTTGTTTAGCAGCTAGCTTTTTCATCATGGTTTGCACTTGCTGACAATAGACATCTGCTGTAATCGTCTGGCCAGATTTAAGAAAGCTGTAGTAAACGAAATCAGCACTAGTCCACCAAACGCTCACAAGTAACTTTTTTGGAGTCAATTTTCGCTTGGGGCATGGTTTGGCTGGTTCGGCAGGGTTCAGCCATTGCGATGGGCGCTTCCGATTATCATACAGGATCCACTTTTTATCACAGGTAATTATTCGATTCAAAATCCCTTCATTATTGTGCCGGTTGAGTAATGCAACGCAGCAGTCAACGCGCGTTCGTTGATTTGCTTCACTCAATTCGTGAGGTACCCACTTATAAGCTTTTTCACCTTCCCAATTTGCTTCAAGTGGATTAAAACAGTTTTATCACTAACACCGTAGCCTGCAGCTAACTCGGACGTGGTTTGCGATGGATCCGCTTCCACAATAGCCTTCAATTCTTCTTTATCAACTTTGGTCTCCGGCCGTCCACGGGGCTAGTTCTGCAGGTCGAAATTTCCAGAACGAAAACGTTGGAACCAAAAACGCACTGTGTTTTCTTTTGCGGCACCGTCGCCATACACATCATTAATCCTTCGAGCCGTTTCTGCAGCACTGGTGCCACGGTGGAACTCGTACTCGTAAATAACGCGATATTTCAAGTTTTCCATTTTGTAAACTGAGTGACGCAAAGAAAAAAAAGCAATTGAGGAAAAAACAAATGAATTATAATTTTCGAAACACAAATACTTGAGTAAATAGCTGTATAAGTTTGAATTTGGAATTCCTAACCAAAGAGAAGATATTTGAGATCAAAGTTGCCAGTACGGCAAAACGCCAATTTTATATGTAAGGACCTATTATTTAATCCTTTCATTATTTTTTTTAATATGTGTAATATTAGATATTTTACCGCACACAGGTTTACTGTAGCAGACCTTATGTTTGGAAGCGAAGCATGGAACTAGCAAAAGAAGGATGAAAGTAAAATATATGCAGTACAAATGAAATCTCTTAGACGAATGTGTGAAACTCGTGTAAGGTAGTGTCGAATAATAATTTACGAGTATGAAGTGAATGCGATGCAAATGATTGTGTTATGAACAATATAATGAAAGGATCATTTTGATGGTTTGGACACATGGAAATAATGAATGAAGAAAGAATGGTAAAAAAGTATATGTTAACGATGTATTATAAATGGATCTAGAAATAGAGGAAGACCGACAAAACGTGGCACGATCAAATAAATTGAATATTGAATGTCGGCCACGTGAGGAGTCGGATATTGACGCGCGTGCATGACACAATTTATGAATGTTGAGGAAGCGAGAGAAACATGTCAGGAAATAAAAGTGTGGCAGTCCATTCTTTCTGCCTACCCTTTCAAGGAGACGGCGTGATGGTTAGTTAGTTACATAGTTAGTTTACATTTTAAAAAGATTTTTTCCAAAAAAATTAAAAATTATTATTAATTTTCATTAATTTTGCAACTAGTTACATGCTCTGCTTTATATTTACAAGAATTGGAACAAGAATGCCATTGTTCACTGCCACCTTTGTGGATAAAACCATTTATTAGCTGAAATCTTTCTCCCCACTTCTTACAGTACTCATTATAAAGAAAAAAAAACAATGATTTTGTATAAATAACATTTTATTAGACGTTGTGCTAGGGAAGAAAGTGATACTTTAATAAATAATTCGCTCGGCAGATAGAGTGTTTTTATAAAAAATGTATACAAAATGTAACTATTAGAAATTTACGTATTTTTTTTTAGTTTTACAGTTTTCTGATATTTGTATATTTTTGGTAATCAGTTATTTTATAATACAATTTCAATATTTTTATATTTGTCAAACAGTTTAAGGTAGAAAAGTCTCGAAAATAGTTTCAAGCTTTTTTTTCAATTAAATCATAGTTATTCAATGTTTTTTGAACAATTATACAAATATATCGCCACATATTTTGTATAAACAACATTATAATGATATAACCACATGTTTTGTATAAAAAACAATTATAATGAAGAAATATACAAATATATCTCCACATATGTCGACCTTCGTGGCAGAGTGGTAAGAGCTCTGACATCCATATCGAAGGTCCCGGGTTCGATTCCCAACGATGGCAGTGTGATTGTCACACCGTCTTTGGTCTGGTGTAGAATTCACATGACAAAAAAATGGCGATAGATTGGCAAACTATCACATGTCATGAGAATCAATATAATAGTTAAAATAAATTGTATACAGTAATTGGGTTCAAACGACCTGTTGTGTACAAAAAATAATTGGTTTTAAAGAGAATTTAATTATATTTTATTTGAATTACATTTTTGCCCTACTATGGTATTATCAAATGTGTCTTAAGAGATCTGATAATACCCTTCTTTAAGGCAAAAAAAATCACTCAATTATGTAAAAAAAACTTTGTAAAAAATGACGTTTTCATCAATATTCAATATTTCCTCATTTTTGAAATACTTAAATTAGCAAGATGTAATTTTAAAGTTAAATATATTATATTTCATTGATAAACTTCCGTCTTATTCATCATTCCGATTCATACCACTTAAGTGTTAACTTTAAAATTAAACTTTTTTTTAAGTTAAAACAATTTCATCCCTCGCCCCAACATTCCGTCCTTGAAAGATGGATGGATGGTAAATTATTCAATACCTTTACAAATTGTGACGACTCGAGAAAAAGGTTTTATCGTGAATTTTGAACGAATAAAGTAAATATTATTAAACACCGCTTGTTCCGCCGGTTAAAATATTTAATACAGAAAAATAAACTCATAATGGTACATTTTATTATCTGTTATTATGGGCGAGCGGTTTCTTTGAATTTCTAATATCGATTTTCGATACTGCTTTTATAGAAATGTGAAAATTCCCGGACCACTTCAATTACCGTATTTACATAAATAGTCTCCTTAATAATATAAAAAGGTCCTTAATCAATTTGAAAATATTTGGATTTGTATTATAATACATTTTTAGAACAAAACTGTTTCCTTTCTCTCGCACTGGATACTTGCAGCTTGTTTCTCAGAACAGAATCACATTGTAGCGTGTCGTATCGTGAAACATATCGAAGCAACATAGCTTATTCGAAGAAATTAATTCATTAAATGGTCCTTTGTATTCATCAAATTTATTATTACTTTGTGGCAGGGTGGCAAGAGCTATGACTGCCACACCGAAGGTCACGAGGTCGATTCCGGTATTGGCACTGTGATTGTCACACTGTCTTTGGTTTGGTGTAAAATTTTCGTGACAATTAAACGGCGATAGATTAGCGACCTTAATAACCTGCTTACACAAAGATGAAAAGCAACGAAAAACTACCACATTCAAGGCCCAAGGGGTATCTTAAGAACCAACAAATGGCCCAAGTAACATCCCAAGAACCATTTGCTCCAAACCAATCCCCAGGATTGAAACAATGATAATAATATGACTTGTCCTAGATAGAGATCGATCTTTTTTATATCCGCTATATGAAATTTTATAAACAGATTTTGAAAATTGATAAACCTTATAAATAAGATATGCCGACGACACTGTTATATTGGCTGAAAGTGTGAGCGATCTTCAGGACCTCTTTATTCTTGTTGATGAGTCCGGAAAGATTGGGGCTAACAATAAATGTCAGTAAAACAAAATGCATGACATTCGGACGGCTTGACTACAGTGGGTCAGTATTGCATTTGAACGGCCGTAACGTTGAAAGGGTGAAAACATTTAAATACCTCGGCAGCATACTAACGCAATCTCTTGACCCAGATGTAGAGATAAAATGCAGAATTGAGGCAGCAAGAGCTACGCTTAATAAAATGAAATCACTCTTCTGCATCGATAACATAAACTTGAAACTCCTCCAGAGAATGATCAAATGCTATGTGTGGTCTGTTTTATTGTATGGATGTGAAACGTGGACCTTGAAAGTCAACTCAATGAACAGACTGGAAGCATTTGAAATGTGGCTCCATCGCCCTGGACAGACATGATAACCAATACCGAAGTTCTGAGGCGAGCTAAAGTTGACAAGGAACTGTTATCAACTATCAAGGTTCGGAAGATTTCACATCTGGGTCATATACTGCGTGAGGATAAGTACTACCTTCTCTAACTGATTTTGGAGGGGAAAATTGAGGGACGCCGAGAGCCCGGTAGGAGACAAATGTCCTGGCTGCGAAACGTGAGGGAGTGGACCGGCATCCGAAGTACGGAGGAGGTTTTCCGGGCGGCGCAGGACAGAGAAAGGTTCGCCGAGGTCATTGCCAATGTTGGGGGGATCCGACGGGGCACTTGAAGAAGAAGAAGATATACAATTTTATGCAAAAGATTATGTTACAGTAATTAAGCAATTGCACGCAATAACTAGGTGATATCATAACTCATTAAGAAAAGGTGAAAGATAATTTTATTTAAATAAAAATACCACTGAACGTTGTTCAGTATTTAAAAAAGATTACTGTATCGTACGATATAAAAAGTTGACAATCAAATAAATCACATTTTATATTTATCTGTAAACTGCAATATTCCAGGCCATAAATTTAATACGATTTCGTCGGTCGCTTTACTCTATTGAAATTTCGACAATAAAGGAGACCTTTGTACGTTATGAATATTATTTCAATAGATTTTGCTGTATAATTTAATAATGGAAAAGCCATAGGAAGATACTAAAGGAAACAAATAGTGTTTGATGCAAAATTTATCTTTAAGACAAGTCTGTGAGCTTTTGTGTTCATTCAAATTTGTATGCCGGAACAATCGGCTGCATTCATGACTACGGGCGGTAGCAGCTACGAGCGTAGCAGCTACGGCCGTAGCCGCTACGTAGCGACTAATATAAATTCATTTATATGTATATACTATACACGGAGTACACAAATTAGAGTTTTTCGTTTAATATAGCAAATCAGAAGTTCATATTTTGGTAAGGTATTATATTTCATAAAGTACCATAGCGATCCACTGTTTCCCTAAAAACAATTCGTTATATTTTTAATTGATTTTAACTTTAAAACTTACTTGGAAACATTAGATATCGAAATTATATAATAGTAATCTTATTTAAATTGATTTAGTAGATACGTAAACATATCAAAAACACACACAGTTTATTTTTGAAAGCTGTAGAAGTACAACTTAAGAATAAAAAATATGATATACGAATCTCTTATTCTAAATACTTTATCTAATACTTTTATTTTTCTTCTTCTTTTTTTCTTCTTCATTCTTTCCGCTCCTTCCTGTCGCTCACCTTTAACACTCACTACTTTTCTACGAGGTATTGAGGCTACACAGTCGACCCCATCTCTACTGTGGCCTTTCAAACACCTCTTTTTTTTTCCATGGTCCCGATTTGATTTATCTGGGTCTCCACATATTGTTATATTATCTCGCCGTGTGTTCTTTTCACTGCCACTTTAATGTCGCATCTTTGATGACGACAAATCAGGTTCAACGTCTTATTTCTTAAATTTTTATCAGTCTCTTAGAGTCAGCATCTGTCTTTCCATGGATTGTTGCGTAAGAATATGATTATTTTTTGTGTAATTGACATGATGTCAAAAATGCTTTAATGCCAAAAACCTATCAAATAGAATAATAAGCTTGAATTTTATTTATGTTAATAATGGTATACAATAAATAAGTGGTATTCTGTAGAAAATTGTAAAATATAACACTTATGCTAAAATACAATATATCAAAATAATATCAGTGGTATCAAATGTCTTCCTTCTCCGGTCTCAATCTAAAGATTAGTCTGCAGCAAGCCGACGCATCTCCTCTTCCACTTCGCTCGGTCCTCGGCAACTCTCGTCAACTCCGCATAAGAGGTGCATCCTACATCTCGGCATATCTGGTCTAGGTACTCATGGCGAGGTCGTCCTCTGCCAATCGATCCCTCGACCATTCCCTCCAATACATCATGCAGGAAACATTCGTATCGCAACACATGACCAATCCATCTCGCGCGCCTCGCCGCTATGGTATTCAACATGTGCCTGTTCTTTTCAACTCTCAAACATGGGCATTTCGTCGGTAGGTCCACATTTCAAAAGCCTCCAGCCTTTAGCGCTCTCTTTCGCCCAGGCACCAAGTCTTGCAGCCGTATGGTAAAACACTCCACACGAATGTTTTTGTTCGTGGTTTTCGGAGGTTTTGTTCTATGTTTTTGGACTCGAATATTTTAGCTTTCTTGTTGAAGGCAAGTTTAGCCTGGTGGATACGACTATCGACGTCTTTCTTTGATCGTAAAAAAACATCAAACGTGAGCTCGGAATATTGACGATAGAATCCATGTCTTAATTTCACAATATTGTTTTTGAATCCATATCCAGTTTTTTTTAAATATTTGTTATATAAGAATGAATGAACGAAGGAAAATCTAAATGAAATTCTAAAAATGTGGTGATTGATACGAAAAGAAATTTACCCTTATTTCGGAACACGTTGTATACTTAGTAGTTATAGGCATGCCTGTAATATCGCCAGATATACTCTCACTCGTTATAGGAGATCCTCTAGCCCGTAGTTTACACTTTGTACGTTTCCCTTGCTTAGAATAAAGCACCATCTTTGAAATTGGGGTACCTATTTGTGAAGGCGATGCATTGTATTGCAACAGAGGATTAGTTAGATTCGAAAAATAATACATAAGTGCAAAGGCGTTTGGTCTTCCAAATACGAAAAAATACAAAACATCAGTATTTTTTTAATACAAATAACCATATTACAACTAACTAACTAACTAACCATCACGCCGTTTCCCCGAAAGGGTAGACAGAAAGAATGGACTGCAACACTTTAATCGATGCTGCACTCCATTCTTCTCTTTTCGCCAACGCGAGAGACGCGGTGTGATGGGTTGCGATGTTTTAATATGTTTAATCAATGATTTAAACAAAGTATAAACCAGACAACACAAATAAATTTAATTCATTAATTTAATGTATTAGTTTGCTTTACCAAATCCTTATATAGCCAGATAACTCAACCCTGGTAGAGTGGCAAGAGTTCTCACTACGAGTGTATATTAAAAACGCGATTGTTTTTTTTTGTTTTAAATTGATTTTACATCACTATTCAGTAACAAATTTGTTTCGTCATGGGAGCGCATTCTCAAACTAAACCTAATCGCCAAACAGTGTGTCCCTATAAATACAATTTCAAATAATTTAGTGGTGGGGAGATTTACGTAGTGCAAATTTAGGGTGGAACTAATAGGTAATTATAATAAGAATTATGTGAATTTATACAAAACTAATTAAAGTTTTTTTCCTAAAACTAATTATCTCTTGTTTATGACATGTGATAGGTAGTGAATCTATGGCCAATTTATTGTCACGAAAATTCTATACCAGACCAAAGACAGTGAGAAAATAACTCCCACCGCCGGGAATCAAACTCGGAACCTTCCGTGTGGCAGTCATAGTTCTTAGTACTTTGCCGCGAAGATCTTTGAATGTTCAAACGATCTGTTGTAATATATAATACATAAAAATCCTGGTTTCTATGATTCCTGAGTAGCTTTATATGGTATGTTAGGTTAGTTTCAGTTTAAGCGTTTCTAGAAGGAATTCTTTAGACATTTTGGGCGTTCTTTTCAACAAGTGACGTGTGGTATCTCGAAGTATTTATTGCGACAGGAAGCCTCACTGTCCCGGCCGCGGAGGGAAGGGGAGGGCGCAGGGGATGGAGGGCGAGAAGGAGTGACAAACGCGTGCCTCTTATCCTTGGAGAATTGGCATTATTTGCATGATAACGAGTTGTTCTTAGGCTGTACGAGAGAGTACCGCCATGCCGACATAATACCAACAATGGCTTTGCGTACTCCAGATACCCCTGTCGCCCAGGAAGCAGACGGGCATTTCACCTATATATTCGTTGTGCCAATATAGTATCTAATACATTCTCAAAATAACAAATTATCTTTAAAGTGTTCCTTCTTGTTCCTGTTCTTAATAAGGGCTGAAAGTAGTGAAAGTACAAAGGTGTCACTATCAAAAATGTCATAAATGATTTTTTTTTAAACTTTCGTATGAAGCACTTAATTTGTGTTGTAACATTATTAAATAAAATAATAATACACTTTTAGTAATTTGTATTAACACCAATTTATTTGGTAACACCAACCGGTTTCGCTCCCGTCGGAGCTTTGTCAGGGTGAGAGAGTAAATTGAATATAAAATCATACAGTAACGTCTGTTTTCTACAAGTTTTGTTATATTTTATGTGAATGACATGTTTCGCCTGTCTTATCTTTTATTAAATATCTTTAGACATGCAAAACATGTCATTCACAAAATATAATAAAACTTCTAGAAAACATACGTTTTCATTCGTATTAATTATTTAATATGGAGTTTTACATCATTGATCAAGAAACAATATATGCCCTTAAGTATTATTGTAATAACGAGCCTTTTATTGTGTACAAGGAATGTCTCCTAAATAGTATGAATTGTTTCTTGAATAATGATGTAAAACTCAACATAATTTATACGAATGGAAACGTCTATTTTCTAGAAGTTTTTTTAAATATTTTATGTGAATGACATGTCTCGCCTCTGTAAGTCATTATCTAATCATTTGATCATGCCATAGACAGGCGAATTATGTCATTCACATAAAATATAATTAAAACTTTTAGAATACAGACGTTTTCATTCGTATTAATTATCTCTTAAATAGCTTTATTAAACTAAGCGCTCATCAAATTTACACTCCTTATAAAATATTTGTACAGAATTTTTAGTGCTTCTTTAAATAAATATAACAGTAAAATTCTATTTCTGCGAATAAATAGCTAAATTAAGTCAAGCGTTCATCAAATCTACACTCCTTACTAAATACTTTTACAGAAAAGTTGACATTTCTTTAATTAAAATATACAATAAAATTAAATGTCTATGAATAACAGAATAACAAAAATATACAGTCATATTATGATTTTAATATTGATGGAAAGTCCATAAATAAACACAGACCTTAAATAATTTTGACATGAAATGTTATATGAAGGGCAAATACTGTATTTAAGAAGTCGAGGAATATTGAACCAAAATCAGTGGTTCGCAAAGTGGTCTATATCGACCCCCAGGGGTTGATTTCGACTTACAAGGGGTCTACGACAACTGGAAAAGTAATTGAGGGTGCATGAGATGTAAATGGGGGTCCACGAGATGGTTCAACTAAATTGAAGCCAAATATTGAAATTTTGATATCATAGCATCAGCCTCATCCCCCCTATTAGAACATTGTTTTTATTTTATGCTGTTTGATCTGCTGATGATAACATCAGTTAGCGAAACAGATATCGCGACATTCTCAAAAAGAGTATAATACAATATTGTGATATTATAAATGTTGTAAATTTAACAGTTAAAATGTATAACTATAAAACTTAACATATATTTTATGTTAAAGATCTCTTTTCTACAGTAAACCCTATTAAAGCTCTGTGTCAGCTTCAAAAAAGTAAGTTTACAGTTATAAATGAATTTGTAGAAAAAAATCTTCTTCTTCTTCTTCTTTTGATAGATCTGACGATCTGTGACACAGAAATCATATCTCGTCGGATGATGAGATCCAGCTGTCCCTCCATCTCTTAGGCGGTCTTCCAGGTGGGCGGTGTCCGGAAGGGATTTCATAAAAATCAATATAAGGAAAGTAGGGGGTCTACAGAAAATAGAAAAAATCGGTAAGGGGTCTACGGGACAAACAAATTTGGGAACTTCTGACCTAAATGAACGAATAAACTTGTTTTTTTTTAGGAGATTAAATGTAAAGTGTACCCAAAGAGAAGGTTAATATATTATATAATATATGGGCCATTTAGGTCACGGATAGGAACGTATTTTATGTTTGATATACGAGTATTATGTTGTATTATCACACTGTTTTTTAACCTTGAAAGTACAATAATTTATAAATAATTTGATATAGTGGCTTAAGTAACAAACTGTTAATGTTTCAATTTGGATAAACAACAGAGCCATTCAAAGTTATTCACTCTGATCTTGTCACTTTTCATGGTTAAATTTATTATAATCTTCTTCTTCTTCTTCTTCACTTTTGGTAGACTCAGGATTCTGTTATTTCAGGCGGGTCCTCTTGAGACGCTGAACTCCAGCTTTCCTTCCACCGTTTCGGGGGTCTTCCTGGTCGGCGTTGTCCGTTTGGCAATTTGTGGAGAGCTATGTGTGGTATCCTATTTGAGCTCATCCTTTCTACGTGTTGATGCCAGTATCGACGTCTTTGACGTCCCCATCTGACCACATCTTCGACCTCGCATTTTTCTCGGATTGCTGTATTCCTAACTCGATCACGTAGGGTCTTGCCAGCTATAGCGCGGAGTGTTTTCATCTCGGTTGTCCTGAGAATGCTCTTTGTCTTGACAGTGTCTACCCTCGATTCAATGCCATATGTGAGGATTGGTCGCACACAGGTCTTATAGATGCGTACCTTGCTGTCAGTCCTCATGTCCTTGTTTCTCCATATGACATCTTTCAGACAGCCTGCAACTGCTGCAGCCCTATCCACCTGTGACCTTACTTCTCTGGGGACGTCATTAGAGCTGGTTACTTCGCTTCCGAGATATCTGAATAGGTCCACCTGTTCAATTTCCTCCTGGCGTACGGTTATTATAATCTGATTTGTTAAAATAACCAAGATTGAATATCTTCTTCTTCTGCTTTAAAAGAATGCCTTCTTCATGAAGAAAATTGATGTATTCATGGAAATAATATTTCTTATCATCAGGCAAAGAGAAGCTAAACGAAAGCTCATGCTAAATAATGATATCAAAATATTTGTTGATAATTATAGTTTCGCATTCCTCTTTGGATAGATAATCATTCACAAAGTTTTTTACAAATATACCAATTACTTGGTTTTAATACGAGTACCTCCCAACTGGGGTAACCCGTTCTAGGGAAATCTCAATATATAATAATAATATTTTCCTTCTCCTGGTTAAACTCCTATCGGAAGTTGGACATCATTGTTGCTATTTTGAATTTTGATACAGCAGCTCCAAACAGGGATATTGGGCTATAACTGAACCATCCTCGAAGGTTTTATAGCCAGTATTTTCTTTTTCTCCCAACACTTTGTTTTTCGGTTATTTTACCTTGGATTGCAGCACTTTGTACGAGCATTTATCGTTTTTCATAACGTGTTCGAAGTAAATAATGAAAAAAAAAATGTTTGTAAAAAATCTTTTTAAAATGTAAACTAACTAACCATCATGCCATCTCCCCGAAGGCAGAAATAATGGACTGCCACATTTTTCTTTCCTAACATATTTCTCTCGATTCCTCAACATTCATACATCGTGTAATGCACTCGCGTCGATTTCAAATGTTTATTTAGTTAAAATCCACTAATTTTTGTGTCTTCGACCGGTTTCGGCAGCTCGCTGCCATCTTCTTGATGATTTGACCAGAAGATGGCAACGAGCTTCTGAAACCGGTCGAAGACACAAACATTAGTGGATTTTAATTTAATACCTGTATACATTTTAAAAAGAATTAAAAAAAAAAGTCTTTCGTTATTATATACTTCTACCATCAAATTTCAAATAACAACATTTAGTGTGCGAAGTATTCCAGTTTCCTGCGCTATATGGTAACGATTATTTTAATTTCTTTCTTCATTCGCTCCAGCATTTCCTTTATCTGTCATGATATTTTCAACATTTTACGATATATCCACATTTCAAAGGTGTCCATATTTTCGGTTAGAGCTATTAACTAGGTCCACGTTTCTATATTGTAAAATAAAACTGGTAGCACGTATCATCGAACTATTATCATTCGCAATTCGAAGTGTAGGTCTTTGTTGCAAAGCACCGGTTTTATTTTGAAGAAACTATTTGAACCATCTCTATTCTTGTTCTAATATTCTGACAGCGGTACCATATATCATTCAATCTACATCCTAGGTATTTGTATCGTTAACCCGCTCCAGCTTCAAACGTTTTCAATTTTTACCGGATTTATTCTCTTCTAGCTGAAGATCACATTTAAAAAAAATCTTTATATTAATATTTAGACCGTATATTGACAAAATCAAGTAGTCTTCGTAAGCCTTCTTAATATTAGAATAAGAAGAGGAAATTTAAAATATGTAGAAATTTAATAAAAATGCAATTGCATAGAGCACATTTCGTTTTTATCGTTTTCTCTCTAGATTACCGTTTCGAGACAATACAATATTCTTTAATATCATCCAGTCAAATTTATTTATGAATTTCAATTCGACGTACCCATTCAGATTCAATAAACCGCCAGTAAAATTCTAAAACGAATATTCAGTGCACAACATTTGAACTCGAGCTTATCAAACGGAATTTTCATTTTCTTGCCAAAGAGAACTGGCATTTCCACAATATGGCGCGATGCCACTCGAGAAGGAAAATGGCGCAAATTGAAAAGCAATATGCATAAACAGCCTGGTGACCAATTGATGCCGTTTCGTAGCAATATTTCCGCGGCCTCGAGACGGGGCGAACTCAAGTCTCACTTGAAATTTCTTCTGACTCACGCTCACGCGAACCCATATTAAACAAATTGTACAGGTAAGTTCATAAATTCCGCCGAGAGCAGGAAAAGTAACTATCTCGTAATATCTGGAAACATAATATTAGCTTTGCGAGCTTTCAGAGTGAGTTAGCCGCGTTGCCGTCTGCCTGGCTCTGCGCGAGATCCTGGCCGCCCCACCGTTGGGGCAGCGCAAATATTTTATGCAAGGGGTCAAGGAATATTGGCCCTAAATGAACTAATTCTTGAGGAGAATAAATAAAAAGTGCACCCGAAGAGAAGGTTGAAAATTATGGCCCATTTGTGTTTTATTATCGGTGTATCGTAAACAATAAAATTGAATAATTTAACTCTTATAGGATGCATTGAAATTTTCATGTGAATTCTATGTATAAAAATTATCTTATACTTATTCACTTATTATTCTACTTCTTCCTTATTGTAGACCTATGTGGTCTGTTCTCCAGAGTGTTGCTCCACCTGTGAGGTAGATTCCCAGCTGTCCTCCCATTTTTAGGAGGTCTTCCACGAGGACGAGTCCCATGAGGCTGATTATGCAATGCAATATAGGGGAGTCTGGTGGTGTCCATTCTTTGAACATGACCGTACTAGTTCCTTTTTCGCTGTCTGCTCCATCCTATAATATCCTCAACCTCACATATCTCTTATTCTGGTGTTCCTCACGTGATCCCTCAGTGTCTTGCCTGCTATCGTCCTCAGTGTCTTAATTTCGGAAGTCCTCAAAACTTGTTTGGTCCTTACTGTGTCTGCCCTTGCTTCGACGCCATATGTTATTATTGGTCTTACGCATGCTTTATATATTCTCATCTTACTCTTAATGCCATATCATTGTTTTTCCTTATTTTACTTATTTACGATATGAGCAATATATTTTTATACTTGTTTTTTTTAATTTCATGGCCTTGGTTAATAACGCTTAACTGTTTACTAATTTTAAGCTAAGTATGAAGTAATTACAAGAAAAAAAATATATAAGCATTTATTACTTAAAAATGCAGCTTTAAAGGCTGCATTTTTTAGAATTGCGCTTCTATAATAATGTCAGTTCAGGGATTTATATGTTTTTTTAAATCTATATTTTTGTGTACAATAGATACAATGTTTGTGACACTGATCGTCAAGTTTCTTGTGAATTAGAATAGAACCCTATATACAATTTTAAACGTGTTCTTGAAATTTGTTACTAAATATAATTTCTTACTTGATTTCCTTACAATTATTAAATGAAATTATAATATTATAAATTAATATAAATTATTTTAAATTATTATAAATTACTATAAATTATTAAATCAAAATAAGTATAATAATAGTATTTTTTAAAGTTTTATTCCTAGCGATCGGTTTGCAGCAAAGTGTAACATTTTTTGCTGGTTCTGGGGATGCTTGGATGGATGTTGCTTTCTAACTTTTGTATACTGTTGCAGGTTATTTGAACCCAATTTTTGTATACATATTTTTAACAATGGATTCTAATGACATATGATAGGTATCTAGTCTATTGCCTTTTTTAATGTCACGAAGTTTCAATTCTACAGATTGGTTTGCACCAAGTTTGATAATACTTGGGATGCCACTTAGCCACTTCTCAATGTCACTATTGGGAATCGGACCCGGTGTGGCAGTAGTTGCTGTTGCCACTGTACAAGGTCGAGGATAAAAAACATTTAAATGTGTATTTAATATTGAAATTTAAAAAAAAACAATTAATGTGCACAGGATCGATCCAGCACCACTCAAAAGCAAATTGTTGTGCTTCTTGATCGCTAAAAATATACTCGTATAGTAAATATTTTTACAACCCTCCGTTCCAAATGTGTGCGTATTTCATAAGAGGGAAATTTTGAATACAGACCCTCCAACAATTGTGCGTTATTTAACATATTATATTTGTACATATACGCAAGTCGAAGTATGTAACTGCGAATCCTTCAGCAGAACGATTATAATATTATAAGTCAGAAGTTTAGAAGGGATCAAAGGGCCGCCCGGCCACAAAGGAGGGGAAATAAAATGGCAGTCAGGTCACTCATAAATCACCGCGGTGTGAGTCTCTTCCGAGAAAAGGTTAACATCAGCCATTCAAATGGCGAAACAAAGGATTACGTTCATTTTCCCTGGCGATCTTTATATCTGAGTGCCGAGATGCGGGCCAGTGGCGTGACTGGGTCGCTCGGAGGGGGCGCCCCCTGGTTCGACTCTCCGGGGAACTAGGAAATTCACAGTTTTATTTTTATTCGAGTGTACTAATTTATTCATCTACATTGTACGGGAGAATTCAATCACGTAGTTTGACACGTGTGTTCAGCGAACAATGTAAAAAAGCAAATTTTGGGCGTTATCCATCGTGATAAATTTAGAAGTTAAGACGTCGAATAAAGGTTACCGATATCACAGAAAAAACTTACTTACTTCCTATTTATTTATTTATTTATTTATTGTTGGTACACAAACAAAGCATCCAATATACAGTAGTGATAAGTAATAAAATATATATTAAAACAGATTAGATGCCTCAGTTAGATGTGCACACCAAGAACATCACATTGGAAGTTCAACTGTCTTGTACCACCCTTCGTTATAAAGAAACGTCAGGCAAAACAAGACGTTTTAAGATAAAGAGACACACAAATTCAGTTAAACAAAGCTATAGCAAAGGACAAAGAACAAACATACCAATCAGGTATAATAAAATAACAGCACGAGACAAAGAAAAAAACAAACAAAAAAATCAAAGTGTGATAAAAAAATGAGATATACAAAACAGGTAGAGATATATGGCCATACAACTCTTAAAGAGCTTTAGCTTCCTTGATGATTTTTCGCCAAGCTCCTCGATCCTGCGCCGTTTGCTCCCAGTAGTCCGATTCGCCCAACCTAGCCAGGTCAGCCAGAACATTGTCCATTAGGCGCTGTCTAGGCCTTCCTAGAGGTCTTACTCCAGTCGGTCTAGATGTTGAACACTTCTTGACCGCAGAAAGAACAGCAAAGCTAAAATGGCAGTGGGCGGTTCATGTGGCGAGACAGGATGAGCTCTGGTTGTCTCCTAGAATCTTGAAGTTTAGGCTTTGGAACAACAAAAGAAGCATACTAAGACCACAAAAAAGGTGGACGAATTATATATTCCAACCTGCTGGTCGTAGTGTCAACAGATTATTTTTTAAGGATTAATTGTATCTCAATAAAGCATAAAAATGTAAATTATTTGGAGACAGAATATGGTAGTCGAGGCGTTTACAGGACTTATGACCTGTCATTGGTTGGGTTAAGCGATCACTTTATGTTTAACAACATTCACCATTCCGCCCTTCTTACGATACCACGTCTGCCAAATTTTTGAAACTTGTATATATGTTAATATAAACCCGCAATGGGTAAAAATCCAGTATTTATGTACAAGTATTTGTATACAAAAAAACAAATTCAACAGATTATTATTAATATTATTTTGTTGAATCACGAAGGAATAGACGAAGACCGAAGAAAACTTGGCACTATCAAATCAATCAAATATTAAATGTAGCCACTAGGAGTCAGAGAAATTGATGTACGTGCATGACACAATGTATATGTTGAGAAATCGAGAAGACAAATGTCAGGAAAAAACAGTGTGGTGGTTCATTATTTCTGCCTTCCACTTCGGGGAGACTCTATAATGGTTAGTTATGTTAGTATAGTAAAAATGCATATGTCTTTTTTTTTTCTAAATACGCCACTGATAAAAATACTAATTATGTTCTTATTTCAAGTATACTCTATAACGGGACAGTAACGTGTGAATACCTCCCTCTCACCCTGTAGCGAGGTGTCTAAGAAGATTAATTACTTGTGGAAGATCAGAGGGAATATTATACATAGTTAAGTATGTAGAAAATATCGTGCTTCCCAAAACAGTCATTCAAGATTAACTTTATGTAAAATACGTCAGGGCTTTCATACTATCGTATTAACCTAATAAAAAAAGTATTACGGTGTAAACATTATTCATAAATATTTAATTACTAAATTATGTTGTCACTGTTTTCTAAAATAATAGTATTAAATAAAGATTTAACTAACTTTCTTAACTAACACTAACTTTCTAGATTCATATTTGAATACACATATCATGACATGCATGAAATTAACTGTTCCTATCTATGAAATTAATAAACTTTACATATATTTTTCTTGACCTTACTCGATTTAATCTTTCATTAATCACACTGCTCGTAAGTAACGGTAAAATTCGTTTGAGATGTTCTCTATTTTTACAGCCTTTTTTTACTTGAAGTATCATAGCGCGTCGGCCAAAACAATGCACTATTTTTTTTAAATATATATTTATGATTTTAAAATGTCTAACCACACCCCTGCTTCATATGGAACCTGTATAATTAATATGAAATGACATTATATGCTGCCTTAACTTATGCTAGTAGTTACGCTTATTTTAATCTATATTTGTTTGATGCGAATCCAATTTAAAAAAAAAACATTCCATAAATCGTAACTACCGTATTTTACGGATCATAAGACGCACTTTTTCTTCAAAATATTGCCTCCGAAATTCAAGTGCGTCTCTTACCCGAAATTGAGATAAAAATGTCCAGTATTTGATTTAAAATTCCCGCCAGTCTTAAAAATGGCCATATATTCGATGCCACGGGAAACCTCTATCTGGCAACATTGAATTCAACTGGCAGCGGCAGTGCACCGATGCGGCGAACATGAGTTGCGGGTGATTCACAAGCAATTTTTTTTTGTCGGACTTTGTCAATCTAATTTTAAAATAGATAATATTACAAAATTAACGTGCGTCTAATAAATAGTTCGTAAAATACGGTAGTTGAAAAATTTTATACATTATTTTACTTAGAATCACTGAGTGATACCCATAAAATAAGTATTATTTCTACGAAATGTAATATTTTTTATTTTTTGCACGATACGGAGAATGAATTAATTTTTATAAAGTCTGTCTTGAAAGTATGTGGCGTGGCATATTAGATAATGCTCCGTTGTCTGGGAGATAAAAACCATTTTCAAATAGAGTTATATTTACGTTAGAGGGTATATAAGCGGTGTGATGAAAAAGCAAATTGAAATATTCAGACGCGGTTTATGATGTTCTTTTCACTTTATTCGAGTGCCATACCAGGATATTATATATTACATCAGCAGAGTAAAACTAATTAACTAACCAACTTATAACCATGCCGCACATGATCATTTATTTCTAATACGTAGATTCTTATTCAATTAAACAAAAATGATTGTAACAGGCATGTTTAGGTATGACATTTTATGAGGTTGATTCATGAATAATTTAAAAAAATGTACATACATTTATTTTGTATTCAAATAATTTTAAAAAATACATCAATCAATTATGTAATCACAACGGTTAAATATAACATTTCCTCTTCTTACTGGCAATTTAACAATCCTCTCTTGATAAAATTTGAAAAAAAATTAAAAAGATTTATGAAAAATTTTCATTGCATGAGAAACAATATGATAGATATACCCGTTACATAGATTAATAATGTAAAGAGCTATTCAACAAAATAAGAAAAAGGTTGCCATTTTCATAAATATAATAAAATTCTAGAAAACACGTTTTCATTCTTATTAATTATGTATATATTCATATTTTCCTTTATACGAATACTATGACTGTTAAAATTTAAAACACTGTTATAATATCACATTTCTTTTTATTCACTGAGAGTGTCGCGACAACTGTTTGTGAATAAAAAGAAAATGTGATATTATAACAGCGTTTTAAATTTTAACAGTAATAATGTTGAAGTATCATAGTGTTTCGGCCAAAACAATGGACTATTTAACGAATACTATGAAACAATTCAATGAATTTCATCACAATACACCTAGATATTTCCAATCTTTATCAATGATCAAATTAATGACGAATAATTTTCAATAACTTTGTCCACAGAATACGACTATCCGTTAGGGTCCGCCACCCCGGATCCCTGGGCCCTCAGTTCCGGTAATAGAGGCCGGAACACTTCCGGTACTGTCTTGCTGGTCCCCCTGCTCCTCCTTCTGGGACTCGGCACCTCCGCCTACAGGATAGGAAGTTGAGAATCGTTTTGTAACTCCGCCTGCCACCAGGACTCAAGTAATGTGTAATTAGGCCTAATTTAATTTTATATGATGTATCGTTTTTAACTATTATGTGTGATCGAAGTTATGGACTTTCTTTATACACGACTATTTTTTTAATGACATACACAATTAAATAAATTAAAAACTAAAAACATATCAGTTTCAACCACTTAAATTTCTCAATTGTAAAGCTTTTTTTTTATCTTCATTTTTTCAAAAAACTTCTTCTTGTAGATGATTAAATTTTTAAAGTATAATACATAGCCTAAACTTTAAATTGCAAAAGCAAAATACTGTATTTTCAATAGGGTAAGCCAATTGAAAAACTATTGACTTCTAATTATTATATAAATTTCACTTATTTCAATTGAGTTGTATTTTTTTATATAATTTATTTGTATTACGTCAGCATATAACATACATAGTTTTTTTAAACAAACTAAGAGGAAGACAGTGGTTTTCAGTCTCAAGCAAATACAATATATGAAAACACTTTATTGAAGGTTAAGGTGTGAACATTGTGGAATCTCATTGTAGTAACCTTGGAATAGAATTAAGGTGTTAGGGGCAGTCAGAGGTATGAAAAAAAGGTATTTTAAATTTTTGGTCAGTAATTTAATTTATTTTATAAAATTATTAAATTTAGGTTTTAACTTGATTTCACCCAAATTTGAAAAAAATATATAAATTAAACATGAAGTTATCGCCATATCTGTTGGGCCCTATTCCAAAATGTAATGAGCATTTTAACTTCTTACAGGTGCATCTTAAATCGTTCATAAAAATATATATTACTTTAATAGTTAATCTTGTGCATGATCGAAAGATTTTTTTTTTAAATTCTTATCTTTTAAATATTTATATTACAATTAACTGTTGCAATTTTCTAATCCATAAGTAAATTACCAGAGGCCGGCATTTTGTTTATTTTCAAAATTAAAAAAAGGTTCAGTCTGGCGCTAGATTAACTATTATTTTTTTATTTGAGTGATTTTAGAAGAAGCTCGAAGAAGTAATAATGGTCACAGCAAAGCACCAATTATGGAACAGGGTCCAACAAATATGACGATAACTTCATATATCATTTATATATATTTTTTCTAAATTTGTCAAATCAAGTTAAAACATAATATTATAATTGAGTATTGTTGGTTTTATAAAAAAAAATTAATTACTGACAAAAAAATATATTTCAAATACTTGTTTTTTTCATACCTCATACTGCCCCTAACCCCTTAAGAACGCTGTTTTCATTCCACTTTAATTTATTAAATATTTATATAAAATAAAAAATATCAAACACAATATGTTTTGGAGGAGACCTCCATCCTCAGGTGTAAATATATAACTAAACTCAAATCAACGAATGACTTTTTTTGTAAAGATACACTAAATAAAACATTTAGACTAATCTTTAAAAGTACTAATTACAGTGGGTACAAATGTGTTTTTTTTATAATATAAAAATATATTTAATAAACTAAAGTGGAATACAAACAACGTTGTTAATTGAATTCCAAGGTTTTAATTAAAACATTTTAATTAAACAACTTTTTTTTCTTTTATTTAGAGGTTAATGAGAGATGCAAAGTGTATTATTTATTTTAAACAAAAGTATTCATAAATGAAAAATGTCTAAATTAAAAAAAAAAACAGTTTTTTTAAGTAATGTATAGTTACCAAATTTATAATTAAATTAATAATTTTTGTCCCAAACAAACAATTAAAACATTTGTATAAATTCATTATAAAGCGTTTATGTTAAATATAAATTAATTACATGTATGGTATCAATAAACATGCAAAATTATGTATAAATACTTAAATACCAAACATATATTATAATTAATAATGTATATACCAATACAATAATATTATTTCAAATACAATGAACATACTTTTACTTAAGCATGTCTTTAAGCATTTTCTGTTAGATTAAGAAGTGTAAATAATGTAAATAATTTGTACATAAAAATCTTTTATTTTAAAAATTCCATTTACGCTAATGTAACATGTAATTATCTATTCCAGAAATGTGTATAAAAAATAAATATATTCCATATGAACAAGCGTTTTTTTTATTAATAAATGATGTATTTTAGAGTAAACTCTGGCAAAAACTTCCGTTTTCGATAAGTTTTTAGTATATTTAATGAGCGTAACATGACTCACTTTCCTAGGGCATTATCAAATGGTGAATTTGAAGCTCCAGATCGATTTTTAAATATTTTTAATAATTATTATCATATCTTGTATTTCATAAATAATGAAAAAGAGCTTAAAAATTATCAGTAAGATAGAAAATATGAAATTGCATTTAATTTAAAAATTTATTTAGAAGAAAATTTTTACTTTTTGCAAAATCATTGTTATTGTGATGACAAAACATAGATTTAATTTTTCGGAGCTCTTCTTCTTTCTCCTCGCTTTTGAACCCTTATTACACAGCTGACTTCATTTGCAGTAAAACAATTGGTCTCAATCTTCGTTCGAGTGCATTTACAGCTCAGACATATAGTCCCACCCCAATTTATCACCGTATTAAGTACAATTTAGTAGTAAAAAACTCACATTTTAATGTTTATAAGATCATATGACTGCAAATGTAGTATGCCGTAGTGAAAAAAACATTTTTGGACTGCAAATGTAGTCAGGCGCACTAGAGCGGCTAAAAGATATCCTACAAAATAAAATTAAATAATATGTCATGGGGAAAACCTGCAAATACTTTTGAACGTATTCCATCTTTCTAGTCGAAAATATACAATAACATGACCATATCAGCAGCAAAGACCAAGAGTGTGGTATTCTATCATGCTCAGGTGGAATGTAGACTATCTGTGGAGGACATTTCGATAGGATATCAGATATCTGGCTGTCAGATATCTGGCTGTGGACTTGTGTGGGCAAACGGATTTACCGTATGAAGTAATATAGAATGGATTCATCTAGACTCGCTCCCATTGTGTTGCAACCCCAAGGTAGACGCCCCGGGCAGACTACCAAAGAGATGGATCGACAGCTGGGAATCGACCTATCAGGAGGTCAATTCCTCTTAAGAAACAGGCCACAAGGCTTACCTTTGGAAGAAGAAGAAGAAGAAGCGTATGTCAAATTTAGAACAAAACACACATTTCAAGCGTTGTTTTTTCTCCATATTAATCATACACTGACAACTGGCAACAGTGTTCCGAGAAAGATCATTAAAAATGTATATCTTGGACAAATTTTCATGACCGCCATTAGAATTCTAGGTACCAGCGTTTACAAATACGTCGGCATGGAAGTCCCCCATTAATGATTCAGACTTGCATGAATTCAGAATTTGGGAACTTATTGGTTGACCCTTATAAAACTGCTTGCAAAATATTGAAAGGAAAATATACATTTCTATATTTTACCTCTGGAGGATCGAATCTAAATATAATTTATTTACAAGTATGGTACTTCGGTGAAAAAATAATGTAATATTTCGAATGGAATTTATCCTTCATGAGCATACTAAATTATGAAAATTTACAAGTCTTTTTGACAAACAAGTTTTAGTTATACGTAGTACCGCATTTTCACGTTTCTATTATTACTTGTAGTATTAATTATCAATAGACAAATAATGATTAAATGTTATACATGGTCTGTTCTACTATATGGCTGCGAAACCCGGACTCTTAAAGTGAATGTAATGAACCGGTTGGAAGCGTTCGAGATGTTGATATACTGCAGAATGCTCCGTATATCGTGGACCGATAGGGTCAGTAATGCAGACGTACTACAGAGAGCCAGAGCTAATAGAGAGCTGTTGTCGAGTGTGAAAATTAGAAAAGGTCTCATATTTGGGTCATGTGCTAAGCGGAGAAAAATACCACCTCCTTCGACTGATATTAATGGGTAAAGCGGAGGGACGTCGGGGAGTTGGTAGAAGGCAGCTGTCCTGGCTGCGGAACATCAAAGAGTGGACAGGAATAACAAGAGATTAGAACCTGTTCCAAGTGGCGGAGGATAGAGATGCATTTGCTGCAGTGATCGCCAACGTTGGGGGGACCTGACACGTCACCGAAAGAAGAAGAATACTCACGGTCTTCCTTAGAGAGTGGCAACAGCTACGACTGCCACATCAAAGTTCCCAGGTTCAATTCCCAGCGATGACAATGTTAAAAAAATCACACTGTCTTTGGTCTCGTAGAATTCACGTGACTATAACAATGACGATAGACTAGCCACCTATCATATGTCACGAGAATCAATAGCTAAAATAATGTATAAAGTAATTGGGTTTATATAATATGTTGTATAAAAAATGTATAGTAACGGGAAACTACCACATTAAAAAGGCCCAAGTGACGTCTCAAGTACCAGCAATATATTACTCTTTGCTGCAAACCAATCCAATACTTAAACAGCCATTGTCGTTCATTACTGGACATTGGTATCCTCCATATTTCTAAACGTCTTCCTTTCTTGTGCCTTTGGCATCCAATCATCAGAAAATTTTCGAACGTCATCGGACCATCGTGTGTGGGGTCTCCCTCTGTTTCTTTTGTCTTCGCGGGGTCTCCACTCCACCACCTTTCTGGTTCATCTATCGTCTACCAAGCAAACGATCATTTGAGATTAGCCACCCTTTCGACGACATCCGTTACTTCCGACCTTCTACGTATTTCAGTATTTCTTATTCGTTGATGGTTAAGGTAAGGTTAGTTTTGTAAAACTCCATTATTAATTTATAAAAGTAAACGATTGTTTAGTGGTTTTACTTGGATTTAATATATATAAATTATATTAATTGTGACATATTTGTTTCGCCTTGCGAGGGCATTCTCAAACTGAACCTATTCACCTAACAGTGTGTCCTTATATTGAATTTAGAGATCTTAAAGGTGGGGGAGAAAAGATGAGTCATAGCTAAATTTACAACTGAATTTCTAGGAGTTTTTGAGATTCAATTCATAATAATAAACAGTAATAATACAACTGAATTTTATAAGAATTTTTGAGGTTCTATTCATAATAAGTAAGATTTAAATTTACAGCTGAATTACTAGAATTTTTTGAGGTTCAATATATTATATACAGAATTATATACGAGTATTTCTTATTCGGTCTGAGAGTCTTACATATAGCATGGCTCTTTCATGTTTCCTTGTGCTATACGGAGTCTCCTTATGGTTGAATTGGTGAAGATTAGCTTAAAAATAGGATTGTAACCTATTATTTTAAAAGTTGATGTTCCAAATTTGAAAACAGAAGGATCTTTGATGTGTTTTATTTGTAATAAAACATTAACGCAAGCAGCGAAACATTACTGGTCACTTAAGTAGACAAGTTTTAATAATTGTGTGAGAATTCGGAGAACTCCTAGCATCTAGGGTTAGGTTATGATCTATTAAAAACCTAAACTACCCTAATAAAACTTGGTTTCGCCATTGTTAACATGCGGTAAGCGATAGCTATGATTTCAAAATTTTATGTTATTCTATAAATAAATTAAATAATGAGTGAAGACAGAGAGGTGAAGAAGGTAAACGACGTGAACGGAGCTAAAAATAGAGGAAGACCGAGGAAAACGTGACACGATCAAATCAATCAAATATTAAATATCGGTCAGGTGAGGAGTCGGAGAAATCGACGTGCGTGCATGACAAGATGTATGTATGTAGAGGAAGCGAGAGAAGTATATCAGAAAATTATGTTTTGTGTTGATGAAAACCCAAGCAGTAAGAGATTATCAGGAAGGCCACCAAAGAGATGGAGAGATGGCTAGACATCATCATCCCAGGACAGCCCACCGTCACAAACATGTAATACCACCTAAACTAAGAGGAAGAAGGAGAAGAAGAAGTGAAAACCTGATATGACACAAGAAGAAGAAGACCGATTATAACGTATTTTTACATCATTAAATAATGTAATGAGACCATCGGTGTGGCAATGATAGCTGTTGCCACTCTGTCACGAAGGCCGTCTACTACCTAATGGTATTTTTTATCAAAATTATCAAAATACTACAAATATTTAAAAAGCAAATAAAATTTAAAATATTTATGATAAGTAAAACAAGAATGAGGAACAAAAGAAGGTAATAAAATGACAAAAGAAATGAAAAACAAATGTTAACATATTGTTTACCAAATCCGTAATGTTTACCAAATCTTTTCGTACTGTTTACAGGTGAATACGCTGAATAAATACTTCTACTGGAATTACTCCCTTACTTCGAACAGCTCAATCGATTAAGATTCCGTCAGATAAACCTGCGGGTTCGAGTCCCGGGAGAGGAAAATTGTTATTCGAACTGACTAACTAACCATCACATGGATACACCAAAGTGAGAGAGAACGAATCACTGCTGTAATGTATTTCTGGACTCTTCCATTTTTATACAATGTATTAAATGCTGAAATGTATTGACGTCTACAATAGTCTCAATTAAAATATTATAGAATCGACGTGCGTGTATGACTCGTTGTATGAATGTGGGGGAATCTAGAGAGGTGTATCAGGATAGAGTAGTGTGGTGGTCCATTCTCTCTGCCTACCCCTGCAGAGAAACAGTTTTTTTTCGGTATTTTCATATTGCGTTCACATCATTTAATAAAAATGAAAAAATCTGCGATCCTTTCCTACTTTTGTTCATAATACCTTCTTTCGCTCTACATTCCTTTCTAAAATCACCATTTGAGATTCTGTCGTACATCGTTCTACCACACGTACGTCTTCGGGACCTCATCTCTACCGCATTTATTTTTCTCTCATAAATTCTTCTGCCAGTTCCATACTTCGCTTCCATACATAAGGGTTGGTACCTAAACTACATAGGCCATTTTCGCTTTCATTGATAAATTCTAGTTTCTATACAATTTGTTTTTGAATGTATACAAATACTTGTAGACAAATACTGGATTTTACCCATTGCGGGTTAATCATTTTTAAGGTTAAATTGTATCTCAATAGAGACGAAGATGTAAATTGTTTTTTTTAAAACAGAATATTGTGGTCGAGGCGTTTACAGGACTTATGACCTGTCATTGGTTGGGTTAAGCGATCGCTTTATTACATCTAATCTTAATAGATGGCACTAGTGTTGATTGACCTAAAGAATGTAAAGTGTTTTTCAACATAGTAGCATATATACATCTTTCAAAAATTTGTCAGACGTGGTGGTCGTAAGAAGGGCGGAATGGGGAATTTTGTTAACATAAAGCGATCGCTTAACCCAACCAATCCTCATAAGTCATAAGTCCTGTAAACGCCTCGACCACTATATTCTTTAAAAAAAAAAACATTTTCAGCTTCGTCTCTATTGAGATACAATTAATCCTTAAAATTTCTAGTTTCCAATAACTATTTTTAAAACTTCGTTCACTTTGTTACTCGCACCAACCATTCTTTCAACGTTACTATCCGTTCGGCCATCCGCTTCGATTTCTACAATATATTTCCTGAAATCATCGGCACGCGCGTGTAAAACATTATAATGATGTTACAGTTTCGGACATCGGGGTCCCTTTTCAGGATAATATTTAACATTGACAGAAGAATATTTGGTCCACCTCAATGCCTTAGATGGCATAATTTAAACTAGCTCCGTCCCTGTCCCCCTCGCGCACCGGGCCCGGGTCAGATAAAGCAGGGCTATCTGGGCTTAGCCGCGAGTTACGGTCTGTGGGTACAATAAATTTCTGGCCGGCTCAGCGGCGGTCAAACTTAAATGTAATAATGTAGCTGCACTCCGAGATAACTAGCGCTAGGAATTTACATTGGAAGGATAAACACACGAATAAATAGCTAGGCAACAATAAAACTGCCTTTACAAAAATTAACGCATTACGCCACATTAGAACTCGTTTGCATCTGCAGAGATGCTGGGCACATTTAATTGAAGGGTGTTACGGAAAATCCTGGGCCATTTTAACGATGGTTGATTCTGGATAATGAGGTAAAACGAAAAGCTGTATAACGTATATAAAGCACTCTCTTGCACCCCTGCTTTATTTGATGGTCAAAGCCTTAACGTTAACAAATAGATAAAAAGCAAAGAATGAAATCAACTTTTTCTCTGAGCTAAGCTAGAGCAGTGGTTCCCAAACATGTTGTCCCGTGGACTCCCTGCTGATTTATTTTATTTTGTGATTTTTTTTTTTTACAAATTCACCTATAAACTATTAAATAAAAAATTTTGAAACTGACACAGACCAAATTAGGCCAATAGAAAAAAAAAAAAAATTTATTGTCGACTGATTTTCACAAATGAGCTAAAAAAGGTCTCAAACGAAAAATATCCGTTATTATTTGTTATTCATATAGTAATAACTTCTATAGTAATAAATAGGACCCCCTGAATAATCTCAGGGACCCCTGGGGGTCCGCACGGACCGCTTTGGAAACCACTGCTCTAGAGAGTATTCTGTTTTTATTTCATCCCCGACTGATATATTTTCGCTTTTGACCGGTTTCAATACTTTCCGTTTCTTCATCACAAATATTACCTACTTAAATAATAAATAACATTATCGCTGAGCTATTCTTGCATGACGCATACATTATTAATCTGTCAAAATTTAAACCAATAATTTCGTTTGCTCCTTAGTAAATACGCTGTATTTAGGTACTTCATTTTGTTAGCTTAATCTATGTGATGCAAATTATGGAGATAAAAAGTTAGTTGGACCCCCTCTACCAGCTTAACACGCGTTCCGGTAAGCAGGCCTTTCTGGCCCATAGATATGGTGAGCCGAATCGGAAACGAAACCTAAAAAAGCTATAATTTTGATTATTATAAGAATGGAAGCACAGTTTTGTATTTCTATACATTGTATGAAGATATTTGTTATAAATCCAACAAAAACAACAAACCATCATGCCGTTTTCCCGAAAGGGTAGGCAGAGAGAATGGACTTCCACACTAATCTAGCTTCCTCCACATTTATACAGCGAGTCGAAACTTCTAACATGGCCGACCTTAAAAAATTTACTTATTTGGTTATTACATGTTTTCCACGCATCCTCCGTACTCCATTCACATCGTTGACGTATACTTTCTCAACCATTCTTTCTTCATTCATTCTTTCCATGTGTCCAAATCATTTTAATGATCCTTTCATTATTTTGGTCATAACACCATCATTCGCAAATTCACATAATATTATTGATTTCTAAATTGTTTTTAATGGGGTATTTTTTCGAAAAAGGTGGGGCGGGCCAAACAATTATGTAATTTATTTAACTTTTTAAGGATATATTAGAAAACCATAAAACAAATATTTGTATTTTTTTATAATACTATTATTTGTATTTAAAATAAAATAAAATAAAAACCCTGCACTTTGTTTTTATTTTATTTTCTTTTAAATACAAATAATAATAAAAAATTAAAATGTTAACCACAAAGCGAATGCTTCATACGAAAATTTAACAAATATTTGTATTCAAAACACTAATTCAAAATATTTTTGAGGTATTTGACATATATTGGATATGTGGAAAAGCAGTTAAAACAAACTAGCTACGATATAATCAATTATTTGGTGGTCAATAAAAAGCTGAAATGGGAAGTTCGTAGATGGGTGGACATTTATAAATACACAAGTATTGTAAAACTACGTCGTGGCGTCTTACGTTTAATTATTCAATTGAAGCGTTTCCGTTTGGGTGAGTTCTGACATATTGGAGGAACTCGTACCTACCCGTATCGGTAAAAACTCGTTAAACAAGATAAATGAATATCTTGAATGGCGAGCGCGGAAGGCAGATTTCACGGAGCAGCCACCCTGTACTACAGTTGGCTAAGATGGAGATTAATGTAAGAATTATCCAAATGGAAGCCAGGCTCAACTACACGATAATTTATATATTGGTAGCGCCATCAATAATAATATTACCCAAGAAAGGTATGGTAAACGCTTTCAATACGTTATGGTAAAAACAAAAACGGAAATCGGCGGAATCCCCGACCGATTTGCAATTTATACTGTTTAGAACGCCTCTAGAATTCAAATTCGGGACGTTTGGATTCAAATTGCCTCCTGCCTTAGCCTCTTAGGGTTCCAGCCCTCCAACCCGCCTCCTGCGCCCCCGCCCCTGCCTCCATCCCCAATAACCAAACATCGGAAATGATAAATTAATCATGGGCTTTGTTCCGCCCCGGGCCGAGGCAAGCTCTCGCGACGATGACAATAAAGCTTATATTTTTCCCTTCATTTGGCGCCTGCGGGTTTTGCATATTTTCTAACATTGTGGCTTTAAAGTATGCTAATGTCTAAAGTTTGTACTCCGGAATGATTAAGCAAGTCTTACAACTTGTAAAATCGGTTATAAATACAATTTTTATAAAGTATTGTAAATTCTGGGAACTTGTACATAAATCTTATAAATATTTTCATCAATAAGTACTACTTCGGAATCATAATTAAGGTTTCCAGAGTTGCTTACTTACTTCCTATGGCCATACAACTCTTGAAGAGTTTTAGCCACCTTGATGATTTTTTGCCAAGCTCCTCGATCCTGCGCCTTTTGCTCCCAGCAGTCCGATTCGCCCAACCTAGCCAGATCTGCTAGAACATTGTCCATTAGGCGCTGTCTAGGCCTTCCTAGAGGTCTTACTCCAGTCGGTCTAGACGCGTGCTCTGGTCTCTTCGGCTCGGTATACGTGCCCGATCCATGCTAGGCGACCGGCTCTCACGGTGCTTGTTATAAGGGGCTGCTGGGTAATCGTACGGATCTCTTGGTTGGTCCTTGCCTCCAAGTTCCCGCTGCAACTCCGGGTCTGGGTGCCAGGATCATTCTAAGTATTCTATTCTTAAACCAGTAGATTCTTTGTTGTTCTTTAAGAGTCATTGTCCACGACTCAGAACCATATGTCACCACTGGCTTGATGATGGTGTTATAAATACACAGCTTGTTGTTTCTGGATAGAAGCTTAGACTTTAGGAACGTTCGCAAGGAGGCTGCAGTTCTCAGATTTAAATTTTATTTATATTCCTTTATTGATGTTACTTGAATTTTTTTGTAAACTATTGCCAAAAAACATTTTAAGCTCATTTCAGATAAGAGAAATCTATAAAAAGTAGTGTATTATGTTATCTGTTTCATATTTGTTCATAGTTGTTAGATGAAACTACCATTTTTTGTGAGAAATAATGTTTGTGATATATGGCTGATTTTATCAATGATAAATTTGCACAATACACGTAAGCCAATCTTTTTTCTCTGCTAAACAATATATTATTTTTTGTTTCTAGAAATATGATGTATTATTCTAAAATGAAATATTAATGTGAATTAAAACGTCTATTTTCTAAAAGTTTTATTATATTTTAATTGAAAATATTATAATATAAATGTTACACTAACTTACTAACTAACCATCACGCCGTGTCCCCGGAGGGGCTAGCAGAGAGGATGGACAGCCTAACTGTTATGTCCTGACATACATCTCGGTATTCCTCTACATTCATACATCGTAACATGCACGCTCGTAGATTTTTTCGACTACTCAAATGGTCGAAAAAAATTCAGGTGAGTATTTTTTGAAAGCTTTTTTTATTTTATTTCCAAAAACTAGCACAAGCCATAAGAAAAGCATCACACAAGCGTTCCAGGCAGTAAAATCCACAGCACTTTTACGATTTTCCACCTTCTGTGATTCCCCCTTACGTATTCATGAATACCGCGATTTTTCAATTTAAAACAACCCCGTTAAAGCGTACGTGGACCATCGCCGCCCTACAAATAAACTCTGCCCTTCTGAGACGGGACAGTAAAAATATTACGCAAATTTTAAACAAATAGAGAGTCCGGCCCGGCGGGTAATCCGACATACATTTGCGTGTCAAATGTTTCAAATCCCTTTCGGACCTTTTTATATTCGGAAACATGTGCGAGATTCTCACAGAGTTATCGCGGGACCTTTCATCTCTTCATTTCGGCAAATCTGATAAATCACACTCTGTCTGGACCGAATGACTACTGGACGCTGGCGCTGGGACATTCGTTTTTCATTTGAAAATCGTAAATGTCCAACTGTCTCACTTGTTCATGTGAGCTTTGTCCACTGTGAACTGCATTTTTATGCTGCGTAATGGTTTTCAAACACAAAAATTCTTTACTCATTTGTTACATTAGTTTGTAAAACAAAAATACTTTAAATAATAAAAATAAATATATATTGTTTTTTTTATGTATATTTAGTTAAAATCCCCTTAAGTTTGTGCCTTCGACCAGTTTCGTCAACTCGCTGCCATCTTCTGGTTATTTTCATGGTAGAAGTTTATTGTAAATAAAGAAAATAAAACAAATGTATAAAATCTCTTTTTTAAATGTATATTTAGTTAAAATCCACTAATTTTTGTTTCAGCGACCGGTTTCGGCAGTTCGCTGCCACCTTCTGGTAACTACTCAGGTATTTACGTAACTTCACAAAAAAATATTATAATTTTTATTAGTACCGCTCCAAATTTGTATTTTATAATTTCCCCCACCTTTAGTTTTTAAAATCATCTTTATAAAGACAGACTGACGATTAGGTTTTATTTGAGAATGCCCCCCAAATTAGTAACAAGTATTTATATATTATTATATATAATATAAATAAATAAAAACACTGTAAAACCGATAAACCAATCGCGTTTGTTAGTATCACCTGATGATGCCAACATGTTTTGGCGAAAAAGCTGTCGCCACAATCTCAAAAAAATACACATTGTGATACGTATAATTAATTTTTTTTGTTAAGGGTAACATACAGCGTTATCAATAACATATATATGAAAAAAAAACATTTAGGAAAAAGAATTAAGGCCAATTACGTGCTGCCACAAATATAAAATAATAGTTAATATTTAAAAGACAACAGTGTGAAACGAGATTGAAGTTAAACTATGTAAGACAAAATGAGGTTAAACAAAATAGCTAAGAGTATTTAAGAATATTAATAGCAGTGGAAATAAAAACAATAAAATTAATATATTATATTATAATATCATATAATATTATGGTCTCATCCACGCCGAAATGTTGCTCCGATCATTTTTTTTTAATTTCGCCCGTTCAAATGGAAAACATGAATGTCTCCAAAATGCTCATTGTCACAAATTCGATACATTGCCGCGCTCTGAGCGTAATTACAATAGTACGATTAACAGGAAGATGGAAAACTTGGCTCGTGGTGAAGTCATTTGATTATGCTTTAGCAATGCGAAGAATGTCATTCCCGTTAAATATAATAAAACTTCCAGACAACAGACGTTTTCAATCGTATTAATTGAAATATCACATTAATTCTTTTGAAAAATGGTTATTATCCTTTATACCAGTGCTCCGCAACCGGTGTGCCGTGAGCCGGAAGCAGGTGTGCCACGGTCAAACACATAATGAAAAAAATATTTAGTTATATTCGGAAATCGTGTATTGTGAAAGAGTCGACTCTTTCGTGAATCAGCCCAGGAGACGTTGATGACCTTTTTTATTTTTGTTTTTTTTTAGCTCATTCAGCATTTTAGTGAAAATGCTGAAAATGCATTCGTGAAAAATCGAACATTTGATTTCCCGAATGAGCTAAAAAAAAGTCACCAACATCTCTGCTGAGCTGATTAACGCCCACGTCCACACCAAATTTTAACTTGAGGTGTGCCGCGGAATTCTAGGAAGAACTTAGGTGTGCCGTAGGTGTGAAAAGGTTGCGGAGCACTGCTTTATACGCATAAAATGACAACCTTCGTGGCAGAGTGACTGCCAAATCGAAGGACCCGGGTTCGATTCTCGGTGATGGCCTGGTGTAGAATTCACGTGACAATAAAAAGGAGATAGATTAGCTACCTTTCACATGTCATAGAATCAATATAATAGCTACACACAAATAGTATATAGTAATTGGGTTCAAACGACCTGTTGTACACAAAATAAAAATAAAAACTTCCAAAATATGTACAATGTTGTTATTTTATTTAACTGTAATGTACGCATATAAAACTCTTTCGTTCATGAAACGTTAACTGGTTCCCCAATTTTCTATTGTTTAAAATGGTAACCGAGAAAAAATTCCATATTCAGTGTGTAATTTAGCGCCTCTTAACAGCGGCAGGAGGACACGCGCAGATGGCAGATGGTTCTCTCCTACGGATAATCGTAATATGGGCCTAACCAGAACGGTTTTACCATTCTACGAGTTGCATTCAATTGAAAATGTGAAGATACTCAAATGATTTTACTGAGATCTCTTGATGGAAGCTCATTTTAAATAATAATTTAATAAAACGATGTTTTTTTAACTACTTTCACTTTTGTCTTTATTTTGACAGCGACCGGTTTCGCCAGGTTCGCTGACATCGACAGACTGGTGAAACTATTTTAAACCGAGTCCTTTATATACATACAGATCAGGGGTGGTAAACATGATTCTATACAAAAATTATCTTAAAATATTTTTGTAAAATTTACTGAATTTAAAATCCATTGTATTGAATATGAATCTTCTTGAATACCTGTAATACCAATATTTTTAAATTCAGTAAATTTTACATAAATATTTGAAGATTATTTTTGTAAAGAATCATGTTTACCACCCCTGATTTGTATGTATAATATATAAAGGACTCGGTTTGAAATAGTGTCACCTGTCTGTCGATGCCAGCGAGCCTGGCGAATCCGGTCGCTGTCGAAATAAAGACAAAAGTGGAAGTAGTTAAAACATCGTTTTATCTAATTATATTTTAAAAAGTGAAACTGGTTACACATATATTTTATAACAAGCTGTACCCAGCCACACGTTGCTGTGGCTCAGACTGGTTAAACGGAAAATAGTCACATATTGTCATCAATGGAAAATAGTCACAATGTTCCCCACCCGAGATCACCAGCCCACACCCAAGGCCACTCTTGTCCCACTCGGTTCGCTATCCAGGTCCAATCGGCCCCCACCCAAGGAAACTTCCTTTCATCGTCCCACGACCTCGGCCCCTTTTCGTGGCCATCTTAAATCGCCAAAAAAAGTGCATCGATGTGGTCCCAAACTTTTTTATTTTGTAGACCACGTGCCGTTTTTTTTCTTTTATGTGTAGACCCCCTACTTTTCCCTTGTGTATAAATTTGTTTTAAAGCTGACACGACTTTTAACGAGTTCGCGATCTACGATCACAAAGTCAATAACAACACCTACTTACGCAATTTTATTGAATATTAACTAAGTACCTACATAGGTACGATCTGTGAGGTGGATTATTACATCTGCAGGAAGCCGAAATTTTGGTGATGATATTTTTAAATGGGATCCACTCTCGTGGACTCCTTTTTACATCCCATACACTCTCATTTTTTTTAAATTTACGTGAACACCGTGCAGTTCGAATTGACCTCTCGGACTCGATGTAACATAACCACTTTGAAGATTAATATTGGACAACGATCTTCGGAACGTCGTTCATGAAAGAGAGGTTACACGGATCTACCCAAAATTACAAAAAACAACAGAATGTTATTTTGTTAAATAAACATATTTTTCAAATCAAATCAAATCAGATCAGTTTATTTTCTCAAAAGATATTACAAACAACAATTATAGTTTAAAGCATCTATTGAGAACAGGTAAAACATAAAAAATAAATAATATAAGGAACGCATGAGAGATGGTTCGACATTAGGAGTACAAGATACTCTCCAAAGTCAAGAGTATTTGTATTCTGAACGTATGTAATGAACGTATATGAAAGACATCGATCTCCGAAGCGATCATGTTCAGCAGTTTGATTGCTCTCCCCATCATCAGAGGCAGGTTGATTCTGCATGCTGGGAATTAAAACAGTCTGTGCTGACTCTGTAAAAAATAACCATCTGAAACATAAATATGGATAGCCTCCAAGATAACGGAGTTCTCAAAGAATCCCCTGATTAGTCTGAAGAAATGGGTAAGTGTGCACCCATCTCTTCTTATCTGCTATTTTTTAAGTTCTTCTTCTATGGCCCTACAGCCCATATCGAGCCTTAGCCTCCAGAATTCTTCGCCTCCAACACCTCCTGTCCTCCGCTTCGACCCTCCAATCTGACACTCGTAACAATTTCGCCCCATCTCTCCCAACTTCATCCTCCCATCGCAGCCTTGATCGTCCAATTGGTCTTCTACCACCTGGGTACCCTTCAGCAATCTTTTTGGGGTTCGCGATGACGGCATCCTCTGCACGTGACTGGCTCATCTCAGTCTATTCAGTCTGACCTGTGTGGAGAGACTGGGAGCTTTGTAAATATGGTACAGCTCGTCATTATGCCACACTCTCCAGCGTTCACCGTCATTCACAGATCCCAGAATTCTGCGCAACACCCTTCTCTCACCCATCGCTCTGCGGATTTCGCTGTCATTGTCCACGCCTCACATCCATAGGTCACTACTGTTCGAATGATTGTTTTATACAGAATGATTTTGGTTTTCCGGTGTACGTTTCTTGATTTGAGCGCTGGTAGTAGAGAGAAGAATGTTTAGTATATTTAATTATGTACGGTATTTTTTAAGTATATTTTTTAATTAATATTTATAGTACATATGATCCTGAAATATCCTTCCTCCAGGTCCCAACCTTTTTTACTTGAGGATTAAAATACAAAGAAACACAAAGGATAAGTAGGCAAGCGAAAATTGGCTTTGTTAAATATTTCAATTTATTTGTAAGTAGCTCACATATTCATTAATGTTATTATCGCTTTAGAAAGAATAAAACAAAGAAAACAAGGTTTTCCAATTTAATGTTGGAACAAATAATTCTACATTAAATTTGTGGTTTATTGTACGCACTGTAAACAGCTTCCATTTGATTTTGATATTACACATTATTGAAAATCTCGACTCAATTATCCTCCCAGCATCCACGTTACTCTCTACAAAGGAATAACATTTTTTAATTACGCTGCAAAAAAAAAACAATTATATATTTTCTTTACGTGTGAATAAAACATTTGGGCACTCTAGATATCAAGGCGTACCCAAAACATTTCTCCGTTTTTCATTTCATCAATAATCAACAAGAAAATCCGATGTACAAACCGTGATTAAATTCTTACTTGGTAGTCTTACAAATCTTATGAGAAAAACCTTGTGGAAAAAACTTCTGAAAATGCTTTTGTGGTATGCTTTCTGTATACCTTTAATAGTTTAAAATCCTTTGTTAGTCTTAATATCAATAAGGAAATTTTTGAAAGAATAGTAATAAAAATTCTTCGTACATATTTTTCCTTAATATATTTTTATCTAGATGAATTTCCAATCATTATTTTGTATATTTTTTCTAAATCTTCTATACTGTTCCTATAAGAGTTACGTGAAAGCCAAATAAAACTAAATAATTTTTTTTAAAAAGATTATTAGTCTTAACTAACTATCTAAAGTCTTATTATCAACATTAATTAATAATATCAATAGTCTTAATATCAACATTAATTAAGTTTTAGATAGTTCCAACATTATTTCCCTTTTTTAAAGATTATAAGTCTTAACTAACTATCTAACTAATCATCACGCCATTTCCCCGGAGGGGTAGGTAGAGAAGATGGATCGCCACACTGGTCTGTCCTGGCATACCTCTCGGGCTTCCTCTACATTCATATATCGTACCATGCACGCACGATTATTCCGACTTCGAATGTGGCCGCCTTTTAGTAATTGATTAATTTGGTCATGCCATGTTTTTCTCGGTCGTCCTCGGCTTATTTTTACGCTCACGCCGCTTGTGTACAACTTTTTATCATCATCCATTCGTTCCATGTGTCCAAACCATCTCAGGGATCCTTTTTTAATTTTATCCATGACGCAGTCATCTGCCTTACATTTCTCTCTTATTTCATTGTTCGGTATTCTATCATACAACGTTTTCCCGCACATTCTTCTTAGTGGTTGATTCTGCTTTCATCCTTCTTTTGCCAGCTCCAAGCTTCACTTCCGTACATGAGGGTTGGCACTGCGATATGTTAAAATGTAAAACACTGATATAACATCACAATTTCTTTTTATTTACTTAGTATCGCGACAGCTGTTTCGCCAACCGATGGTGGCATCATCAGGTGTTACAATTAACTCATGATGTAACACCTTATGATGCCGACATCGGTTGGCGAAACAGCTGTCGCGACACTCAGTAAATAAAATGAAACTGTGATATTATAACAGTGTTTTAAATTTTAACAGTTATTATAATTTATAGTAATGACGTGTTTCGCCTTTTTAAAACATTGTCAAATGTTTATTTAAACCCTTTCATTCGTATGAAATACTTTGTTTTCATTAACTCCTATAACGGTATATAACTATATTCCGTTATGCTGGAGAGGGTTCAGAAAAAAAATTTGAGGTATCTCTACATGAGGGAGTATGGTAGCTATCCTTGGCTCTATCCCACGGCATTTCTTTTGGGAATGCTCGGAACCAATTCTCTACAGCTTCGAAGAGATGGACATCTAATTACCCATTTCTTTAGATTAATTAGGGGATACTTCGAGAACTCGGCCGTACTGGAGGGTGTTCGGCTTTTTGTCCCCGATAGATATCTCCGACAGCGACAGCACAGATTGTTTTACCTACCGGCCGCCAGAACCAATCTGCCTCTGGTGACACCGGTGGGAAGAGCAATTAGTCTGCTGAACGCGGTCTCCTCGGAGATCGACGTCTTTCATGTTAGTGAAAGTACGTTCAGAAGGCAAATACTCTTAATTCTGGAGAGTATCCTGTCTTCCTAATATTGAACCATCTCTTATGCGTTTCTGGTAGTATACTATATTTAATATATTATTTTACCTGTTCTCAATAGATGCCTTAAAAATAAATTTTGTAATGTCTGTTGATGAAATAAAATGATTTGATTTGATTTGATAACTGTATAACGCCTTAAGTGGGATCGATTCCTCTACAATTGATAGCTGCTATTAAATTTGGAAGCGCTCTGCCAGGGTATATATAATTTTGAAAACACATGCCCCATAAAAGTACCAGTGACTCCAGAGCGAGATAAGCATCATTAAGTCGGCCGATCTCAGTCACACTCTTGCTCCTGATTAAGCGGGAGTTATAAATTCTACAAATGCGAGGAATGTCCTCTAGCCCGCCGCTAACTCCGACACCTATCCTATCCACCTTACCCTAAATATCCTTACCTCCCCACTCGGGCCCGTCTCCTGCAAACGGCGAATTTAGAAAAATTCACAGTAGTGTGACGGCGCGCCATAAATTCCTACTATTGCCACTTGCCAGAGTCGGTGTCGGCCTTAAACACAAATAAATTCTCGCCGCTCCAATTTTCCACACACTGTTAGCGATGATACCTTTTTCATAACGCCATTAGACTCCGGACCATTTATCATACCAATATGCTAAAAGAAACGTTCCGAATATGCATATCAGGAGAAAAACCTGCTACCATTTTGACAAAAGAATCGTCCAAAAAGAGAATGCTAAATTCGCGTAAAGAAACCAATTCTATTTCTGGAAAAATTTAAAACTAACTAACTAACCATCACGCCGTCTCAGTAGGCAGAAAGAATGGACTGCCACACTTTTCTTTCCTGACATATTTCTCTCGATTCATCAACATTCATACATCGTGTCATGCACACGCGTCGATTTCTCTGACTCCTCACATGGCCGACATTCAATATTTGATTTATTTGATAGTGCTACGTTTTCCTTGGTCTTCCTCTTTTTCTGGTTCCATTTACATCGTTAACATATAATATAATTTTTTTACCATTCTCATATCTACTGCATTTATTCTACTTTCATCGTTCTTTTGCCAGTTCCATTCATAAGGGTCATACATAAAATTTAAAACACTGTTATAATATCACAATTTCTTTTTATTCGCTTTTGTTTCGCCAACCGATGTTGGCATCATCTACACCTGATGATGCCAACATGAGTTGACGAAACAGTTGTCGCGACACTCTCAGTGAATAAAAAGAAATTGTGATATTATAACAGTGTTTTGAATTTTAACAGTAATAATGTTGAAGTATCATAGTGTTTCGGCCAAAACAATGGACTTTTTAATGAAGCCAATTCTATCTCGTCTGTTCGTGATTGATATTAATGAACAATGTGATACATAAACTGATTACATAAGTGCAAGGTGTGTGCCAAAGAGTTGTCACATAACACAGCATCTTAAGGAGCTCCACTGGCTGAAATGTCCAGAAAGGATACAATACAAGCTCTGCTGGACGGTCTATAAGGCGTTGCATGGAATGGCACCAGCTTATATATCTGAACTCTGCATCAACGAGAACCTGAATGCTAGACAGTCTACATTGCGATCAGCTAAGTCTTCTGCGATCGGTAGATTGACTGTGCCAAAACGCTGTCCAAGCACAAACTTTGGCGACCGAGCCTTCGCGGTAGCCGGCCCTTCAGCCTGGAACAGTCTTCCAGCAGACCTTAAGTGTATTGAGAATCAATCAGAGTTTAGATCGAGACTCAAAACGCACCTTTTCAAATTATCATTTCCTGACAGGAAGGGGTGATCGACTTCGTCAGGTGCAGCCCTCATACAAAATATGGCTATATTTTTTTATCATTATTATTATTATTATTATTATCTAGTTGATAAAACGGAGCACCTTCTACAGCGCCCTTGAGATGAGTAATTCATAAAAATGGCGCTTTATAAATTATACAATTTATTATTATTATTATTATTTATAAATATATTTTTATTACCGTTTGGTTTATTTTTTGTTTTGAGTTTTTTGTTCAAGTGTGTTTCTTCTTTTATGTTTTCTGCCTCTTTGTGCCTCAGTTTGTGCTTAAGTTTGTACTTTGTGCTTATGTTTTCTGTTAAAGTGTTATGTTCCTATGTTTAAAAATGTAATGTCTTTATAATTATTTAAAAATACTTTTCTGTTTTTTTTATTCCTTTATTTTTGTTTTATCAAACCAACCGGTTTCGTTCCAGCCCAAGCTTCATCAGAGTTAGAAAAAAAGTTTTATCGATTTGTTTTGTAAGTCTGACGAAGTTCTGGCGGGAGCGAAACCGGATGGTTTGATAAAACAAAAATAAAGTGGTGAAAAAAAAGGAAAGAGTTTGAATTTGTTTTGAATAATGGCCACATTACAAATTAAGTGTTTCATATGAAAGTTTGTTAAATCTTGTACTAAAATTGTTATATCTGCATTAGTTGTAGGAATTGAAAAAAAATCTAAATAAAGTAATTTAAATTAAATTTTATGCTCGTAATATTAAATCTTTTTTTCATCTCATAGAATTCATTATATTTCGCAGATAATAAAAAAAGATATTCTCTACTATTAATCGAGAAGGTACAGAAAAAATTCTTACGATTTCTGTACCTTAAAGAGAATGGTTACTATCCCTGGCTGTACCCAACTGATTTCTTGCTGGGTATGCTGGACTACAAATCATTGGAAATTAGACGAACCATCCACCTGGGTGTTCACTTTTTTCAACTGATTCGTGGTCGAATACATAACTCTGATATTTTGAATGACTTGACTTTGTTTGTCCCCGACAATTATCTGCGACAAAGGCAACATAGATTATTTCACCTGCCACTGTGTAGAACCAATCTACCTAAGGTAATGCCCGTGGGCAGGGCAATAATACTATTAAACCGCATCTCTTCGGATGTGGACATTTTTCACGATAGTGAGGCTACCCTCAGAAAGCATCTATCTCTTATGTATTAAATTACTATTTGCTTCTCTACTTATTGTACAAAAATGTTAATCTTTACCAAACTGTTCTCGAATATTTTTTTTTTTTAATTGTCTTCTGTTTTTCTTTTTTCTGACTTATTCTCATTTGTTTTCTTGTTATATTATTCGTAAATATGTTTTTTTTAATTTTTAATTTTATTTTTGTGATAATAAACGATTTGGATGTGTTATTCTGTAATGTTTATAATTTTTTGAATAAATTGAAATTGAAAAAAAATTTAAATTGAAATTAATAGTTTATTATATAAACAGCAAAATCCTCTAAGCGCTTTCAATTTTTTCCTTCAACCAGTTGCTGAAAGCCGCGATGTTGACGTGGATAGAAGGGTCTCCATTGAGGCCGCAGTTCCAGTGTCTTTCGAAGAGGCCGATCAGCTCCCCGCCTATGACTAGAGGACCACCCCCGTCCAGGTAACACGGGCTAAATCCGATGTTGTCCAGGAATCCGGCACAGATATTTTGCTCGGTGATTGGGATGTTGTATGAAGAGTAAAAGTTGCTGCAGACCTCACGGTTCACGAGAGGAATCTCGATAATCTGGAGCCACCAGCTGGGATTTCCTGGAAGCTAACAAAGTTATTTATTTAGTAGCTCTGTTACTCTATAGATAGCGCTCGAGTCGATTTTTTAACCCTTGGGGGTTAAGCCGAATGAACAGCCGTACTTTAGAGTGCGGCTGTTCATTTGATGTTAAAAAAATGGTGTCGAACAGATCAGGCAGATAATGCGACATCTTAATATTACACACAATTTAGTGAAGTAAAATTTTAAAGATATATGATACATTCGAATATGAACTGCAAATGTAGTCAACTTGGCCTCCTACGATGTCGATTCCAGCTATCGATGCATCTTTGTCCATCCATCCGTGGTCTGCCCGGAGGTCGTCTGTCGTGGGCAGACCGTGCAACACAATGTAAAGGAGTCTAAATGGATCCATACTTCTCACAATCTATATTTCCCCTTGTATTCCTTATTTCGTCTCGCAGTGTCTTATCAGATATGTTCCTGAGTGTCTCATTTCTGACACTTTTAACCCGTTTTTTTGTAATTGTGGTGTCCGCCTTGCATTCGATTCCATACGAGTATATATCATGATGGGTAGCACACAAGTCGAAACTTTCATTTCAGATATTGATTAAAAATATGTTTAACTTTACACAAGGGATAAGCAGATATCTCATTTGTTTTTATATCAATATAAGGCAACGTTCGTATATATGAGACTCAAAAACGACTTGACCGATTACACTGAAAATTTCACAGTTTGTTTTTATTGGTGCCAGGAGTGTTCAGAGAGTATTATCACTATTACATAAATTATTTTGATAATGTACCATTGAAATAAAATAGCTTATTTTAATAAGTATATAACTGACGATTTTGTTTTATTTTATTGCTAAAATTTGTGTACCGAAAGGGGATGTGTTAGATCCGAAACATATATGCGAAAAGAAAAATGCAGTGTTTTGAAAATATTTATAAAGTATAATTCTATTTATTCGTGTAAAAGTTTATTTTTATACAAAAGGATCTGAGACGTGTCAAGGATTGCAAAATCGTTCTCGGGATCGGAAACCATCCGTGCTTGCTCTTGAGCACCACTCGAAATTGATGTACCAATTGTTTTTGTTTACATAATTCCTATGTACATTTCATTTGTTATATTTTCTGTTCTCCGCGATCGTACATTGTTAATGGATTTTATCGTTCTTACTAGTAATTTTTTTTTAGCTAATTAGCTAATTTTTTTGATTTTTTGAGACCAAATTTTATTAATATTTGTGAAATGTATACTTATATCTGTATACGAATCCTGGATTTTCACCTGTGGGTGGTTAATTAAAATTTTTAATTGTATCTCAATAGAGACGAAGAAACAAACTGGAAACTGAATATGGATGATCAAGGTGTTTACAGGACTTATGACTAGGGTTAAGCGCACGCTTCATGTAATTACAACATTCCCCATTCCACCATTGTTATTATGATCATGCATGATACATTTTTGGAAGTTGTATATATACTCCAAATCCATACCTATCTTCACGTGACAGTTCCAGTTAGCCATCTATGTAGATTTGATTGTACTAATTAATTTTTTAAGATTAATCTATACAATCCACCCACTAACGCCATCTATGAAGAATGATTGTTTAGCATTTAGCAAACTACTTTATTAACACAATGCGAAGAGGCTACCGCCTCCTAGCGCACTGTTTAGAAGTCGCCATATTCAGTTTCCAGTTTGTTTCTTCGTCTCTATTGAGATACAATTAAAAATTTAAATTAACCACCCACAGGTGAAAATCCAGGATTCGTATACAGATATAAGTATACATTTCACAAATATTTGTAAATATTCTGGTCAATTCTTTGGCGTATAAAATAGGAGTGTTACTCCAGGCGACTTCTAAACAGTGCGCTAGGAGGCGGTAGCCTCTTCGCATTGTGTTAATAAAGTAGTTTGTTAAATGCTAAACAATCATTCTTCATAGATGGCGTTAGTGGGTGGATTGTATAGATTAATCTCAAAAAATTAATTAGTACAATCAAATCTACATAGATGGCTAACTGGAACTGACACGTGAATATAGGTATGGATTTGGAGTATATATACAACTTCCAAAAATGTATCATGCATGATCATAATAACAATGGTGGAATGGGGAATGTTGTAATTACATGAAGCGTGCGCTTAACCCAACCAATGACAGGTCATAAGTCCTGTAAACACCTTGATCATCCATATTCAGTTTCCAGTTTGTTTCTTCGTCTCTATTGAGATACAATTGAAAATTCAAATTTTATTAACTTACTTCTTATGGCCAAACAACAATTGAAGAGTTTAAGCCTCCCTGATAATGTTATTCTAACCTCCTCGATCCTGCCCCTTTTGCTCCTAGAAGTCCGATTCGCCCAACCTAGCAAGATCAGCCAGAACATTATCCATTCAGCCGCTGTCTAGGCCTTCCTAGAGATCTTACTCCGGTTTGTCATGACGCGTACAGGATCTTAATTGCTCTGGTCTTTCCGGCTCGATATACGTGCTCAATCCATGCTAGGCGACTGGTTCTCACGGTGCTCATTACAAAGGGCTATTGAGTCATCCTATGGATCTCTCAGTTGTTCTTATGGCTCCAAGTTTAAGCTGCAGCTCCAGGTCTTGTTCCCAGGATCATTCTTATGCTCCTATTCTCAAACCAGTAAATCCTTTGTTGTTTTTTTCTTCTTGTTTTTTCGGTGCCGTGACAGGTTCCCTCAACGTTAGCGATCACTGTAGCAAAGGCATCTCTGTCCTGCGCCACTTGGAACAGGTTCTAAATTCTTCTCATTCCTATCCATTATTTTATGTTCCGCAGCCAGGACAACTGCCTTCTGCCAACTCCCCGACTTCCCTCCACTTGACCCATTAATTTCAGTCGAAAACGGTGGTATTTTTCTCCCCTTAGCACATGACCCAAATATGAAACCCTTGTTGTTTTTCTTTAAGAATCATTATCCACGACTCAAAACCATATGTCACCACTTTGTAAACTTTGCCCGTATCATATAATATAGGTACGTACGAGTATATAAGCATTTACAAGCTTATATGGAAACAGTTGTTCAGAAATGTTAAAGCCACTTTTTTTTAATATGGCCGAGCCATAGAGGGCTCCCTCCGCTTACCCGAAGCTGTTATGGGCGCAACGGCGCCTTTCGTCAGCTTCACTCGTGCACTCCCTAGGCCCGTCCCCTGCCCATGCGGGACTTACGTTAAAATAATAATAATATATGTATGTTTGCAACCAAGGGGAACCCAGAACACATTTAAGCTACGCTACTCTCCCTCGATATCCCGCCGTACACACATAGCAATACAACAGCAAAAGAAAATACACAATTGATACATAAATAACATATGTTAGTGAAAGAATAAAAAAGAAATAATGCTAATGTTAAAGCCACTGAGCGAAAAGTGTAAAAATGACTTACACCCATGACTCCATAGCCAGTGATGGAGGCGTAGGTCCCATCAGGGTACACCACATCCTGCCCCACAAAGGAAATGGTGGAGATGAGATCCGTCAGCTTGTAGGCTGCCTCCAGCACCACGATGGCCACATTGTACTCGTAAGTGTTCCCGTCGTACTGTTCGTGGAACACTATCTCTTTGACTTCTGCAATCTGCCCCAACACCAATGCACCGTTAGATCCAGCTCGCACCTTCCTATATCTAGTGGCATCGCTGGAACCAATTCAAATTAAACTTGGAGTCCTGTAAGTATATAATTGATTTATTTACTACTATAGATATTATAATAATTTTAGTACATAATTTTGGCTGAAAAATTTTACATAAAGCAAATAAACCTCAAAAATGAGAGAAATTAGAAAATTTTGAAATGTTAAAGGCCAAAAATGTAAACTTATTGTTATAAATAACCAAATTTCTTATTTTTCCCCATTAGTATATAGTACATTAAAAACTTTTCCCCTGTACAATCTAGCTAAAAAATAATAATACTATCTTCAACTTTTGTCACCTTACTTTTGTTAATGTAATCTATGTACTTCCTGTTATGGTTTATCGTTTTGAATTTATTATGTTTCATCGTTTTTGACTCTATACTATGTGTAATTGTTCCTTCTCATTACTATTTGATTATTATTATTATTATTTTATTATTATATTTTCCACCTTTAATATTTTCTCTTATAATTAGTAACTAACCGTTATTTTAATTAAAATAATTAAGTACCTAACTCATAAGAATTTCATTCAATTACATCAATGAAATTATTCAAATTGACATAGGAACAATTACACATAAAGATTCGAAAAATCACGAGAATTTTACATTTGATATATTATTGTAACACCTGATGAGGTCAACATAGGTTGATGAAACAGCTGTCGCGTAAAATAAAATACAATTGTGATACAAAAACAAAGTTTCTTTAATTTAACAGTTTAAAATATTATAATTTTGTTGAATCACTCCTTGCATCATAACAGCGCGAGCCAAATCTGTGTAAGGGTATTAGCTATCATATTGATTCTCGTGACATGTGATTGGTAGCTAATCTATCGACATTTTATTGACAATTTCACACCAGACCGAAGACTGAAGAAGTTTGCAAAATTTGTTTTTCATTAATACACAGTAGATCGAATTTTATTTTCAATTCCTTAATTTACATCATTCAACTGCTGATAGAAAAAAAATCTATCTGTTATATGCATTCAGATATTCGTTTTAATTTAAATAGACATTAATACAAAAAAAATCATTAAAAAGAATCTTCTTCTCTTTTTCTTCCCTGTTGTAGACCTATGTGGTCTGATCTCCAGAGTGTTGCTCCTCCTGTGAGGTAGATTCCCAGATATCCTTCCATCTTTTAGGAAGTCTTCCACGAGGACGAGTCCCAATGAGGCTGATTATGCAATTCAATATAGGGAAGTCTGGTATTGTCCATTCTTTGAACATGATCGTACCAATACCTCCCAAAAGCAATCGTTTTAAATAAAGATTATATTATAACACATATTAAAAATTTTGCCTCTGATTCATAAATATAATACATTCAATTTTTGGTTAATTTTCCAATGGTCGTTGACATTACTACTTGAATAATGATAACGAACGTCTTTGCTTTTGTACATTTTTTAAGTTAACTCAAATTACTAAACACTTCAAAGTAGTGCAAAGGGTTTCATCTTTTTTTGTGTGAATATATTCAGATGAAGTGGCGTTTTACTAGTCGTAACATGTGGATTTGACACAATAACAAGAGCGCTTGAAAAGACCAATGTTGGGGAGTAGTTAAGCGGATAGGGTGATACTATTAGAGTCAGAACAGGGTACATCATCGAAAGGTTGCAACGCTAAAATGGCACTGGGTGGGTCATATCGCTCGCAACTTTGACGATATTTGTAAAAAATGCCTCCTTTGTTGACATACTAGGACTGCGACATGAAACCCAGGACGTCCTCAACTTCGGTGGAGAGACGACATTAGAGAGACCGTCAGCACAACATGGATGCATGTTGCCCACAGACATGGAAATATATATAAAAGGCCTCTATGTCCAGGAGATTCCGGCTCCAAAGACCCAGACTTGAAAGTACAGAGAAAGTTATTTTCTATTCAGGACTTGAGTTATATAATGAATTGCCAAATGATATAAGATGTTTTTAATACCAATATATATATTTTTTTATCTCACATGCGTTTTTTATATTGTTAATTAATTGAGTATCTAAGATTATATTGTAAGTTGTAAAATATAAATATTTTTTTTAACTTTAATAATAAAAAAGGAGTGGACGGCTATGGGCTGATGATGGCGATGATGATGAAATATAGATAAAGATACATTCTCACTCTACGAATCTAGCGGGGACCACGACGACGTTATCCTTGATGATCGCTCCTGACGTCTCGTATGAATAGGTGCTCACGTCCAGGCCAGGAGTACTCTGGTACAGCACAATGGCGTGCCAGGGGGCCTGGTCGATCGTCACGTAGTTTCCCCCCAGTATCCTCTCATTGCTCGGGGATAGAGCAACTGAATCAATAAGATTATATTTGTAGAATTTGTAGAATCAATCATTTGTTAAGAATAAACATTCGAAGATGACTTTCCAAGATACAAAATCTTTCAAGTATGAGAAAATCATTAATATCCACAACGCACAAGCAAAACAGTCTTCTTCTATTTCTGATTGTAGATCTTGCCATCTGTTTATGCAGGATATCAACTTGACAGATGTTATAAAAATAAATCTTTATAACATCTGTCAAAACTGATCATATTTGTAAACAATTTTATAATATTTTAAACATCTTTATAATATCACCGAGGAAGGACCAGGCTGTCCGAAACATGTCTGATATTCAATTTAAAAAAAAAATTAGTTAGTGTTGTATATACAAAGTATACAAAAAAGAAAAAGACAAATATATTATTTTATATTAAAAAATTTAAAGATGTTCAAATTATGAAATTTAAAGATGCTCCGTATACGGTGGACCGATAGGGTCAGTAATGCAGACGTACTACAGAGATCCAGAGCCAATAGAGAGCTGTTGTCGAGTGTGCAAATTAGAAAGGTCTCATATTTGGGTTATGTGCTAAGGGGAGAAAAATATCCCCTCCGTCCACTGATATTAATGGGTAAAGTAGAGGGACGTCGGGGAGTTGGTAGAAGGCAGTTGTCCTGGCTGCGGAACATAAAAGATGGGACAGGATTGACCAGAGTCCAGAACCTGCTCCAAGTGGCGCAAGACAGAGATGCCTTTGCTGAAGTGATCACCAAAGTTAGGGGGACCTGACACGGCACCGGAAGAAGAAGAAAAAATATATTTATCCACTATTTAGTAGTGTGGAATATTAATATTGCATGTTCTGATTATGCTTATTTGTCACGTAGTTGATAAAGTAATTACTGCATTTACTATTGCATGTACATATTATGGACATTTATCAAGGCACGTACTGTCAACAGTAAGACATCAATACGTGCCATCAAAGCATGAAGAAGATAATCCAATACTATCAACTGATTTTAAATCTCTATTTCGTGGCATCTCGCAGATGTAATGATTAAAAAATAATCGCAGTAAATAAAATATATCAAACATACATACCGAGACTAGAAACAAGAGAAAATAAACACAGGATTCTTAGAAGCATCTTTCCTTTCACTTGATAAATCAATACGTGAGTGATGTGCATTCACAGTTAATAATAAAATCTTCTGTAATATCTTATCATTTTAAAATAATTTGAATGATAAATAATTGATATCTTTTATTAAATTATGACCATAGCAATTTGAATACGTTTCTGTTCACAGGAAATATTTTGATTGTAATCGTTGCCAAGCAATTTACCGTATAAGTTTTTTCAAGTATAAATGAGGGTTTTATTTGCAAACCCGGCAAACTCCACCAACAATCAAAAGTGAGATATGAATTGGGTCTTATTCATAATACATTTGCACACAATTTTTATTGATTTTCAATTTCAAATTCGGCTTCATTCTGAAGAATTTTGCTATTAAAATATAAGGTTTGTTGCAAACATGGCAACCTCCACTTGAGTGTTGCAAAGCTGGCAAACTCCAAAATGAAATTCATTATTTTACTTTAATTATCAACATAATGATGATTATTTCATGGCTGATTACTTTTAAAATACTAACTGGTTGAGATGAAAAAAATAAATATCGTAAAAAAGCGCATTTTATTAGCGTATCAGTTTTTTGCGATTTACTTAAAACATCTAATGATGGAGTTTGCCAGGTTAGAAAATAATACCCTCAAATCAAGATGCAGATATCATTTCATTCGATGTAAAACATACAAAAGTTGAATAAAACCTCGATATAACGGACTAATTGGGGGAGGGGGTGTCTGTTAAACCCGAAAGTCAGTTATATAAAAATAGGTTCAAAATAAATCAGAAAACTTTTTTTTTAATATCTACACTGTAATTAGATTTAAATAAACAATACAAAACACAAACAAAATTATATTTATTGTTTTCGGACACTCGTCGTGAAGTGGCGCTGCTGTTTGATATCGAGGCGCTTGCTTTCGGTAATCCCGAAAGCAAGCGAACAAAATATTTATTGTTTATTGAACAATTATGTAAAATTCTATATTAAATAATCAATACGAATGAAAACGTTAGTTTTCTAGAAGTTAACTAACTAACTATTATAACTAACCATCACGCCGTCTCCCCGAAGGGGTAGGCAGAAAGAATGGACTGCCACACTTTTCTTTCCTGACATATTTCTCTCGCTTCTTCATACATCGTGTCATGCACGCGCTTCGATTTCTCTAACTCCTCACATGGCCGACATTCAATATTTGATTTATTTGATTTATTTGATCGTGCCACGTTTTCCTCGGTCTTCCTCTATTTCTGGTTCCATTTATATCATTAACATATAATTTTTATACCATTTTTCTAGAAGTTTTATTATATTTAGTGGGAATGACATGTTTCAGACATTTGATAATGCCTTAGAAGAGCGAAAGATGTCACTCACAAAATATAATAAAACTTCTAGAAAACTGACGGCTTATTACGTATTAATTAGAAACATCATGATACTCATGCAAAAACAGAAGGGTTTTCATATACAACAGCGGATTTGCCCAATTAGTGAGACAACATAAACCACATTGATAAGATTTTCTGATTTCCCGAGCACACATTCGCTCTGATTGCTGTGATAAGACAACATTGTGTAAATAGATAACCAGAATGACTTTATGAGTACATTGACGACACCATTTCCTGATTATCTCTAGCGGACGCATATTTTCCGTTTTTATTAAGTTATTTTATCTCCAAGTTAGGTACTAGGAAACCTAATTACTTAAATTATACAAAAGGTTACACCCTACTTAGTTCATGTTAGAAATTAAATTTGTTTGGGTTATAACTTTCGTTCCTTTAACATGTATTTTTTTTAAAGCTAGAATGGCAGTGCACAATGGTGTTCTTCTACCGACCCTTATGTATGGAACTGGCAAAAGAAAGATGAAAGTAGAATTAATGCAGTAGAAATGAGATCTCTTAGACGATTATGTGGATACTCTGTGTATGATAGAGTGTCGAATGAAAATATAAGAAGTGAATGCGGTGCGAATGATGGTGTCATGAACAAAATAATGAAAGGATCATTAAGATGGTTTGGACATATGGAAAGAATGAATGAAGAAAGAATGGTAAAAAAATCATATGTTAACGATGTAAATGGAACCAGAAATAGAGGAAGACCGAGGAAAACGTGGCACGATCAAATAAATCAAATATTGAATCTCGGCCATGTGAGGAGTCAGAGAAATCGACGCGCTAGCATGACACGATGTATGAATGTTGAGGAAGTGAGAGAAATATGTCAGAAAAGAAAAGTGTGGCAGTCCATTCTTTCTGCCTACCCCTTCGGGGAGACGGCGTGATGGTTAGTTAGTTAGTTAGTTAAGAAGAAAGATAGAATAAAATAATGTAATTTACAATTTTTGGTAAACTTAAGGCGTTAACACCGTGAGATTCCATGATGACGATTTTTTATAAATTAAAACACTGTTTTTTCCACTTTTGATTTTATTTTTTTCGACATGTTTCGAAGGTTTACACCTTCATCATCGAGAGACCGATATAAATAGTTTATATCATTCTCCCGATGATGAAGGTAAACCTTCTAAACATGTCGAGAAAAATAAACTCAAAAGTTGAAAAAACAGTGTTTTAATTCATAAAAATTCGTCAATGTAATTTACATTTAACCAGAATACGTTTGAATTAGATGTAACACAAACACTATTCTAAATAGTCCATTGTTTTGCCCGAAACACAACGATACTTCAACATTATTTAGTGTTACATTATAAAACTATGTTTATATATCACGACTTTCACATCATCAGGTGTTACAATAGTTAACAGAATGACGAAACAGCTGTAGCGAAATATAAATATAAAAATTAGGATACATAAACAGAGTTTTATTTTCGTTAAGATAGTGTGTAAAACGTACTGCAATCGGGAAATACAAAATTCATTCTCTAAATGTTTTTGAAGGTATTGAGAAATTCAACATTTCCCTCTGCTAGTGCAGGCAAAGATAATTTTGTAAAGTGTCATAGAGACATGTTTAAATACATAACTCTGTTCCCGACCATCTTCTACACATGTGCATAGGGTATGATCCCATTTTGTAAAGCATTGGCGGCAGATGGTTTTATTCTACAAAAAATACTTTTAATTTTAAAACACTGTTATTATTTCTTCTTCTTCTTCTTCCTTGTTGTAGACCTGTGTGGCCTGTTCTCCAGAGTGTTGCTCCTCCTGTGAGGTAGATTTCCAGCTGTCATTCCATCTTTTAGGAGGTCTTCCACGACGACGAGATGATTATGCAATGCAATATAGGGGAGTCTGGTGGTGTCCATTCTTTGAACATGACCGTACCAGTCCCTTTTTCGCTGTCTGCTCCATCTTATTATATCCTTAACCTCACATATCTCTCTTATTCTGGTGTTCCTCACGCGATCTCTCAGTGTCTTGCCTGATATCGTCCTTAGTCTCTTCATTTCGGAAGTCCTCAAAACTTGTTTGGTCCTTACTGTGTCTGCCCTTGCTTCGACGCCATATATTATTATTGGTCTTACGTATGATTTATAGATTCTCATCTTACTCTTTATGGCCATGTCTTTGTTCTTCCATATTGTGGATTTTAGAGCGCCAGAGATTGCAGTTGCCTTGTTTACTTTGGCTTGTAGTTCACCAGGTCTATGCCTAGATACTTGAAGATCCAGACCTGTTCCTGACCTGATATTATTTGTATCACAAATTATTTTTATGAGATTGTTGTGAAAATTGTTTCGCCAGCCTGTGTTTGCTTTATCATGTGTTACAAACAAATGCAGTATTATGTTAAAATATCCAGTTGGTTATAACACCTGATGATACCAACATAGGTTGGCGAAACGGCTGTTGCGATAATCTCATAAAAATAAATATTGATACGTATAATACGAGTAATACTGTTTCAAAATCAAAACATCTAATAATGTTGAAGTATCATAGTGTTTCAGCCAAAACAGAACTGATCCGAAAATATACTTATAGGTGGAAAATAATAAAGAAAATATGACAAATGGTGTAGAAACTATATAACTTTATGATGTATGATAGAATATCATTCAGAAAAACAATATAAGGGTGAATAAATAGACTTATAGATTAAATAGATGAGGGAAGAACAATACAACAGATTTGCAAGATCGAATTCCGTGGCGGTCTATCCAGTTAGTTAGTTGTTTAAACTTTTTGAGGAGTATGATTTGTTTGCTAAGAAAATAAAATAATTATTGTTCATCTAGAAAGATTTATAATTTGTATACTATATCATTGTAATTGTCAAAGTCTGTGAACAATTTTATCATCCTTTTTCCATATTTAAAGTTTCATTAAAGTTAAGAAAGATTTATACTCACATGTTTTTATATTATAACTGGTAATCCAGTAGTTTGAATGTGTGATAAATCTATATTTGATAGTGTCAAATACAAATATAAGAAGTAAATACGGTGTGAATGAAAGTGTTGTGAACAAAATAATGAAATGTTCATTGAGATGGTTTGGACACATGGAAAGAATGAGTGAAGACAGAATGGTGAAGAAGATATATGTAAACGATGTGAACGGAGCTAGAAATAGAGAAAGGCCGAGAAAAACGTGGCATAGTCAAATAAATCAAATATTTAATATCGGTCACGTGAGGAGTCGGAGAAATCGACATGCGGCAATGAATGTATAAATGTAGAGGAATCGAGAGAAGTATGTCAGGACAGAAGAGTGTAGTGGTCCATTCTTTCTGCGTACTCCTCCGGAGAGGCGGCGTGATGGTTGGTTAGTTAGTTAGTTAATATATTGAAACTAAACAGGTTTTAAAATATTGCACGAACCGTTTCTCTCGTCTGCAGAGAGCTGGGAACAATTTGCCATTTGTGGTTGATTTTTCCCAGCCACGGAGATGTGCTGCAGACATTAAATATTGCAATATCGATTTATCTTCCCGCTTAACGGGATATTTCACGGAGCATTGATTTATGGCGCCTCCCTTATTGCAGCCTGCACTTAGCGGTCAGGGGAGGCCAGGGCGAGGATGGGCGGAGAGGGCGGGCAAACGGCCACGCTGGGTCGGGAATTTATATTTTATTGATTCACGATCAATCTATAATACTCATTTATATTTAGTGTATGTGTATGTGTTTGTGTGTGTTTATTTGTGTTTGTTTGTGTGTGTTTGTGTGTATGTGTATGTGTGTTTGTGTGTGGGTGTTTTTTTACGTGTGTATGTGTGTGTGTGTGTGTGAGAGAGAGAGAGAGGGGTATTATATGACGAAACAAGACAGAGAGGAAGACCGATGAAAACGTGGCACGATCAAAAGAATCAGATCTTAAGTGTTGGGCGTGTAAAAAGTCAGAGAAATTTACTGACGCGCATGACACGAAGTATGAATATTGAGGAATCGATAGAAATACGCCAGGGAAGAACGATCTGGCGATCCATTCTTTTTCTGCCTATCCTTTCGGCGAGACGAAGTGATGGTTAGTTAGTTAATTTTAAAGATATAACGCAAGTGATGTTCACATACTTAAATACATAATTCGACATCAGAGTCATCCATGGTAAACAAACATGACTATAAATTATTCTCAGAAGGTCAATTATTCATGAACTTTCCAGAAGGTTTTAACGGTCACCTATCCAGTCCAATTGTGAATCTAAACCATCCAGAGACACTCTCAAACACACAGAAAAAATTTCATCAAAATCGGTCCAGCCGTTAAAGAGGAGTTCAACTGCATACGCCCGTACAAAAGAGTTATATATGTGTTATATAATAAAGATATCGAAACAGTCGAGACATTGAAAATATATTAAAATTATAAAAATATTTTAATTTTACAGTCAGCAAGTTTTATCATAAAAATACTAAAAATATTTTGAGAATAGACTCTCAGAATATTCAAAACGATACAAAGCAAAATTTTACAGCGGGATAATAGAGGCATAGTAATCCCCGAGATCACACGCCAAAATATGTTTATGTAAAATGTTTAATATTTTATGTACACACGGTTTTAGACAAGTCTACTATCGGGTAGTTTTGTACCGCAGCTTACGTTGAAGCGGAATGCTCGTTTGTAGAAATTTAAGATGATAAGATGAAATGAGATTAAAGTCGTCTATACTCGTAGCAACTTTAGTATAGAAGTATCATCCATTTCTCATTTAACAAACTTTAGTCTGCCACTACAATATTTCTGCAGATACAGTAAATATAGGTATGTTGTGTTCTTATATACATGTCATCATCCTAAGCTCGACAGCCCTGGGTGGGCCTTGGCTGAATCCAGGAGCTTCCTCCATTCTTGTCTGTTTGATGCCCTTATTCTCCAATTTCTCACTTGCAACACCGATGCATCCGTGTTGACACTGTCCATCCATCGCATTTTGGGCCTTCCTGGTCTTCTACGTCCCTGTGGTACTGAGAGCGTGAGGCGTTTTGTAGGGTTGTCGTCGTCCATTCTGATTATGTGACCAGCCCATCTCAAGCGCCCTACTTTGATGGATCTGATCACATCGGGCTCTTTATAGATATCATATAGCTCTCGGTTATATCGACGACGCCAACCATTGTGGTCTCTCACTGGGCCATATATTGTCCTAAGAACCCTTCTTTCAAATGCTGCGATGGACCTTTCAGTGTGTTTTGTCATCACCCAGGTTTCAGGGGCATATGTGAGGACTGGTTTGATCAGGGTCTTGTACAAAAGTGTTTTTGTGGTTCTTCGCAGTAATTTTAACAAACTTTAGTCTGCCACTACAATATTTCTGCAGATACAGTAAATATAGGTATGTTGTGTTACTATATACGAGTACATGTACCTGTATAATACAAGATAAAAAGTATATAAGTAATTTTATTATCAAATGGCCGTTCACTAGTTCTGGTCCCAACCCTTATCTATGGAAGCGAATCATAGAACTGGTAGAAGAAGAACTGGTAAAACTGGTAGAACATAGGTAGGCGAAACAGCTGTCGCGATAAACTCATTTAAATAAATCGCAATATGTAACAATTTAATAACCTTATAAATCGTTATTGTCTATGTTGACAAAACAAAATCATTGAAACACCATAGACAAAAATCTGGTAGTTACTTATCGAGATGACGCAAATTTGGTACCGACAGAGAATTCAAAATATTCTATTTTTAAAAAAAGATTATTTTTTTTTAATTGTAGAACGACGCCATTTTAGCAACATCACTAGAAGTATAATTGTATTAATAAATCTTTTCCTGAGACTTCCTATGAAATAGATTGATTTCCTCTCACGGCACACATAATATCATCGATTTTAATCGCCTTATCTTGTCTGTGACGTTAATTAATTGATTTATAAGAGCCGAGCTGAAATCACACAAAACTATCTTCTAGGAAGGAATTGCGAGAATGGCTGTCTGTCAAGTATTGACATTATTAATCAACATTATGGAATTATTCATATAAACCCGTACCTTCCAGTGTATGGAGTACGATCGCATATTATGAAGCATTAATATAACTAAAACATTAATTTAACAAATGAGGCCACCCTCAGAAAGCATCTATTTCTTATATATTAATATGGTAGGTATTTGCCGAATTTTTATGAATTAAAACACTGTTTTTTCCACTTTTGAGTTTATTTTTCTCGACATGTTTCGAAGGCTTTTACACCTTCATCATCGGGAGAGCGATCTTCTTCTTCTTCTTTAACAGCCGTTGTCGTCCACTGCTGGACATAGGCCTCCCCCATACTTCTCCATGTATGACATGTCATACGGGGAGTGGTTGGCATTACAACGCCACGCTTGCCAGACGAGTTGGCGAGGTGTCCTTCCACGTTAGCCTATGCATCAATATTATCCACCGAGGTTATTCACACTCGATCTCTAACATTTCGCATAGTTTCCAGGGGAGACCAAAGCCGAGGAGGTGTGGATAGGTACTTGGGATCAGATGAATCCTCTAGCGTAGCATGGACATCACCACAGTGATGGCCATGCACCGCTCGAAGAGTCAATAGGATCCCCCTTACTCACCCGGGAGAGTGATATAAACTAAAAATACGTTTATATCGTTCATATAAAATAAAAATAAGTTAAAGTCGTTCTCCCGATGATGAAGGTGTAAGCCTTCAAAATATGTCGAGAAAAATAAACTCAATAGTGGATAAAACAGTGTTTTAATTCATAAAAATTAGTCATTATGGAATTCCACAGTGTTAACGCCTTAAGTTTATCTAAAATTAATATGGTATTTGTTTTTTCTAATTGTTCTACGTTGTTTTGTTATATTTCTTCTGTCTCTTTATTTATTTTAATTGTCTTATGTTTTATCTTACTCTGTTGTTCCTGTCTATCTTGTTTTTCTAATTGTTCTTCATTGTTTCATTATAATTCTTCTATTTTTTTAATTGTCTTATATTTAATATTACTCTACTGTTCCTTTATATTCGTTTTTTTATTTTTTGATCATAATTTTTTAATGTATAGATTTTTTAAAATTGTAATTATAAACGCATTGGAAAATATCTGTAATGTATATGATTTGTTTAATAAATTAAAATTAACATTTAAGAAACTAAGCAGTTATGTTAAGATAAGAAAATATATAGTTTTGAATCTGTGTGAATTGATATGCTCACATGAAAAATAAAATTTAAAAATAAATATGAATTAGACAAACAAATGACCAGATAATTATTATGTATTATTATATACATTATATTGTTTATAAAAATAAGTAAATATGATTTATTTCTTTTTTTTAAATGCTAAAACTTAACCTTTTTATGCGATAATTAGCAGTGAAATAGCTGTAAGTTCGGTCGCATGTATATGAGATGATATTTTTATTCTTACCTAATCTTATAGTGTAACGATTTCAGTAAATGTTCACAAATGTATGAATTAAAACACTGTTTTCCCACTTTTCAGTTCATTTTTCTCGTCATGTTTTGAAGGTTTTATACCTTCACCATCACGTGAATGATATAAACCAACAAAAAATATTTTTAACAAATACAAGTACCTCAGTATTTAACATGTGCAAATTAAAATTATATAGAGTATCAGGAACAGAAGATTGACAAGAGATTAATCATAATTTATTAATAACCAAAAATTGTATGTAGCCAAGAAAGAGTACGAGAATATTTTGAATACAAGGGTCTAAAAGTAAACAGAGAATATTAGCGTTCATTTAAATTGTTAGAATGACACGATCGGCAGCTTCCGTGGCGAGTAGACGCGCAATGGTCTTCATTGTTTACTTTCACAAATTTGATCTTTCTATCAATAGCGGTTGAGTTTAATATGATTAGTTACCCTGTTAGGTGGTCGGAGGTTTCCGTTCAGTTGTGTAACTGTTTCCGGGGCACCTGCTCCGCCGCCTTCGCCCCCCGCCCCATCCTACGCCCGCTCCGATACGGACAGCATTGAATTCGAACATCCATAAATAGTTAAGCCTCGGAGACATTATGTCCCGCCGAGGAATGATGGCGGGAATGATAAAAACTAAGATGGCTGCTCTTGTATCTCGATCAAATATTTAAATTTCTCTTAGAATTTTCACGCTTGAATGGGCTTATCGCTCCAACTGAGGAGCGCCAATATTCGGTAGCGTTTTAGTATTACGTAAGTAACCAATTAAAATATTCGGAAGATAAATATGAAATATATTAATTAATACGAATGAAAACGCCTGTTTTCTAGAAGTTTTATTACATTTTATGGGTATAAAATGTTTCACCTTGCTAAAACATTATCAAATTTATTTTTAAACAATTGATTATGAATTAATTGTACCTCAATAGAGACGAAGATGTAAATTATTTGAAAACATAATATGGTGGTCGAGGCGTTTACAGGACTTCCATCTACACTTGCGCCATCTATTGAGACTAGATGTAAGCATTTAATAGAAAATCTTTATTAATGTAACGTGAAAGGCTATCAACCCAATTATCACAGATTACTAGACAACGCCTGGAGAAATCTTAATGATTAACCCGTAATGGGTAAAATCCAGTATTTGTCTAAAAGTATTTGTATACATTCAAAAAAACAAAAATTGATTATGCTTTAGCAGGTTGAAACTTGAGATTCCCATAAACCCAATTAAAATGTATAGTACGTTTTCATTCATGTTTCCCTGCTAAGGCATTATCAAATAAAAAAAATCTATTAATTATTTAATATAGCGTTTTAGACCATTGTTCAAGAAATAATAAATTTAATAGATTACATAAAATATCGTTTTTTTTTTAATTATTTTAAAATTCGTAATCGTATAAACTTATTACGCAGTATCGACAATTTAATCCTTATTGTTAATAAACTAACCATCACGCCGTTTCCCCGGAGGGACGGGCAGAGAATAATGGAACGCCATACTGTTCTGTCCTGAAATACTTATCGATCTTTCTCTAATTCATACATCGTTACATGCACACTCGTCGATTTTTCCTAATGTGGCCCCCTTTAAGTATTTGATTAATTTGATCATGCCACGCTTTCCTTAGTATTCATGGCTTCTCTTTCTACTCACACTGCTTGTATACAACTTTTTAACCATCCTTCTCTCATCCAGTCGTTTTATATGTATGTACAAACAATCTCTGGGATCCTTTTTAAATTTTACTCTTGATGCAATCTTCTGCCTTTCATTTCCTCCTTATTTCGTCATTTGGTATTCTATCATACATCGTTTTCCCTTACATTCTTCTCAGTGATCTCATTTCTACTGCATTAATCCTATTTTCATTATTCAATTTCGGAGATCGGGCTTTCGCAATGGAAGGTCCGTCCGCCTGGAATATGCTCCCTGCACGCCTCAGATGCATTGGCAATCCGACTGATTTTAAATCTGACCTAAAAGCCCACCTTTTCAGAATATCATGCATTATCAAACATAAACAACTATTATATTATATGATTGCTGGTGTCAGATGCAGCTCTCATGACTAAAAACATTGTCAAAGTGCCCTTGAGGTGAGTTATTCACGAAAACGGCGCTATACAAATTAACCTAATTATTACCATCTCAAATTTTCACTTCCATACAAACGGGTTGGCACTAGAATTCCGTTACGTACATATAGTTAAATAATTAACTAAGCATCCAATTAAAATATCGGGAAGATGAATAAGGGGTAGAGTTCATTTTAAATTTTGATTGAAATTCGTAAACGAATAACCTTCTTACGCTGTGTCGAGAATATAATTTTTATTGTTATCAGAAAAATTGGGGTCCGTTCGTATCGCGTATTTAGAAGATTTTTATAAACGGCGAAGACAACTGGAATATTGAGTCTCTTTATAAAGCACAATAGTTATTTATGCCTTAATGGCCTCAACTCATAAATATTTTATAATAGAGTCTTTTTATTTTGCGACGTTTTAAGAGGGAACCGGGATCAAAGCGTTGTAGGCAAATAGGTAAATTATTCATTCATTTAAATTTATGATAAATTTTCCGTTCTCAATCTGGCTTACGTAGAATTTACGACGTTTTTAAAGTAATTTTGATAGGCATTGTGACAGGAGATCACGGGTTTTTATACCGTGGGATTCGTGACTAACTTCATTCAGGAGCCGGCGCGGAGGAAAGAAAATATTTGGCGAGGGTAGAAATGAAAGACAAATTATTCTAAGCAGTTCGTCATAAATGTACAGATTCGGAGAATAATTCCCGCCATCCTCGGGGGCTATTTATTTTCGAGGAAATGTTTTTCTTTTCACTTTCGTTGAAATGTTTTCTATTCTAAAAGAGCAACATCTCTAAACGAAATTGTTTCAAATAATATTGCCACGGAATTTTTGTTTGTTTCGGATTCAACGCAGCACACATTTTTGCGTTAATTATTAATTTTAAAATAATAAATATTATATAAATTCATTTTACCCACGTGAATTCTAATGTTATTTATATAATGAAAATAAAAACAAAAACGTTTTTTTTAATGTATATATAAAAACTAACCATCACGCCGTCTCCCCGAAAGGGTACGCAGAAAGAATGGACTGTCACACTATAACCGATGCGGCACTCCATCCTTCTCTTTTCGCCTCGCGGGAGACGCGGTGTGATGGGTTGCGAACCTCATCGCCACCAATAGGCATCTCCCGCGCACACTTCGATCGTCCAACATCCACAAAATAAATCTAAAACAAATTATATAAAATACAATGATATAAAATAAAATAACACAATAAAAATAATTTAACACAAAATGTTATTTTTAGATGGTGCACATATTGTCTATTTAATTTATGTTCCAAGTATTCACTGTTTTTTTTAATGTATATATTGTAGTTAAAATCCGCAAGTTTTTGTGTCTTCGTCCGATTTCCTGTGTTTTTTTTTCTTTTTCATTTTCATTATTTACAATGAACTCCTACCATGAAATTTCTAATAACAATATTATTTTATTATATTTAAAATTATTAACAACTACATTTAAAATTATTGAAATATTAACACCAATCAATTTGAATTTACTAGTTTAAAATTCATAAACATCACTCATATAATAAATCCAAATTATTTAGAACAACAGGAAGAGAATATAAAAATAAAAAAGAGCAATTAACAATGCAAGAATAATAAGAAAATAGAAATGAAAAACAGAGTACAGTTAGAAAACCCAATATGAAAAAAAGCAATTGAATACATTAGAGATAGATGCTTTCTGAGGGTAGCCCCATTTTCGTGAAAAATGTCCATATCCGAAGCCATACCGTTCGGAAGGATTATTGCCCTGCCCATGGGCATTACCATAGGTAAATTGATTCTGCATAGTGGCAGGTGAAATTATCTATGGTGCTGTTGACGCAGATAATTGTCAATGACAAACAAAGTCAAGTAATTTAAAATATCCGAGTTATGTATTCGACCACGAATCAGTTGAAAAATAATAAAAAAACAGCCTAATGTTTCGTTCGTCTGATTTCCAATCTATATTATATACTCCTCATCAAGACCTATGTATGGAGTATCTTGATGTACGGCTGCGAGACATGGTGCCTATCCGAAAGAGATAAACGGAGACTAGAGACTTTTGAGATGTGGTCCTATAGAAGACTATTAGGAATTTCCTGGAGAGACCCCATCACAAATGAGGAGGTTCTTTAAAGAATCGAAGAAGGAAGGCACCTACTCAGGACCTTGTTCGAAAGGCGTGCAAGATGGATCGGCCATGTAATACGTCAAGAAGGTCTCTTGCATGCCATAATGGAGGGTATGACCGAAGGGACAAACTCTAAGGGACGCCCACGCCGAGAGTACCCGGAGGACCTGTTGGTGGACGTGCGCTGCTCATCATATGCAGATTTCAAAAGAGCCGCACAAGACAGGGAAGAATGGAAGAGAAGAATAGAAGAAATTGCTGCAAACATATCCCAGGATTGAAACTTTCCAACTAACTAATTTCCAATGATTGGAAGTCCAGCATACCTAGTTACGTGGAAATGATATAATTTTTTTTTACGTGGGACAATACGAATATAAAAAAAAATATTTTTAAATCCTATGTACCTGCCGATTAGAAGAGCCGTAAACGGAAGATAAGGGACATTAATAATGAGGGACAAGGCGTCCACGGCCATTCCTCATCTCGTCGGGATTTCCCCGCGTGTTATCCCGTTTCCGCTTGATTTCCCGTTTCCCCTCCCACCCTCCCCGCACACAATCTGGCGCGACTCTTCCGGAAACAAAACCGCCATTATGTCCCGGGAACTATTTTTTGTGCGATGTGTGATGCGAATGAATTGATAAATGCTTTATTCATTGACCAACGTCTAATATTATTTCAGGTTTTACGAGAAAAAATATTTTATGGTGACAATAATTTATGTTTTAAAAATAAATTATATGTATACTTTACATATATTATTATTATTCTTCTTCCTTAATATAGATCTTATGATCTGTTTGGACAGGACATAAAATTTCGTCCTGTGATAAAGACGTCCAGTTTTCTCTCCAGCTCTTCAGTGATCATCTCGGCGGTAGACAACCCTCATCACGATCTTGGGAATCCTTTCGATGTGGTCCCTCTAGAATCGTCTTCTCTGCCTAGTCCATCTCACTATGTCTTTAATTTTTCAGAATCTGCGAATCTACTAGTTTAGTATCCTATCTCTAAGGGTTCTACCCACGATAGGTCGCAATGTTTTCATTTCTGCTGTTCTTAGGAGATGTTTGGGTCTGACAGTGTCTGCTCTTTAATTCGATTCCATAAGTCATTATGGGCCTGATGCATGTTTTATAGATTTTAACTAAACATATTAATTCTAACATATGGCATACCAATAATAACATAAGGCATACCAATAATAACATAGAAGGGCGAAACTTGTCATTTCATAAAAAAAAACTCGTAGAAAACAGACGTTCTCATTTATATCAATTATTTAATATGGAGTTTTACATCATTGTCAAGAAAAAATAAATTAGAAGATTAGTATTTTAACAAGGAGTACCTTTATTTTTGTTTATGAAATAATTCCTTAATGACAAAAGCTCTCTGATACTGTTCCAATATATTTTAATTTCCACTTCCTTTACTCAATTAAAATTAATTAAATTAGCAAATATTAAGCTCTTTTAATTGTCGTTCTTTAGATTTTCCACTCTCAAGGAAGGCATAGATTTTTTTTTTGTAATTAATATTATTTTATTTTAACTTATTTAAATTCTTATATTCAGTGAGTTATTGATGGTCATTGTATAAAATTAACCATCAGAAAAGTTTAGAAAAATTATTTGAATTCGATGGAGACCTACATTAAATATATACATATTTCGCCTTGTTAGATCATTATGAAATAACTAGCAAAGCGAAACATGATACTTTTATAAAAAAATTAAACTGGCGTGAGTAAAATTGACGGTTTTAAAAATATTTATTAGTTTATGAAAACGTTTATAAACGTTACAATTCACAATACATGTTCACGTATTTTTTTTAATTCACCAATATATTAGAAATATTTGATTTCCGCTTAATTTATTGTTTCTTGAACAATGATGTATTAATATACTGAAGATTCTGTACAAATGATACATATGCTTATAAAAGTATTTTAGACAATCATAGAAGTGTTGATGAAACCAAAAACAAGTTCATAAGTTCATAAAATCTTTTTAATTTTAAATTCAGACTACTTTGTTAAAATAACAGATTCATTGAAAACAAAAATTACGTTTATTTACTTCAAGAATAAAATTAATTAGTATTTAGAAACACTAAGAATTGTAATTTAAGAAGTTGAAAAAGTAAAATAATGTTTTTTGTAACTTGAGTTGAATAAGCAACGTAACTTCAATTTTACTTTAAATAAATTTCCCATTAAATTAAAATTAGAACTTTAATAAATACTTAACCTGCGTATCTTTGATATATCTCGAGCTCGCTGGTAAATTCCGAATTTTATTTGTAAAATTCCCTATTAAAAAAACTGAATATACGGAACGGCTATAAATTTAAGGCCATATTTGAAATGATAATATTATTCCTGTGAGAAATATTCATAAGAATAAAAAGAATGCCACTTATGTGGCGTGTATCATGTTACATCCAGCATCGGGTATACTTGATTCGTGAATTGTTTATGAAAATCTCACTTAATTCAATTGTTTTTTTTTCCACTGATATTCTGAATTTGAATTCAAGATAAAAACGCTTATGGTAAATTTAATCTAAAAATAGGCTATACATTGTTGTAACCGAAACACTATGATATGATACATCAACATTCTTCTTCTTCTTCTTCCTCAGCCTATTCCCGTCCACTTCTGGACAAAGGCCTCCTCCGTTTGCTTCCATGTCATTCTGTCCTGTGCAGACTGCATCCAGGTTATTCCGACGTTTCTGTTTAGATCATCCTTCCACCGTAGTTGCGGTCGCCTCGCACTTCTCTTCGCCGTCCACGGTCTCCAAGTCAGCAGTCTTCTTGTCCATTTTTCATCTGAGCTTCTGGCTACGTGACCCGCCCATTGCCATTTTAGAGTCGCCACCCGGTGGATGATGTCAGTGACCTTCGTTTTTTCTCTCACCATATCTTTTCTGACTCTGTCTCTTAGGCTTATTCCTAACATGGCTCTTTCCATGGCTCTTTGGGTCACTCGTAGTTTCTCGGCACTTTTTTTGGACAATGTAACAGTTTCAAGACCATAAGTACCAACTGGCAGAACACAGGCTTCATAGACTTTTCGTTTCAGGTTGATCGGTATTTTCCTGTTTTTGAGGATGTAGCTCAGGTTTCCGAAAGCTGCCCAGCTTAGTTCAATTCTTCTCTCTTCAACATTATTAAATGTTTCAATTTTGAAACACTGTTAAAATACGTATTTATTTTTTACTTTCAATGAAATTGTAGCTTATTATATATAAAACGTATCACAATTAACTAAATAACTAACCAACACACCGTCTCCCCGAATTAATGGTCCCAAAAATGTACTGCTACACTGTTCTATCCTGACAAACTTCTCTCGCTCCATCAACGTTCATACATCGTGTGATGCACAGACGTCGATTTTCTTGACTCCTCGCGTGATCGATATTTAATATTTTATTGATTTGATCGTACCACATTTTCCTCGGTCTTCCTATATTTCTTGTTCCTTATATATACATTCTTTGGCGTTATTTCTTCATTCATTCTTTCCATGTGTCCGAACCATTTTAATGACCCTTTCATTATTTTGATCATAACACTTTCATTCGCACTCCTTTCACTTCTTATATTTTCATTTGACACTATCATATAAAGTTTTTTATTCAATACTTACAAAATATACTAATGAATACGAAGGAAAACGTCTGTTTTCTAGAAGTTTTATTATAGTTTATGTGAATGACATATTTCACTTTTCGAAGGCATTATGAAATTTGATAATGCCTCAGAAAGGCGATCATATGAACATAGGCGAAGTATGAACTACATATAATAAAACTTCTAGAAAACAGACGTTCTAATTCGTATTAGTTCTTTTATATGAAGTTTCCCATAATTGATCAAGAAGCAATAAATACAAAATATACGTTTTTCGAGAATTCTACGAGTATTATCAACTAATTCGAATCTATTTAATGAGAGTGACATGTTTCGCCTTTGCTAAGATACTGATAAAAAGTTTTACGAATATCATTGTTTTAATACCCTAACTAACTAACCAACCATCACGCCGTCTCCCCGAAGGGGTAGGCAGAAAGAATGGACTGTCACAATTTTCTTTCTTGACATACTTCTCTTGTTTCTTCAACATTCATACATCGTGTCATGCACGTACGTCAATACTCTGACTTCTCAAGTGGCTGATATTAATTTGATCGTTACATGCTTTTCTTGGTCTTCTTATGTTTCTTGTTTCATTTACATCGTTAACATGTACTTTTTTACCATTCTTTCTTCTTTCATTATTCATGGACGACCTTCGTGGCAGAGTGGTTACGAGCTCTGACTTCCATACCTAAGGTCCCGGGTTCGATTCCCGGCGATGGCAGTGTGATTGTCACACTGTCTTTGGTCTGGTGTAGAATTCATGTGACAATAAAATGGTGATAGATTGGCTACCTATCACATGTCACGAGAATCAATATAATAGCTACAAAATAAAAAAAATTATACAGTAATTGGGTCCAAACGACCTGTTGTGTACATAAAAAAAAAAAAAAAAAATGTGTCCAGACCATCTTAATGTTCCTTTCATTCTTCTTCTTCGCGTGCCGTATCAGGTCAAAGGCTCTCGCCATAGTAATATCCTGGGAATGATAATCAGAGTGGTTTCCCGTTGCCTTCTCCGATGGGTTTTTCCAGGGGTCACCTTCCCTTAGTTGGGGGGGCCCGGTTTTATGGCGCCGGACACTCGCCATTCGCCCTCTCACTATCTGCTATGACACTGTTGGTAATGACTGTGGTCACATTGCCCGGGGTTCGCGCGATCAGAGACCACTCGTGGACGCTAGTGAGTAGAACTTGTTGGTAGTGTTGCTGATGGTATATGCAACACGGTTTTTCGTGATATTTTATAGAAGTATAACTTCCAGCAAGGTATACCCCATCACGACCTACCAACCATTGAACCCCTTTCATTATTTTGTTTAAATAAAGAAAAAATAAATCTGAATATTTACTTTATGAAGTATCTAGTAGAAACTCAGAACTCACAAATATTTTCCGTATATTTTTCATATGTTCACACATTCGACTCGTAAAATTTTTACTGCAAGCGAATTTGCAGGAGCTTTCCAGTAGGGTTTAGCGTAGCAAACGGCTAAAGTTGAAATCAAAGAGAAAACACGGCGCCGCGTTGAAAATGCTTCCCTTTATTTCATATTGAGGATCTGCCGATTGGGGCCATAAATCCAGGGGCAGGGCTCCGCATGCAGATTCGGGAGATTTATTCTCTCCGCCCGCTGCTCTACCTGCTCGCAGCCGCTTTCGCTGCCCCGCGGGGCCCCCATATCGCGAGTGTTTGCACTTTTCTTCGCTTTTAGCTGATTTCTTGGCGGATACCAAAAGGTAACAGCTCCAGTGCCAGGGCCGACCTCTGCAGTTTGGCGCCGCTTACAATTTATTATAGTTTTCCGCTAGAATTGTAACTGGTTTCTTACCTTATTTTATTTATTTGCTCTGACAAATACCCAAGTTATATTTCATTTCAGATTTAGTTTGTAATAACTTACTTTTGTACTAAAACAATACATCAATTTAATGAGAAAATAAGTAAGAATAGAATTATTTTAAGAAAAAAAGTTCATATCACGGCTATCCGAAATCTGCAAGGTGGAAGATACTCGTATCGTAAGATGGGGCAGATAACGCAGAAGATACTGGAATACGCACGTGAAGAGGATGCATCCCTCCAGAATCCCACACGTTGTGGCGCATTAGATTTCTGTTGTCCCCACGGAAGACCGGCAAAGAGATGGAGGGATATCTGGTAGTCACCGCCCAACAGAGACCAGCTTGACTACAGGTACAGATCATAGGTCTAAAAGAAGAAGAAGAAGATTTCATATTATTGGTACAGTTCTATTCTATCGACAACAATCAGCTGGTAGTCTAGAGGATAGAACGCTTGGCTCCTGATACAGGGGACTTAGGTTCAAGCCTTAGCACGACCAGATTCCTTCTTCATTATGATAAGTTATTTCCTGCTCATATTGAAAACTGTAAAATAATTTCAAATATCTTTGATTTATATCATTGGTGTTGGTCTTTAAAAAAATATGAATAAGAACGTCTGCTTTCAAGTAGTTTTATGAAAAATTACATGATTGATTTATATGTTTCGCCTGTCTAAGGCATTATCAATAGGCATTTGATACATCTAGAAAACAGACGTTTTCATTCGTATTGATTATTTAATATGAAGTGTTTTATCATTGTTCAAGAAGAAATCAATAATAAAGATATCATATTTAAAAATTCGTGTCCTAGATCAACACGCTACTTCTCTACATAGATCTATCGGCTCTATGGTCATTCCGGATCTGGGTCAGACGCTGGTACAGATCGTCTATGGATTTCGCTGTCGGAGCTTAAGTATATTGAATGCTATCTACATTAGGTTTATTGAATCCGAACTAGCATTGAGCGCTATCGGCATTAAAATATATAGATTTCAAATGGGCTCTTAAAGAAATAGAGATATATCGGCGTAGCTTTTCGCAGGTACGAGTAACAACCTGCCTTGTACTGGGAACGTTATCAAACAGATTATATATAAATCTTTGATCTTTAGGATCTAAATGAGATTTTTTGACCCTTTTGTACTCAAAGTAATCAATGCACACCTTCTTATTATTCTTATTCCTCTCCTTTCAGTGGTTGGACAATATCATGGCTATGTTTACTTGATGCAGCAACTCTTGACAGAGATGTTGTGCTGCAACTGAACGTCTACATATCCAATCACTATATTTAGATGGTTTATGGATCATGTAAAAAAATCACGTAAGCGAAAATAACAGTGCTTTAATCACGTGTTATAAACTCAACAAAATAAATTATAAAAATTATCTGAAAAATGAATTGTTACATTTAACTTTATTTAGTAAAATTCAATAGTGAATAGTGTGTATGAAGTATGCATGCGAAATGATCTGATGATAAATGTTTAGTCCAACGTAATGATTTTTGAAAAAGAAGAAATCATGACAGTCTGTAACATTAGCGTGAATGGTGAAAAATTGGAGCCAGTAGATGAGTTCGTTTATTTAGGTAGTATGTTAACAAGATATGGGCGAGTGGAGAGGGATATTGAAAGAAGGGTTGGGGCAGGCAACAAAGTGAATGGTGCGCTTGAAGTTGTCATCGCAAACAAAAACCTATCCAAAAAAGCTATTATAGAATGGCAGTATACAATGATGTTATTCTACCGACCCTTATGTGTGGAAGCGAAGCAAGGATGAAAGTAGAATAAATGCAGTAGAAATGAGATCTCTTAGACAAATGCGTGGATACTATGTGTATGATAGAGTTTCGAATGAAAATATAAGAAGTGAATGCGGTGAATGATGGTGTTATGAACAAAATAATGAAAGGATCATTAAGATGGTTTGGACATATGGAAAGAATGAATTAAGAAAGAATGGTAAAAAAATTATATGTTAACAATGTAAATGGAACCAGAACTAGAGGAAGACAGAGGAAAACGTGGCACAATCAAATAAATCAAATATTGAATGTCGGCCATGTGAGGAGTCAGATATATCCACCCGCGTGCATGACACGATGTATGAATGTTGAGGAAGCGAGAGAAATATGTCAGGAAAGAAAAGTGTGGCATTCCATTATTTCTGCCTACCCCTTCGGTGAGACGGCGTGATGGTTAGTTAGTTAGTTAAACTCAGGTGATAATAAAAATGTCAATAAGCCACCTATCACATGTCATGAGAATCAAAGTTAAAAATTGTGTACAGTGATTAGGTTCATACAACCTGTTTAGTACAAACATGTGTAAAGCAACGGGAAACTACTTAACTGAATTGTTTATTGTTTAAGAAACAATAAATAACTATACAACATTTTGAATGTATAAATTTTGTGCAAAATGTTGTGTAAAATAACTGGTCCAAGTTAAAGGCATAAAAATTGGAGATACATCTCCAAGCGTAATCTAGTACTGTATGATTTGCAGAGCCTTTCACAGTGCATCAATAAAGATTTTCTGCTTAATGCTTTCCAATCTTAATAGATGACGCTAGTGTAGGGTGAACTAAAAAAATCTGAAGATAGGCGCAGCATTCTAGCGTATATCCATCTTCCAAAAATTTGTCAGACGTGGTGGTCGTAAGAAGGGCGGAATGGGGAATGTTTTTAAACATAAAGTCATCGCTCAACCCAACCAATGACAGTCATAAGTCCTGTAAGCGCCTCGGCCACCATATTCTGTTCCCAGAAAACAATTTACATCTTCGTCTCTATTGAGATACAATTAACAACAACAACAAACCATCACGCCGTTTCCCCGCAGGGGTAGGCAGAGAGAATGGACCGCCACACTACTCTATCCTGGCACACCTCTCTAGCTTCCTCCACATTCATACATCGAGTCATACACGCACGTCGATTCTTCCGGCTTCTGACATGACCAACTTTTAATATTTGATTAATTTAGTCATGCCATGTTTTCCTCGGTCTACCTCGACTCCTTACTCCATTTACATTGTTAACGTATACTTTTTTAACCATTCTTTCTTCACCCATGCACAATTAATCCTTATAAATAAATAACTAGGATTGAAAAATAAAAGGAAAAAACTTTGGGTGCTCGTAGATTCAAAGATACTGCTGATTCCAGCGTATATTTTGTTAGGATTTATTTATCCATATCGCAGTAATAACCTGAAATGGATACTTGCAATGATCAGATCTTGTATAAAAGGAAAAGAGATTGCATCTCGAATAACACTCCCAGTGAAGGATTTACGATGATGTTGCGAGAATGTGAACGTCCCCGTGTATTGTGGACCTCTAGCATAATGCCCGATACACGGGGATTTTTGAGCACAATGTGTTCTATACAATATCTCATTACAAGATGCGGTCCATTGTACTCAATGCTTTCCTGCGGCGAACGTCATACGTTACAAAGAAAATTCATTAAACCCAAATCCCTTAACGTGCAGAAAGCCATTGTTTAGGTGAAATCTTAACGTTATTAATATGTACGAGTATGTATCCGCTCAAACAATAACATAGAAAAATAACTTCTTATGGCGGTGAATTATAGGAAAACAAAATATCTTGCAGATATCAGATGTTTCAACCGATTTAAAATTTTATATCTAACCGAGTAGAGTAATTTTTTTAAAAACCCAATAAGGTTCATTGGATTATGTAAGAAATCAATCATAGAGACTTCAATTATGGTTCGAATATCGTTTGTCGATATATTCAGATTGTCCTTTTCCCAAATTTATCACCTGAAAAAACGTCACCTGAAAAAACAAATCGATAATCGTCGCAATTATTTTAATTAAACATTCCTTAATTGAAAAAACTTTGACGGCTAATTTTTTTATGAATTAAAGGTGTAAACCTTCGAAACATGTCGAGAAAAATAAACTCAAAAGTGGAAAAAATAGTGTTTTAATTCATAAAAAAATCGTCATTAAACATTTTAAATGTCGACCACGTGAGGAGTCGGAAAAATCAACGTACATGCATGACACAATGTATGAATGTTGAGGAAGCGCAATATGTATGTCACAAAAGAACAGTGTGACGGTACATTCTTTCTTCTTTCTGCAAGACTACGTGATGATGTTAGTTAGTTATTTTATATTTATTGTTTCTTGAACAATGATGTAAAACTCCACATTAAATAATGAATACGAATGAAAACGTCTATTTTCTGGAATTTTTATTATTGAATATTTTATGGGAGTGACAAGTTTCGCCTTGATAATGCATTATCAAATGTTATTTCATGTCAAATCACATTTGATAAAACATGTCATTCCCATTAAACTTCTAGAAAACAGACACTTTCATTCATATTAATTAGTTATTTTCTGTTATATTTTGGAATGTAAGATTAAACAATGAAGCCATATTAATATTATGTGTAGGATAGGCTGAAATTAAAAAACTTTGTGAGCTCCAATTTTATTTATATACGGGATTGTATGTTTATCAGTAGAAAGTAAAAAAAATTTCATTTGTTCCAATGACAATTTGAATAATTTCTTCAATATTATTTTTAAGTTCTTGCTGGTTGTGCCTAATTACAGCCAATTTAAAAAACGGTGGATACGTGTAACATAAATTAAATAAACACAAAAGTCCAGATCGTCCATGTCAACATGTGCAACATCGAAAAAAACATTATGTGTTATTACATTATGTGCTAAATTAAAAAAACAGTGGATTCGTGGAACATAAATTAAATAAATAGACAATATGTGCACCATCTAAAAATAACATTTTGTGTTAAATTATTTTTATTTTGTTATTTTATTTTATATCATTGTATTTTATATTATTTGTTTTAGAATTATTTTGTGGGTGTTGGACGAACGAAGTGTGCGCGGGAGATGCATATTGGTGGTGATGAGGTTCGCAACCCATCACAACGCGTCTTCCGCGGGACGAAAAGAGAAGGATGGAGTGCTGCATCAGTAAAAGTTTGACAGTCCATTCTTTCTGCCTACCCTTTCGGGGAGACGGCGTGATGGTTAGTTAGTTTTAGTTTTTAAGTAAATAATAAATATATGAAAACCGACATTGAGAAAATTTAAAAAGTCACGAAAACACAATGCATCATGGGTGTATTATATATGAGTGCACTGTTTTCAGTGTATGTAGGAATCTTGAATATTTAATATCATAGTTTAAGAGTTAGTGAGAGCAGCTCGCCGCACTCCGGTCCGGCTGCCTCGCTCCCCCGTGCGGCTTGAGAAAAATTACCTGGCGAGGAGAAATTTAATTACGCGCACAACTGATGAAAATAAGATGGCTACTTGCTTTACGTGCAAACTTTGAAACTTCTAATAAATATCCAGGAATCTCGGCGCAAACGTGCCACAGACCAGGATGATTGGAATGAAAATACCGTTTCATTCTAATTTTAAATGTATTTTGTAATGAAATAGTCACTAAGATGGTTTTATACATGAGGGTATTAGTTGCAAACCTGGCAAACTCCATCATTAGATGTTTTGAGTAAATCGCAAAAAACTGATACGCTAATAAAATGCGCTTTTTTACGATATTTATTTTTTTCATCTCAACCAGTTAGTATTTTAAAAGTAATCAGCCATGAAATAATCATCATTATGTTGGTAATTAAAGTAAAATAATGAATTTCATTTTGGAGTTCGCCAGATTTGCAACACTCAAGTGGAAGGTTACCATGTTTGCAACAAACCCTATATTTTAATAGCAAAATTCTTCAGAATGAAGCCGAATTTGAAACTGAAAATCAATAAAAATTGTGTGCAAATGTATTATGAATAAGACTCAATTCATATCTCACTTTTGATTGTTGGTGGAGTTTGCCGGGTTTGCAAATAATACCCTCACATATGGAACAAATACTGGCAGAATGTGAAGAGGATCTACAAAGAATGCTTTATAGGTTCCATTTTGGTTTTGAGAAGTATAATATGATGATATCCATCGCCAAAACAAAATGTCTAACAATATCTAGACAGCTTTTCAGATGCAAATTGGTTGTAGACGATAAACCCATATAACAGGTCATGTAGTTCAGATATCTGGGTGTGGATACATCTAGTTGCAGCGATCTACGAGTATATAATGAAGTTAAAAACAGACTGATAAAGCTGCAGTTATCTACGGATGCCTAAGGGATACTGTCTGGGACAATAAGCATACGCTAGTGGAAAACAAAGTTAGAATTTATAAAACATGCATCAGGCCCATAATGACCTACGGAATCGAAGCAAGAACAGACACTGTCAGAACCAAACATCTCTTAAGAGTAGCAGAAATGAGAACATTGCGAGCTAATGTGGGGAGAACCCTTAGAGTTAACCTCCTCATAATAACCTCCCCTACAACCTCCTAGAAGGGATGTATTCAATAACCAATAACCCTGTATATGTATTTTTCATTTAACGCGATGCATATTTAATTTAAACTTTACTTGTTTGAATTAATTCGATACATTACGGAAGTAAGTACTCCGGAATAGTTTGCTGAAGTTAGACGAGTTCTATAATATTCCAAATGATCCACGGGATCCGTGCCGGTAGGAACTAGGCGGTACCTGCATACACATAATATACTTTAGTTCTAAATCAGCGAGAGGAAATTGTCACGAAAAGTTTTGCACTGAAACGCATGGTTCGACAGTAAAGTGCATAGAATGAACTTATTTCAATTATTTTTTGCTCCTAGATTCTAGCACAATCACATACAATATTGTAAGTAAGTAACTAACTAACCATCATAACAGTCTCTCCAAAGGGGTGGCAGAATGACCGCCACACTATTCTTTCCTGAAATATCATACTTCTCTTGCTTCAAGGATTAATTGTATCTCAATAGAGACGAAGATGTAAATTGTTTTTTGGAAACCGAATATGGTGGTCGAGGCGTTTACAGGACTTATGACCTGTCATTGGTTGGGTTGAGCGATCACTTTATGTTAACAACATTCCCCATTATTTTGTGGTGTGTTCGTATGGGGAATGTTGTTAAAATAAAGCGATCGCTTAACTCAACCAATGACAGGTTGTCCTGTAAACGCCTCAACCACCATATTCTGTTTCCAAAAAACAATTTACATCTTCGTCTCTATTGAGATTCAATTAATCCTTAAAAATGATTAACCCGCAATAGGTAAAATCCAGTATTTGTCTACAAATATTGGTAACATTCTTCTCTTGCTTCGTCAACATTAATACATCGGGTCTTACACGCACGTTGATTTGTCCGACTCCTCACGTGGCCCTCATTTAATATTTAATTGATTTGATTGCAACACATTTTCCTCGGTCTTCCTCTTTTTCTTGTTCCATTTACGTCGTTTACATATACTTTTTTATCATTGTATCCTCATTCATTCTTTCCATGTGTCCAAAGTATCTTAATGATCCTTAATTATTTTGTTCATAACCTTTCATTCGCACTCACTGCATTCACTTGTATTGTGATTATTTTGTAAATATATTTCATGATTGTTTTAATTAAGTTTCAATTGTTAAATATTATATTATTTTTAAAGTTATATTTTGACTGATCAATTGTTGTTTTAATTTTAATGTATTTCTCTTAAGACCACAAGGCCTTTACTAAGAAGAAGAAGAAGATAATAATTGTTGTTTCATTAGACGTTAGTTTCGGACGACCTTCGTGGCCGAGTGGTAAGTGCATTGACTGCCACCCCGAAGGTTCCGGGTTCGAATCCCGGCAAGGGCAGTATGATTGTCACACTGTCTTTGGTCTGGTGTGGAATTCACGTGACAATAAAATGGCGATAGATTGGCTACTTATCACATGTCACGAGAATTACTATGATAGCTATACTCTTTACATCGATTTGTCTCATGCTATCATGATGTAAAGAGCGATTCAACAAAATAATAATAATAATTAGTGCAAGAAGTAGTTATATAGTGTTTTAATTTTCTCTTATAGGTGATTTCTAGCTATAAAATAAGTACTCTAGTCTGATATCGTTTTCCAACTAACTAACTAACCATCACGCCGTTTCTCCGAAGGGGTAGACAGAGAGGATGGACCGCCACACTGTTCGATCCTGACATTGCTCTCACGTTTCGTCTACATTCACATATCGCACACGGTGACAAACACGCTCGTCGATTGTTCGTACTTGGAAGCTGGCCGCCTTTCAGTAATTGATTAATTTGGTCATGCCATGTATTCCTTGGTCTTCCTTGACTTATTTTTTCATTCACAATATTTCTATGTATCTTTTTAAACATTCTTCCCTCATCCATTCGTTTTATATGTCCAAACCATCTTAGTGACCCTTTTTTAATTTTATTTAGGACGCACTCATCCGCCTTACAATCCTTTCTTATTTCATCATAAGGTATTCTATCATACATTGTTATTTCACACATTATTCTTAGTGACTTCATTTCTATGGATTTTATCATGCTTTCATCCTTCTTCTGTTGCAAACTTCACTTCCATACATAAGGGTCGGAACTAGAACACCCAGTGCACTGCCATCTTTGCTTCATTCGATATATTTATTTGCAGTAATAACTCCGTTGTACATAAACTTGAAATTCCGCCAGAGAATGATCAAATACTATGTGTGGTCTGTTTTATTGTATGGATGTGAAACGTGGACCTTGAAAGTCAACTCAATGAACAAACTGGAAGCATTTGAAATGTGGCTCCATCGCCGAATGCTCGGAATTCCCTGGACAGACATGGTTACCAATACCGAAGTCCTGAGGCGACCAAGAGCTGACAGAAAACTGTTATGAATTATCAAGGTTCGGAAAATTTCACATCTTCGTCATATACTGCGTGGGGAAAAGTACCACCTTCTCCAACTGATATTGTAGGGGAAAGTTGAGGGACGCCGAGGGCCCGGTAGGAGACAAATGTCCTGGCTGCGAAACGTGAGGGAGTGGACCGGCATCCGAAGTGTGGAGGAGCTGTTCCGAGCGGCGCAAGACAGGGACAGATTCGCAGAAGGGGTTCGCCAACGTTGGGGGGACCCGACAGGGCAATTGAAGAAGAAGAATAACTCTGAGTGCACCATTTATTTTGTTTCCGGCTCCAACCTTTCTTTCTATATCTTCTTTTTCATATTTTTGTCCTGTCACACCTCCGTGGTGCATAGGGCCTCAAGGAATCTTCTCCACCCGACTCTATCGCATGCATGATGCTTAACATCATCCCAAGTGAGGCCTGCTACCTTAACCTCGTCCTGCAGGGTTCTTCTCCAGGTGGCTCTAGGTCTGCCTCGCTTTCTCTTTCCCCCCATAGGGGACCAGTCTAGTGCGCCCTGAGCGATGCAGGTTGGGTTCCGTCTCAGAGTGTGACCGATCCACTGCCATTTGCGCCTATAGACTTGTTCTCTAATTGGCTTTTCGCCTGCCATGGTCCAGAGAACGGCATTTGACACTGTTTGGGGCCAATAGATTTTGAATATTGAGCGAAGGCACCTATTTATAAACACCTGGAGTTTACCAATAACGTCTGCGGTTTCTTTCTATATATTTCTCCATATTTCCATCTCTTGTAAACATGCTTCCCAGAAAAATAAATTCGGTAACTTGCTCCAATAACTCACCGTTCGCGCTTATGTTACAATTTGACATACTTCCTTCCTTTTCAATTACCATCGTTTTCTGATTCGTGAAAAAGCGCTCAGGGTATTCAATGAATTCACCTCATATATAAAATATGTCCTGTGAATATCGGTAGCTTGTCGTTGCTGCATTATTCATCTCGCAGCGGGAGGCTGCAACCGTCCGGTTCCAGGGAATTTAACGCCCAAATATATGGGCGTGTTTAGGACAAAGAATTTAAGCCCCGTTTTTAATTAAAAATCATAATTTTGCTTTGCATATTTGGGTCATGTACTAAGGGGAGAAAAATACCACCTCCTTCGGCTGATATTAATGAGTAAAATAGAGGAACGTCGGGGAGTTTGTAGAAGGCAGTTGTCCTGGCTGCAAAATATAAGAGAATGGACAGGAATGAGTTCAGGACCTGTTCCAAATGGCGCAGAACAGAAATGCCTTCCCTGCAGTGATCGCCAACGTTGGGGTCGCCAACCTGATACGGCACCAGAAGAAGAAAGAAGAAGAATTTTACGTTTCAGGATAAAAATGAGTCATTTTGAATTTAAATCAACTTTATAAATTTAATTTAACTTTAACTTGCATTAATTGAAGCATGGAACTGTCAAAATAAGGGTAAACTTAGAATAAATTCAGTAGAAATGAGATCTCTTAGACAAATGTGTGATAATTCTTTCTATGATAGGGTGTCAAATGAATATACACGAAGTGAATTCAGTGCGAATGAAAGTGTTGACAAAATAATGAAAGGGTCATTAGGATGGTGTGGACACATGGAAAGAATAAATTAAGTAAGAATAGTGAAGAAAGTACTCGTATATATAAACGACGTAAACAACTATTGTATTATAGAAATACAGGAAGACCAAGGAAAATTTGATACAATCAAATCTATCAAGAGAAATTGACGTCCGTGCATGACACGATATATGAATGTTGAGGAATCGAATGAAGTATGTCAGAAAATAACAGTGTTGTGGTCTATTCTCTTTGCCTATCTCCTCGGGGAGACGTCGTGAAAGTCTATTAGTTAGTTTTCAATAAATGAATCACGCGTATTTACAAAACTAAAATATATTTAAGTCAAACGGTTTCGCGTACATTGTCACAGGTATTAGAATTATTTCTTAAAGGATCTTGGGTGCCAATATCTGCCCTGTCGGCTGCCTTCAACGCTGGCGATCACCTCGGTAAACCTGACCTTGTCCTGCGCCGCTCGGAACAGCTCCTCCACACTTCGGATGGTCCACTCCCTCACGTTTTGCAATCAGAACATCTGTCTCCTACCGGGCCCCCGGCATCCCTAAATTTTCCCCTCCAATATCAGTTGGAGAAGGTGGTACTTTTTCCCACACAGTACATGACCCAGATGTGAAATCTTACGAACCTTGATAGTTGATAACAGCTCCCTGTCAACTCTAGCTCGCCTCAGGACTTCGGTATTGGTAACCATGTCTGTCCAGGGAATTCTGAGCATTCGACGATAAAACCACATTTTAAATACTTCCAGTCTGTTTATTCAGTTGACTTTTAAGGTCCACGTTTCACATCATTACAATAAAACAGAGCACACATAGCATCTGATCATTCTCTGGCGGAGTTTCAAATTTATGTTATCATTCCAAAAGAGTGATTTCATTTTATTAAATGTAGCTCTTACTGCCTCAATTCTGCTTCTTACCTAATCGAATTAAAAATATATAATTCTTCTTCTTCTTCTTTTTGTCCTGTCACACCTCCGTGGTGCATAGGGCCTCAAGGAATCTTCTCCACCCGACTCTATCGCATGCCTGATGCTTAACATCGTCCCAAGTGAGACCTGCTGCCTTAACCTCGCCCTGCAGGGTTCTTCTCCAGGTGGCTCTAGGTCTGCCTCGCTTTCTCTTTCCCCCCATAGGGGACCAGTCCAGTGCGCCCTGAGCGATGCAGGCTGGGTTCCGTCTCAGAGTGTGACCGATCCACTGCCACTTGCGCCTAGCGACTTGTTCTCTAATTGGCTTTTCGCCTGCCATGGTCCAGAGAACGGCATTTGACACTGTTTGGGGCCAATAGATTTTGAATATTGAGCGAAGGCACCTATTTATAAACACCTGGAGTTTACCAATAACGTCTGCGGTAGACTTCCAAGTCTCACATCCGTACAGCAGTACGCTTTTAACGTTACTGCTGAATACTTGGAGCTTGAGCTTTCTCGAAATGATACCGGAGCGCCATACAGGGCGAAGCATAGCGAAAGCTCCCCTTGCCTTGTCAAGTCTGCTGGCTACATCCTCCTCCGTACCTCCCGAGCCTGCTATCATACTACCGAGGTAGCAGAAGCTGGTCGTGGTCACAAGGGGGACACCGTGGAGCAAGATTGGGGTGGAGTCATTTGTGGACACTCGTAGGTCTACTGTCTTGGACATGTTAATCTTGAGACCTACTTTTGTCGCTTCCTCGTGAAGTCTACCAAGTTTCCGCTCCGCATCCACCCGGTTTACCGAAAGCAAACAGATATAATATATAATTAAATAGCACATATTCTTAATTAAAAATAAAAATAATAAACTACGACAATTATCCTTTTTCATATCATCTAGGTTCGTATTGATAGTTTCCTGGACAATTCAAAAACCCGTCGCCATTTAGATTGGTGCATGTTGTTCGGAAAGGATTACAGGAATTTGCTAACGCGGCAAGTCCGCTCTTCCGTGTCAATGGTAAAATATATCCACAGCCGGTCCTGTCCGCATCAAAATCCGCGCGTAAATTCCGTTCCCTTCACCAGGGCCGGTGTCGACATTTTTGCATCGCTGCGAATGCATTAAAGCAGAAATACGATCCGAGCAGACATTCGCAGCAATTGTTTATCACAAAATAGAGGCATTTGAGCGCCCAGCGCCCACTCACATTCAAATTAAAGGTAGGAGGGGTTTTTCCAACTCTTTTTTCGAGAATTTTGCGAATTTTGCAAGTTAAAAGGGTGTACTCGGAATTATGTCACGAGGGATATGAAGAATGAACGTAGTAGTATTCAAATAGCGGAGACAACAAATCATAGCGGACAGGCGCGCAACATGGATTGGTCATGTGTTACGATACGAATGTTTCCTGCATGATGTGTTGGAGGGAATGGTCGGGGGATCGATTGGCAGAGGACGACCTCGCCAAGAGTACCTAGACCAGATTTGCCGAGATATGGGCTGCACCTCTTATGCGGAGTTGAAGAGAGTTGCCGAGGGCCGAGCGGAGTGGAAGAGGAGATGCGTCGCCTTGCTGCAGACCAATCATTAAATTGAGACCGGAGAAGAAGGAAGTATTCAAAAAACAATATTAATATGCAAAACCGTTTAGTTCCATACAACTGTACACTATTTCCGTTTAAACAAATGAACTTAAAAAAAATCCTATTTATTCTTATTTCGTTTACTTAAAGACCCCATCATTACTGTTTTTAATATATTTGAATAAGAATTATTACGTAATTTATACGAGAAGTCGGGTTGAAATAAAAACAGTTGTAATGGATTAATATTTTTTACTTTGTGACACAACACTTTATTTAAAATACAATTAAAATTGTATCAAATCAAACATGTCTCAGGACACAGAATCCCTTCATCAATGTACTTCAATATTATATATTAAAATAAATATTATATAATGGTTCATTAAACAAAATAGTTTGCAACACTCTTATAATATCATAATTTATTTTTATTCACTGAATATGTAGCGACAGCTGTTTCGCCAACCGATGTTGGCATCATCAGGTGATACAAAAAACTTAGATTTTTGTAACACCTGATGATGCCAACATCGGTTGGCGAAACAGCTGTCGCGACATTCTCAGTGAATAAAAAAAATTGTGATATTATTAAAGTGTTATAAATTTTAACAATAATATCGTAGTGTTTCGGCTAAAACAATGGACTATTTAAAATAGTGTTTACCGGAAGTAAACATTTCTATACAATGATTTACAGTGAATACTTGTGTTTTTGTTTAAGAATATTTAACCATTAAACGAAACTTTTTCTCCCCACAAACTAAAAATAGTATATAAGTATTTGAAAAATTATTCAAAAACATGATTGCTTCAATAATTGCTCAGATTGTGTCTTACAGTATTTTCGAAACAGGTTGGCAGTAGGGAAATTAATTAGGTCAAATTTGTTTTTATATTACGCATATAAAATTTCATATTAACTACTTCAAAATTTCAAAAGTTTTCAAAACCACGATATTTGAAAAATAATCTATAATTATAGAGTAAAAAATTTTTTTTAGTTTGAATTTTCAATTAAGGTTTTATAACGTATTAAACCCGCATACCACAGATCAGAAGTCAAGTTATTCATTCAAGCACCCTTGTGGTGAGTTATTCTCAAAAACGGCGCTATACAAATTTGCCTAATTATTAATATTATGTGTGTATATTTTTAAGGTTTAATAAGTAGTCAAGTTCAAAATATACACATGAACAAAGATATCCCCAATCCGATATATCTCGCACAGTCCGTCAAGCAGACCGGAAAGCGCAGTGGCGGTGCGGTCGGCGACACGGTACAGCCCCGATTGTATGGCTCAACAAAGGGCTGCCCTTTCATCGCTCGCCATTGTAAAGGTAGGCGGACAGGAACCGAATCTTATCACTCACATCCGCGCGACAAACAAAACACGTGTATCTACAATCATTACTTTCAACTCTTTCAAAAGCCAGGCAACATAAAAAAAAACGATGTATTCAAATCTGATGTTTGTATATGAAAACGTAAATATTGTATTATATTGTGACAAAATAAAATATTCTAATTATTTAATAAACCCATTGAATTCGAGTGTTACCATTAAAATTTGTCTGGTAGTTTATAATATGATCAAAATAAATAAATAAAATCCTCTTCTGCGACGTAGACTATCACTTGAGAGAATGCATCTCTGTCCCAAGCAGCTCAAAGAGCATTCGAGGTTCGTCCGGGACTCGGAGCCATGATGACTTCTTTTTATAGTGATGACCTGGGGAATGATATCCAGAATGGTTTCCTCTTGCCTTCTCTGGAAGATTTTCTGTTGGGGTAGCCTTCCCTTATCCGCGTGAATCCAATTTTATAACTCTGGTAATTCGCCATTCGTCCACTGTTTTTGTTTTACAGGTATTATGACTAACTAACTAACCATCACGCCATTTCCCCGGAGGGATAGGCAGAGAGGATGGATCGCCACAATGCTCTGTCCTGGCATACCTCTCGGGCTTCATCTACATTCATACATCGTTCCATGCACGCACGTCGATTATTCCGACTTCAAATGTGACCGCCTTTTAGTAATTGATTAATTTGGTTATCCCATGTTTTCCTCGGTCGTCCTTGTGTACAACTTTTTAATCATTCTACTCTCATCCATTCGTTCCATATGTCCAAACCATCTCAGGGATCCTTTTAATTTTATTCATGATGCAGTCATCTGCCTTACACTTCTTTCTTATTTCATCGTTCGGTATTCTATCATACAACGTTTTACCGCACATTCTTCTTAGTGATCTCATTTCTACGGCGTTTATCCTGCTTTCATCCTTCTTTTGCCAGCTCCAAGCTTCACTTCCATACATGAGGGTTGGCACTAGAACTCCATTGTGTACTGGCATCTTTGCTTCTGTGGATATATTTCTATATCAGGTATTATGATTATGATTATGATGAGTGATAGTAATGTCAGTAGTCACATTGCGCGGAGTTCATGAGATTTAAGAACGTTAGAGAGGTGAACTTGGCAGAGGGTGTTGTTGAAAATACTCAGATAATTGATAAGTTTTAGTTTGTAGCTACTTTCAACTACAAATCGCGATTTTTCAAACTCCAACCGATTTTGATACCAAAATCATCTTTACCGCGGGAGGTTGAAACAACGAATAAACTTGATTACACATTATTATTATCATTATTCTTTGCTATAGGCCTATGTGGTCGGTTCTCCAGAGAGTTGCTCCTCCTACTAGTTGGATTCTTAGCTGTCCTTCTATATATTAGGAGGTCTTCCACGAAGACAAGTCGCGTGAGGCATATAATGCAGTGCAATATAGGGGAGTCTGGTCCATCTAGCCTACTCAGCCTCGCATATCTCTCTTATTCTGTTTTACAGTTAATTAATGCTTGTTATCAATTTGACTGCAAATTTAAATGCATTAATTTTACGTGTCACTATAAAATTCGCAAATCCTGCAAAATTGAAGACATAGTGAGATGGAGTAGGCAGAGAAGACGATTCTGGAGAGACCACATCGAGAGAATGGATCCAGCAAGAATCTCTAATATCGTGATGCACGAGACTCCAGAGGGCCGTCGACCACCAGGACGACCACCAAAGAGATGGAGAGAAGGCTGATCGTCTTCGTTACAGGAAGAAAGTTGATATCCTGCATAAACAGATCGCAAGATCTACAAATAGAAGAAGAAGAAGACTATAAACTTTACACCAGTGATTCTTATCTGGGGCGCCAGCGCCCCCTTGTGGGCGTTTTAGAGGTCTCGGGGGGCGTTTATAATTTTTTAGAATTTAGGGGACACTGCAGGAGTTCCAGTGGTCGTTATGTCGAAATACAAAAATAAGATTACGCAAATCGAAATCGATTACAAATAAGCCAAAGAGGAGATTTGAGAATGTATTTAAGTACATTTGATCCTAATATTACGAAATTGGCATGAGGCTTAATTTATTTTTTATTAAAAAAATTATATTTCATGTACTTTTTTTTATTGTAATAATATTATAATGTTGTGTGTAATAATGTTGTGTGTAGTAATTAATATGACAAAAAGGCAATAAATACATAATGTTTATAAAAATAATCACGTGTTTTATTTTTATATCTCATATTTTTTTAATTATAGTAGGAAATCGATTGCATAAACTACATACGTGGAGTAATATGTAAATTTTGAATTTCGCATTTTGTGTGTGGGGGGGGGCTGGATTATTTTACCGTGGTAAAGGGAGCGATTCTTTCAATACGGTTAAGAAACACTGCTTTACACTATTAATACAGATTTGATTTTTTATTATTATGATGTGGTAATTTATCGTTTGAATATCAAAACAACTATAACTTTAAAATTAATAATTTTTAAAACGAAAATTTTATTTCTTTATAGAAAGCACTCACTTTGTGGTTAGACATTTTAAATAATTATATAAATAAAACAACTTTGTATTTAACCACGGTAGGGTTATTATATTGATGCCAACTAGTTTTACTTGGACCCAAGCTTCATCAGGGCAGTATAAAAATAAAAGTCATTATACTGCCCTGATGAAGCTTGGGTCCAAGCGAAACTAGCTGGCATCAAGATAATAATCCTACCGTGGTTAAATACAAAGTTGTTTTATTTATATGAAAATTTAAATCATAAATTAATAAACGGTTGTGACAATTAAATCATGCCGTGATCGTAAATATGATATTTTTGCGATCTGGTTTATTACACGTTAACTTTGTTTATGTGTAATTCTGTGTGATCCTTTATAACGGGAGATTATGCTATGTGATATGAATAATATTATTGTGTCATCGTAATTTATCCGCTTATTTGACATCAAAAATATCTGCTTTTTCGTACTCATCGATACATTAATTGAACTGATATGTCATATGCACGTATCTAATGATTATCTTAACACATTTTCCGTTAAGTGATGTATATATGTTTAAAACACAATGCAAATATATTTTTATGGGCTCATAAAATTAAATAAATAAAATAAGGTAAAAAAAAATGTGGTTTTTATTTAAAATGTGTATTAATAATGCGAAGGCATAATTAAGTGTATGCGTAAGCATAGGGAAATATGTCATTCCCATAAAATATAATGGAACTTCTAAAAAACATACGTTTTGATTCACATTAATTATTTAATATGGTGTTATACATCATCGTAATAAAACAATAAACATAATGAGTATGTTTATTTGTTTTTGTTCGAAAAGATAATAATATTAAGGGTATATTTAATTATTATTATTTATTTTATTATATTTTATTTTTTATATTTTTATCCTTGTTCACAACAGGTCGTTTGAACCCAATAGCTGTATACAATTTATTTTAGCTATTACACTGATTTTCATAACATGTGATAGGTAGCCAATCTATCCCCATTTTATTGTCTGGGGAATTCCACACCAGACAGTATGACAATCACCCTGCCATCGCCGGGAATCGAACCTGGGACCTTCGGTATGGAAGTCAGAGCTCTAACCACTATGCCACGAAGGTCGACTTGTAAACTTTCCCACGAACTCCATTGAACCACCGAGGTAATGGCGTATTGGTAAATTATTATTGTTATTAACAAAAACATATTGTAAAATGTTATGAATTAACAGATCAAAAAAATACGTTTTTTTCTTCACTTTTAGAGTTTATTCGATACGTTTCAAAAGTATTATCGGGAAAACGATTTATATTGTATAGGCACCTGTGGATGGAGGTCACCTCAGAATCATGTCATGGTTGATATTTTCATACATTTTTTTTTAATTCCAAGGTTATTACGAGTACAATCGAATTCCCCAATGTTAACGCCTTAACCTTCAATAAAGTAATAAATATTGACTTTAATATTTTTCGAAGATACTCGTATCATACCTGACGACCAAACAATCTAATGTGATATTTTCTTAATTATATAATATTTATAACACCTTCATTTGCCTTACACTCTTTAATAATAATAATAATAAGGCTAATTTGTATGGCGCCGTTTTCGTGAATAGTTCACCTCAAGGGCGCTTTGACAATGTTTTTAGTCATGAGAGCCGCATGTGACACTAGCAATCAGATTACAATTGTTTACATTTTATGCGATATTTTGAAAAGGTGGGTTTTTAGGTGAGATTTAAAATCTGTCGGTTTGTCAATGCATCTGAGGCGTGCAGGAAGCATATTCCAGGCGGACGGACCTGCCACTGCGGTTACGCTTTGGCTCAACTAATCTGCCTATTGCCGAGGAATTTGCTGATCGAAGCGTAGATTGCCGCAAGTTAGGGCTATCAGCAACACAATGTTCAGATATATAGGCTGGTGCCATTTCGTGAAGCGCTTTAAAAACCGTCCAGCATAGTTTATACTGGATTCTTTCAGGACACTTGAGCCAGTGAAGATCTTTTAGATGTTGTGAAATATGCGAGTTTTTTGGACCACCTTTTATAAGTCGTGCTGCCGCATTGAAAACAGATTGAAGTTTATTTGTTTGTTTCTTGGGTATTTTGGCGTAAATGCCGTTGCAATAGTCGAGTCGAGATACGACGAAGGAATTAATAAGTGTTTTTAATGCATCAGTGGGAACACTTCTTTTCATTTCTTCTATCAGTTGAAGTAACTAATTAACATAACTCCATTACCCCGGGGGCTGGGTAGAAAGGATGGACCGCCATATTGCTCTGTCCTGAAATCTCTCGAGATCCATTTACATTCGTACATCGTAATATGCACGCTCGTCGATTTTTTCGACGTCAAATTTGGCCGAATTTTAGCAATTGATAAATTTGGTAAATCCATGTTTTCCTAATCAGTCCTCGGATTCGTTTTCCATCACACTGCTTATATTTATTTAAACATTCTTCTCTCATCTATTCGTTCAAAATTCTTCTCTTCTTTTCTCAAACCATCTAATTGATTATTTTTTACTTCATAAAGGAGAAAGGTGAGTGGTAGGAATGTGTGAAAACTTTATATCCAGCAGTGGAGAAATAAAGGCTTAGGAATAAGAAGATGAAGAAATCATTTTGTTCGTTTGAATATTTTTTTGGAAATATTTTATTCTCACAACACTTTCTTGCACTTAACACGAACATGTTTCGGGCTACAGACGCCCTTCCTCAGTGTATTAAAACTAAATTTTAATAATACAACAACAACGAACCATCACGCCGTTTTACCGTAGGGGTAGGCAGAAAGAATGGACCGCCACATTACTCTATCCTGGCACACCTCTCTAGCTTCCTCCACATTCATACAGCGAGTCATACACGCACGTCGAATCTTCCGACTTCTAACATGACCAACCTTTAAAATTGAATTAATTTGGTCATGTCATGTTTTCCTCGGTCTGCCTCGACTCCGTACTCAATTTATATCATTAACGTATACTTTCTTAACCATTCTTTCTCCATCCATGCGCTCCATATGTCCGAACCAACGCAGCGATCCTTTCATAATTTTCTTCATAATACCTTCTTCTGCTCTACATTCATTTCTTATATCAGCATTTGAGATTCTGTCGTATATCGTTCTACCGCACATAGGTACGTCTTAGGGACTTCATGTCTACTGCATTTATTTTGCTCTCATTCTTCTTCTGCCAGTTACATGCTTCGCTTCCATACATTAACAATACTAACTAACTTACCATCACGCCGTCTCCCCGGAAGGATAGGCAGAAAGAATGGAACGCCACACTGTTCTGCCCTGACATACTTCTCTGGATTCCTATTTGTTCATACATCTTGTCATGCACGCACGTCGATTTCTCCGACTCCTCACGTGACCGACATTCAATATTTGATTGATTTGATCGTGCCACGTTTTCCTCGGCCTTCCTCTTTTTTAGCTCCGTTCACGCCGTTTATATAATATATACCTTCTTTACCATTCTGTCTTCACTCATTCTTTCCATGTGTCCAAACCATCCCTATGACCCTTTCCTTATTTTGTTCATAACACTTTCATTCGCACCACATTCACTTCTTATACTTGCATTTGTCACTCTATCATACACAGATTTGCCACATTCGTCTTAGAGATCTCATTTCTACTGCATTTATTCTACTTTCATCCTTCTTTTGCCAGTTCCATGGTTCACTTCCAATACCATGAGCCAAAATCGTTTCTTCGATATATTAGTGATTTACTCAGTAATACATTGGAAAATATGGCAGACTCCTTTCTATTTGCAATAAAAAAAGATTATTTGTTTAATACTCATACATCGAGCGGAGCAATCGCGAGCTGCAGGCTGTGAATGGTGACGTCGTATAACTTGATAAAGACCTTTATGGCCGGCGCTGGACATAGGAGGCGGAGATGCTCAAGTGCTGACTGGGAGGGAAAACGGACGACGGAGTCAAAAGTGCTTATTTAAAAAAGATATAAAATACAAATTTATTAAATAAATGTACATTTCGGCGGGACATAGAGGAAATGGGTAGTTTAAATGTGGCCTGGGTCCCTTTTGTTTTTCTTTAATCACAAAACCCCAGTAACGTAAGTCTCGCTTGGACGAGGGCCGGGCCTAGGGATTGATAGAGCGAAGCTGACGAAAGGCGACGTCCGCCTATAACAGCTTCGGGAAAGCGGTGGGACTCCTCTAAGTCCCTATGACTTTTTAAAAAAAGATATAAAATACAAAAATACTTATTTTTTATTTTAAAAATTTGACAAATCTAAATACAATATGTAAAAACTAACTAACTAACCATCACGCCGTCTCCCCGAAAGGGTAGGCAGAAAGAATGGACTGTCACACTTTTACTGATGCGGCACTCCATCCTTCTCTTTTCGCCCCGCGGGAGACGCGGTGTGATGGGTTGCGAACCTCATCGCCACCAATGGGCATCTCCCGCGCACACTTCGATCTTCCAACATCCACAAAATAAATCTAAAACAAATAATATAAAATACAATGATATAAAATAAAAATAATTTAATACAAAATGTTATTTTTAGATGGTGCACATTTGTCTATTTAATTTTTGTTCCACGAGTCCACCGTTTTTTAAATTTAGCACATAATTTAATAACACATAATGTTTTTCCGATGTTGCACATGTTGACATGGACGATCCAGACTTTTGTGTTTATTAAATTTATGTTACACGTATCCACCGTTTTTTTTAAATTAGCTGTTATATGATTTAATTAATGTTCCACGTATCCACTTTTTTTATTTGGCAGTAATTAGGCACTTAAAACCAACCAACACCAGCAAGAAATTTGAAAGAATATTGAAGAAATTATTCAAATTGTCATTGGAACAAAATATGTATAAATATATATTTAAGTTTCAATAGAAATTGGTTTACAGCAAAGTCTATTAACACCTTTACTGGTTCATGGGATGCCATTTAGGGTTTTTTAATGTGGTAGATTCCTATTAGCTTCCTATATTTGTTTATATATTAGGTGTATTTAGGTAGAATGTTTACAAGAGATGGGCGAGTGGAGAGGGACATTGAAAGAAGGCAACAAAGTGATTGTTGCACTTAAAGTTGTCATTGCAAACAAAAACCTATCCAAAAAAGCTAGAATGGCTGTGCACAATGGTTTTCTTCTACCGACCCTTATGTATGGAAGCGAAGCATGGAACTGACAAAAGAAGGATGAAAGTAGAATAAATGCAGTAGAAATGAGATCTCTTAGACGAATGTGTGGATACTCTGTGTATGATAGAGTTTCGAATGAAAATATAAGAAGTGAATGCGGTGCGAATGATGGTGTTATGAACAAAATAATGAAAGGATTATTAAGATGGTTTGGACATATGGAAAGGATGAATGAAGAAAGAATGTTAAAGAATTATATGTTAATGATGTAAATGGAACCAGAAATAGAGGAAGACCGAGAAAAACGTGGCACGATCAAATAAATCAAATATTGAATGTCGGCCATGTGATGAGTCAGAGAAATCGACGAGCGTGCATGACACGGTGTATGAATGTTGAGGAAGCAAGAGAAATGTATCAGGAAAGAAAAGTGTGTCATTCCATTATTTTTGCCTACCCCTCCGGGGATAGACGCCCAATAATATTTTTCATTTGTTCCCATGACAATTTGAATAATTTCTTTAATAATATTTTTAAATTCTTGCTGGTGTTGAATTATTTTAAGTGCCTTATCAAAGTTAATTTTTAAAAAAACAGTGGATACGTGGAATTTAAATTAAATAAACACATTAAATTAAGTCCGGATCGTCCAGCTGACAACATGTACACCATCTAAAACAACATTATGTGTTAAATTATTTTTATTGTGTTATTTTATTTTATATCATTGTATTTTATATTATTTGTTTTAGATTTGTTTTGTGGTTGATGGACGAACGATGTATCCGCGGGAGATGCCTATTGGTGGCGATGACGATCGCAACCCATCACACTGCGTATCTTGCGGGGGCGATAAGAGAATGATGGAATGCCGCATCGGTTAAAGTGTGGCCTATTCATTCTGCCTACCCTTTCGAGGAGACGGCGTGATGGTTAGTTAGTTAGTTAGTTACAATAGGTTATTTGAAGCCTATTACTGTAAACATTTTTTAACTATTGATTCTTGTGACATGTGATAGGTAGCTAATATATGACCATTTCATTGTCACGTGAATATTACACCAGACCAAAGACAGTGTGACCAACACACTTCCATTGCCGGAAATCGAACCTGGGACCTTCAGTATGCCAGTCATTGCCAGTTATTGAGAAATCGAAGTGCATTTATGAAGTGCATGATGTATGAATATTGAAGAAGAAGAAGCGAGAGAAGTATGTCAGGAAGGAACAGTACGGCGGTCCATTTTTTTAACCGACTAATTATGCGAGACGGGGTGATGGTTAGTTAGTTAGTTCCGTTAATTTTGTACGTGTGGAATAATGTCTGTACCAAAGAATTAGTCATTATTCTAAGTTCATACACACGGTTTTCATGTTTAATGAGTCGAAATGTTTTGCCGACTCGGTGCCCTACTATCTCGGAACCTGGATTCTTCCATCTGGGAAATTGGTCCCAAAATATGCTGATGATAGCACCGTTCGGATTTAGTATGAAAATAATTCCGGATACCTGCACCCTCCGCGGCCCACCTCGGATTCTACATATTAATGCTCTGCCTACGTTGGAGAGGGGAAAGTACGAGAATATGCACATTTATTTCTAAAGGGGAGTGCACATATAAACCATGAAATATTTAAAGGTATTCCCTAAAACATATATTGAAACAATAGCGTCGCAATGTGATCGTCAAAGCCAGTTGAGTCATTTGAAGTTGGCGGTGACATGTCTGCCATTTTGTAATGCATAAATAATGTGTTCTCAAATAGCGCCAGATAAAAAAAATTAACTTAACCGTTTAAGTACCGCGATGTTTTAAGCTTAGGAACACTCACATACCGCATGTTTTTGATTACGAGTATTTTTTTTAAAATAGGGCTAATGGATTTTATGCATTATGTTTAAAGTTTACCTATAAAATGATATCTCAAGTTTAAAATTTTCAAGTTGCATTTCGTATATTTGATTTTTCTTTCAGGGTTGTCACAAGCATAAATAAATATAATTTTTACTGTTTAATAATAAAAATATTTATTGAAAGCAAACATTAAAAAATCAAAGTATGTTGTATCAGCTCTTGTATATTATCACTTGAAATTTTTTTTTTTTTATGTACACAACAGGTCGTTTGGACCCAATTACTGCATACAATTTTTATTATTATTTTACAGCTATTATATTGATTCTCGTGACATGTGATAGGTAGCCAATCTATCGCCATTTTATTGTCACATGAATTCTACACCAGACCAAAGACAGTGTGACAATCACACTGCCATCGCCGGGAATCGAACCCAGGACCTTCGGCATGGAAGTCAGAGCTCGTAACCACTCTGCCACGAAGGTCGTCAATTTAATTCTTTCAAGTGATATCCTCTTGATCCTTTATATCAATCTCACCATAAATGGTAACCCTAGTGCTCGTACAAAAATCCCATTTTCAATAAGATCGACCAACGTCAGAAGATTAATTTTTCTTGCAGAGATAGTGTATAGATGTCGCTAGCCACACAAAAAAGGTTAACATTTCTTTTGGAATAATTTTTAATGCAAAGTGGCCTTACGGTATTGATGGTGCGCCTACGTAGCGGCCACCAGTTGCCTTACGGTATTGAAGTGGTTAAATACTTTTTAATAAAACAGCAAAAGAAGGTGCTTCCACGTGCATTAACTATAACTGTAACACCCTAGAAACGACGCAATGTCGTCTAAACCTTCCACCATAATGGCTAGAGAAGAGGAGAGATATAGTTATTTTAAGGACCATCTCTACAAAACGACGACCTTCGTGGCAGAGTGGTAAGAGCTCTGATTCCCATTCCGAAGGTTCTGGGTTCGATTCCCGGCGATGGCAGTGTGATTGTCACACTGTCTTTGGTCTGACGTAGTATTCTCGTGACAATAAAATGGCGATAGATTGGCTACCTGTCACATGTCACGAGAATCAATATATCAGCTTAAAAAACAAATTGTATACTGTAATTGGGTTCAAGCGACCTGTTGTATACGTCAAAAAAAAAAAAAAAAAAAAGCTTGCCATTGACACAATGAAGAAGAATACAAACAAACCATCACGCCGTTTCCCGGAAGTTTGTAATTTTTTTAATTAGTCATAAAATACTTACTTTATACAACTCTTGAAGATTTTTGCCTCCTTGGTGATTTTCTGCGCCTTTTGCTCCCAGCAGTCAGATTCACCCAACCTAGCCAGATCAGCCAGAACATTATCCATTAGTCAAAAAATACATATCTTAATTTGTTCATGCTTAATCTAAAATAGCCAGTTATCTAGCTTATACAAAATAACAATAGTTTTTCAATATTATGAGCATTGGATTAAAATATTAACTTTCGTGCATTCTTGTTAATAACTTGTTTTAACAACCGAGTCTCAGAAATGAAGACGCTTAAGAACATATCTGGCAAGAGACTACGAGATAGAATAAGGAACTTAAGGGTAAGGGAGATATGTGAGGTCGCGGATGTCGTCAGGTGGGGAAGGAATGGAGAAGATACTGGAATACACACGTGAGGAGAATGGATCCATCCAGACTCCCCCTATTTAATGTGCATGGCCAACTCCAAGGTAGACGAACCTCGGGCAGACCACCAAAGAGATGGATCGACAGCTGGGAGTCAACCTCGCAGGAGGTCACAAGGCCTACACACCTTGGTGTGAAGAAGAATAAGAAGAACGACCTGGTACCTTGATCAAAAATCACGTAGTCTTCTTTAGCCTGGCCTTTTCCCGTTATTTTGGGTCGGCTCCAAATGACATTTCCAGATAGTATACATTCAAAACACAATAATAAAACCAGGTAATTTAAAATTTCATCTGCAATAATCTAACTTTGTAAAACTAAATAATGCTTTTAACATAAAAAGTATTATAATAAAAAAAAAGTATTTTCAAAAACAAGTTACGTCTTTATTGTAGGTTCCAAAAGGATTTTCGTAAATAAAACATCTCCATAATGTACCTTCCCAGTCCTTGCTGTAGAGTTGTTTAAGTTTATCCCGTATTATCATTGCTGAGCAAAACAAGGACGGCTTTTAAAAGAAACCCAAACTTGTAAACTTCCTAATCCTTCTGAATAAACTCGGGGTAAATATTCCATCTTTGGCACAAGTTTTTTTTTTTTCTCAAACAAAGAAAAATCTCAAGCTGGCCTTCGCCTTCCGAATATTAATAGGACCTCCTCCCGCGCCCAAATTTTAAACAAACGATCAAAATTTAAATTGTGATAAACGAATTCGAACTTCGAAAAAACTTTTTTGATATACCATTCAATGAGTATTTGAACAGTGTATGAAATCATAGACTAGAATTTTATGAGTATAAGAAATCCTCGGTCTTAATTATTAGCGTAGGTACCCGTGGATACAGCTAGTTGGAGACAGCTAGGAGTGACATGTTTTGTTGTTGATCGTGAAACCATAGAGATAAGAAACATGTATCGAGTGAACTCTGGCATTTATTAAATTATGCTATATAGTCTTATTAAAGAATTTCATATGCTGGACGAATTAAAATTAACTACACTTTCGTATGAAGCGCTTAATTTGTGGTGTGGCATAATAAAAAATATATATATTAACACAATAATATAATATTTTCATATATTATGTTGTTCTCTGATTTTTATTTAGTGTCTTTTGGCGGGAGCGAAACCGGATGGTTTTAACAAAAAATAAAGTGTTCTAAAAACTAAAAAATACGTATATGATATTTTTTTTAATTAACTACATGTATTTTCCAAAAATAACCTTGTTATGCCTTTCTTGTTATTTATTATACAACTAAATATTTTTTTAAATGTTTTATTACACGCATTGCGATCGATTATTCAGCGGATAAAGCAATCACCCGGAAATTGAAGAGCCACAAATTAGAATCTCGCAGGGAGTATTGAAATTTTATGACTTAAAGGTATTTTTTGAGACGTTATTTACTATTATTATTTTAAAGCTTTTATTAAATGATATTATATTTAAGGTTCTGTTTTAATGTACGAAACTACTAAAACAATTTAAATAGGAGTGATCTAAAATCTGTTTACGGTATTGTTTTTTTTTACATTTGACAACTCGTTAGATACTTTTTTTTAAATTTATTTATTAGACGCATTCTCAATAGCGTTTTGTGTCATACAAGTAAAATATGTATTGTTACATATTAATTTACAAACAAATAGTAAGTAACAAGTTATCTACATAATATGTGTGGGGAAAAAAAGAATAATGAATATAACTTATCAGTACAATACATTAATTAACGGGTACTGTTTTTAAATAAAAACTTCGGAGGTGGTTGCAAACAAACATAAATTTAAAATCTTATTAAAATACTTTGACTAGTTTTAACACCATTTTATAATTATTAAAACCAAACGGTTTCGCTCCCGCCGGAACTTCGTCAGGGTTATAAAATAAACGTTTATTTTGTAACCCGTGACGAAACTCCGGCGGGAGCGAAACCGGTTGATTTCAACAATTATTATATAAAATGTTCTTAAAACTGGTAAAAGTCTTTTAATATTATTTTAATAATGCCACACTTCAAGTTAAATGATTTATAAGAAAGTAAATAGAAATAGAGTTTAAAAAATAGCGGACAATATTTTGACTGATTCATTAGGTAGGTACCTAATTAGTTTTTTAAATGATGATCACGCAGTTAAGTACTTGATGATAAATTTATAATGAAATATCCGTACGTAGGTACAAAGAGAAAATAATATTAGCCCGAATCGTGCGTATAAGACGCGCAAGGACATTTCATACACATAGAAAGTGATTTGTGATTGTTCCCTAATTATTCCACCTGACAGTTCACTCCTCAGAGAACTATTCAGTGCCTAATGGATACATTTGCATACCTCATACTGACATACGCCACTTCGCTCTACTCCACCGTAATTGCTTTACATACACATTACCGATTCCTGTTATTATATTTTTTTCGATAACAAATTAAGAATATTATAGTATAAATATGAAACAAAACTAACTAACCATCACGCCGTCTCTCCGGAGGGGTAGGCAGAAAGAATGGAACGCCACACTGTTCTGTCCTGACATACTTCTCTCGATTCCTCTACATTCATACATCTTGTCAAGCACGCGCGTCGATTTCTCCGACTCCTCACGTGACCGACATTTAATATTTGATTGATTTGATCGTACCACATTTTCCTCGGCCTTCCTCTATTTCTAACTCCGTTCACGCCGTTTACATATAGCTTTTTCACCATTCTGTCTTCACTCATTCTTTCCATGTGTCCAAACCATCTTGATGACCCTTTCATTATTTTGTTCATAACACTTTCATTCGCACCGCATTCACTTCTTATACTAGCATTTGACACTCTATCATATACAGATTTACCACACATTATTTTTAGAGATCTCATTTCTACTGCATTTATTCTACTTTCATCTTTCTTTTACCAGTACTTTTGCTTCACTTTCATGCATAAGGGTCAGCACAAGAACACCATTATGCACTGCCATCTTAGCTTTTTTGGATAGGCTTTTGTTTGCGATGACAACTTTAAGTGCACCATTTACTCTGTTGTCTGCCCCAACCCTTCTTTCAATATCTTTCTCCACCCTCCCCTCCTTCGTAAACATACTTAAATGAACAAATTCATCCACTTGTTCCAGATTTTAACCGTTTACACTAATGTTGGACTTATTCACATTCATCATCAAATCGTATAACAAATGGTTTATAATTAACGATAACAGAAATATTTCAGTCAAACAGAACTGATTTATTAAAATACATCCATAAAGAAAACAAATATTATTCTATGTCTCAAATTGCCGCACAGGTGCGCTTCTAAGTTCTCCTGTATTGAAAGCGATTCGTCTTTTAAATTAGGTGGAAAAGGAGATAGACCTCTTTGGATGCAATTATAGCGAACTCGTTAATACCAGTTAATAGCAACAAAGAGATAACTGTCAAATTTCTATTCAAATGGTTCTATGTATATTTCCTTTGATGTTGTTTTTTTTTCACCTTTTAAGTCGATTTGGCTCGCGCTGTAATGATGTAAAGAGCTTTTTACAAAAAATAGTATAATATCATAATAATAATATTGATACTGATTGCTTTGATTGTTTTTACCTGATACTAATTGCCTTGATTTTGTTGACAATTAATATTTGATTTATTTGGTCGTGTACGTTTTCCTTGATCTTTCTCATTTCTATTCAGTCGATTTCTTCGGATTCTTACTTGGATTAACAAAATATAAATATTTTAATAATGACTACTAATTTTTACTTGTGGATCTGGTAACATACTACGATTCCGGCTCGTTATTCCGTCTGAATGAGTTAAATTGGAGACGTGAAGTCTATAAAATACAAATGTTTTGATAGTGGACAGACTAAAAAACTGTTTTGAAGCTGTTTCGCATAGCCAGGTAGAAAGAAACATTCTTCCAATTAAGGGTCAACATCTGGGATGTTTACACTACACAGAAAAAAAAATCTGAAAAAATAGCGTTTAAGCGTTGTGTTGTAAACTTGGCGAACTTACCTATTCACACTAACCCAGTAAAGTTTTTCACAGACGGGGATATTTCTTCGGCAAGAAAATGCAGTCTGCGCGCAGTGTATGGATAAACTTTAAGTGTTTCCATATTTTTTCTTTCTTATATTTTTGTGGTTATATTAGAATTTTTGTGTTTTTTCAAACTTAATTAATTAAAATTAAGACTAAGGTAACACCTTAGTGCTATCTAGGTAGAGTCCGTTCATTTCAGGGAGATTGTTTGCAATAGTATGAGTGACAGTGCGCTTACAAAAAAACTGGACGCTCTTTTTATTTTATTTTATTTTTTAATATAAAAGTAAATTTTTTATAATATTTTTTATTGAAACATTGATATAAATAAACATTCGATTTTTTTTTAAATAAATATTCATCGTTAATTGTAATAATCACAAAAATAAAGTTTATTAAATTATTAATGATTTTCTTTTAGAAAAAACAATTAAGGATGTGAATAATATTCATAATGATACTGTGCAATGTTAAAATTTAAAGGAATTGTTTTTTTTTTAATTATTATTTTATTATTTCAAATATCTGGTGTCCCGGCTAACGGTGTCTGATTTTTTTTTTTTGGAAAATTTGTGTTATTGGAAATTCATAAACAAAATCACAAACACAAACATGTTCTTCCGCCGTTAAATTATTTTATTTTCCTAATTTCGAGATAGTAGTAATTTTCTAATCCCGAATATTTTAGAAGCTAATGCCGTACACTGGATCCAAGAACCAATCAGATAGCGTTCTATGACCAATTAAGGAGGTGTTACTAACACAATTGCAAATCATCTCCCTGAAGAGAATAAACTCTACATAATAAGTTTATGGCGCGAAATGTGCAGTGTGGTCATCCCTATAGGGTTGCGTTGGTTTACTAGAATATGTCTCCTAGGTAGCAACGTAGCTTTAAGTATCGAGCAAGGCTCCTACCTATGTGACTGTAGGCTAAATATGTTTCTATTTGTCAAATTAAATTAGGCGTACTGACGCAGGGATAACACCTATTTTTTATTGTATTGTATTATATAAAACAATAGATAATGTATAATATAATACAATAGATCAGGTCTTTTAGAAGAAAAAATGTAATCCCAACGATAGTCTAGGAGACTGGATACATGCTTTCTGATTAATCCGGAAAAGAATCCGGGTCATACTTAGATATTTAAAAATATATATTTATTTATTAAGTAGATTTATTCGTCTGAAAATACAATTCAATTAATAATTATCTTTATAGAATATGTATAGCTAGTACCGGTGTATTTGAAAATATATTCAATAGAAGGGGTACCTACCGCTTATCCGAGGCTGCTGTAGGGCCCAGCGACGCCCTTTCATCAGCTTCGCTCAGTCACTTCCTAGGCCCGTCCCCCGTCCACCAGGGACTGACATTAATTGTTATTTCATTTACGAAAATCAAAGAGACACCAGGCTACATTTAAGCTACTCTTTTTCCCTTCTATACCCCGCACTTACAAACACATGGTATATACAACCAATACAATTATCTTATCTGTAAAGGAATATAAAGCAAAAATCTTTAAATTAATTGTGTAAGGAAGGCGGGACATAGTTGGGGTGGAAGAGAGAAAATGTTGGATTTAGGGAAAAAAAACAGTAGAGTTAGTAGACAGGAGAAAAAGAGTTAGAAATATTTGAGTAGGAATATAATACATGGCAAACAAGTGAACGTTTAATTACATCTTTAAAAGAAACTACACCCCTTTCTTCCAAACCCATGATATAAATAATACATAATAATTAAGAAAAATTAACAAACTAACCATCACGCCACCTCCCGATGGGGTAGACAGAAATAATGGACAGCCATAATGTTCTTTATTGACATATTTCTTTCGCTCCTCGAGCTTCAATGACATCGACATATTTGGGATCCTTCTGAGATACTCGTATGTCATCTCTTAGATTCATATCGATATTGTATTTTTGTTTACCGTTTTGTGTCCAAATGAGACGCCTAAATGTTTTTCGTTTATTATCTCACTTAAGTATAAGAAAAATAAATTTATGTCTCTATATTTGTGTAAAGGAAAAATAAATAATGTAAGTGATCGCCAACGTTGGGGGACCTGACCTGGTTGAATCGCTATTTACGACAACCTATGAGGGGTAAGTGCATTGACTGCAACCCTGAAGGTTCCGGATTCGATTCCCGACGAGGGCAGCGTGATTGTCACATTGTCTTTGGTCTGGTATAGAATTCACGTGACAATAAAATGGCGATAGATTAGCTACCTACCACATGTCACGAGAATCGCTATGATAGCTATAATACCCTTAACATTGATTTGGCTCATGCTGCCATGATGCAAAGAGGGATTCAACAAAAAAAAGAATATTTATTGTTTCTTGAACAATGGTGTAAAACTCAATATTAAATAATTAATACGAATGAAAACGTCAGTTTTCTAGAAGTTTTATTCTGTTTTATGGGAATGTCATGTTTCGCCCTTCTAAGGCATTATCAAACATTTGATAATGCCTTGGAAAGGCGAAACATGTTATTCCCATAAAATATAATAAAACTTCTAGAAAACTGACGTTTTCATTCGTATTAATAATAATAATAATAATTTACATCATTACAGCGCGAGCCAAATCGATGTAAAGGGTAGAGCTATCATATTGATTCTCATGACATGTGATAGATAGCTAATCTATCGTCATTTTATTGTCACGTGAATTCTGCACCATTCCAAAGACAGAGTGACAATCACACAGCCATCGCCGGGAATCGAACCCGGGACCTTCGGGGTCACCGGAAAGGCATAAAATGGCACAGGAAAGAAGAAGAAACAAATGTCTGCTTCCTCAACATTGATACATTGTGTCATGCAGGCACTTCGGTTTCTCCGACTCCTCAATATAATTATGGGGGTGAGAAAATGTAATTACAGCTCTATCAGGAATGAAATGTTTACATTTGATCTGAAGGCATAACTACAAAGTTCTAACGAAGTGCGCCATTAGATAATAGTGATAAATTAAACTATTCCCCAACTGTATCGCAGACGCCTATTTAGAGTTCGCTCACTTCTCGCTTCTCTAGAACATCCGAACAATCTGGCGATCCGCTCTCGTCTCGAGTTCCAGACAAATTAGTTGATCAAGTCTTCTGCGGCCGCTGCGGCCCTGAAGTGCGACTCTGGAGATTGTGTGGCCGCTGGATGCGAGAGCTATTTATATAAATATAATACAAATAATGACCAGAATATGAGCCGATGAAGGATCATGATTTCATAATCCTTATTGTATAATTACTATGAATGAAATTTCTTTTTTCTAGAAGTGATATCTTTTGTAGCTACTTTTGATAATTATAGACTGACGAAACATATATTACATAAACTAAAATAAATAAGTATTAATAATACAGTATGCAATGCTGACGACGCTGCAATACTAGCAGAGAATGAAAATGACCTTCAGAGAATGCTCTACAAATTCCACCTCACATCTAAAAAATATAACATGACGATTTCTACTAGTAAAGCGAAGTGCTTAACGATATCAAAAGAGCCGCTCAGATGTAAACTGACCATCGATAACACCATAATGATAGGGGTGTCTAGAATCCATATATATGATAGGGTGTCAAATCCAAATATGTATAAGAAGTGAATGCAGTGTGAATGAAAGTATAATGACCAAAATAATGAAAGGTTCATTAAGATGGTTCGGACACATGGAAAGAATGAATGAAGAAATAATGATAAAGTAAATATAAATACAATATGTTAACAATTTAAATGGAACAAGAAACAGAGAAATACCGAGAAGAGGTAGCAAGATCAAATCAATCCAATAATATATATCGGCCACGTGACTAGTCAGAGAAAGCGACGTGCGTGCATCACACGATGTATGAATGTTGAGGAAACGAGAAAAATATGTCAGGAAAGAACAATGTGGCTGTCCAATATTTCTGCCTACCCTTTCAATGAGACTAGACTAGTTAGCTACTTTTTTTTAAAACTTAAATGATACTTTTGTTTATTTTTTTCTGTTTAAATCTTTTAAATTGTTATGTCCTCGTAGATCAATAACACAGAAATACTATTTTAATAGATCAGTAATAGATTATACCTGTATAATATATAATGTGAGGTAACCAAATAAATCAAAATATAGATGTTAACCATGAAAACGAGTCGGAAAAATTAACTTGAGTGCATTTCCAGCTGTATCAACCTTTTCTAAACCACTGCTCCCTTTACAAGAAAATAATTCCAACGCCCCCTCTTCTATAACACTAACCAAATATAAAATATTGTTACAAATTTTAGAAAACTATTAAATATTAAAATGTTTAATATAAGTACTTTCAAATAAAAAATTACACCCAGTATTATTATTCCACGTTGTTCTCCGGCAGGATTTTCATATTTATCATCTTCGAATTAGCGAAATCCGCTGTCATGAAAATTGACGGGAGAATGCGGAGTTAAGAGAGAGCGCTCACGAACACTTCATTATCTTCTCCAATTTATTCAAACGTCTATGGTTTCCGCACACCAATAGGGTCGCGTGATTCGCATGGCGTTCCTGCTGCAACGACCAATCAGGAGGCGCAGCACGTCTCGGAGGCTGATAAAAGTTTCTCGATTCCCGCCACAATCGGCTAAGAGCTCAGCCGTCAGAAATTTATAGGTTTGTGTTTACCTCATAAAGGTTGCTTTACCTTCCTTTTATTTTACTTGTACCGCCGTGTGCGTTTATTTATTTATCGATCCAGAACTTCTCAGCGGGATTATGGCACCAATAGGGAATATTAGATTTTATTGGTAATGGAATGATGAAATTGTAATTGAAATGACCACGGGAATAAAATGTTTCTTTCGAAAAATTCATTCGGATCGATCAAACAAAAAGCATTGAGCGATAACGTGCGGGGTTTTATTAACGTGTACACATCACTTATTCACCGTGTGAAGCTGTTCCAATATTTCTAAATAACCGCAAATATTTTATAACCAGAAGTAAGCTCCCCACAATACCTACGCTATTTTAGAAATAACGACTGCATAATCCCTTACACAAACTGAAAGAATAACGGTTATTACGAGTACAAACGAAATACCAAATGTAATATTTCAGTAATTCGTTTTTTTTATTAGGGCAGAAGTAATACTTTAAAATTACTTATTTTAGGATAAAACAGAAACATGTATAATACCTATTTAGATATTATTATATTAAAACATTAATTCACTTTCTAATTCAAGACTAAAATAATATTGAAAAAATTACCAAACCCTCCAACACTAACCGATAACACGGATTCGATATAACACGATCAAAAATTTGCTGAAACTATCACGATACAACACGTATATATAACATGGCAACCAATACATCGTATTAGTTAAAAAAAAAAAAAAAACAGTAACGAATATAACAAAATTAATCAAATAACTATAAGAAATTGTGAGAAGGCTCAAGTACAGAATAATTTTTATTTTATGCAAAGTCGAAAATTCAAAAGGAAGCTGCAAAATTGTCTGTCTCCATATTAAGAGATCCACTACGAGTTTTTAGAGAATAAGAAACATGTTAAAATCTCAGAATTTTTAAAAAGGATAGAAGACGCAAGTAATGAAAATGTTTTAGAGACTGAAAAATTATATCATTCTACCACAAAATGTTAAAATTGAATTGCATGACTGATAATGCATAACGTTATTGAATTGAGGGATAATAAATTGAAATTAAAAAATATGTTTTTTGACACATTAATATTTCATAAAATTGGAGTTACCAGGATCGACATTAGTTTTTTATTGATTTTAATAAGTTTTCGAACCCTAATCTTTCATTTTATATCGGCCCTGGATCACACATAACACAGTTTCACATAACAAGGAATTTTTTAGGAATCTCTATCTACCTGTTTATAGAAGATAAAAGTCAATTTACTCACATCAATAACGGTACCGTGACAGTGCCGTGACAGAGCCTCGATCGTGATTCTACCGGCCCGTGATCTCATATGATTTATAGCTAGCCGCACATCTCCACAACCACCTGCCGCCTATAAAATTTATAAAAATGGTAAAAGATTTTTTATTATGGGTTTTCTACAATGATTCTGTTTACACAATGTTATATAGAACACAAAAAAATATAAGACAGTTCGTGATTACCGCCATCTGTGAATAAAATATATAACATGTCATTTGAAATAATGTAATTATTAATTCCCGTAAAGTTTATCGACTATTTTTAAAATTGAAAAAAAATTATGTAATATCTCATATAATCCATTGATGAAAAATGAATATAAAATTGTCACACGGATAAAATATTATTTGAAAAACAATAAACAAATAAATATGTTAACCGCCATGGCTAAGTTGATAATATAATATTACTATTGATAATGTTTGACATTTTCAGAGTATCCGAGTAAGAAATAATTTCAGAGATGTTGGTGACATTCTTCCAATAAATCTACTCGCGGTCTGGTGAGCGGGCACAATGCCGTACAAAGGATTTAATCTGATATTTCATAGGATCAAAATACTATTGTCTTCTGTCTTGCCGGGATTCATTTCGTAATTTCATTTGTAGTTATTTGTTAGCCACGGTGCCCGGAGTGGTTACCTAGACACGGAACACAGACTTGGACATAAAGGGTGATTAAATAATTGTTATCCGAGGTCTGTTCAAAAAGTATCGCGAATTTTGAATTTCCGCTGGCTACGTATATTTGATTTTTGATTTTTTTTGTAGCGTTATGTTGGTACTCATGTCCCTTACTTATGCTGACAAGGTCGGCCATTTTGAATGTTTAGTTAATTTTTGACAGCTGTTTTGCTTGGATGTGTTTTGGCTCGTCTTCGATTTTTGCCTATTCCAAAAAATGGATCAAAGAATCTGTATCAAATTTTGTGTGAAAAACAAAATAAAGTGCGCGGACGCATTTCAAATGTTGACTGTGGCATATGGTGAAGCTACCTTGGACCAAAGCAACGTTTATCGGTGGTACAAAATGTTCTCAGAGGGCCGAGAAGATATGAACGACGAAGAGCGTGCCGGACGCCCGAGCACGTCAACAACAGACGAAAACATTGATAAAGTGAAGAAAATAGTATTAGCCAATCGTCGAATCACCGTTAGAGAAGTTGCTGAGGACCTAAACATATCGATTGGCTCGTGCCATTCGATTTTAACCAATGATTTGGGCATGAGTCGGGTCGCCGCGAAATTCGTGCCAAAATTGCTCAATTTCGACCAAAAACAGCATCGCGTTAACATTGCTCAGGAGATGTTGGACTCGGTCCGTGACGACCCAAATGTGCTCCAGAGGGTCATAACTGGTGACGAATCATGGGTTTATGGTTATGACGTGGAAACCAAAGCTCAATCATCCCAATGGAAGCTGCCGCATGAGCCAAGACCAAAAAAAGCGCGCCAAGTTCGGTCGAACGTGAAGGTTTTGCTCACAGTTTTCTTCGATTGCAGGGGCGTGGTGCATCATGAGTTCTTGCCACAGGGTAGTACGGTCAATAAGGAATATTACCTGCAAGTTATGCGCAATTTGCGCGAAGCAATCCGCCAGAAACGCCCGGATTTGTGGAAGAACAAAAACTGGCTTTTGCACCATGATAACGCCCCTGCTCACACATCGTTGCTTGTGCGCGAATATTTGGCCAAAAACAACACAGTAATGGTGCCGCAGCCACCGTATTCCCCAGACCTGGCCCCCTGTGACTTTTTCCTGTTTCCAAAACTGAAGAGGCCCATGAAAGGACGACGCTACGCCACGATTGAGGAGATAAAGACGGCATCGAAGGAGGAGCTGAACAAGATCACAAAAAATGATTTTTTTAAGTGCTTCGAGGATTGGAAAAAACGTTGGCATAAATGTATTATATCCGAGGGGAATTACTTTGAAGGGGACAAAATAGATATTCATGAATAAATAAATACTTTTTGAAAAATATAAAATTCGCGATACTTTTTGAACAGACCTCGTACATTGTATCACGACGATTAGATTTTTTTTATGAAATGTGTATTTTATAAGTGTAGCGAAATTGAATATGCATAATAATTATAATGCAACAAATAAATTTATTGAACTGAAAGTAATTTGGAAATGGTATCAAGTTAATGTTTTTATTATCTTTATAAATAAACTGATATTTGATGAGATATTTCTATATATTTTAGACGGATTTTTTTTTTAACATAATGAGTGATTCAGACTTAAATGAAGAAAACAATATTTAATTCCGAAATTTTCGTATTTATTTTTGTATAAATTCACTAAAGCTTTTAAATAATACTTATTTAGTTACGATTATTTAACACGTTGACTGCGGAGCACTGACCGGGACAGTGGTAAGGGGAGAAATCAAACGGCGAATCCCTGTCCAGGTCAGGCCCTATACCGCTCAGTTTTAAGTGGAACTAATTAAACTATCCCTAACGGCTAAACTCCCTCCTTCTTACTTTAGTCGACCTTCGTGGCAGAGTGGTAAGAGATCTGACTGCCACACCGAAGGTCCCAGGTTCGATTCCCGGCGATAGCAGTGTGATTGTCACACGTTTTTGGTCTGGTGTAGAACTCACGTGACAATAAAATGGCTATAGATTAGCTACCTATCATATGTAAAGAGAATCCTTATAATAGCTAAAAACAAATTGTATACTACCCAATTACTGGTTTATATACAAAAAACGGCATAGGGTTATAAAAACGGGTCCGCTGTTCGAGTTCTCCCCTTACCACTGTCCCAGTCAGTGCTCCGCAGTCAACGTGTTAATTAAACCCATTGTTTCTGCGGCTCTCCAATCTATGATATTTAGTTATTTGGATTTGCCCGGGATCGCACCTGGTTTGGACAGACCTGATCTAAATTAATCACTTGAAGGGTTTTTTCAATTATTTTATTATAAAGGGTAAACCTTCAAATATTTTCGAGAAAAGAAAACTCAAAAGTTGAAAAATTATGTTTTAATTCGTAAAAAATCATTATGCTTTTGTTTCCATTGCAGTCAAAGTAATTATTTACTACACCTTAATATTATTTCTTCAATAGCACCCACAAAATATGCATTTTAGCACAAGGTGATATTATTTTGGTGTTTTGATGTAATTATCGTTCAAAAGATTGATAATTATTTATAGTTCACGCTAAGAAATAGGCTTTCACAATTGTATGTATTATAAAATATAAATACATAGCATATTCAACATAAAGAATATTAGAAAAAAATAAAATAATATAAAAAGAATTGAAATTACATATGTATGTGTATATTTATTTATTATTATTTTATTATATGTACATCAGATGCAAAGAGATAAATTAAATATAGGATTATATAAAAAGGTCGGCCATGTTAAAAATTGGAAGAATCGACATGCGTGTATGAATGTGGAGAAAGCTAGAGAGGTGTGTCAGGATAGAATAGTGTGGCAGTCTATTCCCTCTGCCTACCCTTTGGGAAAACGGCGTGATGATTTGTTATTGTATAAAAAGTAAATTGCTGCCATAATATGGTTACCATTGATTTCATTAAATCTCTTAATACCTTTATCTTGTGTTTATAGCACAATGCTATCATAAATGTGATAATCTGGTCTGAGTCTCGGCTGCTTACAAAACCTATATCTCAATTTTTCTGATGACTCTCTCCATCCGACAGTTGCAAATTTGACCTTCCAAGTCTCCTGTGATCTTTTTAATTAAAAGCCAACATTTCAGCTAGTGTTTGGCTTCCAATAAATCACAAATGGCCCTTATTTTAACCATAACATTTGATTGCATGGCCATGGTCTTCACGAAGGTTCAGCAATTGTGGCTCTTACATGATGAGGATGATAATCTTTATATCACTTTTTTCCTGATAAATTCACTTTAAGGGCGATCTTCGCTAGAAAGCTTCTCTTAAAAAGGAAGGTTTTAAGAGAGCTAAAAACTCATTTGTTGTCTTGATTGTGAATATGGTAGGGCAGTCTGTTCCATGCTGCATTCTCATGATGCCAAAAGCACGATCTGCGAAATTTGAAGCTCCTGGGCGCCGTGGGACAAGTTTATTAATAGATTTTTCTCTCAGGGTGCTTGTCCATGTATTCTATGTAGATCTGCGAGAAAAAAACTGATAAATCTTTATTGTTTCCAATATTATGTAAAACTCCGTATTAAATAATTTATACAAATGAAAACATCATTTTTTTAGAAGTTTTATTATATTAAAATTTTCATATGAAGCACTCACTTTGTGGTTAGATATTTTAAACTTATATATTGTAAATAAAATAATAAAACACTTTGTATTTAATCACGGCATGATTATTATATTAATGCCAACTAGTTTCTTTTGTACCCAAGCTTCATCAGGGCACTATAACAAGTTGTTATTATGGGAATGACATATTTCACCTTGTGTAAGGTATTATCAAGTGTCTAATCAAGGCAAAACGTGTCATTCCCATAAAATATAATAAAACTTCTACAAAACAGACATTTTTCGTATTAATCATGAATCTATGTTACAATGAACGAATCTTGCTATTTTTAAAATTTTTAAGAAAGGATGTCTACACAACTTCATACTAATTTGTAATAATACCATTTTTTGCGTGCATCTTATCTTTTCAATGTATTTTTAAATATTTGTTGCATAATTTTAAGATAGCTTTCATTTCAATACATTGTGTAAAGATATTTTCATAATGTGAATGAGAGATTTACGCGCAAGTAAAATTGAAAACACCACAAAAATGTGGGTGTGACAAATGAAATGGCGATGACTGGTTGGTTATTATTACAAATTACAGTAAATACATTCTGCAATTTTAAAATGGTGTTGTTAACCCTATACATTTCTTTAATTTCATTCTTCATCAATAAATGGACAAGTGCAAAATAAAAGAAAAAAGCAACGTATGGATTTACTTAATAAACAATTTTATTAATTTTGAACTTCAGAAATTCAATAACATCTTATTTTAGTTTTTCCGATAACAAGATCAGCCAGTGAACCGACCCAAAAGTTCTACCATTCTATCACAAGACTTCTATTCCCACCAATCTACAATACTGTGGATTTAGAACAAAAAGAGTATTTTAATCATTTTAAATTATATGGCTACATCTAAATATATTTTAAACAAAATAGAATATCAAGATAACAAAATACAATTCTGTTTAAGAGTAAAACATAAATAACAAAGTTATAAAAAATAGTGCATGTATTCATTAAATGCCATATGTACATATAGCCTTATTATCGCAAATGCCATTAACAAGATAAAAAAAATCTTAAAGCTCTAAGCTCACACTAACACTTGGCTAATCCGAATGTGCGAACTAAATTTTAGATAGTCAATCTTGGCACACGGCAAGAGCTTCCTCTTTCTCTTCCAGCAGCTCCTTGCCAGTTGCTTCAATCATTTTCTTAGCAAAATCATTGAGCGTCCAGTCCTTGATGATGGTCCACGACTTGTTCGAGATGCTCACAGGGAATGAGAAGACCACATCCTTGGGGGCACCGTAGGAGCCATCGGAGATAACTCCCATGGAGACCACTTGTCCGCTGGGAGTACCAGACCACCAGTTGCGCATGTGGTCACTGGCAGCCTTCGCAGCCGACATAGCAGAAGACATCTTGCGAGCTGCAATCACGGCCGCTCCCCTCTTCTGAACAGTGGACACAAAGGTGGTATTCAGGTACTTGTCATCATTCAGCACCTTGGGTAGCAGCTGCTGCCCTTGGCTGGTTGTGACGTAAGCGTTGCTGGCATCGGGGAACTGGGTGGAGGAATGGTTACCCCAGATGACCACGTTGCGAACATCGGAGATTGGTACTCCCAGCTTAGCAGCCAGCTGAGCCTGAGCTCTGTTCTGGTCTAGTCTTGTCATAGCGGTGAAGTTTTCCTTGGGGATAGAAGGAGCATACTTGGAACACACAAGGGCATTCGTGTTGGCAGGATTACCAACCACCAAAACCTGTAAAAATAAACAAATGACATTAATTTTTTTTACATCGTATATGGTTGCTAATTTGTGGTAAATATAAAACAAATATTTACAGAAACGGAATGGAAAAAACTACCAATAAAATTATATAGTGTCAATAAATAGAATCTTTCAAAGAATACATAATTTTATAAATATTTAATACGTACACAATAGATACATAAATATGTGAACATAAAATATATCTACTATTATACTGTTACAAAATGAATACATTTTAATAATTACGAATGACGATATCTTACTAAAATATTAGCATAGCAATAAATGTATTTGGAATTTGTGATAAAACATATTGACTCTAAGCCTCACAACATGCAGAGCTGATAAACTCATAATTACAATAATATACATATCAGTATTATAGAAAGTATCCCAAATATTCAGATTAACAAAGTACACAGTTAACAAACATATTATTTACATTACCATCATCTACTTCGATGGATTTATAACTTTCACATCCTTTGAATTATAGCATATTTAATCACCAGTTATAAAAAAAAAGTATTATGGTAGGGAGAGAGACACAATTATAATGTTAAGAACATGGTAGTTTTATGTATATTAGACCATTTTATAAAAATTAAAAAATCATTTCTATTAAAAATAAGAAGTGTACGCTGTTTTCAAATTTTGTTTCAAAGAAAAAATAATTTGTAACCACAGTCAAGTTAATCCTAATAAAATCAACTTTACTATATGCTTTTACTGTATGGCGTGCACTTTCAATATCTTCTTTGAAAACGAGTTCTAAAGTAAAATATAAAAATCAAAAATATGAAACTATAATGTATAAATGTATTTTTTAAACTATTGCGACCAGTTTCAAGAGTCACTGATATTGACACACTGGTAACTATAATATATACTGAAAAGAAAAATTTGTATGTTAAGAAAAGGGAGAGTCAACTATGAATTTATATATAGCAAGTGAAAAATTAAATAACTACTATTAATTATAATGTATTCTTAAAAAGATGCTGGTTGAATACTCTTCATCTATTCATTCATTTCTCGGTGCTACATTCCGGTGTGGGACTTGGCCTCCTCCACAACGGTCCTCCACTGACTTCTGTCTCCGACTCATTATCTATTACATGTGTTTAATATAACATATTATACAAACACTATACTATAATTAAAGGTGGATTTCTACCACAAAATGTAAGTAAAAACGGTAGATTTTATAACAATATTATATTGTAGGAGTATATAAAAATGAGGGTATCATTATTATCAAGTGAACAATATGGAAAAAGATAACAATCATATGTTTCAATGTGTGAATTGCATTATCAAATTACATATAGTTTTTTATATCAATATATTTTTTCAAATGCTAGATAATCACATTGTAAAAATAATAATCAGAGTAGGAGAAAAAGGGAATTTGACATGTATAGAATGAATAAAAACTATAGGCATGTGCTAACTAAAAAAATGTGATTGAACTAACCTTGACATCCTTCTTGGCAAATTTGTCTAACGCCTCTCCTTGGACCTTGAAGATGCGGACATTAGCCGACAGCAGGTCTTTGCGCTCCATACCTTCACGGCGGGGCATGGCCCCCACTAGGAAAGCGGCAGAGACATCCTTGAAACCAGCCTCGGGGTCAGCTGTAGGCACCACTCCTCGTAGCAGCGGCAGAGCACAGTCCGCCAGCTCCATCACAACCCCCTCCAACACCCCCATCATGGGCGCAATGTCCAGGAGGTGTAGGATCAGTGGCTGAGAGGGCCCAAACACTTCGCCTGAAGCAATCTGGTACAAGAGGGAGTAGGCGATCTGTCCTGCCGCTCCAGTAACGACAACTCTGATTGGTTCCGCCTGCAGATTATAAACATGCAATTTTAGTCAAATAAAATGGAGATGAGATCTTTAAGATAACAATCAATGTGTAGTAAATCTACATATGATAGAATGTCAAATGCAAAACATAAGAAGTAAATGCAATACACATGAAAATGTCATGAACAAAGTAATAAAGGGCCAATAGAATGATTTGGATACACGGAAAAAAATAATGATAAAGAAAGTATGAATGTTCAATAATCAAGATGAGTATGTCAGGAAAGAATTGTGTGGTGGTACATTCTTTTGGCCTACCCCTTTGGAGTGATGGCGTGCTCCTTAGTTAAAATGATTAAATTTAAAATTAAAAAAAAAAATCTGATACTAACTAACTAACCATCACGCCGTCTCCCCGAAAGGGTAGGCAGAAAGAATGGACTGTCACACTTTTACTGATGCGGCGGCACTCCATCCTTCTCTTTTCGCCCCGCGGGAGACGCGGTGTGATGGGTTGCGAACCTCATCGCCACCAATAGGCATCTCCCGCACACACTTCGATCAAGTCTGACACAATTACAATAAACAAATTATATGCTGCTTCGCAATTATTTTAATATTTCTGATTTGCACCGCAAGTGCTTATTTCTAACAATATGAACTAAAAATTGTATTTGTGTAATTTTATAAACTTGAAAGGATTTATTGATGGTTGAGGTATTAGTTTTGTAAAACTCTATTGTTTGGTACCTGGATTTCATTTATATAAATTATATAAATAGTGACAAATTTGTTTCGCCTTTCGAGGGGATTCTCAAACTGAACCTAATCGCCAAAGAGTGTGTCCTTATATTGATCAGTTGATATCAGTTTGAGAATGCCCTCGCAAGGTGAAACAAAATTTTCACTATTTATATAATTCATATAAATTAAATCCAAGTAAAACCACTAAACAATCATGTTTACTATAATAAATTGAAAGGATTTATTTAATTATTTTTTAATCATATACTACCAATTCATATTAAAAGGCATGAGGAGAGGCAAGTGATTCTGCCAGCAAGTAAGTGAGAGAAGTTGAATAATATAAAACTGTATTTATAATTCATAGAGCTAGGTTTCATTAAAATAACATTATGAAATTAAAAAAAGAGGTGAAATCGTAGAGTCCAATGTCATATGAAATAATCATAGTTCATTTTTAATAGAGAGCACCTTGAAGAATATAACTTAATAGCTGTTTTTTATATATGAAACATATACTTAAACAATTTGAACACTTTGAACTGTGTTTTAGAAAGGTATATTAAAATAAAACATCCTACTACGGAGAAAAACTAACTAACTAACTAACCATCACGCCGTCTCTCCGGAGGGGTAGGCAGAAAGAATGGAACGCCACACTGTTCTGTCCTGACATACTTCTCTCGGTTCCTCTACATTCATACATCTTGTCATGCACGCACATCAATTAAATATGAAAATTTCTAATATTTCATCAATCAATCAAAATCAAAAAAATGAATTGAATAAAAATGTATTCTTGAGGTGTTTTAAAAATTTATAACTAAATACGTATATCCACAATAAGTATATGGACACATATAGTATATCTCACCTAATTTTTGTTACTATAAATATAACCTAACTAACCATCACACCGTCTCCACGAAGGGGTAGGCAGAAAGAATGGATTAATCTAAATTCGAATATAATATTTGTTGGATTGCAAACATTATATTCTGGAGACAAGTGGCCTAATTTAGTTAATTGAATGTTAAGTATCATAATAGAAAAGCAAAAATCATTTCTGTATAACATTTACTCAAAATATACTAAAATTTCTTTGAAGCAAGTCGAACAAAAAGTATTTCTAATGAATGAAGTTGATAGTTAGTATTTTGGACATGTGCCAACGCGCTGAATAAATAGCGAGTATCCATACACAGAATGAAAACATGCATCAATAGGAAATCTATATTTTCCTATTTTAATTCTCGACTTAATCTTATAAAATTTAATAAAGCAACTTATATTAGTTGCGGCCATTTATGAAAAAAAAATATATGCTCATGCGCTCGTGTCGCGTTCTAATAATTCAATATATACAATGCGAACAAAATTGTGCGTGATTTGAAATCACAAATGTTGGAAAATAATCATTGGAATAAATCATAAATAAAACACTAAAAAGTTTTGTAGTAAATTACTTTAAAACTCTAAAGGTCATACCAATGACAAGTTTTACATAACACATAAATAATAAAATAAAATTGTCAATATTTCAACAAAAACTGTTGAATTTACTTACCATGATTGATAAAACGAGAAATTTACGATTTATTTGTCGATCGGAAAAGAGAGTCTTATATCGGAGTACAAAAGGGTGTACAATCAAAATACGTCAATCTACCGGCAAACCAAAATTCATGTGAAAATGTGAAATACGAAATAACTGGAATTCTTCTGACAGCTCCAATTCTACGTCACCGAAACGTCAAAAGAGGCTAGATTACCTCTTTGATACACTTAACTAGAGCCACAACTAAAACGATTTGCCAAAATAAACTTCAACGTAATGTAATTTTCATACTATAGAAACTATTTTTGAATGCCACAAACATTAAATAGCTAGGTACTGCATAAAAAAAATAAAAACATTGAATTTAATCCGCTTTCTGTGCCTTTAATTTTCTTTCTCTATGGATGCGCAATGTGCTGTGGCGCTGGTGCGCTTCACGGCTTTTTTTTCAAGTTTTTCGGGTGTTTGCGCTTATGCGCTTGAGGATTTTTAAAGTATTATTTTTCACAATTAATAAATATGCTGCATTGTAGGTGTAAAATCTAGTATGAATTTATTTCACAAACAGCTATAGTTGGTGTAAAACATTTAATTATAATGTTAAAGTATTTAAAATAATATTCAAAATTTCAAAACAAAAATATTGACATTTCAATATTTTTTTTTAAATAGTGCGTATATGATGATGTATTTGAAGGTTTACTTCGTTCAACATCTTCAAATATTCCCACACTTGCGATAATCGAGAGATGCTGGGCAGGATGTGCTCTAGTGCTCTTCAAACACGGCACCCGGAAGATTTCTCGGATCGTATAGACCTTGATGTATATTCTTATTCGTCAATACCTCCGATGGGTTGCCCAAAACATTAAAAACAAATCATTAAAATGAATAATGACGACAACAATGAAGACCTGGACGATGTAAATTATTCTATAGATTTCGATCCAGAACCGAATCCCGGCTCAGAGCAAGTGGAAACGGAGGGGGTCCTAAGCTATGCTTTCGACCACATATACGCAATAACACCGGAGAATGCCATTCGCAGCAGCTCCTTAGTGCGGGACGAGGGCAGCCCGGCCGCCCGGCTGCAGGCCAAGCAGCAGCTGCACTCGCTCACCGCCTCCCTCAGCACCAGCCAGACCGAGGTGCAGAAGCTCAAGTCCCTCATTTCTGCGCATCTGGATCTCATTCAGAAGCAAAGTGACATTATTGCATCCAAGGACAAACAAGTGAAGGCGTGTATTGTGGAAAATGAACTTTTAAAAAAGCGTCTCGAGAGATGTGGCGAAACTCAATCTTCTCACTTGTCTGTATCTGATTCTCTCTTTGCATCATCTAAAACGCAGGTACCTTTTTTTGACACATTGTCAACGTCGCCCGACTCGCAGAGTTTTTCTTTACCATTTTCTGAAAACTTTATACCGTCAGATCCTTCAACTTCCGGCCACTTTTACTCCAGTCATACTACAGGCATATCGGGAAAGATGAAATCCCACGAGCAGCCCGCCTCTAAGCCCTCGGGGCGTCATTCCTCCGGACCTCAGAAGAGCGGCTCACCCCAGGTTGCCATTGGGTGCAAAACTGCCAAAAGTGGAAAAATGAAAATCAAAACTAGCTCCTTGCAGTACTCGACTACCATTCCATATTCTAGGCCGGGAAATCTGCATTCTCCAAACAACCGCAAGAGATCCACAGAATCGTACATTAAGAAAAATTATAAACTTGAAAAAACGACAAACTCGGACGGAAATCTTTTTCGGAAAATTGAGACAAGCTGCCGCGACTTCTCCTACGGTGAGACCATCAGCAACATCGGAACCAACATTCTCTCCAACATAGAACGGGCCAACAATGCCCCGAGTGAAGATTCTGCACTCAATGTTTGGCACAACGATGAAGCTGTCTATAAAAAGATTGATATAATGGGAATAACTTCCCTCGTGAATGTGGCAGACATACCCTTGGATATTAAGAAGGAGCATGGGAAGGGTAAAGGCAAGAAAAGCAAGAAGGTGGCAGCGCCGACCCTGGAAGCAGCAGCAGCCCCACGTGGCGCCCGCACTCAATCTAGCTCCGATGCCATTATTCGCAGCATGTTCCTGGCGGACCTTTCTGCTGAACAGTTGCCGGAACAGCCGAAGACCTTGGACAAGAAAAAAGACTGTGAAAACATTTATGATTGTGACAATTCCGAGAGTGTAATTAATTTAGATAATCTTCCAAAAAAGGAAGATATACAAAAACGTGGAACATCTCCTTCGGCGTCTGTATATTCTTTTAATGAAGACAGTCAAGACACAAAGGTGGGCAATCGCAAGGCCAGTGAACCTCGACTCAGCGTCACCGAGTCCCTCAACAGAATGGGAAAACGAAGAAGTCGCGCATTTGGTGTATTCGGGGACAGTGGTAATGAAGAGAAGCCCCCTACAAACCCCCCTTCTAACGGACGCAAGCGTGCCCAAAGTACCTCTTCCAGAGTATCCACTGTATCCCAAGCCGAGTCCACTTGTAGTATGCTGGGAATACCGGAGGGCAAAATTCTATTCAAAAACAAAAGTCTTTCTATCTTATCTGCAACAGACCCTTACCATACATCAGTGGGAGCTGCTGTTCAGCCCGAAAAGCAGGAACCTATAAACTCACTCGAGGTCCCAAAATGGCGAATTCATCGAATTCAACCGCAGACCTCACACAGTTGTGAAAATGAAGAGAATGTCGATGATACAATTTTTAATAAGAGACACAGTAAGATGGAGAGTGAGGAAAGACGAATCAAAAGATGGGATCTCCAGAGATTAAAAGTATTGCACTTAAAAAAAGCAAAAGATCGCAAAGAGAAAGTGAATTCTGGCGGTAAAAAAATACATTACGGTTCATTTAAATCAGGACCAGCCATGCCAGACTCACTTTGGCAGTCTACCGAAAATGTTTTGGCCATTGAAGTGACAGACGATTTGCCAGTTACTTCCTTTGGTGAGCTAGTGCCATTATTCAAACCGCGGAAGTTCCACTTGCCGTGGATTCCCAGACAAAGGGGGGCAAAGAAATCTAAATGCCACCGGCTTGAAAAGAAGAATAAGGGGAAGGAAGGGGAGGATCATTATTTTTTTATGAATCCGTTAAGATTTTAAAGACCTTGTTCTTTAGTGTTTTGCGGCAATGTATTGAAAGATTTTAATAATTGTTTATCAAATTTAACCCATTGAGTTCTAAACCTATACTTATTTGTTTATGTAATTTATTTACATAGTTTTAAGTATCTCTTAAAAAGAATCCTATTTTGTGATTTTGAATACATTAAATTATTTATAATATATCTTGATATAATAGTTTAAAAAATGTTTTTAAAGGCCAACCAAAATAGTTGTAGTTTAGTACTTGATGGGTTAATGGTAAAGTAGATCTCATTTATAACTGTTAATATATTTGGAGCGTTCTACACTGTATATTTTAAACCCATCTCGGATCGCTCCATCATATTGTGGTGTTTACTGGACATAGGTTTAGGTTACAGAAAACTCTTGATTCGATCAACTTATATTGACTCATTGTAATCGATGTTTCCTCAATCTCTCGACACGTTCAGATTATGTTCACGTTTGTAATGTCCTATATTGTGTAATAAACTGTTATTTATGTTATGTGTGTGCTGTTCCTAATGAATCGCAAATGTTTACATTTTAAAACAAATATTTTCGGTATATTTACAATTTTCAATATTGTTGTTGCACATTTCTCTCAAACAATAATAATATTGACTCGACTCGAGCGTTTTTTTTTTTAGAAAAAAAAATGCTGCCAAAAATAATTATTTAAGATTTTATAACATATATGGATAGCTACGGATGTTCATTATCGACATTTACATAAACTCTTCGCATAAGAGCCCATAAGATATGAGATAATAGATGAGAAGTAATGTAGATGGATCCTTCATCTGCCTCACCCCGCATTCAACTTTAAATTAATGTAAAATTACCCTATCCCCGTGTTTTACAACGTTCTTAAGCTCAAGTCTTGTCTGTGCTACTATTGAAAAAATAGTAATTATCAGAAATATAGCCTAGTGATTAGCTTTTCGGTATGCACTTATATCTGATGACCACTTCATTTAACATTTGAGATTGTTTTGTGATCTAATTATGTAATTTGTATTATCAACAAGTGTTCTGTTTTGCTTCTATGAAATACATTAATTGTTTTGTTTAAGTTCATCTGTGTTTGTCATATTTCAATTTATGGAACCAGGGTCTGTCTCAGTCACCAAGAATACGTAGAAATAATAGATGCATAATTGAATTATTTAATTTGAAAATGTTTACACATTCTTCTAAATGCTATATACGAGGCATATCCAGAATGTAAGTGTACTGAATTTTTGTAGGTTACAATTTTTTTTATTTAAATAAAAAAATTACGTGGTTACCGTAGTACATAAGCTATTTTTCGACAATGTCGCCATTCCTCTCAATGCAGGTGGTGAAGCGGGGTAGCAACTTTTTAGGGGTATCCTTCCTCGAAGTAGTTTCCCACCAACCCCTTCGTCCACTTCTCCACCTCCTCCTTTACCTCCTCTTCGGTTGAAAACCTTTTTCCACCCATGTGCAGCTTCAGGGAGGTAAAGAAATAGTAATCTGAAGGTGCTAGGTCTAGGTCAGGGGAATGCGCGGGATGGTTCAGGACTTCCCATTTAAACGAGGCGAGCAGTTCCTTCTGGCATTGTCGTGCAGCAGGCAGTCTCCCTTTGTCAACATGCCTCTCCTCTTGTTCTGAATCGCCCTCTGCAATGTTTTAAGGGTCTCACAGTATCTTGCAGAGTTGATGGTCTCCCCTTGAGGCATATATTCAATTAAAATTATGCCTTGACAGTCCCAAAACACGATGCCATAATTTTCTTGGCTGGAATTGTGGTTTTGAACTTTTTGGCGGAGGGTAAAGAGGTGTGACGCCACTGTTGAGACTGCCTTTTGGTTTCAGGCGTGTAGTATGCAACCCAAGTTTCATCTCCAGTAACGATGGAGCGGAGAAATTTGAAAAACTCTTGCCCGGGCGGGAGATTGGATTGACTTTTTTCATGAAACGTCGCGTCGACATTTCTCAACGTACTGACCTCGAACCGGTCTCGTTGCAGAGGAGAAGGGTCAGGCTACACGGAAGTGTAGCCAATATGTCGAAAAATAAAATCCATCCGGTCGTGAGAGCCTCAGTACACTTACTTTCTGGATATGCCTCGTATATTAAAAAATTATCTCCTTATAATACAGACTTTCATAAGCACCATTAACCTCCTCTTAATATTTCATGATGGTATGAAGTGTTACTTTTTCACTAGACATATCATCGATAACCCATTTTGTTTGTATTTATTTACGAATCTCATTGATTTCTTTATATATCTTTAATTTTTATCTTTGTATAAGAATACGCTTTAGATTAAAATTATGCATTTAAGTTAAAAATCATACCTTCGTTATATTAATTGGAGTATGCATTTGATACGTTGACCAGGTTTTACATAACTCTGTCCGAATGCAAAGTTACGTTAACCGGAATAAGAAGTTTTATTACATGATTTGCTTTATTGTCATTATTTTTGTAGTATAATTATTTTAGATTATACTGTAAGACGCTTCAATAGTTTGATTAAATAGTTATTGTGTACGAGTCCATGTTTTATTTTCTTCCACGGTTTCACCCCGAGGTGATTCCACATAACATAGATATAGCAACGGTATGCACTAGGCAGTTTCTAAAAAGAATTCAATATTTTTAAATCAAATTGGAATAATATTTTAACTGTATACTCTGTTAGCGTGATGGCAGCTTCATTAACCCCCATAGTGTGGCAGGCTACATTTGCAGTAATAAAAATGGTTATCTACATTTAAAGCAGAGACAGATCGCCTCAGTTTATCATAATATTGTGCACAATTTAGAAGTAAGGAACTAAAGTAAAAAGGTTTATAAGATATATTCTTATATGAGGTGCAAATGTGGTCTGCAGCAGTTTGAAATCATTTTTTCATACTGCAAATGTAACCAACCGCGAAATGGGTTAAATAGAGAAACAAAAATCATGTACAATTCTTACATAAAATAAAAACAATAGTATTGTTATTGAGATTTTTATTTAATTTTTCATATACACTCTATTAGGATATAATTTTTATCTTAATCAGCTAATTAATACACAGGATCCATAACTTAATAATATAATATTTTTGGAACTCTAAAACCACATTTGTATCAAATACTCTAATGGTTAGGGCCGCATGTGCCGGGTCCCGCACAGTGCGCACTTTGTTAATTTCAACGACTACTTAGATATAAATATATTCCTTAAATTGAGAAAAAGATTCACACTATGCAGAAGCCCTTAAAATATTGTGTGATACAATACATAGAAAGGTTAAATCAAATTAAAACAAACTCATTCTTCAAAAAATTGCACACATTGAAACAAAAAAGTCAAATCATGATAAAGTATTTTGAATACTCGATAATCAGAAATTTTTGTGTTAGATTTATAATACTAATACTATGTTTAGGTGAGTTTATTATGCAACCGTCCCTTTAGCCGGTAGACCGTGACCGCGAGGACGTGGTTGTATCATTGCTGTTGTGTGAGTGAACATACAAATTATTATTTAATCCATCTAGAGAAAAAAAATTAACTAACTCAAAGTGTCAAATGATTTTAGTACATAATAACTACATTTTGCTGTACTATTTTACTTGCTACTAAGAATATATGTTAAATCAAAAATAAGAAAATAATGTTAAATGTAGTCATCTGTGTAGTATCCTTTTCTCCTATTTTAGTTGACTGGAATAAAAAAATATATTATTTTTCTCATTTCTATCAAATTTTGGATGTGGACAAAAAGACTAGCGGTCAGTTCTCAGTTGGGGCTGTACCTTCCGAGTGGCGGATTACTATTGCTCTATAGACTCCTCTAATAAGTTACTTGTGTTAAAATGTTAAAACAAAAACATAATAGGTATGAATATAATTATTGTTCCTTATCAATAAAAATTTGCTATCACAAGTCATTGGTGATTTGACAACCCCCGCTGATACACAACAATTATTGTTTTTAGCTTAGAACTAAAAACGGTAAATCACTTAAATTTATTTTTAAAATAATGTTCCTTCTTATACACCGTCTGCAATTCTATGCGAATACACGAACCCAACTCAAGTATTGTAATGAAAATAAAGTGTAGATTAACTCATAAGGCAAGGATAAAGAAAACTATTTAATGGATAATATGTGTTATTACAGGAGTGACAGGTGTATAATACCATCTGCATGGTAAGATGTGTCCGTAAAAAAATAAATCACAACTATAATAATAGGAATCAGAACACAAGTTGAGAATATTTATTGGAGAATCACATTATAAGGTTACAAATGTGTTTCATAATGTAATAACACTACTGATAGATCAATTTCAACTCAAAATATTCCACGGAAATTTGTAAGTCCCAATAGTTGTTTGGTGTACGAAGCATTAAGTGACATTAAGGTTAGGAGGATGCTTGGATTAAGGCTATTAAGCTGATTTAAGAGCTGTTTATGCAATTGAAGGGGCGATATGTGACCCAGCGGCTAGTTGAGGTGGAAGCCCTTCTCGTTGGTGGCGTCCAGCAGGCGCCGGCGCAGTACCTCCTTGGAGGAGTACTCGGGCAGTTTCAGGTAGTGCACGCAAGTGTTCACAGAAGGGTATGAGCCCTCTCCCGCGTCCACCTGTAACATTGTATCACATCAGTCCCTTAGAACAATTTATATACAAAAATTAAAACGGAAACATTTTGTAAAATTTAAGATACCGAATTTTATAAACACTTTTCTCTTAATATTTTTTAAATACATATCCATACCACTTTGACAAAAGCACATATGTCAGTTTTTGTCGATTTTGAGATATTAATGCCAATATAAAATTAAATAACTAAACTAAATGAGCATATTATAACAAAAGCTCATGTTTCTAAAACTTGTATTCTAAAAGATTTTGCACAAAGCAATTTAGAAAAATAACATGTCATAAAATATCAATCTTAAAAATGGTAAAACGTGAATGTAATGTCACAAGTCTGCAAAACCCTATATGCCATCAAAAGCTCAATAACTTAACAAATTATATTTTTATCTATTTTTAATAAATATATGTTTAAAATATCAGTTTTTTTATAATAAAAAAAGAACATATACTTCTTTGGCGTAACAAAACAAAAATGTTCACTTAAACTCGATTTTTAAAACAAACCTCAATTTTTAAACACTTAAAAAGATTTAATATTGCACAAAATTATCCCACTAAAATGTGACAGTACGTTGGTACTGTTTTACACTTTTTATGACTAACATAATTAATGTCTCGTTTCATGACATGTATTGAGAATTCGTTATTTATCATTGATGGCTAACTTCATCATGTCGTGTTTCCGTAGCAGGGTAGCTCTCAATTTTTACCCCCTATTAAACCTGCCAAAAAAGCATAACTTAAAAAAAACGTAACATCATATATTAGGGGTACCCATAAGTAATGTCATTTTTTTCGATGAAGAAAAAAATGACATTACTTGTGGGTACCCCTAATATTTTCATAAACAGATTTGGGGAACCCATTTAAACTTTAAAAAGATTCTCCTGTAAAATGTGAAAAAATGACATATTCACTTTTGGCAAATAGATATGGGTATATATGTAATAGTAAATCTACAATAATAACCTTTCTGACAACGGTGAGGCGGGGGTGCAGATTGGCCAGGCCACCCGGAGGCAGGCTGGAGCAGCCCGTGGCAAACTGTAGGAAGGCCTTCCTTTCGTTGGCATCCATCTCTACTAGCACGTCCACTAGCCTTAGGAAGCCCGCACTGAAATGCCAAATTCATTACAACTCGCAACAAAATTCTCGTAAGTTTATTAACATATTTTAGACTCTTAACCAATCAGCTTAACATAAAAATATTTTTTGTTTTGAATTTGTTATTACTTTGAATTGAAACAGGTTGCCCGATCCAGGTCTTGGTTAAGCTGATGGATTAAATATCCTTCTTGAGGTTTATTTCTCTAACAAAATAAAACTTCCAATACACTGCATAAAAAAGACATTTCCTTTTATTAAATTGCAAATTTAATAAAATTTGTCTTTTCACAGACAATTAGCATATTCAACATGGAAATTCTGAAAACTGAAAACTACTATGGGCACGTTTTGATATACGATAAATACAAAGTGATGCAACTGATTCTCCAAGGTAAAAATTAATGGTTTATAAATATATCGGCCACAAGATCAAATTAGGGAAGAAAATGACAGATTGCAGAAATATCCAGAAGAGTTGGACTGGATTGGGCAGCATTAGGAAAATTGAATCGCATACTAAAGGCCAAAAACATTCCCATGAACCTCGAAAGAAGAGTCTATGAGGCATGCATCCTCCCGTTAATTACGTAGGGACTAGAAACTGGTATTCATGGCCAATACCATACACAAACTGAAATGTGCACAACGGGCTATGGAGAGAAAAATGCTTGGCAATAGTTTGAGATACCGAAATCAGACACCGGACAAAGCTTGTCGATATAATGGACCGTGTTGCCAAACTGATGTGGAAATGGGCAGGACATGTATCCAGATAAGGAACAGAGAGATGGGCACCAAAGTCTTGACGTGGAGATAGTGGGAGGAAAAAAGGAACATCAATCGACCCCAAAAAAGATGGGCTGATAACCTAATTCCAGTCAGGGGAAAAAGATGGATGAGAGTCACACGGGATAGCGAGAAATGGAGAACGTTTGAGGAGGCCTACATCCAGCAGTGGAAATGGCTAAGGAAGAAGACGAAGGGCTGGAAGAAGAAAAAAATCCTGTCTAGAAAACCTTAGAGAATGGCTCAGTTGCAGCACAACATAGGCATAATGTTGTCCAAACACTGATAGGAGATAAACAATCTGCAATACCTCTCCTTGGTGTATCCCAGCTTGGGCTCGGTGTAGTTGAGCAGGTCCTCGCGGGTCCAAGCGGGGCACTGTTGGCCACAAAGCATGAGACGCAGCTCATCGGGGCTGAAGGCCCGCAAACGCCGCGCTGGGAACACGGCCGCAAAGCCGCGCCCAAAGGCCTCCAGCTGCTGGGACACCCCGCCACACAGCACCCACTCACGGGTCAGATCTACGTACTGGCGCAAGTTGGACAGCGTCACCTATTCAAAAGCAATTTGTCATTAGCATTGTCTACAAATCAACATGAATCATATACATAAAACATTAATTAACAATCACGCCATCTCCCAAAAGGATGCACTGCCACACTGTTCATTTCTGAGATACTACTATCGTTTCCTCAACATTTATACATTATGTCATGCAAAAATGTAGATTTTTCCGACTCCTCAGGTGGCTAACATTTAATATGATTGATTTGAATTTCTAGTTCCATTTACATCGTTTACATTTACTTTCTGTAACCATTCTTTCTTCATTCATTTGTAGATGAAGCGAAAGAAATATGTCAGAAAAGAATAGTGTGGCGGTCCATTCTTTCTGCCTACACCTTCAGTCAGAGGACGTGATGGTTAGTTAGATAGTTTTACTTTTAGATGTTAGTTATAATTAGTCCAAATGACGATGAAAAATAAATATCAGATACGAGAGATAAAGATACAAACCTCGATGTGCTCCCCTCCCTCGCAAAGTGGTATTTGAGTGTATTGGTGCACGGAAGAGGCAGGGGAGTAGGCCATGGTGAGCGCCAGATCTTCTATGGGCACTCCCTGTAACCCCAGCAGTGATAGCTTATCTTCTCGTTCCTTCTCAGATAGTTGGGTGTCTGCCTGGATGGCTTCGCTCTCTTCACAGACAGCCTCCAGCTCTAAGAGGAATCTGAGGACAATAAAAAACATTGTTATTTTTCAACAATAAAATTTGTTCCGGCATTGCTGATGACAGGATGCATAATGTACATGATAGTAAGGATATGTGAAAGATTGGATTAAAAAAAAAAATTATTTTCCAACTGAAAACATCGTAGATGAATAAGTAGGCAGTATGATTGTCACACTGTCTTTGGTCTGGTGTAAAATTCACGTGAAAATAAAATTAGTTACCTATCACATGTCACAGAATCAATATCTAAGATTTTGTATACAGTAATAGGGTGCAAATAACCTGTTGTATAAAAAGTGTGGAAAGCAACAAGAAATTACCACATTAAAAAGGCCTAAATGGCATTCTAAGAACCAGTAAAGATATTGACTTTGCTGCAAACTTAATCTCTAGGATTTAAACTTTTAAAAAAAGTAGAAAAGGAAATAATGCAGGTGTGTCATACTTATGTCTGAAGGGATCTATATCCTGCAGGTCTTGTGTGTGGAGAGCGTGGCGGTGCCAAGGGGCGCGTGTGGAAGAATGGGGCGCTTTGGGAGCGCAGGCGCAGCCACCTGAGCCCCCGCCCTCTGCACCTCCGCCACACATAACTTTCAAGAAAGGTCGTGATAAAGGCAGATCCACCAGACGGCCGTCTTGCAACACCTATAACAAGACAATATTTTAATACGTAATCCTAAAAGGTGTATTTTTTGGCTAAACAAAAGTTATTATTGTTAAAGACCTATGATGGTCTGTTCTCTAGAGGGTTTCTCCCCCTGTGAGGTGGATTTTCAGCTGTCCTTATATCTTTTAGGAGGTCTTCACGAGGATGAGTCCCGTGAGGCTGATTATGTAGTGCAATATATGAGAGTCTGGTAGTGTCCATTTTTTGGACATGACCGTACCAGTCCTTCCTTCACTGTCTACTTCATCTTATAATATACTCAGCCTCACATATATCTCTTATTCTAGTGTTCCTCACGCAATCTCTTAGTATTTTGCCTGTTGTCATCCTCAGTGTCTTCATTTCGACTACATCTTAATCCTAAGTTTAATTGAAATAAAAATAAAATTCCAACTTTTGTAGTATAGTCCATTTAGTGTTTTCATCATAAATAAAATGCTCAGTACCTTGGCTAGGAAGACTCCCAGGAACCAGAAGTACTTGCAGACCTGATCACAGAAGGGTGAATCCTGGGGGATGGGGGCCGGGAACAGTCCGTTAGGTCGGACAACATAATATCCGGGGGGCTTCAATCCTGTCGGGACAATTTCAGAAACATGTAATTCCTTTCAATAAATGTGAACACAATTCAAATATTACCGCCCGTTGTCCATGTGTGGATCTTCTTCACAAAGGTTGAGAAGGTTTACTGATTATTTTTCATGCTTATTAGCAAATTAAATTAAAAATATCATCACTTTCAACATCAACCATAGCTAATTGAACCAATTACCAATGTTATTTATTGTTTCTTGAACAATTATATAAAACTCCATATTAAATAATTAATTCAAATGTAAATGTCTGTTTTCTAGAAGTTTTATTACATGGCAATGACATGTTTCACCTTGCCAAGGAATTATCAAATGTTTTGTTATTTTTATGCATTATCAAACATTTGATAATGCCTTAGCAAGGCGAAACATGTCATTCCAATAAAATATAATAAAACTTCTAGAAAACAGACATTCACAAAATCTTTCATTTTAAGATATATTTGGTATAGCACTGTAATGTAGACATTTAATATGGTAATGGAAAGGTTAACGGCTAAAATTATCTGAAATTATACACAATAATAATAGTGACCGAGTAGGTTAAAAAAATTGGAAAAGTAGAAACCTTCTCCTAGATCGACAGAGTGGTGATCTTCTGCAGCCCCTGGCTCGTCCTGGCAGAGCCACATTCCCAGGTCCCGGCGTTGGAGCTCTCCACCCACCAGCGCATAGAACTCCAGCGTGGGCCCTAGTCCTGTGCCCTCCTCTCCTGCAAATTCCACCTCCAGAACCGACTTCCGTCCGCTGTGAACTTTCATCACCTGAAACAATATAAATTAAAATGTTACTTATATATAAATTAAAATGTTACTTATATATAAACTAAAATCTATACTACCTAAACTAGGATTCCAAAGAGTGTAACGTTCCACTGGAATTATAGATTTCAGAAGCTTTTATGAAACCCATAATGACTTACGGAATCGAAGCAAGAGACGACATTTGGACCAAACATCTCGTAAGAACAGCAGAAAAGAAAACATTGCAACCTATTGTAGGTAGAACCCTTAGAGGTGGGATACCCAATTAAGAGATTTGCAGATCCTGCAAAATTGATGACAAAGTGAGATAGAGTAGGCAAAGAAGATTCTGGAGGCCACATTGAGAGGATAAACTCAAGATCGTGATGTACGAGATTTCAGAGGGTCGTCGATCACCAACAGTCGTCGAAAACTGGACGTCTTCATCACAGGACCGAGTTTGAAATTTTGCCTAAACAGATCGCAAGATCAAGAAGAAGGAAGCCTTTTTAAATTATCAGTTATTTTTTATTAATCACCTGTATAGCCCATTCCAAGAGATTGGGGCCTCGCGGGACGCGAACTCTCTCGTGCTTCAGTCTTCCCACCCGAAACTCTTGCGCTTCTAAATCAGCTCGCCTTGGAGACAGGCCGGAGGGACCCCTAAAACAACAAAATTGTTTTTTTATTAATTAATGAAAAATATTTTCATAAATATAAATAAGTGTTTGTCAAAACGATGCCACAATATCCAAGAGAATTCTTAAATTTATATTTAAAAAAATTATAATATGAGTAGAATATACCTTTGTCTATCGACAGCCTGGTCCCTTTGTGCTTGGAGCCATACAATAGTTCTAGACACTCCGAATGCTGTGCAGCCAAAGAATAACTGCCGAGTCTCAAATGGGAACAGGAATGGGCACCAATCCATTAGTTGAGAGCACCTGAAAACAGATTTTTTTATTCAAATTAATATTTTCACAGAGAATATAATAAAATATTAATAAGTACACACACTATATCATGGAATAAATTGGACAAATAGGCTAAAAGAATAGTCTGTGGAAATAGTATAAAGAGCCAAGTCATTCACAGTGGGGGTACTATAAAGTATATTGCCTGTAAGAACGAACATAAGAACACAAAAAGAATTAGATCTTCCATAAGATAATAATAATAAAAATATGCTAACTATCAAAGCAATGTTTTCGTGGTGAAATTGTTTATCCACTTAACATATTTTTACATTTCTTGCATTCTATTTATGTATCTAAGACCTTCTGTGCCACATTCCAAGGACAAGGATAATTTGCCGTCCCCGTCTTCTCAGGCTTGGAGGGAGTACTACATAAATAAGGAAAGTGTCTAACCAGGCAGGTTCGGCATGAGCAGCCAGCGTCAGGGCATCCTGCAGCTGCTGGTGCAGCTTGCCTGTGAGCTTCTTGCTGAGCAGCGCATCGGCCGGCAGCAGCTGTGGAGACAGCGCGCGCACCACGCTCACTACCTCCCACAGAGAGCACTCCCACCCACCGCTGCATGATGCTCCTGAAATTTTAAATTCTCAGATAAAATACTTAGAAATGCAAATGAGATTTTCAAATATCACTTTATTGAAAGGTAAGGCGTTAACACTGTGGAATTCCATTGTAATAACCTTGGAATTGGAAAACAACGCTGTTTATGTTCCATTTTAATTTATATAAAATAAAAATATCAAACATAACATGTTTTGGAGGCAACCTCCATCATAAGGTGTAAATACATAACTAAACTCTAAATCAGTGATTCCCAAAGTGGTCTATATAGACCCCCACGGGGTCTACGACAACTTGCAAGGAGTCCATGTCAGTCTCAAAAAATTGGAGGTCTATGAAATAAAAAGGGGGGTCTACAATAGTGGATCTCATGTCGGATGGTCGAAATCATTGGCATTTTTTCTTTCTTTTTTAAGCTTAGCTTATTTGGGAAAATCGGGTGATCGTGATCTTCGGCGACCTTTTTTTTTTTAGCTCATTGGGCAAAATCTGCCGGTCGAAACGTCAAAAAAAAAAAGGTTGTCAAACATTTCAACCGGCAGATTTGTAAAAAAAAAATCAATTGAGGAAAGCAAGAGGTCTACACAAAATAGAAGAAATCGGCAAGGGGTCTATGAGACAAAAAAAGTTTGGGAACCTCTGCTCTAAATAAAGAAAGACTTATTATATAAAGATAAAATATTATGACTAATTCTTAAAATTGAGAGTGCTAATTACAGCGGGAAAAACGCACATTTACATATCAATACAATACACTGGAAAAATACATTTGAATTAAAATATTTACTTTGACTAATAGCTTTTTGAACTAATAATTGATTTTAGCATTGTTTTTTCAATTCCAAGCTTATGCTGTACTTTTCATTTTTAAATAGTTTTTAGAATTTTAACAATGCGTTTTTACAATGACTGCATAAGGAATTCAAGAATAAGGGAAATATGGGAGGTTGAAGATGTCGTTAGGTGGGGAAGGCAAGGGAGAAGATATTGGTACACACACTTGAGAAGAATGGATTCATTTAGACTCCCTCTCATTGTGTTGCACAGCCAACCCCAAGGTAGACAACTCACGGGCAGATAGATCGACCATCACCAAAAAGATAGATCGACAGCCGGGAGTTGATTTCGCGGGAAGCTAATCCCTCTTAATCATTTCCACCAGGCGGCACAATTTTACGGAATTTTTATGTATACTTTTAAGATATAAATTCGCTAGATAAAAATATGAGACAACTCTTAACACGTGATGAGATAGACAAAGAAAGTTTTTGTGTAATACCAAATCAAATACATAATTATTTGTCTTGCAAAATTTTTACGCAAAATGTTGATAGTAGTATATATTACCTGATAAAATTTCTGTAGACTCTGTGAGTGTGTTGGGTTCATCGTCCTCTTCTGCAGTAGCTGAGCCGGTACTGGTTGCAGCGGTAGTGCCAGTTTCTGTGGAAGTTGTCGCCGTATCTATTCCATCTGCCTCCTTATAAATCAGCCTGCCAATGAAAAAAAAAATGAAATCTTACAAAAATATTCAAGTTTCTTTTTGTTTTAAGTTTCAATCCTAGAGATTGGTTTGCGCAAAGTACAAAAATACAGAGAAACCCCTATTTTACGTTTTTTAAGGGACTGAACAAAAATTTTAATGGGGGGGGGGGGGGGTATTGAAAAAAACACATTTAAAATTGTATTATTTATTTTTAAAAATCACATAGATTAGTTCACGAAATGTGTGAATCAAAGCGAAACGGATGTAAAAAGGAAGAAATATTGTAGGTAAATGATAATTGCGAATAATATAAAAAATAATGAGGCGTTACAAAGAGTCGAAAACTGAATGACAGAAGGACAGATGATAACTGGCGAAAATTAAATGTCGTCCAATCAAGACATTGCGCGTCATATTCCGACCAATCACAATTTTGCTCTCCGACTCATTGTCAAGCATGCGTAACACATGGAATATTTTTGACGTAAATTACGGGGAAAAAAAACCTAAAAGCTGGTAATAATGTATTGAAATATATCGAGACAACGGACATAACAGCTAAAATTGGAGTTTCACTGTATATTGAATTTACTCACGTATAGATATTATCAAAAAGTCTCTTGTGTCTGTCTTGGCGGGAGGTGTTGGGCGGGGGGGCGGCGGCCTGCAGCGCCTGTGCAGCACGGAACACCGTCCAGTCAGGGTGGCGGAACAGTGGAATGGGAGGCAAGAGGGAGCCGGGCATGCTGAGCCACAGGCGCAGCCCACGCGCCGCGCCCGGACCACCGCTCGCTGGGGACCCACGATTCTCCGCGGAGGCCTCTGTACCGGGTGCAGGCACCTCCAGATCTGCAAATGTTTAATGAATTTAGTGATATCTGTGTACCCCTTTATAACTTAAGGGGCGATATAGGTTTAGAGCAATGTTTTTTAATTCATTTTCAAGATTTTTTTGACCAAGGAAGGGATGGATATAATTTATTGAAACTTCGGCTACATGTTATACAGATATTAAAGTTAATATAGTATTTTTTCAAAGTATTTTTTTTTAATATTGAAGATATTAATTGCCACCCATCGGAGGTCACCATCTGACGAAGCTGTTTGTGTACACTCTGAATGCCACAGTTTTAATTTTTAATCAATAGAATTCTTAATTTACTTTAAATATGTATCTCTCTTCTATATGAACTCAATTCTCTTTAAAAACTAAACAATTGCATTTTTAGACGTGTTTATAAAAAGATTATCATATTAATCCGAGGTTCATTTAAAGCGCAAATGTGTAAAGAAACTAAATATAAATTTAAGATTAAGAACTTGTTAAGCTAGAGTGTGCATAAAATTTAAAAAAAAGTGATTTCGAGAAAAATATATTTGAAAAAACCACTAGCACTCCCACACTTAACAAAATGCGGTCACTTAACCGCTCATAAATTAAGAACAAATTGAAAATTTTATTTTAAACTTTGAGAGTTTTTTAGAACAATCTATGAAATCATCTAAACCTATTTATGAAAGATATTAATGAAAGATTTTCAATTCAACCTGTCTGGTGGTATGCCAGTAAAGGTACGATTGCGTCTACATATAATTTATTAATCAATTTCTTCCCGAATACTGAACGATACTCTCATCTGTGAACCATTTGTCACAAATGTTCGAAGTTTTAAGCAATGTAACTATAATACCGACGGCAGAATCCACAATTGAAATATTCAGTGATGTCATCACTCTCCTGTTGCTTGTCAACCTTCAAAAAACCAAAGTCAGGTCAGTCGACTTATGTGTAATTTAGCAATAAAAATTAAGTTTGTTAATACTTATTATGTGAAAGGGAAAAGAAGATTTCGTACTTCCCATTTAACTTAACATAATCCCGATTGTGTTAAATAAACTAATGATCTGTTCTGATAAACCGTTGCTTGACTATTTATGAAAAATAATTTAGTTTTTCCCTCTAAATCGCTTAATATTGATTTTTTTATAGTAGTTCCTAAGTAAAAATATATTGAAATTTCGTATTCTATGATTTGGCATCGAATTCTTATTATTTTGTTGACTTCAAAAAACTCTCTATAGGACAGGTTAAAGACTCGCATGATCTGTTTACCTGTGGTCTGGTTAACATTGGTTCTTCCAGGACGGGGATCGAAGGCGGGAATGAGGGCAGAGAACTGCCTTTTGAGCACAAAGTCATCGTCCCAGGAGCGACGCTTGGCCGCGCCTCCGGCTCCTGCACCAGCCCGCGCCGCAGCTTCTAACGCCTCCTCCTCCATCAGAGACAACAGGTTACGGGACACCATAGCCTAGAATATACATAAAAATTATTCCAAAAACCGCCTTATATGAATTATGAATAAACTAAGCTTTTCTATTACATAAACAGCAAGTTTTGATAAGGATGAAAAACAAATCTGGTATTTTCCATGTGTATATTATATTTTCTTATTTATATTAAGAATTTGACATAAATAAATAGAACCACTTACTAAATGAGGTCCAATAATGAATTTGAAATGATTTTGGTGTTTTTTGGATAAGCTGAATCTACTTGACAAAATCTTCGTGTCATACTACTTTTCGGACTGCAAATAATTCCGCCCTCAATGTTGAGCGGGGCACGACTCTCCATAACAAAGGTGATAGAAGATATTTTATTTAATAGAAATGTTCAAACCAATGGATGGACCTCTTGATAATGGGCATCATCCTCATTGTTGTCATCCATCCCGTCATCACCCTCGTCATCGTCATCTAGCTCTGCTAGCAATGCTGGAGCACGGCACGATTCCAGAAAGTCTTCCAGAGATACCTGAAAAAATTCACAATTTATAAAATAACTAATATTTTTAATTGAAATTTCTTGGTAGAAGTTCATTTTAAATAATGAAAATAACCAGAAAATGGCAGCAAGCTGCCGAAACCAGTCGATGATAAACACAACGAGCGTGCGTGTTACATTCATACATTGTAACACGCACGCCCGTCGATATTTACGATTTCAAGTATGGCTCCCTTTTAGTAATTGATTAATTTAGTCATGCCATGTTTTCCTTGGCCGGCCTCGGCTTCATTTTAAATTCACACTGCTTATATACAAATATTTTAACCATTCTCTTTCATCTTTTAAATGTCCAAACCACCTAAGTGATCCATTTTTAATTTGACTTAAAATGCAATCAGCTGCCTTAGATTTTATCCTTATTTCGTTGTCGTATTCTTTCACACATCGGTTTCCCATACGTTCTTTTCGGTGATCTATAATAATTTGTATGGCATTTATCCTACTTTCATCCTTCTTTTCCCTGCTCCAAGTTTCACTTCTATACATAACGGTTAAAAAATATATATTCTAAAATTAATTGAATGTGGAGCTTCCGTGGAATATGGAAATGAAAATTACCTGTTCACTGTCACTGCTGGTGGAGGTGAGGCTCATGGTGAGTGCCTGGCCTAGGCAGCCCGGGGGCGGTGGCGGGGGCCCAGAGGACAGGCTCGGGTAGCTCTGAGCCGCGGACAGAAGGCCGCCGTGGAAGTTGGTTGACAGAGCAATGCGCACCAAACTGGACACGCAGTTGGGCCCCCTGGAGAAACTATCAATATTGTACTAAAGTGTTATTTTCCACACATTTTCACAATTTGATATATTTATTTATTTTTATTTTACACTAATGAGATGTAGCAAACGAACAACATTTAGGAGACTGATTTGGACACAGAACGGTTTAACAAAAATTACATTAACAATATGAAATTGTTCGTAGCACATATGCTCAGAAACAACATGTCTCAGAAGGAACCAAATATTTCGACGTTAGTGAGGCAGTAATAATCCTCCCAGAATTCATAATATATTTATTATAAACACTGCCTCACTTACACTAAAAATGTCCAAATCCGAGGTGATGTTTTACAAAATAAATACCACAACCATCAGTAAATAATTATATTAGCAGGCTGATGATATAATAAGGTGAAGTAGACAGCGAAGAAGGGACTGGTACGGTCATGCCCAAAGAATGGACCACCAGACTACTCTATATTGCACTACATAATCAGTTTCATGGGATTCGTGGAAGTCCTCATAAAAGATGAAACGACAGTAAGGAATGAAAATAGCCCTCTGAAGAACAGACCACATGGGTCTATAGCAAGGAATCTGTTAGCATAAACGTTACAAACCTGGGGAAGAGATGCGAGGCAGCATTATTAGTGTGATTCTGCTGTGGGGGCTGCTGGGGTGAGCGGAACCTGGCCATGGCGGCGAAGGTCTCCAGAAGACTGTGCGGCTCGGGGCCCTGAGCGCCGGCAGCGCCACCCGTCCCAGTGGCGCCCGCACCGCCGCCCCCACCCCCGCCACCAGCGGTCAGGTTGGGCTCGCTGGCACTCATGGTGCCGCCACTGGAGGAGCGTGGGGAGTCCTTCTTGTCACAGCACTCACTACCCATCTGACTGTCGCACTGAAATTGAAATATTACAATGGTATTGGGATATTTTTCTGGATAAACTCATTTAACTGTGACTGAAATTGACATTTTGCTGCAATTAACATTTGGCTGCACCATAACATGGATATACCCAACACACAAAATAAAATAAATGTATGATTTTTTTAAACAATTTTAGAATTCAGAAGGAGCCAAAAATGTCAGAAGAAAAGCCGGATAATTATCTAACTAACTTACTAACCATCATGGCGTCTCTCCGAAGGGGTAAGCAGAAAGAATGGACTGCCACACTATTCTTTCCTGACATACTTCTCTCGCTTCCTCAACATTTATACATTGCGTCATGCATGCACGTTAATTTTTCCGACTCCTCACGTGACTAACATTCAATATTTGATTTATTTGATAGTGCCACGTTTTCTTCGGTCTTCCTTTATTTCTAGTTTCATTTAGATAGTTAACATATACTTTTTTTAACCACTCTTTCTTTCCGTGTGTCCAAACTATCTTAATGATCCTTTGTTCATAACACTTTCATTCGCACCGCATTCACTATAGATATCTGTATGTATATATTATATAAATAAAATACTTAAGTACCAGTGCGATTGGTATACGAGATTTTTCTGTACTGTTATAAAAAAAACGTGAACCGGATCTATTGAATACCCTTTGCATTGTTTACTTAGTTGATATTGTTTATTTAACGGGTGAACTGCCCATTTGGTTCATGTCTTAAAATATTAACGTAGGTACCTACAAAAGTATTATCAAAATGTCTCATCTCAGGGGTAGATGCGATTTTAATAATTAAATGAGATATTATGTCTACCATCTAAATAATAATAATAATTAAATCTTCTTCTTGTGCCATATGTCCTAATGTTAGCCATCACTTTTGCAAAGGGTTCTCTGTCTTGCGCTGCCCAGAAAACTCCTCCACGCTCCTTATACAAGTTCAGTCTTTAAGGTTCCTCAGCCAAGACATTTGAATGGTTGCAGTAAAATAGGCACTAAGTACCAAAAAAAATACAAAAAAAACTAAGTATGCAGTTTCGTTCTATACAACAAAATTATGTATCAATATTTTGTAAATATTTTTTTAGACAATAAAATCATTCTCAGAATCTGTAAGAATACAATGTATAAAACTATAATTAAAAAACAGTTTAAATCAACAGATCCATGAAAATAAAAATAAAAAGTGTACTGTTAGCATGTAGTGCAACCCAAGATGGACATGATGGTGGGAGAAACGGATGCTATGTAAGAGATGCGTGTTATTACCGAGATGTGCAACTGCGGGGTGGGGCGCAGGTTCACGAGCAATGAGCCCGACAGCTCACTGGACAGCAGGCTGTTGGTGTTGTTGCGGACAGCCTCGCCTGAGGAGGCCTTATCTGATATCTACAATCACGTTGCATGAATTAGGAACACAACCCCATGAAGTAGACGCCAGCAAGTAGAATGCATAATGCTGTAAAGGCATCCCATAAAACCACAGGATACTAAAATTATTGTTTTGTTGTTTTTAAAGTGTGAAATTTCTAGCTTGCTGACATCTAATGTAATGATTAGATTTTCTATGGAATGAAGGTGTAAAAACAAAATGTTAATCATCTTCTGGCCAGTAAAACAGCCAAAATACAGTGAATGGTGAATTAATGTAGTTTAACCCCCATTGTGCGGTTGGCTTCATTTGCAGCAAAAAAAATTGTCTCGAACTCCATTTAGCCACATTTACAGCTCAGACAGAGAGCCCCAATTCATAATAATGTATCGTACATTTTAGTAGTAAGGAACTAAAGTACAAAGGTTTATAAGATACATTCAATTGTGAGACGCAAATGTAGACTGCTGCAGTTTGAAACCGATAGCCACACTATAGGAATGAAAAGAAACCTTTTCTCCTCAGCAAACAAACATGCTTATAATCATATAATATTAAATCAAATCAGTTTATTTTCTCAAAAGACATTACAAATAAATTTATAGTTTAAGGCACCTATTGAGGAACAGGTAAAATGGGAGATGGTTCGACTTTAGGAAGACAAGATAATCTCTGAAGTCAAGAATGATAATAATTAATATAAGATATGAAACACAATGTTTTGAAGTAAATCATGTATTATGATTTTGAAATATTTTGTATGATATGAATCATACACTGTCAAAAACAGAAACATTCAATGAGCATGCAACACATAATGCAAAGACAAATGTTTTATTCATAGAATAAGCATTATCTTTGTGATCATATACTCGTATTATCACATATAATGCATTCCAGTTAACACCTTTGATTCAAATATAGATTTAAAATCAGCAACCTTCATCAGTGCAAATACAAAACTAAAAAGAATTATCTCAACAAGTGTAACTCACGTCGACGTTGAGCGATGTGTGTGGGTCCTTGGCTGGGTAGGGCTTGGTAATGTCAGTAATAGTGGTGGCAGCCAGGGGCGGGGGAGGCGGCGGTCGTGCTCCCTCCAGGGCCTCGCCCAGGGTCAGCGACTCCACGATGGTTGCCAGATCTGCTTGAAATATCACAAATATTCAACCACAATGGCCATAATCAGTCTATTAAATACTGTAAAAATGTTAGTAAATTAATAAATAAGATTGACAACCTTGACAAAATTAAAAATAAATTTTTTGAAAATGTATATTTAGTTAAAATCCACTAATGTTTGCGTCTTCGACCGGTTTCTTCTCCAGAAGATGGCAGCGAGCTGCCGAAACCGGTTGATGACACAAACATTAGTGGATTTTAACTAAATATACATTTTAAAAAGATTTTTTTATTTTCATTTTACAGTGAACTTAAACCATGAAATTCCAAAAACAAAATAATTTTTTGAACCTAAAATTTTATATAAAAAGTGTTATAAAAATATGTACATAAAAAGCATAAGTGCACTTAATAAAGATTGTGTGAAAAATTAAAATTTGATTGTAATTTCGTAACATACGAGGTCTGTTCAAAAAGTATCGCGAATTTTATATTTTTTCAAAAAGTATTTATTTATTCATGAATATCTATTTTGTCCCCTTCAAAGTAATTCCCCTCGGATATAATGCATTTATGCCAACGTTTTTTCCAATCCTCGAAGCACTTAAAAAAATCATTTTTTGTGATCTTGTTCAGCTCCTCCTTCGATGCCGTCTTTATCTCCTCAATCGTGGCGTAGCGTCGTCCTTTCATGGGCCTCTTCAGTTTTGGAAACAGAAAAAAGTCACAGGGGGCCAGGTCTGGGGAATACGGTGGCTGCGGCACCATTACTGTGTTGTTTTTGGCCAAATATTCGCGCACAAGCAACGATGTGTGAGCAGGGCGTTATCATGGTGCAAAAGCCAGTTTTGTTCTTCCACAAATCCGGGCGTTTCTGGCGGATTGCTTCGCGCAAATTGCGCATAACTTGCAGGTAATATTCCTTATTGACCGTACTACCCTGTGGCAAGAACTCATGATGCACCACGCCCCTGCAATCGAAGAAGACTGTGAGCAAAACCTTCACGTTCGACCGAACTTGGCGCGCTTTTTTTGGTCTTGGCTCATGCGGCAGCTTCCATTGGGATGATTGAGCTTTGGTTTCCACGTCATAACCATAAACCCATGATTCGTCACCAATTATGACCCTCTGGAGCACATTTGGGTCGTCACGGACCGAGTCCAACATCTCCTGAGCAATGTTAACGCGATGCTGTTTTTGGTCGAAATTGAGCAATTTTGGCACGAATTTCGCGGCGACCCGACTCATGCCCAAATCATTGGTTAAAATCGAATGGCACGAGCCAATCGATATGTTTAGGTCCTCAGCAACTTCTCTAACGGTGATTCGACGATTGGCTAATACTATTTTCTTCACTTTATCAATGTTTTCGTCTGTTGTTGACGTGCTCGGGCGTCCGGCACGCTCTTCGTCGTTCATATCTTCTCGGCCCTCTGAGAACATTTTGTACCACCGATAAACGTTGCTTTGGTCCAAGGTAGCTTCACCATATGCCACAGTCAACATTCGAAATGCGTCCGCGCACTTTATTTTGTTTTTCACACAAAATTTGATACAGATTCTTTGATCCATTTTTTGGAATAGGCAAAAATCGAAGACGAGCCAAAACACATCCAAGCAAAACAGCTGTCAAAAATTAACTAAACATTCAAAATGGCCGACCTTGTCAGCATAAGTAAGGGACATGAGTACCAACATAACGCTACAAAAAAATCAAAAATCAAATATACGTAGCCAGCGGAAATTCAAAATTCGCGATACTTTTTGAACAGACCTCGTATTTGAGATTTCTAATTATGAACGGAAGTTTAACTTTAATTATATATTATACTACTGTGATAAAAAAGGTGATTTTTGTTATTTAAAATATGCGGGCTCTTGGATTCTGGCAAATCTTTTTTTTTAGGTTGGTAGTACTGTAACTGACATCTGTGTCAAATTTCATGTCAATATCTGCATTTGTCCAATAGTTACGAATGTTTTTGATTTTGTTGAGAAAAAAATATGCATTCAATTTTGTTAGCGGAATGAAATTTTAGCACTAAAAAAAAGTTGTGATACAAGTGATCACCCCAATATATTAAAAATAAATTTTTTGAGACTTCCTAAACATGAATAATTCTTATATTTTATTCCAGTAAAAGGAAACGGTGGCAACATAATACAAGTGAGGGGATACCTGTATTGATGTGATGAGTGGAGTTGTTGATGGTTGAGAGGTCCACGGTGTGCGGCGGCGGGTGCGGCAGAGCAGAGTCTGCGATGGCTTCGGCCGCCTGCTTGGCTGACAAGTTGTCGGCTGAGGCGGCTTGCTCTGTAGACGCCACCGACACCTGAGATGACAGAACACACAAATGTTTACACCATAATTCAAGACATTTTAATATTCAACACAAATAATCTGTTCTGTATTGAATGTATAATTATAAATATAAAAAGAGGATATCCAATACCTTACCAAAATTACTATTAACTAATTTTTTCCAAAAGTGAACTTATTCCACTTTCAAAAATAACGGCTCAAATAATAAATTGTATATATGTAACAGTATATGTTAATGATGTTAATGGAACCAGAAATAGAGGAAGACCGATGAAAACGTGGCACGATCAAATAAATCAAATATTGAATGTCAGCCATGTGAGTCAGAGAAATCACCACGCATGCATGACACGATGTATGAATGTTGAGGAAGCGAGAGAAATATGTCAGGAAATAAAAGTGTGGCAGTCCATTCTTTCTGCCTACCCCTTCAGGGATACGGCGTGATGGTTAGTTCGTTAGTTAGTTAGTTATATGTAACAGTATGAAATATATACAAAGGTTCTTGTTTTAGAGCCAGTAGATTAAATATGGCTTGGACTCCTTTTTGGTTTGCTCTATTCATAAATAAAAGTTAATGTCAGTCCCACGTGGACGAGGGACAGGCTTATGAAGTGCAATAGCGAAACTGTCGAAAGGGCGCCACTGCGTCCTATAAGTTTTAGGTGTGTGACGGGCCTCTTATTTATTTATACATTGCACCTTTTTTTGAATTTTTTTTGTGTACATTTTTTTAGAGCACACCATACCTGGTTATCAGTAGCATCAGGCAGACTTGGGGTTGAAAGTGACTTGCGCGAGTTCAGAGGGCGCTGGTGTGGTGGCCGCGGAGGTCCAGCAGGTGCTGCGGGTGGCGCAGGGCTTCCAGCACCATCACGTTCTGCGGCTAGCTTCAGGTCGTACTTCCCTTCTGCTCCCATGCGGTAAGAATTGCGACCTCCGTGATCCCATCTATAATAAGAAAAGGCATTATAATTAATAAATCATTAACATTTTGATAAGAGATGGTGAGTACGATACTACTGTGATCAAAAAAATAAGGTGAAATCACAAGAAAAAAATAGTGGGTTGTTATTACTGAGGGATATTATTCGAGTGTTATGCGTCGTTTGTGTGAAGTTATTTGCCTCAAAAGGCCAAAATTATGCACAGACATTTCTTGGTATTTACAACACAATAATACACTGTCCAACACTGCATTGGTTCTTAGAGAAAATTTCGTCAAAAACTTGACCCATATTATTCCACAACCACTGTATTTGCCTGATTTAACACCGTGCAACTTCTACCTGTTCAACAAACCCAAAAGACCACTCTGGGGACACCATCTCGACTCAACTGAAGAGATAAAAGCCGAATCGAAGAGAATATTGAAGACTTCACTGAGTGTTTTGAGGATTAATAAAAAAAACGTTGGTATAAGTGCAATGTGTCAGGTGGGGAGTACTTAGAAAGTGATGAAATTGATTTGAAAGAATAAATAAAGATTTTTCATTTTATAAACAATTCTAATTCTACCTTATATTTGTTCACATTATTAAATATTTAAATAAAAAGGTAAATATCTACCTGACATCGATCCACCCATTATGTACGTCTCCGCAGACGGTTCCCTCAGCAGGTGGAGGCCCGTCTTGGTCTCTCCACTTCCAGTCCAAGCCACGGGCTACGCGAGCACCGGCGGCCATCTGACGAAACTGGCTGCGAAGCAGGCGACGCTCTCGGCGCAGGCGCGCCTCAGTCTCCTTGCTGCCCGTGCCTGCTGTCGCCCCGGTAGCCGTACCTCCACCTGCACCAGTCTGCCCCTCCCGGCAAGTAATGTTACTCGGGGTGGCTGTACCCGTCTTGAGATCTTCGCACACGCCTGTCACCTATGACAAAAACGTAACAAAGATTATTATATTTATATGCAATGATTTGGTTCCACAAATGACAGCTTACTTGCTGAGGTCAGTATAACGAGCTGGGCTGTCCATGTCATAAGAATGCCTGAGATTAGACTCGGATGAGTCAAGGAAAATTCTGTGCTCTCAGCTGACCCAAAGGAAATGCCTCGCACAGAGATCAGAGGAAATGCTTCAAAGACTTCCTAAAGCGAACCTTCAATGGACTAACATCATAGTGAATGGCGGGGAAAGACTGCAAAAGACAGACCTAGGTGGAGAATAACAATACATAAAGGCATGCAGGACTTTGAAGCACAGCGCTGAGACGATGAAAGGAGAGACCATCAGGAGACTGTGGCAGTTCCATTACCAATGTCTTCCCTTGCTCTAGATGCTCCAGAGTGTGGATTCAGGATTGGACTCTTTAGCCACATGAGGACCCACTACCGTGACAGTCTTCCTCAGACACGAGGGACAGACGATGATGTGAATTTTCCAGATAAAAATCTCATATGAACCCGTGAAAACCATTTAAAAAGAAATTTAATTTTAAATAAAAAGACATTCAATACTCACTTGTCCATAAATTTCAAATCCGCTAAGAGAAAGATAGTGTGTTTGTGCACTGGCGTTTTTGCCATTCTGTTGCAGGCGAACATGGCGGTAAGGCCCCTCCGTGGGGGTACTTTCGGGTAGCGGCCAAGTGGCTGTGCCCCCCGGCTCCGACAGTCCGCGCTCATCACTGTGCTGGATCAGAGTCACCCAGTTCACACCATCACGGGACATCTGAAGAAATGAACAATAGAATTAGTATTTCTTCGTTGGTAACATTTATTGTTTTCACTACTTAGAAAGTATTTTAAATAATTAAAAAAACAAATTATACATAACTTAAGAATCAGAATCATATAAAAAGTTTAAATTATCAACAACAAAATAGCGCCATACACGTATCGGATATATATAACAGACAGCCTAAATTAAAAAGGAAATCCACACTTCGCTCGGCGAACTCCTTTGCAATAGGTAAATTAGTTTGATTGAAGCATTGCCCTAGTACAAATTTCGGAGATCGAGCCTGTGCAGTACCCATGCCCATCAGCTTGGAACAATCTCCCTCCATACCTTAGATGCATAAATGATCTAAGCTGAAAACTCTTCTTTTATTTTATATTTCATACGCAAATTAAAACCCAACATTTGTTTCATTATATTGTTTTCTAACTGAATATCAGATGCAGCTTTCATTTTTAGATTTAAAACACATCTCAATGCGCCCTTGAGGTGATTACATCACGAAAACGGCGCTTTAAAAAATAGCGTATTATTGTTATTATTACCATATATTATGTATTTTGAGCTAACCTGGAAAAGCCAGTTCCTGAGTGCAGAACGTCCATAGCCACGGGCGTGTCGCAGAGTGTACGCGGAGGGCGTGACCCACACTCCCAGGTCCACGCTAAACCAGGCGCGCTTATCATCGCCAGTGTGACAATTCAGTGGCTGTGCATCCCGCGACAGGATGTCCTCTGGCCGACCGTAAGGCAGACCGCGCCCATCGGAGCACGTGACCGTTACCAGACCGTGCGCCCCGGGATTCACCCACTCGCACGTACCACCGTTAGAGCCGATGTAATAGATTATGCCGTTCTCGTCAAAATCGTGCTGTGAAAAAAGTCTTCGTTGATTAATCATATCATAGAAGAGCAGATAGACCAGTTGTTGCTTATCTATGTTGGTATACGTTTAGGTTTCTATATATGATTCATTATTACATAGAAGTAATTGATTATTGGAACTACGTTAATAATGATTTATTAGAAAAAATAATAGAGAAAAAATTTAACGAAAAGGTTTTATAAAAAACTCATTCGTGTCCAATAAGTATTAATTATTTCAATCGATGCGTAAATGTATGATGGATTTATACTGAAAATATTAATCCAGTATTTATTTTATTTATAGAGATAATGAAATTATTAAAAACAAAAGAAAAAGATAAAAAGTATTACATTTAAAAAAAAAATCGAAAACATCAGTTTTCTATACATTTTATTATATTTCATGGGAGTGACATGTTTTATCTCACTAGAGAACTATCATTTAACAATCCTTTAGAAGGCAAAGCAGGTTTCTCCCATAAAATTCTAATAAAACTTATAAAACTCCAACGCGTTCATCAATATTGAATATTTAATAAGAATTTACATTATTGTACATAAGTTACATTATTGTTAAAAATAAAAAAATAAATACATAAGTAAATGTTATAAAAATATATGGAAGATGCCTATTGGTGGCGATGAGGTTCGCAACCCATCACACCGCGTCTCTCGCGGGGGCGAAAAGAGAAGGATGGAGTGCCGCATCGGTTAGAGTGTGGCAGTCCATTCTTTCTGCCTGCCATTTCGGGGAGACGGCGTGATGGTTAGATTGTTAGTTAGTATAAAAATATAAAAAATCATTTGTGACACTTTTGTCACCCTGAATAGTGAAAATAATGTGTATAACTTTACCTTGTGGCTAAAGATAATGGGTGCATTCCTCTGTATAGTCTTGAGGAAGTGGAAAGTGGAGCGGTGCAGGTCATACCACTGGCGCGCCACGGCACGCAGCAGGAAGCGCTCCAGCTGCCGGACGCTCACCAGTGGCTCCGTGCGTAGCGTGCGCCCCGAGCGTTCCAACAGACCAGTTTCCCCTGCCCCACGCTCCAGGCGGAACCTAACAATATAATTATAATAAATAAACACTGTGACCAATATATTATTTCACACATTCACTACGAATCAAATTCTTCTTCTTTTTGTCCTATCACCCTAATTATTTTTATTATTTTGTTGAAGAGCTCTTTACAACTTTACAGCGCGAGCCAAATCGATATAAAGAGTATAGCTATTACAGTGAATGTCTCATAACGCAAAATTCGCATAACGAGCAAAACAGATTGTGAAAAAAATGCTCCCTAAACCAAGAGCTGGCCTTCGAAGAGCTTATGGAGTTGAATTGTATTTCACAGCAAGTAATGGAGGAGGACTGTAGCAGGGAAACAATCTTCTGGCGCAATAATAGAAATCCTGAAAGCATTGGAAACTGTTGCATCGTACATTGAGAAGCATCACCCTAGAGGTGGCTATGCATTCCATAAATGGATTCAATGATAATGTTGTGTCACATTTTAACAAATTTTTGATGCATAGGCAAAAACAAATGTCTCTAGACAGCTTTCTAGTAAAAAATAATTATTTTTTGTCATAAATTCACTCAGAATGGCCATGTAATTTTAATTGAATAATGGAATGCATTTTCATATTTTACATTGATTTATATGGGGAAAATTGTTTCGCTTAATAAGTGTTACACATAACGAGTAAGATTCTGGAACGAATTATTCTCATCAGACCAAAGACTTGCTATTGTGGTGCAAGGTTTGATCGACTTTACATTGTTTACAGGGGCACCGGGTGTTATATATATGGTAACACCACACGTGGAGGCACATTTTCTTTATTAAAAATTAAAATGGGGAAAAAAATGTATTGAATGAATCATTCTTGATAGGTTTAGTTTGAAGGTTTACCTCAATCTCCTGGTGAGAATCTGCAGGCCAGGCGCGGCTGGCGGGGCATCATAAGCCAGTACTGGGAGGCGCTCCACACTTTCCAGAACGGCCACCAGGTGGCGTGCCAGGAGAGCAGCGCCGCCTTTAGCTGCCCATTCACGAACAACACTGGCCCTTTCATTACACAACTTCTCAGCTTCTTCGGTCTCATTCTCCTCTGAAAATACATAAGAATAATTATTTTAATCATTGCCCGCTACGACTGACTTTAGTCAGATTAATAAACTTATTAAATTTCCGATCTTTTGCCAAAAACTTCTGTTAGATTAGATATAACCTATCAATATCTCTTCTTATTTTTGTCTTTTCACACTTCCGTGGGGCAAAGGGCCTCAAGGAACCTTCTCCACCCGACTCTATCGCATGTCTGAACCTAACCTAACCTAACCTAGCCTAACACCATCCCAAGTGAGGCTTGCTTCTTTAACCTCGTCTTGCAGGGCTCTTCTCCGGGTAGCTCTAGGTCTGCCTCGCTTCCTCTTTTCCCCCGTAGGGGACCAGTCTAGTGCGCCCTGAGCGATGTAGGCTGGGTTCCGTCTCAGAGTGTAACCGATCCACTGCCATTTGCGTCTAGCGACTTATTCTCTAATTGGCTTTTTGCCTGCCATGGTCCAGAGAACGGCATTTACTTAGTAAAAGTAAAAGTAGGTCTCATCAATATATCATTATTTAAAAATATGATGAGGCAGATTTAATTTTAAATTTCAACATTCAATCTAAAAACAAGGAAATGACAATTGCAAAATATTAGAAAAAAATAAAACAAACCAGTCATGTGAGGATAAAGTATAACACGCAGGGCGGGAGCGAGGCCAGAGGAGTGGAGCTCATATGCAGACAGGAGGCCATCATTCTTTAACAGAATCTCAAGTTTTTGTAGAGTCGTAAGCAGGACCGACCGCCATTCTCCAACTCCTAAGGCAGACAAACAAATCTTGTTATATATTCTCTAAAAATAGTTACAAATAAAATGTATTCCTTCAAATGCAAATTTTGGTACTCAATAAATAATTTTACTTAACCGCCCTAAGCATACAAACGTACGCGATTCTGCGCCATCACGTACGCGCTTGAGAAAAAAGAATGGACATAAAATGTACAAACCGTTAGGGATACGCGCATGTGCCAACAACACTTGGGTACAAGTCTTCACAAGTATGATAGTTTTACAAGGGGCAGGAGAAGTGTGCGGTCAAGTCTTTGACTTAAAAATGTGTTTTTTTTGTATATTTCTCGGAAATTTACCTGAAGATAGGGTGGTTAAACAACACGTTTTATGTAGACGGTTGGAAAGGGGGAAGTGACTGTGAGGTGTGGCCCGTGGTGTATCTCTGATGGAGAATGTATTTTGGGCGCTTGCGATGGCAGTGAGTGTCGGGGGTAGAGATAGAAGTTTCTTGTATAGAGGGGTTTAGGTTTGTGGCGACCCCCTGAAAGAAACGCTCGGCCAGTGTGTGGATGTGTTCATCTAGAGTGGGGAGACCCGCCTCTAGGTGGAATTGTGCAATCCTGGTCCATCGGAAAATCGGAAATCGAAACCAGTAATTCTTAATTCAGATACGCTTCAACCAGTGCCATGGAAGACATCAGCTTGAAATAGTTTGAGTGCATAAAAAAAATTAAATATCTTAAAGACTCACCAATATTTGATATTTGCATCGGAACCACATCTAAAAGTAGGTTGACGAGCATGCTGAGTTCAGCGACGGCAGCGCGTGGCTCCTTCTGCGCACGAGTGAAGTGCGTGTCGTGCAAGGCCCGCGCACGACTGACTACCTGCGCCCGCAGCGCCTCCGCCACGCCGCGAACTCGTGCACCTCGCTGACCTGGCACGGCGCCACGTCCTCGCGTGCCCGCACCGCCTCCCCAGCCACCGCCTATCTCCGCACCTGTCATTACCAATAATCATTTGTGACAACAATATATATTAATCCATCACGATTTTTTCTGAAGTAGTGGTAAGTAGTAGATGGACTGCCGCACTGTTATTTCCTCAACATTCATAAACTATGTCATGCACGCACGGCCAACATTTAAAATTTGATTATGTAATTTGATCATGCAACTTTTTCTTCAGTTTACTTCTACTTCATACTCTATTCACATCCTTAACATATACTTTCTTCATCATTCATTCCATATGCTCAAACCATCTTAATTGTTCTTGCATTCACATCTTACTTTTGCATTTGGTACTCACAAGATTTATTACTCATTCATCTATGGTAAGAGGTCCCATTGTCAACCGGAGTCACAGTAATCAAATGCAATTCAATGTCTCTAAGTGCGTTATGCTATCCTTTACGAGAGCAGAACCTACCTGCCTCTGGTGACACCGGTGGGAAGAGCAATTAATCTGCTGAACGTGGTCTCCTTAGAAATCGACGACTTTCATATTAGTAAAAGTACATTCAGAAGGTAAATATTCTAATATCCATCTACTTGTTCCGTAATTTCACCATTGTAACAATGTGCATAGATTTTTACAGTTGGTAGGAGTATGTTCTCTTGGATCTTCGGTATATCCACATTTCATGGTATCCTTTTCAACTGACATTTCAGAAATCGTTCCAGTCTCCATTTATACTATCCTAAAGATGAAGGCTGCACCGATTTCCAAAATGTTGGTCAATGAGGGTATATCCGTGTCTCTTGTTATTCAATAAAAGACACGGCTATACCCAAGATCCAAAAACATATTATAAAACTGTAATTATTATAAACATATAAAAAAAACACAATAATCATTATGATATCAAAGTTAAGGCTTGAATTATCTAAAATACCAAAAAAATTATAATAGTGAGCTCACCGAGAGAAGTTTCAGCAGTGAAAGAGTGCTTAGTACCACGGTTAGATTCAAATATGAATCCAGGAAGATCTTCTCGGAGTAATGTCGCCTGTTGCTGCCCATCCGAGTTGTGGATCTGTAGTTCCCTTTCCCTGTAAAAAGAAATATATCACATATTGGTTAAAATAATCATCATTTTTAAAACTATTCAGAAACGCTAACAACAATTGTCATTGCCTAAAATATCACTTATTAATGTTCAAATTTAAATGCTTTCTGTGTGACAAGTGATATAAAATGTTTATACAGGGTTAATGATTATTGATCCTATTCCTTTTAGGAGGTCATGTAAGTCACCAAGCAAAAGTGAACCATTTTTTAGATAAATTTAATTATTTTTTTGATTTATCGAGGTCAGGTGTTTTAAATATTAATTTTAAAAAAAATGTTGGTTATAATCAAACTTTTTTTAATCTTATTAATTAGTGAACATAACAAGCATTCTTTATCAACACAAAAACTAGAACTGTTTGTCTACATTAGGAAATACCAGGTGGAAACATTAAACGTTTTCATTATTTTATTGTCTCTCCTGTGCCATCTATTGAGGAACTGTGGCAACGATTTAATACCAAAAAGATTATACTATATAGAAGTTTCAGTGGTGAAGTACCTACTTAGTGCCTACCCCTCTGGGAAAACAATGTAGTGATTAGTTAACATTTATCTCTGGTATTTTTAAAAACATATAAATATCATACAGTGTGTTCTGGGATTAAAATAATTCTTATTATGTAAATACATGCAATCAAAACCAACCTTTTGGATGTTAATGACCAGTTGCCGACTATGAGTTTGGTGGATCCAGGGTGCGAGAGTATTGGCTGAGGAGAGGAAGACTTCACTCCTGATCTTGCCCTCTGCAGTTTCTCAATGAACTCTCCGCGATTTTCTGCGGAATAATACTCATTAAAAACTATTTGAATAATATATTATAGTATATGTGTATGAACATGATATTTATATGTAATCTAAAGAAATTAAACAGATAGCTCAAATAACATGTATGTACATGAGAGTAGGTGAAGTATTCTAATTTATTTTAACCAATAATATGGATGATAAAAAGCTATTGAAGCAGGCTAAAAATACACAAATAAGATTTACATTTGCATATATGTATGTCACATTTAAACGTTTACTTAACTAAATATTTAATAAATGTGGAATGTCAAAATTTTCTATCTTCTAGTTTAAAAAAAAATATATATATATTAAATATATATTGGTATCTAATTAAATATAAATTAAAAAATGTAATACTAGAAATCATAAACACTATACACACGTTTTAACTACAAAAATGCAACAAATTTTGACACGTTTTATAATGGTATATAGGAGAGTATTCAAAACTGCTAATATACATATTTTAAATTATTGTAGTAAATTTAAAAAAACTTCATTGTTTCCATAGGCAGAAATCAAATCTTTTCATTTATTATATTATTTTATTTATTTATTCAATCACACCGATGCTTACAAATTATTTAATAAATAGTAAAATCTCAAACTGCAATATACAAGTTTGAATATTGGATAGACAGATATAATCCAAATCGACAGTTTTCTAGGAGTTTTATTATATTTTATGGGAAAGACATGTTTCGCCTTGCTAGCACATTTGACAATGCCTTAGCAAGGCGGAACATGTCGTTCCCATAAAATATAATAAAACTTCTAGAAAACAGATGTTTTCATTTGTATTAATTATGTATAGTACACTAAATGAAGTTCTGAATATAGAAATGGCAAGGTGCTACGGCACAGTTTGGAAGTACCCGTGTTTACTCCTTTACACCACTGTCTCAACACATGTGTCAGGTCATTGCGTAAGAATACCAAGAATGTTTAGATAGTAACTACGCAATATTGATAATGATCAACAGGTAATGAGGTTGTTCCCAACACGCAGCCTCCGCAGGGAAGGAGAGCGGTGAGAGAGTGCTTGTTAAAATATGGAGGGTGAATTACCTTCGCTGGTAAGGGGATCAGAATTTCTTCCTTTGCCTAAATCCGGAGAAAAATAAAAACAAGGCAGGTTAAACACAATGAAATGAAAATTCAAGCAAATGAAGCGAAATCATATTCAGGGTAGAAGTAAAATGAATAATAAAGTATATATATATACAAAAGAATAATAACTGAATCAAAATGCTCATACTTTTTTTTAAATATCAAATAATATACAATAAATTTATTAATAAATCATTGATGAAAAAATCATGTTCAACGAAAGAAAAAAAATATATAAATAAAATGCAAATGAAATGAAAAAAAAAATGCATGATAAACTATAATATAAATTAAGTAAATTATTTAAAGATATTTACGAATCTTAATTAATTTGATAAAATAAAAATAAAGATTTTAATGGCTTAGTGTAAAAGTGAAAAAAAAAATATATTTATATTATTCAAACGCACTCGACTGAAACCAGTCTTTGTTTCACCTGCTGAAATACATATTTCACTCAAATATGTATACCATAAAATATCAATTTAAATAGTTGGTGAATTTACCATTATTAAAAGTTAATAATTACGCAGTTATTATTTATTGTCTTTTGAACAATGATGTAAAACTCCTTAGACAGCATGTAATCTTGATGAAAACATCAATTTTCTAGAAGTTTAATATATTTTATGAGAGTGACATACAGTGAAACGTAAAAAAAAGGGACTGAGAAAAAAAAACGTAAATGGAGGGAAAATCTTAATGTAAAATGAAAAAAACATTCGAATTTTATTTTTAATCGTGTAAATAAGTTCGCGAAACACGTCAAACAAGCCAAAAAAGAAACGAAACCGATGAAAATAGGAAGAAAATATTATTATTAACTTAACAAATAAAACAAAACAAAGAACATTAAAACTTTATGTTAAATGTTAAATGTTGACAAAGCGTTACAAATAGAGTCGAAAACCGAATGACAGATGCCGATTGTCGGCCAATCACCACGGTGCGCGCCTAATGCCGACCAATTACAACATCGCTCGCCGACAAATCACATGTCTACGCTTGTGTAGACACGTGATTGGTCGGCAAACTCTATGTCAAGCATGCGTAACTCGCATATTTTGAATATACGCGACGTAAATTGCGGGGGACGGGACGGGACGTAAAATGGGGCAAAAATATATCGGGACTGAAAAAAATAAATGCAATTGGCGGGAAAATGTTAAATATGGGGATGTAAAATCCGGGTTTCATTGTATTTTGCCTTAGTAATAATGTCTTAACAAAGGGAAACATGTCACTCCTAGAAAATATAAAAAACCTTAGATATTCAAATCACTATTCAATATTGAATGGAGTTATTGCTATGTTGACAAAATTTATATGTATTTGGGCAACGATGTAAGACTAATTATATTAAAATGTGATACCTTAAACATCTGAACAAAATAGCAATGAATTGATATTTAATTCCGAAAAATAGTAATCTAAACAATATTCACAATAACAAAACTTCTAAATAGATATTTAAAAAAAGATTGTAATAAAATAATAGACAAAAAAGATTATACATAGAACATCTGGCTGTTTGTTGCTAGTTTCAACCTATAAAGAAATAGTGCAGGATAGACAAAAGAAAAGCTGAAAATATTTTTGTCTGGAGAATAAAATCAGTTCAAATCTTTATGGAACTATCCCCAATAGAATGTACAATGTACACACCGTAATCACTCTTTAAATTTCTATACAGTAACATATCACAATGCATCCAAAGGGTGTGTCACTAGACTATTAATATGTGTAACAAATTCAAGACATTCAAACAGTAAAATAAAGAGCAGATGCAACTAGGAGGAAAGTAATGATACAGAGGGATTTCAGACTTTTCCAGTATGCAAAGCTTCTTAACCATAGACAAAAAATATCAACAATGAAAACCAGATGCAATTGTCATTTTGGTTTTCAAATACGAGTTCATGACGTATTTTTGAGAAAATACAACATTCCACACAAATATGTTTTTACTGTCAAAGCAAAAAATAAATTTGTGTGGAATCACATTGTAATCATTTTAATGAATAAAACACTAATTCGGTAATAAAATAATAATTTTAAAGATGTTTTAGCAAATTCACAAAAATAATAAAATTCCATTTATTTAGATACAAAAAACTTCATGTGGCACTCCCATATATATACAGTAATTTCCTGCTTTCTTAGTTATAAATTTTGCTAGGTACAAGAAAAGTATTTGAAAAATATTATTAGCTATAGCAACACCATTATACGAGGGTTGTCCGTAAAATAAGTTTCCCTGTTTGCCATGGATCGCTGTTACGTGCGATCCGGCAACACTGGATCGTAGCTTGGTCTTCCCCCTCCACATCCCCACCCTCGCTGTGACGCTCAGTGTCAGTTTGGCAGCCGTAAAGAATGGAGCTCTCGATCGCATCACCCGCGAGGTGTGAAGGGCCATTCGGCGACGGAAATTCATTCTCAACTGACAGAAATGTATGGAGAAACGTGCACGAGTGTTCAAATGGTGCGCAAGTGGTGCAAAGAATTCAAAGAAGGGCGCACAGACGTCCGTGACGAACAGCGGTCCGGACGGCCATCGGTCAGTGACGAAACGATTGCGAAAGTGGAAGCGGCAATGCTGGCGATGAAAGTGGGAGCTTAGCGAGATGATCTCAGATGTTAGCAAGACAACTATAGACAAAATCCTAACAGAACATTTAGGTTATTCTAAGGTTTGTGCAAGGTGGGTGCCCCCAACGCGCTCATTGAGAAATTCGAGAAATTTTGGGAGATCGTCCTACACCCACCATACAGTCCGGACTTGGCCCCGAGCAACTACCATCTCTTCCCTGATTTGAAGAAACACCTCGGTGGAACGCATTTTGCAAACGAAGAGGAGCTGAAAGAAGAGGTTCTGAGCTACCTTCACGGCCTGGCGGGAGACTTCTATGACCAGGGAATCAAAAAGATGGTGACCCGGATGAAAAAGTGCATCGAAGTCAACAGGGACTGTGTAAAGTCTATGCTTTCCAATAATGTATTGCTCGTTGTAAATAAAAATGGTTTTCATTGTGAAAAAAAAATAGGGAAACTTATTTTACGGACAACCCTCGTACATTTATGATTTCGTTTTATCTCGGTAATTTTTCTATGGAATTTAAGTGTCAAATTTACTGTAAATATTTCATACACAGTAATTAACCTCCATAGTGCGGATGGCTTTTTACAGTATAAAAAAAGGTCTCTAACTGCGGTTGGCTACATTTACAGTTCAGACAGAGAGTCCCAGTTCATCACAATGCATCACTACTACTGAAACTAAAGTAAAAGGGTTCATAAAATATATATAAATATCAGCTGCAAACGTAGTCTGGCGCAGTTTGAAATCATTTTTTTAAACTTTAAATGTAGCCAGCCATACTATAAGGATTAATTGACCTAATATTTTAGTTGCACATAATATCAAATGCTGCACAATAAATTACTTTTACTGAATTTTTCAAAGCATATATTATTTTATAATTTTAAAGAACATTTAAAATGTTATTGTTCTAGTTTAACATCATTAATAGAATAAAAATAAGATAATGTTATTACTGAACTGCATAAATATGTAAAATCCACGTGAAGGCTGACTGAATGTCCATTTACACTGAACAGTGATCAGCACGACGACATAACTGCACCTGCGGCTTCTGATTCTTGTTATCTCAAAGAGTATAATAAAATCGCCATTGGGGAATTTCAAGAATAATATTTTGCATTGAGCAATTCATCATTTTTTTTTTTGTTTTAATAGTGTCTAGTTACTTTTTATTAATTCGGATTCCTTTCATTTTATATTTAAATTCCGAGATAACGGACTTCCCCAAAGCTAATTGAAATACTAGTAAAAGTGGTATTCAGTAAAAAAGAATTATGTACTGTAGTTGTTTTTTTTTTTTAAAGTGTCAGTTTTATGTCTGCGTGTCTCTTATCAACTCTCCTGACGATGATTTTATTATTCATTTATTGAATCGCTCTTTCCATCATGACTGCATGAGCCAAATCGGTGTAATAAATATATTATAGCTATCATAGTGATTCTCGTGACATGTGATAGGTAGCTAATCTATCGCCATTTTATTGTCACGTGAATTCTACACCAGACCAAAGACAGTGTGACAATCACACTGCCCTCGCCGGGAATCAAATCAAATTCGGAGTGGCAGTCAATGCACTTACCATTCGGCCACGAAGGTCGTCAGCATTTGAGATAAGGAGTCGTGAGATTCAAGGTGTTACAGTGATGTTACAGTGCAGTTACAGTCACTGTCCAGTGTAAATGGACCTTTAAACAGTTATTCTAATGTGTAGTGTGATTATTTTGAGAATGAGAAAAAAAGCACCTGTATTATCTGTTTGGTGCTCGGGACTGCCACTGCTGTACATGGTGGCGAGCTTGCCATCCAGGATGAAACGGAACCAGCCATTGCTGCCGTTGGATAGTTCTAGGGCAGCCGAGTCGCTCCACAAATAAAGGCAGTCGCGTCCACGGCACAGTGACCAGTCACGCCACCAGTAGGCCCCGCCCAACAACAGCTCCTGGGCATCCTCCGCATCTGACATAAAACCATTTTGTAAATACAAAATAAAATCATTTTAATAAATGCAAAAAACTTCTTCATGTGGCACACATTTGTCAAAGAGATCTCATTTCTACCACATTTATTCTACTTTCATCCTGCTTTTGCCAGATCCATACTTCGCTTCCATCCATAAGAGTCGGTACAAGAACACCATTGTGAATAATTAATATTTAATAACATCTGAAAATTGTAATCTCTGGGTACTCTTTTTCTAGTTACTACCTAAAAGCATGGATAATATATTTTCATATATAAATACTAACCGGCGGGTTGGCTAGCTTGCTGCTCCTCGGGAGACTGGTCGGCTGTGGGTGTGGCAGCATCAGCCGGGCCCGCTCCGGTCCCCGCCCCCGCGGCCAGCTGCTGCACCTTGGATATTACTCCGAGGCGTCCAAACTGTTCCAGATAGATGTCACTTGCCTTCTGCATCAGCTCCTCTGCGATGGCAAGCACTACCAGCTGCCCATCCTCATCCTCCTGAGAGAGAAAAAAACAATTTATATATTTTACTAAAACATCGCACTAGATGCTTAATTTATTGTCTCTATATACAACTTTTTAGCTCTTATTTAAAATAATTTAATTTCACAAACGAGTCAACTCCAGTAAAAATGTTATTGATAAAATCAATTCACTTTTTTTTATGAATTAAAACACTGTTTTTTCCACTTGTGAGTTTATTTTTCTCGACGTGTTTCTAAGGCTTTACACCTTCATCATCAGTAGAACGATATAAACTAACTAAAAATGGTTACAAAATGAATGCAAGAACCTAGAAACATGTATAACATGTGTTGTAGTGCAGCCGAAATTAACTGAGTCGTGAGGCCATAAATGTCAATAGAGATAGGGATGTGAAGCGCACCGGGACCGTTATCGATTTTTACGTCGATCGATATACGATAAGATCAACTATAATGATCTGTACGTTATGATATGTACTAATGATTGGTCTTTACCAAATGCAATTGCAGTGCCTGTTTTTTTTTTACTATAAATGTGTTTACTGCAATTAAATAAATACATTTTTATGTCACCACTCGTTGCGCACTATGGATAGTTTATTTTTTAATGTTGATTTGAAGAAATTACATGGCGATATTAGCCCTCAAACTCGAACAGTAATTCACAACGTATTCCTGTTTGTCAATGAATTGAAAAGTTATCCGAATAAAATGGCTTCTCTTAATTTCAACAAACCACGTGAAATGGCCGCATTTATTTGTGGTGTGAGTAGAGCGACAGTGGACCGAATAAAGACTGAATTATTGCAATTAGGCAGCCCCTGTACACCAAGAGCAAATTTTAAGAAACCAGAAACTGTCACCAATATTGACCATTTTGATAAAAGTGTGTTGAAGCGGGCTGTAGGTTCATTTTATGATAGTGGAGAGTATCCGTCCGTGGCGAAAATATTAGAAAAATACCGAGAAAACCCGTAAATATAGTTTAATATCAAAACTTTGTTAACTCGTTAAAGTTTATGAACAAGATACGATAATAAATGTTACTTTTCGATATATTTATTTTATTGTTACACCCATCACTAAGCGGCTCCATAAAGCCCGTAAGTGCAAGCGAGATAGACATAGGGAAATGATTTATGGCCCGACGAATCAGTTGGTACTGACTTTACAATAGTAACATAGGTAGGTCCATTAATCTTGTAATGTTATGTCTCTGTTACTCTGTGTAACTAGCATTCATTTTGTAATCATTTTGGTTAGTTTATATCTGTTTGATGTTACACCTTCATCGGGAGAATCCCGATGATGAAGGTGTAAAGTCTTCGAAACATGTCGAGAAAAAGGAACTCAAAAGTGAAAAAAAGTGTTTTAATTCATAAAAAAAATCATAATTATTGAATTCCACAGTTAAGTTTATTAAGTTCTTAAGTTTATCTACAAAATCAATTCAATCGCATAAACTCACCAGTTTATACTAAATATTAGTATCATTAGACTATTTGTGGATTAAATCCCTATAAATTAATCTAAAATATATTACAAATCACATTAATATATATACATGGCACACATAAATTATAGGTTTGGGTGAGAAGAAAATTCGGTAACTCAGTCTGAAACATGAAACAGGCACTTGGAATTCCTTCATTAATAAGCCAACCGTGAGGAGAGTAATACATCGTGAGGAGAGTAATACATCGGTGAAGTGTTGCATACAGGGAGGGTAAATATGAAGAGAATTATAGAAAGAACTAAACGTGTGATTTTTAACATTTTATTTGGAATGGCGACATATTATTCACACAACCAACACTTACGGATATTTGTTATTAACACGGGTAACACAATTTCAAAACCAACTAAAAAAATCCTTTTATATTTAACAGTAAATAAATACTAAAGATTTATATTATTTCTTCCGTGTTCGAAAGATAAAGATTACTAAAATGAAGTGTTAGTCGGGCCTAGAAACAATTGCCTGTACATAATCGGATTTGAGTCAAGCAGATGAATGTGATGAGGTCGGAAGCGTGCGGAAATTTTCCAGCGGTAATATATTTCGTTTAAGGTAGATAGCTTACCACATATGCGTCAGTTTCCGACTGTCAATATCATAAGAATGAATTAAGTTAGGAAAGAACTGCTATATTATTACTGTTTTAATTAAACATACCAATAAATTTAAAATGTTATAACCTAATTGAAGTAATTCTGTATTAAAACTCAGTAATTAATTGTTTAAAATATATACAGTAAACCCTCGGTAATCCGACCCCTGTCTAATCCAGCACCCTTTGTATTCCGATATCGACAGGTTACAGCAAAAAATGCTATCAACGCATTCGAAATGGGTATGCAATAGGCTGAAAAGAATGGTGCATCATACAACAAATTTTTACTTCTCAGGAGACCGAGAGATAAGGCTTATAGATTTTCTTTTGCTCAAATAATTACTGGGTAATAGAAACTATTGATTTACATAAATACTATCTTTAGTTTTACATTTTTTATGACTGCTATGCCCATTATGTTAATGACTTCATTTTATAATAAATCTTGTGTTATATATTGTGTTGTTTAATTTACGAAGTTGCATGATGAAATATATGCATACATTACTAGGTAAATATACTGAATTGTTTATTGTTTCACAATCTGTCAGATTACGAGGTATTCCTTTTCGAAAAGTTCCAGACTACAAGCAGTAGATGGCAGCACTTTACAATGCGGCAAGCTTGATAAACCGACATCGCCTTGCAAACGTTTGTTGGATTACCGCAAATCTACTGTACATATAAACCGGGATGTAGTTTAGTTAAGTGTGGCCACAAAATTAATGCTAATAATATAAAAATTATTGAATAATGCAGAATGGATCGATTGCTGAAAAGTAAACCGATCGCATATGGAAGCGAGAGCCCTATCAAAACGGGGTGGATGCTAAGAGTCAGTCTCCCTGGGGCGGGGAGTATTACCGTGGCGGGTGGCCTAATGTAGAGGTGCGCGGGGTGGCGCGGGGCGGGACGCGGAGGAGCACTCCCTACCCACCAGCTACTCACCGAGGCCTGTAAGACCAACACCTGTACTCACCGCACACCCAGCACTTACAAAACTAGTCTCCACACATCCAGCACCTACTTAATTAGCCTCCACACATCCAGCACCTACTTAATTAGTCTCCACACATCCAGCACATACTTAATTAGCCTCCACACATCCATCGCTTACACCACTAGTCTCCACACATCCGGCACTTACTTAACTAGCCTCCACACATCCAGCACTTACTTAATTAGTCACCACACATCCAGCACTTACTTAACTAGCCTCCACACATCCATCGCTTACTGAACTAGTCTCCACACATCCAGCACCTTAACTAGTCTCCACACATCCGGCACTTACTTAACTAGCCTCCACACATCCATCGCTTACTGAACTAGTCTCCACACATCCAGCATTTACTTAACTAGTCTGCACACATCCAGCACTTACTTAACTAGTCTCCACACATCTTCATCCAGCACATAGTCAGCTTTTACTTAACTAGTCTCCACTCGCCCAGAACTGAATTTACTAGTCTCCACACTATTCCTCACACGGGTCATGGATAATTTTGACCTGAATAATGCTTTCAGATCATTTAAATTTCGAATTAGTCATATATCATCATTCTACTCTTTTATTCTAATGCAAGTTCAAATATACCTACATAGACAGATTTAATAACCTTTTTTTTTTACCAAAATCTTCAACATTACTGTATGTTTTCATAATTACAAGATAATAAAACAACAGATTTTCTAAAAGTCTTCGGAATGTGAAATAATTTCATATTTGAATGAATAAAATTAAACTTTGTATTTTCGCAGCATTTTATTTCACTTTTTGCCATACCTTTTTGGATACACAAATTTAAACTTTTGTGCGTTGAAAAAGGTTGTTCTGTGCATCGAAAAAGTTTGTGTCACAACCGAAACATGTCTGCGAAAAGCGAAACAGAATGTTGTAAAAATGCAAAGCATAATTTTATTGATTCAAATTTGAATCCACAACACAAAATGAAGGCGAATATAGAAGAATATAAATTCATATTTATCAAGTAGAAAAGTCCTCTTATATAGTCCTTCCCTGTATACAACACATATGTCCAACAATAATTCCTCAATTCAATGACATAGACTAGTAAACAATACATCAGAGTTACATTAAACATAAGCATTAATGTAAAAAGGTCAATTCAGACTATAAGAGCTTAAGTTTTGTGAGGGGCAAAAATTAATTCATTGTGTATCCTCAATGTCATTTTTTTTATCTTACCTCGTTGTCCAACACGGAGGCTATGAGCTGCGTGAGGTAGGCGGCCGGCTGTGGGTCGGCTAAGGGTGAAGTAAGCAATAGCGCGGCGGGACAGTAGTGCACCATCTTGCGCACCAGGCTGAGGCAAGCACGCCGCACACCTGCCACCACGGATCCCAGGTAACGTCCGCAGAACACCGGCAGCAAGCGCCTAATAATTAACATGTTTACAAAGTTAGATAACCTTAAAATCACTATCTCAAACTAAATATTAATGATTCAATCAATCCAAGATTTAATCCAAGGGATTGGTTAGCAGCAAATCTATTAACATCATTGCTGGTTCTTGGGCCATTTTAATGTGGTAGTTTCTCATTGATTTTTGTATACAACAGGTTATTTAAACTCAATTACTGAATACAATATTTTAACTATTGATTCTCATGACTTGTGATAGGTAGGTAGTCAATTGTCATTTTTATTATCATGTGAATTCTACCAGACAAAAAAAAATATGTTCACGCTGTCATTTCTATGTGATGTAACAAGCTATTTATGATATTGATCGATGACTAAGCACGGTTTATATGTAATAAGTAATGACCACAGCTAAAAACAAGACTTACGAGAGGTAAACTGGTGCCATCTCTTTGTCTCCTTGTGACTGTGCAGTCTCAGGCTCGGCTTCCGGGTTGGGTCCTGCACCCACTACCAACCACTCCCCAGGACATTGCAGAATAGCTGCCACTTCTCGGTGACCTGGAACAACACAAAAATTATTACAGATCACCACCGAGCATGTTCCGTACTGCAATAATACAGATTTGATCACACTGCTGACAATAGAATAGTTGTAAATTTAAAACAATTTGGATTGTAAATTTACCTTGATCATGGCGTTCCCTGGCCTTGTCTAGAGGTGTTTTACCATCTTCGTCCCTGAGATCAGAATTTGCACCGTGCCTTAGGAGAACTTTGGCTACTGCAGGTCTACCAAAGCAAGCAGCATAATGTAAGGAAGAGCTACGCTGGCCTTTGTTCACATCAGCTCCTGGATAGAGAAATATACATGAATTACTTTGGATTAAAATCATTTACAATCATTTGGGGTCCATCTTCCTCATATGCTGATATTACACTCTTCAATCGCTTTTGTAGTTATTTATTCATCAAACAACAACTTGATACATGCTGAATTGAAAATGTAGTGAACAACAGTATAAGGAAAAACATGTTGATGGTGTAAAGAGTGTCAACTATTTTTAATTGAAAATTACTTGTGAATGTCATACATTCAGATACGCATAACAAAAATGGCATCTCCAAATCAAGTCCTCACTGTATTCATATACGTATATGATATTTTCATATATGAATGGTTCAATTATTCCAACAAAACTGCAAAGTTCTTTCTCTCTCCTGTAATGTTGAAAACGGAATTGACAAATTTACTCTTAAAGCAATCTATTTATAAATACTTATTATTTAGCAATGTCAAATATGTATATTGGTTGCTTTAATTTTCTTTATCTGTATTAAAAGTATGTATTATTAAGATTATAGCATAGAAGCATTAAGATAAATAAATACTCTGTCTAAAAGTCTTAAAACAAACAAGCAGTTCGCTTATTTTTTCATTTGGGTCTTGTTAATTTTTTTAAATTAAAACACATTGTTCCACTTTTGAATTTATTTTTCTTGATACGTTTTGAAGCTTTTACATTTTTATCATCGAGAGAAGGATATAAACTGTAAGTGTGAGTTCAACTAAATTTATATTGTGTAAAAGCTTCGAAACATAAGCTCAAAAGCGGAAAAAGGTATATTAATTTTAATTAATATCATTAAGGAATTCCAGAGCATTATTAATTTTTTTATGTTGGTGTATAGAGTGATTTGTTATTATGCTTTCGATTCAATTCTTATTAATCTGACAGTAGTCTGAAGCTTATTGGAATTTGGACAATTAACCCTTAGTGGACTTAAGCCACCTCTGACATGACAACAGAATTTTGGCACTGCGGTCGTATGGCACATGTGAGGTGACATGTTGAAACTTGTTGTCTGTGGAATCTGCGCGTAATTACTTTGTCAATTGAATATTACCAATAGAGCAATAACATACACAGTGCCTTTTTAAAATTAAATATTGATAGAATAACATATACAAAAGCTACCGTCCGATAAGGTTTGATACATGTTTAGAAGTTCACTCGAGTTATATTCATGAATTTACCTCTTTCACATAAAAACTCGACCATCTCGTGTGTGCCAAATGCGGCAGCCCAGTTGAGCAGTGTCTGGCCGACGTCGTCCATGAAGTTGACATCAACGTTGCCAGACTGCACGGCCTCGATGAGAGCATCCGTGTCTTTGCTACGGATGCAGTCAATCAGCTGGCGGTGTGACTTGTCGCTGCTGCCTGCCTCGCCGCGCCGCCCGCACGCACTGCCACCTAGTGACCCGCCACCGCTGGATCTGCAGAAGAATTTATAATTTTTTAATTCCCTCACATCAGTGATCTTTAAAAATCAAATAAATCAGATGGGCTATGTTTGTCTTGGTTATCATTTACTCCATTAACATCGTTAACATATACTAATAAATCTCCGTTCACTTTCTTACCTGCATCAACAACACTTTTTTACAATGCAGCATAACAATACCAATATATCATGTATCAATGATTTAAAAAAGACACCTGTTATATTATTTTATTCAAAAGTAAAAAAAAAGAATTACAAGGGTTTATAGCAAGGGATATCTTTAAATATAGAAGGTTACCCACAGCTTACCCGAAGGTGTTATAGGACGCAGCGAAGCTCATGTAATCTCTAGGCCTATCCCCTGTTCAAGTGGAACCTATGTTAACTGGGAATGCAACCAGTGACGGTACTCCCATAGAAGCCCAGAACCCCGGCTTGCGTAAGAAATATTGAATCAAAATTATTCATATTTCATACCCAAGTTAAACATTTATACTTTGTTCTACTATACTTTTAAGCCGATCGCTTTTCAAGCGGTCACATTTAGATTTTTAGATTTAAAACACGTCTTAATGCGCCCTTGAGGTGATTACATCACAAAAACGGCGCTTTAAAAGTTAGCATAATATTATTATTATTATTATTATTAAAACCTCTTCTGGCTTACAGAGGTTTAGCTTTTGTGGCTATTCCTCTTGTCTGATGGAAATATTGTTGGAAGGTGATTTGGAGGGTTGTTGGTTTATGCGGGGGCACGATTACTTAGATTCGGGGTTTTTGATTCAAAATCTCTTACGCAAGCCGGGCTTCTGGGCTCCTATGGGAGTACCGCCACTGAATGCAACATTCCAACAAAAGCATGAGGGCCACATTTAATCTAATTTCTTTTTCACTTCTGTGTCCCAATTTCACAAAATAAAACAAAACATGGTACATAAAATTAAATATAAAAACTTATAGCCTAACAAAAAAAAAATTCAGGCAGATATCGGTGAGGGTGGGACAGAGTGAGAAATGTGAGATAAAATGCAAAGTGAGGGAAAATAATTACCAAGAAAAATAGAGAAAGCACTGGTCATGGAAAGTAGGACCGTAGCATTTTAGTATGTACAAAAGAGAAATAAGAATGAGCCGGTACCTTTGAATAGCATGACGTCCTTCACAAAGTAGCACCAGCAGCAAGTCTACCAGCCGCATGCACTCCAGGCACCAGCGTTCATCCGCCGCCACTGCCCGCTCCAGCGCTGCACACAGATCCAGCCTCACCAGGCTCTGCAGGTAAATAGGGCAAAATTAAATGAAAATCACATTTAAATTATCTGTAGGACTAAAAATAACTAATAAAATCAACAATTAAAAAAGGTTTAGTTTAACATTGTTTATTTTTTAAACTTTGTAGACAACAGCCACATTATTAAAAAATAATTTGTTTATTCAATCGGAAGTTTATAAACTGTAATGTAATGATATTTTATATTTGAAAAACAATGTGTAACTTTACATTAAGAATAAAAGAGCACATAAGATGTCTCTCTAATAATAACTTTTCTAAATTTGAAAACCATCTCATAGAAAAAGATTATTCATTCAATAGAGAAATGGCATTGAATTTTTACATGTTAATAATAGAAATATAACTTTGAATAATCTTGTAATTTAAAAAATTTAAAATAAAGAAAATATTATAAATAATCAAATTAATTTAAGGTCTTGTCTAATGTTGTATGAAACCTCTTTACAGCTAAGCAGTACATACTAGAATGTAAGGCAAGGCAAGGGGTCTACGGGACAAAAAAGTTTGGGAACCTCTGAACTAAACGATGTATATTTATGACTCACATATGTGATCTGCGGAGATCCTCGGCACAGTGTGGACAGGAGACTGACTGTGGTGGAGACAGAGGTGTGGGCGTGCTGTGGGGCGCTCTCCTCTGCATTCTCTGCTGCACCTCCGCATGCTCCCAGGCGCCGGACTAATTCCTCCACCAGACCTAACAACAAAATACGTGTTATAATTAACAATGCAACATAATTTTTATAGGATTAAGGTGTTATTACCGTTGGATTCCATAATTATGAAGAAGCTTATTGTTCTCCCAATGACAAATGTATAATATCTTTGAACAATATCAATAATTTGAATAGTTTATATTATTTTTTCACAACTCTTTATTACACTTTTCTCAATGTACGGATTATTATACACTAAATGAAATAGGGTGGAGTTAAGTCCAGGGGTATCGGTAATTGTTATTTGATTGTATGGGCAATGAGAACATATCAAAAATTGGGCTTGAAGTAAAATTTGTTTGTTTGTTTATATTTTTAATCACTTAAATATTATATTTTTCACAACATACTTATGTAAGGAAGCAAAGCATAAACTGGCAGAAAAGGATGAGAGCAGAATAAATGCAGTAAAGATGGGATCCCTTATATGCATGTTTGTTAAAACAATATATGACAAAATTTCAAATGCTAAGATCACTGTTTTGGTCTGGACAGGTGGAAAGAATGGTTAAGAAAGTACACATTATCAATGTAAATGGAGTATGGAGTCGAGGAAGACTGAAGAAAACATAGCATTCATAACCATTATTTCTTCATCCACGCATTCCATATGTTCAAACAAACGCAATGGTCCTTTTATAATTTTGTTTGTAATACTTTCTTCCGCTCTACATTTCTTCTTTATATTGGCATTTGAAATTTTTTCATACATGGCTCTACCACACATCTGTCTAAGGGACATCATCTCTACCGCTTTTATTCTGTTCTTATCCTTCTTCGGCCAGCTCCATGCTTCGCTTCCATACACAAGGGTTCAAAACAGAACGGTCATTTTCACTTTCATTTATAATATCACAAATAAGTATCAAAAGAAGAAATCATGACAGTCTGTAACATTAGAGTGAATGGTGAAAATTTGGATCAAGTAGATGAGTGCGTGTATTTGGGTAGAAAAGATAGGCGAGTGGAGAGGGATATTGAATGAAGGGTTGGGGCAGGCAACAAAGTGAATGGTGCACTTAAAGTTGTCATCGCAAACAAAAACCTATCCAAAAAAGCTAAAATGGCAGTGCACAATGGTGTGCTTGTACCGACCCTTATGTATGGAAGCGAAGCATGGTGCTGGCAAAAGAAGGATGAAAGTTGAATAAATGCAGTAGAAATGAGATCTCTTAGACGAATGTATGGATACTCTGTGTATGATAGTGTCGAAAGAAAATTAAGAAGTGAATGCGGTGCGGATGATGGTGTTATGAATAAAGAAAGAATGGTAAAAAAAGTATATGTTAACAATGTAAATGGAACTAGAAACCGAGGAAGACCGAGGAAAAAGTTGCACAATCAAATAAATCAAATATTGAATGTCGGCCATGTGAGGAGTCAGAGAAATCGACGAGCGTGCATGACACGATGTATGAATGTTGAGGAAGCGAGAGAAATATGTCAGGAAAGAAAAGTGTGGCAGTCCATTCTTTCTGCCTACCCCTTGGGGGAAACGGCGTGATGGTTAGTAACTTAGTTAGTTATAAATTTTCAAACATTTATTTGTTAAAAAAAAAATTATGCGTGTTTCTTATTATAATATAATTCTTATATGTAGTAATCAAGATGTTTAAAAGCTTCCTATGATTTTAGGAATAATACAAACATGTCTTGTATTATTCCTATTGTATGGCTTTTGACAAAATTTATGCCACCCAAAATTCATGACATTTAGGTTTTTTATCTTTATCAACACATTTAGTGCTTTCAATTCTTATCATTGTCAATAGATAAAACAGTCAATATCATGTTTTTCCAGATTATTAATTCCGAAAGTGTGCATATCATAAAATATGAAAATGCACCGTGTAACATTTTTAAAAATGTGAATGTTGAGATTATTTAATGACACAAAGGCAATATAAATTAAATAAAGTGGACACACACGCAAATAAATTTCAATGTTACGGAGTGCAAGCACAGAGTTCTGATGAAATGCTGCGAGTGGTGAGGCGTGACGGTTGCATGGAAATATTTCCAGAAGTAGGAGAGAGAGTTATCAACATTGCGTAATAAACAATTATGCTCGTAAAATAAGTGTTTCCATATGTAGTATTTCTAAAAGAAAATGCTGAAATAGACTTTTCTAAAAATAACAAAGTTCTTATAATCAGTCAATATCTGAGTCATTTATTTATTAATTAATATGAGTAAACGTCTATTTTATTAAAGTTTTATTATATTTTTTGAGAATGACATGTTTCACCTTGTAAATACATTATCAAATGTCAATGATAATGCCTTAGCAAGACGAAATATTTCATTCCCATAAAATATAATAAAACTTCTAGAAAATAGAGTTTTACATTATTGTTCAAGAAACAGTTATTAATTGTTTCTTGATTGTACAATGATGCAAAACTCCATTTTATATCATAAAAAAAACCAATAAAAATGCAACATTTCACATCTATTATTTTATGTTATGAAATTTCTAAAACTAACTAACAAACCATCACGGCGTCTCCCGAAAGGGTAGGCAGAAAGAATGGATTGCTACACTATTTTTACTGGACATACTTCTCTTCATTCATATGTTCTTCCTCAACATTCATATGTTGTCATCCACTCACGTCGATTCCTCAGACTCCTCACTTGGCCAACATTTCATATTTGATAGATTTGATTGTGCCAAATTTTTCTCGTTCTTCCTGTATATCTTGCTCTGTTTACATTGTTAAAATGTCATTTTTTCATGTTCTTTTCTCATTATTTTAGTTATGAATTTTTATATAATTTTTGACGTCTCATTTGTCATAATATTCAAAATGAAATTTTAAAAAGACATGTTTTTACTAATTCAAAATGAATCATGTATAATTAGACTCACCATGCTGGGCAAGGGGGGCTGGGTCCTGCTGGCGGCGTGCGAAGCGGTCTGCAAGGGAAGCAAAGCAGCGCAGCGCACCATCTGCGACACGCGCATCAGCGTGTCGCAGCAGACGGCTCAATGCCTCTACGCTGCCTCCTAGCGCCGGATCCCCGGGCTCCATTTTTCCACACACCCTGTAACCATAAACAATATTTACATTCGAATTCAAAAATGGAACTAAAGTTGTGTTCAAAAGAAACAAAAAAGAGATGTTTTAATGTGGTAAAATGCAAAATACACAATGATGATCATCAAAGATAAAATGAGAATTTATTGCTTCTCGAACAATGATGTAAAACTCCATATTAAACGATTGATACAAATGAAAATATCTTTTTTATCAACATTTTATTATATTTTATAAAAAAAAAAAAATTCATTTAATTTATTTTAATAAAAATTACAAACATTACAGATATATAATTCTAGATCGTTTGCAATAACATTATGAGAATTTAAAAGAAAAGCATAAAAAAATAAGCTTAATTAGAAAGAATCATAGCATTGATATTGCATCCCTGAGGCAACTCACACTATCATGAAATATGTCGACCTCCGAGGCGACCCGATTAAGCAATAAGATTGCCCTACCCACAGGCATAACCATTGGCAGGTTGGTTCTGCAGCGCGGTAAATAAAACAATCTGTGCTGTCTTTGACGAAGGTAGTTACATAATAATAGAATGACATGTTTTGCTTGCTAAGCCATTATCAAATGTCTAATGAAACATTAGAACCTTAGCAAGGCAAAACATGTCATTCCTACAAAATATAATAAAACTTCTAGAAAACGAATGTTTTCATTCATATTAATTATAAAATGAGAACATGTAAACCTCAAATATAGGCCAAACAAATAAAAGAAATCCTGGAATAAAATAACATAATTATTTAGTTTATTGTCATAGAAATTTTTTTATGTACACAAACATGTAAAAGAAATTAATTTGACAACGTTCTGATAAGACTAAACAAGTCCCTACAATACGAAAACAAAATAGTAAAATGATAAACAAAGTGTTGTTTGTTTAATGCTTTATTTATTAAAAAAATCATTTTATTATTCTATGGATCATGATTCAATTCATGAAATTTTTCAGTATTTGCTTTAAGTTATATGAAATTGTGTTGAAATACAACAATGAAATAATTATTTGAATATATTTTACCTGGAGACGACAGCCATTGCAGAGTGCAAGGTGTCCTTGTGAACCTGCGAGCCGTGTTCTGTGATGAAGGCCAGCACACAGGGGAGACCGCCGCCCTCCCACACGGCCCCCGCTTCGCGTGTGCACACCAGCTCCAATACCTGACAGGGAATACAATGCCATATATAAAAATTTATACTACACTCAAACAAAACAATTTGAAAACTGAGATGCATATTACATGTATTGTTCATATTATCAAGTTTTAAATAAATAAAATAGTAAAATCTATAGATTAAATTCAAGCAGTGTGATACAGCGCATTTTTTATTTACTGAACATTTTCAAACTAGAATTGTTTGCCCAGTTTTTTATCTTCTTACAACTATTTCCACATTATCCTTCATTCATTCATATAACACACAAAACCTATTTGAAATCCCCTGCCTATTTTCTATCCTCACTGTTATTTCGGTGCTTTGTTACAATTGTAAAAAATATATATATTAAATACACACCTTGATACATTGTTCTGCTAAATCTCTGCTGGTCCGACTATCTAATTCTACTGTTAATAATCTACTGCAGATAGCCTTTACTGCTCCTTCGATTGCTACAATACGGCGGGTGCATTCAGCTGGAACAGAACATATCAATATAATTATTGTTACTATAGAAAAGCAGTTTTCATATGACATGCAAGATTGTGTACTAAATAAAATAATCTTCTTCTTCGTGTCAATGGCAGGATATTATTATACATGTATTGTGGAGAGGGCTCTAAAAAAGGGCCTTATATCTTTTATTTTTTTGCCATTGTAGTGGAACGTTTGTAATTATTATTTTACAAACAAAGCTGGATGTTTATAGAGAGTAGTGTAACGATATTATATACACACCTGAGACATCGAGATAGTAAGTGATGGCCCGGGCAGTCACCTCCAACACATTGTCAGGGGCGCACTCGTCCAGGAAAATCTTGCACAAGGCTGGGAGAAAAGTGCGTGGCGGACAACTGTTAAACAGAACACACACACACACGTTTGTAAATTATTGTACATAATTAAATCAAAATACTCACTTAAATAACTAACAACTAGCCATCACGCTGTCTCCTCAAAGGGGTGGGCAGAAAGAATGGACTGCCATACTTTTCATTCTTGACATATTTCTCTCGCTTCCTCAACATTCATACATCGTGTCATGCGCGCGCGTCGATTTCTCTGACTCCTCGCGTGGCAGACATTCAATATTTTATTTATTTGATTTATTTATTGCTTTTAATTTCATATAAGCCATTTAATAAAGATAATCTATTGTTTTAGCGGAAACATTGTGATACTTCAATATTATTAACGGTTTATTTTAGAACACTGTTATTTATTTCATAAGGGTAACAAGCAGTGATTGTGATTCATACATAAAAACATACAGAACAATAAAAAATTAGCTAATTACATGTTACCACAAATATAAATGATTAGAAGAGTTACAGAATAGACTAATGATGCCAACATTGACTGGCAAAACTATGATATAGCAATGTTCCAAATTAAACATTAAATTAATTGTGATATTATTGCAGTGTTTCAAATTAAACATGTAAATGAATATACATATTTGAAAAACAATACGTCAAAAATATATGTGTAGAAGTGAAATAAAACAAAAACCTATACTCGGACTTAAAAAGTCAATAAAAAATAAAACAGAATAATGGTATATCCTGACAACCTCTCTAGCTTCCTCTACATTCATACCAGTCATACACGCACGTCGATTCTGCCGACTTGTAACATAACCAAACTTTAAAATCTGATTAATTTGGTCATGCCATGTTTTCCTCGGTCTACCGGGACTCCATACTCCATTTACATTGTTAATGTATATTTTCTTAACCATTCTTTCTCCATCCATGCGCTCCATGTCAGAACCAACACAGCGATCCTTACATAAATTTGTTCAAAATACCCTCTTCCGCTCTACATTCCTTATACTGATAGTATTTGAAAAGAAAATTTTATATTCGAAAAAGTCATAGATTAATTCCATCTTTTGTGAAATGTTTTGGGTAAGATGAAATAGACAGAAATAAACTTGGGTTATTAGTTGTCACCTCTCAAAGCAGCGGTCCACATTGTCGGACATGAGCAGCAACATGCAGAGCTGTTCCAGCGCGATGAGCTGCATGTCCCGCTCTTCGCCCTGCCCCGTGCACAGCCATTCTAGGAGAGTTTCAGGGTCTACCTCCGACATCTAACAAATTATGTATTTTTAAGTTACATATTAATCAATTGCAAAAACAGGTTACTGTATTAACCGAAAAGACATAACCTCTCATTTGGTTAATTTTAATAAATTAAAAGATTGTTTTATTTCACACTTTAGAATTTATTTTCTCAACGTGTTTCAAATGTATTATTATACGTTCATTATCAAAAGAAAGATGGTTAGTCTCAAAATTGAATATAATTGAAGAAATACAAATCAACTGAACCATTATTATGACAAATATTGGTTATTGATGGAAACATTTTAATAATTTCTAAATTGGATTTTAAAAATATATATTTAAAACTCAACTAAAAGTAAGTATTTATAACGTAGATTCACAATTATTAACGTTTGTCAGAGTGAATAAATATAAATGTAGACCATCTACTCGTATAATGGGTTTTTCAATCAATAAATAATTTCTTAGGTCATTGGTTTGTTTAAGTCTTATAGTTTCAATTTTGACTGATTTTTCAGATATCATTGCAGTCTAAATATGGAGACTATAATGAATTCCAAAATGTTACCTACAATCCAAGGAATTAAGCAATGATGCTTTTTAAGACTAGCTAGCCCTGATGTACAAAAGTAACCAAAAATGTATAATTAATATTATTTCTAATGAATTTGTCATACATTTTACATTGCGACTGATATATTACCAATCTTTTGATAATTTTAATAAATGACAGTAATTAAAAATTATTTATATATTATACTGTTTGAAAGCTATTGCAATTAACTTTGCACACAGATAACAATGTAAATAGTCTTTTTTTAAATGATATACAATACATTAAAAAGAAAAATCTAGTTAGTAAAGTATATGTATTGTGGGCCATAAATGTAGTTTGCGCCCTTCAATGACTAAAAAATAATGAATATATACAAATGGAATTACCTTCTTAACAGTTTATTAAAAAAGTTTTCAGAATAAGCAGGTGACCTGTAAAAAAAAATAACCAATTTAACACAAACATTAAAAAAAAAATCTTCTTTTTACCTACAAATTTCACAAAATATGTTTAACAAAAATGTAAAAATAGTAAGAAATACGATGATATAACTACAGAAAACAATAAACTGACAAGAAAGTAATCAAGAATTTCAGACGTTTACAATTATTCAATAAAATTCTATTTAATAGTTCAGAAATCAAATTGGAAAATAGGATGACACTTACATATATAGAAAAGAAACAATCCTTTCTATATTTAGCACTGTTTACAATCAAATTAAAGGCGACATTTTCATTTATGTTACTATAAAATAAATAAATAAATTAGCATCACATTTGCAGGAAAAAATATTTCACGTAAAGAAAATTCTTTGGGGGAAAAATATATTTCAACTTAACCTAAAATGAAATTATTGAGATATTTTCACACTTAATACATAAATACAATAGAAAATCATTTGGATCAACATAGACACGTTAATAAAATATTTTTTACAGACTCAATGAAGTCGATGGACTTTCATCTTATAAAACTAATGAAATATGTTTACAAAAAATACTAGTTCACATGTTATCCTGATAATAAATAATGACAAAAAACAAATCATTAAACAGAAGTTATAAAAATGGTTTTGTTGTGTTTATTACCATTTATAAGATACTGCATGGTGATTGTAAGATGGTGTGACAATGTTCATACGAAACACAAGTCACTACATTTACGTATTTTATTATCTAGCGATAATTAAATTTCGAGGTAATCGAAATTCCTTGTCTAAAGTACGCCAATTGCGACGGATAAGTCACTAACGCTTAACAATGAATAAAGAGACTGTAGACAGCTCTGGCTACCTTACCTAACGGGTGTTGTGGATAAAATCACTGGTGGGAGAAACGTCAAATGTGGGTTAAATAGAAAATAAATTTTAGGATGCCACTTTACCTGCTCTATTAAGTCAGTTTCCCATCCTGTGAATATTTAATTGTAAACGATAAACTCCTTAACCTTCACGGGCACAAAATAAATATTTTCCAACCAAAATCGTCATACAAAATAATATATCGACTGCCTATTTTCTCCTAATTTGCATGGTGTGTTGCCAGATTTCACAAGCATAGAAAAAGTAATTCCGTAATAATCAAGCATTTAATTTATATTGTCTATGTTTTATATAAAACAATCCACACACGGTTAACACAATCGATATAATATTATAGTTGTACATCACTATTATTATATATCTATGACTACAAATGTCAAATTTGTCAACTTTTTAATTTTATTGGACTGACGTTTGTTGTTATTTAAAAATAGTCGACTAGCGATGAGTTTTACCGATTAACTACTTATGTAGCTATATTTTACATGACAAAATCAGATTTTTCTACGTAATTAGTCAATTGCTCTTTGAATCAACTATTCTTTTATATTAAATATTCTAATAATGTCATCAAATCAATTTAACATAGCTGATGTAAAGACAGAAAAGCTTTCAAACTTTTGTCAATGCTGTTTAATTGATACCAATTTAAAAAGTATGTCACAGTCTCATGTGTTTGATAGTCATGTCGAAGTATATTCTAAAATGCTCTCCAGATGTTTCTCCATACAGGTTTGTTCAAAATTAATTTCACATTACACTGAATGTTTGAAGTGAACCTTTAGTTTAACTACACAGCAATTTTTGTTCTTCGCTCGACTGTTTTATTCATTCATATTTGATTAATAATTCTTATTCTTGCAGATAATTCAAAATGATGAAATTACATACTATATATGCAATAACTGTGTGTGCAAGCTGCGGCAATGTTATTCCTTCAGACGTCAAGTAGAAAAAGCACAAAATGAGTTAAACAATTTGATTGACCAGAATATTAATTCTCACTTTTCAGGTATTTCAATTTTGGAATAGATTTAGTGGGAAGGGTTGTATCTATAAACCTCCCGAGATCAACTTTTTATTGGCATTGCAGAAATTTTTAAGAGACTGAAATATCTAATAGAGTTTTTTCTTATCTTGGGAGGGGTGTCGAACAAGAGTGATATTTTATATCTTTTTGTAAACAATTTATGGAGCAACATTATTTATTCCTCTGCTTATTTTCTTTTAGATGGTAGTATATATGACGATGACAGTATGAACTGTGTGTTCAATAATAAAGATTCTTCTGAATTTATTTCTAAAGCTGAAGACATGATCGTTCAAGAAATAATGCATTCTAAAAAAGGTACACAACCTAAAATTGAAATTGGATTACAAATTGAAATGGATGATTCGGATGAAAACATTCCCATTAAGAAGATAAGAAAAAAATTGTTAAAAGCGTCGCGTCTCTCTAAAACCTCAGCGAGGACAAAAATACAGCGCAACTTTGAAAATGATGAACGTTTGGATGATCAAGTAAAATCTCGGAAGAGAGCGCCTTCTGTCAAGCCCTGGAAGTCTTCGAATCTGAAGTTTGATGAAAAGACATGCACCTGCTCTATCTGCAACGAGGCCTTCACTGGTCAGAAGCCACTCACAGCGCACATGGGTCTGCACTTCCCAAACTTTGTGTGCGATCTGTGCGGAAAATCTTTTGTCGCAAGAAAAAATCTTAGTGCCCATCTAAAAAAAACTCACGACAATGAAATGATAAGATGCGAAATATGTAACAAATTATTAAAGAAGAACAGCTTGACTCGACACATACTTAGTCACGACTCAATAAAAGATAAGAATGTTTACGCTTGCCCATCCTGCCCAGAAAGATTCGATTCCTTTTTTAAGCGAATCAAACACTTGGCTGCTGTTCATAATAAGACTAATTATAAGTATTCCTGCAAATTCTGTTCCAAGGAATATAGAATGTCCAGCGGACTGTCGAGACATATCCGAAGTTACCATCTGCAAGAGAAAAAGTACACTTGCGAAGAGTGTGGTCTATGCTTCTTTAGTAATGGAGACAAGCGAGATCATATGGTAAAACACAACGGTGATAAAATTCATGAATGTCACATCTGCCTCAAGAGCTATGCACGAAAAAAAACTCTTCGAGAACATTTGAAGATTCATGATCCTTTCAAACGATATAAATGCACTGTTTGTGAAAAACAATTCACACAAAAATGTTCTTTGGTGGGACACATGAAAATCCACGACAAAACTTCAGATTCCAAAGCAGTATTTTTCTAAAAAAATTGTTGTGTGTTATCTGCTGTTGAGAGTATACAAAAACTTATATCACTAAGTATCTTGGAGTCTGAAAAAAGAGAACATATCAAATAATTTAACAAAGTTCATCCCAGTAGTTTGTGAAATTCAAAAATGTATTACTCACTCAAAACTTATGCGTAATGTAGTGACATAAGGTCTAATACTTATCTTGATTCCTCTCACTTACTGATGATGGATATTGTTTGTTTTCTGTGATAAAATATATTTACCTTTTTATGTATTATATAAATTACAAACTCTAATTGAAATGTGCAATCAAATTATGTATGCTTAAAACTTAGGTTTATGACAGATATTAAATGAAACAAGTGAGTCTTTTCAATTTGCTTTATTCATTATATGTTTTCGAAAATATTTCATTCCCATTTTTGTTTTGATTTTTCGTTGTTTTAGATTTAAATTTAAGAGATTTAAGCCGATTAAAATGATCTAACAAATGATATTTTCGCCCAAATTCTTTTAAAATCTAATACCTCACAATATATACAGTAAACAACATTATGATTCATCAAAATGCATAAAAATCTATTTATTTTCTTTGGAATATTCACCTGAGTTAACTCTTGTAAATTTTACAATAAAACAGGAAAATCACATTACTTTATGTTTCTTTAGAAATCACATGTGATAAAATGGGAAGAATAATTTCTTTTTATATTATACAAAACCCATTTTTTTATTTAAAAAAAAAATTATTGTTACCAATGATAACTTTCTATGAACATGTCTGTCTTATAAATGTGGTATGGTGGAATTACATATTAAAACATTCAAATAATATTTCAGGAATCATTCTATTCTATATCACAGTATAATATTTTGGTAAGGTCCAAATTGTTTTTTGAAATTGTTTGGACTAAATTAGGTATTGTAATCTAAAATTGAACCCAATTGCTATGGTTTAATTTTCTAAACAAAACACAGACCATTTTTATCAAAAAAGTTATTTCTCAAGAATACAAGTAGTACAAAATATTCTTAATTATAATCAGTTAATATCAAATAATTTTTTTGATATTTCAATAAGTTTATCAGAAAAAAATGTTTTGCTAAACCAATTGAAGTGTTTGCCATAAAATCTAACTTAGAAAGTGCATCCCCTAGACATTTTAACAGAAAAATGAATTTAACCTCAACAGATCATTAGTTTTTAGAATGATAAAACTAAAAATTAATAGAGAGCATTGTTTCGGTCGTTAAAATGCATTACTTCATATGAAGATTTTTATAAGGCACTTTATTCTAATCAGTTAATTATCAATGTTTTGGTTCATTGTAAATAATGAAAATAAAAATTCATTGTTATATAATTTTGTTTGATTCCACTTGGTTTTATGGTTTCAAACAGTTCCGGCAGCTCGTTGCCATCAACCAGTCAAATATAGTTGATAAATTGTATGTTTTGTACTGTGTTTTTGTAGTGTAAGCTCATTAAAAAATAATATAATAAAATGAGTCACAAAAGTAATTAAATTAGTTAAAAATTTAAATTTGGTTTATTAGATTCCTAACAAAGATATTCCACATATGTTATAAATCTGGAAGTTTTTCCTTAATTTCCGAAATAAAAAGTATTTTTCGACACTTATTATACCATAAATCAAATATTGCACACAAAAAGTAGACCAATAATGTATGTCACCAGATAAGCAAAGTTTCAAATCACTATAATGAAGGTTATCTCGTAACCACGGTAATTAAAAACATGTAAAGGAAAAAATATTGCTTACTGATAACATGTAGGCAAATGTTTGATTAAAACATAAATTATATTAAACATGAGACAAATAATAAATACAATGAGAAAATCATTTGTCTATTTGGTTGCTTTATGATCCTTTTAACTAATCTTAAAGATTGGTTAATGAATATGAAGATGTTAGATGAAGAGGTGATCGTTTAGAATGTGATCTCGCAGGTATTCAGGATTATGTAGAACATATTGCTTAAGGGCATAAAGGGTACTCCTCAGATTTTCCTTGAGAAGCAATGAGTCCTGTGTGACAGTGGGCTGCACTGACGCCAAATTCTCCAACAGTGTATCCAGGCCTCTAGGTAAGTCGTAGCGTATACCAGGGTTAATATGAACTAGGTAGTCTTTTGAGTCGTTAAAATCTGGCAAACTGCAAAACCAATAATGAAATCAAATAATTACCATACTCCATACAACGGAACACTTCTAAAGCTCTGGTCAGCATTTACATAACACACATGTGTACGTAATATAGTAATGTGCTCCATAGTATAAATAAAGGTAATACATACTTTGTTTATTAACTCATCCTAATACTACAGGTTTAGGAATTGATATTGTGAAACCATAGACATTTTGGAAAGGACAGTCAGATAATTTATGGGAGCAACACGATAGTTCATTTTATTTTAATGGAAGAGCCACAGAGGTCTCTGATTTGTAAGTGGCAGGGTGTGAGATTTCTAAATTTAAAGTGTTCTTGATTTGTTACTTTTTAATACTATTTAAGTGAAATTTTTTGGATTATAAATTCTCTTGATTGTAGATCCCTTATAAATGCCTGTTGACAGGCAGTGAATAAAAAAAAAGTTTTAACAATAATGACACATTTAATAATGTAAAACATGTTATTATATTTTTTCTTTTCATTTCCTTTTATATAAAATAATTTAACATTGCTATAATTCGATACTTTAAATAAAAGTTGTTTAAAATCTGGAGATAAAAATTGTACAAAACATTTAAAGAAAAGTAATTATCCAATCTTACCGTACAACAAAGAACTTCTTATATGTCATTTTAGCTGTGTCATAAGATATCAACTTTAAAGCATAGATCATAAATCTATCAATCGGTTGCAGGTTGCGGTACAGACATTGAGATACTGAAAAAAAAATCTAATTAACGAGGACTCCAATTAAATATAAAATTTACATACAGATAAAAATGAGGAAATATTAACATATTAGTTTCTTCCTACTTACATTTAAACTTTACAATACATTTATATGGAATTACAAATATAGCGAATTTTTTTCTAAAAAGAAATGTTATTAAAATTTAATGGTAGAGTTCATTGTAAATAATGAAATTAAATATAAAAAATGTTTTTAAATGTCGGCAGCATGCTGCCATCTTCTGGTTTTACTTGACCAGAAGATGGCAGCTGTCGAAACTGGTCAAAGCCATAAACATAAGTGGAATCAACTAAATATACCTTGTATTTTTTTCTATTTTTGAGGATATAAAAATGAGGGTGATCTACAATCTCTAATGAAAAAATAAATAACTATTTTCATATATTTTGAATATATACAAACCATCTTTTGAAGAATCTGATGCAGCCTTCAGCAGCAGTTCAGAACATTTGGTAGCAATTACAACAACATTACAGTTATCTTGCAATAATGTTTGAATATAGTCAAATGGAGATTTACTCAATTCGTTAAATTGTGAACTGTCGTAAATATCATAAACCTAAAAAGTGAAAAATCAAGATTAAAAAACAAAAAGATGGTTACCAAATTTATTGATACAATTTTATGATACATGCAAACAGTCAGTTTTTTAACCTGAGTTAAATATGAAATTATCCTTACAAGATGAAATCGACTGATAACCAAGAAAAATATAAATCTTTCAAAGACAAAGAATTATATTTGAAGACTATGATATAATATACAATACTAAATGGATAAAATGTGAGAATTGATTAATTTATCAATGCTAATTTGAATTTAACAGATTCGCAAAGGACAAAAAAATAAAAATACATAAAATAACATCTGAAATAAAAAACCCAAACATGAAAAACTATTAATAAAGTTAACAATGACACAAAAATATATATAATAAACAATCAAAGAAAACCTTTATTAAAATAAACACAAAAATTTTACAACATGTTATAGGAACTAGGTCAGAAATTTATAATTAAAAAATCTTCCATATCACAAAAGGCAGTGGCTTGTGCAATAAATATCATCAATAACATCTTGTAAGTCGTTAAACTATTACACCATATTTAAGTAATTTTTAAATTTTGCATTTTGTAATCAAAATAGTGCCGAAATTTTTATGTCTTCCAATAAAATAAAAGCACCAGTTACATTATATACAAATTCTAATAAAAAATAAATGTTTAAGTAACCTTATACCCAGACTGAATGGCCAAATACCGACGCAGCTCCCCCATGGCTTCCATCAATGGAACACAATCACGGGCATATAGCAGGAACAATTTACTTGTGTGTGGTTTCTTCAGAGCTTTCATTTCTACTATTTCTTCAGGCCCAGACAATTCAAATGAGTTTTTCCTTTTCTTGATGAAACAATAAATTGCAGGAAACAAAACTGTTAAACACACAACCACGATGATAACACTATGTATTATAGTTTTATTAGAATTTGGAAGAGATCTTAATTGCAAATTTTTTGTGTTTTTTGGGATAATACGTTCTGCAAATGAAATAATTATAATATTATGTATTTAGTATGTAGTGTACATGGATTTAAGGTAGTTGTATATACTTTTTATTATAATAATTAATATAATTCAGCGAAATATAAATTGGTTAATGTAAATAATAAATCATATTAAACCAAAAGAGTGTTGAATGTTACATTACCTAGATTATTAGTAGTCCAAAGGCATTGAAAAATGTTTGTTGAAGTATAATACACTCCATTATCTACACAACACCGCCAGTTATCGAGTAATTGAAGTTTAAATGAATAATTTCCTTCCATCAATTTTTCATATTGGCATGAAATTCTTTTATTTGCAAGAGTACAATTGTTTGATACATCTTTTATTTCACCCATATTGTCATCCTGAAAATAATCATCTAGATGTAAACTTTTGGCTTCTAAACCACCATCCGGATAATATTTACCTATACTTGGAAGAAAGATTTGATTAATTTCAATATTTATTTTATTACATTTATTTTTATCTAAAAACAGAATTAATTTAAAATCTTACCATTAAAACTCGAAATTTTTCTCTGTTGGTTAAAGAAGTATCATCAAATGTCCAATATGTCAGAAATGGTCTGTTCAAAATAATAAAAAATAAACAATATCCTTTTTTTCTCAGTTAATAAACGAATACGTTATTTTTTAGGTATAAAATATTTTTAATCTGTACACATTGTAAAGCATAAAAGCTAGTAAACAAAAAATAATAATTCAAATAAATTATGTTTTTTGTGATAACTCTGAAATACTACAATAAAACAAGGAAATGGTGATCTTTCGAAGGAAAAGAAAATAATCGAATGAAAATTAAATCTTTGCAAAAACAGGTTAGTAGAACTAACTAACTAACTAACCATCATGCCGTCTCCCCGAAGGGGTAGGCAGAAAGAATGGACTGCCACACCTTTCTTTCCTGACATATTTCTCTCACTTCCTCAACATTCATACATCGTGTCATGCACGCGCGTCGATTTCTCTGACTCCTCACATGGCCGACATTCAATATTTGATTTATTTGATCGTGCCACGTTTTCCTCGGTCTTCCTCTATTTCTGGTTCCATTTACATCATTACATATAATTTTTTTACCATTCTTTCTTCATTCATTCTTTCCATATGTCAAAACCATCTTAATGATCCTTTTATCTTAAGGTTAGTAGAGAAAAGTATAAATGTAAATAGTATAAAGAACACATTGCTAGAGGCTTAATCAGAAGATTTTCAAAAATACATATTTTGAGGATGATACTTACTCCTGGTTTAAGGGTATAAACATTGGTTTACGAATTGTGTATTCATCCCGGGTATGGTTATTCTCCATCCAAATAAAGTAATTCACCGGACGGTGAGAAGCTTTAGCCGTATAGGGTGCAAATTCTATTTTATAGCATCCTCTTATCAGATATAGCAGATGAAAACTCAGCTTCAGCTAAAATAATTTTTAAAATATTTAAATGGGAAATGTGTTAAAAATAAACAAATAAAAGTATTAACTTACTTGGCTATGGATACAAATATAAGAAAGAAATATGACACATTAAAATAAAAAATAGTAATCAATTATTCAAAATTATACTTCAGCTAACTATATTTTTTATTTACATTTATAACAAATACTATTTCTCGATGCTTGACTTATATAGAACATTGGAAGAAGATCTCCTCCCTTTTCCTAATTTTATTTGACTCCATTGTATTTTATTTTTAATTAAAAGCAATGAAATATTTTATAATGTAATAGAAATAAATGAATTTACGCATTACATGTAGCATTAAGAAAGTTGTTTATTTATTTAATTTAATATCATGATATCCGTATATTTCATTGAGTATTCTTAAATAAAAATATATTTTGGAGTTGTTAAATATAAATGCAAAGGATTTTTTTATGGTTAGCTTCTAGTTGTCCCATCAATCATAAGATATATCTGTTAACCTGACCACATTCAACATAATAGGCACAATCGAATAATCAAAGTACAGTGGAACCTCGATATAATAAATCTCAAGCGGTTTTGAAAAAAATCGGTATATCAAGTCAGAAAACGTCAGTTTTCATTCATATTCATGATATTTATGATAATGCCCTAGCATGACGAAATATGTTACGCTCATTAAAAATAAGAAATTTTCTATGAAACGGATGTTTTCATTCATATTAAAAACGGAGTTTAAAATCTTTTTTTTTTTTCAACAAAAAACATTGTGATTATATCTGAAAAAAAATTAAAAGATATAATCAAATTTGTAAAGAAATCAAATAGTATCAACATAAAATATGTGAAAAATATATTGTCTTTTAATTTGTAATGGAATCAATTCCGTCAAATACAAAATAAATAAATAAATTTTTCGCACATCCCTTGATTTTATACTATACATTGAACTCACCCTGCTACAAATGGGTACCTCCCTTGAGTCGACTTGAAGAAAAGTTTTCCCATCGGATTCAAAAGAACTATTGCATTCGCCTTTATTTCTAGGATTCGTTAAGAAGTATATGTGTACGGAATATTTAACGAATGCGCAATCATTATCCAAAGCAATAAAATTAAAAGCATATTCCGAAAACTCTGGACCGTTGGGAGATTCAAAATATTCTAATTGAGTGCGATCTTTTGTAAAATTACAATATTTGCGTGAATGATTCAGGCAAGTGGAGTTTATTTGAATTTCACAGTGTTCCAAAGAAAACACTATAAAAGGTAAACACAAACAAAAAATAAACTGATGCTTAATCATTGTAAAGAACATTTAATTCTAGACCGGGCTATTTCTGCCTGAGAGCTATTATACTTATGATTATACGTTGCTTTATTTAATTTAATAAAGAACCACCACCACACCAAATATCAGACCTGTCCACGAGTGACTATAGTACACGGGTAATTTGCTTTGTTTTTATATCCCTATTTTATGTAATCCCGAACATTTACGAATTACAATTGAGTTTTCCTTTTGGACGAGTTCTCATATTTTATCACAGATAAATATAAACACGGTAAATAACTTTTAGTTATCAGTTTGTCATTTTGTTTTCCCTACTAAAACCGACACTCTGATTCACATAATAATTTATTTGATTTGATATATTTTATACAGCCTATTGTTTATTATACGTTTTATTGGATTATAAGGCGCCTCGGAGACTGTCAATAAAATTAACAAATTTATTGTATAATCTACGCCTACGATTTAAATTGTAATACGTTTGACGGAAAATCTATTAACGATTCAACATTTTCGCACCTGTTCACAACAAAAAATTCACATATTTTTAGATAATCTAATGATTTTACTGAAATTTCTTGATGGAAGTTCATTAAAAATAATATTGAAATAAAACAATTTTTTTTTTTAATTACTACTTCCACTTGTTGTCTTTACTTCGACAGCAACCGGTTTCGCCAGGCTAGCTGGTATTGACAGACTGCTGCATATGTTTTTAGCTTAAATAATCAAATCATATCGTTTTTTTTTCTCGAATATATTCCAAACAAATATTAAAGTTTAAAGCATCTAGAGAACAGGTAAAATAAAAGGTAAAACATAATTATATAATACCAGGAATGCATGAAAGATGATTCGACTTTAGGAATACATGATACTCTCTATATAATACGATTATAACTGAAACAAAATATTTTCCGCAACGGAAGTAAATTTTTGAGGGTCTTGATATATCAACCATGTTTGCTATGCTTTTTGGCAAGCAATTGAAGACGAGAATGGGCGCTGTCAAATTCCGTTCAATCAATATTCTCATCATTCGACTTCAACGAAAGGTCGTCAATCAATTATTTAATTATTTCGTTCAAAACACTTTCATTCGCCCTCCATTCAGTTAATATGTTTGTAGTTTTGTACATATATATTCGCGACACTGGTAAAAACACCCAAAGGCGGTAAAAAGTAAAAAAAGAAGAAAGTGGTAAACTGTTATCTGTGCACAAAAGTTAAATAAATGTCAGATGTCACTCGGTCGCTTGTTTTTCTAGTTTGTTATTAAAACTTTAACCATTCAATTTTATATTCCGTTAGTTAATTTAACGCACCAATTTATATTTACAGTACAGTTGATACTGAAATGTTAAATATTCTTCTAGATTTTACAACCACAACAGCGCATACAAAAAATCAAGTAGTTTTCAACTTGGACATTAAAACAATTTACACGTGATGTGTTGTTTTTTATCCGCAAAATATTTGCGTGACATGGTGTAAAAATGAATATGTTACTGATTATTTACATATTTACACATTTATTTTATCTATCTTCGGGAGTGTGTAATTTTGGTATCGCACCAAAATGCTTAGATGATATTCGACCTTCCTGTAATTTTTCAAAAAATCGTACTTCGTTAAAGTTCAGTGAATCTCCTTACAACCCTGAACTATCAGAATACCTTTTAGAGTTTATTTCGTTCGAAAATGATTGTTCTTTCGATAGTTATGATGTTACTGTTGAACGGATGAATACCGACAATGAAGCAGATTGTATATACAGAGAATCTGTCTTGGATGGAAAAACTTTTCAACGCTTTCATATATCTAATGCGCCTCTTTGCAGTAAGGTAAGTTTATCAATGTGTTTTTTTTTTTTGGTTTTATATTAATTACACAACAAACACATTGCTGCCAACCGTGAAAATCTACGCAATTACTTTATATTAATTGTTAGAAATAATAATAGAAAAATTAAAAACGTAATTTGTTAATGAAGCCCTTAATATTTGACCTTGTTGTAGTCTTATTTATACCGTATTTTCTTCCCTAACCTATATATTCTTCCATTCCAAAACAAATTGGTTATAATCATCTTAATTCAGATCAAAATTTACATTTTTTTTAAATCAATGTAATATTGATAATTCTTAACAATATGTTGCATCTTATTATTTCAACGTGATGGCAAGAGATGTAACTATACATTTAAAATATTAGATTATTTAAAACAGTCAAACTTGGCTAGATATTAAGTGTTAAAGTACCGCATCTCTAGACGTGAATTTTGTATGGCCGGCCTCCCGTGCAGGGGATTATAGACGGTTGCGGCATAGAACCTGTTAGTAATTGATCGAATTATATAATGGTATTTTAGAAAAATATAAATATGTTTCAGACTAACCAAATTTAAAAGACTTTAAATATCAAACATGTTTCAGACTAACCAGCCCTTCATCAATGATATTATATAAATATTTAAAATATTATAAAATTGTTTACAATAAGCCTGGTTAGTCCGAAACATGTTTGATATTGAATTTTTATATTTTTTTAAATAAATGTGAGTGCTGTATACAAAGTGTATAAAAAAAACATGTTATTTTAGAGTTTTAAAATTACATACCATCAAATTTTGACATTGATGAATAGGCAACTTCAAATATGTCTTGAAAATTAATGAAATTGTATGTTGTAAATGAACAATTTGTTTTCAATTTAATACAAATATTATTTACAACAAAAAGTGAAGGCAAATATTACATAATTAGAAAAGAAAAAAAAGATCTCAAAGAGTATTTTGCCCTCAGTTTTATATCACCAGTAATGAAAGATGTGTTTTTTTTTTTTTTAGTTGAAACTAGAATTTTGTTTGGTGTACTGGTTCCGTGGATGTTACTCGCTTCTGTTTGCGCCGCGTTCCGGCCACAACTCACAACGGCCGGTGGCACATTACATATGGCTGCAGAACAATTACACCTTTCAAGATTTTGAAATTCCTACACCTGACATTGTGAATTACGATATTGAGTGAGTATTTTTTTTATTATTAAGCTGAAAAGTTTTGGATATATACAGAGAATGCTATAAACACAGATATAAAGATATTTAGATGGGCACACAGGAAATAGAAGAGAGGTCTGTAGACCGAGGCTGCAGTGGAAAAATTATATCTGTCACTATTCATTCGGACTACATGTTCCCTCCAGTATCTTCTTCTGGATCTACTCCACCAAATGATATCCTCTATTTCGAAAGTTTTTCTTATGTCTGTTTTTTTTTTTACTGTTTTAAAATTAATTATAACAAATTATATATGTAAACTAACTAACCACGCTGATTCCCCAGGATGGGTAGGCGGAGAGGATGGACCGCCATACTGCTCTGTCCTGACATTCCTCTACATTCATACATTGTAACATGCACGCTCGTCGATTTTTCCACATTTGAATGGGGCTGCCTTTTAGTGTTTGATTAATTTGATATTAAATTTGTTTATTTTTATATTTATAGACCATTTACCACAACCTGGACTTTCCAAAAAGATGTTCAACTTAAAACATTTAGAAATGACAATGAATCATATGATGTTCAACTAAGAAAAGTTGATGAGGTGAGGTTTAAGATGTTTATACATTCAATGCAAATATTTTTCCAAAATAAATTATACTCTCAGTCCATATACATAGCTTTCAACATTCAAAGTTATTATTCATTAGGATATATATTTTTATACAGACTAATTTTAAATTTGGTGTTTTGTTTGTAAAATTTCAAGTGGAAAATATTTTTAATTTTTTTCCAGTTCTTTGTAGCGTTTGCTTAATTTTCACCATAACCTTTTATATAAGGCGAAAGATAAACTCATTTCTAATGCAAGTATACTTATATTAAATAGTCTTGTCATATGTAAATGCTCAATCAAGTCTTTATTAACACTTTGTACTTAACATGTCTCTAGAAGGGGACATATCATGTTTTTTCCACGGCCCGGCTTGCTGAGTTCAAATGGTTAATATTTGCTTATGCATAACATCATATTTTCTTCTATTTCCAGAAAGAACATAATATCTTAGATGTCACACAAAGCTGTATTTTTTTAGACCAGAGAATCACTTGTGAAGTTAAAAATTTAACAGCGGGAAATTACTCAATTCGTCTCACTTTGAATGATGATTGGCGCTGTGTTAACTATGGAGTGTTTGACAACTGCGAGTGGACACATTATGCAGGTAGCATTATCAAATGTTTTTTTAATAACCTATTTATACATCACAAAACTAGATTAAATGTGGCCTGGAGACTCTTTTGCTTTTTTTTCTGGAATGATGCATTCCCCAGTAAATGTAAGTCTGTAAATGGGGGCTGGGCCTAGGGATTGTATGAGCGAAGCTGACGAAAGGGCGCCTCTGCGTCCTATAACAGTTTTGAGTAAGCGGTGGGCAACCTTCTGTCTTTATTTAACTGTATGTTTGTTCATTTGTATGTGTATTAATAATCACTGTATGTTACCCTACAATAAATAAATATACTTCACAAAAATTATAGAACATTAATTCTATTTTCCATTGTGATTAAATATGTGATTTGCAATAAATGGGTTTTGTCGGTTAGAACTTCACCCCAGACCATTCTTAATGTAAAATAACTTTATTACACTATTATATTAAATAAGTATTGCTTTAAAGTTAAAAGTTTTAAAGCCGTGTGAGTGAAAAGAGAAGCCGTGGAAGACCACATTCAATGTTCGAAAAAAAGATGAGTGGAGGAAGCTAGAGAGGTATATCAGGACAGAACGGTATGGCGGTCCATCATCAGATCATGAAATGAGATATGAATGAAGTTATTCATAAAAATTGTAAAATAGTACCAATTCGCTCACATTTTAACGGGGTAATTTCAAATATTTTGCACAAAATCAAAACAAAAAAGTGTTTTTATAAATTGAGGTTCAGTTTTTTTTAAGTTATACTTATTTTGGCGCGTTTTAATTATTTATTTTTATTTAACCTATTTCTTCTATTATTTTATGATCCTTTCTACTAACATATAGTATTGGCACAAGGGATATAATTTTTTGAGTTATTTTAGTTTTCTTACGCCAAAGAAATATAACCATATACATGCGTACATAATTCCAATTTTTTTTTTAAATAATTGTTTATTATTTATTACAATTTCAGAGCACTTCCAAAGTCCAGATTCCTCGGAGATCCAAGTCACGCATGCTTCAAGTTATAATTATTACAACCTCATTCTCATAATAGGATTTGTTGTCATACTGATTGCCATTGTGTACTTCATATATTATTACATCAGGAAGAGAAAATCGCGCGCTCTATTGGATGTGCCCGCTGAAGAAATAAAATTAAATTTAAAAAGTGAAGGGAATAAAATTTTCTTACTATACGCAAGAGACTGTTCACCCTTCATGGATGCAATGGTAAACCTCAACAGATATTTATCAGAACAATCTGGATGCAAGGTAATTATTCATTATCCAAGCATAAAAAAATATCTTGACAACTGAAATGTATTACTTTCACACGAAGCACTTAATTAATGGTGTGACATTATTAAAAGTAGTTTATAATACTTGTATACTTTGTTCTTACACCACTTTTATCGAACCTTCCGGTTTCGCTCCTGCCGAAGCTTCGTGAGGCTTACAAAAACAAACTGTCACCATCAATTTTTGTAAACAAAATTAAAATAATGAATAAAAAAAAAAATTGATACAAAATTTCTTTAGTATTATGTATTTAGTGTGCTTCCATTTGTGTTTAACGCCGAACGGTTTTGGCAGCTTGCTGCCATCTTCTGGGAGACCAGACCTTCACAACCAGAAGATGGCAGCAAGCTGCTGAAACCGGTCGACGTTAAACACAAGTGGAAGCACACTTAGTATATAATAATAAAGAAATTTTGTATTAATTTTTTTTGTTTTCATTATTTAAATGAACTTCTACCAAGAAATTTCAATCTAAACAAAATTAAGTGGTGTCAAAACAAAGTATATGTTTATTTTATTTATTTTATCTATTAACTCGTGATAATGTTTTTTTTAACCACCTGAGAAAAATATATGAAAGCTTTTCACTACATTTTTTTAACAGTGTGTTTTGTATACATAAAACAATGATTTTGTTATAGGTTTATGATATTTATGACAATTCGCAGTTTAATGATCTGATTAAGTCACCTTTCGACTATATTGAGATGTTACTCCGAGATGAAAATTGTCATGTCATCATAATAGCTACCAAGTGTGCTGAATTACTGCACGAAGCTTCGCAGAAATATATGTCTTTTTCACATCCAACTGGTATGTACTTGGTAAATGGTAATTTATGAGGTTACATGTCTAAACAAGGTTCAAAACAAATTAGAATTTTTCATAAATTACATGTTATTTTTGCAGTACAACAAATTTTATACCGTGAATACAACCCAATTGACAGATTCATGATTTATGCCATGAAATTGACATCTTTTGATACAAGCAAAACTTCATATAAAAAGTTCTTTGTTATACGGTAAGTTTTCTATACATATTTTGTATCACAGTGATATAGTAGTGCATTTTTTTTCATATTCTTCATTAAAAAAAAATTTAAAAACTATGTATGAATCTAGTTACTATCTCATCTTTAAAAATAAAATTAATCAGAATGGAATCCAACAAACAAACCATCTCGCCATTTCTTTGGAGGGGTAAGCAGAGAGGATGGATCGCCACATTGTTCTTTTCTGACATAGCTCTCAAGTTTCCTGTTTATTCATACATCATAGAACGCACACCCATAAATTTTTCCGACTTCGGATGTGGCCGATAAAAATAAAGTAAAGTAAAGTCTTGGCCAGTTTCTATGAGATGGTACTATGTCATGCGTTTGATGCTTTTTATTGCCGTTGTCTATGTCAGCTGTCACAAAAAATAAATCACCTCAGTTGTTGACAGCCTAATTTTTAAGATTTTCTCATATGTAGTTTTAATTAAGATTTAAATAACGGTTTTTGGTCATTCAGGTTGCCAGATCTGAACGATTCGAAAGACTACCTTTGTCACATAAACCCTGGCACACGCTATGACATTCCCAGTGGTCTGGACACACTACTGGAGAGTCTAGCACCAGGTCGACCTGCAATGGCGCGGGACTCACTGCATCGAAAGGAAGAGCTACAGCGAGCACTCTGTGCCCTCAGGCAGTATGTCCTACAGAATCCCGAATACCTCCGAGATCACATTCTAAATTAATGTATTTCGCATTTCTCATTTATTTTACACATTAAATGTTTTTTTTTATACATATTCAACAGGTTTATTTCCTAATTATTTTTTTAGTTTCTTTTCTATTAACACATTGTTTTCGGGTATTGTTTTATGCTGATTGCAGCCTGGCGCGGGCGATATTTGGGTTCGCGCGCGAGTTTTTTCAATTTTATTTTAAAAGTCTATAACTTTTGAAATATCCGTGATAATTGTCTGAAACTTTAAATGCATCTTACATTATTGTGTCTCAATGATGAAATGATGGAAAACAAACACAAAAAAAATTGGGCTTCAAAGTAGCACTTTGGAAGTTTTATTTTTATACAAACACAGAATTTTTATCAAATTATAATACTATTTAAAATCAATACAACTATTTAACACTAGATAACACTATTTAAAATTGTCAAAATTACTGTCTAGTATTTTTTTACTGTATGGTACCGTTCAAAACATGTACGAGTACCTCTGTGAAGAGCCACACCACAGAATTTACACATGTAACAAGTTTCTTTTTTCCTTTAGCAGCACACACTCGACATTTTCTTTGTGCGTATTTTTTTTCCCTTTCCCCTTTATCATTTCTAATTTATGGATTCGTAGAAAGTCTGCCTGGAGGATCGCGATTTGGAGTGTGCCGTGTCAAACTTACTGTCGATGTTCCAGGTTCCTCACTTAGTTCGCTTTCAATACTGCTAGTTATCCAATGACGTGCTGTCTCCAATAAAAAAAATTGTACCTTACTGAGTCTGGATATTTTGCTTTATAAATCACTTGTTTCACTGTCTGCCATCAATAGTCTTTCTGTATCACTAGCACAGGAACAATTAGATAAATTGTTTACACACAATTCATCGTCTGATTTATTCTCATCCGGAAAAAACATTGTGGGTTTTAGGTATAAAAATAATTATATGAACTCAATGACAACGACCGAACGACCGAACATGTATACGTTTACATAAACACTAATGTTTTGTAGAAATATGAACAAAACATTCCTACCATTCATCCCTTCTTCAAGTAGAAAGAACCCTAAAATTTCTCCGTACAAGTTGAAAAGAATTATTGCGCATTGAAGGTCAAAAAAAACAAGCCAGCGGGATCTGCGTCAAGGTTTCTTCGAGCACACAAAAAATTTATATTTTTAGACATTTTTTTTTCATTTTATAATTGAATAAAAAATCAAAAGTAAAGCCTAATAAATATAAATTTGTGAGTGAAATTATATTGTGAAGTCAGATATACGATTTAGCAACAAAATCCATTTATTACACAACACGTTTTATTACGTTACCCGACGACAACCACCAGAGAGTAAAAAACGTATTTTTACGTTTCCCGCATTTGAGCACCGAACTGAAAAAAACGTAGTTTTACGTTTCCCGACAACATTGTGTTAACCATTTAATTACACACCTTTTATTTAACTCGTTTTTATTATATAGTACTTGAATTTTTTATAGTTTGGTTCAAATTTATTTATTATTGCTTAAAAAATGCTATAAAAATCCATATTTAATATCAATATTGAAGGAAAAAATCAGGAACATCTTCTCATAGTTTTATGATATTATTGTTATAGTGACATCTTTTCTCTCTCATATATTATAAAACTTTCGTAAAACATATTTTATCAAAAAAAAATTTCAAGTATTTGTACTTGCAGTACATTTCAGTTTACTTACTTTTTAAGAGATTTTTTTAAATTCACATTTGAATTTATAATAATAATCTTAATGTAAGTAAGTATGCAGCTAAAATTAGGTAATTTTGTACTTAATGTTTGATGAAATTTTCAATTAATATTATTTTTATATACCCACTTTTATTATATTGCTTTAACCAATGTCGTATATTGTATGTAATTAAGTTATGTAAATGGACTGGTATTTTAATTATTATTTTTTATATTATAATGTGCCTATCATCTGCATTCTGGCGCCAAAAATACATATATTGTTTAATTAATATATAATAGTTAACGCTTTTAAGAGTTTTATTCTAGAAAGATATTTCAAAACGATACAAACTTATTATATTTATTTTATCATTTGATTTCAAAATATTGTATTTAACCGCCCTACCTTCAATTATTTTCTGAGAAACGTGTAAATAAACAAGCAGGTTTTTTATTAATGAAATTTAATTATATACTAATTTTATTTTTTTAAATTACGAAACGTCAAATACTCGGCCGCACACTTCGCCTGCCCCTTGTAAAACTATCATATTTATGAAGATTTGTGCTCAAGTTTTGATGGCACACGCGCGTATCCCTAAAACTCGTATCGTAGAATGGTACAGTCAAAGTGAATGTATCACATACGTTCAAATAGATAGGGTGGTTAAATTTGAAATCCTGATTTGGAATCGATCAATAATATGTATCAAATAAACTTAAATTAGAATATTAAGTTCTTTCCTTATTATGGAATCTCATCTCATGCATCATTGTTAGCATTCAGGTACGCATTTAAGCTATGTAGATTTAATGGGTAAATATTAGTAATATGTTTATGCTTATACCTGCCCAGAGCATTTTATACAACTAAAATTAATTTTAAGCAAAAAAAATATATGTCTGATGTATTGTGCCTTAAACATACTTTTAAAATTGTTATAAATAATTGCACTACTATCTTTGTGCAGTCAACCTTTGATGGATATTTTTGATATTATCTTTATATTATGAGCATAATGCAATATGCAACACCTCAAAACAGATATTTATGCTTATTTATTGAATGAAATTATCGTTTTTTTTTTTACTTTTAAAAAACATTGGATGGTACTCATCTTTTTTCAGTGTACAAATTTTAACCTGTACCTGTTTTGTTTACGTTCTTCATAAATCAAACATAATATTTATAGTATGTAGTTATTTTTATATAAGAATGGGTGGATAGCATATGAATCTTCTTTTATTACATGGATGACCAATGAAACTTCAAGGGATTATATTGGAAATTTAAATGTGAATATTTTTTCACGATGAAATGTATAATTTACATTGTGTTTCAATGTTTCTTTAAGTATGTATCTATGTGACCAGCTAATTATTAACAAAATATATAGTTTTGTTAACACAAATTACGAAGATTTTGTTTTTTGTACAGTTTCTTAAAAATTATGCTTTGAAATTTAAAAAAAAAGTTGTTCAGGGTGTAAAAATTATGAAACTTTTTAAAATTTTCATAATGACAAAAATAATTGTCTCGTGTTCATCTACCGAATGTAGACTAGTCAATCAAATGTGTGTTTGTAAGGTGCTCTTTCAACGTAGGTGCTATACATAATGGTGCTCAAACTATATAATCTGTTTAGGGCTATTAAAGTGTGACTGTTATGAAATCCTATCTCTTAAATATTTTTTTGTTGGGGACCTAAGTGAAAAAATTATGTGTTCATCATTTCAACAAACCGCCATTCTTTTGGCAGCTCTATATTACCTACAATAGATTTATTGTTTCTTGTGCTTTTAGATGTTTTATTATATTTTATGCGAATAACATGTCTCACCTTGCTAGGGTATTTTCAGTCCTTTGATAATGCTCTAGTGATAAATCTAAATATAATAAAGCTCTAAATGTAACAAAACACCAGAAAACAATTGTTTTACATCAATATTAAATACCTTTAATATTACAACATATATTTTTCAATTATATTTATTAATTAGAATAGTTTTCTAATCTGATTTTTATCATTTATAACAAGCTGTTTTAACATTTAAAGTATAATTTAATGAGAATATTAAATAAACAATTTAACCATTTTATATAAACTATAATATTTAACCATTTCATTTTAACAGTTTTTTTATATTATTTGTTGAGGTGGATAAAAGAGTTTGAGATGATTAATACAGTATGTGTTAGCATAGCAATATTCACAACACATTGTTGTAATTTTTATATATATGTATTTAGTATTTAACATATATTTTTAGGCAAGATTGCAAACTTGAATTTCTTTTGATTTTCATGTTTGTATATTTAATTCCATGACAAATAACATTAGAAATAGTAAGTTAATGGTATTTTGGGTGTTTAAGGTTGAAAACTTAATTTAAATTTATGTGTATATAGATATGTGGTTTTATGAGTTTTTGTTTAATTTGTTTACTTTATGAAAATATCTAAGGGTACGGCCACACCGAAGTGCCAGGGTCGAAGGCTAGGTGGACACCTGGCAAACCGACATATGGCGTACTATGGGACCGGCCACACTATAGGGTTCGCGCCACAGGGCGTGATTGAACTGTGTTTCATTTTCATTTATTGAACTGTGAACTGTGTTTCATTTTCATTTATTTATTTTAAACATATCTAAAGCATTACAGAATTTTATTTTCCAATACACTAAAATTGATTCCTATCCAGGCACTCCGGTGTGGCCGTACCCTAAGTGTTTGTATTTTATGTTTAAAAAAATCTTATAATTTGTAATAACATAATGTGTAAAAAACACATGATTTTGGGTAATATTTTTATAATTATCTTTCGGTGCTAATAGTAAATGAAATATTCAATCAATCTAACAAATCACAAATCAAGTTGAATTAAAAAAGAACAATCCGTGTGATGCTTACCAAGTAATATATGTAGTGTTATTGGACAATAACATATCTTTATTTATTTGTTTGTGGTATTAAATTGTATTTTTTATCTTTGTACTATTTACACCATCATTTATTCATTCCTTTGATCTGATTAAATAATTTTTTTTAAATGATTTTTTCACATTTATGTTTTTACTAATTTTTATTACAATAAAAGGGAAAAGTTAGCATGTAACTAGTAAAAGTTATAATTGACACAGGTAAATTTGTTATGTTTCTAAGTATATGGTTGTTTATTAAATATTATTTTATTTGTACTAGTTTTGATTATTTTATAACTGTAATGGAATTACCTACTGTTATTTATGTGTGAACACAGTATGGGTAAGGAGAAAGGAATCTTATGGTCAATCAATTATACTTTATGATTAACAAACAAGTGTTTCTTATTTACAAACCCATTATATGTATTCTTATAAATCTCTCTGTTTGATGTCTACATCATGCAAAGTGGTAAGTAGTAATATAATTGTATAATCTATATTTTCTTTTTTTATTGTTTCTTGAACAAAGATGTAGAACTCCATATTAAATAATTAATATAAATGAAAACATCTGTCTTCTAGGAGTTTTGTTAAGTTTTATTAAGACATTATCAAATGTCATTTGATAATGCCTAAGAAAGGCGAAACATGTCATTTCATATAAAACTTAATAAAACTCCTAGAAAACAGACGTTTTCATTCATATTAATTATATTTTCTTTAACCAAATTCTTAATAGTAGATATTGTGATTAAACCTACGATTCTCACAAGTATTGATGATTTTTTAAACTAATCTAACAAGAGTTATTTTAGATTTGAAAGTTTTTCTCTTTATCATGTGGTATGTTATCTAGTGGGTTGCTCCTCCCTACAGCTGTCCTTTCTGAAGAATGGAACTGGCAAAAGAAGGATGAAAGTAGAATAAATGCAGTAAAAATGAGATCTCTGGGACGAATGTGTGGATACTCTGTGTATGATAGTGTTGAATGAAAATATAAGAAGTGAATGCGGTGCGAATGATGGTGTTATGAACAAAATAATGAAAGGATCATTAAGATGGTTTAGGCACATGGAAAGAATAGTAAAAAAAAGTATATGTTAACTATGTAAATGGAACTAGAAATAGAGGAAGTCTGAGGAAAACATGGCCACGATCAAATTTTGAATGTCGGTTACGTGAGGAGTCGGCAAAATCGACGCGCGTGCATGACACCATGTATGGATGTTGAGGAATCAAGAGAAATGTGTCAGGAAAGAAAAGTGTGGCTGTCTATTGTTTCTGCCTATCCGCCTTTGGGGAGACGGCGTGATGGTAGTTAGTTAGTTAGTATTAACTAACACATTAGTGCATTGAACTGATTTTTCCAAAGATATTTAACAAGTAAAAAGTAACAAGGCCATGTTGATATTGGATGTAATATTTATTATATATTAATGAAATGTACAAATGTGAGATCACAATCACCAATAACAATAAAACACATAAATATTTTATTTCATTATGCAGATTTTATTAGGAATGTTGCCAATATTTTCCATTTCATTTTGTTAAATGGACTAGATATAACTTTTAATTATTTATTTTTATAAATCAATGCATACGTTTACACACTTTGTTAGATAAATCAATAATATAAAATTACAAAAACGTGTTTCGTTTCAAATTATTTAGATACTGTGCGATTATAATAAAAATATACACAAAAATATTCAGCCTTCTTTTCTGTACCTTGATCAATTCGTTACTGGAAAATCTAACAGGTACGTCACAAATATTGAATTATTATAAGGCCCTTAAGAATGTTGCCATTTTGTATAACATTCCAAACATGAACTATTGTTACAGAAGTGCTTAATGTGCACAGTGTATTCATTAAGCAATCGTTTGATCTTCCCTGGTTAAATAATAATGAATGAAATTCATGAGTTAGATTTCCCAGTGGTAAATTATGATTGCATGTTTATTACTTAAATGTATAGATTTTGAAATAAATTAGATCCCAAAATCTATCACTGGAAGCGTGAGATGACGAGTGATAAATGTATTACAGTTTAAAAAATATATGCTAGACTAATCAGTTACACATAATATTGAATTTATTAATTAAGTTATTACACTTATGCATTTAATAAAAACATGCAATTGTTTGTTGTTCTGTCACTGAAACATTTAAAACTAAATCAAGAACACATCATACAAAACCATTATTATTACACCTACTGACCAGGTCTTTCTCCTATCCATTTTTTCATTTAATTCATAATTTATTTATAATACTTGTAAAAAATATATTTATGCAAAATTACATTATGCAGACAGTCATAAGAAAATAAAACTAATAAATTTATTGCAAAGTTTCATGTGATTGCAAATGATATTAAATAATTAATACAAATGAAAATGTCTGTTTACTAGAAGTTTTAGTTTAGTTTATCGGAATTTAATAATGCCTTAGCAAGGCGAAACATGTCATTCCCATTAAAACAACAAGGCGAAACATGTCATTCCCATTAAAACAAATAAAACATTTATGAAACAGACATTGGATTATTGTGATGTCATTATATCAATTTTTTTTAATAAAATTTATAGGAATGCCTACAAACCCTATATAAATATCTAATATAGATTATAGACTTCTCTCAGTCATTGAATGGACCTGGAAAAATGTACTGAATACATCTTTCCAGAATAAATTTTATCATTTTTAATTTTGTAAATTTTATACATATATGTATATATAACATAATTTATCAAGGACGGTTCACAGTAAGGTATGTGGTTCACACAACTTTACAACTAATATACACAACATGAGCGGGTTGTACCACCCTAAATACCATATTCTTCTATTAACCTAATTTAAAATTTATGCAAATTAATTTAATTATTCCCTATATATGCTATAGGTACATAGTACATATATTCTTAAATCCTCACATTCAAAATTGAATGCCAATATGCTAGGTTAATCTTATTGTAATCAGGTTCGAGATGTTAACCGCTTCTTTTTAGAAAACATACACACATATTATATATTTATAAATTAAAGCCGGAAATTGGTGGAATGCTTATACATAAATTTTAATTCCAACGATTCAAATATCCTAAATAGAAATGCTAAATCCATTTTAGCACCGTACAGTTGAGAAGTTAAAGGCACCCGGAAATTGTATTTAACAAAATTAGATTGTGAATATTCTAAACAAACATATTTTAAAATATAATATTCTAACCGCCAAATTAAGGCAACAATTGTTATAATATAAGAATTAAATTCACATTATTTTTAACACCTAAAAAAATATTTCGATCTTTAATAAAATTGTAAAATTTAATTGGTTCAAACTCTTCTCAAAACTTAGTAACACATGAAAAAAAGGGAAAAAGTCTTATAAGCCTTCTGCATATATGTTTCATCAAATATATACACATATGTTACATATATTTAAATATCACTCGCAAGCTTCTAGAACTTATATATTTTTGTTTTATTTAACAATGCAGTACAAACTCTTATAAAAGCACCTTAAATATTATATGACCCAATCGCTAGAAAAAATAATTTCTGCAACAGTTATTATTTTCTTCTTAAGTCAAATTGATTATCTATTCAGTGTTCCACTATTCAAATTTGGACAACTGCTTCCAACTGTCAAAATACCGTTTTCGGGTGGATTATTAAAGTTTTCTTAAAAATTAAACAAAAAACATTTGTTTACGTCCAAATGTTGAATCAGGCAGCTCCTGTATCAATTCCCAAGGCACAATAATTAATCACAAAACTAACTGTTTACATAGCAGTCTCCAGTGGCTGACTCTGACTCCGGCTGGCCTCCGTGATGGGGTGGGGCAAGTGGCTATCGTCTTCTAGTTCATCAACGTCAAAATTTGTCTCTAATAAGGCTTCGCTCTTAGATCGACTTTTTGGCATTCCTCTGGGGACACTGTTGTCTTCGGCATACGAATATGGGTTATGGGATCCATTGTAAATGCCAGCTCCTTGATTTTTCGGCATATTGTGTAACGATTCGTAATGCGGAGGATGTGGTGGACTTGGTAAATTATCTTCGTAGAAAGTATTTCCTGAATAATTATTTAAAAAATCAAATGAAATATTGGATTTACTTTAATTTTTAAAATTAAAAATCTATTAGAATTTAATATTGAAATGAAGTAATTAAAATATAATATAAATTCATCATATAATAAAAAAGATTAAATGTGTAAAATTGTACTCACCAGCAATATTTTTCCTCTGTCCAAAACTTGTTTGCTGAACGGGAGCATTGGTAGGAGGTTCGGGGATTCTATGCTTCAATTCTTTTAGAAAGGAAAGTTTAGGTTGATCACCAAACATCGGAGCACCATATTGTCCATAATATTTGTTATCATTTTCCACTTCTTTCTTCAAATCCAAAGTATCGTCGGACTTTCCCATGTGTCCTCTTAAGGGAAGAGTATCAGAATTGTAATATTGGAAATCACTGTGGGGTGTTAATCGTTCGTCATCACCATAATTGATGTTATTACTGGTCGACGCCCCTTCCCTGTGATGTATAATGGGTGTTTCTTCTGTGAGTAGCGTATTAACAGAAGTGTTGTGGCTCGGCAGCGTAGATATATCTCTAAATCCTTCATTTTTAAAAGACAAATCAAATGCCGGATTCATGTTGATAATTGGAGAGGAGTATTTAGGGGATTCCTTTTTATTGAACGTCGAATGCTGTTGCTGCGGCAAAAGCATCGGATTAGGATTGTGGGCCTCGTATATATCGTAACTTTGATTATCCTCCAAAGAAGAATTAAATTGACTCTTTTCCACAGAATCAACGGAGGCTGTAGATGACATCATCTTCTTGTAATCTGAATTTTTGGTTAGGGTATCAGTGGACCGGCCACTCTGTAACACATTTAAAAAAATCATGTAAGCATATAAAAATCATGTAACATTCTTAGATCTATGGCTAATTCAATTCAATAGCTTTGAGTTTCCTTACCATTGGACCTTTTCTTCTGTAACTAAGATCTGAAAAACCACCGTTCACACTGGCCATGGACCTCACTGAATGTAAAGATTGCCGAATAGAATTACGTCTTTCTAGGCGCTGAATTTGCCTGTAACATTTCAATTATATTTAGAAGACAACAAAAACCTTCAAAAAATTACATGCAATCAAAGTTAATTTAGCACTCAAATAGTGCAGAAGACACAAACATGACACTAGCCTGCAAGTTACACATAAGTATGTTTTCAAATTAGTGTTGATAACTATTGTATTATAAAATATATATACTCTTGTTCAAAGGGTTTCACAAACCTGTGCTTGGATTTAGTATACCAGCAGGCAATTGCCGCCATAATGAATAACAACATGGCCGCTAGTACTCCGATCACTGCTACTGTCACAACATCATCCTTCCAGGATAAGGGATCTATCAACACCTTCGGATCTAAAATATTTAAACATAATAAATTGCATGTTACAAAATACTTAAAACATAAGTAACTATATAATACAATTTTCTACAAAGGTGTTTTTATGTATGTATAATTGTTAATAAAATTTCACTTACCTATTTCGCAGATAAATGTATTCTTTTGATTGCACTGATCTACCTCAATCGACTGGTATGTGAAGACAGTACATTGGGTGATGTAATCAATATGTTGAACCCATACTCTGTCACTGTACTGATACCATTGGTTTTGCTTTCGTAGAAATTGCCACAATGATACATAATTACTGTTGATGTATGGCAGGGAAGCATTATCAGACTGAAAAAGAAATCACGAGTTTATATTATTTCACCAAGTTATTTAAATGTTCATTTTGTAAATGTTTATAAGATATTAATAACAGATTAACCAGAAGAGAAAAGTATATGAAGCATATATGCTGCCTTTTGGCCTTAAAACTGTAACATTGTCCAAAGAAAGTGCCGAGAAAAGAGCTATATTAAGAATAACCCTTAGAGACAGAATAAAAAAAAAGATCACTGATATCATCCACCATGTAGCGACTCTAAAATGACAATGAGTAAGTAAGCCAGAAGCTTGGACGAAAAATGGACAAGAAGACTGCTGACTTGGAGACCATGGACAGCAAAGTGAAGTGCAGGGCGATCACAACTACGGTGGAAGAATGACCTGAATCAACACGTCGGTATAACTTGAATGCAGTCTGCACAAGACAGAGTGGCATGGAAGCGATTGGAAGAGGCCTTTGTCCAGGAGTGAACTGAAATAGGCTGAAGAAGAAGAAAGAATAATAAATGTTTAAAAATACTTACAATACAGAATTTTCTGGCTTGTTCAAAAGTCATTGGAGCGCCCACATAAATATAGCATGTGTCTCCTACTAGGTCCCAGCCAGGCGGGCACTTCCCATTGAGAACAGTTTTATTATTCAGATAGAATGGTCTGAACTCCACTTCAAGAAGTTCCGAGTCATCAGAGCGATCTCTGATTCGTCCACTCACAGCATATGTCTCATTATATCCCCAATAATTATGTGCTGCATCTATTCTAGTTCTCCACAGATCCAAGTTGCTATATAAAAGAAGTCATATTAATAAAACATGCCTTTAATGCTAATTTTTCTAAATAATGTACTTTGCGAATGAAATACCAAACGGCCACATGAAATGAATATTTATTTTTAATAAAAAAATATTTAAATTATTAATAGCATAACAGGCTTTACTGTAAACTTGTTAGTAAGAAGAAGATAATGATTTATTGATGAATAGTAGTATGCAAGCCTCGACAATGAGTTAACACGGGATATGCCCATTATTTGGTAGAGTATTCCTTATGTCTGCCATGGTCCTAGGTTTGGTAATACACTGTCATATAAGGCAACAGGATCTATTACTCTGGCAATGTGTACTGTTTTCATTGTACGAGACATATTCTCTGAAGCCTTAAATTTTAGAGTGTAATGCCAAACCAAGATTTTCAAGTAAAGCATAAAGAATTCAATTGAAAAGCCAAAGAAAAAGTCAATTAAGTCTGCTGATATATATGATTCTGAAAATAAAGGTTAAATTACAAATATATTATGAAACATACCTTAATATACTTTTGGGGTTACTTTCAACAAATCTAGAGGGCGATGAAGACATGCAGGAAGCAATACATGCAAAGTAAATGGATTAATGTTAAATAAATATACAAACACCCGGCAAGGTCATATCTTGATATTATAATGTAATTAAATCTAAAAATTGGCACAACATTCATGTTGTATTATTTAATGTACGATATTATTAAACTAACTATTGATACTAGGGATATTTTTTTTAAATTCTACCCAGTCTTGTATAATATACTTAAATACACACAGCAATAATTACTTTTTAATATACTGATCCATCAACCTTATTATTAAATAGCTTTATTCTTAAATATTTCATTTTTCGTTATACATTATTTAACTAGAGTAATGGTAAAATGTTCACTTACAAAGATTGATTGACTGTAATCATTTCATAATCGTTATCTGGATTAAAGAATAAATTATCCACATAATGCTGTCCTGCAGTTCCAGCCACTACTGTAGCACGTCCATCTCGATCAAGGGCATAATTTCTAAAATGCAACACTTATTAGTACAGGAAACCCAAAAAGAGTATTCTAATGTATTCTTCAAAATTATCTCTTACAAAGAAAATTAACTATTGATAAATATCTTACTTATAAAATCCATTATGCGATGTGGTCTGATAGATCGGTAGGCGCACTCGGTCAAACCCTGAGACTTGCAGGATCCGGAGACCGATGTTCTCATGGACATAATTCATGGTGAAATTTGACACTACTTGTCTTAGGACAATCACATCTTTGAACGGTGTTTTATTCTGAGTAAAGTAGTTCCGATAAATGATTACTTCTTGGTACGGGGAGGACTGGCGACCTAAATTATCGACATAATAATTAAATTGTTAAAAAAAACTGTTAAAAACTTCAATTTATTAAATTATTAAATTCATTGTATTTACGGTGTATATACCTTCGACATTCAGAGCAGGAAGATGTTGGTTTTCATAGAACAGGTTATTGTGTATCCACCCCTTGAGAGAAGTGGCCGAACCCCTTGAATCAGCCCTCAGGGAGAGTCCTCCTACATTATTCCTTACCAAATTGCTCTGAAATGTTATATTTCATTATTTCAAACTGTTTTTCCTTAACATTTTATGACGAACATTTAATAAAAACAAATTTGACTCACCCTAAAGTAAAATGTTTGAGTATTTTGAATGTCCATGTCAATACTAGAAAGACAAGAGGTGAAGTTTCCATACAGTTTGTTGCAGTTGTCTGTAAACTGATTTCTTTCAACAGTAACAATGGGATTTACTTCTCCTGCAGAATAATAACTCAGAGCGCCCTCGTTGTTTCTGCTAAAAGTGCTGTATGAAATGTTATGCTGGACATCACGATCTGTAATTCAAATAATATTTTTGAATTTATGAAATTCATTTTAAAAGGTATTTTACTGGTAAATACTATTTTTTTTTAATATACAAGCATTTACTCTACTTACTGAATCCAATAGCAGAAATGGGCAATGTTACAACTTCAGCGAAAAATCCATGTTTAGCAGATGCTCCGTTAGCAAACAATCGTATGCTGAGACTGGGCCCTGTTGTTTTGAATAGCTTCTTTTCGTTTGGCGATCCATTCTCCAGGTGAGCTATTATAGGTGCTGATACATTATATATGTCACCATCGTAAAGAGTGATTGAATCTCGTTTTCCATATATTTGAGTGTGGTTAAACAAATTAAATTGTATTAATCTAAAACCAAACGGTTTCACTCGATACATGCTGTTAAATATTTTTACACAATTAACAGGATTGTTGTCATATTTGAAATATATGAGGACTCTTTCTTCTATGGTAATCTCCTTGGTTGTGTCACATATGTCTATCACTGAGAACAGATGGTACGGCAAGTTGAGGGATTTCAGAGGTGTGAAACTTGATTCATCTGACTCGCGACCTTCCCCTGTCAACGAAACAATATTCATACCAACTCCAAGAGAATCTTGCACCTCATTAAACATAAGATTTATCGTATCACTAGGTGAGATGAGATTGATGCCATGCGATGCAGATTGAGAAATGTTTACAAAATTTATTCTCGGACTCTTCAAGATACTTTGCACAGAAGGAGATTTTTCATTGTGTAAAATACCAGCTCCCGTTATGTTCACATACTCCATAACACTTTCTATCTTCTTTACTGTTTCGTGAGTATGAATATCGTGAATTCTATGTTCATACAAATTATATTCAAAATCGTGATGTGCAAATCGAATTCCTCCCCAATAGCTTTGTTTAGCTTCTAAATTTCTGTTTCCACAATTAATAAATACAAAGTCAGAATCCCACTTGCACTCATGCCTGTGTCCGTAGAGCTGACCATTCAGTCTGATGGGACAATCTTCATATTTATCTTCAGTGCCCTTACACTGGAGTGGCTCGGGCCATGACCAAACTCTAGATAGGGAATTACTGTGGAACTCTACTCTGCGGTCATAATCAAAGTAAGCATTTATTGGGTCAAAGCCAAGTTCCCTGCACACTACTTGCGCATTACGCTCGGTAAACCTATGATCACACATGGGTACCCATTGCAGAGTAGTGCGATTATAGTACTCCAGGAAACCCTCATTTGTTTGATTTATCAAATATTCATTGATAGAACAGTTTCTTCCTGTGCACAATCGTATTGAATCTAGGACAACCAGCTCCTCTAGATGCCTTTTTGTTTTGTCAACTGATTTCTCAGATCTTTGATAATATTGAGCGTGTCTCCTTTCAATGTGATTACTTTCAATGTTTCCAGAATTGGAATACGGTCTCATTTGTATTTCATATCCCTTCAGACCTTGCGCTACTAATGTTCCCAACACGAGAATACCAACGTTTGGCATAAATTCCATTACCACTCCAGGGGAAATAGTCAGTGTAGCCCCTGGCATTACCGTTATATCAGATTTAATAATATAGGGGGTTTCTTTTCTGTGCAGAACCGCATTCTCTAAGAGGCGACCACCCAAGTCATCTAAATTTGGAGGAGTTGGCTGTTCAAAGGAAACGGATATACTGGATTGGAACGAATCTTCCGTTAAGTACGGTCGGAAGTTGGCGACGGCGTGATTATTCCAATCATCAAAGTCAAAGATGCCTTTTTTAATTAGATTTTCATCATTGTATCCCCACCAATTTTCGGTCACATCCAACTGATTGTTAATTTTAGCAGTTTTTATACCAGCAACTAAATTATAATCCAGAGCATTGGAACCAAATAGATTCCTATTAATCTTAACCTTCTGTATGCCACTGAATCCAACAACAAATGTTGGTTCAACATTCAGCTGATGAAAACCTCTTCCAAACTTCGGTATAAATTTGTTATACTTTATTTCATTCAATGCAAATGTCGCTTTCACTTCCCCAACTATTTCACTCTGACTGTCAGCTTTGAATTCTACCAAAAATTTTCCATTATTACGCTCAAATTTATTCCTTTTTATTTTCATTTGTTTTTCCATTCCCCTAATTGATATAAGGCCATTTTTACAAACATTGTCTGAAAACACATTGTTAGTAATATTGACCGAAGAGTAGTGACCATCGACAATGAACTCGAAAACTTCATTATTCCGCCAAGTATTGTTGTTCATATATATAGAGTGTGTGAAGTTCTCATTATATTGCCACACATAAGGAAGGCTTATTTCAAAACCACCTCTATGATTTCGTTCAATAGAGTTGTCTTGCATAATGTAGTGATATAAGTTGTTAGAACTCCTCAGATCCCTCGCAAATTGAACAATTCCTCTTCCATTATCAGTTATCAATGTGTTGTTAATCATAAAGGTGATTTCAGACATATTACTTTCATGTATATCCCAAAATGGAGTGTGTATAAATATAGCTTCACCAATATTATGGGATATCTCGCAGTTAACGAGTTTGATTGTTTCATTTGCTTTCCTCAGGAAGTGATCTCCGAGCTCATTAAGATATCTATTATAGTAGGAAGACTTTATTCCCTGAGAGTTTCCTTTGATTTTTGTCGAGGTTACCGTAAGTGTGGGTATTGCACCCTTAACAATTTTCCTTTTTATGTCTTGAACGGGCGCTACAACTGCGCTTATGATTAACACGACTCCACCCAAACCATTATCACCACTATCATAATCAATCACCACTCCGTAACTGCTGCTGGTGGTTGGAAAAACAGACAAGTCACGTTTAAGGCACCACTCGTCACTGTTGTAGTTCATATTCGGAGAATCGTAAATACAAAATCTCTCTGTGGAATAATTATGAACTGGGTTCAATAACTGAATCCCTATTACATATCCAGGATGACATTTAATGGTGTATGTTTTCTTTATGGGTTCTCCGAGTACTTTTGAAGTGACAATATAACGTGTTTCACCATTTTCTAAGGAAATGTCAGTGGAATACTCCGGGAACATGATGGGATGGTAGTTAGAATCGGCTATATTAAAATCTGGTGCCATGTTAAACCACCCTGCTAGTTCTCTTTGTTGCATTCCAGATATGTGCTGATCGTGATTTATACCGGCCAGATTGTTATTTTCTATAGTTGAGCCATGTATTTTCAATCCCAATTGTTTGAAACTTATGCCATTCCCTTTATTATTGGAAAATTCTGAATTTTTCACAATGTTAATTGCATCCGCTCCGTATAAATCGGAATAAATAATTCCAAGACCATCTTGCAAATTATCAGACACTCGAACACTCTCCAAGCTGTGCCTCGAGAAATCTATCTGCAGTGCTGGTTTGAATGTATTTGTGGTGTAATCCAACAATCCTGCCTTTTCGATATTTAAGAATTGTAAATCGGCTCTCTCCGCTAATACACCAAAACGTAAGCCGGCCCAGGATAAGTCATAGCATTTGACACCCACATCTTGATCATGGGTGCATGAATTTTCAAACTCCTCTACATGTTCAGATTTACAAAGTGTTATGTCATTATCAAATTCAGTACACTCCACATTAGACAATATGATGTCTTCGCTAGTACCTGCATTAGGAATTTGACTTCTTTCCATGAACCAATCATCCGGATTCAATACCAATCCCAGCTGATGGCAGACGAGGGCTGCATTTATGATACTCCATTTGTAATTACACACCGTCCCCCAGTGATTGTTTATCCTTACTTGCAAGCGGCCTTCGTTGGAAGTTTTACCTCCTAATAATCTTATAGGCACCAAGGGCTCGGTCTCAATAATAACGGGAGTTTCAGATTCATACTGTTCGGTGTCAGTTTCATAAGTCACATTGTTGTTGGTCATGATAATTTCTTGTTTGAGAGTAAAAGTGATATCATTAGGAGAATTTCCACGGGCATCCAGTTTTCCAGCCACCATGACTCCGATGGATGGAGGGAAGTTAAGCTTGACTCCTGGCTGCAGAATAAGTTTCCCCCCAGGTCGGATATTAATGTCTCTCTCCACTACATATTCTCCCGGCTTGAGAACTTCTGTACCATCTACCTCTCCTCCTATAACATTACTTCCCGGGGTGTAAAACTGTGGTACGAACATTGGATTATAATTTATTTGCGTAGCTGCTGGGTTACTATTGTGTAGCAAATAAGGTAAATATTCAATTTTTGCTAGATTATATCGATCCTTACGGTGAAAGACTCTCTCAAATATTTTGCTCTCTTCGCTGTAACCCAACCAGTTAAATGTACAGTTTAGAACCTTACTCTGATCTTCAAGGTGTGATCCGATTTCGTAATTAGATTCAGAGTTGTGCAGAATATTTCGGAAAATATCAACGTTACTGGAAGATACCACCACCACCGCTGCCACCCGGCTGCGCGGAATTAAATTGCTTTGTTTTTCCAATGTGTCAAAGGGTTCTCGTATTCTGTTTTCCTTTAAAAAGTTTCTTGTGAAAAGAATATTCTGAGTGTGGCTGTACGGTGAGAGGCCCAAGTTGACAACAAATACCCCCCTGTTGTAATAAAAGTGGTTGTGTTGTATTAGAATATACGCCGGCAGAAAATCAAATTCATCAAAATATCTATTCTCTATTTGATTTTTTATGAATATAGCTCCATATTTTCCACTTTCAAAATGATTATATTCGATACGGCCATTCAAATTCAGTCCTGGGAGAATTCTAATAGACAACTTTTGACTTTGAATGAATTTGTTGTGCCCAATTTGTAGATTTAACATATTTCTGTTAGAAGTGTTCTGCCAGCAGGTATTAATTTCCACTGCATCTTCCAAGCTATTGTTGAACCAGTTGGATGTTATGTTAATCCAACTGTCCATGCAGTAGTTGCCGTGGAGAATTCCAATGTGAAGGTTTTTGTACACTTCGGAATACTGAACAACTGTAGATTGATTGAAATGTATATATTCTGTTTCTACACTATTATTCAGCCAAACAGCTATGCCATACCCTTCATTGGAGCTAAGCATGCTGTAGGAAATGTTTCTGTTTCCTCCAGAGTATGTGATGTTGATGCCGTCTCCTTTGTTAAATGATATTCGACTTTCTGTCACATTGACATCGCCCACTCCGTTGACCACATGAATACCTGCTACGTGATTATTCTTAGATATTGAACTTTTATGAACATGTATTTGGGATCGTAGATTTTCAATAGCTATCCCTCTCCCATTATTATCAGCGATCTCACTATTACTAACATTCAAGTCGTATGTTTTGCTCAGTCCCGAAGTCAATCGCAAGAATCCCAGAATTTCAGTTTTAGTTTCAGCTTCGTATTGAATATAAATTTTGTTTCTTGTTGTTGTAATACTTTGAGGTCTAGTATGATTTCTTAATCTAAATCTTGCCAGAAGTTTGTCGTTGACTGAACCTCCGTCATAAACTGATATTGAAGCAGATTCATTCCTATCTGTTAGGAGTTTGATGAAATTCAGAGTGAGCAGATGTCCCGGTCTTGTAAAAAAATATTTGTGACAATTTCTTTCAGAATTTGAATACTTAGACTGTTCGATAGACATCTGAATTGGGAATGTTTGACTTGCTGTCGTAGGCAAAGTACAAAAGTCGTATATATCTGTCCGGTCATGTTTCTCATCGGGGTTTATTTCATGGACAACATATTTGATTCCGTCTCCCCCATTCTCACTAATCACACAGGTATCCAAGTGGGACAGTCCATATGTTGAATTGATGAATATTCCATGTCCTCGGTTGTTTTTAATAGTGCAATTGGAAATAGAAACAGGTGCATTTGGTAAAGTAATATTAATTGCATTGTATGCCGAATTTGTGATTTCTATATCTTTAATTTCTGGTGGGACCCCTATCACATCCAAAGCACTGGTTGCATTATTATTTCTTCCCACCCCAGCATATTTTATGACCACATTGGATAATCTTGACATCGATGTTGGAACATACAAAGTATTGGACATAGTAAGAATTCTTTCAAATTGCGCTTTTTCAAAGCGAATACCTCTCCAATACTTGGATGTTTGAACGCGATTGGCATTTTCGTGTATCGGTAAGCACATAATCCCGAGATCAGGGTGGTAGTCACAAACACCCGAGCCCAGCTGTCGGGAGCTCCAGTTGCACTGTGTGATTTCGGACTCAGTACCTCGGCACTTGGGTTCTTCGTACAGAATTCGAGGCTTTCTTCCCGGCTGCCTATCCACCCAGTTGAAGAATTCACCACCGTGAAATCCGAGCTGTCGGCAGGCTGTTTCCATATCAAGTCTGGTCCAGCTGAAACACAAAATGTTGATTATTTAAATACCTCGATAATGAAAAATTCTAATTACATAGCTCTGAAACCATTTCATTTTCTAGTTATTTAATGAAGTTTCCAATTGTCTCGTAGTCCAGCACAGTGCGGACAAGCGCAGACTTCTTTATTTAAGGCTAGGTTAGTAAAAACAATCTCTCGTCATTTATATTCGTTTGAAAAATCAATTTTCAGGAGAAAAAAATAATGAATGAAAGGGCACTACTAACTTCCTGGAGTTGGTGCAGACGGACCGCCACTCCCCATTATGCAGAAGCTGCACGCGGCCGGCTAAGATAGTGGGCCCGTCCACCAGGCGGATGTCTGGCACCTCTTTGGCCACGGGCGCCGGAGACTCTGCACTCGTGAACACAATCTTATTATGCTCAGTACCCTATAAATAAGTAAAATATTCTGTTAAATATCATATTTAAAAAAATATTACTAACAGAACTAATGTTTCATATTAAATTTCTTAAGCAATAATAATATTCTAATAAAATCACTGAAAATGTGACCACTTTGATTGCATCAAATTATTGTACAATAATCAAATAAAGAAAATATTATTTCATATTGCTGTTTATGATGCTTAGATGATAATTATGTAAGTTGATTCACTCTGATGATATGATATGTAAGTATTCAAGAACGCCTTTTTACTTTGGATTATTTTTTATTACAAGAACAATATAAATTTGTTATTCAGTTAATAGTTACTGAAATAAATATTTTCACAGTATATGCATATCATATTTTATACTGGTTTTTAACTAATAAATTGACTGAGAAATAGGAATGATTTTTGACAACTTAAAAAAAATATTTCTATCTCAATTTGATTTAAAAAACAATAATTGCGAAAAGTGTTTTATTTTGTGTGTTGAAATATTCTTAATTCGTTTTAGTTTTTCTTTCAAAATAACCCTGTAGATTACTTAAACATCAAATATTTTTAAAACATTTTAATATTATGAAGAATTCCATATTTATGTATAGTAACATCCCATATATGTCCAATTAGTGTTCATATGCGGCAAGAAATCCTTAATAATAGTATACCACGGCTATCTTCATCTGTTCATCTGTTGAGCCAAGCGTTCCAAACCAACAAGTGCACCCAAGCACCGTGTCTGAGCGCTGCACAGGGTCCCATTGGGAAGGTTCGAGGAATTAAAGGGCAACCATAATACATTTTACATTTTTCTTCCTTTCGAGCACTTAATATTTTAAATAGAACTATAACGTTTTACTGTTCTACAAGTTGGGTAATTCTTTTATAAAAGCTTTCAATGAAGCACTTAATTTGCGACAGGACTTTTTATATTTTAAATTCATTTAAATATTTATTTATATTTACACACACTTTATTATTTTTTTAACATTACTAACAGATAACAAATCAAACTGTTTTGATATTTCTAGAACAATTCAAGCGAAAAATAATTTATTTAATGTGTCTTGCAGGTACAATCATGTAAAACTGTATTTAATATTATACAAAATCTGAATTTTCTTACAAAATTAAAAAAATTCATTGACGGTTGTGGTTTTTATTTTATAAATTTCAATTTAAATACACATTCATACAATGAGTCATACACGCACGTCGATTCTTCCGACTTCTTACATGACCAACCTTTAAAATTTGATTAATTTAGTCAGGTCATGTTTTCCTCAGTCTATCTCGACTCCGTACTCCATTTATATCGTTAATGTACATTTTCTTAACCATTTTTTCTCCATATGTCCGAACCATCGCAGTGATCCTTTCATATTTTATTCATAATATCTTCTTCCGCTCTACATTCCTTTCTTATATCAGCATTTGAAATTCTGACGTACATCGTTCTACCACACATACATCAAGGAACCTCATCTCTACCGCATTTATTCTGCTCTCATCCTTCTTCTGCCAGTTCCATGCTTCACTTCCATACATAAGGGTTGGGAACTCAATTCTGAACGTCCATTTTCGCTTCATTGATAAATCCTATTAATTAGTATTTATTTATATAACAAATAAAAAATCACTGTAAAACCGATAAAGCAATCGCGTTTTCATTATGTATATTATTTTCAAATATTACTTATATTAAAACACTGTTCTTTCCACTTTTGAGTTTATTTTTCTCGAAATTTTTCGAAGGCTTACACCTTTATCATCGGTTTATGTTATATCGTTCTCCCGAGAAAAATAAACTCAAAAGTGGAAAAAAAATCATAAAAAAATAGTCATTATGGAATTCCACAGTGTTAACGCCTTAAGTTTATCTAAAAAAAAATACTTGTAATATATATTTAGTTTTATTCAACTTTCGAGTGGTTTCGGCAGCTCGCTGCCATCTTCTGAGTGAACCAGAATCTGAAACCGGTCGTAATTAAAGAACAAATGGAAAAAATCTAAATATATACCTACGAGTATTGTAAAGAAACGTTCTCAAATATATGCCTTAAACTGTAAATTTGTTTGTAATGTATTTTGAAAAAAATAAACTGATTTGATTAGAACAATTTTATAATTTATTATTTTCATTATTTATTACTTCTACTTCTATCAAGATATTTCAATTAACATTAATATTTTCTGGAAATTTTATTATATTAGAATGAGGTATCGTGTTTCGCCTTGCACTATCAAACGTTATATATACATATGTGCGTTTAAAAAAATGGGAAATAATGTCTTTATGACATTTTCTCGATTAAGAAAAAAAATGTAAATACGTCACACTGTTAAATATTTGATTTTTTTAGATAAATGTTCTAGATGGAATTTTAAAAATATGTGTTTTTTCTGATTAGAACATTTAATGTCATTTTAATCCATTTTGCATCCAGGATATTTACGATTTACAATGAATGATTTTTGTTATGGTGATTGAAAGAATATAAACCCTAATTGTTGAGTCCGGCTCTGCACATACGAGTATACAGATACTAATCCGCGATCAGTCCCCGAGACGGCCAAAAGAAAGCACGTGCCGCGTTCATTGGGAAGTTCATATGGTACACCCGACTGTAATTAAATTCATACTTTTCAAACAGTATTGACTCACAAACCACATAGTATCAGATTGCTTATTTGTATAAATTGCTTCTTAACTATTAGTAAACATGAGTTAAGGAATCAAAATTATAATTATATCAAAATTACATTCAAAACTTTCACAAATCGTCGCCATCTTGGAAATTATACTATTTTTTGGTTTAGTATCGTATATTAGTATAATAAATGCAGTAGAAATTAATTTAATTAGATATAATATCAAATGAAAGAAGTGAATGCAGTGCAAATGAAAGCGTTATGGACAAAATATGGAAAGGGTCATTAGATGGTTTGGACACGTGGAAAGAATAAATAATCATAAAAGAATTATTACGTTAACAGTGTAAATGGAAAAGAAATAGAGGGAAAACGTGGTACGATCAAATCAATCTAATATTTAATGTCGGCCACGTGAGGAGTCGGAGAAATCGACGAGTGTGCATGACTCGATGTATGAATATGAGGGGGCGAGGGGTATGTCGGGAAAAACAGTGCGGCGATCTATTAATTCTGCCTACCCCTTCGGATAGACGGCTTAATGGTTAACCGTCGCGTTGCCATGTGGTCAATTGAGTTTCCACTGCCAATTTAAAGTTGATTTTCTTAAAACCTATGGACCCTAATATTATAAAAAAAATTGTAATCCTCCATTGAAGTGTTCTCAATATTTCGTAATAAAAAAAAAAGCAAAAAATTACTTCCTTCATCCCAAAAAAAATATTTTCTAAGACTGCCCTCACCTTCATTCGTGTTAAGGTAGAATTTGTTTTGCTAATATTTACAACTTTATCAAAAGTGACAAATACTTACTCGCTGTTTTGAACGTATTATAAATTATATCTTTGACCTTTTCAATAGGTACGTAATAATACCGACTGGATGAAAACGCAGCACGTAACTTAATAATATCAGAACTGTGAAAATATTAACACTTTACCAAAAGGGACAAATATTAATACGTACTCGTTGTCTTGAACGTACTATACATTTTGCCTAGGTGCCTTTATCCTCGCCCCGCCGGCCGCGGCGCGCAGACAAGTTTATACCCGATGTCCAGTCGCCCGTATGCTGTGACGCATTACATATCAGAAATCGCATGGTTCCAGAAAAAAATTAATAATGATATGTTTTTCAAATAATCCATGTATGTTATAGATATCGATCTATTCCTAATGAAATTCCCTACAAGATGACATAAATTAAATTTTGATTCATCTAGTCATATGCTTGATATTTAGATAAAGTTAGCGGTAAACTGAACTTACCACATGGGAGCGAGCGTTTTGTTTTGAACACGGTACGTTAAGGGTTAAAAGGTTAGTTAAATAGTTTTATAATATTAGTTTTTAATAATTAAAAATCAGGTCAGTTGCGTTTTTATTGCCATAAAAATCAGCAATTTATTATTTATTATAATTTACGAAACAATGAAATTAACACTAAACTAATAATAAAACGCTACGTACTTTTGTTCAATCTAAAAATATATATCTTCTGGTAAATTATAATATAAACACAACAGTTACTGTCAATTCGAGTGTGTGTTTATTTGGTCGTTCGGTTCTTACATTTGTGTAACTCACTGTACTTATACACAAAATACAATGTAGCGTGATATGCGCTCGGATGACATTGTGCACTTTACCATTGCGAGTTACAAGAAATAAACTAGGTCTCTGATCCTACGTACATGTGTACGCGCGTGGTGCAATTGTAATAGTAGATTCATGATGTGGGAGTTTCTTTATAAGATCAGTAATAATATAATTAGCTTCGTATTTAATATTGTCACGCTCTAATCCTGACTAATCGCATCCCAACCCAACGTTCTTACATTTTTTTAAGATTAAGATGACGGCAGAGCACATCTAATTCAATTTCACACGCATGCATATAAAATGAATACGGATTAAACCGGACTTACAGGATTCAAATACCTACACTTACAATAAGTACTTTAAAAGTATGAAAAGTCAAGAAAATTCTGTCAAAAAAGAAGTTGAAAGTAAATCTAAACTTTAAAATTAGAATAAAATCAAAAATAAATTTAAATATTCTTAGGTAGGTGGACACATTTTCTAAGGAAGTCATCACATCCGAAAGAATAAATACGTACTTTCCTAGTCACGTTTTATATATGGAATAGTTTAGTGAGAGATAAATGAGTGTTACTTATTTTGGTAACTATATCATTAGTTAGGTACTTATTTTACACTTATAGTATAGGTATGATTAAAACATTTGTTTTCGAGAAGTTTTATTATATATTATTTTATAGGAGTAACATATTATATTTCGCCTTGCTAGGGCATTATGTGACACATTTCATGATCTGAAAAAGCGAAACATGTCACTCTAATAAAATAGATAAAACTTGAAAAAAAAACGTTTTTATCAACATTAAATATATATTATTGTTCTAGATTCAATAATAATTATTATTATTATTATTTTGTTTAATTGCTCATTACATCATTACAGCGCTAGCCAGATCGATGTAAAGGGTATAACTATCATATTGTTTCTCATGACATGTGATAGGTAGCCATATTATTGTCATGTGAATTCTACTCCAGACCCAATACAGTGTAACAATCACACTGTTATCGCCGGGAATCGAACCCAGGACCTTCTAACATAAGATTTTAAAAGACATGCCTTAGTGCACATTTTTTTCATTTATACGAGTATACCAAATAAAAGCAGTTATGAATATGATAAAATAACGTAATGACATATAGGGTTCAGAATGCTACTTATTATATTATAATAACAGACGAGGGTCAGGGTCAAACAATGGCCAGACTAACAGGATAAAGGCCGATGACTTTTCTCATGCCCACGACACACGCTACAATTTGTTTTTTGCGAGTTTTTTATGTACCTACATCCAAATTATTATATTAGAAGTAACAGAGTTAATGTAACTTCAGCGCCTTCGTTAAGTTTAACCAGCGTGGGAATTTTTTTTTATATTGTGCCTAATTGTGAGCCAGTACCTGTTTTCAACTTACATTAGACAATAGTTGTCTTTGGTTAAACAGATGCATGATATCAACTTCTATGAATAGTTAAATCGGATCTCAGATTACAATAATTTTCCCAATTTGAAGGTAGGCACCAAAAAAATATGAATCACCATTTCGTATATGCTTTTATGCACCCAAATTATTGATTAGACAAATTAACTAATTATTGTCAACATTTAAAAAAATATTAACAAAGAAATGCTTTTTTATGAATTCCTTTTTTTATATAGCTTAATTATTGGAATTGATTAGAATCCCCAAATTAAAAGCAAATAATGAGAATAACAAAATATTTCTATAACCAAGATATAAGAACTATGCACGAATGAAGTGATTAATTAATTTATTTATTTATATAAAACACAAATGAGACATAACAAATGAAAAACATTTAGGCGACTCAATTGAATACAAAACGGAGTAACAATACAATATATATTTAAAAAATGCGTATGCTGAAACGAGTATTACTAATAAAAAAAAAATTTCACTATATTTGTTTCATACAAACCCATTATCTACAATAATTATTATATAATATAATAAAAATATCTTTTAAATATCTGTATTACTTGTGTATGCACGTATATACAGAAATTTCCCATGCATGTCAATGCATAAACAATGTGGAAGAATAGCAAATAAAGAAAGTTGTATACGCGTTGGCGACATTAGTATCCTAATACAATAGAATTTAACATTTTTAAGTACTGTTTGCGTATTTCAGTGAGAGAATGTTAATGATTATTTGTAGAAAACATTGTATACGCACTTCAGATCCCCTTGTTTTCCTTCTGAATGTGTTCAACTGGAACATGGATAAACTGCTTATATTATTTCAATGACAAAAAGATAGACGATTCAGAAATTAAAATGAAAGATAAAATGTTCTTTACCCAAACACATAATTAATTTGATCTTACGTATTAGCAGCAGTTATTACTATAATAAAACATCTCAGATGTGACAAGCAGCAGTGCGTAAATTAATTTACGATTATTTTGAAAACGTTTAAAAAGTCACGCAAACGAAATTCGAAACAAAAAAACGGCGGGCAACGGGACCAGACCAGACAGGCGGACATGCATATTGCGTAAAGTATTTACTAGTGATGGATTTATACAATTATTCAAATCGAATCATACATTATAATTCATAATTGGTAATCTGAATGATTCAAATGACTAGTTCTGAAATGAAACAATTTTTTTTTAAATTTAAATACCTAAAATTATTACCTATCTTTAACCCTTAGCATTCAAGTGCCGCCATAGGGGCGGCATGCATGGTTTGCCGTATCACTCGAGTGCCACCGCTATGGCGCATGGCGGCAAGAAAATAAGATCTTATTCCTCAATATTTTTAATACTTTTTTTTTTTACTTTTCAATATAATTTAACCAGAATCATATTAGTACAATTAAATAGTAACAAGTTACGGAATTTGATCGAGAAACGAATGATAAGTCATTAAAATCCGATGTATCGTTTTAGTAATTTATTTATTTAGTAATAGTATCGAGTGATTCTGCACGTAAATATATATAATGTTTGTGCAAAACGTTCACCACAAGGGTTCCAAAAGTCGTTCATAGATGGCGCCAGCGTATGTTACAACGCGCTAACGAAGTGCAGTGCCAAATACATAGAAGATAAAATTAATATGTACTCTTAGATTCTTCCTCATCCCCATCTCCTTGACGTAGTCGCGGGCCACCGTCGCCAGTTCGCGAGAGCAGCCCCGGCGGCGGTGCGCCCGCTTCGGGATCCGCAGGCAAGGGCCCTTTCGCCAACGTCTCCCTCTGCTTCTCCCCAGCCTCCCTCCGCAGCCCCGAGAACGAGGACAGCATCTCCCACCACTTTAGAAGGACCCGGAAGGTCCTGGGAGATGACTCAGAAGAGAGGTAGGGAGCCCATGACGCCTCCCGCCTGACTAACCCCCGTCAGCACAAACACGCCGATCTCTCCGAACTCGTCGCCGGCCAAACGGAGCGCGCCATCAAATTCACCCGCCGCCGCCGGGCCGTCGCTAAACCATCCGTCGTCTATGTTGAGGCCGTCGCGAGACCTCCCAACACTCCTTGCAGGAGATTTTAATGCCGAACATGGCGCCTGGCATATTATACATAATAATCAAAAAGGGGCGAGTACTATTTAAGTACTCGCAAGAAAATAGGGACATTAGGATCGATGCTCCGGACGTGCCCACTCTGTACCCGAGACAGGATGGTGCGTCCGACGTCATCGACATAATTTTGCTAAGTTGAAGTCCGAAGTGGAGGAATTGCGCCTCCTGCCAGACTTTCAACACGGCTTCCGGCCGGGTCATTCCACTGTACACCAGTTGCTACGCGTCGTGGAAATGGTCACCACTTTTCTGTCACTAGAAAGCAAAGCATTTGATAAAGTCTGGCACAACGGTTTGCACTACAAAATGCAAGAAATGGGTATCACAGTTATTTACAGGGAACCCACTTGAGCGAACGCCAATCGGCTGCCGGTATCCCCCCCCCCCCCCCAGGTTCTATTCTCTCCCCCCATCCTTTTTAATATACGAGTATACACCAGTGACATCCCGAAGCCGTTAGGGCATAACGTGCAAATTGTAAAATTTGCAGATGACACTGGAATCCTATCGAGCTCTTTGAACGAGCTCCTTTCCATCCTTAGGGTCCAAGAACAGGCCACGATACTAGAGAAGTGGTGCGACTCCTGGAGAATCGCCATCAATCCAGGCAAAATTTCGGCCGCGATTTTCATTAAGCGACTCGTCAGCAAAGAAAACCCCAGCATAGAAATGACAAATGATTTATTTATTTATTTAAATCCTTCGAGTTGGCGTTATGCACACACCAAAAATCTTTCGAGTGCAAAGGGTTAAATTAATCTTGGAGTAATTATGCAGTTACCTACAAAAAAACCGTTACGCTGTTTCACCGCAGGGGTAGGCAGAGAGATTGGACTGCCACATTACTCTATCCTGACATACCCCTCTAGATTCCTCCACATTCATACGACTCGATTCTTCCGACTTATAACATGACCAACCTTGCCTACAATTAATACAATGTTTTTTGTTTTGTTTTGGTGAACATCTGCAATTTAACGTAACAAAAAATACCCGTTGACACTACTATTACTAGTAAATATAAGTATTATCGACTGATCAAAATACAATTAATACTTTTCAGTGTCCCGTTGCATTAGAAATGTAAAGGTTTGTAAACCTTAATTGACAAGATTGTAGAAATTAACTAATATATTTGAATGCGCGTATAGTGATGATTTCTTAATATTAAATAATACTACTGTATAATAATAATAATATTATTGTAATAATTATATTGCATAATAATAATTAGGACGAAACAATTTCAAGAAAGAAGCCAGTTGGGTTGGGCGGCCTTTGGGAAATTACGTCATGTTCTCACTTCCAAAATACCACAATGCCTCAAGACTAAAGTTGTACGGGACGCACTGGACGTCCCTGTAATTTTTTATTTGTGGCGCCGACTGCTGCTCGTCTCCGATGTAGTCCACGGGGAAAGGGGCGTGATGCTACTTAACTCTCGTACCGAAAGCGGGCGAAAAAATAATAAGCAAGTTATATTTAGTCGGCGATCGGTAGAGAGTGAAGCGTGATGCGAAGTGGGGTGTGCGAGGGCTCAGCCTTTATAAAGGCTATTTTCAACTGATGCTCTTGGCAGGCTCTAGGCATGCACTGATTTGCTCTGCCCAGGGCCCACCTATTTATACGATTTGCCGGCGGCGGTCCCGGTAGCAGTGCCACCTGGCGGCACTTTCTCAAAGCTACCTGCCGGCCGCGAGGCCTCCCACTGTTTTCGCCACCCCACGCTTCGACCGTTCACACTTCACTCCGTCCCGACCGCCTCGTTTATTCCTCATGATCAATTATACAAGAAAAATACAAAAAAGAAGACTTATACTCTAAATACACAAAGTTGCGACGTTAAAACCGGGAGCAAAAAATGTACGGGGAGAATTGTGGGACTGGCCAAAATGGACGCCGCGGACCCCTGTGTGCCCTCTCTCGCTCGCACACAGCTTGCTGGCCTCGGCGTCCTAGGTAGCAGACTTTCAGCGCAGTCCCCTCTCTCCGCCCGTTACCTAATTCAGCCCACGATTCCAACGCCGCACAAACACAAATAGATAGATGAAATTAAGTGATAATATCGGGAAGTTTTAATCGCCCCCGTACGTCCGATACACTCCCCCCGTGCGGCTGCGCCGTACTAACACTTTCGGGCGTATCCTAGGCGGGGGGTCGGTCGTCGACGGGTCTTTGGCGGCGGAAGAGCATCCTTCGGGAGTGGCGTGTCTGGTTCCGGCTGAAATACAGCGACGCGGACTGCAGGCCGCGTATATGTTCCCTTGCTCGTCTGTATTGTCACGGTTCTGGTCTGGCCGTCAGCTGCCGGGGTGGCCTCGACGACGCGTCCGCGGGGCCATGTGTTCCTTGGCAGAGACGGGTCGGCGAGTAGCACCAAGTCCCCCACCTTGATGGGCGGTCGCTGCTGGTGCCATTTCTGCCGGTGACTGATGGTGGGGACGTAATCCCTTAGCCAGCGTCTCCAAAATCCATCCGCGAGTTGTTGGCTGATGCGCCATTGCTTTCGCAGGCAGGCGTCCGGCTTTCCTCTTGCGAGGATGGTGAGATGCGGTCGTCGCGAGGCTCCCCCCATCAGGAAGTGGTTGGGGGTCAGGGGTTCCTCCTCTGTCGGGTCCACGGCGACGTGGGTCAGCGGGCGGTTGTTGATGGTGTGTTCCACCTCGGCAAGTGCGGTCAGCAAGGTCTCCTCCCGAGGGGCTTGCTCCCTTAGGATCGCCTTTAGGGCTTGTTTCACCGACCGCACTAGCCTTTCCCATGCTCCCCCATGTGCGGGGCTCCGGGGGGGATGAATCTCCACTCTGTCTCGTTCCCCGCCAGGTACTCTGCGATCTTCTCATTCGCAGACAGCTCCGTGGCGGCCTCTCTCATCTCTCTGTCAGCGCCGTGGAAATTGGTTCCATTGTCCGTGAGTATGGTTGCGGGTTGGCCCCTGCGGGCGGACATCCGGCGGAGCGCCATGATGGCGGAGTCCGCGCTCAGTGAGGCGGCGAGTTCAAGGTGCACGGCGCGCGTCGTCAGGCACGTGAAGAGCGCTCCGTACCTCTTCTCCCGCCGTCGGCCGATGGTAACCTCCATCGGCCCGAAGTAGTCCAATCCGCAGTGTGTGAAGGGCCGGACGCGTCCGGCCAACCGGATCGATGGCAGGGGGGCCATTCTGGGTGGTAGTGGCTGGCAGCGTCTGAAGCGGCACGTCGGGCAGTGGAAGCGCAAGGCGCGCAAGTTAGTGCGCAATCTCAGCACGTGGAAGCTGCTGCGCACCTCTGCCACAGTCGTCTCTATCGCCGGGTGAAGTCCTTTGTGGTGGATGTGGTTGAGCAGGAGACGGGTGTATGGGTCGTCCCCGTCGAGGATTATCGGCGAGCGCGTGTCGCCCGACACTCCGCGGAGTTTCCTCAGGCGGCTGTCAGCGCGCCATAGGCCCTCTCGGTCCTGAAACGGCGCGAGAGGGGCTAGTCGGCTCGAGCGCATGCTGCGGAAGGATCGGGATTGCGAGGCCTGTGTCAGCCTCTTCTCGGCCTCGCGGACCTCCTCGGCGCGGAGCGTCCCCTCTGGTTCCCGTCTTGCTGCTCCCTCGCGGCATCGGCGGATGAATCGCAGGACCCACGCCGTGGCGCGGGTCAGACGGCTCCAGGATGAGAACCGTGTGACGTCAGGTAATCCTCCTTCGTCGAGTTGTGTAAGTGTCCCGACGAATTGCGGTCGCAACTCTAGGTCATCGGGCTGGGGCTGGAGCGCCCTCTCACGTGGCCATTCGGTCTCCGGTGCCCTCAGAAATGCGGGGCCGCCGAACCATTTCCCAGCGGGTGTGAGATCCGGCGCCTCGCCGTCCCTGGTCCCGGCGTCAGCCGGGTTGAGTTTGGTGGGCACCCACTTCCAGTCCGAGGCAGATGACAACTCGTCGATTTCGCCAAGGCGGTTGGCGACGAAGGCGGAGTAACTGCGCGGGTCCGTCCGGATCCAGCATAGGACCGTGGAGGAGTCCGTCCAGTAAGTCGTCTTGATTATGTGTAGTTGCGTCTCTTTTCGTATGGTGGCGGCCAGGCGGGCGGCCATCAGGGCGGCTTGCAGCTCCATTCGGGGGACGGACAGAGGCTTGAGGGGTGCCACCTTTGTTTTCGCGGCAATGAAGTAGACGTCCTTTCCCCCGACTATGTAAGCCACGGTGCAACACGCCAGCTCGGACGCGTCGCAGAAGACGTGTAGTGTGACGTCGCCGCCGCTTCTCCCGGCCGTGCAACGCGGGATCTTGACATCGATGTGGCTCGCGAGCTCCAACCATTCCTGCCACTTCTTGGCCTGCGCCGGTTGGATGACCTCGTCCCACTCGATGCCCGACCGCCAGACGGCCTGTAGGAGGATCTTCGATCGGATCGTCAGGCAGGTGATGAAGCCCACCGGATCGAAAATTCTCATGACGGCGCTCAGCAGCTGTCGCTTGGTGGGTCGGGCCGCCACGTCCTCGGTCCTCCTAAAGTTGAACCGGAACTGGTCGGCGGCCGGACTCCACTCCAGTCCCAGGATCTTCTCTGTCTCCTCGCCTCCGTCGATGGTTACAGCCGTCTTGGCTCTGGCGTCGATGGGCACACTCTGGATGGACGCGGGTTCGTTGGTCGCCCAGTTTGTCAGTTCGAAACCGCTGGCTGCCAAGGCGTCTCGGATGTCTCGGACGAGCGTGGCGGCCTCCTCCGGGGTGTCCACCGCGTCCAGATAGTCGTCCATGTAGAACTTGGTTCTGATCGCGATGGCTGCCTCGGGGAACTTCAGCGCACAAGCCTCCGCCGCCTTGTTGCGCACAAAGTGCGCGCTGCTCGGGGAGCAAGTCGCTCCAAACATCACGGACGTGAGGACGTAGGCGGCGGGCTCCGACTGCGCATTCGGGCGCCATAGGTACGTCTGCGAGGGCCAGTCGGCCGGGCGAATCTTGATGCGCAGGAACATCTCCTTAATGTCAGCCGCGAGAGCCACCTTGCCCTCGCGGAAGCGGATGAGGTTCCCGAGCAGAGATGTCAGCAAGTCGGGGCCGGTCAGCAGACGGTCGTTCAGCGAGGTCCCTCGGCAGCGGCTGGCGGCGTCGAAGACCACTCGGAACTTCCCTGGCTTATTCGGGTTTGATATGGAGAAGTGGGGCAGGTACCATCTTCGTGGTGCTGGTGCAGCGGCCTCCGCTTCGCTCAACTGCCTAGCGTAACCCTTGCTAAGCAGGAGCTCCATTTTCTCTGTGTATTGGGCAGCTAGTGGCGGGTCCCTCTGCAGTTTCTTCTCAAGCGTGAGTAGCCTCCTCCTCGCACACGCACGATTGTCCGGGAGCAGGGAGGAGTCTTCCTTCCATAATAGGCCCGTCTCCCAGCTGCCGTCCGCCAGTCTCCGAGTGGTCTGCTCCATCAGCTGCTCCGCTCTCTGATCGTCTGCGTTGATGCGTTCCGCGGCCGTTACTCCGAGGGAATCGACCGCGAAATTGTAGCGGAGCAGCTCGTCTAGTCGGGTGTCCTGCCGGTCCTCGGATCGTAGCGCCAAGGTTGTTGCGTGAAGTATCTTCCCGCTGGCTAACCAGCCGAGGGCCGTTCGGGACATGAGGGGGAGGTCCGCTTTCTCAGAGACCTCCCGTGACACTATTAGGTGCGCGTTATCATTCCCGATCAGTATGACCGGTCGTACGCGTCGCCCGTCGGGTAGCGGCTGTAGTGGGAGGTCTAGACCCTCCACCGTGTATGCCTCCACGGTGTACTTTTGTCCCTCCGAGTTAAGGAGAGATATCGATACTCGCCGGGAGTGAGAGTCCTTTGCGCACGCTCCGAGTGCTCCGTGTAGGCGGAGTTCGTACTTCGGTCCCGTGGCGCCGACGTCTCTTGCCGTTCTGGCGTCGATTAAGGTGACCGTCGACCCCTCATCGAGGAGAGCGTGCACTGGGGCTGCACCTCTAGGTCCGGTCACCGTTACCTCCGCAACTTTGAGGTAGACATCTGGGTCGGGCCGCGAGACGTGCATGCACGTCACCGCTTGCGTCCTATGTAGGAGTTCGTGGTGATCTCCGCCGCATCCCTCGATGTTGCACGGTCCTTGCACACACTGACCTTTGTGTAAGGCCAAACAAACAACACAGGCGCCGGCCGCTCGAACGAGCACCCAGCGCCGTTTCGGATCACTTTTCGTAAACTCGGGGCACTTTTTCAACTTATGTTTATGTGATTGGCAGATCGCACAAGCGTTTCTTACACTTTTATTGTCACTTATTTCACTGGGGCGTTTACGCGGCGGGGCACTCACGGTGTCGCGCGCGGGCGCGGCGCATTCTTTTGCTTCGTACGCTGTCGCGTGCACTGTGGCCTTGAAGTCGCGCCTCTCGCGTCCCGTCGCGGCCCTTCCTGATCTCAGCGAGCAACCGAAACGAGGCATCCGGTCCATGATGTTCCGGAGGAACTTCGAGAACTCGGTGATGGTTGACTCGGTTGCAGTCTGCGCCCAATTCACCCGCAGAAAGAAGGGTAACTTTGCAGTTACGTCGCACAACAGCGCCGGGTTCGCCAAGTAATCCGAGGGCATGAGATTTAGTTGCGCCACTAGATTTTGGATCGCCGCACTAAAATCGAAGAACTGTTCGTTCGTTGCGTTGTCCGGGAGGTCGGGGAGTTTCCTAACCCTCTCTAGGGTCAGTGTCGCAATCGAGTGGACGTCACCGAAGCGGCGTTCCAGGACCTCGAGGATTTCCGGGACGTGCTCCGGGTCCAAAAGAAGGCTTGCTACTGCTCCCCGCGCCTTCCCGACGAGTACGCGCTGAAGTCGCATCAGGTTCTCCGCCTTGGTCATCTTGCAGGTGGTGGTAGACGACCAGAATTGGGCCTGCCAGCCCGGCCAGTCCAGGGGGTCGCCGGCGAAATTGGGAAGGTCCTTCGCCATGGACTGTCTGGCGAGGAAGGCCGTCATTTGGTTCCCCTGTTCGGTTGAGTGGGAAGGGCCATCGTTGAGGCTCCTGGCTTCAGCCCTCTCCATCAAGGCGGTCAGGCGGGCGAGTGACTCGTCCGTTCCACCGCTCACTGGGGGCCAAAGCGCCTGCATCGGCGCTCCGTCCATGCGGGGTGGCGGGGCGTGTGTGCCGGCCGCGTACCCGCGTGTGTTGTCCGGCGCCGGGCCTTGTAGGCCGGGCGCGGCGTTGTAGTGCGGCTCCTCTCGATTGGCGGAGCGCCCGTGGCTGCTCCGCTCCTCGCCGCTCTGCACAGGCTGCGTGGGTCCCCACCGCGTGTCGGCCGGCGCCGGGGCCCTCGGGCCGGGCGCGGGCGCGCTGCTGTGGTCCTGCATCCTGCGCTCAGCAGCATAGGGGTCGTATGATGGGACCCTGCTGCTCGGAGTCGGATCCGTTCTGCTCCAATGCGCGCCTGACGCGTCTGCATGGTGCTGATGTCCGGGCTCCTGGTGGGTGAGTGCTGGCGGCACCTGCCGCGGTTGACACGCCTGTGCCGGTCCGTTGTAACCGGATGGTGTCATCCCCAGTGGCAGCGCTCGTTCGGGGGCTGAACGCGGGTCGTAAGGCCGCGCCCAGCCGCTCGGAGTAGGATCTGCTTGTTCCCACTGCGCACCTGGCGCCAGGCTTGGTGCGCCGGGCACGGGTGCGTCATCGTGGTACTGCGCCCTGTCCTCCTGTGATGTGGGGTCGCCATGCCTCCACTGCGCGCCGGTGTGGGCCGGGCCGTCTCGGCCGGGCGCCGGCGCGCTGGCCCGGGTCTGCTGTCCGGGCATGAACGGCGTTGGATCCTGCCGCGGTTGACCTGCTTGTGCCGGCCCGCCTGGGCCGGGAGCGGTCATTCCTGCTGGCGGCGCTCGTCCTGTGAGTGCACGCAGTGAAGCCTGAAGATCTTCCATCTGTGCCGCGTATCTCTCGACCTCCCGCTCGCGCCTCCGCAGCTCCTTGCGGAGCAGGCGGACGGTGTCCTGGGTAGAGATCGAAGACGGCTGGTCCTCATCCTCGGTGTCCGTGCTCCTGCTCGGACACGGCGTGGTGAGGTCGGCTGTTGCGGAAGCCCCGCTGTCGGCGGGCGCAGATGAACATGTCTGCAGCCACTCGGCGGTCGTCTGGTCCCCGGAAGGCACACGAACGGCGGGCGCAGGCTGCTCGGCTGCGGTGAGAGGGGCTGCCGGGGGCGCTAGGCCCGGGGCGGCAGCGAAGTGGGTGGAAGGCGGTGCATTCCCTCCGGCTGTGGTGGTGGAAGGTCCAGCGGGCCCACTGGAGGCTTCCTTCCCGGAGCGGAGTGAAGGCGACATCGGAGATGAGACTGATCCGGCTCGAAGGACCATGTACGGGACGCACTGGACGTCCCTGTAATTTTTTATTTGTGGCGCCGACTGCTGCTCGTCTCCGATGTAGTCCACGGGGAAAGGGGCGTGATGCTACTTAACTCTCGTACCGAAAGCGGGCGAAAAATAATAAGCAAGTTATATTTAGTCGGCGATCGGTAGAGAGTGAAGCGTGATGCGAAGTGGGGTGTGCGAGGGCTCAGCCTTTATAAAGGCTATTTTCAACTGATGCTCTTGGCAGGCTCTAGGCATGCACTGATTTGCTCTGCCCAGGGCCCACCTATTTATACGATTTGCCGGCGGCGGTCCCGGTAGCAGTGCCACCTGGCGGCACTTTCTCAAAGCTACCTGCCGGCCGCGAGGCCTCCCACTGTTTTCGCCACCCCACGCTTCGACCGTTCACACTTCACTCCGTCCCGACCGCCTCGTTTATTCCTTATGATCAATTTATACAAGAAAAATACAAAAAAGAAGACTTATACTCTAAATACACAAAGTTGCGACGTTAAAACCGGGAGCAAAAAATGTACGGGGAGAATTGTGGGACTGGCCAAAATGGACGCCGCGGACCCCTGTGTGCCCTCTCTCGCTCGCACACAGCTTGCTGGCCTCGGCGTCCTAGGTAGCAGACTTTCAGCGCAGTCCCCTCTCTCCGCCCGTTACCTAATTCAGCCCACGATTCCAACGCCGCACAAACACAAATAGATAGATGAAATTAAGTGATAATATCGGGAAGTTTTAATCGCCCCCGTACGTCCGATACAAAAGTCTTCAACCAATGCGTTTTGCCAGTCATGACGTACGGAGCCGAGACGTGGACATTGACAAAAGGTCTAGTCTACAGATTCAAGGTTGCCCAGCGCGCCATGGAAAGAGCCATGCTTGGAATAGCCTTGAGGGACATATTTAGAAACGAATTTATTCGACAACAGACCAAGGTGACTGAGGTGGCTCTACGGATAGGCGGGCTGAAGTGGCGGTGGGCTGGCCATATCTGTTGGAGAACCGATGGGGAAAACGGGTTCTAGAGTGGAGACCGCGTCCAGGATTCCGTAGGGTTGGACGTCCCCCTGCCCGCTGGACCAACGATCTGAAGAGGATTGCTGGACATGGATGGATGGGAGCGGCAATGGATAGGGAGCGGTGGCGGACTTTGGGAGAGGCCTACATTCAGCAGTGGATGACAGACGGCTGATGATGATGATGATAATAATAACAATCATGTATAATGAAAGCAAGTATTTTTTTCTTTAAATCTAACTCGATTTTTTTTTATAAAGGAAAAAAATAATCGAATTGCATAATGTCATTTGTTAATTCCCAACCCTAGTGGTACAAGGTACGTATAGATAAAGGGACTGTTCCTTTCTTCTGGCCGGATACACATTTCTCGCTCCGGTGGATCAAGGAAGCATTATTAATGCGTTATGTCGGTATCTAATTATCGTCGGTAATGTTATTTAATATAATAAGTAAAGGGATGAAGTAAATATTGAACTTTTTTGTAAAATTACAATTAACTATAATATTAAATGTATATTTTGGGATATTTTCCCTTTTTATGGCAAATGCGTAAAAAAAATACCTAATACCCAAATAAAACATTTTTATTTTAGCGTAGGTATATATTTTAATAACAAATGCAGATAAAAATGTGATGATATATTATAGGTTGCCATCAAATCTATATATTCAGCCATTCTTGTGTATGACGTCATGGTATTCAATTTTCATGACAATTGCCATCTGTCATGTTTTTGGTGTGACATAAAGAATCGAACTTAATGACGTCAAAAGCGACTAACCAATCAATATAATTGGAAGTTGGAAATTTGAATGTGAATTCGTGTTTGAATTCGTGGTGCAAAAACCCCAATCTTTAGTTAACATAAAATATATCATTTTAAGTAGACAAATTTGAGGATATTTGATATTCAGTATTAGTTATTGGTGTTTATTATCAAATTCATATAACATTTCTATAAATAAAGGAGTTTTGAATACCATGTAATTTTTTTTCTTCTCCGAAGAGATATGAAATAGAAGTTGTCAATTATTTTATTTATGTATTTAACTTTAATTTGTTACATGATGTCAAAATGTGGAACGAAGTATTGTACATTCGTTAGGGTCATAATTATTAATTTGCGGAAGTCCCATATGTTTGCTGTGCGTTTACAGTAGCAATTTTGTAAGTGTCAACTTAACCTAACAGCCGCGGCGGACTCAGCCGTGAGTCCTGTGCTTTCAATTTTCGCAGATGTCACGAAGTATCTCCCGCCATGCCATAACGCGCAAGTATCTTCTTTGTCTAGTCGAATAAAAAATGTTTAAAGGAATGTAATATTTTAATCGATCTTATTCACATCTGAAAAGTATTCATAGAAATTCTGTAAAATGTGCCGTGCTGTAGAAACGTCGCCTCGTAAATTGCTCGCGTGGACTAGATTCTAGACCTTCCTAGTCTAGTATTTCTAAACGTATAAATACGTATTTGCAGATGATAAGGTCTACTGACTATTTTATTTTGTATGTTCCTTACCATCAAAATGTTATTGTCATTATGAATTGTTTATTTTACAAATACGCTTAAAAGCCGTGTCACACTGTTTTAAACAAGCTCTCCACATCGGTCTCCACCGGCGGCTTAAAACTGTGTAGACACTTGTTTGAAACCAAAATTCGTTTCACCTTCAACAAACTTTTTGGATGGACGCGCATAGTATACGTGTGGATCCACCGTTTAAACACGCATTCCACATGTGGAGAGCTTGTTTACAACAGTATGTGGACGCTACACCAACCGTGGGCTCCACAGCTCTCCACCAAGGTCACCCCTGTGGAGAGCTTGTTTCAAACAGTGTGGCACGGCCTTAAGTCGCATAACCCAATTATATAATATTTATATATTTTCATTACATCTAGAAATGTAAATTTAGCTCGCTTTGGTATACTAATATTGTTATTCACGAATAAATAAAAAATTCCACATTTCACTTAAAGAACGGTGTACATATAATAAAACTGTTCACGAAAAAAAATATCGAATTCACGGACAAGAGTAAAAATATTCCTTCTTATATTCGGAATGCACCTTATGGTAAATATAGAAGAAAAAAATGGAAATTTAGAAATAAAGTAATCCTAAATTACAAGCCTAAATGCATCGTATCAGTAGTCCCCAAAACAAATACCTAAAATGTGAGTATTTTATTTATGTATAGAATAATGCGTATATAAGCAAAAGTCCTCATATTTTTAAGTATTATCTCAATCGTCAAGTCACTTAAGGAAATGATTGACACACGGGATGTGGTAGCGCTCAAGGTACGGGCAAGCACGAGTGTCTACATATCACACATTACATTCACACAGTATTATGGTATGTTTGAGTCAATTGTCAACCACATTTTTAAGTGGAATAATGATAACACTTATAAAAGCAGTATTGAAAATTAGACGGAACAAAACACCGGTAGTGCCGACACGACCATAATAGACGCAAGACAAAGCATACAATATTCCTCTACCGCCCGGGGACAGTTCAAGCGAGACTGCATCGGAATCGGAATCACGAATTAAGAATAATGGACGATTATTTACTTTGTCTTTGTACTATAGAACGTGTGGACATATAGGAGGGGCGTGACTAATATTTCGACCTGGACACTCATATTATTTCTGCCTGTATCTATACATTTTCCCATGTCGATCGCAGCTTTGACGACCGATAAAATAAAACGCCTCCTGGCGTCCTAAAACTGCAACCTCCGAAACAGAGGACGTCTCTAACTTCGATGGAGGGACGACATTCGAGAGACCGCCGCGCCGGTACGACATGGATGCGTGTTTCCCAGGATCGACAGACATGAAAGCAGACGGAGGAGGTCTACGTCCAGGAGTGGACGACTACAAGTTGAAAAAATTTAATTTTTGTTCATTAGGTACCTACCTAATTAACGTTACAATTCACATTAAACAGGAAGTGCATGGCTGGCAAAAATCCAAAAATAATATCAAACGAATGTGCTGAATTTAAACAATTAAAAAATATTTATATACAGCGTTGTCAAACCTTGACCTAAAATATTTACGAACGTGCTGTGATATAAATAATATGCATAGAGTTGTAGTAAGACGATAAAAATAGTTTTTTTTTAAACTGTTTTATTTTTAAATATAACCTGTAATTGAAGTATCTTCTGACACATTATTTTTATAATCAATTTGTCGAAATCATCTGATTGAGTTGGTAGATCGTACCCGCAGACTAAGTGAGCGAGATTAATTATTATATATAACTGTTTTTCATGATTTTTTAAAAGTAATTTTTTAACGCTTTAGATAAAACAACATAAAGAATGGACATTATTGAAATAAAAGTGTAGGAATCGATAATCGCAGGAATATCAAAACAATTTACTGTTTACGAAATTATGACATAGTTTTGTTCCTTTTTAAAAATGACTACACCACTATTTTTTTCACCCTCGACATTCCTGTATTAAACAAAAGAGTGTGATATATTTTACCGAGGACGCCACGATAGATTAGATAAGGTCTGGAGAACCTATATTTTGCGTTGAACAATGGCGGGTAAATTATGTGAAAAACTTTTTTTCATTGGGAGTAACATCGTATAGGAATCTCGCCTATATTCATTCTTAGAATCAAAGGCAATGTAGTGCCACAATCCTCAATGCAATGAATAAAATGGAGGCTATCATGGCAGTAGAACTCGGTATACATAACTCCTATAATAAAACATGAACATTTGTCTTTCTGTATAATGTGAATGATAAAATATTAATATTATATTAAGGAATATCTACAATCTATGGTTTTATTTAAAATTCTAAATCTAACTGGGCATACAAGGTAACATAAATAATTTCAAACAAAACATTTGAATTGCGCATCCATAAGGAAGAGTACCTATACTATTATTTTATTATAGTTAGATAAATAATTGGAAACACAATTATAAAGACTTTTAAATTGTCAGTGTGAATGTACGTGCACAAAATTCTTAAGTGTGTATTACAATACTTTTTAACGGAATTCAATCACTAGCTTCTAGAATATACTGATATAAATAATTCATAAGATTACACCAATAATAATTATTATATTTTATTCGCTGAATGATGGTGGTGAAAAAATAATAATAAAATGAGTTGACTTTCTGAGAAAATTTAGTATGCAGTAGCGTCTGTGGAGCTGATATTGTGAGTACTTGATGTGTGCTCTTGTAATCATTTTCAATATACTCTGCCGGCGCCGTTGACTCAACGGAAGCAAAAGCGTAGGTGCATGTGTAATGTCGAATGTATAATCATCGCCGCTCTCCCGTGCGAGTCGCGGTTGCTGACGTCTGGGTTAATTAGGAGGTCAGCTGTTTCGAATTAAAAGATCGGCAAGGAGCAAAGGACGGCGACCAAACAGGGCTTAATTTCATTACGAGTAGCGAGAGTATTTCCTGTGCGAGAACTCTCCGCTCGGCCAATAACCAAGAAACCTCTGTAACAGTCAACCGCTAACGGGATGCCTGCTCCGAAAGCTTTCTCGACTGGAACAGCAGCAGCCATTGTCTCGTACCGATCTGGTTTGGCATCGGAACGGGGACTAATTTTCAAATTTTGAGGTATTGCCATTTAACTGTTTCGGTAATTCAACTATGCAGTGCCTACCTACTTACTAGCTATTGAGTAATGCCCCAAACAACAGACATTAGTCATCCGATAAACCTTACAATCGTATAGTTTATATGTAGTTATTATTAGCATTGTGAGCTCCGAATTTAAAAAAATACGTATTAAAAACATTGCACTTACAGAAATATCTAGGTGGGAAAGAGAATTGTTATATAAAATATTATAACACTATTTTGGTCACAGCGGTTGATAGATGTCAACAAATTGGTATATCCAAGGCTATAAATATGATCAAAAATTGGATAAAACAATTGTTTTCTGTGTATAGTATTGCAGTTAATAAATAGTTGTCGACCAAAATTTTTGGTTGATTAATTAGTTTAGTAAAGATTCTATAGATTTCATTTTATTTCTTGGGTAGGTACCCGTAACAAAACAGGAAATTTGAATGCTTGGATAATAGAACCTGGAAATAAAACGGTAATCGCGGGAAACCGTAGCCCAGAGCTGCGTGCGTAATCCTCCGCTAATCTGTAACGCCTGATGCCGGCCCGGACGACCAGCCTTTGACAGCGGGCGCTGAACCGCGTTTCGGGGCATTTTTTTTATAGTTAACTCATTATCCATGTCCATTACACTTTTAAAAACATTGCAATTCCGCGATTTTGAATCGTTAGATTATTTATAAATCAACGTATCAAAACTCTTTTTCAAATAATTTCAATTCCTTATAGACAGAGAGAGCATATTTGCATTTGATTCTTTTTGAGATACTTTTTCTTTTCATAATACCATCTCTGTACGAAGGTCAACAATACAGATGTCTAAATTTCGGAAAATAGCCGATGTATAAATATTTACAGACGTCTGAATGGAAAATGTTTGTAAATCATTTAACCAGGAGTTCGGACTACAAAACACACACCTCCTTCTTTTCCTACAAAAGTTTTCTCCGTAATTATGCCCAAAGTAATACATACCCATATAAAGTTATATTTCACGTGCACTTCTAGTTGCAACCGATTTCGGCAGGTTGCTGCTATCTTCGCTATTTTCTGGCGAAGAATATGATATTTAGCTATCGAATCTGGTCGGAACTATAAGAATAAGTGGAATAAAATTAAATATATAATTAGGAATTTTTATTTATTATTTACATAAAACCAATCGCACAAACAGCAATGACCATACTGAGCAATCTTTGGAAGGACCGCAACAACATCATTGACACAAATACGAAGTTGGTGCGAGCGTCGTTTTTTTGTTTCTATACAAAGTAGAAACACGGACAAAAAAAGCACGTGACATGGCGATTGAGATATGGCGCTGGAGGCGTATGTTGCGAATCCCCTGGACAGCAAAGAAAACAAATGCCTCCATTATTCAGCAACTCAACATTAGGGATAGAGTATTGACTACTTGTTAAAGACAGATACCAGATAGTTCTTTGTGCGCATCGCATGGCGAGACCAGGGCAGCCTAGAGAAGATTGTCATCGTGTCTAGCATCGAGGAACTTAGAAGCAAATAAGACTCTCAAATACAGCAGACTGACGAAACAATGACAACCACTGGATTGTCTGTCGTAGAATCGTGGCAAGCTGCCGAGTGTCGAGAGAGTTGGAGAAGAATAACTTAATCCGTGGAAGTCGAGTGAGGGGGCAGCCACGACCCACTAGGAAAAATAAACTTTTACTAAGAAATTTCAAAAACCAAACTTTAACATCATGCACAAAATGCAAAATCCGTCACTACGATTGATGAAAGACTTAAAATACCTACTACTTGATGTTACTAGTTACGAATATTATATTTTAGCCTAACTTTTCAGACATACATGTTTCTTGAGAAATACAACTAATATCCTAAACGTGAATACCTGTACATCGCCGAAAGTATTATAATTTACATCAATCGGTTAACAAATTAACAGAAAATCGTTAGAAAAATATTACTTCTTAATAAAATCTATGGTAAAATATTAAACTTTTCTTGTACCCTGTATTCGATCCAAAAGTAAAGACTAGAATAGAATGGATTTGTACTCATATTCGTCTGTTTAGAATTGTTGTACTAGTGCCGTTATTATAATTTCAATCTGAGCAATGTAACAATATAGCAATATGGTACGAATTAAACGGGAGCACTCGAGCTTCGCAATCAAATTTGTGCAATGTGTGAGACAGATCTGATTTCAAATCTAATTTAGTTCAAATTAGGAAACTCTGATTGTTAAACAGTCACGAAATAATAATATATAATAAAACATGTTTTTGTAACGACATTCAACAATACAGACATTCCGAAATCCGTTATTGCTAATACTTCTTGAAAGGAAATATTTTATTCTGAATGGACTTTACGATGAATTTTTATGTTAAGTATATTGAGTTCGTATCTAGGGAAATTCTGAAATAATCTTTGTAGAATACATGTTAATTTACTTACAAACTGATACACACTGTTTTACATACATTTGTTTGAATTATTTTATTTTATTAAAAAATACTGTTTTAACAAATTTTGAAATTCCATGCTCTTTATCCGTTATCTCTTCCATGTACCTCTATTCTTCACACCGAAGAGGTGGCGTTCCCAAGAGTAGTATTCTACCCAAGAGTACATCTCCCAACACATTATATGTTTTCATTTCAGGCAACATTAAAAAAATGTTACTATATGTGATGAGTTTTTAGTTTGTCTCCCATCGTGTGCTTAGTGTGCCATCGTGTTACGGCCATTATGCTTCGTATCTAATAAATATATAACTCTTTATCCTGCCCCTTCATCGTTGAATCAAATTAAAAATAAATATGCTAAGTTTTCTTTCAACAATAAACAGGAACAAGCTTAGTATATCATTTTTAAATACCTTTTATGCAAAGAGATGTGATCCTGCATTTGATCATTGTGTATTGATAACACAGAAGCATAGTATATTGAACTTATCCATAAATTACAGTTCTTAACACTAATGGCGGGATAAAAAAGGCGTTGAAAGCGCCACATTTCATTATATAAAAAGTAACTTTCTTGGTGGTAGATTTTTTGAGGTATACCTCACTAAATTTGTTAATCTTATCGAATCTACTGTGTGATCACTGTAACATGAAGAGATCGTTTATAGTAATAACAATTAATTTAAATAATCTTAAAATATCTCTAATGAAGAAAATTAATGCATACCTACATTACATGTATATAAGTCCTTAGTACTGTACATGGAAGTTAAGGAAGTTACATTATTGCTTGTTTCTAATCTTCTGATAAGATTATTTTTATACGACGATTATGGAGTACCTGCTTTCGGTTTTATGCTTCGCTAGACATATGAATTCATGTGAAATAATAAAAAGTAATGAATGAATTACCGTTTCTCTTTTCGACAATTCACAATGAACTCATCAATAGGAAGGATACAAATTTAAAATTTAAGTTGCAATACCACTAACTGAATGCGTAAGTACTTATGAGATGGAATAATTATTATCAGAGTAGGTACTAGTGACTTTCTAAAGGCGTTATCAAGATATGTGTGACGTAAACAAATGTTGACACTAGGACTAAGTATTTAGTGGTTGATAGAGCATATGTGACTCATTAAAATGATTCACAAGTAGAATCGAGGAATATCAGAGAATACTGTGAGTAATGAACTATGGTTTGAGGACAACCACTTTCAACTATGCTTCAGACGTCACGTTTGTATGTATTACATATGTATGCTATACGATTGATTTAAATCCAATGTAAATAATTAATAATGTCATTTAAAATACAATAAAAATGTATTTTAGCAAAGCACTAATAATTAGTAATCATTTAACTGAAGAATTTCAAATGCATTTTTTATTTGTTTAGATGTAGAAAACATAGGTAGGTACATCTAACTAAAATATTATCAAAATCCTATTTTTGCAACAGAGACAAGTAGAAAGAATATTTAATACTTAATTAAGACAAAATATTTTCTTAAAAACGATTCAATCGATATTTTTTTATATTTTGAAAGGAATCCTTTATAATAACCTAAAATAATATTTCTCAGCGACAATAAGTATTGTTTTTTGTATATAATGTGTGGAAAGTTTGAATTTCTCATTGGCATACTGTTCTAAGTTTACTTATGTATTAAGAATAAAATATGCAAGTTAAATAATTATTAGCTCAAATACAGATACATAAAGATACACATGATTTTTCGTATTTTCATTAATTTTGAAACCCTGTGATTTTTTAAATAATAATTGAATAAAACGATGTTTTTTAACTACTTCCACTTTTGTCTTGTTTTCGACAGCGACCGGTTTCCCCAGGCCCGCTGGCATCGACAGACTGGGATGCCAGTGAGCCTGGCGAAACTGGTCGCTGTCAAAAAAGACAAAAGTGGAAGTAGATAAAAAAAACATCGTTTTATTTAACAATTTAAAATGAATTTCCATCAAGAGATTTCGGTAAAATCATTTGATTACCTGTGATTTTACGTATTATACATATTCTCTTCTACGAAATGTTCCATAATACTTTATTCTAACTATTAGCGAAAATAATCTGTAACTGTACAAAGGTGAGTAATACGACAATAGCAGTTATAGTTGTGATTTGTCTTAACTCTAACGGGGCGTTTATGGTTATCTTGACTCTGTGCAAGATCACGATTTTTTACAAGATCGGAGAATTCCAGGTAGTCTGACCTCGGAGAGCGAGCCCCTTTGTCCATGCTCCGTAATTCCAAGTAGACTGGCGATATAAAAGGCTTCAGCCGTTCTAACTACGAAATAAGAATAATCATTCATCTTTCGTTGGGATCCAACTGGATATAATATAACAGCTAAAAAATCTTCTTTAGATTTTCAAGTTTATCTTGCAAACAAATAACAAATTAAAATTTTAGTATTTTTTTTAATGCGTATATACAATATAAATCAGTCCATTTATCATTAATCGAACTTTTAATATTAATTAATTTTATGCTTTCAGAATTCTGATTCTTATTTTATTTTTCGAAAAATATATTTACATTTTTTTCTTCCTTTTTTGTGAATTTTATAAAAACAGTTATTATTTTAGTAAATTGGAGTAGCTAATTAAATAACGACCATCGCGAGGTTTCCCCGAAGGGTTAGACAAAGAGGGTGGACAGACACTCTCGTATCCCAATATGCGGGTTGTTCGCAGTATTTCTAGATTTTATTTCCCATTCACACCGTTGGGGAAGACATTATTTATTTATTACTTCTGTACCTACCAATAACAACCAAGTTATTGTTTATTAATTCAATTGCACGCACTCTCTTCTTGCGACATTTAATCATTTTACAGATTTACCATATATTCTAGAGATCTCATTCTACCTCATTTTCGCCCTTTATTTGCCCGTTCCATAAGAGTCGAAACAAGATAAGAACTAGCCAAATGTCTCTAAAGTCCAATATATACTTGTAATATTACATTTTTATTAAATCCTACTGATTTGTGAATAATTATTACGGATAGTATAAAAAGGTAACTCTCTAGATAAGTGGATTCATGGGCAAAGTACCAACCTGATTAACAGGTACTATAGATAAATGTTCCATGTGTTCTGATAAGCAGGTGAAATAATCGATGATTTCAGCAGGTCGACAAACACACCTTATTCATATAAATGCGTTTATCCAAATACTAAGTTATTAGATGAACTGTATAAAAAATATTACATAATTATCAATATTTCTAATTAAAATAATACTCTGATAATGTTGACATACAGAAGATCAGTTATTGTGACTATTATTATTTCGACTGATAGAAACATTGTTAGAAATGTGATTTGATAGGTTATTGGTTAATACGAAAGATTAAAAATGTATATATAGGTTTTAATATATATTATATGATACGTGTACATTCAAATACATTATTTTAATAAAAAGTACTATGTTTTTAATTGCCAAAAAAGACGATAAAGCTTCTCACCTGAGCCGTGAGGATTCCTCGAACCGTGATGCCCACCATGGGCCCAAATCGAACTTCCACCCCGGGCTCCACAACCAGCTCGCCGTCCCTTTCGATGATGAGGTCCTCCCTTACCAGGTAAGGGCTCTTGGCCTGCCTCCATACGATCTGTCCGTCGGTTATGGTGCCACCGGGGAGTTCTGTAACATCGGGAACCTGTCGTGTGACGATGAAATTATCCGAAAAGTATCCCGATGTAGTCAATAACTCTACATCATCACATCTCACTCCACAAGTCAACTGTAAAAGTCCGAATACTACAAGTATTGCGGAATTCCACTTCACAGTCCGCCACTTATGTTTTGTATTACCGTATTGACTATTATTTTTCGGTCTACGTGCACTATCTGCATAGCAGTAATGTTTAACTTCCATCGTATTTAATTATTTTTACCTCACAGGTAACTTGCGGTGCGAATTTCCAAACATTATAACTACATCACGGGAAAATTATAGCACGGCACTACGAATGGGAACCAAGTTTGTGAGTCTAAATGTAAACTTATAAGAATTAACTATCACAAAACACGTCCGAACAAAGGGAATCACACAGAACGTTGCGGAGGTTTGATATGAACTGAGAATCAAAGTATTCTGACTGAGAGTGTATTTAGTTGAATTAATGTCATTCACAAAACAAACTTTTATGCAGAAAATGAAAATGAGCAACGGATAAAATAAAAACGAGAGTAGGCGCGGCCAACGGCCAGAAGAGATGTAATGGTCACGTGACAGCCGTTGCTCAGGTCCCAGGTATGTTTCGAAACACTCCCCCTACTTCTGCCTCTACCTGTCGGAGGTAAACAAGCAACTATAATGATTCTTCATAGCACCACCGCTCGCTCATCGCGCGGCGCCACCTACCAAACCTGTTCTCAATTACTCATTGTATTTACTACCAATCAACGAATAGTTTGAATTTTTTAATAGATTTTTATAATTTCGCTATTTTGTCGTAATTGTATTATAGCTGAAAATGTAATTGTGTAAAAGTACACAAATTAAGCCAATACGATAGGCAATTCTCTTGTTTTATGTATATGAATATACACCTGGTTTTACTTATTTGCATATCAAAGAAATGAAGTACGTAAGTAATTTATTAATAATAATTTAAAATTGTATTTTGCCCAAACTAACTAACAAACCATCGCTCCTTTTCCCCAGAAGGGTAAGCACAGAGGATGAACCGTCACACTGCACTGTCCAGACACACTTCTCGATATTCGTCTACATTGTAACACACGCTCGTGGAATTGATTAATTTGGTCATTTCATGTTTTTCTTAGTCATCCTCGGCTTCTTTATCCATTCACACATCTTGTATATAATTTTTTAGCCATTCTCCTCTCATGCATTCGTTTCATATGTGGAAACAGTCTAAGTGATCCATTTTTTATTTTTTTATTTGAAGAACAATCAACTGCCTTACATTTCTTCCCTGCTCTAAGCGATAAATGAAAAAAATATTTACAAAGACATATTAAAACGAAATTTGAAAACTGACGATTATCTGGAAACCGCAAATTTCATATTTTTTTAAATAATTGTTTTCTTAATAATAACTTGATGGTTTTTAAAACTTAACTTTAACCAAACGTGCAGTAAAGTTTGATTATTATCATTTATACTTAATGATTAATTTTAAAAAAAATCGTATAATCATAATTGTTATGCAAAAATTGACGAGTTAAAAAAATGTTTTCGTGACAGAATGCTGAGAAAAAAATATTGAATTAGTTCTAATATAAATTGAATTCCAATCTCATTGGCGCGAAATCCAAACCATAGATACTGGAAATGGTTTACTTGGAATAAAAACGCGGTTATTTTGGTGCACCACAGACAAGTGAAGCGTACTATCATCTATGATCTCATTCTCTCCTTGCCGGTCGCTCCTCGAAGATTGAGCGTCGTTTTGCGTTGTGTGAATATTTCTTGTGAAACAACGGTAATATTCGTTATAATTAAGTTTCATTGTACAACTACTACAGTTCGCGATCTTCTTCGTTAAAATAATTGTAAGTTTGTCGAGTTCCTCTGTTAATTCATCATCATTATTGTTTATTCAAAATGCTCTCTGCAGATTTGAAACAAAAAGCTTAAAATGGCGTCGCAAATACATTTTCTTTTCAGATATTTGTTACGCGCTTCTGACGACATTAACATTTCTTGAAGTGATCATATCAATGTTTCTAATATTTGTGTAGAATTTATTTCATCGCTCTTCCGAAAAATGGGTGAATTTAAGGTCGCACTTAGGACATCCGAAAACTGATCGTTTGCGCAGGTCTGCGTACATCGATCTTCCGTGTGCATATCATAAATGTTACCTATTTCTCTGTAAACTTAAAATATGTTAATAAATTTTGTAGCCTAGATATCGTTGTATTTATATATTTATCTCTGTGTATGAAACCTCCGCAATATTTCCGTATCTGCTCCACAGTAACAAGAACGACATCATGACTAGCAATTATTCAGAAGGCACTCGCGTCTATGTGGGAGGTCTCTCCGAAAGCATCAAGAAGGAGGATTTAGAAAAAGAATTCGATAAATATGGCAAACTGACATCGGTCTGGGTCGCGTTTAACCCCCCCGGTTTCGCATTCATCGAATTTGAGAACTTGGACGAGGCCGAACACGCTTGCGACAGCCTCAACGGCTCTGAAATCCTCGGCTCCAAGCTGCGAGTTGAAATCTCGCGCAGGCGCAACAACAGGGGTGGCGGGCGCGGGGGCGGCGGCTTCCGAGGCAGTCGCGGCAGCGGAGGCGGCTTCAGGGGGGGCTTCCGCGAGGGCGGCGGTGGCTTCCGCGGGGGCTACGACGGGGGCCGCGGGGGCGGGGGCTTCCGCGGCCGAGGGGGTGGCGGCAGAGGGCGGGGCGGCTTCGAGAGAGACTCGTACGGCGGAGGCGGCCGCGGGGGCGGCGGCTACGGGAGCCGGGAGAGCGGCGGGTATGGCTCGAGGGAAGTCTACGGCTCGCGGGACGCCTACAATGGCGGCGGCGGGGGCTATAACGGAGGGTCACGCTTCCGCTCAAGATCTCCAGTGGGCCGAGGAAGGTATTAACCTACACCGCTGCTATTACCTCCTCTACACTCACTAATTTTATGAACTCTTCTACGATTAATAATTTAGTTATGAAAATAAGTCAATAAATGAAAGGGAGTCCTACCCCGGCTCTTAACGTAACTATAAAGTGACTGCCAAATCTTCCCCTTGAATTGTTTCTGTGTAACTGTAATGCTGTGCAATGAAATGGGAGTAGCGACATATGAATGAATTCTAGCGCACGAGAGTTTGATGAAGCGAAGAGCTATGGTGGATCTGGGGGTGGTTACGCGCGACCCGAGAGCTACGACCGATATTAGCTGGCCATCTGCGCTCCGAGTCTTCAACGGCCTTCCAAGGTACATTCATTACTCTGCGATATCAATATACATACAATTTTACGCTTCGAGTTTCACCCTGTCTTATATACAATTCTCCGACTTTTGCCATAACAGTCTTCGTTGTTCTGCCACCTTTGCTTCGTACATAGTCTCAACATAATCCTCCTAGTAATTCAATCTGATTTTCACCGATTTAACAGATTTCGACTGCCTTGTACATGTTGTTTTATTAAAATGATTACAGTCAGATGCCATCAACCAAGCTTCGCAAAATCGTCGATTCAGCCATCATCTCCACTACTTGAAAACGACGATCATAAGAATTATTAATTAACTGTTCGAAGAATTACCAAGAATTTTATTGGTTACATACTTTGAATCTTCATTATTATCATTTTTTTTTTAAATTAATTTTCCTACAAGAAATACAAATTACCAAAAAAATCCTCCATCATCGTAACTTTATTTCTCTTCCCTTATTCTATACTACGCCATAAAATAATATCTTAACAAGTTGATAAATCAATTTCGCATATAAATTTTTATACACTAATACAATATTAGAATTAACTGTCTTTTCATCCGTCTACATGCAACTGAACTGGAAGATTCCAAAATATTTTCCTCTAGCAAAAGGTGGCTATTTACAAAAAATGGCTTGTAAGATTTCTGCATTTTGAAGGCATTAAATCTTATGTCCTGTTGCTTTGCGGGATTTTATTCTGAGACGCCAGATTTTTGTTCAGTCAAACAATTTTTAATATATGAAGCAGAACAATGGAATCTACGAAAGAACAATGTGAAGGTGAGATTGGTTAGGACATCAAGAAAAACTTGTAAATGCATTTTTAACATGTAATGTTTTATAACAAAAAAATTAACGATCAATTTTTTTTGTCTGATTTTGTATAAAATTAAAGTCACAAACAATGATCTCCAACTACATAAATGTCATCGACTGCAAATTAGCTAGGTAATCAATCGGAAGTTTAACATTAAATTGAAGGCACTTGTCTAATATTTCTTTGCACATTCTGCCGGAAATATATTTCACAATGTGGCTTGCAAAGCTTTAAGGTCTGAATATGTTTCACCTCCCTAAGGACATTATCAAAGTGTTTTTGGCATAGTAAGTATTTTCAATGAAGTAATCAAAAAGTGAAACTAAAATAACTTGCACTGTTGATCAGACAATGAAATACTAGAACGTCTTTGAAATAACCAGGTTGGTAATTATTCTAAAAGGGAGTGTATTTGACAATTGGTAAGTTGAGTCGGTTGCAAACATCTTTTAAAAAGTGAAGTCCTTCCACAATTACTCGAGGATTTGTAAGTATAACTCCTTAATTTAACTGAGTTTGGTAAGTATGCTAACTATGTTGATGGGTGATTTGTGGCCTAACCCAAGAATTAATCCTTCCAAGAATCTAGTGATATTAAAAATAAATGACTGATCTCTGTCTAAATATATATTTGTTTATTTTCTCATACATTTGCATTTTTTTCTAGTATGCAGATGCTAGTACATGATATAAAACAACCCTTTAATTTGGAGCAGTGTTGTAGCAGATCCACTGGTAGACCATGTTGCTCATTTTGTATTATATGAATATATTGCATATTTATACTAAGTGTTTAATTTAATTACCTGTATTTCCTACACTCAATTTGACTCGCATTCCTTTCCTCTAGTTTTACTATTATGAACTAAATGAATAGCTTTGGCATTCATGCTTTGCAAGTGAACTGTGTGTGCCACTCGATGATCAATCTCAAGAATGCCTCGTTTAAATTGCTAATGGAAAACACTTGAGGGTGCAAGCTTGGCACATTTGATATAAAGGGAGGAATGGAACGAAAGTTGAATGTCTGTATGAAGAATAAATGTACTGGATATTTTGTATGTTACGAAATACGTGATGAAAGAGACACGAATGTTCATGGAAACACACTTGTGATGTGATCTGGAGTAGCAGAGTTGTCACGATCTAGAATGGTAGAATGAGTGAACCCATGACTGATGTGGATCGGTTTTGAAATCAGATTGGTGAGAATTTTATTTATAGGGTATATATCATTTTATTCCAGTAAATTACAGTAACGAGACGTGATGGATGAATTTTGGGATAAAGTTAGATTGTGAATGAAAGATCAATTCTGATGGGACATGAATGGATGTGTTAAAACAGTGTCTCCCGACTCAAAAATGAAAGAATTAATATGAAAGTGTAAGATGCTTGGAAAATTTTACTTGCACTGGATGGTGGTAAAAGTGAGAAGTATGTGAGAACAAAAGAAATTTATAATATACGTAAAAAGAAAGGAAGAGCAGTTAAAAGAGGAGGGACAAAAATTCACTTGTATCACATTCAGGAAAATATCAACATATTCTGGAAGGAGGTTAAAAAATTCCAGAGCTCTTGCAATGTGCAAAGCAGTTTTGGGAGAAGACGAGAGTGCTAATGAATGATCAGAGTTTACAATTCGGATGGAATATGTTAAAGAAATGCGTGGTGGCTAAGTAACAAATGGTATGAAAAATGGAGGAAGCATATGTGGGATTGACATAAATGAGGTAATCAGCATAGAAAAGATTGATGGGAACGAAATTAACAATGCAGTGAAAATGATAAGGTGGTAAAGCTGTTGGGTGAGATTAGCCGTAAGGTTCTTCAAGAGCGGTAGTTAAGTGGTTGTTGGAAATCAAGTCGGATGACTGTATAAACTTCTTAGTCAACATATGGAGGAATACACCCAGTTTGACTAGAGAAGAGCAGTTATCATACCTCTATACCAACCATACTCAACCTGCGGCCCGCCAAGCTTTTTTGTGCGGCCCTAAACACATTTATTATCAGGGACATAAATTACCAATTGCCAAATTTATTCCCAAAAAACGTAGCTTTACAAATAGATGTATGTGGCCCGAAGACAAAAAAGGTTGAGTATCATTGCTCTATACAATGATTATATAGGGTGGTTGGATTGTGGGAACCACAGGGCCATCAGTCTGTTGAGCTCCATTGGTAATAGGTAGATAGAATGTGTGTATGGTAGAATATGTATAGTGTATGGTAGAATATTGATAGAAAGATAACATTTTGAATGAGCTTTTATGAGTGGACATAATGTATGGATGGACAGATCTATGCACCCTGCAATCTAGCCGAAGGTTTTGGCAAAAAATCAAAAACTTTTCTGCGCGTTAGTAGATCTGCAAAAAGCTTGTAATTGAGTTGATAGAGAAAAACTCTGAAAGGTTTTGGCCTTGTATGGAGCGAGCATAAAGCTGATAAGGGTTCCCTCTATCAGATCATATTAGTTTATTTTCTCAAAATACATTACAAACAAATTTAAGGTTTGAAGCATCTATTGAGAACAGGTAATATATAAAATCAAAAACGTATGAGGAGAACCAATGAGTTGTATAGGACTTTAAGCACATTGGGATCTCTGAAAACCCATCCAGCCTGAATGGTGAAGCCTAACATCCTCAGTGCAATGTTGCAAATCCTTTTGATATGTGCAGTCAACTCAATGAACAGACTGGAAACATTTGAAATGTGGCTCTATCGCCGATGCTGAGAATTCTCTGGACAGACATTTTTACCAATACCGAAGTCCTAAGGCGAGCTAGAGTTGACAGGGAGCTGTTATGAACTATCAAGGTTCGGAAGATTTCACATCTAGGTCATGTACTGCGTGGGGAAAAGTACCAACTGATATTGGAGGGAAAAATTGAGAGCCCGGTAGGAGACAGATGTCCTGGCTGCGAAACGCGAGAGAGTGGACCGGCTTTCGAAGTGTGGAGGAGCTGTTCCGAGCGGCGCAGGACAGGGATAGGTTCACCGAGGTGATCGCCAACGTTGGGAGGACGAAGAGAAGAGGTGCATGAAAAGTCAGTTTACTCTCATAGATGATCCTGACATCTCTCATCACAGATACATGTGCTAGTTGCTGGCTATTCATCGTGTTTCTATAATACACAGTTCTCAATCGAATCGAGGGAATCGAACTTGGAACCTTCGGGGTGGCAGTCAATGCACTTCCCACTCGGCCACGAAGGTCATCATATATCGACTGAAACACAGATGGTAGTGCACAATGGGATTCTAGTGCCAACTCTGTGTATGGAAGTGAAGCATGGAATTGACAGAAGAAGAATAAATTAACAAATAACTAAGAAAGGAATGTGAGGTCGGTGGATATGTCCAAAATAAAATTAAGAAAAAGCCATTAAGATGGTTTGGACATATGGAACGAATGAATGAGGGAATGGTTAAAAAGATATGTATTGTAATGTAGTGTGAATGGAAAAAGAAATTAATAAAGGCGGCTATGTTAGAGGTCAGAACAAACGACGAGCGTGTGTGTGAATGTAAAAGAGGAGCAAGGGTTATGTCAGGATATAACATTGTGGTGCTCCATCTTCTGCCTACCTTACACCTAAGGCATTATTAACCCTTATCAAACTGTATGTATCTTTTGTATATGGTATTCTATCAATATTTTATTTTTAAAAAGGCACTGTGTATGTTAATCGCTCCATTGGTAATACTCAACTGACAAAGTAAATTAGGCACAGATTCATTATGTCACCTAACATGTGAAATATGACCACAGCGACAAAGTTCTGTTGTCACGTCAGAGGTAACTTACGTCGGTTAAGGGTTAAAATGCCAATTTGCATTAAGTCATTCAAATTGTTATTATACTTTATGGGTTTATTTATGTATTAATAAAACATATTGGTATTTCATTTTATTACTTTTCTTTAATATTTTTTACATGTGATATATTATACGGTAGGCATTGGAAGTACTTTGTACGATATTTGGGCAGTATTTTAACTATGACAATAATTTGCGTATTATGTATAATACCTAGGCCTCGGATATATATTCGCTAAAAATGTTTAAAATATTATTTTATATGTGCCAACATATTCTTTAATATACTCTATCCTTATGTTTACTCTTAATTAGAAAAAAATTAACAAGATTTTATGTGTGACAAACTATTTTCTGTATCGTACAGTTACATACATACTTTTATATATTTTAGGGGGTATGACTCAGTCGATTTTTACAAAAGTTTTGTATAGGAGGGAGACCTAACTCTCGAAGTCTGCCGAGATTATCGGTAAGAACTTGTAGATTGTGCAATCATTGATGGCACCATCTACATGTTCTTCCAGCAGAGTTTTGAATTTTTTTAAATTACTTCCCAGGTGGGATATAGGTCCATCACAGCGTACAGCTTTTCCTGGCAAGGTCCCCCCTTTCTCTTGGTCACAGCAATGATTGGTTTTTCAGTTGCAGAACGATTTCCATACTTACTTTACTTTGCGTATGGCGGCAAAATTTTTTTTTTTTCTGGACCATTGGGCCGCGTCACAGGCGAAGATCCAGACCCTCCATCCACTTCACTGCTCCTGGCGTGGCTCTGTGAAGGTCATCAAGGCCAGGAGGGTATCTTCTGGTGGGGCAATCCTCCACAATGTGCCGGATAGTCTGGCTCTCCGCCCCGCAGTCACATCCAGGAGACGGAGTAAGTCCCCATCTATGCATGAGGAAGCCGCACCGTCCCTGCTCTGTTCGGATCCTATTTAGGGTCGTCCACAGCCCCCTTGGGAGACTGAAACCTGGCGCCTCCTGGTGTGGTACAGCAACTAGTTGGTGATTTTTCACGGCGTGCTCCTCCCATATGGACTTCCAATTTGCCTCAACATCCCTACAGCGATCATCAACCAGGGTGTTGGAATATGTCCTTGAAAGCAGGAAATGTAAAAACCCGGAACAATATTATTTCAAAACTAGCCGGTACTACATGGGGTAGTGACGCCAGGACCTTGAGGACTTCGGCAATGGCTCTAGTGTACAGTGCGGCGGAATACTGTGCAATTGAAGCCACAAAAGGAAAGGTAAAAACCCGGAACAATATTATTTCAAAACTAGCCGGCACTACATGGGGTAGTGACGCCAGGACCTTGAGGACTGGCAATGGCTCTAGTGTACAGTGCGGCGGAATACTGTGCACCTGTCTGGGCTCGCAGTGACCACTGCGGGAAGCTGGACGTGGAGCTCAACAAATCAATGCGCACCATCACAGGAACCGTTAGGTCTACACCAGTCCAGTGGCTCCCAGTCCTGTCTAATATCACTCCTCCACCTTTGCGTAGATCCCTGGCATCAATCAAGATGGTTGATAGAGTGCGTAGCAACCCGCTTCTTCCTGCTTTCAAGGACAACGATTTCCATAACCGAAGTCAAAATGGCGCTCCACAAAATGAGCCATAATGAAATTTAACTCAGTGAAGGTTTTCGGATTGTTAAGCACCGCCTTGGTCAATGGTAAGGTTGTCTTCATCGTCAAAAATAGAGATCACATCCTTTCCTCCATGTTTAACATAGTAGAGCGCTGTTTGGATCCACATACCCCACCGTGAGACAAAAGGCTCCGGTAGAAGCGAAGCTTGGGGCATCATCTCAGTTTCCGGCTTTCAACATATAGGCTGCACTGTCTCATATGAGGGTGCGTATCTTCTCCACCATGTCTAGTTTTCTTTGCCACAATAGAAGCAAATTCGAAATGGATACTACATATGGTACAATATGGGCAAAAATATGCCATTTAATTGCTCTCACCCCGAGAACTGAAATATGCTTTTATATTCCCTAATAACTAGGCCTAAAGGGGGTAAATAGATCTCAAAACACCAAAAAAATGGCATCTTTTTGAAAGCGAAGCCCAGGAAAAAAATATGCTTTTTATGTTAATTCTGAGCCCTAATAATACTATAGGGGTCAATGGGTTAAGAAAAATAAATTAGTTTTATTATATTATCCTGACGAAGGTTTAGTTGGAGCGAAACCAATTGGTAGTGTTAAAAAACAAACTACAGTGTTTGAACAAAATACTTGAGTATTTCATTGATTTCTAAAAATGTCGTACCACAAATTATTTATATGCTTCTAAAATACTGTCAAGTAACATTTACACAGAAGAGCATTTGGTTTTCCCGGCACAACCATTCTGTAAAGTTGTAGTTTGCTGGCTCAAGTAAAATTAAAGACATTTTAATACCGATGCATTTCTTTAATAAATTATTTTACATTCACATTATACATAAACTTTACCATTAAATATTATTTTAAAAAAAACTTTATGAATTACTTTTGTACATAAATAGAAAGGAATGCACCTTTTATTTCTAATGCAAAATGTGCAGCCATAAAATCATTTGAGATTGTTGAGTAATAAATGTTGTAATACAATATCACAATTTTGTTAAACTAAAATTAAGAACATTTAACTTCTAATTTTAATCCCTAAATGTCTGCAATTGTTTAATTATGTCTTATTTAATGATTCATTGTGTCCATTGATAACGTGCCTAAAATTTCCTATAGTATTCTGATAACACAACTTATAGGATATTCAAGAGCGACCTGCTTTTGATTATATATTGAGATAATCAAGGGGAATATCCTTACATATAAAGCTCTCCAGTAATTTCATCTGTACCATCTCAGTCGCGTCTCTGTGTGATAAGAAATAACTGATGAATTTTATTCTTAAGGTACATATGTGATGTAGGTGTTTCTGAAAATTTACTGTTCAGGTATATTTACACGAATTCAGGATTACAAATAACATACATTGCTTTAAAAATGATTCCTCAAGAAGAACTACTTAAACTAGCCATTAGTAATTCCATCTTGTTCAGAAAGTTTTTGCCTTCCATTTTATCAAAACGGACCTCCTTAAATGATCCTCCGAGATGTTCCCATTTCCTTTCTTGAACCAATTGCCCTGCAAAGAAATCTTTCCTGGGAGATTGTGCTATGGATACCTGTATACCATTGGATGGTTCACATCGAACTGAGATCATTCTGTCACCTGAAATAATACAAGAGATAAAGGGAGTAAGTTCATGTAATAATATATATACAGTTTTTCAAATTAGAAAAGAAGATTACTATGCACACACAGATTACTAATACATACTTCCCACTTTACTAGTCATAGGATGCGTTGATGTGATATTTATTTATCCTATTATTACCAACAGTGTTGCAATTATGAATCGTGTGTAGTTAAATATAAAATACAACAACAAAAAATATTACTTACCATTGGGAGAAGCCAGTAAACACGAAGAGGCATTGCCTAATGGTTCCACTGGCCCAGAACCCAGATGTGCACTTCCAGCTAGGAACTGCCAACCCATACAACGACCCACTGCTTGCACTGCCACCATTTGATGCTGGTATATCTGCAAACAAAAAATACAGTTTTATGTAAAATATATATAGAATTCCCATACCAATTAATGATCATAATAAATTATGCACTAAAATTAAATGCCTAACTTCAGATGCCACAAGAATGTACATACCTGACAGTATATTAAATCTCTTAATTCCTGTGGTTCATATGACATGTGCATAACTCTTCCATCTCGGCAGATACATTTCAGAGTTTTTTCTCCGACGTGAACTACCAAGGAAGTACGACACACGGCATCATATCTGGAAAATGTACAAAGAAACATTTTAATGCATACTGGATTTTTTCATACATGCGATTAAAAGGATGATTCTGAGGTGAATCTATGAGCAGATCAAGCCTCTATTAAAAATAACCAATCAGAAATCATTGTAGGAAATATTCTTAACCCACATTGTGTGGGCTGGCTTCTTTTTAATATGGAGCTTCAAATGTTGTCTGCCACAGTTCAAAATCTTTTTTTTTGGACTGCGAATGTAGCCAGCCACACTATAGGGGTTAATGGGTTTTAACCTTTTTAAATAATAATATTGAATGGAACATTTCTGTGATTTCCTTAAATGAAACACTTTTATCCAATATCTTTTATATGTTACTACTTCCAAGCAATTTTTCGGCACAAATAATGGCAGTAAGCTCTAAGAAGAAAAAAAAATTACCCATGAGTCATTATGTTGATTTTCACACAAGACTGGGTGGGGCTATTCTGTGCATTCCAGTGTGAAACTATGAGTGGATCTTTAACCTAGAAAATAAAGGAGAAATATATATTTAAGCACATAAGAAATCCAACACATAAATAAAAATATTGAATTGGAAAATCCATCATTATTATTATTATTTTGTTGAATCACTATTTACATCATTACAGCGCGAGCCAAATCAATGTAAAGGATGTAGCTATCATATTTATTCCTATGACACGTAATAGGTAGCTAATCTATCCCCATTTTATTGTCACGTGAATTCTACACCAGACCAAAGACAGTGACAATCACAGTGCCATTGCTGGGAATCGAACCCGGAACCTTCGGTGTGGCAGTCAAAGCATTTACCATTCGGCCACGATTGGTGTGAAAACATCAAATACGGGGATGTAAAATCTGGGTTTCACTGTACTTAATATCGAAATTTAAATAATTGTTCCAGAAACATGAAATAATTAAATATTATTGTTGCATCTAAATACAATTAAAAATTTAAAATCCTGAAGACTGTCTTCGCCTCCAGTCTGACATCAATAATATTGTTGACTGGAGTCACAGTTATCAAATGCAATTCAATGTCTCTAAATGCGTTATGCTATCATTTACTAGAGCATTGAGAACTGTATATCATAGATACACAATGAACAACCAGCAACTGGCACATGTATCTACGATGAAGGATCTCGGAATCATTTATGAGAGTAGGCTGACTTTTCGTGCACATATCGAGAGAATTTGTGGCATTGCACTGAGGATGTTGGGGTTCATCGTCCGGACCGGAAGAGTTTTCAGGGATCCCAATGTGCTCAGAGTCCTATACAACGCATTGGTTCGGAGCAGGCTCGAAAGTGGTTCTGTGATATGGAGTCCTCACGAGGCGAGATATTCCGTTATGCTGGAGAGGGTTCAGAAAAAATTTCTGAGGTATCTCTACATGAGGGAGTATGGTAGTTATCCGTGGCTCTATCCCACGGCATTTCTTCTGGGAATGCTCGGAACCAATTCTTTACAGCTTCGAAGAGATGGACATCTAATAACCCATTTCTTCAGATTAATTAGGGGATACTTCGAGAACTCGGCCGTACTGGAGGATGTTGGTCTTTTGTCCCCGATAGATATCTCCGACAGCGACAGCACAGATTGTTTTACCTACCGGCCGCCAGAACCAATCTGCCTCTGGTGACACCGGTGGGAAGAGCAATTAGTCTGCTGAACGCGGTCTCCTCGGAGATCAACGTCTTTCATGTTAGTGAAAGTACGTTCAGGGGGCAAATACTATTGACTTTAGAAAGTATCTTGTCTTCCTAATGTCGAACCATCTCTAATGCGTTCCTGGTACTATGTTGTATTTTTATGATATTTTACCTGTACTTAATAGATGCCTTAAACATTTTCCTGTTTGTAATGTCTATTGAGTTAATAAACTGATTTGATTGATTTGATGATACAACAAAGAGAAGGATAAATATGATCAAGTCTTCCAATTACTGTACACATACATAAATACAAGAATATAAAAAGCAAACAAATACTTCGGTGCTGTTTACCTCTTTGGCAATGGTATCCAAAACATATTCGGTCCTTCTTCGCATGAAGAAATGTTGTGCCTGCTGTATAATTTGTTCCAATAAAGTTTGTTGTTTACTCATGTCCAAAAGCTCATATCGATCAGAAGCCATAGGTCCTACAATCATGAAACACTCTTTAGAAAAAGAACCATCCAAATTGAAATGAAATGCTTATTATTAATACAAAGAGTAGGTAACCTGCGAGGCAACGTCTCTTGGAGGGCCCTAGAGGGCCGCTGGCGGGGTGGGGGAAGGGGTGATGCGTGCTGGCATGGTGCGCCTGGCGCAGAAGCTGGTGCAAGGAGTGCTCCAGCACATGGTCGTGGTCTGATTTAGGCGCAGCCCCAGTGCGGCCCTCTCCTCCGCTTCCTGGTTGGCCCGTGGAATGGCACAGCCCAATTATCAACTGGATACCTGGTAACACCTAGGAAATACAAATAGAGATTTCACTTCAATGAAGTTTAAGGCGATATCACTGTGGAATTCCATTATTAATTTGGAAGGACAGATCCTCCTTCATCCTCAGATGTAAATATGACTAAATCAAAACCAAAGAAAGGCTTATGAAGTAAGCATATTATGGCTAATCCTTAAGGGTACGGCCACATCGAAGTGCCTGGGTCGGAGGCTAGGGGGACACCTGGCGAACCAAAGTATGGCGTACTATGGGACCGGCCACACTATGTTTAAGGTTCACGACCAGCGGGTGATCAAAAGCCACCTGCGTAAAGACGCCAACCTAGCCTCCGACCCTGGCACTGCGGTGTGGCCATACCCTAAAAGTACAGGGAAAATCCACATTTACATAGAAAAACAAAATAATAAATAAATTATAATTGGGGAAAAACCTATATTTACATTTGCCTAAATACTAATAAATAATTAATGGAGTTAAATATTATTGTAGGGGAGGGGAACTTGAGAGATTAAAAGTTAAAAGGTTATTTAAGGAGGAATCTGATTATTGATATTGATATTATTAATTGTTTCGTGAACAATTATGCAAAACTCCATATTAAATATTATAATAGAAATGTAAATGTCTGTTTTCTAAAAGTTTTATTATAATTGGAATGACATTATCGAACATTTGATAATGCCTTAGACAGGCGAAATATGTTATTCTTATAAATTATAATAAAACTTCGAGAAAACAGACATTTTCATTTAAATTAATAATTTATATTGACTGAATCTTTATAGTGCAGAAATGTTGGATGACAACTGACACACATTTAAAATGCATGAACATCTCCCAGAAAATAATTTTGGAATATTTCAAATAAAATGTTAATTTTTATGACAATATAGGGATTAACAAACTAATGTGTTATGCAAACTCACGGTGGCCATGATTTGGTTTCCCACCACCATGTGGGGGACAGGAGAGTTGAGCTGAACAGCCTCGGACGCGAGACGGCCAAAGAGTTCCTTGCAGAACAGAACATTCTGTGCCGCCTCCAACCGCTGCTGCCAGTGTAGTTCTCCACCGCCTGCAGCCCCCGCTCCACCCACGCCGAGCGCACTGGCTGAGATCTGCGTACTCATCAGCTCTTCTTGGTCTAGTGTAGACAAACAAACATTTACATTGTAATGAGATAAAATATACTACAGTAAAACTCCAATTAACCTCTATAGTGCGGCTGGCTACATTTGCAGTCCAAAAAAATTGGCAAACTACATTTGCAACTCATATTTCATCTTATAAATCTTTGTACATTAGTTTCTTACTACTAAAATATATTAAATATTATGAAGAACTGGGTCATTTTGTCAGAGCTGTAAATATAGTCAGTTAAGAGTCCATTTTTTTTTACTGCAAATGAAATCAGCCGCAGAATAGGAGTTAATGAGTGCCAGACGTGATCCAGATATGCAGAAATCACGATATTTGGATTAACCATTAAATTAAGTCAATGTTTTGAAAAAAAAACTGCAAATTTACTCTAAGATCACTTTTTGTGCTTTTGAAATAAAAGCGCCAATGGGAATCACATCAACATGTCCAGCAAAGTTTACTGCTTTGACGAGGAAACTGTTCATGTTCCAAAATGAAAACAAAGTTCATAATTTAAGAAGTATTTTTATTTATATCAGAAACAGTGGATGTTTCTTTTTTAAGTTTCAATCCTAGGGGTAGGTTTGCGGCAAAGTGTAACATTTTTGTTGGTTCTTGGGATGCCTATTTGGGCCTTTTTAATGTGGTAGTTTTCCATATTTTTGTATAGAACAGATTATTGGAACCAAATTACTGCATATTTTTTTTTAGCTATTGATTCTCGCGACATGTGATTGGTAGCTAGTATATCGGCATTTTTATTATCACGTGAATTCTACCAAACAAAGCGAGTGTGATTTTTTTTGTGTGACAGTGGGTGTACCTACATTATAAATTTTGGCCAATCAATTACTGGACAATTTTTTATAACATATCTTTTATTTTTTTATTTCCTGATGAAGTTCGGATAAACGGAGTACTACTTTATTTGCTTTTAATTTACACTGAGTCTGTGAGCTAACTCCAACTGGTTTTTGGAAACAACCATTCCCATCATGTGTGAATCAACAATAATGGAAATGTATTTTTCCCAAAACAGGTCATGTTTTACTAGCAAACCTTATGAAACTACAAACGTAATTCAACATAATTTTTACTTATTATTTCTAATAATTAATGGTTACACAGTTTCATCAACAAATAATTAAAATTAAGTTTATTTATAAGTACATTTCTTCAAAAATTGATAATACAATTTTAAAATATTAATTATTTGCTATTTGAAATTTCTTGGTTGATCATTAATGAAGAAAATATAATTAAAAACTTTTTTTTAGTACATATTTAGTTAAATTCCACTTAGGTTCCACCAGTTTAAACTTACGTAACCATTTAAGTTCTACGCTTCGACCGGTTTTGGCAGCTCGCTGCCATTTTCTGGTGCTGGCAACGAGCTGCCGAAACCGGTTGAAGCGGATTAAGCTAAATATATGTTATAAATTTATTTTTATTATTTACAATTTTTAAACATGTAAACATGGAGGTTGACCGAAATACCTTTTTGGCACAAGACGGATATAAAAGCTACTCCTTGCAGCTCAGCTGGCACTGTAACTCTCAAGGCCGGAGGAGGTGGGGGCGCAGAGGCCTGTGGGCCTGTCAAGCCACTCGGAGTCACAGCACTTACAATAGAATCTTCCGGGGCCTTGCTTACCTGGAAGAAAACATCTATCAATAAAGTTATCATTACTCATTTGGTGAATTTTTAATGCTATATCACAGTTTAGAATACAAATAGACGTGCTAAAACTGTTTTGCATCAACACATTATTTTGAAAATAAGGTCAATATTCCAATTATTAAAGATTTAACTGCATGTTATTAGATTCTTCTTCTTGGTAACAATCCTAGGGATTGGTCTGCAACAAGCCTCACTTGTTCTCTCCACATAGTCCTGTCTCCAGCCGGTCTTTACATCTCTGTGTAGCTGTCATGGTGAATGTCTTTAATCACCCGGTCTATATAGGTGTATACCCAGCGTTATAAATGCAAATTTTGTTAAAAAAAATATTACATGGATAATCGCTAATTACTATAACAAAGATGTTTTTTCCTTATTTAAACTTTATCTTGTAGACCCAATGCAATAATGAAGAAAAATACATTTTTAAGCATTCACTGAATGCCACAATGATATTTATAGCAGGATAATAAAAAATATGTCCATGTTTAAAAATTAAGAGAAAAATACATAATTCTGGTAAAAAAAAATGGTAAAGAGACCTCAAAAACTCCCGTTTGGCTGAATTTTGATCCAGCTGTTCTGTAGCTAAGATCTCCGATGATGGAATTGGAGACCTTCTTCAATCGCCAGTTTTGACGAAGCCGCAACAAGTCAATGTGGAAGTCTGGGGTGTTGCGGGAGTTGCGCATGCTCTCGTTTGTGCGCAATCGCTCCACACCGGCCAGTAGGGTGCTGGCAGCACTAGCCAGAGCTTTCTTACGGCCGTATACTTGCACCATGGGCCGCGACTCGGCCGGCTCCTGAGGTACAGGATCCAGAACCTAGGGGATTAATCAATAAAATAATTCACTAATAAACACCTAGAACAGTGCTGAAAGATTAACAAAAATAATTATTTTTATATTAAATTAACACTACATACCATGTATCTTTTTTCCTTTGCAATGGCTAACACATCAGCCAGAACGCATACTTCTGTCAAAGCACTCCTTAATTTATTCCTTACAGAATCCCAAGGCCATAAACTAGACTGGAAGCCTGGATCTTTGGTATCATCATCTATACTTTTAGTGTCGGAGAGACTGTCTAAGTCTTTATTTAGATTGTTTCCAATGAAATCATCTTGGGATGTTTTGCTGAAGTCAATTTTTTGAGCAAGCTTGGCTAGATTTTCCGACATAGAAAGGGGTCTATAAAATATACAAATAATATTAGGAGTACGGACCACAAATATAATATACTTAAAGATTTATTTTATTTAATTATACTTACGCCTGATAAATTTCTTGACCATCATAACTGATTTCCTGAATAAGATTTTCAATAGGCGCTTCTACCGATATATTTACCGAATAAGCCATTTTTTATATACTAGAATACTTAATAGAAAATTGCTTTCAGATATATATGATTGATAATTAGAATCAGCAGTAAACGTCAGTCTGCTGCCCAAAGTCGGCTTTTATATTTTACTTTTTGACTTTTGGTTATTCCAAAGACATTAGAATATTTTGGCGTCAGATTAATCCAAAGAATAAATTTGACATTTCTTTGTCAACTAAAAAAAATTACTTTATTTTTTACATATGGTAACATCAGTTGTTATTTCTAGTAGTTCTATTGACAGGAAGCGAAATGGAATAATATTATTTTTGATTCCGAGTAATTGAATCATAAGTGAATCTTGTGAATATTACTAAAATGTTGTAGTTGTTAATTTAAATTATCAATGCATACTTTGTTTATTCATAATTTAGAAAATGTGAAAAATAGTCTGTGTCGTGTTTTCACTGATTAATTATATACCTATCGTTACCAATCAGACATAATGATCTTGTTATGAAGCTATTCTAGTCATCACTCATTTTCATATTCAATTGTTATTATGAATACGAGGAAAAAGTATTATTTGATATTTTTAATAGGATTAATTCAGATTTGTGACACTTCGGAGTCGGAGAACGATGAATCTAACGAGAATTTTGAAGGCGACGTGAAGAATAATGAAACGGAATATTATTTAAAATTCACCCACCAGCTCGGTAATCTGACGAAGATTGTTGGAAAACAGTTAACGTTGAAATGTGACGTCGTTATATCCAATTATTTTACCGATTTTATCAATTCTTCATTGAAATTCGAAGAATTACCGAATGCTACGGAAAATATATTGCACAAGGTAAAAATACGTTGGTACAAAAATAAAATACCGATCGAGACAAATAAACGCATTTCAAAGAAAAAGAATGTAGAGAATGGAACACTGTACTCTTTTCTTCGGTTTCGCAATTTAGATATCCTTGATAGCTCAACCTACTCCTGCGTCGCCGGTATCGGCAAGAACAAAATTGAGTCTAGCGCTTTTGTTAATGTTGTGGAAAAACCTAAAGATAGGGAAGGGATTATTCCATCATACAGACCATTGTTCACCAAGGCAGATGACGGACAGGAGACAACCTTCTCTAGCGGAGTCACCGAAGTGTTCTCGGGGTTTGGTTTTACTAAACAGCAGAACTTTACATCAGTGCCCCTTGACGACGACGAGGCGGAAGATTCTGTATCTAAAATATCCAACATCGACTCGTTCATCAAAAACATAAAGAGCAACTACCCCTCCCAAGGGATTTGCCAGGTGTACACGGGCTCGGCCTGTGCCCAGTTCCTGCAGCACGAGTTTGTGTACATCCCCTACCCGGCTACGCAGGCGGCCTTGGAGGACAAGCTCTCCGTTGCCTTCAAAGTGGTTTCATTTTCTAATGAAATCAGTTCCAGCTGCCGGCGCTATGCCTTACCCAGTTTGTGTTTTTCTACCTTCCCTATATGTCAGTTTCCCAATGAAACCAACACGCTCTTTTTTCAACACTTTGAGGAATTATATGAATCTGGAAATAAAATTGTCAAATCCACTAGAACATCCGCTGACGACATCGATGATGACCCTGTGCTCAAAATTAACTTTGAGAATTTACCTCCCGGCGGTCTTCCTCCACACCTCTCTCCGGCCCAACCCACCCTGAGTCTCTCTAGCCGAGGACAAAATTCGGGAGCTCGTGGGAAAAGACACGCATCATCAGATATTGAATTCCATATTGATACGAGAACAAAAAAAGTTATTCCGGAAATTCGCATCAACTATGAACGGCGAACTCAAGAGTCGCGCCGCAGCTTTAGCGTATCACGCTCCGCCATCCCGCTGCGCCGCGTGTGCCGCGAAGACTGCATCCTCCTGGAGAATGAACTCTGTCAGAAGGAATATGCTATTGCCAGGAGACATCCTGAGATTGGCCAGAAGCTGACTTTGGAGGAATGCGATGATCTTCCAGAAGACTCTAAAGATTGTTTGGAGATTGAAATCGAGAAGCATATCAGTTCGGACACCTGTTATTGGGAGACGGGAATACATTACCGCGGTAACGTCAGCACGTCCGAGTCTGGCCTCGACTGCATTAAATGGTCTGACCAATTTATATATAAGATGGACATCCACCCCGAGCTCGCTGGAGGTCATAACTACTGTCGCAATCCTGGAGGAAAAGAATCTCAACCCTGGTGCTATGTCGCTGGGAAGTTTCATTATCACGAAAAATTGTGCGACATTCCAAAATGTTCCCAAAAAATTTGGATGTATATAATATTGTCGATGTTGAGTGTTGGCATATTATTCATTTTCTGCATCATATATATGTGCTGCAGACAGAGAAATTCCAAACACAATACCGCAGCCATCAGAAATATCAACCTGCCTAATGCGGACAAAAATATTTATGGAAATTCACGATTAAACTCACCCATCGAGTTAAATGAACTGCTTGCTGGTCAAAACCCCAACTCACGGTCTAATGGAATATTACGAGTTCCTCAATTTACGCTTTCGCAAATCAAATTTGTTGAAGAATTGGGCGAAGGGGCCTTTGGTAAGGTGTACAAAGGAGAATTGTCAAAGGATAACGATACAATATTTGTGGCCGTGAAAGCTCTGAAAGAAAATGCTTCTCATAAAACACAACAAGATTTTAAAAGAGAGATAGAACTTATTTCAGAATTGCGCCATGAAAATATTGTATGTATTCTCGGCGTAGTTCTACGAGAGGAACCGCTGTGTATGCTTTTTGAATTTATGGCTAAAGGAGACTTGCACGAATTCCTCATGGAAAAGGCCCCCCCAGAAGGCTCTGGACTATCCCCCACACAGTTCCTGCTAATTGCTAAGCACATTGCTTCCGGCATGGAGTACCTGGCAGCTCACCACTATGTACACCGCGACCTCGCTGCCCGCAACTGCCTTGTGGCCGATAACCTTGTCGTCAAAATATCCGACTTTGGATTGTCCAGAGACATTTACAGTTCTGACTATTATAGGGTAATTTTTTTTTTATTTATTATCGATACCATAATTTACCAAATAGTGTCTAAACCAAATATTTAATAATGTTTTTGTTTAGGTACAATCGAAATCTCTTCTTCCCGTGCGATGGATGCCCCCAGAATCTATTCTGTATGGAAAATTCACAACAGAAAGTGATGTATGGTCATATGGGGTTGTTCTATGGGAGATCTACAGCTACGGCCTCCAACCTTATTATGGGTTAGTACTATTTTTGCGTCACACTCCTAAAATATATATTATAATAAAGATAAATCATCAGTGTTCAGCATCCATGATTCACATTTTGTAAACTGTACTTATTTTAGATACAGCAATCAAGAAGTCATATCAATGGTACGTGGAAGGCAGCTATTGCAATGCCCCACGGACTGCCCGAGGACTGTATTTGCGCTTATGAGGGAGTGCTGGCATCAGACAGCTTCGAAAAGACCTAACTTTACTCTAATTACACAAAGGTAACATATGTAGTGAATTTTTATGAATGAAAACACAATTTTTTCCACTTTTAAGTTAATTTTTCTCTACATGTTTCGAAGGCTTTACACCTTCATTACCGGGAGAAGGATATAAACTGGCTAAAAATACGGCTGACGATATAAACCGACTATAAACATGGAATTCCACCATCTTAACATCTTAAATTTATCAAAAAGTTATCATAGACATAATAGTCTGAGTAGAGAGGGGAAGATGTGAAATTCCTACTATATCTATTCACTGTGTTTCAGTACGAAGTACTCTCAGATATTCGTAAAATATTTCATTCTTTTGACAGTCATTAATTGAAAAATATTTTAAATATATATAGCACCATCTTTCGAAGAAATCAAAAAGAAATATGCTTGCAAAAATATACTTTATAATCAAAAGTTCATACTACTACACGTTTTCGTGTCACCGGACTTGCCGAACTGCCCGCCAAAGACATGTTTTCGTGCGAGCGGACCGTAATGTGTTAATAAATTGACTGGTTTGTAAAAAATAATTTGTATTCAGGTTGGCAGGTTGGCTGCGGCCAAACGGCGGGCTCTACTGCGATATGAGTTCAGACTCGAGTCAGCGTGAGCGCGTGCCTCTGATAGGGAACCACTCCTCCTCCAATGGCTCTCTGGCAGCCAGCACCACCATGCCGCGCAAGCACAGTACCGCCGGCTCCGTACGCAGCCACGCCTCTGCCCGCCTCATGATGTCCAGCTCCGACGTCACCTCCAGCTCGGACAATTGTGATTCCAATATGAGATTGAAGAAGTCCAGCTGTGGCTCCTTGCTGGAGACTGCGGAGAGGGGCCCGCAGAAGGAAACCATTGTTAAGATACCGACTCTCTCCCAACCGTATGATATTTAAGTGTTTTGAGTGGAGTGTGTCATTTTGTATTTATTCAAGTATTTGTACTGATAGGCTAATCGATTTACTCAAAAGTATGTATGTGTGTTTGTTATATAATAAGGTTTAAAACAAAGTTCTTTCCATCTTCATATTAACTCAGTTGGCTGATTAACCTTTCATATTGTAAGTTTTTATTTGAAATTACAATTTGGGGTGACTATTTTATTTATAAAGCATATTTTCCATTGACAAAAACCAATCATGTGGTATTTTGTAGCAAGGGCAGTTCTTTTGTGTTTAATCCACTGTGATGCCTTTAAGACCACTTGCATTAAAATAGTTATTCATAAAATGTTGTCTTCCCAATGGTGATTGCAATGACAAGATAAATTATGAGATTTATATTCAAAATGAATTAGTGTACTGTTTAGTTTATTGAACAACTTTACTTGGGAGGGTTAATAAATGTAAATGTGCTTCGCCAGTAGGACCCGGGAACTGGATGGGTTTATCCAATTTTAGTGTAATTTCTTTTAATGCATATTAAATTTAAATGTACATATTTATGTGAATTATAAATTGAATGTAAATGATTGTCGATAGTTTGATGGGCTCTACCTCGTCTATCTTCGCAGGAATAATCATTTTCACATATACAAGATGTCATCCACGTGTCGGCTCTAAAAATCCCTTAAATATTTCTGCCCCAAAGATATCAACTACTTGTGTGACAGGACATGTTACTTGAGAGATTATTGAATTTTTATATTGCATTAAAAACACATCTGATATGACAACAATATGTAATCACATTTTGTATATATAATTTTCTCATATTGAACTAGAATATGACTATCCTGACACTTAGAGATAATAGCCCCACTCCGGGTCCTAGATGTTAGGTTGAGAACTTGATATCAAAAGTATACAAAACATGATGTTGGAACAAACCAAAAATTACAACCTCACCTACTGTTTTCATCCAAAGATTCTCGATTACTAATGAATGTCTGTAAACATATGTATATTTAATAAATATATATGTTATTGTGTAATCTCTGGAAACTTGATTAATGTATTATCTAACATGCCCTTATTGTCTGTGCAACCATAATATATAAGTGGTAACCTATACTAAGACCGTGCGTATTATAGTTGCACACCAGATATATTTTATGTGCATGGTTCGGTGTTTCAATGTTTTAAGTACAAACGTAAATATTTTTATGTATGTTACTATAAACTCACCTAATATATTTTAGGAAGATATTGTGTTATAATATCAATTTAAATCCAGAAGTGTGTAAATACCCTAATATTTTGTAACGCAATACTTTTAAATTCTTTATTTGAACAGAAAAAAACATTCCACCTCCATGAAATAAAAATTTACAAAATTTACGAAAAGCATTACAAAATCCTTAGCTAGTTTCGATTTGAACGCAAATTACCATTAAGTGGTTTGACATTCTCTTTAAAACTGTTTCTGAAAATGAGTTTTTAAGTAAAATTGATGTTGAAGTATTAAGTAAGACCTTCATGATTTCGGAATTTGTAATTTTTGACAAGTTATTTATTTTATGATATACATAAAATATTAAACAGTTTAGGTTATGCACTTGATTCATAGCCACATAAAATTCTCTATAAACAAAACCAGTGGGATTACTGATTAACATTTTGAATCGTGAAAAAATTTAAAAAGATTTAACTTGAGACTATGGTTCAGAAGTTCTTTAAAATTTTGAAATGTCAAAACAAAATTATTATACCATTTATGAATTTAATAAATTATTATTTATTTTGTATGCTTTCTCAGTAATCTGTTGTTGTATTTTTTATTTATTTAAAAAGAAAGCAAGTTTTTATATAATATGTATCTTTATGGTATTTGGAGAACATGAAGTATAAATATTTTAGACCTTTATTTTACCAGTTTTTTTTTATCTACTATGTATTTTGTTTATAAGCTGATTATTTTTATATACAGTGATAATTCACAGTTCTAATACAAAAAGAAAAGCTTTTTTGTGCATTGATATTATGTAATTTTAAGATTATTTTAAGGGCAGTCGAGTAATAATGTGTACACAAAATAAAAGCAATACGTAAAGTTGTTACCTACTACTTGGAGACTTACCTATAGTACATATTATATTCTGAAGGTTTACAATAATTTTCCGTCCGCTTTTGTTATTAAATTAGTGTAGTGCACATACAGTTATTCTCCCAAGCAAGAGTGCAAGTGTAATAATTGCTCAAGTATGAACATATCCAAATATTCATCGCAATACTAACAATGTTTTCTTAGTTTTGGTGTTTAATCTGTAATTATTCGATGTTGTCATTTAAAAAATAATTGTTTTTAATTAAAAATTCTTTAGATTTCTATCCCTGTGTGGATTATGAAATATCTGTTCGAAATAAATACAATTCTTTCATTTAACCGCCATATTTCGCCCAGCCTAAAAACATTTATATTTTTTATAAATGACATGCCAAAACAACTGAATTACGGAATCTAAGTATTTTGACAATCAATAGAATACTGATTCGACATTATCAACCAAAATCACGAAAAAGTTTGTATTAAGAGTTTCCCATTTAAAAGAATACAAAAGTAATGAATGCCCCTTTTAATGTCTAATGCTAAGTAATTAATGTCTCCCGCTAGACCAACCCACCTATTTATTAACAGTTGTTTAGTTAATTATTTACTACCCTGTACTATTTTATATTTAATGTTGAAACAATCACTTTGTTTTATTATGCATTAAATTATTTATTTATCTTCTTGAGAATTACCCGTTTGTTCATTTAATTATAATTCAGAAGGCACATTATTTTAATTTTAACCAACTTTTAAAACGGTTTCTCCTATATTCTGCACCACGTGCTACGTAATTATAAGCTTTCTACCTACTTTCTTATTTTTCATTAGTATCATTATGTTTTCATCTTTTACTTATTAAGTATTTCTATTAAAAAGACTGAAACCATTTCTTTTGCTAGGATAATTTGTATTTTCAAGACATTTTTTGTGTGGAATATTTTAAGTAACTTTAATTTACCGATAAGAGATTCCGGCTCTTTAATTTAATTTTAATTTTTAAGCAATTGTCCTAATACTTCATTTAGTCTTTACCTACCAAAAAGGAGGATTGTTTCTTCACTTATTAGATTTCTCGTATGAGATTTTATCACCTTTTTTTTTTTTCATCAGAAAAAGCATTTATTTTTTGTTAGTAATATTATTAATTTATCAAAAATTTTAAAGAAAATTGTATAATAAGGAAGTCTTATACAAGGAGGTTGTATAATTGATGCGTATTGAACATTAATGTTAACATTCAAATCTGATTTGTTTTTGCTTTTTAAAATGCTCCAATTTTTATATTTATTTTCTAATGCATATGATGTGTTATACATAGTGAACAACGGTATTTTTATGTTATACTTACACTTACAATAGAACATTATTTATGTATTCAGTTTTTATACATTTGTATTAAATTTTGTTCAATCAAAGCTTTGTTTATTTATTATTAATCCATCCGTACACCCAATGTTCTACGAATCTATCACCTATTGTCATGAGTAATGTGGTGATATGTAGATTAAAACAAGAATTTATCAATGAAAGCAAAAACGGCCGTTCACAATGGAGTTCTGGTCCCAACCCTAATGTATGGAAGCGAAGCATGGAACTGGCAGAAGAAGGATGATAGCAGAATAAATGCGGTAGAGATGAGGTCCCTAAGACGTATGTGTGGTAGAACGATATACGACAGAATCTAAAATGCTGATATAAGAAAGGAATGTAGAGCGAAAGAAGGTATTATGAACAAAATTATGAAAGGATCGCTGCGTTGGTTCGGACATATGGAACGCATGGATGGAGAAAGAATGGTTAAGAAAGTATACGTTAATGATTTAAATGGGGTACGAAGTCGAGGCAGACCAAGGAAAACATGGCATGACCAAATTAATCAAATTTTAACGGTTGGTCATGTTAGAAGTCGGAGGAATCGACGTGCGTGTATGACTCGTATGAATGTGGAAGCTAGAGAGGTTTGCCAGGATAGAGTAGTGTGGCGGTCCATTCTCTCTGCCTACCCCTGCGGAGAAACGGCGTGATGGTTTGTTTGTTTGTTTGTTAAATTAAGGAGTAAGAATAAGCAGACATTTAAGCATAAAATACAATTTATTGCACTTTGGGGATACATCACAATGGAGGGATAAGTAATATAATATATTTCTTGATTAAAGTATGCAGATTGGAATGTATTATCACGAAGCGCAATTAAGCTTCATGAAAAAAAATACTAATTAATATTGAACACTTTACAAGACGATAATGTTGTTATTGTCAGCCTTTACTTTCATTTTAATGAACAATATGTTTTTAGAGTGTGACATTTTGCGCAGCGTGAATACTAACTGATCACAGATTTTTTTAAATATAGAATACTGTCGTGTAAATATTTGCATGAGAATTATATAAACAATCACAAAAAACAAATATCACATAAAAATAATAATCAAATCATAAATGCCAAAAAAGTTTACAAAATTAAGTGTAGTTTTTTTCAGATAATTAAAAAATGTACATTATTGTTTGTTGCACTTTAAAATACTGTGACAGATATACATATATAAAAAACATTTTAATAACAAAACATACATCTTGATTTTAGATCACTTGTCTTGAAGACTTTCGAACATTCAAAACAAAATAGTAAACATACTAATATCATAATTACATTATTCCCTTTGTATTTACATGTTTTAGTATATTTTATATATTAATGTACACATGTCGTAACTATGAATGTTTTATTATTAATTATTAAATTGAAATTATATTTAATCATTTCAAATTTCAATTAAGTATATAGGGAATTTGATAACCAATTCTTCTGATATGTAGTAATATCTAAACATAACTAAAGCTGAAGCAGCATGTTGCAGATTTGAAGTATCATAGTATTATATAAGAAATATTTTCAACTCTTTGCCTGTGGTAATGCTCCTTCTTGTTTTTCAAAGCCTTTACAACATTTCAATTCTAAAGCAAACGCAGAAGTATAGGCAATGTACCAGCGTCAATATGGTACATTATAATATTACAATTAGAGTAAAGGAACACATAATATAATATCACAATTTGTGCACAGAATTGGCGTGAGGCAATGTGGAACTAGAGAAATGGTGCTCTCCCGAGTCAGCGATGGCAACAGCCGTTCTTATCAGAGCTGATCTTCATTGAGGACATCTTGCTCGTCGTACTTGTCAGGGAGACAGACAAAAAACTCAATCAAATTCAAAATCGGTCCTCTGGAAAAAGGATTTTGATATCTTCCCCTCTTGTCTCTCAAATAAGGATATCTCTTGTAATTAAACATTTCATTCGTTGTGAGATTCATGCAAGCGTGAAGTATCTGAAAAGATCACTTTGATTATTTTAAATCAACAAGAACTTTTGGCAATCACACTAAAACAAAATTGAAATATTCACTAATTAAAGTTAGCAAACAACAGACAAATTAAAAAAATATTTAAAACCATTTAAATGTAACTCATTTCTTAAGATTAATCAGGAGATATTTCAAGAACTCGGCCGTGTTACAGGCTGTTGGTTTATTTTAATGTGAAGTAAAGTTATGTTTTTATTCTATGTATTGTATAATAATTCCAATTTTGAACTTACAGAAGTGCACGTGAGGATCCAACCCAATCCGCAAAAGACGACCGCCTCCAGAAGCCCCAGGATATACAGCAAACCAAATCCTTCTATCATCACGCAGTAGCAAGCAAAGTAGATGGTGAAGGAGCAGTTTATTGCTATACTCATCACAAAAAGGAAAAACCACATTCTGTTTCGTAAACCAACGCAATTGTATATGAACGGGCAGTGGTGATCAAAGTACGAAACACAACGATTGCACACTCGGCAGTGCTTGGCTCGCAGCGGCCTTAAACAGCGGCAGCTGTGGCACAAGCGTGAGAGTGTCACATTCCTTTTTTTCCATTTATCAAAGTATGGTATTTGCTTGATGGCTCTATAGTAAGTGTCGGAATTTAGGGGTATGTATCCCGGATCTCGACGATTGGCTATGATCCAACTGAGCCACATAACAATGTTCCAATAGATGAAGCAGTAGTGAGATCTTCTCAAACTGTTCCATGTTATAGGGATGCACTGAAATCAAACATATGTTTTTAATACATTGTATTATATGTAACTATTAATTGTTGCATACTAGGCAGAACCTGTATATGTATTATACATTGGACTTGGACTTGGATCTTCTGGCTTACAGAGGTTCAGCTCTAATGGCTATTCCTCTTACGTCTGTAGGAAACATTGATGGAATGTGATTTGGTAGTTGTTTTATGATGGGGCTAAATGTATGGCCCGGAGTGTCCCTCCGAAAGAGGGGGAGGGAGGATTTAAGGTTTATGATAAAGTCTTACATTATTGTCAAGGAATGGAAGACCAATTAGGGTTGGGATTGTATTTATAAAAAAAGTCTGTTCCCGAGGCGAAGATAAGAGGAGCAGTGCCTAGATGGAGTTGTGGTAGGAGATAGCATCCTGCGTGAGACCATTTTGTTTGGCGGAGTATGTAGTGGGCTATCGGGGAGGATATTTTTTTTTATCCGCATTGATTGCGGGAGGGGTAAAGGACTGAATGATGGTGGAAAACTTGGTGGTAAAGAGTCATTATTGATAAGGAAGATGGTGATAATTTAGGTCGTGGTCTGGAAATGAAAGAGATGAAGTTGGAGGAGTGCAAAGAATAATAGAGCTGGAGTCGCAGTATTCTGATGTACCAAAGGAGTGTGGTAACGGTGGGCTGTCATCGGGCAAGGACGCTTACGGACCTGTCTTTCCTCAATGCCAACCTTCCTCTTTAGAGAGCAATTGTTTACATATTATATAAAATGTGCATTTTATATGTTTGCATATCTTACCCGGATAATGTACATTGGGTAGCCCCACAACAGAACTGAAATGAGAAAGAGTAGGAGAGGTCCTTTGGAGTCCCCTGCACCTCCAAACAATAGTCCCCAGAGTTCCGATATGGGAGGAAACCATCGACTTTTCTTTTTCATTTCCGACTGAAGCATCTTAACTACTTCTGTGTGGCGGTGACTCTGTGCCAACATCAGTGGGGTTTTACCATTCTTGTCTCTTGGCTCCAGTTCGGTTTTTATCTGGAATGAATTAACGATATTTGAAAATTTCACATGTGAGAACACCTTTCAATTCAAGTTTTTCTGGAGTTGGTTAGTTGCTCTGACCACTGAAAATAGTTCAACATAACATACAGTCTTTACTTTATGGTGACAATTTTCATTAAGACCTACCTTTTCACATAATAATTTTACACAGGTCAGATTTCCCGAAAGGCAAGCCAGGTGCAGAGGAGTGGAGCCGAAGTTGTCTGTCTTATGAAGGTCCACGCCCGAGTACATGAGCAGGCGGATAAGGTCAGCATGGCCTTTGTAGGCTGCCCAGTGTAGGGCCGTATCACCATTGATGTCTGTGAGGTGTGTTAGAGCGCCCATACCCAACAGGTAGGCAGCGGTGGCTGTGCGCCCATACATACATGCTGTCATCAACGGAGTCAGACCTTAGCAAATGTAATTACTTCATTTAAAATCTCAGTGATTTGTTATCAGTAAAGACTTTTTTTAAATAATATATTAAAGCCTTATTATAAAATACATATAGTGTATTATATAAAGAGAAATTACATCATAATATCCTTACAGTGTTTCGATTGTCTCCGTTGAAGTTAAACCTTTTTTTTCCTTTATATTATTTATTTCATAAAACCCTGTTATTACAAATAAACAATATTTCTTTTAGGAGAAAAAATCTGGCATCAGGATTAAACAGGTAAAAGAGTTTATATATCTGGACAGCAGAATAACTTAAGATGGGCTCTCAAAGGCAGAAATTGTAAGCAGAGCGCAGCATGCCAAAAAAAGCTTTTAATAAAAAGACAATGATATTTTAATCGACTAGCATAATGTTGGGGTTACGAAAAATTTAATCAAGACCTATGTCTGAAGTGAGTGCAGACGCCTAGTTGCTTTTAAAATGTATTGATACAGACACATGATGGGGCTCTATTGGTCGGATAAAATTAAAAACAGCGAGATTTTGAGTAGGGCCAGAGAAACGAGGCAAATCCTTAAAAATTTGCTCAGTAACAAGCAAATTGGATAGGTCACAACAGCAAGCACTCGGGCCTGCTTATCACCATTGTGGAGGGAATAGTTGAGGGCAGAAACTGCGAGGTCGCCCAAGAAACGCCTATATGAACCAGGTGATCAGAGATATGCGCTATGGGAGCAACATTTCATTTCATTTCATTTCATTTATTTTGATAATAATCACAAACATTACAGACATACAATTCCAAATCGTTTGCAATTACATTATAAACAGAGAAGCATTAAAAAAAATTACGCTTAAGAGTAAGAAAAAATCATAACATTGATATTGCATCCCTGAGGCAACTCACACTATCACGAAATATGTCGACCTCCGAGGCGATCCGATTAAGCAATAAGATTGCCCTACCCACAGGCATTACCATTGGCAGGTTGGTTCTGCAGCGTGGCAAATAAAACAATCTGTGCTGTCTTTGACGAAGGTAATTATCAGGGACAAATAGACCTACATCACTCAGGACATCCGAGTTCTGTATACGGCCGCCAATCAGCTGAAAGAAGTGAACTCCCAAGTGAATGTTCCTCCTTCTCTCCAATGATTGGTAGCTTAGCATACCTAGCAAGAATTCAGTCGGAAAGAGCCACGGGTAATAACCGCGCTCCCTGAGGTAAAGAAAGCGCAGAAATTTTTTCTGCACTCGCTCCACCATCAGAGAATATCGGATCCCAGGCGGTGACCAAATAACGGAACTATATTCCAGCCGACTTCTTACCAGGGAATTATACAACACCCGAAGTACCTGTGTGTTCGAAAATATCTTGGCATTCCTGAAAACAAATCCAAGCATTTTAATGGAACTATTACATAGAGCAACTATGTGAAGATTGAACGATAATTGAGCTTCGAACAGAACACCGAGATCTCTGGATGTAGAGGCTCTTTCAAGCTGTACCCCATCCATAAGATAGCGAAAGTATAATGTTTTCGTTGCCCGTGTGTATGACATAACAAAGCACTTGGAGATGTTGAAGAATAATTTGTTAATAAAGATGAACAGACTGGGTGGAGAGAAAAGTGAATGAAGTGAACGAACAAAGCTTGTTGTAGACCAATACTCATGGTTACGGAACCAAGAAGAGGTATAAATTGAGAAAGCAATGAGCTTGAAAATATATTTTTTTGAATTGGTCTGATAGAATTCAAGTGACAATAAAAATGGCGATAGATTAGCTACCTATCACATGTCGTGATAATCAATAGCTAAAAAAATGATACAGTAATCGGGTTCAAATAATCTGTTGTACACAAAAATGTGGAAAGCAACTGGACATAAGAAAGGCCAAAGTGATATCACAAGAACCAGCAAAGATATTAACAGACTTTACTGCAAACCAATCTCTACTTAATTTTTTTTTTTAATTAATTTGATACAAAATAGTATGCAATTTATTAAGTATGCTATGTTTTAGTTCTAATTTAATTAACACTTGAGACTTTTTACCATGTGATCATCCTCATTTCATATTACATGGCCATCCACTCTTCATTGCATTTTATTAATGATACCTCATAGTACAAAACCAAAAGCAATTTTTTAGACAAACCTTTGAAGTCGGCGGCATTGACGGCTACCCCGGCCTGCAGCAGCACCTGCACCACGGCTGCGTGTCCCTTGCGGCAGGCCCAGTGCACCGGACGAGGCCCCTGTGTGCCCAGGCAGGACAAGTCTACTGGGGCGCTGCGCTCCACCAGGTGGCGCACCACCTCCACGCTGCCATCCAGCGCGGCCCAATGAGCTGCCGTGTAGCCATGACGATCACGCCCACAGAGTGCCTCTACTCCCAACTTCTCCACCAAACGTTCCATCTCTGGCACATCTCTGGAAAATGAATTTATTTAATAAAAGAATACATTTTGTATTTTCACATCAATTTATTTAACTTTTCACAGACATGTTTCGGTCATGACACAACCTTTATTGATACACAAATTTAGAAAATAAATTTTATCTAACTCCTTTATAGTAGGGATCATATCTTTTCTTTTCTTTTGTCATTGTGGTGGAAGGTTTGGCCGAGCTTGTGTCATTTCCAGGGGTGTCAGGTGCTATGTTATGTTATGTTGCAACTGAAACATGTCTACAAAAAGTAAAACAAAGTGTTTTGAAAGTAAAAAGTATAATTTTATTGACGTGATAAAACAAATGAATATAGAAGATATTCATTTGTTTTCATTTCAACAATTATTTATCTTCATCATGATAGATTTATTTTGAACAATCTGTTAACTTTTACCACATTATAAGAAAGTTTCGTTAGGGGAAATATATTTTATTGATGTATAACATGTTATGTTTTGAAGACGCAATACAACAATATGTGGAGAAGTATGGGGGAGACTTATATCTAACAGTGGGTGACATCCACTGTATAAAGGAAGGAACTTATTATGGAAAATACATATTGCGTTTATATATTCTGAAGTCAAAATTAAAATTTATTAATAAAGAATAAGTTTAATCAAAATAGAAACATACCCTGCCTTAACAGCATCAAACACCAGCTCGGAAGCCTGTGAGCCGAGCAAGTGAGACTCGGCACAGTCAGCATCATGGGCAGCCAGGCGTTCTGAGTCCGCTACCATGTCGCAAGGGGGGGGCAGCGCCCATACGCCCCGTGCCGCCCCCGGGCTGGGGTGCACTTTGCTGCTGAGCGCCAGCCCCCCTCCCCCGCCCCCGCCGCCACCACCACCCCCACCCCACTCCCCACCCGCCTCGCCCCCGCCCACTTTGACGGGTGACGTCTCCGTGGTGTCAATCACTATACTGTTAATTTCTCTGGAAATTTAATTATAAATTAATAAATAATAAAATTTTCATATGAAGCACTAACTTTGTGATTAGACATTTTAAATTTATAGATATAAAATAATAAAACACTTTGTATTTAACCATGGTATGGTTATTATAATCGATGCCAAATAGTTTCGCTTGGACCCAAGCTTCATCAAGGCAGTATAATAACTGTTTATTATACTGTCCTGATTAGGATTATTTATATCTATAAGTTTAATAAATAAATCATAAATGAAAGCAAAAATAGCCGTTCACAATGTAATTCTGATTCCAAAGCGGAATAAATCCGGTAAATATAATATCCCTTGGACACATGTGTGATAAAACAAATTTCAGATGCTGATATCAGAAAGGGAAATAGAGCAGAAAAAAGTATTATGAAAGGATTATTGCATTGGTTTGGACATATGAAGTGCATGGATGAAGAAAAAATGGTTAGGAAAGTATACATTAACAATGCGAATAGTCGAAGAAGACTGAGGAAAACGTGGCATTCCAAATTAATCAAATTTTAACTGTCAGCCATGTTAGAAGTCGGAAGAATGGAGAAAGCTAGAGAGGTATCTGGATATAGTAGTGTTGCAGTCTATTATCTTTGACTACTCTTCCAGTGAACAGCATAATGTTTTATATTTAAACAAAGTTAGTACCTTAATGTATCAACATTTTTCATTATTTTTAAAGATTTTACTATCAATAAAATGTGTAGATTAAAAAAAAACTAATTTACTTTGTTCTATCCTATTTTCAAGTTCTGCAGCTATGCTACCAATATCATGCTACCAATAAATGTCATTTTAAATAATGTAATTTTATGAGAAAATTTATAATTTAATCAAATACCCTTGAATTAACATTAGATATTATGTGGTGATTTGTAAATGACATTGTATGTTAATTCTGCTTGTTAATCAATACGCTGGTTTAAAAAAAACAAAGAAACCGCTACTAGCAATAAGAAAGACATAAAAAAAATCTTACAATACTTTACTATTAAGGTTTAGTCACAAAGTTTTTCCATTGTGTTTCACAAAAACAATACATTCACAATTTGTGAATATTTAAAATAAAGTTGACACATTTAAATAAGAGTAAAAAAAACTCTATTACCCTTTACTATTTTAGTACATAACGAATTTAAATAAATATAATTAAACATTGACATTGATAAAGACATTATTTTCATTATCTTTGACATTTTTTAAAAGGTCATTCTTAAAAAAACAATTAAATTGGATTTGTATGTAAAGAAATACTTCACATTACGAAGAAACTGTTAATAATGAGATAATAATTATCATATCTCATTTTAAACAAAACAACATTACTTATATTCTCATAAAATAAAATAAAATAAAACTTTTATACGCATTTGCAAAAAACGATTTCATACAAAAAGATTTAAGATGTCCTAGTTATGTAATAAAAATACATATTTTTAAAAATAATATCAGTTTATTTATTTTAATATAATATAAAGTGGGAAATAGATTTTATTATGAAGGAAAATTATTAGACACTTACCATTGTGTACTAGAAAAGTATAGTCTATTTCCAAAATTCTGTGATTACAAATGAAAATAGCGGATTAAACATTTCTACCACTGCAAAAATTAAAAGTGCAACTGATTGACTTTTACTACTCCGGAAAATATATTGATTTTTACGCGCGCAATATCATTGCGTACATGGTAATTCAACAGTTAGCGACATCTCTGTATATTTTTAGTAAGTATACATTTCACAATCTAAAGGTCCATCTACACAGTATAAATATTTTTGATATCAGTTCTTACTTTCATTTCTTTATTTTTTTTTTAATTCCATAGACAATATTTTAATAATCTATTAAACTATAATCTTTGAAATATAACTGTCAAAAGTTTTTGTTTTACTTTAGTAAATAAACTATTCTATAATCGATCTATTGTGCTTGATGCAATATGCCATCTCCTATATATTAATTAATGTTTTGTATTTAGCTCTTTAAGTTATATTTCTATTTTATTAAATTCGATGTATTATATATTTATTGAATGAACTTTAATTTAAATTACACAAAATGACTATTCATATTTTAGCTTTAATAACAGCTAGTGGACTTCCTATATTTACTAGAAAGAAGGGAGAAAATGAAAGCGTCAGTATATTTTTATTCCTATGTATCTTTATTGCGCTATTTTTTTATACATAAAAATAACTTTATGACCACTATAATATTCTTACAGTTACCTTTCTCGTCCATGGCATCTTTGAATGGTGTAAGCTTATTTAGCAAGTGTCAAGATGTCATCCTGAAAAATACAAAAATTGACAATGGAGTAATCGTTTGGAAGGAGTTTCTCGGAAGGTATTTTTATCTTTTCATTATAAACTATTCTGCTTATCTGAAACTGTTATAAGATGAAACAAATATTAATATTTCGATAAATATAACAATAAGGGTAAGCTTTAATGCCGCATTTAAGAAAGAACTTCAACTTTTCTCGCAAATTGAAAGACGTAATACAGTTTTCATTCTTTCAACCTTCTATCCTTATCAATAATTAATTTTCAAAATGTTTCTTATAAATAAATATGCCATGTGAAATAGTATATGTACATTGAAGCTATAACAAAGTGCTGGGACACCAGTGTCCATATGCTTACTTATACAGCCGATGCTGTCCACTGTTGGACATAGGGCCCCTCCATACTTCTCCACATATTCCTATCTTGTGCCTTCTGCATCCAGTCACCAGCAATATATATATCCACATACAGGTAGGGGCTTATAACAAAATAAATCCTTTTTTTTTTACAATGTTTTTAGCATAACGTTAATTGGAATTGCAAGTGGAGGTCTGGAGAGCGACTTGAACTCATTATTAGTATCGATTTTCAACGCCATGGTGATGTTTGTGGGTCTGGAGGAGCTGGAAAACCCCCGGAATCTGGAGAGGCTTAAGCGAGACCTGCGGCCGTGCTATCCACTGGTGGACCGCCTCATGGAATCGCTGGACTCGCAGAGCGCCTCTGCCGCCCACCCCACCCTGCTGTTGAGTGCCGTAGAGGCCATTCTATGCCCAGAAAGCCTTCTGCTTGAGGTAACAAAAAAAAAATTTATTAATTGACAAGGTAGAGGAAGGATCATATACCAATTACATAGTTTTAATACCTCCAAACTGGGGTAACCGTTCTAGGGAAGCATTTTTCGCACTCTATATTATTATAATCTCAGAAGAAACATACAAAAAATACTTGTTTTTATTCATCTCTCTTGGACCAACATTTTGGCAATTGTAACAGATCTTTAGGCATCTTATTAAAGCGTGTCATTGAGGAGAGTATGATGTTTTATTATCTTATTAAAGCTTGAGGAGAGTATGATGTTATGACGTGTTATTGTCTTAATAGCTTGTAATTGAGGAGAGTATAATGTGTTATTATCTTATTAAAGCTTGTAATTAAGGAGAGTATAATGTGTTATTATCTTATTAAAGCTTGTAATTTAGGAGAGTATGATGTGATGACGTGTTATTGTCTTATTAAAGCCTGTCATTAAAGATGATGTGTTTATTTATATTGAACTTAATTTATATTAATCTCTTATTTCTGGCCATATAAATCTAATTTAAGAATGATATATGTATTACAGCCTGTACTTGAACAATTCACATCCCGTATGGGGAGTGTTTTTGGCTGCCTGTGTGTCTGGGGGCGTTACGCTTGTGGCACGGCAGGCTGGCGTACACTCACCTCACATGAACGCCAGCTGCTCATGCGTCTCATCTCACTCGACACCGAAGCCTCCTTGAGGGACACCCCTATATATTTATGCCACCGCAGTCCTAGAGTATGTACAATTTCAAATAACCAATTTATATTTTTTTATGAAGGATTGGTTTGCAGCAAAGTCTATCAACGTCTTAGCTGGTTCTTGGGATACCCCTTGGGCATTTTAATATGGTAGTTGATTGATTTCTACATTTTTTGTATAGGACAGGATCTTTGAACCCAATTACTGTATACGATTGCTTATCTTTTGATTCTTATGACATGTGATAGGTAGCTGCTCTATCGCCATTTTTATTCAAATGAATTCTACCAGACAAAAGCCAGTGAGATGTTTTTTTCACACTCATCACCGGGAGTTGAACCCGGGACTTTCGGTGTAGGAGTCATAACTGTTACCACTCTGCTACAAAGTCATTATACCAATAAAATATGAAAATAATGATATCCTTAACATTCTTCTTTTTTTCTTTTTAAATTTTAAAGCTGTATTGATTCTTTGTCGGCGCAGCAAAGTATTTGAAATCTTAACGAAAAAATTAAAAATTGTTTATTGTAGGTAGCGTTCCGCGCAGTCATCTGCAAGCTGCTCTCGGATGTCCATGTCGTTGTGATCTGTGGTCCCTCCCCCGCGCTACCTGAAGTGGACGCCATAGTCCTGAACTGTTGGCAACAGCACTCTGATAACCTCAAAGCTGCCCGTCAATGTTACCCGCGAAACTTTCCTCCCAGCATTCAGTTTCCTTCTGGAGTTCTAGGGTAAGAATAAATATTCATATATAAAGCATGTATAATATAGATACAATTCGAATACAGAGAAACTTGTATTTGAATATAAAATGTAAATCAATGTTCTTTTCCTAAATTAGTATTTTCGTAATGAAGGCAATCATTTTTTTTTGCATTTATATTATTTAGTTATTTGATATTGAATAATTTGTTTTTGTTTTATGTCTATAGTGTAATGGTAGTCCAATGTGAGGAGCAAAAATATGTTATATCAAGATCTGTTCAACCAATCAGTGGAAGACGGGCCCTCAGTGGAGCACATAGACTAGATATTTTGAGAACGTTCTACCTGCAAGCTGTTCAAGTAATTATTTACCTTACTTTTTCTTTACTGTTGCATGATTTTATATTTCTATCTTTCAAAATTAAAAATACGTATAAGAAACATGTTCATAGTTTTGAAATAAAAATAATCGAAGAACATATGTTGTCACAATGTATTAATATAGACAGAGCTCGAGAGATATGTCAGGATAGAACAGTGTGGTGGTTTAACCCTTCTGCCTAAAAACAATGTGAGATCAATTTGTTGGAAAAGGTTTCATCAAATGATTTTGAAAACTGTTATATCATAATTAAAATATTTTATCAGTTTTATTAAAACAAACATTGCTGTTTAACATATATCTACAAATATTACTGTATTAAACCAAATTTGATGAATAATTTGAACGGATTTGGTAATAATTTTGTTGATTAGAGAGAAGAACACGGAGAAAAGAAACTTTGTAATCTTTATTAATATTTATGTTTTACTGTTTGATTTATATATTTTTTTTATTCAGGATTTTTGCTTGATTCCCGAGGATGTTGTATCATCTGAAACTCCAGAAAATGCAAATGATAAAAGTGAATTACGGAATAATGAGGATGAAGGGAACATGATGGAGACCTATTGGTGCTCCGAGTACCACAAGTGTCATGCCTACCGTCAGGACAATAGTGTCTGCTGTGTTCTCTATGCTTCCGTTGTCCCTATGCCCACTATGAGGTTATTATATATTCAGTTTTAAATCAATAATAGACTTATGCAGGTTTGTTAAAATTAAAAAGCCAAAAATAAAATTATCTAGTCTAAAAAAATCTATTGTGTTAAAGTTAATATAGGGGCTTGTTGAAAATTAATGATATACTAGTCTCTCATACAAGTAAGACTAATTTTATTAGGGGTACTCATAAGTATGTCGTTTTTTTTCAATGAAATTCAAAACAATTTTTCTTATACTTTTTTTTATATAAAATACCCCATATTATCTATAACCTTCTGCCACATTTCTTTCAAATCATCCATGCCCTTGGTCAATGCGTGTGGGATCCAAACACTTTCTTTTTGAATCTTGCCCAACTTCTTTAGGATCCTCTGAGTACTGGATATTTTCTCAATGTTCAGCATCGGGTCGTCTTCGATCGCAGACTCCACGGCTGCTTCATCCGTCTGGACGGGTCGTCCACTTCGAGGCTCGTTTTCCAAATACAAATCACCAGATTAAAAATTTTTGAACCATCGTTGGCATTTCCTGACATCCAATGTCACCGTAAATCTCGCAAATATCCTTCATAGCCTCTGTCACTTTCTTTTTCAAATGATATTGAAAAAGTATACAGCTCCGCAGATGTTGTTCCGACGGACGCGTCTCTCCCATTGTCGTCAGAGGGATAAAGAAACCGTTTTTTTGTCTCAAGGCCACGAGCAGGTAGCCGCTACACAAGAGAAACTTATAACACATCCTTACTGCCTAACAGACCGAAGGAGACTATTTTAAAGATGACGCATCGAAAAAAAACGGCATTACTTATGGGTACCCCTAATAGTTGTTATGGCTATTTTTTATGCTCTGTAGATTTGATTATTGACTGTATTTCTGAAGCTTTCCGTATGATTGTTCAATTTATTAACGTACTTTTGTTTAACCATTTTAATTTATTTATTTATTTCAGATTGATCACAAAAAATATTCTACAAGATATATTATCAGATAAAAATATATCTTGGTAGAATAAACATCAAACAGAAGACTACATATGACAATAAATCACAAGATCAAATATGCTATTTTTGCATAATATATATTTAAGTAGGTAGGTGTCCCTATTCTAAATACGGTGGATATATTATTGTAACACTTTCTTCACTGGCAGTTTATATGAAAGTATTAATGACTTAAATATGAAGCTTTAATAATAACAAAACGATTATTTACTAGTTAAAAATAACAACGCCAAATTTAAACAGCTCAAAATTTTTATTAGCAGAAATAATCTACTTTGAATTGCATACATAAAATCTGCTGCTACTAGGACAGCTATGTGTTAAGAGCTGAAAAACATTATGCATTACAAATCACATTTAATCCTCTATAGAATAATTATATTTTATTGTCTCGTAACTATTGTCATGTAACATATTGTCAGAATTAGTTTTATAACTTTAATTTTATTTTTATAATACGATTTTGTTAAGGGAAAAAAAATGTTTTTTTAAAGCATAAACACTAATAAGTACATATCAGTATTATATGTTTTGAATAATCATCTTCTATAGATATATTATATAAATTTACTATAAAATTAACTCGGCTGTGATACTTATTGAATGGGGCATAGAATAATATAGTTATTTTTTGTAAGTTATATTTATATATACTGAGAAGTTTACTCGCTTATATAACTTCAATTATTTTAATAATATGTTAATGTGCCCTGATGTTTCCTTCTTAGAAATTATAAATACTGTGTTACTGGAAAGGTTTTAAATGCCAAATTATGAAAAGAGATGCAATATTTTCAAAACTATACAAATAAACAATAATTGAGTGTGACAGCACGCTACGACTACGACAGCACGCTACGACTTCCATAACAGTTTTATCTTTTCTAGTGAAGATATTACATACATATGTATTATATAAATATATATTTAAGATTTAAAAAATATAAAACAATAAAATTTTATGAAACTTCTTAATTATTTATATTATATTTATTGTACTTACATTATGTATGCATTTTTATTTTAATATTTGTAAAATAAAACAAGCAATACAATACCTTGTGACCAAACGGGAAATCAGACTGAATTGTGAAGGTGGTCATATTTATAAAGTGTCAAATAATATCACAGAAGGTAGCTTTGTACAAATTCTTTGCAAAAGGGAATAGGAATGAACATTATATTAAATCAAACCAATATTACAAAAGATTCACACAAGTCAGAGAACTTCTTTGTTTATAAAGATTTTAATGTACAACTCTTGAAGATTTATACAATATTTACAGTCACTTAAAATTACATAATTATTTATATTATTGGTAAAAAGAGGTAAGAACATTAAAAAACATTCTGTATTTTTATTTTGCATGGAAGTTGTATATATGTATAATATAGACACAGAACTTGAACATAAGTTTCGCTAAAAATGCATTTTAAAACCACCAAAATAATCAACAAAGTATTTTGTATATTGACATAAAAAGATTTAATATAATTTTTGAATCTTTTGATAATTTTGGTTTAATTATCATTTAATCCTTAAATATAGGAAACACAAAATGGGAACTTATAAATAAAAAGTGTGTTCCATATAAATATAACGAGATCTAACATTTGCGTTTGTTAGGGCTTTAAGTCAACAATTAATCCAACATAATTTAAAGGTAACATCTTAAATATTTTAATATAAAATAAAATACTGCTATAATGGAAATGTGAGAAGATGGAAGCAGTATGCAAACACGAATAAATGAATGTAATAACCTAAACGTAAACATATCAATCAATTTTATTACATATCAGGATGTTCCCCAAGCAGTCGTGAGATTAATTCAATATTTACGTTAACTTTTTTGGCATAAAATAAACAATATAAACAAATAACATGTCCTAACAAATATTTATAAATGCATTTAAATTTTGCAACAGCTAACTGTACCACCGATAACCTCTACAGATACACATATTTCCTTAATGTTAACGTTTTTAAACTATTTATTTTTCTTGAACAATGTTGTAAAACTTCATATAAAATATTTAATATTGAGGAAAACAATTGTTTTAGAAGTTTTCATTTATAAACCTATAGATATAAAATAATAAAACACTTTGTATTTAGCCATGCTGTTTCGCTTGGACCCATAATAAATTATTTTATTGCCCTGATGAAGCTTGGATCCAAGCGAAACTATAATAGTTAGTATATATTATAATAACCATAACCATTAACTGGTTCTATGCCACAACCGTCTATAGACGGTCTATAGTTTCGTTCACGGGAGGCCGGCCATACAAAATTGACATTTATATATGCGGTACATCCAGCCAAGTTTGACTATTTTAAATAATCTAATATTTTAAATGTATAGTTACATCTCTTTCCATCATGTTGAAATAATAAGATGCAACATACTGTCAAGAATTATTGATATTACATTGATTAAAAAAAAAGCTTTGTTGGTCAACCAAAATGTGCCGCTATGCAAGGTTGACACTCGTCATACACTTTCGCTCTAGATAAATATGTATCATATTTTTTCAGAAATTACAGAAATCCCCGGTAGTTGAAATACATATTCTATTTAACGTGTTTGATTCTATTTATAACGATAATTTATCTGCCAACCCTGTCGTCTTGTGAGAATTAAAGTTCTTTTTCTCTCCCAAATGAAGGCATAAACGAAGCATGGATCATTTATATGGTAAGTCTTTATTATGTACTTTTAACATATTTCCAAAAAAGATGTATTTAACCTGTTAACCGGGTGGTCCCCTCTCCAATTATGCAACTTGCAACGGACGCTCACTTTTTCATATAAATTGATTCCGACTCATTGACTCACTAAACAGTAGGGCAAAATACGTTCTGTCCATTTCGGTGTACGAAATGTATTTTTAGGATGTATAAAAACGTCCAACCCGTAGTCACCACTATTTACATTAGACATGTATATACGTCCCACCCAGCTAACAGGTTAATAGGTTTTGATTTTTCAAAAAAGTTGACGGCCCTCGGGGTCTGGCCATATGAATTTGGCCATTTAAAATGTTAAATACAAAGTGTTAAAATTATTTTAACTGTCTAAGTTTAAAAATTCTAACCACAAAGTGAGTGCTTCATATGAAAATGTAGTTTTTATTTATTTTAAAAGAGTGATATCTCGAGCACATTGCCATATATATGTTTGATAATCCCCTAGTAACTCTTTTAAAATATAATTAAGATTCTAAAACATGTTTTCCTCAATATTTAATATATTTCTAACAACGCTATTTATAATATTTCTATAATTGGCTATTCAACTGTTTAGCGTACATAAGCAATAAACAGAACCAAATCCACCAATCATTATAATCTAATCTATATAAATAATATATATGGATGCAGTACATTTTTCACAGAAAATGCTTCACATTATTTTCGCAACTAGTACTTGTTAAATAATGATTATACTATAAAATACCTGTATATAGTGGAATTTGGTTATAACGATCATGGAAATAGCGAGATCTCGGGTGTAATGAAGATACGGATATTTCATGTCTTAATGTGTAAGCATTTAAAAATACATATTCTCTGATAAAACAAGCAATGCTTGTAACAAGCCAATTTAATTGGTCCCATCTTCATCGTAATAACCAATTTCGACTGTATTAACACGTTGTCTGCGGATAGATTTGCATGCTTATTAACATGTTTAGATTGAAATTATAACATTTTATTTTATGTACATTTAAAATGTGTAAAAATACACTTCCAACAGTTTATCCCGAGCCCTCGAAAGATGTATTTATTATACCACTCTCGCAGGCCACCACCAGTCCAGTAAATGGGTATTAATACTCCCACAGACAATAAATTAATATGTTATTATAAATTTGGTAATCCAAGGTGGTTGATATTTCAAACAAAATTCTTAACCATTTGGTAATAATCTTTGATGATGAAACAGATATTAACAATAGTATCTAAGTAATTCTACAACTTATCCTAAGCAAGCAAGTTTAAGTCAAAATATAATGAAATTCTTACGAGTTAATAAGAGAGAAAATATTTAGGTACATTTCTGTAATACATAACTAGTATGTACACACTAAAAATACATCACTGCAAATCTCTTGAAAAGCTTCATAACGCTTATGGCTCCGGTTGTATATAATACTACCTTTCATCACAATGTATTCACTCTAATACATAAATCAATTAAGCTAAATTCATAAATAATAAAGACAAGAATATATGGTGCGCGAAATAAAAATAATATTCTTAGAAAATAATATTACAAAACACTATCAATATGATTTGTCAATGTTTAATAATAATCTCTCTTAAATCAAATTGATTTTATACAAAGATCTAATAAAAATAGAGAAGATATTCATATCACTGCATTTACATCATTTGCTGCTTAAACCTTGCATCGCAATTGACTACTCTAAAACATATTTCATGTCAATATATAAAATTTTCATCTTCAATAAAAATAACATTCATGTTTGTACCCTTTTTCCATCATTCAGAATTAAATTATTTTTAAATATAGAACACGCGCCTAATACAAGTTGTTAGTTGCTCAAAACAGTTATCTGTGGCATGTTAACGATTAAATCTTGTATTTGCTAAATATTACACGGACACTTGTTTTCCAAACAACTCTCCAATGTTTTCACTAAGGGAACATTTAGTCTATTTGAAAACATCTAATAAATTAAATCAAATGCAAATATTTTTGGCAGATCCATTAAATATAACATTATAATTGAATATTTGGATATAATATATGCCTTTATTATATACACAACAATAATAAAGCTATATTTAAGTATGTAACGTGTTACAAGAATCGTGAATGAAATATTTTAAATACAAATAGAAACTAATAACATTGTACGTATAATCATTGGCAAAATAAATAAGCAATAAATAATGGGCAATGACGAGATTACACAGATGATTGAGATAAAATATTTGCGAGACTAGCATAAGTACCGAAACCGAAACCTGCCAAGCCGAAGATGACGATGGCGATATCCTTCCATAGAACCCAGCGCCAACGCCCGAGACCATCCGGCCAGAAGGTGATGATCTCGATGATGGGTGGGAAAATGAGTGCCAGCGCCGAGCTGCTGACGGCCCCCACCAGTGATATCACGGCCCCTAGATTGGGGATCATGGCCGCCAACACAACTGCACATTACACAACATCATTATTATTTTAAAACAAATGTCCCAACGTAATATCGCGAGATAATCAATAAGGAAATAGAATAAAACTTTTCATTACTCAATTTTTTTTTAGATAAATAAGATAATATTTTTTATTTATGTGATTACAATATGATTACTTCAAACTTTATATATACTTGAATGTATTTAAAATATTATACCAACTTACATGTAAATAACACTAATGTTATTCTTAAAATATTTTCTGCAACTCTTTGGGATTTCTCAGATTCGAATTTTGGTTTTAAAAGGGGCCAAATTATATTCATGGGAACATAAAACTGCAGACAGTACGACATAAATATTGCTACTGCCATTATAGCTCGGACACTTTGCGCCATACTGAAAAGAAAATAATAATCGATTAATGTACAAACTAGGTCACATTATCTTATATACAACAATTATTTTCTACACACGCAAGTTAAATATGAACACAATTATAGTTCATTAAAATATTTATCGAGATATAAGGATATTGTCTAGACCATAGATGGGCAACCGCCGGCCTATTTTGTCCGGCCCCGATTCATTTTGGCGAAGTAATAGAGAAATAAAATTATAGTTTAAATAATGCAGATGACACGGGCGCTTGCAGTGATTTGGCGAAACTCGTATACACACCGAAGGAAAATCACAATTTGACAAAGTTACTTTGACAGATTTTTATAAATTATATTCGGTGGAAGAAAAATATACAAATTTACGTACATTTGCAAGAAAAATCATTTGTCTTTTTAGCAGCACATATACATGTGAACAGTTTTTTTCAAGGATGAAACACACTAAATCAAAAATTCGAACGAGGATAACACATGAACATCTCGAAAATTCTATGCGATTATCATTAAGCAATACCAACGCCAATATTGATAGTCTCGTAATTCAAGTACAAGGCCAATCTTCAAACTAAATTTTGTTATCAGTATATAATATTATTATGTCGTTCATTATATAAGTAAAAAATATATAAGAAGTAGCAACATGTTTTATTTAATTTAATATTACCTTATTATGATTAATAATTTGGTCCGGACCTTGACAGGGAGACAGAATGATAATTTGGCCCCAGACCTAGGAAAGGTTGCCCATGCCTGGTCTAGACGTGCAAGTGAGATTACATTATAAAGACGACGGTAAAAAAAAAAGGAAAACAAAATTGGACATAACTTCACAGATTATTCTGCCTGTGCCAAACTGTGCGCGACCTCAGTTTATCAATATAATTAATTATAATAAAATAAAGTATAATCAGGTTACTAAAATTATAATATAAAATACTTAATATGAACTCACAAGTCTCCGGGGGGTAGATTAAGAGTGATACTTCCTTTCACAGCATTTCCATATTTCAAGTAGCCAAAGAATCCAACCGCTGTGTACAAGCAAGCCACTATTACCATTCCAGTGTTAAGGACGCCATTCCAACCTCCAAAATCTTGGGGAGTTTTCATGTTGTTTTCCAGAGGTAAAACCTATAAAATGATCATATAAGTAAATGTAATATGTACAACAAAATTAATTCCCACTCTCATTTTTAATTTTTATAAAATACATATGATAAAAATTTCAAAAGATGTTTTCTTTTACAAGTTTCAGTTCTAATTGGTTGGGAGCAAAATCTTGAGTTCTTAAGATGCCACTATTAATGTGGTAGTTTCCCGTTGCTTTCTACATTTTTATTTACAACAGGTAATATGAACCCAATTACTGTATACATTTTTTTTGCTATTGATTATCGTGATATGTGATAGGTAGCTATAGTCTATTGCCGTTTTTATTATCACGTGAATTCTACTAGACAGCGCAAGATTTTTTTGACACTGTCATCGCTTGGATTCGTAACCGGGACCTTCAATGTGGCAGTCATAGCTCTTGCCACTCTGCCATGAAGGCTGTCTTAAAAATAATTATATTATTAAAAAGCAAAGCATAAGCAGGTAAAAATAATAAATGGAAAACTTCACTCACAACTCCGATGCCTTCGAACGCATACATCGCAGTACCGAAGTACAATGGGAGCTGACTCCAAGAAGAGAATGATTTCACACTGTCCACACGGGGCAGCCCTTGCAGCATGTAGTAAAATGTGATGGCCAGGCCCCAGACAGTGAGTATAGCGGCCACCAGGGACACGGGAGTCAAGTATTTTAGATTCTTCACCAGATTAAGCAAGATCATTGGGACTAGGATAACAAATAAGTACCAGTGTACTCCGAGATCATACGAGAGATAGTGCGAAGCCACATCTTGTATATTTGCTGCCACGAATAGAAAATATACGCAGCAGAATCCAAGTTGAGTTACGCACAAAAATACATTTATGACATTCCTGTAAAAAAAAAAAATTATTTATTTATATATTTCAGTATACAGATTGTACATAATTACGGAACTTTAGTCAATCTGAGGATAAATTTTACCTTGAATATGAAAATATCGAGCATTTATATCTGCTGAATGTGTTTTGTTTTATGCTTAAAATGCTAAACAACAATATATCATGGTTTTTAAAAACATAGAGAAATGCAAACAATGATCATAACTAACTAATTAACTAACCATCAAGCCATCTCTGGAAGCGAGAGAAATATGGCAGAAAGAATGGACTGCCACACTTTTCTTTCGATTTCTCTGACTCCTCACATGATATAACAATGATCATCATTGCTTATAAATGGAAAAGAACCTCATACGAGCAAGCAAAAGAGGAAGATATATTCGGAAGACGGTTCGCGGTATCTCTTTCATGTATAAACAAATTAAGTAGGTATGTAACTGTTTTGCAAAATGAATTACAAATGGTAGCTTTTCTTGCAAGTATTATGAAAAATATTGCAGCAGATAATTTTAGAATTTTTACATTTATTGTACATTTTCATAATAAAAATGGGTATATTAAACAAATTGAGATACAATATTAAGTATGTATGCGACTTACTTGATGACTTTGGAATATTTCCTCAAAGGTTGCGGCCCTGTTTCAAATGCAACACCGACTACATCGGAGAACCCGAGTGAGGGCATTTGACAACGAATGCACAGTTCGTGAGCGCAACGGACCAGCATGTGCATGCAGTGGGTGCAGATTATGCCCATCAGGAGAGTCCCAACCAAACCTAAAATAAAAAAACACCGTTACGCTCACTCTACATCATTCGATAAGAATTCAATTCAAGTTGTATATAATTAATTAATATTGCATAATAAAAAAACGCTTCATCATTACTGTTAATTATTAAAATGTGATCATTATTGCCTTGGTTCATTAAATAAAAGATAGTATGCTTTAATGTGAAGCAATCACCGTCTAGATTGACATTTTTACAAACAAATCTTCAATTCCAGATTTGAAAATGTGTTTACTTAGATACTAGCGAAACTAGTTGTAAACCAACACACTAAACTACAAGGTTTTTTTATTTTGATTGTGTATAAAATAAATAGTACCAAAACTGACACTTGTATTATTTTTATACAAAGTTTATTAACAGTTTGAGTTACAATTTTAACTGTTTAATTTACCAATAGAAGTTATAAAAGCGTGAGTATAATATTTAAAAATGATCAGTGATAAAACTAGTATTAACAAATTGATATAAGAGTGTGATGAAGTAGTGTGTATAATATAAGAAAAGTTATATCAGTTTAATCTATATTTTGTTTTCCCTGTTTGTTTATAATATTCTATTGTGATTTCAAACAGTGCTAAAAAATGGTTCCCTAAAACATTTTTTTTTAACTTTGGAAATATGCGTACTTAATAAATGTAATGTAGGATTCAAGTTACTGATGAATGATTTGATATTAACTCATTAAATTAATGCAATGGTAATAACCCCTTCGAATATGTACACTGTTTATTTTAAAAAAAAGTTTAAAAAACCTTATAATCAATAATAATGAAATAAAACGATGTTTTTTTTTAACTACTTCCACTTATTTGTTTATTTCGACAGCAGCTGTCAAAATAAAGACAAAAGTGGAAGTAGTTAAAAAACATTGTTTTATTCAATTATTATTTAAAATTAACTTCCATCAAGAGATTTCAGTAAAATCATTTGATTACCTTATTATCACTCACTCATCAAGAAATATTAAATATCTAGTACAGAATCATGATTTCTAAATGCTTCAATCATTAGTCCTAAAGAGTCAAAATAGAAAATGACCCTGGTCTATAAACTGAATGCCAAATGCAGAGGATCAGAAATATTATTATTAACTGAGATAATATGACTAATCACAAATATGGGTCAAGTTAACACACCTATTGAAGACAGCAAATAAATAAAAAGCTTTAAGGGGTAAGACATAAATCTATTTAAAAAAATATCATTATCATATTATTAATGGTTGCGAGTCTTGGACTATGCGAACATCGGAGAGGTTCAAAATTGATGCTTTCGAGATGTGGTGCTGGCGACAAATGCTGCGTATAGCCTGGACGGCAAGAGGAACAAACCAGTCAATTATTGACCAGCTGGATATCAAGGCAAGACTTTCGCGGATGTGCTCTCAGAGTGTTGAAATATTTTGGACACATAGCCCGGAGAGATCAGGACAAACTTGAAAAGCTCATCATGGGCAAAGTAGAGGGAAGGCGACCACAAGGACGACCACCGAGCCGCTGCTCCGATCCAATCAGGGATCTGACTGGTCTCTCATTAGGTGCACCTTGGAGACTGACGGGTGACAGGTGTGCATGGCGTGCCATGGTCAATAGTTTACAGGATGGACACAACCCTCAATCATGAGGAATACGACTGAGAAGAAGATCATATATTATCTTATACAGCAATAGTTGCATGTAATAAAAATTCTTAGTAAATGATTTGTACAAAAATATAAATCAGTAATAAACATATTGCAAAAAAATATGTTTAATATTACTAATTTTTTTATAATAATATAAGCATAATGCTATTTTGTAAAAAAATAACCCTATCAAACCTTAGTCAAAGAGAATAAATAATACAAGAACTATTTTAAGATATTGTAACTTCATTTTACATTTTTAAGCATAAAAAAAATTATCTGCATTTTTTACTTAAGGAAAAAAATTGCAATGGATACTCACACAGTCAGGTTTGTATGAAAAATAATATATTTAAAAACAGAAACATACCTACGGCCAGTCCAGCATTTTTAAAGGCATCCGGCATGGCCAGGATGCCAGTTCCGACATTTCCTTTGAGGAGATGTATGAGAGTGTCTAAGTTTGATGTTGGATGTTCTAAGTTTCTGTCCAATATAGGATTGTAATTATTTTTACAAGTCCTTTTGAATCCTTCCAAGTCCGGATCGCCAATTTGCTTCTTCTCCTCAGCGACCGAATCATTGGTGACGATTCCATCGAATGGTAATAATTCTGGATTTTCATCACACGGTCCTATGAGTAGTGGTTGTCGTTCTTCCTTCATTTTACTCTGTTGAAAATAAAATTGTGTTACTGAAATATTGTAGAATGTGGTGTTCTCACATTTAAATAAAATCTAATCCAAACTATGCCCTAATACAAATACTCATTTATAAGTCCATTGTTTTAGCTGAAACGCTATAATACTTCAACATTATAAACTGTTAAAATATACATTTGATAATACCTTAGAAAGGCGAAACCTGTCATTCCCATAAACCACAATAAAACTTCTAGAAAACAGATGTTTTCGTTTGTATTAATTAACAAATAATTATACCAAAATAATATTCTTATTCCCGTGTTAACAACAAAATTGAAAAACAAATATTAACTGGGATGCTATTTCTAACCGAAAAAATATATAATTTTGTTTTGAAATAAGTCTAGGTGAGGTTATCTAATCAAACAAAATGTGTCTGAGAATATTTTAAATGTTCTGAAATAAAAATAATGATTTGCCGTGTGACCCCGCATGACAAACACATGTTGAGAGATTAATTTAATAGCAGTATGAAAAAACAATGATTACAATAAAATTTTAATATAGGATATATTTTGGGCAGACAATTACTAATAAAATGATTTCATAGTACATGGCAACATAATGTGAATGTATTTTTATAACCATTAATGCTTCTCCGTACCAGAAAGATAAATTCAATAAAAAGTCATAAATTCACACAAATTTACAAACCATATTGTGACTATTAAAATATATAAATAATGGATCAAAAAGTTGATTTTAGACACATATTATAGTTCAAAAACACATTATTTTATTTTATTTATTACAACATAAAATATAATGATAAAAATCACACTATTTCCAACACCTGCTACAATATGTAGAGGTGGTTTTGTTTGATAATAATACAAAACACAATAATAAAAAATATGTTAACGCACACTATAATTAATTCAATAATATTAACTCAAAAATTAATTTACATGCATCACTGTCACTAGATTAATTTAAACCAAATAAAATTGTGGAATTAAATTATAAAAATATAATTTATTTAAAACAATGAGTTGAACATAATAAATATAATATACCAACCAAAGAATAACCCATTGTGGAAGGATATATAAAAATATAAATTAGTATAAGAACAAAACGTTAATTTAAAATTCACAGAATCAGATTAGAAGCGGTACATTGTCCATTCACTCCGACTGACCAAACACAAATGACATAATCTCTGACTAAACGTTGTGTGATTAAATAGTGACCCGTTATAATATGTGTGTAATACTAATCACTGAGTCAATGTCTTCTAATGCAGTGGAAAATTTATTGGGTCAGATAATACTTTCAATGTTCTATCAAAAAAATGATAAATCTTCTTAGCAAATACTGAATTTTGGTGTTTTGTATAAGTATTGAACATACTTATGTTAAACTTTGGTATGAATCAGTTAATTTGTGGTATGGCATTATTAAAAATCATTTACAACACTTTTCGTAGTTTGTTTTTACACCACTTTGTTTTATTTTACACGGGAGCTTCATCAGGGTTACAAAAAAAAAACTGAGTCAACAAACATCAGCTTGTTTCTGTAACCCTGGCAGAGCTCTGACGGGAGCCAAACCGGTTGATTCTATAAAACAAAATACACAAGGGTTATAAATTATTTTTAATACTAATTAACTTCATCATCTCACTAAAATATTAATAAAAAAAATTACTAGTTATTATTTTTTGTTGATATCAAAATGGAAACCATTTTGCATTTCCAAAATGGAATAAATTTTGTACCTAAAAATCAAATCTGAAACTAATGAACTTCAATACTGTTATCACTTTATAAAAAATCAAATTACTAATTGAACATATCAACTCTTTGCACTCATTAATTACTATTATTTACCTACCAAAACTGTTTAATTAATTTACAAACAAATATGTCGAAAAGGAGTCTCAATAATTGTCATATTGGAATAGTGTAGAGTGTGTAAATATTATTATTTTTAATGAAATTAAATTGGTAATTAAATCAAATCAAAACTGTGGACATATGGAACCAATGGATAAAGGAGTAATAGGAAAGTATATGTTAAAGGTGTGAATGAAGTACGGAGTCATGGGAGACCGAGGAAAACTCAGCAAGACCAAATTATTCAAACTTTAAAGGTCGGCCATATTAAAAGTCAGAAGAATCGACGTGTGTGTATGACTCGCTGTATGAATGTGGAGGAAACTAGAGAAGTATGTCAGGATCGAGTAGTGTGGAGGTCCATTCTCTCCGCCTACCCCTTCGGAGAAATGGCGTGATGGTTTGTTGTAGTTGAATCTAGCTCAACACAGGAGTTGGCGTAATAAATACTATGTCTAACCACATTTGAAATAGGTTTTATATGGACTAATCTGTCAATAAAAACTCACATAGATGATTAAATTTTGGGTTTTGAAATAAAATAAAATAAATATTTGGTATGCGTAAAACAAAAACCACTTGTATGGTATGAAATAGACAATTTTTATTGTTTGGTGGCAAGATTTCCGTAAGATTAGGACCAGTGGTTGATTAAATTGAGTGTGGTTTATGATTTCCTGGGTTCCAGAAAAAATAAATAATAAAAAAGATTTATTTGGTTTTAAAAACTAGTTGAATGAAAGATTGTACACAAAGTACATATAACATACTTTACTTAAATAGAAACTTTATGCAGGGTTCAGTTGTTATTTATTAAAATAAGGAGCATGAATTCATCTTGGCTACTGAAATATATAGGGCTAGAAATAAAATAAAAACATGACACAACAGAAACAATTAAAACCAACATTCACACCAAAATTTTACTGACATCATGCAAATGCTTGTGTGGAGTTAAAATATAAAATAAAGACAAGAAAAACGACGACATTGATAAGAACCATATGAACTTACTTTAATAACTCTCAATGGCGTACCGTCAACCATATTTTACTGAAATACAATAATTAGAAGGTGGATAAACTAAAAATCTATTAGTTGTAAAAAAATGTAGTGCCAGATCATAGTAATGCATGTTCACTTTATTACCTAAATTTATTTCGTCTCTACAGGAAAGAAAATTTATGAAATATTGAAAAATATTCTCAGCAACTAAACTTACATTTATGTGCATGAATAAAATCAAATAGTGTAATTTCAAAGCCATCATTCAAAAGATAAGCTATTGATTGCGTTGCAGGCTAGTTAAGAAGCAAATTAAATTTCGTAAATGGCGTTTACATTATCATTAAATCTCCAATCAAGTGATAGAGACATCATTCATCCAAGTCGTCTTTGTGTTTTCTATTTTTAAGTGTACTAGTAATACAATACATTAAACCATTTGGTAGATTTTCATTTCTTTAGATATGGAAACATAATCAATATGGGGAAAAATACGTGACTATGAAATATAATATTACCTTTATTCAAACTGTAAATGACAAAAACCGAATTATTTTAGCGTCAGTAAAATAAGATTAGTAATTCATATAATTTCATAATTTATATATTAATTTATTGGAAAAATAATCCAATACGAAACTAATGACAGCTAACACCACAGAAACCAGAAACCAGAGAAAACGCATAAAAGAGATGCGCAGAAAGAGCGATTGAACTATATATTTTCGGAAATGCGCATGCGCAAGCTGATAATTTAGTGATTGGCTAGAATGCCTCAATCTTTCGGCAGGGTGATTATAGTTCCGATGACAGACGAAGTGAAGTAGCTCCCAGTACTTCAGCCATAATTTGAAAAATAAAATATCATATTTTTATTCTTGCAATAATCTGGTGTGAGCTGAATTCAGTTCGCAGTGCCCCGAATACTCAGTCAAGCTCTGGGATCCATGGGCTTTCTTTATGTGTTCCGACATTCGCTTTACAGCTGAGGAAACCATGGAAAACCTCAACCGGAACATTTAGGGTATGACTATGGGGAGAATAAAAAGATGTTCGAAAATCTTTATTACATATGAACAATAATTGTGCAAACTTAATTTAGCTTAAGACTATGTGGTTATTCACTATATTCACAATTATTTCATTTATTTAATGTCCCCTTAATTTATTAGTTACGCTGTGACCGATTAACATGTTCAAGATGAGGAGTCGAAAATGTCCGATAAAGTTATTTCTCATCATCTTCAACTATTTCAGGGACAGGAAAGTCGAAATTGCATATTGTGAGACGCAGGTAGAGAGGATTTCGACGATGAGTTGTCCGTAGAAATCAGTTGTAGGACTAATACCAATATGCCGGAGACCAATATCATATTAATATAACCAAAATCTGTCTTTGTTTTCCCTCCTGAATAATATTAGTGTTTTCTTTCCCAGTCCTCGTTGTTTATTTTTCTCTTTATTCGATCCTCTTTTAACCCAACATATGTGTTATTATTAATTATTATGTGCATATTTTGTATTATTTATGTTAACAATATATTTATACATATGTGCAGGTAGGGGATATATAAGAATTCTATTTTTAAATTCTAGGAAGTGCAAGAGCGAAACTGACAAAGGTCGCTATTTCCCCTTGTGGCATAATAATTTCGGTGAGCGATAGGCCTCTTATGGTAAATATATTGTTTATTTTTTAAGTGTATTTATCTTCTAGCAAGTCCGCGTTTTCTCAAACACATGGTTTTAGATCATTTACAAACTGAAAGAGTTTTTTTAAATATTGTTATCATACTAATAAATTATTAAAGAACATTTTAATTTATTGTATTTTGTATAATATATTTTTAAATATTTCGCAATAAAATATTTGTTATTTTAATTTAGGAACTGATTTATTAATTTATTATATTTTGCACTTTCGATTTTGAACAAATGTTTAAATAAAATATGTACAATTCATAAATGTCTAATTCATTCATTCATTTCTAGTAAAAAAAAAAAGTTTTAATTTAATTATAAGAAATGGGCACTTATGAGTGCTTTTGTTAAAAATTGAGTTATTACCGATACGAGAAAATTGAATTCTCACGGATAATATTATAATATTATGATAAAGCACAACAAAATTTTATAAAATTTGTATGATATCAGCTATTTGAAAGTTCGCGCGGTTTAGCAGACACCATATTTCTCAGACAGGCGATTTAACATATCAGACCACCCTAAGCTCGACGCCAATTCTTCGCCATATTGAATTCTCAAACAATATGGCGTCTAGATTACACCCGCGAAATTTCAAAGAGAAATAGAAATACAGGGACAAGCAAGTTTTGGTTTCACGTGAAATTTTCAACATTTTGAGAGATGATTATAAATTCGGGGCTAAAATTAAAAAAAAAACGCTTAATGAAACGTAGGCAAACGATAAAGATTTTCTTTTGGATGCACTTGATCCCACAAATCTTGCTATCGACTGCAACGGGTTATTAAAATAACAGTAATAGTAATGCAAGTTAATATTATGTACTCATTTCCTCAACTAACTATCGCACTGTTTGACTGAAGGGAGCTGCAGAAACGATGCCTCCAAAATGCTCTTTCCTGGCTTACTTCTTTCGACTCCACAACATTCATGCATCCTGTCATATGCGTACGTCAAATACTGCAACTCATATCTCCAAATAAACATTGGATTCTAACGTTGAAGAGTGTGTCTAGCTTAGTCATTAAACATTTTTTGTGGTAGCTTTAAAACATGTTGACCTCGACTGCTATTTATTTACCTAAATAGTGTATCTTTCTTCTCATCTACTTTTAGAAATTTAACATCGTTTTTTTTTTCAAAAACTCTGTTGGTTTTTGTTTTAGTTTATAACTGCACTACATGTCGCGTTACATGACACGTGTCGCTTCTCTCGCGGAAGCGAATATATTATAACAGTGCAGTATCGCATTGGTACAGGATAGAGTAGTGAGGCAGTCCATTCTTCCTGTCCACCTGCTTGATGGTTTGTTGATGTTGTTATATTTTTTTTACTGTAACATGTCAAAAGTTCGTTTTCCAAGTTTTAAATATTGAAAAAAATCCTGTAACATTGAAAGACCTAATAAACATTTAATTAGGATTATATATCATTCATTTTAAGCAAATCAGTTATCTTGCATTATAAATTTAATTAGTAAGAAATAATCTTTGAGTAGTTTTATTTATAATAAGAGAAGTTTGTACAATATTTATTTAACAAGTTCTTAAATATCCACACAATAAGAATTCCCGTCCAAAAAAAACACCATCACTCTGTTTTCACAGAAGGGTAGGCGGAGAGAATGGACCGCTAAACTACTCTATCCTAACGTACCGGTCTAGATTCCTCCACAGTCATACAGCGAGTTATACGCGCACGTTGATTCTTCCGATTTCTAGCATTGCCGTCCAAAAATCATGTAATAAAAAAAAATTGCCGATATAACTGTGATCTAACGTGTAATTTTACTGCTTATAAGTGAAATCTTGAGCAAAACATTTTAATTTCACAAAATTATTATATTTCTAGGCAAAATTCATTACGAAATCATCATTTTAAATGCTTATAATATCACTTACAACTTATTAGATTATTTGAACATTAACGAGGGAAGTTTACTAATTTTGTCGATCGGGAAATTAGGTTATACACTTAAAAAGAAAATTGACAAGACACTTTTTTTAATTTTATAATTACTATTATTTTTGAGATCTGTATTATTTTCCATCGTGCTTGTTACGCTAAAGTCCTTTGCGCTAAAGTCTGGCAGGTTCAAGTTTGTTGCGCTTAAGTCCGTCGAGTTTGAGTTCTTATTGTCACGTATATCGTGATCCACAGTGATGTGATAGATGTTACTTTATACTTCTATTCATCGGAAAGTTTATTTAATGGTCAAAATGAGAATATTTGAATAATTGTTAAGAAATGATGGTGTTGAAAGTGAACATGAACATTGTGGATAGAGTTCAAAACTGAAAAAGACAGAGGAAAACATTCACACTCAAAATCAATTGAATTTTAATAACTAGTTTTCTAGCGGAAATTCTAATTTGAAATCGGAACCCTCGTACAAAAAAACAAAAGGGTGGTCCATTCGGGTCGCTAGTATTTACTTCGGCGGGCTTCGGCAAAACTCGGGAAATGCGAATCATTCATCAACCGAGCGTGCTGTCGCAAGGTTGTGTCGTTCGCCGCCGTTATCGTGCGCGTTTTTCGATCGAGTGTTTACTAAAGTGCAGTTTCCATTTTCACACCGGATTACTTATATCCATGTAAGATAAAATTTATTTACGTCTATTTTCATTCATCAATCATTTATTACGGCACTGTCGAGTATTTTTTGTGTATTTTGTTATGGGTAAACGCCCGGCTGTCATCTTTCGCCAAAATCGATACTGCGTGTATGTCGAAAGTGGTTTCGGTTTAATATCCTGCACAATGTGCTCTCGTAAAAATTCATTTCCTTGACATTAAATGTTACGATATATTATTTTTGTATCCTAAATGCATTGTCTTATTAAAATGATTCATCATTACTGTGAATCTTTTTGATTCGCAGCGTATTATTTACAAAATGAAAGGGGTGTTTATCTTTCAATATTTTTGCAATCTGTCAAATAAATACATTTTGGATTTGTTGATAACAATTATGTTTATAAATGAGAACATGTATTATTCTTTAAATACACATTCGATTATTTTGTATCAGACACGTGTGATCCGAAATCACATTACCATTTTTTTAAATATGCATTCTGATGTTCATATCTTATTCAACATAATATATGATATAATGTGTATTGAATCGTTATTATACGTATTATTATATTTATTTTTACATGTGGTTTGGAGTATTTAGTTTATTATTTTAATTAGGTCTATCGTCTATTAGACGCCGGTTGTACGAAAGTCTTATTTTGTCTCGCCTGATCACTAACCTTATTTGATACGGAAAATATAATACCATATCCCAATGAATATACGCTAAAAATATTTTTTGTTGTATTAAGTACTGTAATTCTCAATAAATTGTTTTTTTTTTTATAAATATATAATTGCTGCACGTTCTGTGGGATCTCAGGTCCTTGGATTTTTTTGGACTAAATCTAAATTCTTTTCTGTCTAAAACATAAAAAGTATCGACCTTCATCAAACCCATAATTTCACCAAACCAGTTCAAGTTTATACTATTTGTTGTCACTTATTATATACTTGTACCTTGTATCCCTACTACAATAAAATTAAATATGTCGTTAGCTGCAATGATCGTCAGTCGTGTTCATGTTGCTCATCCCTAGTACATTTATTTATTAATCCTTCCTTCTTTGATGATCCAAATATTCTTAATTTAAATACTGATCATCGTTTTAACTTGTCAAATGTTCTTAGATTTATGTGCATTATCTGTGTCAACAAAAAATGTAATGGAATTAATTCTGTCATTAACAAAATAAATATATAATATTATATCTTGGTATCCTTTTAACTGAAGTTTTTTAAAGTTTTTTTTTTAGAATAAAAGTACATTACCTTATCAAAAATATTATTGAATGTTTGTTTATCCTAAATATGCAATATAATAATACATGTTATGCATATTTTTTAACTAACTAACTAACTAACTATCACTTCGTCTCACCGAAGGGGTAGGTAGAAAGAATGGACCGCCACACTGTTCTGTCCTGACATACTTCTCTCGCTTCCTCTACATTCATACATTTTGTCATGCACGCACATCGATTTCTCCGACTCCTCACGTGACCGACATTTAATATTCGATTGATTTGATCGTGCCACGTTTTCCCCGGCCTTCTTCTATTTCTGGTTCCATTTACATCGTTAACATATAATTTTTTTACCATTCTTTCTTCATTCATTCTTTTCACATGTCCAAACCATCTTAATGATCCTTTCATTATTTTGTTCATAACACCATCATTCGCACCGCATTCACTTCTTATATGTTCATTCGACACTCTATCATACACAGAGTATTTACACATTCGTCTAAGAGATCTCATTTCTACTGCATTTATTCTACTTTCATCCTTCTTTTTTGCCAGTTCCATGCTTCGCTTCCATACATAAGGGTCGCATATTTTTTAAATTATGGTAATCCTTGGCCATTGACATAATACTTCTCTAGTACCATATCTCTCAGTAAAAATACCTACTCACACTCAATGAGAATAAATCGTAAATATGTGTGAAAAATATAAGCGTCATTATTACGATTTTTGGCTTATTGATAATACAAATTTCTCTCAAATAAAACCATGGAACTATTGCTTGTGAATAGTTAAGCAAATACTACACAATCAAATATATTTTTAGTAACAAGATCATAAATTGTCGAGTGGGGGCGTTGAGTATTTTTCGTAGGTCTTAAGAGAATAAGATTTCACAATGTTCCATCGAACATGTGTTTTATAAAAAAAAGATTAACCCCAAGGATTTAAATCGTTTGTATTAGAATTTATTTTACAATCTTCAATATGAGCAGAAAATAGCTCATTATCATGAAGAAGGAATCGGGTCGTGTCCAGGCTCGAAAATCTAAGTCCCCTGGATCAGGAGCCAACCGTTTAGTCCACTAGACTACCACCATCCATATTTGATTTTACTTTAATTTTTATCATTACACACGAGCTTACATTTTGTGTGATTTACTAATGTTGTCTGCAGACTCCCTTTATGTATTAAGAAGGTAGGCACTTTGAACATAAAATATGGGATGTGTTATTTTAACGTCGGTATTTATATTGCTAATTCGTTTTCCCACTGCAAATAGCAATCGTACTTACACTCTACATGTATAATAATATTATGATTGTGTGTAAGCCGTGGCGTGTGATGAATCCGACATCTGCCGGGAACATGTCTCGAATCATGATGTTTTCAACCGATTTTGTTGGTTCTTGCTCTCTGGCTGTTCCTCGTAAACTAAACGGTAATGTTTATGGAGACTCTGATGTACATACTAATTAGGAAAAATATATTTTTAACTCTACGATTATACTGCGAGCACGCAGTACCTAAATCGTCACACAACGTTAATTTATATTTATTTTATGTTCTTACCTAAATGGCCTTCAATTTGACTATTATTTTGAGAGACAACACGTTACAGACTGACCACGATGCGTTAAAAATGTTCACTCACATATTTAACACACCTTTGTACAATACAATAGTTTCATCGTTTTATATATAAAAAATTATTTAAGAGGAATAACCTCAAAACTGAATCTCTGTTTGCCAGAAGATCTAAGTCCAAGTCCAAAAAATATTCACTATCGATTTCTAAGGTATCCTTTCTTTGACTATTAAATATTTATATTTTGAAACAATCATGTATACGATGCATAATTTTAGTAGGTACGTTAGAAGTACTCGTATATATGTATGTATTTACATAAGAATTTATGTTAATTATAATAACTATTATATATTTAATAGTATTATTCATATTTTCTAACTAGTACCAAATTTTTTGTTAAGATACAAATAAGGAACAAGAAATAATATTTTTGAGCACTCCGGACCACAGCCCCGCCATAAAACAATCATTAAATCGCCTTTCTAACAGATGGAAGAATAATAGCCATTAGAGTTGAACCTCTGTAAGTCGGAAGATCTAAGTCCAAGCGTTAAAAAAAAACAATACAATATTCCGTATCATATATAGGTATGTATCGTAAAATATTTCAGGTGTAATTCAAATCTGAACATATTTTAAAATTGTAACCCTAGTTCAGTACCTACCCAATTGAACTTAAAGAAACGAAGAACCGCCAATATGCGTGATTGAGGCAAAATAAAGTAGGTACCTTTACGGATGTATTATATTTTAATGCACGAACTGAATGAACTAACGAAGTGTATGGTAAATTTTCCAAAGATTTCTCCGACCTTGTAAAAACTATTACGCGGCCTTATCAACAACGTTTTAATAGTAATATATTATAGAAATACAATCCCCAGCGTCATGTGTATGAGTCACGCAATTTTCATTTGGGGCAATGGTGTAAACATTTAGGGTGAAATTTAGGTGAAGTTTTTCCTTCAAAGGATGATCCCGATTTAGAGAAACCGTATAAGAATGACCCGCGACTAAAGGCACGCCTCTTTGTACGCACGCCCGGACCCTTTGCGTAGGGTCGCTCTACACCTTTTTAGGTGTGAATCTATTTTGATCTGTGCCATGTGCTCCGTTGAACCTTGAACCCACGGCTCGCCCTCCCGAGCCACGTGGGCAAGACTGCGCATGCGCCCTCCCCGCCCCCGTACACCCTGTCACCTGTCACGTGGTCAGCACTGAAGCCATTTTAAATTTATTGTTCGTCGAAAATGATTGTATAATGAATTTTTTAAGTATAAAATAAATTGAATTTTTATTACTTTCGCTATTTAAAAAATACAATCCTAATTTTTATTATTTTTGAGTAAATATTACGAAGAAATAACACGTATTTAAATGTTATTCCATGTAATATTTACAATACTCAATCTCTAGTCTGTAGAATGTCTCCAACAATAAACCGTGATATTTTTTTCTGTGGTTTAAATGCCCCCAAATAAATTAATAAAAAACGTAGACAGCATCTCACAGTGTGTGTTAGTTATCCCATCTTAATTTTGTGACCCTTTCTAGCATATGATTCGATATTATTTTCGGCTTTTAGCTCTCCTCGACGCGACGCTTCAGTATTCATATACAGAGATCATTTAGGTAAAATAAACAAATGAAATAAACATTCACACTAATAAATCCATAGACAAAATTAGCCATAGATTAGTGTTAATTTTCAAGATAACATGAACATCGTTATATAGTATTAATATAATTTATGTAGAGAAAAGTCAAATTTTTTATAGCTCTCGGTGGGAGAAACATATGTTAAACACTTAATACTACGTTTTTAAAGATTTGGTAAGCATTTAAATTTTCGTTGTTCTTTGTAATGTCAATAAGTTAATGTATTCTGATTTTTTCAGCGTTCCGGCCTAGCGGTCCCAGCGACCCCAGCCGCGGTGCCCGTAAGGGTAGTGCAGTGAAAAGTGTTTCTGTGTTGTGTCAGTGATCTCTCGTGAGAAGTGTTAGTGTGCCCAGCCATGTGGCTGAAGTGGAAGATGTCTGATGGAGGAGTGGGGTGGATGGCTATCATCATAGCCTTCGCCATGTTTAGTCATGGTAAGAGTCATTCTTAAAACTCCTATGGTAATTCCTAAACGGTATAAGAACAAAACAAACAAAATATATACGATAATATATGATGTATAATATTTTATAATTAATCGATATTTCTGTTATGTTTTAGTATTTATATTATTGTAAAAAACGAAAATATCCACTTCATTTTATAATTCGTTCTTTGTCGAAGAATTCACAAGTCGGTTAACTTCAATCACGCAAATTAATGTTGATTGTCATTAATTATTATATAAAAACATTTAAAATTGATTATAATATTATTTTATTGTAAAACTTTTAAATCAAATATAAACTTGCTGATAATAATTATCATCAAATCATTACCAACAATCAACGATGTTAATTTATTAAGGATTTTTTAAATGCATTTTCAATAGATATAATTTATTTCAACCGCACTATGTTTTCACTAGTTGAACAATACAAGGTTATTATTCAAGGTAGCGCATAAAGATGTTTATGGTACTCTTTTTGAAATCACATTAAGAAATTACGCAATCATTCCCATCAGAAACATTATTGTGATAATATTGAGTGCGTAAATTGTAAGGATAGGAACATTATTTTTCGTAGGAAGGGGTATTTGTGTAATTTCTTACCTTGATTCTAAAAAGTACATATGGTATACCATATTGATCATTTTGTGCCACTTTGTATTGTATTTTCGATACAAGTCAATTTTTGTCAATTTTTTAAGCAGTGAAATATACCATACAGTCGGATTATTAATTATGGTCCATTTTAAATTATTATTATATATAAATATATATACTCCGATATTCACTATACTGCAATTCTTGAACTGCACGGGTTACAACCGACCCCACTGAGTTCTTCACAATTCGATTAAATTTTAATTTATTTGAATTAAACGCCTCACAATTCCTACCCCAATTTTTCCCCCTTTGGTCATTTAATTGTGTATTGTATAAAGTATCGTATGCGCATTGCTCATATCCAAAACAACATGTCATACAGGGATATAATAAACGACTTATAAGGTTGATTAAAAATTCAAACTTATACGTTAAAAAAATAATAGAATTGCAATTTATTTTTAAATTTTTATTTAATCATACGAATCCAATATTTCTTTTGATCAAGTACATACAAAAATATTATTATATAGATTAATATATAGAATTATAAAATAAATGTGTAATAATCCGAAAAATGAAATTAATTTGTTTTTCAGATTATTAATTTGTTTTTGTGTTTTTCAGATGTTTTCAGTGTTTTTCAGATTATTAATTTGTTTTTAACTCGTATAAGAACAAAAATCAGTAATTTATCACATAAATATTTTTTTACAAAACATTTATTTTAATTGTGAAGGTTTTTTATACTTATTTTAGTGGATAGGTGAGGATTTAATCTCGTTAATTAGTTTATGTAACGCATTTTTTAATCGAGATTTAATCCTCCCCTTTCCACTGCAATGAGTATAAAAAACCTTTAAAATGAAAAAAAAATGTTTTGTAAAAAAATATTCATGTGATAAATTACTGTTTTTCTTCTTATACGAGTTAATCTGAAAAACAAACTAATTACATTTTTCGGATTATTACATATTTATTTTACAATTCTATATAATAATATATTTTTGGGTGTACCAGATTAATAGTAAATTATTCATATATAGGTATATGGTAATATATATATAAATTTTAATGATATAATGTAAAATTATTTAAATATTAAGTATTCTTTAACTACGGTATACAAACATTTTTGACTAATGACTTGCTTGGTCAATATTACATGTTTTGTTTACATTATAAATCATTTAAAAACTCTTAGGAAACTGACACTCTCATTAATATTGTCAGAAAGCTGCAATTTTTATTCAATGTCTTAAAACAACACAACTAAAGACGGTTTTTAAACACGGGTCTTGAATCCTTTCTAGAGTAGAGTAATTTGAAAAGGAAATAATTCGGTTATTGAACCCAGATCTTAAATACTAACTACTACTACTACTGTGTAGTTTCGATACTAGGTAGTCAAATAATCGTTTGAATAAAGAATGCGCTTGCACACGTGTTCCCCGAAGGGTCATGATCTCCTGACAATGCGAGCATGAGACGAAAAAGAGGAGACCTTTGACCAAAACCGTGTGTGGCGTATACGCGAGCTTCGGTCACGCTGCACTCTGATTAGCGCCTTAATAGATTAATGGATAGACATCGTTTCGAGGGGGGAGCATGTCCACTATCCTCGAGACGTTGTTAGTATTTTTCTCCACAAGTGAACACTGATGGCAAAATCTTATATTTCAAATATATGAAGATAAAGCTTGGAGTTGGTAGAGGAAGGGGTAGGATAAAGGCCGTAGAAATGTAGCCACTAAAAAGAATGTGCGTAAAAACAATGTATGATAGAATACCTAATGATGAAGTAAGAAATGAATGTAAGGCGGATGAATGCGTCCTAAATATAATTAAGAAAGAGTTACTAAGATAATTTGGACACATGTAACGAATGGATGAGGGAAAAATGGTTAAAAAAATAAATCCAATTAGTGTGCATGGAAAAAGAAGCCGAGGAAGACCAAGGAAGACATGGCATGATCAACAACAACAAACCATCACGCCGTTTCCCCGCAGGGGTAGGCAGAGAGAATGGACCGCCACACTACTCTATCCTGGCACACCTCACTAGATTCTTCCACATTCATACAGCGAGTCTTACACGCACGCCGATTCTTCCGACTTCTAACATGACCAACCTTTAAAATTTTATTAATTTTGTCATGCCATGTTTTCCTCGGTCTGCCTCGACTCCGTAATCCATTTACATAATTAACGAATACTTTCTTAACCATTCTTTCTCGATCCACGGGCTCCATATGTCCGAACCAACGCAGCGATCCTTTCATAATTGTATTCATAATACCTTCTTCCGCTCTACATTCCTTTCTTATATCAGCATTTGATATTCTGTCGTATATAGTTCTACACACATACGTCTTAGGGACCTCATCTCTACCACATTTATTCTGCTCTCTTCCTTCTTCTGCCAGTTCCATGCTTCGCTTCCATACATTTGGGCATGATAGAATTAATTAATTACTGAAAGGCGGCCATGTTTGAAGTAGGAACACTTAATATACTAAAAATATATATTATTCTTTGGATAAAGCCAAATTATGGATTGCACTAGAACAGTGGTTCCCAAACTTGTTTGTCCCGTGGACCCCCTGCTGATTTAATTTATTTTGTGCAGACCCCTGAATGAGAATGAGCTAAAAAAAAGGTCGCCGTAAACCTTGCGCGGACCCCCTGACGTTGTTCAGGGACCCCCAAATTTTTTTTAATTTTCCAAGGACCTCCTGAACGATCCCAGGGACCCCTGGGGGTCCGTACGGACCACTTTTGGAACTACTGCACTAGACAAAATAAAGATAGTGCCAAATTGTTATACCATATGCGTTGTATCATAGGCGTTGTATTTTTCGTATTAATTTTTTCTCTTCCAAATTTAAATATCGAACAAATAATGAAAAACCCGTTAAAATAAATTTTATATTTCTTCGTCTTCTTCTCGGCGCTACATTTCGGTTTAGGACTTGGCCTCTTCCACAATAGTCCTCCACTGGCTCCTATCCCTGTCCATCTCTCTCCATTCTCCAGATATTTCTCTACTTCTAATTTAATACCTACAATAAGTTAATAGTACAAAGTATTGTCATAGAATAAATGTATACACGTTTTTATTAGAATAATAAGACTAATGACAACCCTAACTGGTCTTCCATTCTCTGACCAAGAATAATATAGTACTTTAGCATAAACCCTAAATCCTCCCTCGCTCTCTTTCAGAGGAGCACTCCGGTTCACATATTTATCCCCCGCATAAAACAACCACCAAATCACATTTCCAATAATGTTTCCTGCAGATGTACCATAAGAGAAAATACCATTAGAGCTGAACCTCTGTAAGCCAGAAGATCATAGTCTCCAATATTAGTATAGATATATCTGTTGGTCCATCATCTGTTTACCCTTTCGAAGATACGGCGAGAAGTTAGTTAATTAAAAAGTGATCGTTAAAACTTTTTAAATCGATTCGTATATGTATATATGTGTAGGCATAGCATGTTTTTAATCAATCTATCATCTGAAATATATTTTCTTTTACTATTATTAGTTTCTTTCATTGATGAATCCATCTTGATTCGTTGATCCGCCAAACGTAGAATTATTTCTGCGCCTCCTACACATTGTTATTTGAATGTAGGTCTCTACCTACTCTTCTCAACATCGCCACCACATCATAGTCCTATAGTAATGACACAATTGCGTGATCTAATATAATGATTACTGAGAAACGATAAATTCCTAATAAATACTATATACTAGACTTACGTTGGACTTAGTCACTATTCCTATGTAACACAATTCTTGTTTTATTATTATTTTATTTAAAAGCATAAAGAATTTGGATGTTAAATATGTTTTGTTGGTGCAGGAAACAAAGTGAATGGTGCCCTCAAAGTTATTTTCGCAAACAAAAGCATCCAAAAATCTAATGCTTGGATCTTCTAGGATACGGAGCTTAAACTATTGTGTCAATTCTTCTTAGTTCTGATGGGAACATTGTTGGGAAGGTGATTTGATTGATTGTTGATTTAATCATTGCGTAATGGTTTACTTGTACTAACCTTTATGTATAGAAGTGAAGCATGTAACGGAGAAAGTAGAATGATGGAGGTCGAAATGGTATCTCTCTGACGAATGTGTATTATTTTTTTATGCGAGAGAGTGTCTAACGCAAATATTGGAAAGGAATACAGGGTGAACGAAAGCATTATGAAGCAAAATAATGAAATAATCATTGAAATTGTTTGGACACGAAATAAATTAATGAAGATAGAATGGTGAAGTAATTATACATTATGTTAACGATGTGAATAGAGCACAAAATCGAGGTAGATCCATGAAAACTTTGCACGACGTATGATATATGAATGTTGAGGATCCTGGAGATGTTATATCAGGATAAAACCGTGTGGTGGTCCATTCTTTACCCAACCCTTCGGAGAAACGGCGTGATGGTTAGTATATAGATCCTAAATATTTGCAATTGGTGTAACTTCTGATATTTTATGATGCATATTAAAGACGATCAAACGGTTTAGCGCCCTTGAGGTGAGGGACTCACGAGAACGGCGCTATACAAATTAGCCTAATTATTATAATAAGCCAAACTTTTTGTCTAATTTGTAGTGCAGTGCAGTTAATATGATATTTACACTTTAATTGTTTAAACGTTGTTGTACACTTAAGCTTTAGTTAGAATTAAATACAGCACTAGGATCTCTTTGAGGTTATCATAAATATTCGTTGATCTGGCTTCTGGCGGTTATAATTCAAATTTCGAATCTTCGTTCGACCAACTGTCAGCTTAATTATTCACGCCAGAAAGGCGTGGTAGTAGCACGCTGTCTTTGCTCCTTCGGGGGGTCTCGCCCAATCAAAGCGACTCTATCGACGAGCGGAGTATTCCCGCCAAGTCAACACGAGTGCCAGCCGAGTGCCGCAGTGACGTCACGGGAGGGAGTCACTGGCACAAATCCAGACATGCTTGTGCGCTCCGTCTCCACGTGCCGGGAGGACAGAGAGGGAGAGCGATATGACCAGGCCGTCTGCAGTCGCGATCGATAGGTACTCCGTGCAGGAAGCGGGAGTCAGCCGTTTTGAAATGAACCCAATTTAATGAATTGTGGGTGCGCTGGACCCAAATTGTAAATGCCCAACGCTGTTCCCGAATCTTTTGCAACGAAGGGACGAATTACTTAATTTAGAATTATTATAGCCGTGAAGAAATAGATCTAGAGTAACTGATATATTATAGATGTGTTGTATATCATTTATCTTTTATGTCTGCGATGTGCCGAGGATACCCTCCCTGCCCCTGTATAGGGAATATATGTTATATAAAGATGTAGAATAATATATGAATATATGTACCATCTTCCGGGCCACACAAATCATGCCCCCGCATAAACTAACAACCCACCAAATCACCTTCCAACAATGCTCCCATCAGACGTAAGAGGAATAGCCACATGAGCTGAACCTCTGTAAGCCAGAAGATCCAAGTCCAAGTCCAAGGATATCTGGAATATGCTCCCTGCACGCCTCAGATGCATAGACAATCTGACTGATTTTAAATCTAACTTAATAACCCACATTTTCAATAATAAACAGTAAATATTTGATTACTAGCGTCAGATGCAGCTCCCAGTGTCAAAACGACCTTGAGTAAGTTACTCACGGCGCAATACAAATTATTATTAGTATTATTATCTTATACTTCCTGAAAATGTACAAAATTATATTTCTTATTTCTCAATTCTGAGAGTTATTATGTAATACTTAAACTTTTGTAGAATTACTTTTATAAGGAGTATGCATTAATTCGTGCGGTTTTCTAAGTGAGGACGTTACTAGTATTATTTCGCGTCGTGTTCATCCGTGATTATATTCATTTGAAAGCTACTGTAATTGCGCATTTTTTTCAGTATATGTCATTTGGTTGAAGCGTAAACAACAATTTTTTCTATTCATTTGAAAATGTCGAACTTTGTGCCAGAAAAGTGTTTTTGCGGGGAGTTCTTCTTCATTGCTTTAACATGAAGAAAAGAGCTACCGAAAGTCATCGTATTTTAGTGGAGGTTTATGGTGACCATGCTCTAGCTGATCGAACGTGCCAGAAGTGGTTTGCACGGTTTAAAAGTGGCAATTTCGACTTAGAAGACGAAGAACGACCCGGACAGCCAAAAAATTTGAAGATGAAGAATTGGAGGCATTGCTCGATGAAGACGCGTGCCAAACGCAAGAAGAACATGCAAAATCATTGGGAGTTGATCAAGCAACCATTTTCAGAGGTTTAAAAGCATAGGAATTCATCCAAAAGCTTGGAAATTGGGTGCCGTAGGAATTGAAGCCAAGAGACGTCGAACGCCGATTCTGCATGTCGGAAATGTTGCTTGAATGCCACAAAAAGAAGTCATTTTTGCGTCGGATTGTCACTGGTGATGAAAAATGGATTCATTACGATAACCCCAAGCGCAAGAAATCATATGCGAAGCCCGGCCACCATAAACATCCACGGCAAAACCGAATATCCATGGCGCCAAGGTAATGCTCTGTATTTGGTGGGATCACAAGGGTGTGTTGTATTATTAGCTGTTGAAATCGGGTCAGACGATCAAAAGGGACCTCTACCAAACACAATTGATTCGTTTGAAGAGAGCGATCGCGGAAAAAGGCCCAGAATATGCGACTAGACACGAATCTATAATTCTCCATCATGACAACGCTCGGCCACATGTTGCAAGACCGGTTAAAAACTATTTGGAAAACAGTGGATGGGAAGTTCTACTTCACCCGCCTTATAGCCCAGACATGGCCCCTTCTGATTACTACTTGTTCAGATCAATGAAGAATGCCTTCACCGGAATACGCTTCACTTCGGAACAGGGTATCAAAAATTGGCTCGATTCGTTCTTGGCCGCCAAGCCGGAGAAGTTCTTTTGGGATAGAATCCACAAACTCCCAGAAAGATAGGCAAATGTCGTAGCTTTCCATGTACAATACTTTGAACATTGAATGTATAACCATTTTTTCACAATAAAGCCTTAATTTTTGAAAAAAAAAAACGCACGAATTAATGCATACTCCATATATCTTATAATATTAATCCTCAGGTGTTTAGTTTTCTGACATGCTATTTATTTTGATGATTGAGTCGTTTGTAACACTTGATGATTTCAAAATAGTTGGCGAAACGATTTTTAAATATAACTTTTTTTAAATTAAAAATGTCATTATATACGCAAACTCCCACTATGATTCATAAATTCGCAGTTACAAACTCCGAGAAAACCTACGTTAATGAATGTTTTAAAAACACTAATGTGTAACCATACACATAGATGGCGCCTTGATTTAGTTGAGTATAGTTGAATCATAACATTTTATCCCTATTTATTCTAGTTTTAATTGTAGTAATTTTTATTTAAAAATTGCTGGTAAAATATTTGCATGTTGCTGTTTCAAAAATACATCTACATAGATGGCATCTTGGTCACCATACATAGATGATCACCATACATAGATGGCATCTTGGTCAATTTATTTTAACTTTTGTTAGTCTTGATAAGAATTTGTTAAATATAAACAAGGGATCAAAAATATCTATGAACATATCATCACTAACATAGATGGCGCCAGTCGTAACCCTCGATCTCTGATCTCTAATGGGTGATCCGAACCTCCCAATTATTTCCAGTATACCAATGAAGACGTTTATTGTAACACCATTATTTAATTATGTGGCAGTACCGCGGCCCTTACAGACCATCATATCCAGCGTCTCCTATTTATAGCGCTCCTACTCCATTACAGCCAATCAATACAAATAGTCATTTGACCCCTGAATATGACTCGATCTTTTTATTTGATCTCCTTGTTATTCTTGTCATACATGCACTAGTATCTGGGTGTAACTCTTTATGTAACTTGCATTCTCTTATTTTTACCATTATATTTTATATACAAATTTAATGATATACTTTTCATTCTCAATAAGGCCAACGTCGTCCCATCATTCTACTAGACCAAAGTTTACTGATCTAATATTACTGTGAACTTTAACATAGACGATGTTTTTTTAACTACTTCCACTTTTGTTACTTCCAGGCTCGCTGGCACCAGTCTGTCGATGCCAGCGAGCCTGACGAAACCGGTCGCTGTCTAAATAAAGACAAAAGTGGAAGTAGTTAAAAAACATCCTTTTATTTAATTATTATTTAAAATGAACTTTCATCAAGAGATTTCAGTAAAATCATTTGATTATTTTAACATAGACGTTAAATAAAATCTAATACCAGCATAAACCAACCACCAAATCACCTTTCCATCAATATTCCCAACATACGTAGGAGGAACAGCCATTAGAGCTGAACCCCTGTATCCCAGAAGATTCAAGTCCAAGTTTTATTATGCACTAGCTGACCCGGCAACGCTTCGCTATTGCTATATTAGAGTATATAAATACTCGTACACCCAATATATATTAAAGAAATACAATGAAAGTTCAATATCAATTATTTTATTGGATAAAATGACATGTGTATAGGTGCAAGAATGTGTGTATCCTAATTCAGTTCATATCTTTAAAACATTTGTTTAATCCAAGCAAACTTGCTGTGAACTTGAATAATACTAATGTGAATTGAACAATTGAAGGCTGGGCATTACCAAGGTGGCAAGTTTGCAAAAAGTCTGAAATGAGTTTTTGATGCCAATTGGTCTTAAACATAGCTGTGCAAAAGCGCGTTATGATTTAATAATATAGTGTAGTTCAAACGTTACCCTAAAGATGCCACCCAAAAAAAAGTTTATATATATCTTTTTCAGCTTTATGTTTAAACCATTAAACGTCCAGTCTTAATTTGTTTCCTCAATATTTTAAGTGAAATTAAAAAAACAAATAAATATACTATATCACATTTGCATAAAACATTCATACATATACAATTCATATCCGTTCACTCCTGGGCGTAGGCCTCCTCCATCTGCTTCAATGTCTGTCGATCCTGGGCAATCGAGGTGTGGGATCCATCCTCTGCACACGCGCATTCCATTATCTTCTGGGTTGTCTGCCTCATCTCATGACATCTTTCAGCTTGCAGATTTCACCGTTTCATGTTACCTAGAAATAAAAGGAAAAATATTAAATTAATATAGTGTAGTTCAAATGTTACCCTAAAGATGCCACCCAAAAAAAAGTTAATATATATCTTTTTCAGCTTAATGTTTAAACCATTAAAGGTCCAGTCTTAATTTTTTTCCTTAATATTTTAAGTGAAATTAAAAAAACAAATAAATATACTATATCACATTTGCATGAAACATTCATACATATACCATTCAAGGTCATAATAATGCTCTTAGAAATACAATGTTTAGAGAAACAAAACCCTTGATTTTGATGTCCATTAGATGAAGCTAATAATGCACATTCACTTAACCAATGACGAAATTTGTAAATTTGTGTGATGTCTGGAAATATACATTGAATCAATTCTCCTTTGGAGTGTGATTCTACAGAAATCAGTTGATAATTTAAAGCATTCATTCCATACAATGAACTTTCATTGTTGCAGAATTTTACCCATTCCAGAAATATTTAAAATGTTGCATGTAGGTGTTTCAATGTTTTGTATCATCATCATCATGAGCCTATATCCGTTCACTCCTGGGCGTAGGCCTCCTCCATCTGATTCAATGTCTGTCGATCCTGGGCAAAACGCATCCAATGTCGTCCCTCCATCGAAGTTGAGGACGTCCTGGGTTTCGGGTTGCAGTTCATCTATCATCAGGGCTGCGAGCGGCATGCCATTTTAGCGCTGCCACTCTTCCGATGATGTCCGACACTCCTGTTCTGCCTCTAATAGTGGAATTAAACCAATTAATCCAACCTGTACATACCATTTCAAAATTAGTTCATAAATATAACAATCTTCCTGGGCGTAGGCCTCCTCCATCTGATTCAATGTCTGTCGATCCTGGGCAAAACGCATCCAATGTCGTCCCTCCATCGAAGTTGAGGACGTCCTGGGTTTCGGGTTGCAGTTCATCTATCATCAGGGCTGCGAGCGGCATGCCATTTTAGCGCTGCCACTCTTCCGATGATGTCCGACACTCCTGTTCTGCCTCTAATAGTGGAATTAAACCAATTAATCCAACCTGTACATACCATTTCAAAATTAGTTCATAAATATAACAATCGGGTGTGGGATCCATACATGCCAGTATCTTGCGTTGCGTGCCCCATCTCACGACATCTTCCACCTTGGAGATATCGTGGATAGCCGTGTTCCTCACCCTATCTCAAAGAGTCTTTCCTGGTATCATCCTTAGCGTCGGCATCTCTGCAAAAATCAAATAATTATATTAAAATGAGCAGTATATTTAAAAAAAAAACACTCGATCATTGTAAGATTGGCGTGGGAACATCAGACCATTTGGAAATGTTATATTAGTGGATTTTTCCAACTGAGGCAGCTAATGCTGTATGTAAGGATATGTTTACCTATCACAGCATAACAGAGAAAAACTAAAACAGCTGAAGTAAATCGTCTAATCCAAAAGATATTATAGGTTATCGCCCTGCCAGAACAATTTTACATTAAAATAACTAACTAACTAACTAACCATCACGCCGTTTCCCCGAAAGGGTAGACAGAAAGAATGGACTGCAACATTTTAATCGATGCTGCACTCCATTCTTCTCTTTTCGCCAACGCGAGAGACGCGGTGTGATGGGTTGCGAACCTCATCGCCACCAATAGGCATCTCCCGCGCACACTTCAATCATTCAACGTCTACATAATAAATCTAAAACAAATTATACAAAATACAATGATATAAAATTAAATAACACATAAAAATAATTTAACACATAATGTTCTTTTAGATGGTGCACTTGTCGTCAGCTGGACGATCCGGACATTTGTGTTTATTTAATTTTTTATTCCACTGTTTTAATTTTAATTAGGCACTTAAAACAATCCAACACCAGCAAAAACTTGAAAATTTGATTGAAGAATTTATTCAAATTGTCATTGGAACAAATGAAAAATTTATTTTTACACCTGTCAAAATTCTTTTTATAAACGAAAAAACTTGTATTATTTTAACATCAGAAGAGTGAAAACGTATTTCGTGTCATAAATAACTATCACAAAGTGCGGCAACAATCAAATTGACCAAAACAATTCACTTATACAGGAAATATCTCCAAATTGACAGGAGCACCACATGAATCAAATATTTTTTTTAAAATCAGAACCAGAACCAGATTCCTTGCAGGATTTGCGAATTTATTCGTTGGGTATCCTATCTCTAACGGTTCTCCCCACAATAAAATAACATTATTAAAATAGATTATACCAATTCATAGAATTGTTACTTAGAATTTAACGTTTTTCCATGTATTCATAACATAACCTAAAATAATACGTAAGTAAAACGATAGGTATGTAATTTCATTTCTATCTATATAAATTCGATATAATTTAGAACTAAAACTTTGAAATATGTAATGCGGAAATATAATCTGTATTCATTTCAACGGCAAAATAGAATAAACTGAAGATATATATGAATTATAAATATAAATATTTTACTTACGAAACTAACACGCAATTCAAATTTGACATTTCAGAGATAGGGATGGGCAATCCGCTCACGAGTCGACTCAAAGATTCGAATCGTTTTGGTGAGCGGGTGAGCGATGATCCATAAAAAAAAGAGCGGCAGCTCAATGATCCGCTAGGTCAGGGGGGTCGGCAAAATTATTAGCCAAAGAGCCAAATGCGTACTTTACAACGATTTAAAAAAAAATTGAGAGCCAAATATGTTTATTGATTTAGATAACCTTTATTATAATTTTTGCACTTCATTCAATTACGGGTACACTGAATAAAACATTATTTCATACTTCTTCCTGTGATGAAGGCGACCAGCCTTCTCTCCATCTCTTTGGTGGTCATCCTGGTGGTCGACGGCCCTCTGGAGTCTCTTGCATCACGATATTAGGAATTCTTGCTGGATCCATTCTCTCGATGTCTCTGCCTACTCCATCTCACTATGTCTTCAATGTTGCAGGATTTGCGAATTTATTCGTTGGGTATCCTATCTCTAACGGTTCTCCCCACAATAGGTCGCAGTCTGGTTCTGACAGTGTCTGTTCTTGCTTTGATTCCGTATGTTATTATGGACCTGATGCATGTTTGTTTGTTGTTATTCTTAATTTTAGGCACAATTCCATGTTCTCATCAATAAGACGACTTCGTAGTTTACTCTTGTTAAAATTCATGCTTGAATAAAATTGTCCGCATGAATATGTAGAAGCGAAAAGCGAAAGATCAGCAAGAGTCAGTAATACTATTTCAGGCGTTGAAGATGATGACTAAAAATCTTTGAATTGGCGATGATGATTAAGAGTTTTAGCTAAACCGGAATTGATAATCGTAATCACCAATTCCATAACTTTACAAATTTCTTCTGGAAATGTCTGCGGACAGAGCGTTCTTGATGAATGATGCGATGGTAAGCAAGTATCTCGCGATTATTTTTCTTTCAACAAACCCCTTCGGCTCCGGAGCCGCATTTTGCCGACCTCTGCGCTTTCCGCTCAGTAAAGTGAGCCGATTCTTCTTGATAATTATCGAGCGGCTCCGGAGCCGCATTTTGCCGACCTCTGCGCTTTCCGCTCAGTAAAGTGAGCCGATTCTTCTTGATAATTATCGAGCGGCTCCGGAGCCGCATTTTGCCGACCTCTGCGCTCGGTGAATCGTATATTATTGCAAAAGAGTCGACTATTTTTAGTGATCTCTTTAAGGGATCTGAGCTGAATGGTTCCGCTCAGTAAAGTGAGCCGATTCTTCTTGATAATTATCGAGTCGTTTGTCAAAAAAGTTGTTTGTCGTTGTGAATTTTTTTTTTAGCTCATCGACAAAAAATTTATCCTGGTGAATTTTTTTTTTTTTACCGGAATCAACTTTTTTGGTCGAGGAGCAAAAAAAAAAGGTCACTAAAATAATTTCAAACTTTGAACGACTCAAAATGGTGAACCGTGGATCGTTAAAAAGAGTCGGCTCACTTTGCTGAGCGGAACCGTTCAGATCAGATCCCTGAGATGAGTCGTTTTGCCCATCCCTATACGTGCGTATATTTTTCAGTTCAAAGGAGCGACTAATTTCATATCTGACCACGCAAAGAGTCAAAAAAGCCACTAATTTGCATCTTATCACGCCAAGCGAATATAGACTCTAAAGATCGATACTCAGGTGATACGAACATGAAGGTCTATACTCGCTCGCACTACGAAAATTTATAAATTTACAAAGTTAATTAGAGCTCGATTAATAACAAAAATATGCCTATGCCCACCTATGTCTATCTATTAAGGAAGTGTATAACTTGGAAAATGATCAGCTCAGGAATAACCTCAGAAATAGTCCACACACACCCGGAAGATCGCCTTTTATTTATATAGATAAACCTAACGTTATTGTACGAGTATATAATTAACTAACTAATGTCGTTGTTTTAGAGATGGATATTGACACGACCTGCATCGAATTTATTAATTACATATTTTTTAATGTAAAAAATATACGAGAGTTTATAAAGTGGACAGAAAGCCACATTGTCATACTTCTCTTGATACCCGCATTTGTGCAGCGTTCCACACATGCGCGTACATTGTTCATATGGTATTTCTAAGACTGACAACGTTTAGAATTGGCTTGTTTTGGTCACGGTAACATTATGTTTGTAATCAAAAATGTTACCAAACCGAAGAACTTTCAAAAACTCTTAGGAGCTGCTTTTACGAACACGAAGACTAAAATAGAAAACAAATTAAGTAATTTGAATTTTATATTCTTAAACTTTGTGGTAGGTACCTTATTTTTCGTGTGGTATTTCGCTACTTGCCCGTTTCAAAATCAATCTCTGCGGCCAGTACACTTCTATATTATATGTTTGAATACGAGCTGCAGCTGTCTGCTGCCTTGTTGATATTTTAGTATTCCAATAAAAATGAGGGCAATCAACTTCTCTGTTTATACCGACAGTAGATTCGATATTTAAATTCCTACCTCAGGTAGAATTATTTTGCATACGAGTGCATTGATTTGTCAATTCTCATTTTGAATGTCTAATGCTGAATTGCTAACGTTCTGGTATTATTAGAATTTTGTCCGTTGACATCTAATTAATAATATTCACACATTGGATAATTAATTGTTGTAAAATATAAAATATTTAAGATGTTTTCGTTTACAATTTTATATTAACAGTCGATTTTAATGACATTCCTACATTGTTTGGTTATCACCACCGTTTTTAAATATGTAAAAAAAAGTTTTATTTTTTAACCACTTATTACATGTTTGTACAAATGTGCTATATGTTTATATTGGTACAGTAGACGCTCCCTTAACCGGCCTTAACGGGACCGACCCAGGGCCGGATAACGAAAAAGCCGGTTAAAGAGAAGGTAGTGAAAAACACATTTTCACTTTCGCAAGGAAGAAAACAAAACAATTTTTTTTCAAAACACTAAGAAAACAGAACTTTTATTCTGTATTAGAAACTCACACATTAAAAATTAACATTTCACCAACTGTAATTTTTTTTTAAAAATAGGCCTACAATGGATTAAAAAATTCTGTTATTTTCTGCTGCTTCTTGTGTTGAATCGACTTTTTAAAAGCGTAGTCACGCCATTTATTTATGAACATTACATCTACTGCAGTAGAATCCTTCTGCTGATGAATGTTAGTTGTACCTAGACTTCCTAGAAGAGGCCGGTTAAAGCGGTGGGACGGTTAAAGCGGCGCCGGTTAAGAGAGCGTCTACTGTATTTATATTTTTTCAGCTCTTTATAAACTTGATATTTTTTTCTGTAGTAAACATTCACTCATTCAGCATTTAAAACTTGCATTTGTACTTTTAAACAAAACAAAAAGTTTTAATACTTTTAAGACAGCATCAGCATTGTCTATCACGTGAAAAACAAAAAACAATCAAATATAAATATATTCTCTTGGTATAAAAACAGTACTTATTCGATTACACTATTTAGTTTTTATTAAACACTTAACATAACATAACATTTTTATTATATACCTATAGTTAACTCAAATACATGCCGCGTGTCATTATGCATACAAATCGTCCTCTTTAATACGTGTAAAGCATCAGTTGTGTGATTTTGTTTAATTATTCTGGATTTTGTTATTTTAATTCATCATCAGCCGTCTGTCATCCACTGCTGAACGTAGGCCTCTCCCAAAGCACGCCACCGCCCCCTATCCAATTATTATTTTAATTAGTGTCAAGTTATTTACTTTTCTATTGAGTAATTTACTTCAGATTAAAAATTGTACAATATTGCAATTTATGTAGATATGTAAGGATGAAACCCATTTTTTAGGTGAATCCGAATGTCATATTACTCTATACCGTGTTAGTGCTGAAGTCAGAAGCACTCCAGCTACATATTCCGCCACAAAGTGGGTTACCACTTACCACCTCGGCCCTCTTCCCGACCTATATTTAGATCCTCTCCCTTCCTTTACTCTTTTTCTTCACGCAGATCTTTCACTCTAAGCTGCGGCGCGATCGAGTGAATTCCTAGTAAGATTTTTAATGGGCGACATGCACTCGATGCATTTCGGTGGCGACGCGATGAGAAACACATAGGATTGTATATTACTTAGTTGATTGAAAAATGTGTTGATCTTAAGGTAGTTTCTATCTGATATCGAAATGCTGCTCAGCATGTTTTTAGGCTTCTTGCCAAATTTCGTGCATGCGAACGGACTGAGCTTTCACAGAAGCTGGAATATAAACGTTCCCACCAATATTGAACACACATAGGTCGTATTGAGTTATTTCCGTTTTACTGTTTAGAGATTTACTCGCTGGGTGGGAACACGCGTGCAATACTGCTGAAAATGGTCACAGACTTCTTTTCGAATACTGCCGAGAGTAAATGTCTAGACACAATCACACGCCTTTTACTTGTATGACTCAAAAACCGTATCATGTTCTGTTAAGAATTTAACATAAGAAAAAATATATTAAGATGCGAATGACACTAATTAACTAACTAACCATCACGCCGTCTCTTCGAAGGGGTAGGCAGAAAGAATGGACCACCACATTCTTCTGTCCTGACATATTTCTCTCGCTTCGTCAACATTAATATATCGTGTCATGCACGCACGTCGATTTCTTAGACTCCTCACGTGACCGACATTTCATATTTGATTGATTTGATCGTGCCAAGTTTACCTCGGCCTTCCTCTATTTATAGCTCCGATCACATCGTTTACATATACTTTCTTCACCATTCTATCTTCACTCATTTTTTCCATGTGTCCAAACCATCTTAACGACCTTTTCATTATTTTGTTCATAACACTTTTATTCGCACCGCATTCACTTCTTATATTTGCATTTGACTTTTTGCATTGCATATACAGATTTTCTACGCATTCGTCTTGGAGATCTCATTTCTACTGCATTAATTCTACTTTCATCCTTCTTTTGCCAGTTTCATGCTTCACATCCATACATAAGGGTTGGCACAAGAAACGGATTGTGCACTGCCATCTTAGCTTTTTTGGATAGGCTTTTGTTTGCGATGACAACTTTAAGTGCATCATCAACTCTGTTGCCTGCCCTAACCTTTCTTTCAATATCCTTCTCCACTCTCCCATTCTTTGGAAACATACTTCCTAAATAAACAAATTCATCCACTTGTTACAGATTTTCACCGTTCACACTAATGAAAATTAATATGTATATTTGAAAATAACATTAAGTAAAACCTTATCTAACTAAACATCGAATTGTTTGCTCGTCGAGTAAGTTTAATTTTATGTTAAATCAGATACTTAAAAAGGTACAGTTAAATGGTTATTAATACCCTATTGTTTTTCGTTAAATAAACCCATTAACATTAAGATTAACATACACATTTCAGATTTAATTATACTATATGAGGTATTCTAATGATCTATAATTTGATTTAGTATTTATATTTACCAGATTCTCTTATACGATAACGCAGTAGGTACAGGTACCTGCACTTGATCGCAATAATATTACGCTATCTCACAATTGATAACTGAGTTGTGTTATCGATAAACCTATATCAACCATGGCATGTCGTCAGCTCACACGCTCAGTCGCTTACTCATTCACTTACAAATTTGGAAGTTCAGGTTGAGTACTTGCCTACAAGTGAATATAAAATATGCGTCAAGTGTTTACGTTTGCATTGCTAATTGTTAGCGTATTTGCAGCCTCGCGTAAAAGGAAACTAATTATTCTATTATATTATCCGTTGATGCTTCAGACATTAATTGAATTATTATAAATACTAAAAATCGTTTTTGTTGACATTAAGAAAATCTGATTGTGGATATGAACTTTTTTAATTTGTATTATTTGTATAGCTTGAAATATCAATTACAAATAAAAACTTATAAATCGACGAGGCATTTATAGGCACAAACTACAGCAATATCAGTTCACTTAGTCCTTACTCTTTGATAACCGAACTAAATAAACACCAAAGAAGAACTATTTATTATATCATATTAATATAAACTTTTTATCATAAATATTACAAATCAAAATATTGTACTAGTATTCCAAAGTGACACAATTCACAAACACCTTTTGACTTGTATCACTTTAGAAATACTAGTATGATTTGTCAATCAATTTTCAGTACATATTTTATATACATATAAATATAAAGAAACTCACATTACAATATGTATTTTATAAGGATTAATTGTATCTCAATAGAGACGAAGATACAAATTGTTTTCTGGGTACAATTTATCCGCAATGGGTGAAATCCAGCATTTGTCTACAAGAATTTGTATACATTCAAAATGTTGTTGTTACAATATGTATTTGAAAAAAAATAAAGATAAACATATCATACTAGTATTTCTAAAACAAAGAATTACTAGTGCCAATGTTGATTAAAAATAAAAGATAATAAACATTTGACGTTTTTTTGTAATTACTCTCTGCAAAAATATTCTTTGTATCAAGATATTTCTTCGAATTTTAATGGTTTGATCAATCACTATTATAATCTGATAATATTTCAAATCAAATCAAATCAAATCAAATCAGTTTATTAACTCAAAAGACATTACAAACAGGAAAATATTATATTTATATATTTCAACTGTTCTATCAATTTAAGTGTAATGTATGATATTATTTTTCACAAACCTATTGCGAATGAAATGTATTCTTCTTCAGTGTAAAATTTTTTAATTTTAGATAAATGTAAGGCGTTAACACTGTGGAATTCCATAATGCCGAATATTTTATGAATTAAAACACTGTTTTTTCCACTTTTGAGTTTATTTTTCTCGTCATGTTTCGAAGGCTTTACACCTTCATCATCGGGAGAACGATATAAACAGTTTATACTCGCCTTCGAAACATGCCCAGAAAAATAAACTCAAAAGTAAAAAAAAAAAAGTTTTTCAATTCATAAAATATTCGTAACAATTTTTACCCTGAAGAAATTAATGATATAACACAAAGCGAAGGCAAATTTAGAACAAGTTCATACAAATTTTGATAAATGTTTACATATGTTTGATGTGTTTTTGGGTAACACCGTGTGATAACTCCTTCTCGACCGACGTTTCGGAGATCGTTGCAGTCTCCATCTTCAGGGTAATCATTACCCTGAAGGGTAATCATTACCCTGAAGGGTAATCATTACCCTGAAGATGGAGACTGCAACGATCTCCAAAACGTCAGTCGAGAAGGAGTTATCACACGGTGTTACCCAAAAACACATCAAACATATTGCTGCCAACCGTGAAAATCTACGCAATAAAATGTTTACATGATAAATGCGCTTCACAGTGACATAACTTAAAACGCATCCAAATTAACTGCTAAATGCTACTTGTATGTGTGTATTTAAAGTAAAATTACTACCTATTATTAGTTAGCACGGTCATTTCCGTTTCACTTCACAGTATAGAATTCTTTAGTTTTCAAAGTGCATTACTACTTTTATAACGACTATGGCGCCGGATGTATAATGGTATTGTGTTTATATACATCCACACATTCAATCATCTACCGCGCATATTAAACTCTTCCTATGTGTAAATATTATCATTTTTATAAGAGTGTGGGCGATTAGCTTTAGTTAGTGGAGTCTGGGTTCCGAAGTATATTATTTAATGCCCGTCTTTCTTTCCAGATCTTTAGGCTTCGAGCAATATTATTTCATTAATAAATTTACAATATCGTGTTTATAAAATAAAGTGTAGATATACGGTGAAAGTTTGAAAAATAAATTTATTAGGACGATATATGAATGATATATAAAAATTTTAAAACGTGAAAAATATTGGCATGATCAATTTCTTAATTCAAAAATATCTGCCACGTGTGAATGAATATACGTTTAGTAATAAGAGATGATGATTTAAAGTTTTCTATCTGGGTCACATCTTGCGTGGAAACAGATATGAGATTCTCCCAACTTATGATGATGAGAAAGATTGAAGGAAGACGTGGTCCTTGACGAGGGTCCTTGAAAGACTTGACAGGAATAAGGAGCGTGGAAGAGTTACTCCGGATGGCGAAAAATAGAGAAACCTTCTTAAAAGTTACGGCTGTTATCGAGGAAATCTGATACGGCACAAGAAGAGGATTTGATGACACCTTTTGAGAGTTCTTCCTTTTGAAAATACTCGAATGCATAATCAGTCTTATTATTCTTTATACTTCTGAATCTACGTATCAACATATTTGTAGTATATACGAGTACTCGTATACGATTAACTGAACCTTACAAGATTTTTGTATTGGGTAATCCTTTTGCAAAATACTGTATTTTGATATTCACTTCCACTCTCAGAGCTGGCCTCGAGACGCGAGACTTGAGTTCTTTCATGGGGTCAATCGAAAAGGAAAAGCAAATTGATTCCATGAAAGGTTTCCGGCGCTTCTACGAGTACCAGATTCATTAATATTTGTACATCTCTAGTATAATATTGGGGAGTTATGGAGGTCTATCCTCTTCGCGTTTTATAAGGATGCAACATGTAAGTTACCTATTTAGTTGTATAGTATAATTTCATTGTTGTAAATTATTTACGCTTACACGTTCATTCATAATAAATTGTTAATGATTGTGTTACATGTTCATGTCAGTGTAACGATGATCTAATGCCGCTTGTTATGGCGATGATAATAAAGCATAACATTAATAATTACAATGTTTTGAATATCACAGTAACACTTAATGTCTGTACGATTCAAATGTTGTGTTAACATACGCGTATTAGTTTCATACTAATTTAACATTTCGTAATGACTCTTAGATTTATTACTTGTGATCATAATACGAATATAATGAGTTTACCAGACAGAAAAATTAACTTGCTCTTCACAACTCGTAAATCATGCTTCCATACTATGCTTACAAAAAAAAAATACATCGACTATGAAGAGATATCCATAGTCTTAATTTGAATATTCGCTAATAAGAAATATCACTTATATTATATCGTTGATGAAAATTTTGAACGCCAGGATGGAAGTTATTTGTCAAAGATATTGCATACAAACGTTACGAATGGAAGTTCCTCGCTGTTTGCATCATTACTACTTCCTGACACTTCGGCTTCGGTCAGTAAAAATAACTATCCAAAATCCTAGTGACGGAATATTTTCTCGTGTATCGATTTGGTATTGAAATCTTAAATAAATTTCGATTATTTTTACTTTTTAAATCAATGCAGTTGCCAACTTAACGGTTTTTGTTATTAATGTTATTAAGTATTTGTATTCTGTATTAAACTAACCAACTAATCATCACGCCGTCTCCCCGTAGGGTAGGCAGAAAGAATGGACCGCCACACTTTTCTTTCCTGACATATTTCTCTCGCTTCCTCAACAGTCATGCACGGGCGTCGATTTCTCTGACTCCTTACATGGCCGACATTCAATATTTGATTTATTTAATCGTGCCACGTTTTCCTCGGTCTTCCTCTATTTCTGGTTCTATTTACATCGTTAACATATAATTTTTTTACCATTCTTTCTTCATTCATTCTTTCCATATGTCCAAACCATCTTAATGATCCTTTCATTATTTTGTTCATAACACCATCATTCGCACCGCATAATGCTTTAACTTTATCAAAAATAAAGTGTTTTGTATAATTTGACGTTTAAATTTATTATTAATTACAATGAAAGGTTTATGATACTTTAAAATTTTGATCATCCTTAAATAATATGATAATAATATGAAATCTCTCGATTAGAATTATAATTCGATTCAAATGGTAAGTCCATCTCTAGTCTTCAGTTAATTCGTGACTCTGGAGTACGCCACCTGCATGCAGGCTTAGCCTCTGTTGTTAATTTATTGGTTATTCTGTGTACGGTACAATGGAACTCCATTCTCTACTCAGCATCAGTCGTGAGGCCCATGACAATACTCAAGGGTCTACCTTTTACGTGCATTCGAAGTTTAAAGTTTAATTACCTCTGCAACTGTAAACTTAGTTAGGAAAAAGAATTCGTTAAAAAATATAATACCTTGTTATTTTAAATGCCTTACTTGAAACACATAACATTCCTGTTTTTATATAAATTAAAAGTTCGTTGGTATTTTTTATGTGTTTTAAATGAAAAATCAATTTGTCTTCCTTTTACGAGTATATTCGCATTCACCGTGTGATGTGGATTTACATTTGAACTGGTAAAAAAATCGTGTGTTTTCACGACACTTCTCTTTCTTCTATGTACAAATTTAAAGTAAAAAAATGTACACTGAAGAAGGATGAGGATATGTCTGTGTCTAGTGTAATAAATTATTGTGTTAATAATGTGTATTGTATCTGTTTTAATGTTAAACAAGCAAATTTCTCTATTAAATCACTTTATTTCGGCTTTACATATCGCTTAATTATTACATGTTTTATTTTTGAAACACTATTATTATACGTATCACAATTTATTTCTATGAGATGGTCGCGACGCTGTTAAGCCAACCTGTGTTGGCATCATCAGGTGTTACAAACTACTAAAGATTCAACAAAAAATACTTAATTTATATATGGAACCAAACTCATTAGTCATAGTTATGTGAATAAATTACAGACAATATTTTAAGGAAATAAAATAACTATAGGGAAAAAAATCATGATTAAAATAAACAATTATATAATATTTCTCTTTTTCTTTTTTATATACTTTGTACATACAATACTTATATTTAAAAAAAAAAATACATAGACATGTTTCGGACAAACAGTCCTTCTTCAGTAAAGATACATTTTTTAAAATATTATAAAATTGTTTACATGATCTGACAGATATTATAAAGATTTATTTTGGAACGTTTATGCTTTTGTTATAACAAATATTATGATTGAATTTAAAATTTAAAATAATAATTTAAAGTTAATAAATCAAATATTGGACTTGAACTTAAATTTATTTGATTATTTATAATATTTTCTAATCATCATATTAACCACTATAACAATACAAAGTATGGCGTATATATAATAGAAGAAATTATATAATACATAGCAGGAATTTTTAAAGGTTAAAATTACCTAACATTTGTGTACTGGTCGTTTGTTTATGGATTGCAAATGAAATATCAACATCATTTGTCGTATTTTTTGCGTATTTTCCTTTTATAAATCCACATTTTACCGCCGACGTCAGTTCAAGTTCGCAATTCGATTTCACTGTGTGTCGTGGCGGGCAGTGACCGGCCTCCCTCCCTCCCGCCCTCCCGGCCGCCCCACCGACCCCCGAACAACCCCGCCAAAAAGGTAAAGTCGCCAATTATCGTCTCGCGCCCTACTTCCACCCCCAGCCAATGTAAAAACTTAAAGAAACCACTTAAAGACGTGAAAATTTAAAACCCAAAATAATTAAAACAACAACGTTAGCTCGTTGATTTTTTTTATATAACACAACACCGTCACTCTTGCGAGAAACATTTTGAATTATAAATTCTTTGCACCCAAAATTAGAATTAGAAAAATTCGAAGTATTTCTTATTCTTGTCCTGTCACACGTCCGTGGTGCATAGGCCCTCAAGGAATCTTCTCCACTCAACTCTATCGCATGCCTGATGATCTCGTCCTACAATCTTCTTCTCCGGGTGGCTCTAGGTCCGCCTCGCTTCCTACCTCCACCCACAGTCGGACAAGTCTAGTGCGCCCTGAGCGATGCAGGCTGGATTCCGTCTCAGGATGTGATCAATCCACAGCCATTTGCGTCTAGCGACTTGTTCTCTGGTTGGCCTTTCGTCTCCCATGGCTTAGAAAATGGCATTCGACACTGCTGGAGCCAAAAGATCTTGAATATTGAGCGAAGGCATCTATTTATAGTAGTATTTATTCTATGTAAATGAATTAATGAAAAATGTTTATTATAAATAGGAAATGTATGTTTATTATAAAGGTCGAAGGTGTGGTCAGATGGGGACGTCAAAGACGGCGATACTGGCATCAACATGTAGAAAGAATGAGCTCAAATATGATAACATACATAGCTCTCCATGAAACGCCAAACGGACAACGCCGACCAGGAAGACCCTCGAAACGGTGGAGAGAATGCTGGAGTTCAGCGTCTCAAGAGGACCCGCCTGAAATAACAGACTCCTGAGTCTATCAAAAGTGAAGAAGAAGAAGAAATTGTATCGTGTTGATTATTTATTGATATTGATTACACAAAATTTCAATTTACTTTACGGAATAATTACATGCGGAACTATAACGTGCACCCGAAGTGGAAAGACTGAACGAATCGAATAGAGGTTATGGATGCCTGAACTGTTTGAAAACCCAAGAAGGTTTTACCGGCTGGACAATAACTGACATGGAGGACATGGAAGTCCTTGAACCGACTGTGTACACGCGTTGGCAGATCTATGGACAACGTGGCATAATGGGGGATCCATCGTGGCGAAGGGACACACTCTAAATCTACATTATAATATATGCATATAGCGCAATGCCCGAGCTCACTCGTCGAATGAGACCTGGCTCGAGCATCCAGAAGCACGGTCCGGCTGGCGAACTTCTGGGCCAACGATATATTGACAATTCGACCATGCTGTATTTAAAAATAAATAAATGTTTATATATATATATTTTTTTTTATGCATACAACAGGTTGTTTGAACCCAATTACTGTAGGTATACAATTTTTTTTTTAATTTTTATTTTTTATTTTTTATTTTTATTTATTTTTATTATTTTTTAATTTTTTTTTTTTTTTTTAGCTATTATATTGATTCTCGTGACATGTGATAGGTAGCCAATCTATCGCCATTTTATTGTCACGTGAATTCTACACCAGACCAAAGACAGTGTGACAATCACACTGCCATCGCCGGGAATCGAACCCGGAACCTCCGGTATGGAAGCCAGAGCTCTTACCACTCTGCCACGAAGGTCGTCTATTTATTATTTATTTAAAAAATAAAAACATTGATAATGTGGACAATTTCGTCGATTTTACCTTGCTACCCCCCGCACGCCGGGCCAGACGGCTGCCGGCACTGCTAGTCTACCGAATTCGTACGGTCCAACTATGGAGGTTGTTAGAACCTCACTTGCACTCTCGTTTCGGTTCAATATTCTTCTAGGACTATCTTCTATTTATAGATAAGGAATTGGTGATGTGAAATCGAAAATCGAGGCGTTTCTACAGTACACGATTGCAGACATATTTTTTTACGAATTACTTTATGCAATGATATTGTGGGTTTATAATGTTGATATAGTTTAAAGGCAAATTTATTTATTGATCATTTATGGAATACATGATTTAAATACCTGTCGACTGGGGCAATCCGTTCTACCGAGTCATTTGTTATAGCATATGCATGTATAGGTTAGGGTGGTCCTTATATTTCGACTTATAAAAAATTGGGGGGACACCCCGTCATATGATTATCTACCCTCAAATAATGACTATGTATATTTAAAAAAAAAGTTAGGCGTCGCTACCATAAGTCAAAAATTCAGGCAAAACATTAAAATATTAGTGATTTTAATATTAAAATGGTATCCATATTTGCAATCTAAACATTAATTTTGCATGTAATTCTTTTATATCAATAAATACAAGTTAGTGATCAATACGGTGTTTTAATTTTTTTATATTAAAATTCTAACCTTGGTAGCAACCACTAAATACTAATTTAATAAATTTAAATAAATAACGAAATAGTTTTTTTAGTGTACAATTTCAAATAAAATCGTCCGGTAAAAAATTCGAAAAAAAATGTTTGTCCCATATAAGGGCCACCCTAATTTAAGTATATATATATTTTTATCAGAAAATAAAATTAATAAATTAAAAGCAGTTATTCTGATGTGACGCCCAATTTATGGTAATAACAATAGTTCAGTGTTCCTGACAATTATGTTGTGTTGAACACTTATTAAAGGAATGTGGATATCCGAATAAGCAGACGCTTTTATCCTAGAAACTCGATGAGGGAATCATTCCGTTCGGTAGCTACCTACCCAGCATCCGGTACTCGCTTAGACCAAAAGTTTACCCCCCTTCCACATCCGCTCAATTCATCAGCGCTGTCTCCCGAACACATCATTATAATTACATTTTTTTTCAATTGTTTATCCGAAACTCATTTTTATATCCTTGTTTCGTAAAATAACTTCCTGTGAGGTGATTTACTAAAAATGCTGATATCATTACATTCACGCATGCATGTACAGATATGTATGTACAATATTATACAATACATACCTATAATCTTTCAATGAATGTTAGTAGACATGAACGAATCGGACTTCCTTTATTTATTACAAAAACAAGAGAAACAATTTGTGATCCACATAATAAAGAGTCTAACATTTGAGTATTCATTTGTCATAACAAATGTATTCTCTTTCAAATGGTGATATAGTCAATTTTTTTTACATAAAAATATGATTATACTTCATTCTACGATAATTAAACAAATGGAAAAACGCAAATATTATAAATTCTACCTTTTGTTTATTTCATTACAAAAAAAATGATCGATTTTGTGAGGCAATTAAACCATAATTAAGTTTTAATATTGATGTAACGTATATTTTCTCCAAATCTTGTTGTATTTCATGGTAATTACATGTCTCGCCATGCTGAAATTCAAGAAAAATTTACGATTTCATCAACACTTCAATTCAATGTTCAATAAACAACGAATTATAGTACAATTATTGTTGCCTCTGGTGACACCGGTGGGAAGAGCAATTAGTCTGCTGAACGCGGTCTCCTCGGAGATCGACGTCTTTCATGTTAGTGAGAGTACGTTCAGAAGGCAAATACTCTTAATTCTGGAGAGTATCCTGTCTTCCTAATGTTGAACCATCTCTTATGCGTTTCTGGTAGTATACTATATATAATATATTATTTTACCTGTTCTCAATAGATGTCTTAAAAATAAAATTTGTAATGTCTGTTGATGAAATAAACTGATTTGATTTGATTTAAAGATGCTCAGTCACGGGCAAAACTTGTTTGATTTTTGATAATTAATTAATGAATTTTGTGATATAATACATAGTTTAAAAAAATGTATCAACTAATAATATACTGTCATATATCAAAGTTATTTGCTTTCCACGAAAGTATGATTTATTATCTCATAATGGTAATAACATAACAGCGCCGGTGTCTGAGTCAAACGGGCTCGGTTCGATTCATTACTTAGATTTCATTTTGAATGAAAATTACATAGATTTTGTATTTACTCGTTGTACTCATGATTGAATTGCTATTCTGTTTCAACCATAATTACTTGGTGTGTTGAATTATTTGAAAAGCTCATCATCATGGGCAAAGTGGAGGGAAGGCGATTACAAGGAAGACCACCGAGACGCTGGTCCGATCAAATCAGGGAGCTGACTGGTCATTCATTAGCTGCAGCCTGGAGACTGACGGGTGACAGGAGCGCATGGCGTGCCATGGTCAATGCTTTACATGATGGGTACGACCCTCAATCACGAGGAATAAGACTGTGAAGAAGAGTTGAATTAATATCCAAATAATTCTGCATCATACATCTGTAACTCAATAAATATTTTACGTTAGATGTGTGTGTGTTAAAACGATATACAATCGATTTTTAAATGCTGATACCAGGAAGGAAAATAGAGCGGGAGAAAGTATTATGAACAAAATTATAAAAGGATCACTACGTTGGTTTAGAGACATGGAACACGTGGATAAAGAATGAACGGTTAAGAAAATATACGTGAACGATGTGAATGGAGTACGGAGTCAATGAAGACCGAGAAAAACATGGCACAATCCAATTTTAAAGTCGGCCATATTAGAAGTCGGAACAATCGGCACTCTATTCACACTCGGCAATTAATTAGGTTCTTGCACTCAGTTTTTAATAATTTTGGTTAGTTTATATCGTTCTCCCGATGATGAAGGTGTAAGCCATCGAAACATGTCGAGAAAAATAAACTCAAAAATGGAAAAAACAGTGTTTTAATTCATAAAAAAATTCGTCAATGTGGAGGATGCTAAATAGGTATGTCAGTGTCATGATAGAGTACTGTGGCGGTCCATTATCTCTGCCTACCCTTTCAAAGAAACGGCGCGATGGTTTGTTGTTGTATAATGTTTAAATAAATAAGTAAACAGACATTTATCATTCCCTAGGAAATATGGAAAATGTATGAGACATTCTTAATTACCTTGATTGTTTTAATTATGAAATTTTTAGGGCTTGCTAACACGAAGGTTCTACAAATGTGGGCGGGTATAGTTATAGTGTTTGGCAACTTTTAACTGTTGGGCATGGCACACAGTTAGTCTCCCGAGATAAAAGATAAGGTGGCATACTTGTGAATACGTATTAATTTGAATTAAAAACTATCATTAATTTACTTAATGGTTGACAATTTGAGGTTAAGTGCATTTTGTTATTTATTGTTCCCATTGTTTTTGACTTAATTTTTACTGAGGCAACCCATCACACCGCGTCTCTCGCGGGGGCGAAAAGAGAAGGATCGGTTAAAGTGTGGCAGTCCATTATTTCTGCCTACCCTCTCGGAGAGACGGCGTGATGGTTAGTAAGTTAGTTTTTTTTCTCTTGCATATATAGTGTCACTTTGATTTTTCCGACTCCTCACGTGGTCGACGTTACATATCAGATTGATTTGATCGCGCCGCGTTTTCCTCTATCTTCCTCTATTTCTTGTTCCATTTATATCGTTTTAACATATCGCCTCTTTGCAAGAATAACGTGTTATCTCGAAAAATTGATTTTTTTTTTAAATGAAACAAGCTACCTACCCGTCTGAAAGAGATAACGTGACAACACAATAAACCACTGTTGTGTGGTCTCTTTCCCTCATAAATTCTCTGTTTTTCACTTTAAAAATAATAGGTTTTTGTAGAAAATAATGTTGAACACGGCGGATTTGATTTTCGAAATGTCACGTTATTCTTGCAAAGAGGCGATATGTATCTTATTTCTCATTCTCCTCGTCATTTCCAAACCATTGTTATTTTGTTTAAAACGTTACTTCTAATATGACTACCTAATTTGACGACCGTTTTGCTGCCAGAGTGGCAAAAGCTATGACTGCCACACCGAAGGTTCCGGGTTCGATTCCCGGCGATGGCAATGTGATTGTCACGCTATATTTGGTATGTATAGAATTCACGTGACAATAACATAGCGATAGATCAGCTACCGATCACATGTCATGAGAATCCATATAAATAGCCAAAAAACAGATGGTATACAGTAATTGGGTTCTACCGATCTGTTGTGTGCAAAAAAATCATAAGTTAGTTAGTCTAAGTATCTTTAAAATCTTAGAATTTTTAAGTAACTTACTTCTTCTTCGATGGCCCTACAACCCATATCGAGCCTTAGCCTCCAGTATTCTTCGCCTCCAACTCCTCCTGTCCTCCGCTTCAACCCTCCAATCTGACACTCGTAACAATTTCGCCCCATCTCTCCCAAATTCATCCTCCGATCCCAGCCTTGGTCGTCCAATTGGTATTCTACCACCTGGGTGCCACCCCAGCAATCTTTTTGGGTAACTTACTAAAATAAGTAACTTACTACTACTTAAAATGATGTTTTAATTTTCGTTTTAACATACGAGTATTAAAGGGTTTTAGATGATTGTTCAAACAACAATAAATATGATTTTAAAGTTATTTGATAATTCTTATTTCGAAATATCGATCAAGAAATGTATTTATATAATAATGTTAACCTAGCAACACGAAATTGATAATGGATCCTATAAGATATGACACTGACTTGAATATAGTTGAATTGCAATAGCAAACAACTGTTTGAACAAAAAAATACCATTATTCATGTTTGTATGTCTCTTTTTATAAGTTCTTGGCCGTCTGCATTCTGTATGGAAGCGTCTCGTCTTGACTAAAAAACGGGCGACTCATTTTTTTTTCATTCTGGTAGTACAGTCTACGAGACACTGTACGAGTAATACACATTTCTGTCGCTATAATAAAGCCTTGAAGTGTAATTTTAACCGTCATTTTATTCTCCATTGTTGTGGGACTCGTAGTCTGTTAATTTTGTGTTCAATGATCATTCTAAATGTGTCTAGCGATGTACTTGATGACTAGTTATTTGTATTTTTTTATTATTATCACACTGCACAGTAATTAGATGATATTCACAAACAAACAAACCATTACGCCGTTTCCCCGCATGGGTAGGCCGAGAGAATGGACCGCCACACTACTCTATCCTGGCCAACCTCTCTAGCTTCCTCCACATTCATACAACGAGTCATACACGCACGTCGATTCCTCCGACTTCTAACATGACCAACCTTTAAAATTTGATTAATTTGGTCATGCCACGTTTTCCTCGGTCTGCCTCGACTTCGTACCCCATTAACATCATTAACGTATACTTTCTTAACCATCCTTTCTCCATCCATGCGTTCCATATGTCCGAACCAACGCAGCGATTCTTTCATAATTTTGTTCATAATACCTTCTTCCGCCTACATTCCTTTCTTATATCAGCATATCAGATTCTGTCGTATATCGTTCTCAACTGTTGCACAATAACGGAATATTATCAAATCCGATACATTGTAAGTGATTTTTTTTCTTCAAATTATTCAAAAAAAGTTATTTCGTTTTTATTACCTATTATCTGAGCGATTGTGTTAAACTCCATATTATACCACATATTTTGATGATTGCATTTACAATGAGATTTATTGTAACTTTTTTTTATGAATTCATAAAGGTAAACGGCGGTATAGTACCTCGAAAAATAAACTCGTAAATAGAAAAATAATGTTTAAAATGATAAAAAAGCGTTATTGTAGAATTCCAGTGATAACGCTTCGGTATCGTCAAAAATCTGATTTATTGAGGTTTGACATTTTCGCTTAATCTGGCTTTTTATATTGACTTCATCATGTTTTTAGAGCTTGGGTTAGGCGAAACATTAAATCGTTATACCTAAATAATTGATAACGGAATTTTCTAAATATCTATCAATATTTCGTGAGTATTATTCTTTTTGCTATCCTAATAACCTAGAAATTAGATATACCTATGTCAAACGTAGATACTCGTAGAAATCGAGATTATTTTTTTTCTTCATGATTGACATGTTTAGCATTATTAGACAATCGTCTAAGCATTTCAATTGTGTAGTAAAGCTAAACATCATATAGGCCTTATTAAAAGCACATAAAAATATGATTTTTGGTACATCTGAATTAAGATTCGTATTCAATGTCAATAATATATCTTCGTTCTTTCGTAACTTAAAATAACATTGTTATTCCAACGTTTTATACTTTTTAGGCTTGTACCTACATTGCTGTGGAATATTACATCAATCCATATATGTGTCTATACAAAAAAAAATGTAGGTAGGCACAAACATTCTGCGGTTTTGCTCAAAATCAATAACAATTCTTTATTTGCTGATGTACCAAAAATAGGTGAGCCATAAAAATGTATTTGTTTCATACCTCACATAACAATCAAAAGTGAGATATGAATTAGGTCTTATTCATAATACATTTGCACACAATTTTTATTGATTTTCAGTTTCAAATTCGGCTTCATTCTGAAGAATTTTGCTATTAAAATATAGGGTTTGTTGCAAACATGGCAACCTCCAATTGAGTGTTGCAAAGCTGGCAACACTCCAAAATGAAATTCATTATTTTACTTTAATTATCAAAATAATAATGATTATTTCATGACTGATTACTTTAAAAATACTAACTGGTTGAGATGAAAAAATAAATATCGTAAAAAAGCGCATTTTGTTAGCGTATCAGTTTTTTGCGATTTACTCAAAACATCTAATATGAATGTTTTAATGTAGGTTTTTGTTGTATTTTATTTGATGAAAAAACTCTATGAACTTATGTTTCGCGCTTATTCTTTATTCTCCTTTAAGATAATCGCATTTCCTTCCATTTATATAATTTATTGTTCTGTATTGAAACAATAATAAATAATTTATTACCAAATCAATCCACTTTCGGTTAGTACTTCCTTTCGGTTAGATTCCAGTCAGAGCCAATAAAGCATGTTTCTATGATCGTGCTTTCAGCGTTGCGGGTCCGTTGGCGTGGAATAGCCTCCATGTTAGTATTAAGTATGAGGATAGTGACGTTAAATTTAAGAAACATCTGAAGACTGCACTGTTCGGTCAGTCATTTCCTAGTGCGCCCTTGGAGTAATTGATTTTACAAAACGGCGCACTTAAAATACAAATCATCATAATAATAATAATACTTAATTCTTACAGTTCGGTGTCTAACCTATTTTATTTAACGACATCTGTTATAGTTTATTACACACTTACTATCAAACTTTATGTCATCGCTTATCGCTTAACCTCTCGTCACAAAGCCGTGGTTTACTGAATATCGGATATGCGTATCGCTTTCTACGCATACGATACGGAAATCTCTCTCTTCTCTCTTCGTTGTTTACTTCTGTTTGGTTATACAGCAGTTCATCATGTAACACATAAACATCTTGTCTTCGATGATGGAATGTTCTATTAACTAGGCATTGAGAATGATCGGATTCGAATTGTTTATTTATCTCTAGACAGTATCGGATAATTAACGTTTTCTTTCACAACCACAAATATCCGGTTACTTATTCTGTATACAATATATAACTATTAATTAGAAAATCGTGTAAATTAATACCTTTATGTTTATTTATCATGTTTATTAAAACGTCGTAGCCACCTACATAACGTGTGTGCTTAGTATCAAGTTTGTGGTGATACTAATGTTTATATTTAGTGCATTCTCGTTTGTGTCTTGTTTTTATCTATATTTTTGCCGTAATAAAGGTAGGTAGGTCAGTATCGAACATGTTGGTGAAATAAATCGATTTATTGGAACAAGGAATAATCAGAATTCTTTAAAATTTGTTTAGTATGTTAAAAATATAACGTATTTTTTTTACAGAGTTTTCTGAAGTTTATATTATTTTCGCAATATCCGCTATATTTTTATATTTATGATATAAAAAAATATTATAAGTGCACAAAAGAATGCTAAACAACGACATCGTTGTTGGCAAATCATCGAGAAGTGCTAATAAGCATCGACGCTGCCTAAAATATGACTCATATATGCTCGAATTAAAATAATTTATGTGCGATAAATAATGCATCTCGCTCGTGCGAACAAGCAAGAGGAAAGAGATAGCGCGTATCCGGTAGAGTTCCCGCGTGGACATCTCTTTCACGCAAGAAAAATTATGTAAACAAAAAGTCAAAATGAATACCGGATGGTAGCATTACCCGCTAGTATTTTGAAAAGCATCATGCAACCAAAATATTAATAAACATTCAATATTATAGAATTCTACAGTGACTTAAGTGTATCGAATAATAAAATTCTATGGTTATCGATATCGGGAACATTTTTTTTTATTTCTTAGAAAATACGTACTTTTTGATTATCAAATATATTGAATAAGTTAACAAGTTCGTCCAGTACAAATATGTTTCCTTCGGATAATATTTACAAGAATAGTAATTCCAGCTGGCTGGCTCGGCGGTTTGATCAAAACCCTACCAATTATCTAATTCCAGTTATTTTCGTCTCGTAGCGTACGTTTAGTTTCATTGTTAAAACCCTTTTATTTGGGTATAACAGATATTATAATGTAGTTGTACGAATGTTATTGAAAATTTAAAAATGAAACATGATATAAATGTTTCTGTATTATTTTTAAGTTTTGAAATATTATAAATCAAATCTAACCAGTTTATAATCTCAACAGACTTTACAAACTATATTAATATTTAAGGCATCTATTGAGTACAGATACAACAACAACAACAACAACAACAAACCATCACGCCGTTTCCCCGCAGGGATAGGCAGAGAGAATGGATCGCCACACTACTCTATCCTGGCACACCTCTCTAGATTCCTCCGAGTCATACACGCACGTCGATTCTTCCGATTTCTAACATGACCAACCTTTAAAATTTGATTAATTTGGTCATGCCATGTTTTCCTCGGTCTGCTTCGACTCCATACTCCATTTACATCATTAATGTATACTTTCTTAACCATTCTTTCTCCATCAATGCTCTCCATATGTCCTAACTTCTTTCGTCTTTCTTAATTTTGTTCATAATACCTTCTTCCGCTCTACATTCCTTTCTTATATCGGCATTTGAGATTCTGTCGTATATCGTTCTACCACACATACGTCTTAGGGACCTCATATCTACCGCATTTATTCTGCTCTCATCCTTCTTCTGCCAGTTCCATACATTAGGGTTGGGACCAGAACTCCATTGTGAACGGCAATACAATATAATACCAGGAACGCATGAGAGATGGTTTGACATTAGGATTAAAATGCGCATAAGTGTTGTAATGCAATCTCACCCAATAATAAATTCATTATATTACTTGTTTTATAAATCCTACGTAAAGTTCATTACACTGAGGTATTTTTTTTTTTTACTTTGTAATGGATATTTCTACCTAAAATGGCTAGTTTCCCGCCACGGTCTGGCGCGAACCGCCTTTTTTGTCATCACACATAATTAAGCGTGTGTCGTGTTCTAGTACATGAAATACACAACAACCATGAATAAGTACCTAACCAGTCAACAGTGTGATCGGGTAGGACCGGGGATCGGGAAAGTGGACAACACCGCAGTGCATAAAAGGGCGGTTAATGAGGGGTTTAAAATGTTCTAGAAATGCTGTGTGTATATTCATGCCTTTTATAGTATACATACATATGTATGTGTTTAGTCATAGATACCTCTCTAACAGCAGTATTTTGAAGTTCTTGCGGTTATCTTGTGACTATGCATAATCAATAAAGATTTTTCCCATATCTTTAATTCGGAGTTTTTGACTTTGGACATTATTTAATTCATAGGCATACAACTCTTGAAGAGTTTTAGCCTCCTTGTTGATTTTCCTCCAAGCTCCTAGATCCTGCACCTTCTGCTCCCAGCAGTCCGATTCGCCTAACCTAGCCAGATTAGCCAGGACATTATCCATTAGGCGCTGTCTAGGCCTTCCTATAAGTCCTTATAGAGATCTTACTCCGGTTGGTTTAGACGCGTACAGCGTCGCTCTGGTCTCTTCGGCTCGTCATACGTGCCCAATCCATGCTAGGCGAGCGGCTCCCACGGTGATCGTTATAAGGGGCTGCTGGATCATCGGTCTTCTTAGTTATCTGATGAAGGTAATCGTTTTTGAAGGTAGTGAAAAATATTTTTTAAATACATCTATTTATTTTTATAAATAACTAAATTTTTTCACCAATCTTGTCACTGTTATTTGTAAATGGACCTTGCAAATGTAATTTAGAAATAAAATAATCCTGAAATTAAAATTTCAATGTACGCGTTTTCTGTCCTTGCAATGTTAACGATCGTTCACATTCATCGCTATCTGGTTTTAGCGGTCTGTCAGGCCGTCACGTCACTTGATCTGAGCTAATTTCTACCACCAAATTAACGTTATCAGGCGGGCAGTGGCTGACAACTTAACCGCACCGATGTCATATTTACTTCCCGCAAACTCCAACAAAACATTGGAATTATAACGAATGTGTAAACGTGTCACATGCGTATGCCAATGTTTGGCTTTTCCCGGAACTAGTCATTTTATTCTATAACATGGAATGATAAAATGATATGCTTGTGATGGATACAAGTGTAGGTTGTACTTATGGTTTCAACACTATAATACGTACGTATACGTAGAACCATAGTCGACAACATCATGAATTGTACAACTGTATTAAAGTGGCAATGGGCAGGACACACAACGAACAACGAAACAAGATAATAATAGTTGTACATTCAGATTAATCAAATGGAAACCATGTACAACAAAATAGGTATCATAAAGCCACAGAAGAGATGAGCCAACGACGTAGCCTTAATAGCGTGTAGACATTGGGTGAGAAAGGTGAGCAACAGGAAGGAATGGAAACGTTTGGTAGAGGCCTATCTACAATATATCTAGTAGTGGAGAGATAAAGGCAAGAGAAGAAGAAGATTGAACATATAAAATAGGCTGGATATTGCCTATATCTAAAACAAATATACCAGACTGTGTCAATTATTATTATGATATTTAATGGCCATGTGACATGCGAAAAAAATGACAATTGTGTATTTATGTGTAATAGTAGGAATGTACGTACCTACACATTATTTTTAATATATAACTGTGAAGAATTTTTTTATATAAACTTAAGATGTTAACACTACCTATTGTAAAACGTGTCGAAAAAAATAAAATCAAAAGTGGAAACAACGGTTGTTTTAATTCTTTAAAAAAATGACAAGTATTTTTTTGTACAATATATGAAGAAATAATTTACATTCAAATGGACCTCTGTATACTCGTATTTCTATCCCGGCGAATATCTTGCCTAATCACATGTAATATATTATATTGTATATCTTTCTTATTTCCATATGTATCCTTTCATATTTGTATAGATGGTTCATTTTATTTAATTTTGACAGCTTTATTAATTTTGTCGTTCCATATTGTCACTTTCGTATTTTTTCTTGATTTTTTTTGTTTTATTCGCGTCGTTAACTTTCATCACTATTTTTTTTTAATTACAACTAGCTTAAAATGCAGATTTTCATAAACCATTACATATTAATAGATTCATATATGTATTTTTGATTTTACTTACTTAAAAATAGTAATTACAATGGCTTTTTTTATATAAATTTATACCCATATTAAATATATACGAGTATATATATGTTTTATTTATCAAAACGTACAATAAAATTTTTTGCATTCCCATTAATTAACTCATTATGTTATATTTTAATAATTATGTTTAATTTCAAATATTTCTAACAAAATAAATGTATACAATTACGAACCCTCACATTTAATGTTTATCCTTGAATACGTCATCCATTATCGGATTAAAGTAATGACTATTTCTCTACACCCATTGATTTGAGTGTGGCAGAAATACATACTATATATTATACTTGAAAGGTAACCAGCAGAGAAAAATCTGCTTTAATAATTTGACACAAGATACATTAAATATTTTTTTATTAAAATATATCAATTAAACAATGTTCACATCAGACGTAAGAAAGAAAGAGAATTGTGGCAGTCCATTATTTCTGCATACCTCTTCGGGGAGACGGCTGATGGTTACTTAGTTAGTTTTTTTTTTAGTTTAGACACGTTTAAAATAGTTGTATCCCTTTATAATGTAAGCGTAAGACAGATATTTTTTTTATCATTAGTCTATCTTAAAATTATTTTATGGTTAGAACTTCGTTAAACAAAATATTAAAATGCAATCTATAAAAAAAATTGATTCAATGTATTGAAATGTTTAAAATTATTCCTACCGCATATGAGACATTTATTATGATAAGAAAAAAAATCTACTCTATTTTTTTAATATACTCGGAATAATACAGACCCATAGATGCATTGTGTAAATCTAGTGCTTGTGAGGAGGTTTACTATAGAATATTCCCTTTGCATGCATGGCATCACCTTCATACCACGTATTATTGTGCACACCTGGCGTTCTTGATTTTTTTTTATATAATACGTAGCTACCTGCGGTCCTTAGCGCGTCCGCCCCCACTGTTCGTCTGGGCCAAATGCCCTTTATAATGTCGCATATAAATGTGTTGTGAAGTGCACTAGATTTATTTCTAAATTATTATGTTGTTATTTTTACGATTATACTACGGGATCGCTAGTAACCTACAAGTTGTTTGTTGTTTCTTGAACAGTGATCTAAAACTCCACATTAAATAATGAATACGAATGAAAACGTCTGTTTTCTAGAAATACATGTTTCGCTTTTCGAAACATGTCATTCCCATAAACTATTATAAAATAATACTTCTATTCACACATAATACTTTTTTAGTCACATTGAAATAAATTTTTGTAATGACTACTTTATATTTAGTAGTTGTTTATTATAAAAGTAATTCTTAAAATGTTGTTTAGTCTCACTCATTCAATCAATCATGTTTGATTGATTTGATGTTAACGAGGGACAGAGTTACTCTTTAATATATATTAAAAGCGTATTTGAACATATTATTGTGTTTTATATGTGTTATGGACTCAACTACATAAATTTAATTCAGACAAATCAATTAATATTAGTATATTAGTTAGGTCACTTTATGTATGTTTAAGATATATTATGGTTTGGATGAAGCTAGGATATGTTAGATTTAACGTCGTTTTTGGTCTGTAAGATATACTCGTACATGCCTTTTATACAAAAACTATGTAAAATTATAATTTTGGTTAAATTCGCTTTTGGTTTTTATTTCTTCCCTGAATGATACATTTACATTATAATTTACAAGAGAAAAACAGTATTAGCTGTCTTTCTTATTGGTACATATTTAAAATACAATTATTTGGATGCATTTGTAATAATTTAAAAACGGTTCCCAGGTTCAATTCCCGGAGAAGACAGTGTGATTATCATACTGGCTTTAGTCTGGTGTAGAATTTACGTGACAATAAAATGGCGATAGATTAGCAACCTGAGAATCAATAGCTTAAAATAATGTAAATGGTATACATGGGGTTAAAAAAAACATTGTTTACAAAAAGCAAAAAAATATATCTGAATGCAAATAAATAAAAATATGCTGTTTTTAAACTAAATCTAAACGTCAAGGTAACAAAACGAATATAAAACCTGTTATTTCTCTAACAAATGAAAATAAACTGGTTCGTAGTATTATATGAAAAAAATGTGTAGTGTAAAAACATTTATTTAAAAATCACACGCAAATGAATAATGTTTCATGCGAAATGGTACACACAAAATGTACACAGTTTAGCAGTGCAAACGTAATAGCTAAACCATGTAAGTATGAGATAAACTTTAAAAACAGAAAGTCCTACATGTATTCCGTACAAAAAATCTCATTTAATTTTAACAAAATTTTGGAGTTGAGTCTCACTAAGCTAACCCGCATAGCGCCATGCGCCAATAGGTTGAACGCAATGAACTAGAATTATGGTGCCGTATTTAATTACTCGCCGACTTGTCGCAGATCAAGTCTCTCGGCGTTATGAAACCAGAGCTCCGATGGAGTTAAATTCTGGATTCACCTGAAGCGTGAATTTTCCCGTTGCGGTTGTTATGTTCGCCTTTGATTTAATGATTCGTCTGCCTGTGGCTGGCAGCCGTCCGCTGTCACGGCCGTTCATCCTTCCGTGCCCGATACTGTGCGCTGGACGTGCCGGAAGTCCCGCCAATTCGGGAGGCCTAGGCACTTCCAATTCGGTCGTTACTGCTTCATACGATGTTTGAATTGCTACTACTAATGTTTTAAACGTTTCGTTCAAATTAATTCGATAGTTTCCCCGTACGAAACGGCCGTTCGTTGTGGGTAATAATCGAAACATTATTGAATTATTACCCAATTATTAGGTCATGATTAAAGCCCACCCATAACCAAAATGTTTTATGCTTGATATTGCGTATTTTATCTCATATTCAGCATTTTATGAGCAATTTATTTCTTTAGTTCTGTACATTTTGTGATTGTAATTAATGTTTGTTTCGTAAATAGTAGATATACCTACTTAACATTAAGGAATTTATTGTATTATTATTTATTGTGTCTTTAACAATGGTGTAAAACTCTATATTAAATAATTAATACGAATGAAACATTTGTCTTTTTAGGAGTTATACTATATTATTTAGCGAATGACATGTTTCGCCTTTCTAAGGCGTTATAATGTGATAATCCCTTAGCAAGGTGAAACATGACATTCGCTAAATAACGTAATATTATAAAACTCATAGAAAACCAACGTTTCCATTTATTCATACAAATTATTCTTATTTAATGAATAGTTGCAGAGTTGATACCTTAACAAAAAAAAAACATTTACATTTTAAAACAATATATTATTTTAATTACTATAATTTTCTCTTCAACGAACCTTTGCAATGTATATAGTATTGTTATAAATGATAAAGAAAATATGTAAATGATGTTAATGTATCGCGAAATTGCGTTTGACTGAGGAAACCGCGACACTCCCAAATAAATTTAATTTTAAATGTGATTCATTTGAGCAGTCAGAAAAATCTAATCTATGAATTTTTAAATACTTTAGAAGTTTGGTAGTCTGTTTATCTGCATATCCTTTTTAAATTTTTTTTTTAGGAAATTCGCAGGGTGTAAAGTATGTTTTTTTTTCTTCTTAATCCTGATTTCAATTCAATCATTGAGACTGGTGAGATATATGTATGTAACATTAAATGTGTGTAGGATATCCAATTATTAATAATTCGGCTTACCCTCAACGTCCTCTCCAAGTTTTATGGCAAGAAGCATCACTTCCGCCCCGATCCTCCGGGATTTCATTGAATCACTTGTGCTTCTAAGGTGCTGCATAGCACTTGTATGCCGGCACATCATTATGTTCCAAATTAGTGCCGCCGAACATGGGACCGTATATTATATTATTTGGTGTAAAGCCGTGTAAGGGACCGTGATGTGTATGTAGACAGAGCATTTGAGCCGTTGAATTGTGTAAGTTACGAGTATGGTGTTGAATCGAAAGTCGAAAGCCATATTTAGAAGCAGTTAAGTATGTTCATAACATAACTAATATCACCATTCCCATATCAATAGCAGACAAAAAAATCGTATTAATAATTATTTTATTATTAAAATATTTGTTTATTCGTATTGCATTAGTTTACAGAAATCAATATAGATACATAAAGCTTCCCTAGTCAGAAAAACATGAGTTTTTTTTAATCTAAAAAAATTGTGTTTGTTGGACGGATAATTGATTGAATATCAAAATATGTTTTTTTACTTTTACAACACGTAAAGGAAAAAAGTATATAATTTGATGAAGGGACTGTATAGCTTGGCAGTTTGCCCCATGATTTCGATTATTTTTATATTTATTAATGCTTCTGAAGTGTTGGAGGAAAAAATACTTGCTTTCATTCAGAGACATTCTCACACAATTTTACTAACCGCTGTTAATATTATAATAAACGCTTTATTTAATGTACTATTTTTTAATCGAACATTTTCTAGAATAAAACAAATATACCGTGATTATTGTGATTAATAATAATGCTATAGAAATTTATTATGCATAATATATGTTAATTTAAAGATATAGTAATACGTGTTTCCTCGTAAAGAAATAAAAAGTGCATTTTTTTGAATTCTAATTATCGAAAACGTTCCCTTCCAGTATCAAATTCAAAAGATCCATCCTTTTGACAGAGATCGCGGCTGCGCAGAGCAGCTGCCGTCTCGCCGGCCAATGGGATCGCAGAATTTGAAACATCTGTTCGAGCAATCCTCGCGCTGATTTGCCTCCGAGGCGGCACAGGTGGCGGGTGGACCTCTCGCTGCCCGCCGCCGCCGAATTATCCCGTGGGAGTTGTAAACAAACTTTGGCATCAACTCCTACATAACTATTCACTACACAACGGTGAAATGGCTTTATAACAGTACCTACGCGATCTAAAGTTTTTTAATCAACCAGCAAAGTTATTCGGCGATCAGTGATATTTTAACTTATTACTAGGTACCTACCTGCCTTATGATAATTCGTATTATGTATGACACTGTCGGATGTCGGCGATTACCTTTCATTTTTTTTTGCTCTACTTTCTACTTATACTTATTTAACTTGATCGGGTGCATTGTTGTTTTACAGAGAAACTGAGAAAATTATAATTTGATTTATAGGGTCATAATAATAATGCTAATTTTTATAGTGCCGTTTTCGTGAATAGCTCACCTCAAGGGCGATTTGACAATGTTTTTAGTCATGAGAGCTGCATGTGACACCAGCAATTAGATAACCGTTGTTCACATTTTATGCGATATTTTGAAAAGGTGGGTTTTTAGGTGAGATTTAAAATCTGTCGGATTGTCAATGCATCTGAGGCGTGCAGGAAGCATATTCCAGGCGGACGGACTGCGAAAGCCCGATCTCCGAAATTTGTCCAGGGGTACGTAAATCAGAAATATTGGGGTTTCTGTAACTAAAATTAAAACTTTTCTGTTATATTAGTGTATTTTCAATCGCCATAAAATACAATTCGAAGTAAAATTTGTACTATGGAGCATATTATGAACATATTATTTGTATGACATTTTTAATATTTTTTATATTAAACGATTACAATTTCATCTACTATTCCGTATTTACTCACCCTTATTTTGTTTTCACGTACCGTTCAGAAAAAAATAAAACATCGCATATCATCTGTCATCGAATAGAAAGTTTGGTCACGTGTTATATGCTTGATTGAATGCAGCAGGCAGAATATGGAAATTTTTACACAAATTACAATAATTATTCAATTTTGAAATATTTCGGTAAAATTTCGTAAAATATAGTAGTACATATGTGTAGGTATATTGAATATTTAAATACAGAGCGTTAGAAACATTTATCGGCCATTTTAAATACATAAACAAAATAAATGTATTTATAATTAAATCTTAACTATATACTATATTGTATTATCGATATTGATTCATTTGTGTGATGTCTCTGTAGTTGTTAAATCTATACTTGGACAAGTGTATGAAAGAACTTGAAGGCATAGACGCTGGTGCTAAGATGAATTGTTTGTCAGTCAGCTGTTTGTTATATGCAGACGATGCTGTGTTAATCGCTGACAGTAGAGAAATTTGCAAGTCTTAGTGTCAAGGATGTAGGTATGAGGCATGCAAAAAGAGTGACCTGGTGATGAAATCTAAATCTAAAGTGATGGTTTTCGAGAAAGAAGAATGTATGACGAGTGCGATGGCCGAGAAATTGGAGCAAGTTACCGAATTTACGTATCTGGGAAGCATGTTTACAAGAGACGGAAAAATGGAGAAAGACATCAAAAGAAAGGTTGGTGCTGGGAATAAAATACATGGTGCACTCAAAGTCATTACTGCAAATAGAAATATATCCACAGAAGCAAAGATGGCAGTACACAATGGAGTTCTAGTGCCAACCCTCATGTATGGAAATAAAGCTTGGAGTTGGCAAAAGAAGGATGAAAGCAGGATAAACGCCGTAGAAATGAGATCACTAAGAAGAATGTGCGGGAAAACGTTGTATGATAGAATACCGAACGATGAAATAAGAAAGAAATGTAAGGCAGATGACTGCATCATGGATAAAATTAAAAAAGGATCCCTGAGATGGTTTGGATATATGGAACGAATGGATGAGAGTAGAATGGTTAAAAAGTTGTACACAAGCAGCGTGAGTGGGAAAAGAAGCCGAGGATGACCGAGGAAAACATGGCATGACCAAATTAATCAATTACTAAAAGGCGGTCACATTCGAAGTCGGAATAATCGACGCGCGTGTATGGTACGATGTATGAATGTAAAGGAAGCCCGAGAGGTATGCCAGGACATAGCATTGTGGCGATCCATCCTCTCTGCCTAGCCCTCCGGAGAAATTGCGTGATGGTAGTTAGTTTAGTTAGATATTGATTAAATTACAGTTGAATTCGTCTCATTATAGTCCAATCCAATCTTGTTGTTATACGTGTGATGACAGCCAGATGATGTGAATGCGTAGCCGAGTTCACCCGGTTCTCACGATTACTCACACCTATGTGCCAGGACGAATTACTTTACATTGTTTGTATGGCGACGGGGACACGTCGAACGGTAGCCGAAACGTACGAGGTCCGTCACCGTGACGGTGTCGTGATCTACCATGCGTGGACATTATATTATAGACACTCGATACAATGGACAATAATCATTACTAATTAACTAACTAGCCATCGCGTGGATAGATCGTTGCACTTTTCTATCCTGACACATCTCTACATTTATATATCGTGACACGCACCTGTCTCCTTGAACAATTATTCAAATTGGTTTTGCCATGTTTTTTTTGTCTATTGGCATTGCTGACTTGAGTGTAGTCATCGGCTGTCCCACTTATCGGAGGAAGACTGTCCTTCACGATTGTGGGTCCTTGTGTGATTATTAAGTCCATTCTTGGACCCACACTCTGGGGCATCTAGAGCAGGGAAAAAGTTGGTATTGGAACTGCCATGATCTCCTAATGGTTTCTCCTTTCATCTCCTCCCCCTCTATGTGGCGTCGTCTCTGAAGTGTTCTTCGATGTCTTGCGTAAAAATGGCGCTCTTTAAATCATCCAATTTATTATTATTATTATTCTCAAATATCATATTTTTTGTCTTTTTCACTTGTGGTATATGCTAAATGATATATTTTTAGAATGTGTGCTAAATGTGTCAATAGGAAAATAATTTTCTTATTCGAGTCAGTCTTCGATCGTTTCTCCCTTTCAAATAACTCGAATCAGGTCATGGTCACTACTCCGAAATCGTCGAAAGCCAAAAGATATTGAATAATTATTTGCTTCTTCTATATCGATTTTACTTGAAATTAAATTATAATAAATAAAAACCATTTTGTATTTATACAATACTTACTTTTATTTATTTATTTTATTGTATAAACAGTGTTTCAAGTGAACGTTGCTCTTTTTTAATGTAATCTATTGACACTTTGTTTACAATTGTTGACTTAGTTTACAATAATTGGCGGAGGAAAATGTTTATTTATTCGTTGTTTATTTTTAGGTCAGTAAAATAATAGTTCACTTTCTATTATTAATATGTCAAATTTCAATACGAACATCTTTATTGAAAATGTATTTTTTTTTCGGTGAGATGATTTGCAAGTTCTGAAAAATATTATAATAATAGATATGCATCTTATGCGTTTCTATTTCTAATATTAATTAAGCGTAAGCATTGTTTTATCAATATTAATAGTTTGAAGATATATAAAAACTTTATTTATAAACTTTCGATTGATTTAGAATGTTAAATTGACGATATATGGTAGTGTAATACCTGAATCAGAGTAAAAATGCGTAATTGTAACCAAACGGTAAAATAGCATTTTTTTCTGGGACAGTATATTTTGAAATTAAATAATGTCTTAAACCTATAAACTTATCCATATGAAGTGTATGGCATTCCTTCATATATTATTATATAATACTAATATTACAAAGGCTTTAAATTGATACTTGAATAAATCATAATATTATTCGTTAATATTTTGGTAATTACGGTACGTATAAATTCGTGTGTGAAAGTCCATCCTATCTAACTATTTCTACAGTGAAACAAATTGATTGATGCTTTTTGTTTTTTTTCGTTTATCCATTATAATTTGGTATCATGCCTGTATGCATCAGGCTGGCCAAAAAAATAATTAAAAAATTAGATAAAATATCAGCAGAAAACATTCATAAAATAATATTGTTACTACACCCTTTAAAAATAAAAGCAATATCATTCACTGATATTGTAATATTTGAGGGGTGTGTAGTTTACGAGGCGAATCGAGAGGGGTTGTAGGGTTCTAAAGATTTGGACAGTACAATAATATTGACTTGTGGCTACGAAGTCTAAAATGATGTTAGAATCTAAATAAATATACTTGATACCAATTTATCTGAAATTATACTTGGGTTTAGATTGTTTTTAAATACGTAACTTCAATCAACGTAAAAAAAAACATTTCGCCACTATTGCATCGTTAGAAACGTTTTAATAATAGTTGAAAACAACTTAATGACATCGTACGAAAACACGCATTTTTTCGAATATCGGTTCTGTATTTAAATGCTGATAGCATCGTTTTTATTATAATTATTATTTTTAATTATAACTTCTTGGTTACATAAACAATAATTTTACTATTTGTTAAACAACGCATAGTTCTTAGTTTATTACTATCGTTATTGTCTATTGTTGGAAGTCATGAGGTCATTGAACGAGTCAACGAATAACCCATTCTACTATTTTTTGTATGTATCCCAGTTATGATCTCAAATTATCTCCATTGCGTGTGTTCCTGTCCAGTTGTGATGTATATTTAATTGAAATGAGTTGTTGATGCGTGTAAATAACGTTCATTTATTAAATAGGGTCTTTTGTATGCAACAATTCTTTGAATTAGATATCTTTAGGTGCAAAACTTTTGAGTATGTGTATTTAATGTATTTTCTGGAATCCACGAGTCATTAGGGTAAAAATTGTAATTTACAAATGCGATTAATTAAATTATTTCACCATGCGTCCCTAACTATTTAATTCTTTCATTATTTTTTCCCCTAACGTTTCTAATCATCCTGCATTATCTTTTTATACCAGCGTTTGAAATTCTACCATACAAAGGTTCACCTGAAATACGTCGTTACGATTCTCATGTCTTGTGCCTTTACTTTTATTTCATCCTTTAAAATTCCATACTTCATTTCCATAAGTTTCGGTACAAAAACATTACTGTGCTTGGCCATCTTAGCTCTTGTGGAAAATATTCGTAAAAGTATAAGAGTCCAACGCAGTTCCGGGAATAATCTTAAGCTTTTCTACATGTTTCTAATTTTCTTTTGTGTATTCAATGAATCAAGTTCTAGAGTTTTTTGGCTTTCTAAGTTAATTGTGTGGTTTTTTGTCATTTTCATTCAAGGGTATATTTATTAATTGACTGTTAACTTCAACTATGCAAACAATTATGCATTTGTCATCTAAATTAAGTTCAGTTTGCGTCATCTGATGAGTGTTGAGTGTGTATTCACGGCGCGTCTCGCCCTGGCCACTGGAATACGGAATCAGCTTCACCTCTTCGGATATTCTCGTTCGGGATATATTTGCTACTGATTTAGGAAGCGTGCTTGGAATAGCCAACGATAATGCAATGCATATAAAATATACTTGGCCAATAGCGTTAGTTATTAGAGTTGATAAGAGTTCACCTATGGATTTATACTAGGTCAATTTGCATACGGAAGGAGTTAGTTGTTGTTTTTATTAGTGAATGTATCTACACACTATTCTTAATATGTTTCATCAGCCTTCGATGCAAAAACCGGTTTTTGAACAATGCAGACTTGAATAAACCATGGATAAATTAATCGGTTATCTGGATTCCTCTTGGGAATCATATAATTACAGAATGTTTTTGGATAGCTAAACAATAAACTTATTGCTTTTTTATTTTATTACTTTTTTAATATCACTTTCATTTAATTACTAAAATATTATAATTTTAAGATGAGATACAACGTGTACCTTTTATATATTTATTACATATGTTATGACTTCATTTTACTCTGCTTTACGTTTATTTCTAACCGGTTTTAGACTGTAGCTATCTTAATCGCAGCAATTTTCTGAATATATTTTTTTTAATAAAGACAATTTAATGGAAACTGGAAAGATAAGTACGTGCAGTGTTGATGCCTTTATATATTATAATAACAAGTATATAAGTAAAGTTATAACAAGTATATAAGTAAAGTTATAATGTTGAGAATCGACAACGAAATTTAAAATGCACTAGTATGTATTATTATACATATTATGTATTATTATAGCATTATCTAACTAACAAATGTTAGTAGATATTTAAAAGTGATTTTTTAAGATAATCGCTAAGCCCGCTGGTATTGACATTCTGGTTTGTCTATGCTAGCGAGCCTGGCGAAACCAGTCGCTGTCCAAATAAAGACAAAAATGTAATTAGTTCTTAAAACAATTATATTTCACTGGTATGATATGATAGAAATTCATTGTTCCCAAAAATATCTCTCAAATTACGACCCGAACACTCAGCTATCACAAAATCAAATCAAGCCCCTACATATAATAAATCAACAACACCAAATCATCTTTCCAACAATGTTCCCATCAGACGTAAGAGGATTACCTACAAGAGCTGGACTTCCGTACGCCAGAAGTACCAAGTCTAAGGTAATGAAAATAATATAATAAAAAATGTTTTTTTTAATTTTCATTAGCTATTCTTTTGAAAATAATTTTGCTGTTGGTGTATGCAAATTGTGTTGACTTAACAAGTCATGGGATGCCTTTTCTCATAATAAAATCTTAGAATAGACGTATGTTTGCATACAACAGTAAGTTGTGTAACTAAACAAGTAACTAAAAAAATGATCACTTTGATGGTTTGGACAAATGGAACGAATGGATGAGAGAAGACAGGTTTAAACATGTAAACAAGCAATGTGAATGGAAAAAGAAGCCGACGGCGACCAAGGAAAGCATGACATGACCAAATTATTCAAATACCAAAAGGCGGCCACATTCGAAGTTGGAAAAATCGACGACCGTGCGTGTCACGATGTATGAATGTAGAGAAAGTTTGAGAGGTATGCAGGCCAGAGCATTTTGGCGGTCTTACTCCTCTGATTACCCCTCCGGGGAAAAGGCGTGATGGTAAGTTATTAGTTAAATAATAATGTCGTTAATAACTAATATGAATGAAAATCTTTGTTTTCTTGAAGATTTATAAATAAATATATTAATGCTTCTAGAAAACAGACGTTTTCATTCATCTTCTTCTTCTTCCTCAGCCTATTCCCGTCCACTCCTGGACAAAGACCTCCTCCATTCGCTTCCATGTCAATCTGTATTGTGCAGACTGCATCCAGGTTATTCCGACGTGTCTGTTCAGATCATCCTTCCACCGAAGTTGCGGTCGCCCTGCACTTCTCTTTGCCGTCCACGATCTCCAAGTCAGCAGTCTTCTTGTCCATTTTTCATCTGAGCTTCTGGCTACGTGACCTGCCCTTTGCCATTTTTGAGTCGCTACCCGGTGGATGATGTGTGACCTTTGTTTTTTATTTCACCGTATCGTTTCTGACTCTGTCTCTTAGGCTTATTTCTACAATGGCTCTTTGGGTCACTCGTAGTTTCTCGGCACTTTGTTTGGACAATGTTACAGTTGACCATAAGTACCAACTGGCAGAACAGTTTTCATTCAAATGAATGATTTAATATGGAGTTTTAAGAAGAAACAATAAATATGTGTTAATAACTGTTCAAAACAAGGAACTTCAGATGCCTACACATAATACTTTTATATTCTATCGCCTAAATATAAATACGGAGTTAAGCAATGAGGTCACCAAAGTTCCGTAAAATCTGAACAATTTTACGAATCATTAAAATATAAATCAGTGTTTATCTGAAGCGTGAATCAGCATTCGGTGTGAAGAATGACAAAAATTCCATGGCTCACACTGTTCCTTAGTGGATTATGTACCAAAATATTCAACACAAGTCAGAAACACGCCGTACTGGATATGATGAATAATGTTTTAAAGGTTAGGTGTTCGCGCTGTAAAGATCCTCGTATGAGTCACATCGCAAGCTCTCGTGACAGCTGAATAGGATTGGAGATGTCTTTTAAGAGCACCAGGTATTAACTGTATTGTTGATTGTCATGCAATTTAAAATTGTGTTACAACATGTCGGTCCACTACACACCTTGATTTTTGAGGTGAGAAAGCTGCTAACTTCTATGAAATATAGGTACTCATTATGATTTAACATATTTATTGACATACACACATTGTATATATACATAATAACATCATTGAATGTAATATTCTTATGAATTTTAAGGTTTGTTATTCATCATTCGAATGATTCATCTTATATTATTTAAGATTTGACAAAAACATTTATTTTAGCTGATATATAATAGGATTTCAAAATAAATGTATTATTTCTTTAACACATTTAAAAAATAATAATTATCCCACCTCTATCAGTACAGACAATTGTTATATGTTATATTAATGCTTAGTTTAGTTTATATTTAAACCTGTAGATGGAAGCATCTGTAGCTTCCGAAACTAGTCGTGTAAAATATAAAACTCAAGTGGTGAAAAACAAGTGTTTCATTTACAATTTAATAAAAATTATTATTATATTGTATACAACAGGTTGTTTGAACCCAATTGTTGTACACAATTCATTTATATAGATTCTCATGACATAGGGGTAGTCAATCTATCGCCATTTTATAGTCACGTGAATTCTACACCAGACCAAAGACTGTGTGACAATCACACTGCCGTCGCCGGGAATCGACCTCGGCACCTTTGTTGTGGCAGTCATATATATTGCCACTCTGCTACGAAGGACGTCGATGTCGTCTACTTAACTCCACATAAAATGTTCATGAAAACATATTTTTTCCATATTATTTTTTTATGAGATTGACATGCTTCACCTTGCCAGGTCATTATCATATGTGAAACATGTCACTCCTCATATTATAAAACTTCTAGAGAACGGACTTTTCATCAATATCAAAAAATATTTTCAAACAAATACTTCGTAGTGTTTAATCATATCATTTTATTTTTTGAATATGCTACTTGAGTGCAATCACATAGAAAAAAAATAGAAAATACCATATTATATTTAAAAAACGAAATGTTCCAAATCGTATTAAAAATATTACATTCATGTATGATATATCAAGAGACTAGTTGCAACCCGTGAAATATTCATGGAGGTAAAGATGTTCTAACTAACTAACCATGTTCTACTCTTTTTGGTTCTAATCTAAAATGTTCTACCCTTTAAAAACTTTAATTATCAGTAAAAAAAAAAGTTAATTCATCGAAATGAAAGTCGCGAATTGATTGAAACGATATTTAACATATACAATTGTGGAATTTTAAGTCCTAGGCTATTTGGTAAACCGAGGAGAATATAGTGCATTCGAATGCTTACGGCATTAATTATTGTGTAAACGTATCTCCTACATGTCTCAAATTTGTGACTGCTCCACGGAATGCCACCAGTTGCATCCGACCGTCTGTTACGTGAAGTTATGTCAGAACCCCAAACAGAATGCGGCGCCGTTTTCACAGTTGCTGCTAGGCTTTGTTGACACTCTTCCTCTTCCCTCCTCCCCCTTCCTAAAGCACTCCAACGTCCTGGAGGACAATAAATGAAGCGGCCTTTGTTTGGATGCCACTTGTTCCCCCAGCACTTGTAAATAATGTGGTTTAACATTAAACGAGCAATGCTTTCGTGCCACCCGTAAAAATGTCCACTTTGTTTGCTGAGCCACTGTTTGATAACGTGTGGGAAAAATCTTTGGGTTTTTAGTTTAGCTTCTACTGTTTACGGAATCATTTATCTATCTTGCGTCAACATTATAAAATGCACAACTAACTTGAAACTATATTCCTTTTTTTTTAAAGTGAATGATGTTCAATTCAAAGGTCAATGAATGAAGTTTTTAACTTACTAATGCTATTCTGGAAAATGACGTAATATTGCGTTTAAAAACATTATTATATTAGATTTTTATGCATAGTGCAGCACAGTGTAAGCAAGTGCATTTGAATAATGCGGCATTTGTTTGTTTAGCTTACCTAATAAATTATTTGAACTAAACAAATGTATTGTGTTTAAAAAAAAAAACACAATAAAATAGTGTTAATGTCTATGATATTGGCTTTATTTAATAGATAATTTTATGCCATTATTGTTTAAATGTGATTTCGGGCATATGAGCGCCACGGCTAGCTCGAATGAAGCGAAATCGTGAAGTCCAATTTTCGACAATTGTCGTCTTTGTGAATGCGTATCCACTAGAGTGTACGTGGTGCGAAAACGATCCATGTTCTTGTGAATAACTTGCTCGGATGGACGATTATGTCGACTGTAAAATGGACGTAGTGCCCGATAAATTTGGCGAACCGAACCATGATTTTCAAAATAAATTTGCACAATTTGAAAGCGCTGTTCTGACGTCAGTCTATTCATGGTGAAATGGCAAAACGTACTGACTACAAATCAACTGTCAACTGTCAAAATGACAGTCTGTAGAAACAATGTTGCTAGTTTAAAAACCAAATCTCAAAAAATAAAACACCCTATACTTGATCTCTTGAGTTGCTTCTCTTCTTCTTTATCTCTAGCCACGGTTGATCGGTGATTAAAATATTTTTAATCATAAAAATGTGAGACTACAAATAAGTATACTTTGAGTAAATATTATATATGATGATATGTTTCTATGCCTTCATCACCGGGAGAATGATGTAAAATAATCAAAATTATTTATACAGAATACAAAAAAGGTGTAATAAGTGCAAATTAAAACGAAACAGAATATAAGAAGCAGAATACTCTATAACACGAGAAAAATGGATTATGTTCATAGAATAAAGGATTTTGGCATTTTTGTTGAATTAGCGTTTGTTGGTAATTTATCACACTCAGTGTCAGTCTAAGATGCTAGCTTATGAGTTTATAAAAGAAATGTTCAATTTATAGTTTAAAACCTAAGCCATCAATAAGAATACATCATTTAACAATTTATTTAGGTTAAGTTGAATATTGTTTATTACAATATTTCTCGTTTGTTAGTTTCAATGATTGTTTACGTGGTGCTAAAACTAATAACTAACTAACTTACGCCGTATCTCCGATGCATCCACGTAGATTTATCCTGCTCCTCACGTGGCCGACATTTAATTTTTAATTTTTATGAACGTCCCACTTTTCCCTTAGCCTTCCTCTATTTCTTATTCCGTTTATATCGTTAACAAATACTTTCTTTATCATTCATTATTCATTTATTTTTTTCCTTGTGCCCGAATCATCTTAATGATCCTTTCATTATTTTCTTTGCTCTCATTCGCATAGCATTCACAGTTTATATTTGCATTTGACACATTATCAAATACAGACTCGCTGTATGAATTTGGAGGAAGCTAGAGAGGTGTGTCAGGATAGAGTAGCGTGGCGTGTCCATTTTTTCTGCCTTCCCTTCTGGAGAAACGGTGTGATGATTTTCAATACAAGAGATTGGTTTGCAGCAAAGTGTAACATTTTTGCTGGTTCTTGGGATGCCACTTGGGCCTTTATTGTGATAGTTTCCTGTTGCTTTCCACATTTGTAAACAGCAGGTTATTTGAAACCAATTACTGTAAGTATACAACTTTTTAGCTATTGATTCTCATGACATGTGATAAGGAGCTAATATATCGCCATTTTATTGTCACATAAATTCTACACCAGACCAAAGACAGTATAACAATTATACTGCCATCGACGGGAATTGAACCTGAGACCTTCTATGTGGCAGTCATAACTCTCGCCACTATGCCACGAAGGTTGTTATTCGTCTACGAGATGCTAAAACTATTATTTTATTATTGTTGTTCTAATGATGATTGTTTGTTGCAGTGACATGCGAAGATGAGACCGTGGGCCCCATCTTCGTGAAGGAGCCTCCGAATCGTATCGACTTTTCCAACACCACCGGGGCCGTGGTGGAGTGCCGCGCGCGCGGCTCCCCGGCCCCCGACCTCATCTGGGTGCGCGCTGATGGCAGCGCTGTCGGCGATGTCCCCGGCCTTCGTCAGGTACGGATATTTAATCTCCATCACTTCACAGTAGATCCCTCTCTAGCTAACTCATTGTTTGCGGGAAGAGTATTAATACCAGTGGCGGTACTTCTATAGAAGCCCAGAAGCCCGGCTTGCGTAAGAAATTTTGAATCAAAACCCCCAGATCTAAGAAATCGTGCCCCCGCATAAAGCAACAACCCAACAACAATCCCATCAGACGTAAGAGGAATAGCCCCAAGAGCTGAACCTCTGTAAGCCAGAAGATGTTTTGATTCAAAATTTCTTACGCAAGCCAGGCTTCTGTGCTTCGATGCGAGTACCGGTGGCCGGCGGTAAGGGTATAAATACCCTTTTCGAGGATTCGGTGTACATTGTTAGAAGTGCATTTTAGAAGTTGATTAAATGTTATAATCGTATTTCAATTTGAAGCTACGCGTGTTAATGAGCGCGCAAATCACCCGCTTGTCTAGGTGAAGTCTAGGGTCTTGTCTTTCGGGAGTTTTTCGCCCCCACCTGTTGGAAGTGACTTCGTTGGGAATGAAGATTAAACCCGCAGACGAAGTACTCGTATTAATATTGATGCGGCAGGGTTCACTAAGATTTAGAAACAGCCAGAATCGAAACCGGCAGGCGATCGGTAATAACAATCTAAGCAATGTTTTTACGAATTCATCACCTATTTTACTAACTTGTACAACCGATGTCGTCCACTGCTAGACATAGACCTCCCCATACTTCTCCACACACTTCTATCTTGTGATTTCTATAACCAGTCATCATTCATTTTATTTCTCGGCGCTACATCCCGGTGTGGGGCTTGGCCTCCTCCACAACGGTCCTCCACTGACTTCTGTCTCTGGCCATCTCTCTCCATTCCCCAGCTACTTCCATTTTCTCCCAATCTTCTTCCACGCAATCCGCCCATCTTTTCCTCGGTCTGTCTCTTGGTTTCTTTTCGCGGGGCACCCATCTGGATATAATTTGTGGTGTTCAACCCTCTGGCATTCTTTTCATATGACCAGCCCACCGTAGGCGTTGAGACTTACCGAATCTCACAACTGTTTCATGGTTAATCAGTTCCAGTACATTTTTTTCCATACATTTTTCTTATATCGCCAGACAATCGTATTAGGGTCTCCCTCTGGTTCTATCTTCAGGAGGTCTCCATTCTACCAACCTTCTGGTCTTTTATCTACCAGCCTGACAACATGTCTCTCAAATGACAATTTGAGCTTAGCCATATTTTCGACGACATCCGATACTCCTGACTTTCTACGTATCTTATGTTTTTTTTGTTGGGTCTGAAAGTTTTATATTTAGCATCGCTTGTTCATGTTTTCTCTGTGCTACACGGAGTTTTCATTTTGTTGTCACTTGAACTTTACATCTGACCATAGATAGTGTGAAAATTACACTGCTAGCGCCGGGAATCGAACCCGGACCTTTGGTGTGGCAGTCGTAGCTGTTGCTTCTTGTTGGTTTTTTGTTCTTCTTTCTCTTCTTGCCTCTCTGCCACGAAGATCCCCTAGTTTAGCCTCTATTAAATTGTATTTGCTGTATCTAAGAAAACAACAAAAAGAAAGTCGAAATGCGTTGATTTGAAAAGCTTTAAAATTTTATTCTTTATTAAATGTGCCCGTTATCATGTTATTTATCAAATATTTAATTTCGATTCCCTAGTAAATATTATGTGAGTTGTCCATTTTATGTCGAGACAATTTCTAAAGTATGATTTTTTGTTGACAAACTTGAATGATGATAAATTAAGATTAACATTGAAAGCTTTACTGCCCGTTTTGATTATACATAATTATTACAATGTAACGATAGCCACATTGTAAATTACCAGAACACTCACATATTACACGAAGTACGACTGTGGTTATATTTCAGTTTGAACTTTACATATTTTATTATCATATTATTGTGATTCATTTGTTTACATATTAAAAAAAATTCTTTGACATTCTCTACGATGGACAAGTTGGAGATTGTCATCAACTTCTGAGAATAATATTTTCATATCTCTCGGTTACATCTTGGAAACATTTTGAAACACGATGATTTGTTTTAATGTCAGCATTAGCAGGCATGCTTATGAAGTCGTATGGCCCGTTGACATAAATATTTTTACAGTACTTTATACATATTAGTAAATCTTCTTACTATTTAAGCATGAAATATACAGTTAAACAAGTATTATCTGATTAAGTTTCTTTCTTATATGATCATACATATATTACTGTAGTGATATACAATTATGTATTGTTGATGTACTGTTTAAAAAAAATGAGATAACAGTGCACATTAATTATTTTTTACTAGTTGCAATCCGTGCAATATTCACGGAAGTAAAGATTTTCTACCCTTTAAACACTTGGTTAATTGTACAATCATAATCTGTAATAAGTTTTAACTTTTGAAGTAAATCTTTTTTTTTTTACACGCGTTAAAAATTTCACAATTAACCGTATCAAATTGTTTTCTACACTATTGTCATAAAACAATAATCAGAAACAAAATAAAAATAATAATCCAGAAACATTATCGGGCGTGCGCATCGTGTGCGTTTAGAATTTCTTTCGGAGAGAATCGGAGTATTCCTCTCTCCCACTCTTGAATTTAAAATATTCTCGTATTCTTTCTTGATGACATCCGAGTTTTTGCCTATTTATATTATGATTCTCGTGTATGAAAGTGACAAGAAAGAAAGAAAATATAACAAATGCGGTGGAAATGAGATCTCTTATACGAATGTCTGACCAATGATAGAGTACTGATTGTGGATATGAGATAAAAATGCAAGTACGAAAGAAAGTGTTATAAACAAAATAATGAAAGAATCATTGATGTGTTGGACACATGCAACAAACGAATTAACAAAGAAAGGTCAATTAAGCATTTACGTAACGATGTGAATAGTGCACGAAATTTTGAAAAATGGAAGAGTGGTACGATCAAATCAGCAAAATGTTAAATATCGGGCTTGTGTGGATTTGAAATGCGCATATGACACGATGTATTAATGTTAAGAAGGCGAAACATGTACTACTTCCTAAGCAAAAAACATACCAAACGGCAAATGTCCAGTTTTTAGCAAACTGTACATACTTTCATGTTTTTCACCTGTGTCAAAAATATCTTGATACATAAAAATATCTTGATACACTTGCTGTCCTTTTGCTTATGCATCACATTTTAATGCTATTTTTTTATTTATAAAAATGTTGTATTTTGTAAATTTTAATAATAATTTTTGTCGCCATTTATTTTGAAATAAATGATTCATTTTTATATGGAATAGTTCAGAATTATTATATATTTGTGATATTGCCTCATACTTTTAATTTGTTTAATATATTTTTTCCGTTAGCTGCGTTATTGCTTATGAGGGTAGTGTATGTCACGTTAGAACTGAACAGTGTGGCGGTTCCTTTCTGCCAAACCTTCTGAGAAACGGCGTGATGTAATTAACATAACTAACATAACTAACTAATTAAGTTAGTCAAATAAATCCGGGTGATAGATTGCTAATTCACGCTCGAGAAATTATAGATTAGGTCCTGTGTTATGTACCTAACCACCCGTTCCCACAAAACACTTTCCTACGTCTCTATATTTTGAATCAAGATTTGTTTATATTATATTAAGTAAACATTTGGGGATTCAGAGATGCATTAATTGATCTGTTCCCACGTCTCCGTCTGGAAGCCATGCCACACTGTTTTAAACAAACTCTCCACATCGGTCTCCACCGGCGGTTTTGAAAAAAACTAAGTAACTCCATCTCGCTCGGATACTTTAAACTAAAAGTATCCGAGCGAGATGGAGTTACTGGATTATTTCAAAACCGCCGGTGGAGACCGATGTGGAGAGTTTGTTTAAAACAGTGTGGCACGGCCTTAACTCATTGAAGGTTTGTTTATATTATTAATATTTTTGTAAACATAAGGGCTCGAACGCGAGGATGTTTTGTATTGATCTTATCTGTTCCCACAGGTACATGTGTCATCGAACAAAGAAATGCACACAATTTAAGCTGAACCGCATCATGGATTAAATCAGATACAATTGCAACTCCTTACTTGTAACACTTCTTTATACCAATGTAATTTCTTGCTTGTAACATCGTCTTAAATAAAGTTCTCTACTTAAAAATTCAATCGTGTTGGAAGTTATTCCATCCCAAAAATCCTCACCCGAAGGATAAAACATAAAATTGGTGGCAAAGTGGCGAGACTATTTAAAAACATAAAACCTGTATGAATCTTGCTTTTTGATGACAATAGAAATAAAAAAAACTAATTACACGTAAAGATTCTAGTGTTTTAAAAAATTAAAATTTGGCATGGTTAAAAAATTAAAGTTTGTCTTGTTTTAATTTAGATATTTAAAATATAGAATTTCCCCATAGGGCTTGGGACTTGGATCTTCTGGCTTACAGAGGTTCAGTTCTTGTGGCTATTCCTCAAACGTCTGATGGGAACATTGGTTGGTGGGTTGTTGTTTTATGCGGGGGCTTGATATGTGTGGCCCCGAGTGTTCTTATGAAAGAGGATCGATTTTGGGCGCTTATGGCGGCTGGGAGTGTTTTGGTTGTAATTTGAAAGGTCTTTTATTGTGGGATTAGAATGTGAATGGAGTTCTTTGTAAAAATGTTCGGCAAGTTTCTGAATAAATTCATCAATCTCTAGCAAATAATCTATTTAAAAATAGCATTAGTATAAAAATATATGTATTACGTATTTACACACATTACAAGTATATTTTCGTTTGATCTCATATCATTATAATGTATATTACACCGGTGTTATTAACATTCCCTATGCGCGTAGATATTATGATAACTTTTATCAGATGCTGTAAATAGTGTTCCATTTTGTGTCACGAGTTCATAAGACAGATACTTTGTGGCTAAAATTTCCTAAGCAGTTCTTTGACCCTCGCGTTAAATGCAGTGTGACTTCAGAGGGACCAGGAAAAGGGCCATAGAGATAAGCCCATCGCCAGATTACACAATCGCATCATGTGGGCATCTCACAGCCGCCGCCTTTGTGTTTATGGTCCAAGTACTTACTTTACATGTCTGGTAATCAGATTAAATATAATTCTAATAACGAATATTTCAAATTTATGTAGAAAAATGTCATTTTATCTATGAGTATAAAAATAAGAGAATAATTTTAAGCTCGGCTTAAAATGTAATATATGTTTACACTTTTGAGACAAATATTATACATATTAAAAAAAAATTCTAAAGAGAAATGCTCCTTCTGAAAATACAATGTATTCTGCATTTATAATGTCAGACTAGCTCACGCCTTCTTGATTCGATGTGCTATCTTGAATAGAAATTTGAATCATCCTTATACCTGTATGTGTACGGGTCGTGTTTTTTGAAGAATTATATTTATTTCATCCATTGATAATTTAACACCAAAAAAGCCTTTTTCAAATACATGTTTAATGATAAAAAAATATATATCTACTTAGTTTTATTCCATTTGATTTTTAGTTTCGACCGATTTCGGCAGCTCGCTGGCATCTTCTGGTGTGCCACGTGTAAAAATCAAGTGGAATAAATCTAAATACATATTATAAAATACTTTTTATTTATTATTATTTACGATGAACTTCGACCAAAAAATTTCTATTAATAAGATTACTGTTTTTGACATGTTAAGATATTATTTATATACAAGTTTTATTTAATTTGTTAGTTATTAAAATAACCCATTGTCATTATTATAAAAAAAACATATTTTATTTTAACTTCCGTTATATCGTAATAGCATTTTTGTTTTTAGATTCAAATATATATATTTTATAATATAAATATTTTATAATTTAAATCGGGTGGTGTTCTAGGGGATAGAATGCTTGGCTTCTAATCCAGGAGACTTGGGTTCAAGCCTGGACACGACCAGCTTCCTTCTTTATATTAATGAGCTATTTTCTGCTCATATTAGAGATTGTAAACATAAATTCTAATACCATTGAATTAAATCTTTGGTATAAGTCTTTAAAAAAAAAATTAAACTTTTAAAGTTATCGGAATTTATTTATTTATTAGAAGGATATGTTTGTTATTATGGTGCGTGATTTACGAACATGTGTGCGTTGTCAGCTTGGAGCCTTCTAACCCCATGGGATTTATTATTTAAAACACTCATGTCATTACACAATCTCTTCCATATAGATCGCCAAGGGAGTGCTTAACTATTTTCAAATTTAAATAAATAACAGATTAACCCAATTGGATGTTTAAATAACATAGTGAATCACAACGAATGCATAATCTGGATTTCCCGATCTAATAGTGTTGTCTTGCGTAGGTTCTCCCGAACGGAAATTTGGTTTTCCCGCCTTTCCGCGCTGAAGATTACCGCCAAGAAGTACACGCCCAGATTTACATCTGTCTTGCCAGGAGCTCTGTCGGCTCCATACACTCCAGGGATGTCAACGTCCGAGCAGGTAACATACACGATCATCAATCTTAAAATAATTTTCTATGGATTATCATGTACTAGTTTTGAATATTTGAATTTATTCGAAATAACATTAACCTGCATCATATTTAAGACGATTTTAAATTTAGACTTTTTTCGATTTAACCGTTATAATTTTATGACATATTACCAAATCACAGTAATATACGAACGATTTGCGTCTTAATTAGCCAAAATAACCCTTTGAAAATCTCTTTGAACAGTGTAAGACCATATAGGGTAAGCAGTACAATGATTGGCACTCTAAGAAAAACTTTTCATGTTTCAAGTCTATGCGTCTCACTTCTTATGTTTATGATTTTTTTCTTTTTAAATTCGTATTTTATGAACTATTTAGATAATAAAAAACACACACAGCAATCCTTCTGAAATAACCATTAGTCGTAGATTTTTTTGCAAAAAAAATATCCTAAAAACATAATCATTGGCACCTCGAGTATAATGATTGGCATAACGTAAATGTATAATTATTGGCACAGTAAATATATTTATTCAGAGGGATCATTCTCATTATCTACTTCTAAATTGGTTGTTTCTGTACTAACCGAAGTAGGTTTAAGTTTTTTTGTCAATATTAAATAATGCATTGAAATCAGGTGACTTGTTAACGTTTTTTTCCATTTCCAATTCTCAAATTTTTTCATTTCCAACAAAGTCTTGATAGTTTATTGTTATGTTCTTGGGGGTTTCGAAATTTTGCCTTGGAAGTGTAGATCCACCAAGACATTTAGAAAAATCAATTGCCGATGCATTCCATGGGAAAAGTCCACATGCTCTAAAACCATTTCTGATTATAATATTGTTTACATGCTTTTGTAGAACAATTTGTAGAATTGGACCGAAATCTGCTTTTGTCAACACCTTGCTTATGTTGTTTCGTCTCCAATCTAACACTCCTCTTTTCCATGCTGATTTAATTGGCTTGAATGCAGCTACGTCTGCTGGTTGAGGAACTCTGGTTGCATTTGGGTACAATGCTATTAAAATTATACCTAATTCCGTACACATTTTACTAAGTTCATAAGTCGTATGACTTTTATGACCATCTACAAAAAGAATAACTGGGAATTTAGTTAATTTTGCATAAATGTGGATGAAGTACATTTTTAATATAGTCAATGAAAATGTCTCCTTTCATCCATCCATTGTCTGACAAAGCGATTCCCCAGTCAGGATGAATAGATTGATGAATGTAATTTGGCATTCTTTTTAATGGAAAAATTACCATTGGCGGAGTCGTTTCACCGTTAGCTAAGAAGGTAAACATAACTGTCAAACATATCTTCCCCGGTGCATGTTCAACTTCATAAACATTTATTGCTCCTTTTTGTGCCAAAACTTTTGTATTTTTTGGGCATAATTGAAAATTTGTCTCGTCACCGTTAAGGACTCACCGCTAAATATTTTTCAGCTTGGCTAAACCAGCCTCTTATATTATTTTCAGAAACAGTAGAGCTTGCAGCTGTCACTCCTTCTGAGGTTCTTATTAAAATCTCCGGGTGACGTTTCAAAAACAATTTATACCACCCTTCTCCTGGTGTATTGTTTATAAACGTATTATCCTAGGATTGTTCTTCAAAAAATACTCCACACTATTCATAACAACTTCTTTCCTTTTGGGAAATCCTTTCCTACTGCTAGTACAAATCCACTCCATCAGAATGGATTCTTCAGCTTCATTCAAAACTGTACATGGTCCATGTCGAGATTTTGAAAAATTTGAGCTTAATCTAAATTGGATTGTTGCCCTAGGAACATTGAAATTTTTAGCCGCAGTTTTTTCGGCATCCCATTTCTCACAGCTTCCAATGCAAGTGGTATTTCTATCTCTGAATATTTCTTCATATATTTTCCCTGACTTGATGGTACTTTAGGCATTTTCTGAAAATAATTAAGATAATTCCATTACAATATCCCAAAAGACCCGATTAGCATAAAGATTGGCACCATTAAAAAGTATAAACATTGGCACTGCCAATAATATATTTTTAGCTTGTTTGTCAAGTTCTGCATGCTAAAACTATTTGAATATCATTATACATTGAGTTTTGTCAAGAAAAAATTACATTAAAATATATTATCAAAAAGTACAGAGATTGGCATGTATGCCAATCACTGAATGATCATACAACTGAAATATACAATTGTTGGCACACCAATATAACCCATTTTTCTAAAATATAACCTCAAAAAGGGGTTTTATAATGTACATCAATCCTTTTCCACCAAGTAATTAACAAATCCGGAAGTAAAAGGCTTACCTGACTGTAATAAAACAATCTGTAGACGTTGACTAACCTTGTGAAAAAAACTAGAATATGAATAAAAAACTTCCCGCTCTACAAATCGCATTGACAAATTTTAGTTTTACCAGGCATGAAAAAATAAATTCCTCAAATGCAAAATATATTAATTAAGGATTTTAAAACAGTGCGGAAATTTATTATTTCGACAATTTTACAGCTCCTACGTGCTATTGAAACGAAGAGTGCCAATCATTGGGGGAGTGCCAACATTAGTACTTCTTACCCTATTATCGGTTTAAATCATATATTTTTTTGTTTAAATACATTTTAACGTGTAGGTTATCGGTAATAAACCGAAGTAAATGAAATGCGTTTGTACATATTTTCTAGATAAAAAGAAAATATGTTTGATGTAATAATTTGAACGATCCCCCTGACGAAGATACGGATAGTATCGAAACGGATCGGGAGTAAAAAGTGATAATTATTTAAAATTAATAATTTGTTTGATTTGACTATATTTTATATAGTAAACTTGTACAATATGTTATGTAGATTATACATGCGAATTCATTTGTAATAAAACTTATGTATTGCATATTTTCCTTGTTAAAAAAATACTATATTTCATTTCTGAACTTCGTTTATAAAAAGGTTTGATAGGGTTCAAAATATAAGGTCAAACAATAAAATCGTATTAAACATGATGTGGACATATTTTTATTACAATTTTTTTAGGTAATTCTTAGTACTATATATAATATAAATATACATATGGAGCTTCTGAATTTAGTAGTGACAAGAGTGTCTTACAGAACGACATTTTTTAATTGTTATTTTACCTGTTTGGTTTACATATATTATGGAACCTACTGACAATGTGATACAATGGACTTTATTCATATTGTAATTTAGGCTTTTTCAATCTTATTGTCGGAGCATACCACACATGATTAGAATAACTGTTAACACTAAGCACATAACCAAAACGTATGCTGTACAAATTATTATTAAGTAACTTGTGTTACTTATTACCATAATAATAAATGCTATTTTGTATCCAAGATGTACGAGTTGGTATGTACACGCCTGTATGTTTTTTTTTCATATTGAAAAAATCAAGAGATTCTTACAATCGTATGTATTGTACCAAATTTTCAGAATGTAAATATTCTTATTTAAAAATAGATAAAAATTATACTTGATTGTTTAAATTGTAATATTTAATATAGAAGTGAAAATGTTCTATTAGATCTAAGATACCCGTACAGTTTCACATCTTCCCTCATAATAATGTTTCGCATATCAAATGACTTTCTATGGGAAATATCCGCATTCTCTGCAGCGCATTTTTACTTTTTATCATCATTGCCATTGTTTCCCCTTTAAATAATTCACTTTTATTTCAGGTTAACCTAGGTCATTATCGCTCTGATTTGAATTGTATTATTAATTTGTTTCTTGATTGTGATAAATGTGTTTGTTGTATAGTCGTATCGCAGCACTACGACACAGACGTGAACAAAGAGTACGCCATAACAGGAAACAGCGCAATTTTGAAATGCCAAGTCCCGTCATTTGTGGCCGATTTTGTATCCATTTTGTCTTGGCACACGGATAAGAACGAAGATATTTACCCCGGAGAAAACTTCGGTCTGTTTTCTTCTGCTTTATCTTTTCCCACTCCACTTCCTCTCCATCCGCAACCTTTGAAATTCCTTTATGGTATCCCCTTGATCTCAAATTGTCCTACCTCTACCGTTCCCTGTCTTTTTGGCGAGAATAAAATATAGTATTTAATTAAAAAAGTTTTCTACTAGTCGTTCAGCAGTTCTATGAAGCAGAAGTAAACAACGAATACGTCATCCGAGGCAATGCAGCAGTCTTGAAGTGCTCGATTCCTTCTTTCGTGGCCGACTTTGTCTCTGTAATATCGTGGCAAGATAATTCCGGAAATACTTTCTCGATGGATTCTGTTTCTACTACGATGGACGATGGTATTTAAAATAATCTGAATTTTGTTCACTTTTCCTTCTATCCTTTTCCTCGACCGCAGGGTTGCTTCCCCACCTCAGCTTATGGTTTAACCCGAGTTGTACTTGTTCACTAGTTGTTAACCAGTATTACGAGGCAGAAGTGGTCTCGGAATACGTGATCCGCGGTAACACGGCCGTGCTGAAGTGTAACATTCCGTCCTTCGTGGCTGATTTTGTGAAGGTTGAAGCGTGGGTCGGGTCAGATGAGTCAGAGTACACGCCTTCTCAGGATATTGGTAACTCATCCAACATGTATGACCGTGTCCTTCTCCATTCCTAGAATTCCTTCTCTCCACACTGCTCTAAAACCCTTTTTGATATTTTATTTAAAATTTCACAGTTGTTAACCAGTTCTACGAAGCTGAGATCTTGACAGAGTATGTTATAAAAGGGAATACGGCGGTACTAAAATGTTCCATACCATCGTTTGTTGCTGACTTCGTAAAAGTAGAATCGTGGATTGATGAGGCCGGACAAATTTTAACTGTCTCTGATGACCTCGGTAACGTTATTACTTCAAAAGTTGACCTGTTTCCCTATCCTTGTCCTATCTTCACCTATCCCTTATCCCGCCCAAGATTTCTTAAAACTAAGACTTCTTTTAATATTTCAGTGGTATCTCAGTTTTTCGTTACCGAAGCTGAAAACGAGTACGTGATAAGGGGAAATGCCGCCGTCATGAAATGTAAAATACCGTCTTTTGTCGCCGATTTTGTTTTCGTCGAATCTTGGATTTCGGATACTAATGAAATTTACACTAGATCAGACAGTCAAACCGACTATGGTAAATTGCCGACACCTGCTTCCACACATCCAAATACTATCCTTTCCCGATCCATGCGGTGTCACACGCTAATGGACCTCTTCACATTATATCCTTATTGTTTTGTTATAGGTAGCTACCGCGATAAAATTAACGAGTAGATTTACGATAATAATTTATTTAGGTTGAGTTGCAGAGTTCCTTTCAAAGTTATGGTGTATAATTATTGACATCTGCGCTGAGGTAGTTTTGTGCATTGCAAGTAGTTTGCGTAGCCGATTTGGTTTTGATTGAATAATTCCAATTGCATAATAAATCGCAGTCGTCGCTCAGTCGTATGAAGCCGAGGCGGACAATGAGTACGTCATCCGGGGGAATGCGGCGATCATGAAGTGCGAGGTGCCGAGCTTTGTCTCGGACTTTGTCAGTGTTGAGATGTGGACGGACTCCCAGGGGGGCTCCTACTACCCCGGAGCGGACTACGGTAACGCGCCTGCTCTCGGCGTATTGCTTGCTCCTCTCCCTCATTCCTGGACTTCCTTTTTAATTTTATTTGATCACCGATTCATACCAAAAGGGTTTTGTTATTACAAATTTATTTAGAATATTTTTATTCTGGTTTATTTAGCCGTACACCAGTTCTACGAAGCGCGTGTTAATGACGAGTTTGTCTTGCGCGGGAACACGGGCCTTCTCAAGTGCATCGTTCCTTCATTCGTGGCCGATTTTGTGCAAGTAACTAGTTGGCACACCAACGATGGGGCTGTATTTTTGGCTAACATCACTAATGCCGACGATGGTAAAGTGTGAAACTAATCTATGTATGAATCCGCCATCCACTCCGATCTTCCTTCCCACGTTTAAAACAGATCGTTTTCTAGTTATTTTATTTTATTATTTTACGTAGCGTTCTCGGAATTTTCATTTACGTTAATTCATCGATGAAAGAGTTATTACATGTGTTTTAAGTGTAGTCTTTCTGTTTTATAGTTGTTCATCAAACATACGAACCCCGGGTTATCGACGAATACGTCTTGCGAGGCAATACAGCCATCGTGAAATGTCTGATTCCCTCTTTTGTGGCGGACTACGTGCAGATCGTGGAGTGGATCATGAACGATGGCTCGTCTTATAGGCCCTCTACCTCGAATCAAAGCTACGTGAATCCCGACGATGGTAAATCACATACCACAGCTGACTTCGTCCTGTTTCCTTCTGTTCCCATTTTTATCCTTGGTTGAATCCACCGCGAAAGCAGAAATATTCGGCAGCGCCATAACGAGAAGGCGTGTCACGAGCGAGGGATTGCGGGGAAATATCTCTAATATCTTATTTTTGACGTTTACAGCCGTCAACCAGTATTACGAAGCTCAGGTGTACGATCTGTTCGTTATCAAGGGGAACGCCGCAGTGTTTAAGTGTCACATCCCGTCGTTTGTGAGCGACCACGTGGAAATAATTTCCTGGCAAGACACCGCGGGAGGAGAGTACGCCAACCCCTCGGACTACGGTACTCATCGGGTGCCCTTAGCTACTTCCCTTTCCTTCACTCCTTAACATATCCAGGCGCACTCTTCCGTCAAATGTTCCCACGCGTATCGTAAATCGTGCAATTTATAAGACGTCGATCATTGTACACATGGCTGCATCAATTACTATTCAAGCGTTTTTTATTATTATTTCAATGTTGGTAGTTACACTGTAGGCAGGTACTATGTATAGTTTGTCTATGTGCACTGGGCGCCGTCACGTGTTCGCTGATTTCAAATAAATATAAATTAGAATAATTGCTAATAACTATTTTGACTTCGAACTAGTTCCGAAATATTTTTTTTTCAGTGGTCGCTCAATCTTACGCCGTGAGCTTGATGGAGGAGTATGTATTGCGAGGGAATGCCGCCATCTTGAAATGCCATATTCCGAGCTTCGTAGCTGACTACGTCGCCGTGGTCTCTTGGATCGAAAGTGAAGGGGATATGACCAAGGAAATCTTTCCAAACTCGAAAGCAGATCCCAATGGTTCACTTTATTTGAATATTTACATATTATTCGATAGGAATAAAATATTCCGATTTATTCCCACGTTATAATATATAATTGGAACATTTTATAAAAGTCTTTAAGAAAAATTAACCAATGTTAGGTTAGGCATTTTCGCGCGTTGCGTGATTTTACTCTTTAAATTTGCAGAAGTTTACTTCATATTCAATAAAGATTGCCAATTGAATGGATGCATTAATACATCTATGGGTTGTTAAATAATTTTAACATTACTTTTATAGCGCATTATTAAAAGTTTAACTGTTTTTTTCTTCTTCTTTTGGTGTAACGTCAGGTCCCCCGACGTTGACTATCACTTGAGAGTAGGCGTCTCTGTCCCTGGCAGCTCGAAACAGAAGGACATTTTTTTTACGAAATCGAAATTGACGTAAATTCTGCATATAATACATATAGACCACAAAAAGACATTTGTTAAAAAAAAATATAGGTTTCATTAATTAATACGTTATTTATATTCTGTTATAATTTAAAAACGTAACAAGTATTCCGAAAAGCCTAGTCTCTCAAATCTGTATTTTCTCCTGTTAATTTGGTCCTCATCCACAGGCTTCACGGCCTACCTAAATCCCTTTTCCTTTCTTCACTTAGTTTATAAGTGCATGCATCAAATATTTAAAGTCAAAATCGTAAAATTCAAACATTATTATTTTAATTTTATAAACAATCTGGTGAAGCAACAACCTTTTATATGTTTAATTAATATGTAAACTGACGAGTTATATTTATATTGTGATAAATAAATATAACATAATTCATATTTAATGTCTATTAGTTGCCATCGTTTCAGTGGTTTCGAAGTGTAAATATAACAATTACATCTGAATAATCGTGTAAATGGATAATAACAATGTTTGAAATTTGCATTAAAAGAAATATAATTATTTTAAATTGTATTCAATTATATAAATTTCAATTTTATTTGGCACAGTGAATGCATCATTATGATCGGTCAAATGCCTCTTTTATTTTAGCTTCATTAAATTTTAACTTTTATTTTGATTTTCTTGATTCCGTTTTTTTGTGATACTCCTATAGGAGGTGTTATAACATTATTTGATAACTGTTGTCTCAATACTCTGACCATTAACATTATTTGATAACTGTTGTCTCAATACTCTCTCACTACAATGTTATAACATTATTTGATAACTGTTGTCTCAATAAAAGTATGTATAATATTATGTAACTTCGAATAAGACTACATTTAATTAACTGGAATGAAAATGTCTGTTTTCTAAAAGCATTATTATAATTTATGGAAATGCCACGTTTCGCCTCTCTGAGGCATTATCACATGTTGTTTGACATTTGAAATTTGAAATTGCCTTAGACAGGCGAAACATGTCATTCCCATAAATTATAATTAAACTTCTAGAACACAGACGTTTTTATTCGTATTAATTATTTAATAGACAATAAATAAATCATCAGCTATCTATCACATGTCACGAGAATCAATATAATACCTAAAAACAAAATATATACAGTAATTGGGTTCAAACGAGTTTTACATCATTGTTCAAGAAACAATAAATAAGACTAAATTTGGTATACAAAATGTATTACCTAGTTGACATGACATTTTCTTGTATTCTCTTGTGCCTTTGAAATTAGTTAAAATAAAGAAATATTTTTATAATATATCAATTATGACATTCTGGAGATGTTTGCAAGTGTACTGACGACTTTGTTGTTTACTTCAGAGGGTAAATATTTGGTCCTTCCATCCGGAGAGTTGCACATTAGGGATGTGGGACCCGAGGACGGATACAAGTCCTATCAGTGCAGGACCCGTCACCGCCTTACAGGCGAGACAAGACTCAGCGCTACCAAAGGCCGTCTCGTTATCACTGGTAAGTTTTCACACATTCATCTTTTATAATATATTTAATTATAAAACTGACCACAAAACTTCAATAGACTCATCGTCGACATTTTTCAATACATCATTAGACATTATTATAGCTACATTGCTAACAACTGGGAAAATTGATATATAAACATATAAAAACTAAATCAGGAAGGAAAGAGAGAAATATTTTTTTTAGTTTATAATAGTAAACACGATTGTATAATTTAATTTATCCATTGTTTTGGCCGAAACACTATGATACTTCAACATTATTACTGTTAAAATTGAAAACACTCATAATATCAAAATTTTATTTTTATTCATTGAGAGTGTCGCGACAGCTGTTTCGCCAACCAATGTTGGCATCATCCGGTGTTACAATAAACAGTTTATTAGGAAAAAAAGTGTGGCAGTCCATTCTTTCTGCCTACCCCTTCGGAGAGACTGCGTGATGGTTAGTTAGTTAGTTTAGTTAGTAACTTGTTCGCTATAGAAATATTATTCTAAAATTTGAAAGAGTTAAGATTCAAACTAAAAAAAGTAATGTAATCAGATGAATTAAAAAAATAAGTACCTACATTAGTTTTATAAAATGTTTAAATTTGCATTTTAATCTATAGGGAGACTGATAATATATTTGCATATTTAGGTATGAAATGTCAGAATGCCGGGTGCATTGAATGGATTTGAAAATAAAAAATGGTATCAATGGATTTGAAAATAATAATTAGTATCCAGAATCGTCATTTAAAATTGAGGCTCTTCTCAATCAAATAGCGTCTAACTTCTGGAACAAAATGTTTGTTGAAATAATTGACAGTTCCGATAAACGGTGTGCCGTAATTATAGATTTACGAACCGTGGTTTGAACATACGATATCTTAAATCAAGAATACAGTTTACAAATTTGTCTAGAGTTAAATGAATTATAGATTTTTCGTAATTAGACTTTGGAATGAGGAGTCAAAGAGTATAAAATTAGTAGATTTCTAGTAACTTCGAACCTGTGTAAAAAATTAAGCCTTTCAAATTATATGCGTAATTAATGTGTACCTGTCCACCAGATTAATTTAACAAGTTTTATGGTCAGTTATTAAACAAATTAATTAATAATGTTATTGTCAAATAAATGCATTCGTTCATTTTGTTCAAACCTTTGAAGTATAGTAAAGTTTATTTTTGTAAATTATTTAAATTGATTTACGATACAATCAGTAAAAGGTAAATGAACGCATTTATTGAATTATTCAGAAAATTGTTTTGTTACGTAAATTCTAGTCGTTTTAAATTTAATATGTAAAATAAGATTAGGGGTGATTCCTGAACCGAAACTGATCATATTTTCTTTTGCTGCATTGATTTAAAAATATATCTAAAAATTGCTTCTCTGTTAAAGACTATAATATAGTCTTTAACGGTGTTGTTATAATTTTGTTTAATATTAAAAATAATAAAACGACTTTATTTCCTGAATCTTGTGTATACCCGTGTTAAATGTTTTTTTTCTGCGGTCGAGGTTTCGGAAATAGTTTCTCTCCATCTTCATGAATATTCATGATAAATCACCCTTAATGTTTCCGAATCGTCGGTCGCAAATGAAGCTACAGATCATAGACATTCTTAAAATCCAATAAATTATTCTGAAAACATTTACGGACTTATTTTTATAAAATTAATCACCAACGAAATAATTTTCTGAATATTTAAAAAAATAGTTCCTGTATATTGAATAAATAGTTTATTTTCATGCAATTAATATTCATTATTCAATTTAATAATAAATCTTCATAACTTTTTATTTATTATATGATATATGAAAATAAAAACATTTCAATTCTAAATAATAATTCCATAATTTGAATTTGTGTACGTAATTTAGTTTTTAACCCTTATTAAAAAAATATATGAATTTTGACTTTAAAATTGACTAATTATTATAGATTCTTTGCACCATCTTAAATAAAATAAAAATAACTAAATTATTTATTCAATAGTTTTTTTTACAAATTCCCGTAATAAATTAACGCATTTGCTTTTCAAAATATTAAAAAAATGAATAAACATTACGTATATTTCTTTATTTTTTAGCAAATGCCTTAATTTTTATGGATATTATGAACTTTGTCTCTATGATATGAACGTGGTGTTGTGGGCTAAACGAAATGTGAAATATGCATTTTAACTTGAATATTCTGATGTACCATCTACAGATATCGCTGCAAGCATTGTTTAGCCCGCAAGACCTCATGTGTACAAACGTTGCCTGAATGTTGGGATAGGGTACCCTGCAAAATTGACATAATTCGTAAAAGCAGTAAATTTCACTTAATGATTGCTCAAGTGCCTCTTCATCACAGACACGATTCGATCTAAAATCGATATATGAAAGATTTCTTAGCTTCTTCCGGGTAATACGAAAATTATATTACCAATCCCTTCCTTCTTAACTTTTAATTCCTCCCTCTCGCATTGCCTAGTCCCTATAATCAATCGGCCATCTTTTGAGGTAAGTTGTAAAGGAACGTAGTACATTCGTGTGATGTGATAAGGTAAGTTTTCTTTTTACTTATGTTTGGCTTTGTTCACACCCTCTCCCAACATTTAAACAGAACCAGTTGGCAGAGTACCACCGAAATTTCCCAACGCTCAAACGACAAGTGGCTTTCGAAGTCGAATCAGTGACAGTTTTACCTTGCTATGTCCGGCCCAGGCTTTCCCAGTGCCCATGTCTCGGTAAGCCCATCTATCTTGGTAATACTTGTAATTTAGGTTATATCCAACTAACATGGCATCCGCAGTTGTTCTGGTATGTTATTTAAATACGTTTTCATCACTTTTTACCTCTAGAGCCAATGGGCCGAGTGTCTCCGAAATTCGCTTCCGTTCTAACTGGAACGATGTTTAGCGCCAGAGTAACTGAGGCTTTCACACTTCTTTGTCCGGCTCAAGCTTACCCTGTACCAGCATTCAGGTATACGACACTATCAATAGATTTATTTCGCTTTATGTCAATGATACATAACGTATTCTTGATTGGTACAATACAAATTTTCTCACAGAACCAATGGGAAGAGTTTCACCTAAATTTCCTACCATGGAACGAAGTCGATTATTCGATTACCCATTTAACTCAAGTGTAACAGTATTATGTCCGGCTCAGGCATACCCTATTCCTGCATTTAGGTAAAGAACATTTTTGATATTTCACTTTCGTTTAATCATTACGCAATATTCAATCCAGAACCCGTGGGTAGAGTGCCACCAAAGTTTGCCTCAGCTTTGAAAACTAGTGGATTTGACACTAAAATTGGTGAGGGCTTGAGTATTCAATGTCCATCACAAGCATTTCCTGTACCAGCATATAGGTAATATTTAACACACGCATATTTTTTATTACTTGTTAAAAAACTGAACGAGTCCATGAGTTGCCTGTAAGGTAAGTTTTATTTTTCATTTGAAAAAAATCCGCCAATTAATTATGCATAAAGAAAGCGTAATTGAATATGCACTTCACCACTTTTTCTATAGAACCAGTCGGCCGGGTTTCCCCAAAATTTCCCACCGGAGACACAAGTAGAGCTTTCCGGAGCTATCAGCACGAAAGCCTCACCATCATGTGCCCTGCTCAAGCTTTCCCGGTTCCAGTGTTCAGGTAGCGTTACTCGCTCTGAGGTTTATGTATTTGTAGTAACTATTAATCTTTTATCATTAGAACCAATGGGCAGAGTTTCTCCAAAGTTTCCTTCAGTGGAGGTGGGGAGAAGTTACATATATGAGTTCAGCAAGAGTGTTACTATTCTGTGTCCGGCGCAAGCTTACCCTGTTCCGGCCTACAGGTGAGACGTCTTTGTTTTTTTTTTTAACTCCGAGGCAGACAAGGTACGATTTTTTAAAATCCCAACATTTTGAGTGATGTTTAGACATTGGAAGAAATATTTAGCTGAAGTTACTTGTGTTTAGAACCGGTAGGCAGAGTATCGCCGAAGTTTCCGACGATGGACCGAACCCGAGGATTCGATGTAACAATATCGAGCAGTCTCACTCTTTTATGTCCAGCGCAGGCCTACCCGGTACCAATGTTTAGGTAAAGGTAGCCAAGCGAAATGTTAATCTCATTTTACGATAATTCAGAACCCATCGGCCGAGTCCCGCCGAAGTTTCCCACCGGAGACAAAAGTAGGACATTTGATGGTGTGGGAGGCAGTAGCTTAACTTTGATTTGTCCATCTCAGGCGTACCCTGTTCCGGCATTCAGGTATTGAAATATTTAATTTTTCGGTATCGCGTGTTCGAGAGAATAATATTTATTTTTGTGCATATAGAACCGGTTAGCAGCGCTGCCCCTAAAGTTCCTTCGAAAATAATAGATTTACTAGAGCATCCGGTGAGATCGACCATTCCTCTTCTATGCATGGCTCAAGCTTTTCCAGTTCCGGTGTTTAGGTAATTGTGTATTTTCCTAATTAAGAAACATCCTCCCAACGGTAGTCGTCGTCCCGTATTATTCTATCTTACTTATTCTGTTTATTTATTTCTTAACACAGAACCCGTTGGTTCAAAGTCACCAACATTTGCGACTGACTTCAAACTAGCATGGTTTGTTAAACATATCAATCAAGGATTCGCGTTACTATGCCCAGCTCAAGGCTATCCTGTTCCACTATTTAGGTACTTGTATAATATTTATTTATAATTTTATCTATAATTAGAATAAGCGCACCCGAAGTGTCGATGAATAGCAGTGGATTTGTAGAGTTGAAGACTTGCAATGATTGCTATTTCAGAACCAGTAGGCTTAAAATCTCCAACATTCTCCACGGATGATAAACTAGCGTGGTTTGTGAGGAATGTCAATCAAGGATTCTCATTGCTTTGTCCCGCACAAGGATTTCCTGTCCCCCTGTTTAGGTAACGTTGCAAATTTTATCGAAGGTTCCATAAATCTTACCAACTTTTTTGTAGAACCCGTTGGCTCCAAATCACCTACTTTTTCGACAGACAATAAGTTTTCATGGTTTTTGAGAAATTATGGTCAAAATTTTGCAATACTTTGCCCAGCCCAAGGATTCCCTGTTCCTCTATTCAGGTAACCGGTGTTTTGTATTATTTGTTTTTTTTTTCTGTAGAGCCAGTCGGTACAAAATCACCTACGTTTTCGAGCGATATTAGATTTTCGGGGATATCTAGAAATCTCGGTCTCGGCTTTTCCTTGTTATGTCAAGCTCAAGCGTTTCCAGTTCCATTATTCAGGTTTGTTTGTATCCCATAATCTATCCCGATTTAATTATACCTTGATAAATCATTATATCTCTAAATAGAACCGGTAGGAGGCAAAGCGCCTACGCTGTCCAGTGACGTGAAAAGATCTTGGATTGAAAGGCCGCACGGTCTGCCCTTTGCATTGTTTTGTCCTGCTCAGGCTTTCCCTGTCCCTTCATTCAGGTAATACGACAGTTAGTCTAAGCGTTGATTCCACATTATTATTTGTATCTTATAGAACCGATTGGTGCAAAGGCACCAACTTTCTCGCTGGAATTTAAGAGCACAGCTTTAACAAAAGACTCGGGCCATAATTTCGTGCTACTTTGTCAAGCTCAGGGATATCCTGTACCGTCCTTCAGGTGACCAACTTCTATTCTGATTTAAATTAATTTCGTGACATCTGTGTATTGAATGTTAAAGATTTATTTTCTGGAATTGAAAACAGAACCTGTTACGTCCAGAGCACCGGCATTCCCTTCTGCGGCCACCTCCTATTCGCAAATGATTGCCGCCTTCGGCACCATGTCCCTATTATGCCAAGCCCAAGGATTTCCGGAACCAGTCTTTAGGTGGGCGAAATTCAATTATTCTTTTTACTGCACAACCTTGCGTTGCGTAAATCTAGTATTTATGTTTTGTTAAATATTCATACTTAATTAGGAGGTGGCGAAGATTTTCGTGTTTACGTTATTCGTTAAAGCAGAAGTCTCTTTATTAATGCCGGCTGTATCTTTATTCCATTTTTTTAATCTGAGTTTTCACACATTTCTTCTTGAGGTAACATATAGGGTTTTTCTAGAACCCATCGGTGTTAAGTTGCCCACGTTCTCATCTGAATCAAAAGGCAGCATTTTTGTTAAAGACCAAGGACAAAGCTTTGCACTGTTATGTCAGGCTCAGGCTCTCCCTATCCCTATATTCAGGTAAGGATTCTTATGTACCAATATTTTAAGTGTACATACATTTATTTTACACCAATCAACAGAGCCCATGGGATCCAAAAAGCCGGCATTTTCAAGTATTTCATCATCTTTTTCATACACTTTTGAGTCACACTCGGGACTGAATCTACTTTGCCAGGCACAAGCGTTTCCTGTTCCCGCATTTAGGTAAGACACACTGATTTTATATTTTCATACCCATTAGTGTCAACAATCAGGGAAAGAATAATCTCTTCAATATCCCAATATCCGAGAGAACGTTTGTCATCATCTGAGTAGGTGAATATTTAAATTAGTGTGATGTGTTTATTTAGAGCCGGTAGGAGCTAAGGCACCTACGTTTTCCACTGATTCCTCCTTGTCTCGGATAAGACGCCTCCAACACCAGAGTTTTGGGGTGCTCTGCCCTGCGCAAGCTTTTCCTGTCCCTTTATTCAGGCAAGTTAGTCTAGGACATTTCTAATTATTTTGAATATCCCTCAGAACCCATTGGAGTCAGGATACCCACATTTTCAACAGAGTCAATGGGAAGTATCTTTCGTAAAACATTTGGACAGGGGTTTGGTCTTCTATGTCAAGCTCAAGGATATCCTACTCCCTCGTTTAGGCAAGTCTTCGTTAAGTGTTATTTTTAATTTTTTGAAAGTTCAATGTATTGAAACTTTTCTTAGAGCCCATGGGGACTAAAGCTCCTGCATTTTCCATGGATGCTGCGAGCATAACTTTTATTCGTTCTGTGAAGACTGGTTTTGGGTTGTTGTGTCAGGCGCAAGGTTTTCCAGTTCCATTATTCAGGCAAGTTTTAATTCTTTATTTAAAATTTTTTTTTCACCTACACAGAACCAGTAGGGGCTAAGGCACCTTCATTTTCGACCGACTCTAAAAGTATTACCTTTGAGCGTTCCATAGGACAAGGTTTTGGATTACTGTGCCAAGCACAAGCATTTCCTGTTCCCCTGTTCAGGCAAGTTATCTATTTAAATAATAAAGTCAAATTTATAACTCAAGAGTTCCGTTGTGCAGAGTTACCATTCCCACATATAGGCAAGTTAGTGACAGGGAAGAATTATTTTTTTTGTAATCTATATAAGTAATAAATTTCTTTAGAACCGATGGGGTCCAAAGCTCCAGCATTCTCGACAGACGCGACAAGCATAGCTTTTGTTAGATCTGTGAACACAGGTTTTGGATTATTATGTCAGGCCCAGGGATATCCTGTGCCACTATTCAGGCAAGTTGGTTTCGATTATGTTTTTGAAAACCTTCTGTGTATGATTTTCATTTAGAGCCAGTAGGAGCAAAGGCACCCACGTTTTCTACTGATTCTAAAACTAGCAGTTTTGTGCGTTCCATCGGACACAGTTTTGGATTACTCTGTCAGGCTCAGTCATTTCCTGTTCCCTTGTTCAGGCAAGTTTAAATTACTCCTTTTTATTTTAAACCTACTCCGTTTTTAAGTATGCGTCTAATAAATGAAATTATAACCTACCCTACCTCCAAATATATTGGAAGTACAAACAATATCTTGCAGGTTACCACTCTCCCAGTGTTAGTTAAGGGAACTCTGTTGGTAAGGTTGATTGGTTTTGATAATTACAGAACCTACAAACAACATTGCCCCAAAGCTAGTTGGTGAGAGGTCCCTAGGAAGGATAATGTCTGCCAAAATGTTCAGTAATGTTTACTTATTGTGTCAGATCATTGGATATCCTTCACCAATTTATAGGTTTGAAATTGTTTTTTTTTACAAACTACATGGAAATCAAACTTTGCATGTTTTTACTGCTAGCTGGAAAAAATATTTATTATATAAGCATTGAGCATAAATCTCTATGATGCTGCGAATCAGGTAAGATTTACACATTGATAGATAAGCTTTATGCATATTATTAAATTGAATATATAGATATGTATTTTTATAAAATCTCAATTATGCGTCTCCCGCGGGGGTGAAAAGAAAAGGATGGAATGCCTCATCGGTTAAAATATGGCAGTCCATTCATTCTGCCTATCCCTTCGGAAAGACGGTGTAATGGTGAGTTAGTTTTTTAGTTAAATATTTTTATAAATTAAAAACCTGTTTCTCTTTTTCACTTTTGAGTTTACTTTTCTCGGCATGTTTTGACGGTTTACACCTTCATAATCGGGAGAACGGTGTAAAAAAAGAAACATGTCTAGAAAAGTAAACTCAGATGTGGAAAAAAGAGTGAGTACATTCATTAAAAAAATTTCATTATGGAATTCCACAGCTTTAACCACCTTTAGTTTATCATAAAAAATAATAGTTTTTGACAAAATTTGCGGGTACCCCCTCCCCCTTTCCCGAGATAAGCTTGTGATGCAATATTATTTGCATATTTCCCAACTATATTCCAGAGCCTACAAATAACATTGCACCTAAAGCCCTGGGTGATAAGTATGAAGGTGGAAAGTTAATGAGCCCCCGCCAGAAGGAGAGAGTTTATTTGATGTGTCAAGTTGTGGGTTACCCATCCCCTATATTCAGGTTTGTGATTTTAAAACTATTGGAAAATCCCAACATTTGGTTAACCTTCGAAAATATGCACTGTGCTTTTCAAAGTCATAACATTTTTATCTTCAGAACCTACAAATAACATCGCACCTAAGAAACAGTTGGGCAATGTTTTCCAGGGATGGAAAATTTTGAGTTCGCCTATCACAAAAACGGTTTACTTAACGTGTGAAGTGGTCAGCTATCCATCTCCAATATTTAGGTTTGACAGCTTATCTAAACCGTATTATATTTTGTAATAAATAAGATATCCGTTAGTTTCATTGGTTCAAATTTTAAGACAGCAGTTATGAATATTTCGATTGGTAAGGTAGCTTACTCTTTATTACTCAACATTCAGGGCAAGGGTTGTACTAGTGTATATTGGTTTCTCGCAGTGTCTAGAGGGTTGGTAGTGTTTTGTCTTTGCAGAACCAACTGGTAGAACTGCTCCCAAGGTAACTGGTGATGGTCTTAATAAGAACATCGGTCGCAATGCGAGCTCTCTGGTTATGTTATGTGATGCGCAAGCTTTTCCTGCACCAAACATGAGGTACTTTAGATGTCTAGGACAAATATATTATATATAAAGCAAAACTATTCTCTCACAATTTTTTTCCATGCGAAAGATCAACTTAAAGTTTTATAAAAATTGTAAAAATGGCTGGATAAACCTGGATTGAACGTGAAAAAAGGAATATTGAAACTTATTTGTCACCATTATCTTTTGACTTTATAATCATTTGTTTTTACCATCTTCCTGCCCACCCTATAAATAAAAGATATCACACGCATTCATTTGATCATACTAATATAAGAAATTGTTTTAGTAATGGAAAACATCTGTTTTTTTATTTCACAAGTTTCCATAAAGTCTTCTTATTTAATGAATATTTTGGTAAAACATTGTGTGGTGTGTTGCAGACACTACCGTGTGATTTGATGAAGGCGTGGTGATGTCTCTCCCTCACAGTAACACCCTCGGTAAGTCAACGGGTGGTGCTTCAGCTTTTTTTGCTATTCTCTTCAGTCATTTCGGTGGCAGATATTTTCAATATAGCTTTCCCTCATTGCTTTTTAAAATATGTATGTGTAGCTTTTATAAACCTCTAGTTCATTTTTACACCTCATTAGCACTTTTGCAGTAAAAATCCCCTTTTTATCATACTAAGCGTGAAAATATGACGATACATTTTTACATAAAATATATTTAAAAAAAATGTGCAATCACTTCACCAATTAAAAAAACATAAATTAATAAAAGATTCAATTCAAAATCTGATACAATGTTTTAATCCTGTACTTTTATTTTAGCTCCATCCCATATTATATTTCCTGTATTGCTTATAACACACTCAGCAGCTGTATTGTTGTTACTCACCTCATTAAAACTATCATACATTCCATATTTTTGCTTTTTTATAGTATAATATAGGAATGTTTATTAATATCGGTATGTAGTTTTAGAAAATAGCAATGCTTATGCAGGGTTACAATCCATCTCGACATTTAAGGCACTCACTCGTTTTGTTAATCTAAAAAAAGATGTCATTTATGACTAAATAATGATTTTTTCTTTACGTATAAAGAACCTTCGAGTAGCGTTGGTCCTTCATTGACCGGTGGTCGGCTGCAAGATGTTGTCATGCACTCGGGAGCTTCGGGCGCAATTCTGAGTCTCAGCCAAGCATTTCCCGTACCTAGTTTCAGGTATTTTAACAGTTTCTCGCGGCTTTGTCAATTTGCATATTGCGAAATACTTGGATTCTCCGGTTCTGTCTTCCCCAACATTCAGGTTTGAATTTTGTTTTACTTTTTATTTATCAATCTGAACGATTGTTTTAAAGAACCAACGAGCAGCGTAGGTCCGAAATTAGCTGGTGACCGGCTTCAAGAAATGTCAGTAATGGTAAAATCTCCCGGTCCCTTGCTCTGTCTTAGCCAAGGGTTTCCAGTGCCGAGCTTCAGGTAAACAATTTGTTCACATATAACTTGATGCTATTCCTTAAATATAATTTAAATTACAAAATGTTCATTACTGTACACTCTATTTATACTCAAAAATTCAAATTCATCTTACATCAAGTTATTTGTGTGCAAACTTTAAATATCTCTTAACTAAAATGTTCACCTACAAGGTAAGTGGGAATTCATTTATACATACATTTAATTTATTATTTACCATTTTAATATATTCCAAAAAAGTTCAGTTATTTACGATAAGAAATTAAAAAAATATGTTAAGTTTTGTTAAAACCCCATATTCTTATCATACACAAAATCAATAAGATAAATAATTTATACACTAGCTTCTCAGTACAATCAATTGTTTCACATTAAAATATGTTTTTATGAGTCAAAACGCTGCTTGTTTCACTAAAGAAATTGATTTATCTTAACATATTTTGAATGTATGCTACCTTCAGATACATGTTTAGAAAAATAAATGAATGAAAATGGAACAACAGCGTTTCGATTAATATAAATAATCTGTATATTGCTGCATTGTATTTGACCTATGCAGTAATTTTTTTGTAATAATGTACTGATTACAATTTTCTTAAAAAAAAATTTCATCACATTAATGAAAGTTCATCTCTCTCAGACCTTTTACATATCAGAGATTTATATTTATTATTTTGAAAAATTCTAATAGGTAATTAACGGTAATTTTTCTCTTGTTTCAGGTGGTACAAGTTCATTGAAGGAACGGCCAGGAAACAACCTGTTACTTTAGACGATCGAGTGAAGCAAGTTTCTGGTACTCTTATTATCAAAGAAGCGCTGGTTGAGGATTCTGGAAAATACCTTTGTGTTGTGAACAATTCTGTCGGAGGTAAGATTTTCTGTAATTTATAATTTTGCCAATAGAAATATTTATTAATAAATATGTATTGATATGTTTTAATCCTTTGCTCCTTTCTTTCATTAGGTGAGTCTGTTGAGACTGTCCTGACTGTAACTGCCCCTCTAAAGGCCACCATTGAACCAGCCACCCAGACTGTTGACTTTGGAAGACCTGCCTTGTTCACTTGCCGTTTTGAAGGAAACCCAATTAAGACCATTAACTGGATTAAAGATGGCAAAAACATCAACCATCACGATGCGATACTCAGGTTACATTAATACTATGTGAATTATTCTTATTATTTTCATCTAATATCTTGATAATAATACATGATAATAGTACATAAGTATGATGAAAAGAATAGGTTAGAGTACCACTTAAGAATGTTATACTAGAAAACCCATGAAGTTATTTTTTTATCTGATGTTTTTTTGAAATATTTTACAGAATTGATTCCGTGAAGAAAGAAGATAAGGGAATGTACCAGTGCTTTATTCGAAATGATCAAGAGAGTGCAGGAGCCAGTGCAGAATTGAAACTTGGAGGACGATGTATACTTTTGAATTCGATAATTTATTTTATGTGTTTATTAGTAAGTGTATTGGAGTGTAATTTACTTCCTTGCATTTATAGTTGAACCCCCGCAAATTCGCCATAGCTTCGGAGAGAGGACTCTGAACCCTGGACCCGCTGTTGAGCTGAAATGTATTGCTTCTGGAAACCCGACCCCCGAACTCTTTTGGGAACTTGATGGACATCGGCTGCAGAATACAGATAGATTCCAGGTGTGAAAGCTTGAATTCTTAAAGTACCTATTAAATTGTGTTTGTATTTGAGTACTGTATTATTTTTTTTGTTTCGTTTCTAATGAATATTTTTATATTTTGTTAGGTTGGCCAATACGTGACAGTTGATGGAAATGTTGTTTCTCACTTGAATATTTCTTCTATTCACACTAATGATGGAGGTCTGTACAAGTGCATCGCTACTAGCAAGGTAAAAACTGCAAATATAGTATCTTAAATATTTTTCATTATTTAAACATTAAATCCTATCACCCTTTAAATAAACTGTTATATGTTTGAGTATATTGGAAAGTTATCTATTATGTTAAATCAAAATATTTTTATCTTTCCTTTCCTAAGTGGCTTTGATAGATAAAAATGTTCATCTGTGTAAAAATTTTCAATTGTTTCAAAATTGTTTGAAATCGAATTAATCTTTATATATATACATATGTTTTTATCTTTATAAATTATAACATATTTATACAACATTTTGAATGTATACAAATTGTAAAAAGAATTGTATACATTCAAAATGTTGTAAAAACAAAAAACTGGTCCAAATTATAGCATATAAATTGGAGTGACATCTTCAGGCGTTATCTAGCAATACGATAATGGCGGTAGCCTTTCACATTGCGTTAAAAAGATCTTCTGCTTAATGCTTAAAATACAATCTTCATAGATGGCGCTAGTGTGTAGATTGAAACTACCATGTGAAGGGTGGTGTTACAGATTAACATATATACAACTTCCAAAAATTTGTTAGATATGGTGGTCATAAAAAATGTGGAATGGGGAATGTTGTATTACATAAAGCGTGCGCTTAACCCAACCAATGACAGGTCATAAGTCCTGTAAACACCTCGATCAACCATATTCTGTTTCTAATTTGCATCTTCGTCTCTATTGAGATACAATTAATCCTTGTATAAAATATTTATTCTGGACCTCTTGTAAGATAGAATTATTTTGTGCCACAGGTGGGAAGTGCATCACATTCTGGACGAGTTAATGTGTATGGTCAACCTTTTGTTCGTCTGATGGACAAACACCCCATCGTGGCTGGAGACACGCTCATCGTTCACTGCCCTGTAGCCGGATATCCCATCGATTCCATTGTCTGGGAGAGGGACAACAGGGTCTTGCCCATCAACCGCAAGCAGAAGGTCTTCCCCAACGGAACCCTGGTCATCGAAAATGTGGAGAGGACCAGCGACCAGGCCACCTACACATGCGTTGCCAAGAATGCTAAAGGCATCACCGCTCGCGGCACCCTCGAAGTTAAAGTTATGGGTGAGTCATTTGTTACCGTTTCTTGATACTTTTGAATATTTGAAAACTGATGTGGCTCGCATCCCGCCATGTTTTATTCCATAACTGATAATGTTTTGATTGTAAATTATCTTTGGTGATTTCATAATAAAATGAAAAGTAAAAAATATTGAGAATAACAGTCATGCATATAAATTATTTTGGAAAAAAATTACTATTTTTATAAAACATATTTATTAGAGAATTATTCCAATTGAATAAAAAATATTAAAACTATATTATTACTAAGATAATTAATAATAATAATTTTCAGTAAACTATTTATGCATCATTTTTATAACGAATATTGTATTTTCACAGTGGATCCATTATGAATATGTATTTTTATTTCAGAATTCTGTGTTACCATATTTCAGTTGTAAGCTGGCTCCAGTTTTGTTTTCAGATTTTTAAAAAGTGCTTTTTTTTCAGGTTTTATGAAATATCTTTACTGATTTAAATGTTTATAATTTATGTACAACAAAGGAAAAAAATTATGTCCCGCCAAAAGTGTATGAATACTTACGTATCTATGCATTTTGACAACCTCAATCCAAATAATATACCGTATAATTTTAGTACGTAGGACATTTTTGCTTGTTATTTCCGATGCAATGGCATGTTGACATATATTTCCTTGTATTAGTACCACCTCAGATAATTCCCTTCGAGTTTGGTTCGGATCCCGTGGATGCGGGAGACATGACCACTGTGCAATGTGCAGTTAGCAAGGGGGACATGCCTGTAGACATCTTCTGGACTCTGAATGGGAGAAATATCAGCCAGAAGAATATAGAAGGAATTGTGATTAAAAGATCGAATATAAAAGTGTCTGCTCTGAGCATTGACTCTGTGAAGGCTGAGCACCGAGGGAACTATGTGTGTGCTGTAAAAAATATCGCCGGGACAGCTAATCAATCCGCAATTTTAGATGTTAACGGTAGATTCTAATTCATGTCGTCCAATTGTAGAATTGATTTTGAAACTTCATAAAAATAATACCTATTATTTTAACCCTGATATTCCTTAGTTACTCCCCAGATCATGCCTTTCTCCTTCGGAGATGTGGCCTCTAATGCCGGCGACATGGCTGCCGTGCAGTGCATGCTCTCTAAGGGGGACATGCCAATAGATATTATATGGACCCACAATGGAGAAATAATTAGCTCTCCCATAAACGGTGTTTCCATTGTAAAAATGAGTCAGAGATTGAGTAGTCTTAGCATAGAGTCAGTGTCGGCTGAGCACCGAGGAGTGTACACTTGCATAGCCAAGAACACTGCAGGATTTTCCAACCAATCTGCGGAGCTTTCAGTCAATGGTATCTAATATATGTTCAAAGTGTAAAATAAATAGAATTTATTATTTTTGCCACATTATCTTGGTTTTCGATGTTTTTTTTTTTAAAGATAGAATATTTACCCAAAATATTCTACTAGTAATATTTAATTTTGCACAATTTTAACATATTTTTTCCTTTTTAATGATCAGTACCTCCTTCCATTCATCCTTTCGAATTTGGGGATGATCCCATCAATTCTGGTGATACGGTTTCTGTTCAGTGCACGGTCAAAGGCGACCTCCCACTCTCGATTCAGTGGAAGATGGACAACGTTCCATTGAAACATGGTGATTTAGGAATTTCAATCAATAAAATAAGTCAAAGAATTTCAACATTGAGTGTTGATTATGTAAAAGCCGAGCACAGGGCCATGTTCACCTGTGTTTCTTCCAACGATGCCGGTTATGCTAATCATTCCTCAATCTTGGCAGTTAATGGTATAGTACAAGCTCAGTGTGAACTTTAAATAATAATATCGTCTATCCCGCCACTTATTATTATTTTTATTTGTTCCTAACCATATTATTATTAACTTGTATATATTTCATTTTATTATTTTATTTAGTTGCTCCACAAATAACCCCATTTGATTTTGGTGACGAGACTCTTAACGCCGGGGAAACTGTCTCCTTGACGTGCACGGTCAATAAAGGTGACTTACCTTTGGACATATTCTGGGCCTTGAACAAAAAGAATATATCATCGGGAGATAGTATAACCATTATGAGAACGGGAAAAAGGATTTCGATTTTGAGCGTAGATTCAGTTCAAGCGGTTCACAGAGGAGATTATACATGCATTGCAAGCAACGCAGCCGGCCTGTCTGAACATACGGCTCATCTCTATGTTAATGGTATCTAGATTAATGCACCTCCCATCTACTTGTTATTTCTTGAGTTTTTTTTTATTGTAGTGCTTTTTATTTGTTTAATAATTCCCGTATTAATTAGGGTTTACCACTATACACATATATTATCTCGTACATGGTTGCTCAAATAGTGTTTTTTAATAATAAACTTCATATTTGGTGATGTGGCTATAATCTACAGTTAGGGGATATATCTTTGGTACCTGAATAAGGTTAAGATTAGCAAATACCTTAATGGAATCAAGTGGTTTTGTGGTTGTATAGCATCTAAAGAAGCAGGTACCTTTGTTTAGTACAAACATCTGGTTCCGTCATTTGTTTTATTTTTTCATTTGAAAAATATTTATTCTTGTACTAAGCTTTCATTTTTACCCCTTTTTTTTAATATTCTATTTTTCTGTTTTGCTAAAGTTTCACCTCAGATGACTCCATTTGAATTTGGTGATGAAATTCTCAATGCTGGAGATACAGTTTCAATTACGTGTACAGTCAGTAAAGGTGATCTTCCTCTTGAGATATTGTGGGAATTGGATAATCAACTTTTAGCTACTGGCAACGGAATCGTAATAACCAGGAGTAGCAAAAGAATCTCGATGCTTAGCATTGACTCGATTCAAGCGACGCATCGTGGCAATTATACTTGTATTGCAAAAAATGAAGCTGGAAAGGCTTCACACACAGCACATCTCAATGTCAATGGTAGATTCAATGAATAATAGAGTTAATACATTATTTTATTTGTGTACTATATATTTTGTATGGATATATTTATTTATATTATTATTTTGACAAGTATTTGTACCGATCCCTCCAGTTGCTCCACAAATCATCCCCTTTGACTTTGGAACTGAGCCGGTGAATGCGCTGGAAATGGTGCTGGTAACTTGCACAGTCAACAAAGGAGACCTCCCTATAGAAATATCGTGGTTTCGTGGCAACAACAGAATAGAAAATGGTCAGAATGGTGTTTCGATCACAACTTCAAGACGTTCGAGCCAACTTAGTATTGAGAGTGTAGCTCATGACAATCAGGGTGTATACACGTGTATCGTTAGGAATATTGCCGGCTCTGTCAACCATTCGGCAGAACTGACTGTCAATGGTAATAATGATATTATTATTGTGTAGTTTTCACTCTTGGTATAGCGTAGGTACCCTTTCGACCTAGTTGTCATGTATATGTATTTTTGCCTGTTTTTTGCCCTCTTACCTCTGCAAATTTGGCGGGACATCATGATGTGATTGGCATTTTATAATAAAATACTACATTTTATACTAAATTATGGAGTATGTATGTATATTAATGAAAAAATTCTTTAAAATCTTTTTGATAATTTTATACCATCATTATAATGTCAAATGTTTATTTTATGAATGAAACACGTTTGTTGTAAGTTCAGAAAATTGCATTGTAACAAAAAACAAATCATTCACAGTTGCTCCCATCATTTCGCCTTTTGAGTTTGACGAATCAGTTTTCTATGGCGAGTCGGTTCAGGTTAATTGTCATATTCCTAAGGGTGACAAGCCCCTCACCCTAAAATGGAATTTTCACGGAAGAGAAATGTCGTCCCACCTCGGTATATCGACGACTAAGGTGGGCGACCGCTCCTCCGTCCTCACTATATCCTCCGCTATGGCTGGCCACAGCGGTAACTACACGTGCACCGCCACCAACTCTGTGGGCGCCGCGTCCTACACCGCCACTTTAAATGTCCAGGGTATACGGTCGCACAACTTACTAATGCTTCTATATAATTTATTTGTGCTTCCATTGTTCATATGTATTACTTTTTATTTGCATGTTTTTTTCCACAAATTTTTATTTTTTATATATTACACCCTTTACAGGAGCTGTGCAATAACCTCACCATTTCACACATATTCATATTAACGACTTTGACATCATAATATTTTTTATTATTAGTTTTACCGCACATTGTCCCATTTGAGCTGGAGGATATGGTGTACTCTGGAGAGTCTGTTCAGCTCCAGTGTCATGTGTCCAAAGGGGACTTGCCCCTCCACGTTTCTTGGAATTTTCACGGAAGAGAGTTATCGTCTCATCTGGGTATAACCACCATGAAGGCGGGGGAACGAACTTCTTTGCTTAGCATTTCCACGGTAACAGCGGCGCATAGCGGAGTCTACACCTGCACGGCTACCAACAAGGCGGGTTCCGCCACCCACTCGGCTACAGTCCATGTCAATGGTATACAAACTTAGGCGTCTGTCTCTACAATTGCCCCGGCTTGTTAACTGCACTTGCACGCTTCTAACACCCTCTTATGTACAAATATTTAATCACAGTCAGTCTGCAATATTTATCATATTTTCATATATCACAGTTGCACCTTATATCGTCCCGTTTGAAGCTGACGGCTCCGTGTTTGCTGGGGAGTCTGTACAGTTAAACTGTCATGTGTCTAAGGGCGATACGCCAATTGATATTTCGTGGAACTTCCATGGCCGTGAAATGTCATCGCACTTGGGAATAACGACAACTAAAATGGGAGATCGGACATCATTTTTATCAATATCGTCTGTTACTGCCGGCCACAGCGGAAACTACACTTGCATTGCTAAAAATACAGCGGGGTTTGTTAGTTACACAACCTCATTACATGTGAATGGTACAAATATATTCATTTGTGTTTTCATTACATATACATACTGTTCTGTTTGTTTACCTTTTTCTAGGTTTATATTTTGATTTTTGGTTGAACCTTTTGTGATCCTGTGATAATTATCTTGCACCTCATGTTTTCTACAGTTGCACCAAACATATTACCGTTCGACATAGATCAGGCCTTGTTTTCTGGGGAATCAATTCAACTTTCCTGTCACATCTCTAAAGGGGACATCCCCGTCGATATTTCATGGAATTTTCACGGTTTGGAAGTTTCTTCGAATTTGGGAATCACAACCACCAAGTTGGGAAGTAGGACTTCTATTCTTACAATATCTTCAATTACGGGAAGCCATAGTGGAGATTATACTTGCGTCGCTAAGAACAATGCCGGAACAGCCACATATTCGACAACTTTGCAAGTCCATGGTTATTTGTCATTCTTATATTTTACCCTTTAATTTTTATAATATTGTACATGTTTGTTTCTTTTTACATATTATTTTGAATTTAAAATTCCTCCCCAGTTGCCCCGCACATAATGCCCTTTGAATTAGATGAGTCGGTATTCTCTGGAGAGTCGGTTCAGATGACCTGTCACATATCCAAAGGAGACACACCACTTGAGATCTCGTGGAACTTTCACGGCCAAGAGATGTCATCACATTTAGGCATAGTTACCACTAAAGTCGGAGATCGGACATCGTTCCTCGCAATTTCTCCAGTAAAGGGAAGCCATAGCGGGAATTACACGTGTATCGCTAAGAATATTGCAGGAATTACGTCTTATACTACAACACTTCGTGTTAATGGTATTGCCGATTTGTTAACCCGTAATGTTTGCTTTCTAACCATCATTTTTATTGTACTAAAAATGTATATTTTTGGTTGGTATCCTGTATCTTGCATGGGTCACAATAACTTGAGATATTTACAATGTTGTATTTATTCCAAATGCTTTATTTGAAAAATGTGTAAAGTGAATGCAACGGCTTCCAATATTGACATCATAGCATTCATCACTGACAAATGATGCATACTCATGTTCACTTTTTAAAATAGGTACAACTAAAATCAAATGATGCAATTAAATGAAATACATTTTTTCAATTCTCATAAGGAAATATAACAGACTACTCTATTTTATTCTTTACATGTTAAACTTTTATAATTATTTATTGTTTTATTTATTTTACCAATTGATATAGAAGCCATGGATTATGACACTACATTCAACATATTAATCACATACCTTATGTTTGTGTTATTTTAATTTCCATTTTTCTTAACAATTTTAGTAATACATTTGTACAGTTTCTCCTCACATAACACCATTTCAATTGGACGGAGCTGTATTTGCCGGAGAATCCATTCAACTCAACTGTTTCGTACCCAAGGGAGATAGTCCTCTTAGCATTAAGTGGGTGTTCAACGGTGACGAGAATCTAGTGAATCTCAACATAGTGACCGCCAAAGTTAATGAGAAAACATCTTTACTCACCATTTATTCTGTAACTGGGAAACATAGCGGGAATTACACTTGCATTGCATCCAATGCGGCAGGCGCATATCGGCACACGGCTTACCTTCATGTTAATGGTATTTGGTATTGGCAACACATAAGGCTTCCCTTTTTATCCTCCAAGTTTATTATTTGACACAGTTCCGCCCACAATGCAACCCTTTACCTTTGGAGAGAAAGCCCTCAACCCTGGCCAAGTGGTGACGCAACCTTGTTCGGTGATCGAGGGCGACCGGCCCCTATCCTTGCACTGGCTCTTTAACCACGAAACTATCCGACCTCACATGGGGGTCACTGTCATCGCTATCGGCGACCGTAGCGCAATTTTAAGTATCGGATCTGTGTCGGACTCCCATGCCGGCGTGTACACGTGCATGGCACAGAATGCGGCGGGGAAGGCTAATTATTCCTCTGAGTTAATTGTCAATGGTATAATACATTTTTTAGATTCTCAATCATTTTATATCATGAATTAGTTTGAGACACTTCTTGTTTTTTTATTTATTATTATTAATAATTTGATCCACTGAAACTCCTCGATCCTGTTTTTGTGAATGTTGACTTTATGTTTTTCACTCAAAATATTATTCATTTCTACTACAAAAATATTATTTTCACGATCCAGAATTTTAACAAAGTAACTTTTTCATTTTTAGCACTTCTTCATTAATAATACATACAAATACTCAGAAAAGATACCTTCATATTTGTCATAAAAACATTTTTTTTAACAATAAAAAAATAAAATTGGGTTGATTGTTTGGAGAATCATACAAAACCATAGGTCCATATAAAAAAAGTTGAAGTTTCAGTTTTTATCAATACATAGAAAAATGTATATTTCATATCGTGGGTATACTGGCAAAAAACGTTAAGTCGAAAATTGGCAGTTTTGACTTAGTGATGCAGTATTGTAAAGTTTACAATGCTCTACAAATTGGCAAAATACACGAAGTCGAATGAAACAGATTTTTTCTCTAGTTTTAAAAATAAATTTAACGTTAAATCGTACAAAAGGTATTTCATACAGGCTAAAAGCTTCAAAAAACTTAATATTTTTCGAAGAGTCTTGTTGAACATTTTTGTACTGGAAAAAAAACGTTAACTCTACTTATTGTCTTCGGCTGAAAAAAATTCCCTCGATTGACTTTTGACAACGACACTTATATGTTTCAAATTTAAAGAAAACTTAAATGATTGATTTCTCAAAACAGCGATTTTAGACTTAACGTTTTTTGCCAGTATACCCACGATATGTATATATTATATTAAATATATTACAGTTTCTGTGTGTGGAAAAGATGGGCGGATTGTATGGAACAAGATTGGGAGAAAATGGAAGGAGCTGGGGAATGGAGAGAGATGGCCAGAGACAGAAGTCAGTGGAGGACCGTTGTGGAGGAGGCCAAGTCCCGCACCGAGAAATGAATGAATGAATGAACAGTTTCTGTGTGTGTTAAAGGATTGTTCTGCTGAAAATATTATTATTTTTATTTAAAAATAGAAAACAATTCAAATTTATGTGGTTCGTAGTTCCCCCGAAAATAGTCCAGTTCTCCTTCGGAGACGAGCCATCCCACTTGGGCGAGTACGTGCAGGCAGCCTGTACAATCACCCACGGAGACCTCCCCATTAGTATCACCTGGAGTATAAACGGCAATATTATATCCCCCCGGAACTCGGCATATTCCATATCCAATTCTAAAAGAAGTAGCATTCTGGTCGTGGATGCTGTCACTGCCAACCACGCCGGGAATTATACTTGCGATAGCGAAAACAAGGCCGGGAGAGTGTCCTATACCGCCGTACTAGTTGTCAATGGTTTGTGCATATCACTTCTGGTGGCGAGCACCTTGTGTAGTATTATAGCTATGTCGTTGTTTTTTATAGTTGCAACTTTTTTCATGGCAATTTGTTTCATAATTTTCTTGAAATATTTTATTTTAATTTATCTTTAGTTCCACCTAAAATTGCACCATTTACGGCTGGAACTGATCCTGCGTTTCTGGGAGATTTCTTCACCCTCCAGTGTTCAATTACTCACGGTGACCAACCTGTAACCATTCATTGGCTCATCGGTGGCAGAGCCATCTCCAAGACTTCAGGTGTTGCCATTAACCAGATGGGCTCCCGAAGCAGCGTTCTTACCATCGATTCCATATCAGGAGAGCATGCGGGAAATTACACTTGTGTTGGGAAAAATACTGCTGGTTTTGCGACACATTCCACAACACTTATAGTCAATGGTTTGATTTTACTTTCAAAGTCAACTTATAATTCAATTTTATAATATATATATTTTTTTTCTTTCATAGTACCTCCATTGATAGTACCTTTTACCTTTGGTGATGTTCCATTCAATCCGGATGATGCGGTTCAGGTAAACTGTCTCGCCACCAAGGGAGACATCCCCTTAGATATCTCGTGGACGTTCAGTAGCGACATTATGGACTCGGCCCTCCCCAAGGACATCACAACCACTCCCCTCGGACCGCGCTCTAACGTCCTGAGTATTAATACGGTGACGGCCAACCATCAAGGGAATTACACGTGCATCGTTAAAAATATTGCTGGAAGAGCGGAGTTCGCTGCAACACTTGTTGTAAATGGCATGTGTTCTACTTAATTAACACATCTTGCTATGTATATCTATAATATGAACGTAACCAGCATAATATATAAATACATTTAAAGTAAGGTCACATTATACTTTCATCAATGGGCACTTAACATTCTGTACTAATGTAAAGGTATTTCCGACACTCAATGTCCTCTAGGCACCACCCGACTACTACTGCAGCATCTGTGTGTGCATGGTCCCCCTTCCCTCGAATCATAAATATTAAACTTCACGGCCAGGTTTTACTTTCAGTCCGCCCCCGTATTGTGCCATTCGAATTTGAATCGCCAATTTTCGCGGGACAGGCAGCCCAAGTCACCTGCCTCGTTTCGGAAGGTGACCCTCCTATGGACATCAGTTGGAGCTTCCAAACTTCTCATTTGGGTTCACAAAATGGAATAACTACCAATAAAATTGGAAACAAAGCTAGTTTACTGTTAGTTGACCCGGCAAATTGGGGACACAGCGGAAATTACACATGTTCGGTAAAAAACCCCGTTGGGACTGTGAATTATACCGCCAGTCTGGAAATCCACGGTATTTATTTCCGATGCTGTATTCGTGATAGCCCAAACATTTGTACTGCTTAGTAAATGCATGTAAAAATATAATATTATAATATATATTTTTGTTCTTCAACAACATTCGACAAATGGGCTTTATACAACAATATGACGTTCATTTGTTTTCTTAGATATTCACATCCTCCATAATTCTATACATTCCAAAATGTCCACATTAGTGTTAACCTTCTTATTGTAATCCAGTTCTGCCAGAGATAGAGCCATTTAGTTTCCATGCGCAAGGAGTGAACGGCGGTGCCTCGGCCCGCGTGATGTGCACCGTCGTGGTGGCTGATCTTCCGCTTCAAGTCTATTGGTTAAAGAACGAAGAAATCATTCCCGCGCATTCTAAAATAAGCCAACGCGTCGATGACTATACTTCGATCCTGTCTCTGAGACAGGTGAGCCTGCTGGATGCGGGGAATTACACTTGTGTTGCTTCCAATGAGGCCGGAGAGTCCCGCTACTCTGCCATGTTAAAAGTTAAGGGTTCGTTTCGTGACAGCTTTTTTGCTTAGTTATCGCACCTCTTATGTGCCTGCTTTTGGTGATTTTAAGTTTACATTCACTGGTAGCTTTATGTGAATAATAATATTTGCTTGGAAATTATGTCTAACCTTCACAGAAATGCCTCAAACACAACCCATGTCTTTCACGTCTGAATACGCATCTGAAGGAGATTACGCGCAGCTGACGTGCATTGTGAGCAAGGGAGATTTCCCACTGACATTTGAGTGGTCACTCAACGGTGATCAGATCACTCCTTCCCTGGGGATCAATGTAGTGAGTGCGGGCAGGCAGACTAGCCTCCTCATAGTCCAGAATGTCACCTCCCGCCACGCCGGGCTCTACACCTGCCGGGCTTCCAACCCGGCCGGCCATTCTATTTCTACTGCTTCACTAGTCGTGAAGGGTAAACTCATTTTCACGTTTGTAGATTTTCCCTAAATAATTTTATGAGTTTGTTTTATTTCAATGGGCCAGGAAAAGTTCATATTATGTGCTAATATTTTTTAATATCGAATAAATATTTGATCTCATTAAAACAGAGAGATATTATTTTTGGATTGAATACCAATATCACCAAACAATCTTCAGACACACTTGATTGCCAGCTACCTTAGAAGCTCAGTTGTATTGAGTTTACTCGCCACTCATATGATGTCAGGGTTTCCTTCTCGTCCTATCCTTTTATTTTTGTATTTATTTGTATTTTAAGCTTGCATGCAGTTTGTCTATAAACTAACATTGGTGTCTTAAAACGTAGAATGACCATCAAATATTTATTTCTTACATCTCACTAACATTCCTTATTTTGTGTCAGTTCATAGACAAGAGCTTTATATATTTATTTATTTATCTCCCTTTTTGGTTACCCCTTATTTATTATTATTTATTTTTTTATCAACTTTATTTTGAGGGTTGCAAATAAGACTTCGGAATCATTTGTCAATGAATTAAAATTTGTATTAGATTAATTATCGCGTACTATCTTAATCAAATATTAACTTCGGTTCTCGAAAACTTTTATACCTAATATCCGTAAATCTATTAAAGCCTTAATAATATATAACAACATTACGTATAGTTTATTTTTTATATATATTATTTTTGTTTTCTTCATGCTTTTAAATCATTATATCCTAGAACATAATATACATATAATCTGGCTTGCTTCTACAGGCAGATTCAGTTCCCACTTATGATGGACAAGTTTTATTTGCAACTTGTAAATGTTTGCTAAACAGAAGCGGGGATAGTTGATTTAATGTTTTTAATGAATAAGTTTAAAAAAATAAATATATATTTATGTGACTGTTTGTAGTTGCTGCTGAATTATTCAATAAATCAATTATCTCCCTTCGCGTAGTGTTCATGTTAATTGTGTTAATATTTTCTTAGTTCAGGATTAGTTAAAATTTTGAAATAAGATTTTGTCAAATCGTTAATATTTAAAGTCAATCTTACAAATAAGTAAAATAATTGTTATTAAGTGTTAAAAATAGTATTAATTGAATACATTTTACATTTAAAAAATAATATTAATTGAATTACATTAAAAATTAAATTAGAGATTCTGTTTTGTAAATGAAGTACGTAGCTCAGGATATTATTATAAATATTGATTGATTCATTGTGTGAAAATTAATCCAAGTAAAATTTATTCAGAATGAAAACTATATCTAAAATTCTCTAATCGAAGTGTTCCTTGTATTCACAATACAAAGGTATCCAAATTTATTTAAAAGGCTCTATTAATAATATGTATCTTACTCAAGGATACATTGAGAGGCAATTAATGAAACACATGTGAATCAGTCAATGTTTATAAAAAAGAAATATAATGAAAGAGAGTTTGTATTACAATTTGACCGTACCTTGCAGTTCCCCCTCGTTGGATTCTTGAACCAACTGATAAAGCATTTGCTCAGGGTTCTGATGCTCAGGTTGAGTGTAAGGCTGATGGCTTCCCAAGGCCCCAAGTCACATGGAAGAGGGCTGAAGGTAATGGACTATCCTTAATACTGTTCCTTATAGTATAATGATTTGTGATTATACCTGCATTTAAAAAAGTAAGAATATATAAGACACATCTTATGTTAATATCAAGTTAAATATTATGATTTTTAAATTAATAATTTATTACCAGCAAATTTTTGCTAGCTTTTGATTCCACCTTTATTACAATTTATGTTAATATTATTTTTAATATTACAGGTGAAATGCCAGGAGATTATAAAGATCTTAAGCCAAATAATACCAATATTAAAGTGGAAGACGGAACTTTGTCTATTTCAAATATTCAAAAGACTAACGAAGGATATTACTTGTGTGAAGCTGTAAATGGAATTGGATCTGGTCTTTCCGCTGTCATCTTGATTAGTGTGCAAGGTATTGACAATATATCATGAACATATTTTTGTTTACTGTTTATTTCCAGCTCATTATTCATTTTTAGAGTTACACACATATAAAATTACATTGATTGAAATGTGTTTCTATTTAATAAAAATTTAAATCTTATGAGACATTTAATTTGTTACGGTAACAAATTAATCAAACATCCATGAATACAACATTTACTAAACCTATTAATTGTTTCTTTAACAATGATGTAAAAATCCATATAAAATAATTAATACCAATGAGAATGTATGTTTTTTGGAAGTTTTATTAAAGTTTATGGGAATGACGTCTTTCTAAGACATTATCAGATGATAATGCCTTTAAGGCGAAACATGTCATTCTCATAAACTTTAATAAAACTTCTAGAAAACGACATTTTCGTTCACATTAATTATCTACTAATCTCCTTTTCTTCAGCTCCTCCTCAGTTTGACATTAAACAGAGGAATCAGACAGCCCGCCGCAGTGAGCCGGCCGTGTTGCAATGCGAGGCTCTCGGAGAGAAACCCATTGGAATCTTGTGGAACATGAACAACAAGCGACTTGACCCTAAGAGTGACAGCCGTTACACCATCCGAGAGGAAATCCTGCCCGGGGGAGTGCGCTCTGACCTATCTATCAAGAGAACCGAACGCGGAGACAGCGCTCTCTTTACCTGCGTGGCCACCAACGCTTTTGGATCTGATGACACCAGCATTAACATGATCATTCAAGGTAGATTTTAATTTTGTTTTTCACTTTATTACTGAAATCATTTCAACTGTTTTATTTATTTATTAATACAGTGATTTATTAGTACAATTTAATAATATGATGCTCTCTTAACTGGCCTTGACGGGACCGACCCAGGACCGGATAACGTAAAACCCGGTTAAAGAGGAAATAGTGAAAAACACATTTAAAAAAACACTTTCGCAAGGAAGAAAAAAAAACACAATTTTTTCAAAACACTAAGAAAACAGAACTTTTATTCTGTATTAGAAACTCACAAATTAAAAATTAATATTTCACAAACTGTAAAAAATATGTACATACAGGAAAAAGCCACACATCACTCCAATTTTTTTTTAAAAGTAGACCTACAATGGATTAAAAAATTATGTTATTTTCTGCTGCTTCTTGTGTTGAATCGACTTTTTAAAAGCGTAGCCACGCCATTTCTTTATGAACATTACATCTACTGCAGTAGAATCTTTCTGCTGCTGTAGATGTAATGTTATTAAAGAAAGCCTAGACTTCCTAGAAGAGGCCGGTTAAAGCGGTGGGACGGTTAAAGCGGCGCCGGTTAAGAGAGCGTCTACTGTAGATTGCATTTGGATATCAAAAAATATTTGTAAATGATTGGAGGTATACAAAACGTAAACGTAATAACATTTTTATAGTAAATACTCGTATACAAGAATGCTTTATGTTCCAGGATTATTTTGTTATGCCACCATTTTGATTTGGCTTGAATGAGTCAGTTCATATTTGACTGTCAAATATAAACTGACAAATGACAGCAAAATCAAAATGGCGTTTAAACAATGTTCTGGAACATAAAACACACTCTGTGTAAAAATAATTTATGTTTACATAGAACATTCAGGTAATATTTGTTATTTGTCTATTTCAGAGGTACCTGAGGCTGCGTATGGTCTTAAAGTTCTTGACAAGTCTGGCCGAACTGTCCAGCTCTCCTGGGCCGCCCCGTATGACGGCAACTCCCCCATCAAGAAGTACCTGATTGAGTACAAGAGGTCCAAGGGATCCTGGGAAAAGGACATCGACCGGGTTCTGGTCCCTGGAAGCACCACAGAAGCCGGAGTGTTCAGCCTGCATCCTGCTACTACCTATCACCTAAGAATCGTGGCTGAGAACGAGCTTGGAACTTCGGAACCCTCTGACACAGTTACCATTATTACTGCTGAAGAAAGTTAGTGATATAACAAATTTTACCATTCTAATAGTTAACACCTGAATAACATTCTAATTGTAATGTTAAGAGTTAAAACAAAAAATAAATGGATAAAGAAAGTGAAGGTCCTTCGATTGAAAAATAATATATAATATAAGCATTAAAATATATTATTCAAACTGTTTGTTTTATGTAGTTAATGTTTTTTTTATTCTTATTAACAGCTCCATCCGCGCCTCCCACCGATGTGAAAGTAGATGCTTTGGATCAACACAGCCTAAAGGTGACATGGAAGCCTCCTCCTCCCCAAGATTGGAATGGTGATATTCAGGGGTAAAACATTTTAACACTTTATTTATTAACGAATTTTTACATTTTAAGTTTAAGCATATTTAATTTTTAAATTTGAAATTCGTTGTGAATATCCTTTATAAATTAAAATTACAAATTTGAAATTGATACGAGTATAATGATTTATGTAATTGTGAGAATCATTTCCAGTAGCAATAGGGTAGAAAAACCGACTAGTCAGTTTTTGGTCATATACGGTTGAAAGCGAAAAGCCGACTAGTTGGCTTTTGGTAGTTAATGTGTTAATAAAGTAGTTTTAATTAAGTTATAACATATTATTTTTCATCTTAACACCTATAGTATGGCTGGCTACATTTGCAGCTCATATTTGAATGTATCTTATAAACCTTTTTACTTTAGTTCCTTACTACCAAATTGTATGTAATATTATGCCAAACTGAGACTATCTGAGCTGCAAATGTAGCCAACGCCAGCTTGAGATCAATTTTTTTTTACTGCAACTGAAGCCAGCCAATGGGGGTTAAAATAATAATAAACAAATCTCACCTCACCAATTTTTCTGTCGTAAATGGAGTTTGCACATGATATAAAAAGAAAAACTGCTGTTATTTATCTTATATTGTAAAATAACATATTTTTATAATCTCAAGAAATGAAACAAGAATAATTCTTTTGCTGATCTGTCATGACATTTTGTTTTTATTGTTTTTGAAAATGGAATAAATTTGATTTTTCAACAACCCAAGTAGTTTAAGATCTTGTTTTTCGGGAGTATCAGCTCAAAGGCTATTGCTCCCCCACCTGTTGGAAGAGACTTTGTTGGGAATGATGATTTCAACCCAGCCATAAATTTATTAAATTGAACTATATTTATTATTATTATACTTATTTTACTTTGTATGTAAATGTGTAGAAATTAAATCCTCCCACATTTATTTGTTGAATATGTATAAAATATATTTTTTAATCTATTGACAGATATTATGTTGGCTACAAGCTGTCATCAAGTGACAAGGCGTATGTGTTTGAGACTGTGGATATTTCAAAGGAAACCGGCAAAGAGCACCATTTGCAAATTGGAAGCCTGAAGTATGTAACAATTTGTTCATTACGTATTTAAACATTTTTTTAGAAAAAACAGGGAATTCTTAATAAACATGCTCATAGTAAAATGAAAGTCGTTAAATTAAAATGATTTTTTTAACCGCCCTACCTTCAAGTAATTTTTCGAGATTCGTGCAAAAAAAAAAAAACAGTTTTTTTATTAATTAAATTTAATAATATATTAATTAAATTTTTTTCAATTACGAAACGTCAAAAACTCGACCGCGCACTTCGCCTGCCTCTTGTAAAACTATCGTACTTGTGAAAAATTGTACTCAAGTGCTGTTGGCACACGCGCATATCCCTAACGGCTTGTACATTTTAGGTACATTACTTTTTCTCAAGCGCGTACGTGATACGGGATAGCGCAGAATGGTACAGTCAAAGTGAATGTATCACGTACATTCAAATACGTAGGGTTTGTTAATACAGAAAAATGTTTTTTGCTTAATAGTTTTAATTTTTATTTTGATGAAATCCATTATCTTCGTATGACAAATAATTCTGGAATATGTAGGATCACCTCATTCTAGAAAGTACTATTCATCAAAAAATATTATAGATACTATTTTTTGATCTAAAGTATTCTTTGTCATCTTCACCACTTTTCATTAGACCTAAACATAATAAATAATCTTGTTATTTAACAATTGACATATAATCTTTCAGAACTTACACACAATACTCTGTGGTGGTTCAGTCGTTTAACAAAATGGGATCTGGTCCGACCTCCGAGGAAGTGAAGACTTACACAGCTGAAGGCGTACCCAGCGCCCCCCCGCATGACGCCCTTTGCACCACACTCACGGCCCAGACCATCCGTGTGTCCTGGGTAAGCCCCCCACTCGCCTCTGCTAACGGAGTCATCAAGGGATACAAAGTCATCTATGGACCCAGTGACAGCTGGTATGGTAGGTATATTTTTATTAATAAGTGATTTTTGGCCTTAATTGTAATAGGCCAAGTTAAATGTACTTGGTTGATTTATTTTAAACCACTGGTATAAAATTATTTGGTTCTTGAAATATATCGTGATTTTATTTATTTATTAAGGGTAAGATACAGCGATATCAATAACTTATATACAATAAAACATTTAGAATAATTAAAATAAGGCCAATTACATGCTACCACAAATATAAAATAATAGTTTACAATTAACAAATGATTGTGTGAAACGAGATTAAAGTTAAACTAAGACAAAATGTTAAAACAAAAATTATACATGATATTTACCCATTTTGTTAACAAAAATTATACATGATATTTAAGAGTTAAAATACTTATAGTACTGGAAATAAAAAATAAAATTAAGATAAATAAAATAAAATTAATATATGAGTATTATAATATCATGTAACATCGTGGTCACATCCACGCCGAAATGTTGTTCCGATCATTTTCTTAAAATTTCGCTCGATCAAATGAAAAACATCAATGTCTCCAAAATGCTTGTTGTAGTTGTCACAGATTCGATACAATGCCGCGCTCTGAGCGTAGTTAGTTTTAGTTCCTTATATAAGCATTTTTGCATATCAATTTATTGATTTCTTTTTCAGATGAGAAATCCAAAGACACAAAAATCACATCTAGCAGCGAAACTATTTTGCATGGACTGAAGAAATACACAAACTATTCGATGGAAGTTTTGGCTACCACATCAGGAGGAGATGGCGTTCGATCCACACCTATCCATTGCCAAACTGAACAAGATGGTTAGTAAATATTATTGAATATGGCTATAGCTATTAATACCTGTTCCCACACACCGATGGTATATACTGGTATTTTTACCAATAATGTTACTCTCATTTTTTTATCTATTGATGTACAAAGTATCATTGCATTATGTAAACACCTAGTAGTAATTAGCGCACAACAAAAAAAAAAAGATAATATTATTTTTGTGATTACATTTTTAATTGTGGATGGTTTTGTATAATGTTATTTTTATTCATCAGTTCCCGAAGCACCAACTGCAGTGAAAGCCCTGGTCATGAGCCTAGATGCCATACTCGTCTCGTGGAGGGCTCCCACACAACCCAATGGAGTTGTCACCCACTACACAGTCTACACACAAACCCAAGGTTCCGAACCTGTCAGCAACAAGGTATGTTTTGACTTGAACCAATGATTAAATTATCATGTTAACCGTACCTAATACTCAGTGGCGTTACCTCCATAGAAGCCCAGAAGCCCGGCTTACGTAAGAAATTTTGAATCAAAACCCCCAAATTTAAGTGATTTTATCGTGAGTTTCATTTGCCCCTAAACTGAATGGCAAAAATGCGAAAACACTTACGTGTGTATATTGCGTCTCTTTCAGTCCAATACAATGCCGTGCAGGCCAAGCATGCAATATACTCTTCCCACTCATTGTAAATTGTAACACAGGAATTCCCCTAGTTTATTTGTATGAATTTCGAAGCCAGATTACTTAAATATTTTTTTGTATTTGTTAAGAAGTAATTTTTCATTCCCATATTAATTATATAACTTTTAATTTGTTCTAGGTTCCCGCTCAGCAAATGAGCTACTCCGCCACCGATCTGAAAGCTTCCCGTTACGATTTCTGGGTCACTGCTTCCACAGTTATTGGAGAAGGACAGCCTTCACCCACCGTCTCCACGAGCCCCAACAATAAAGGTGAGAATCCATAGTGTTTTTATTAATAATTATTATATTTTGACATCCTTTAAATATGCATTAATTACTGTAATTTATTTTCTCTGAACAGTTCCTGCTAAAGTGGCATCGTTCGATGATTCATTCACTGCGTCTTACAAGGAAGATGTGAAACTCCCGTGCCTGGCTGTCGGAGTTCCTCCACCCACTATCACGTGGAAGGTTTGTTAAAACATATTTAAACTAAATATTCTATCTATTTCTCTTCTTCTTCAAGTGCCCTGTTGGGTCCCCCCAACGTTGGCAATCACCTCAGCGAACCTGTCTCTGTCCTGCGCCGCTCGGATCAGCTCCTCCACTCCCTCACCTATCGCAGCCAGGACATCTGTCTCCTACCGAACCCTCAGCGCCTTTCAATTTTCCCCTCCAATATCAGTTGGAGAAGATGGTATTTTTCCCCACGCAGTACATGACCCAGATGTGAAATCTTCCGAACCTCGATAGTTGATAACAGCTCCCTGTCAACTCTAGCTCGCCTCAGGACTTCGGTATTGGTAACCATGTCTGTCCAGGGAATTCTGAGCATTCGGCGATAGAGCCATATTTCAAATGCTTCCAGTCTGTTCATTGAGTTGACTTTTAAGGTCCACGTTTCACATCCATACAATATACCACACATAGCATTTGATCATTCTCTGGCGGAGTTTCAAATTTATGCTATCATTGCAGAAGAGTGATTTCATTTTATTAAATGTAGCTCTTGTTGCTTCAGTTCTGCATTTTATCTCTACATCTGGGTCAAGGGATTGTGTTCGTATGCTGCCGAGGTATTTAAATTTTCCACCCTTTCAACGTTACGGCCGTTCAAATACAATACTGACCCACTGTAGTCAAGCCGTCTGAATGTCATCCATTTGGTTTTACTGACATCTATTTCTCTTAATTTTTTTAAAATAATTATTTATAGGTTAAAGGTGCCCCCTTGGAGACATCAGACCGTGTGCGCCAGCTGCCCGAAGGCTCATTGCTGATTGCTGGAGTGGCTCGAGAGGATGCCGGAGACTACACTTGCTTCGTTGAAAACCAGTTCGGGACTGATACTGTCACACACAAGCTCACTGTCCATGGTAACTTTTATTCAGAAATATTTAATTTTTAATATGCTAACAGTTAACATGTTTCTTTACTTTATATTCAGATGCTCTCTTTATTCATAATAATGGGAAATTTAAGTATATAAAGTTTGTTATTTTTTAATATAATTACTTGAACACTTACTCTGTAGGTGTTATATATTTATAAAAATCTTGGATGAGTGATACTTATCAATCTTGATATTTGTAATGCAATATGTTATGTTTCTGGCAGCTCCTCCCTTCCCGCCTGCCGTGACTCTGGCTTCCAGCAGCGTCTCTTCCCTGTCCCTTCGTCTCCGCCCCCTCAATGGCACCCCTACTCACGGGTACACCATCCACTACAAGCAGGAATTTGGAGACTGGGAGACTGTCCAGGTACTGTTAAACAAACCTTCTGATACTTCTCACATATTTTAATTAGTTTATTTACACATTAATTTAAATATGGTAGAAGGTTTGTAAGATAAGAAGTTATAAAATATTTTGTTTTTAAATTTATATATTTGTATGAATTTCTAGGTGTCCAGCCAAGCAACAACATACACTCTTGAGAATTTGTACTGTGGATCTAGATACCAAGTATATGTGACTGCATACAACAGGTAATTCTTTTACCAATTTATACATTTTTATTATCTGTTTTTGAAAATTTGGTATGGTTCATGTGGTGCTCCTGTTAATTTGGAGATATTTCGCGTATAAGTGAATTGTTTTGGTCAATTTAACTGTTGCCGCACTTTATAATAGTTAATTGTGACACGTAATACGTTTGTGCTGTTTTGCTGTTAAAATTATATTAGTTTTAAAGTTTTTATAAAGAATTTTGACAGGTGTAAAAATAAAATTTTCATTTGTTCCAATGACAATTTGAATAATTTCTTCAATATTATTTCAAAGTTCTTGCTGGTTAAGTGCCTACTTACAGCTAATTTAAGAACGGTGGATACGAGTAACATAAATTAAATAAACACAAAAGTCCGGATCGTCCATGTCAACATGTGCAACATCGAAAAAAAAACATTATGTGTGATCACATTATGTGCTAAATAAAAAAAACTGTGGATTCGTGGAACATAAATTAAATAGACAATATGTGCACCATCTAAAAAGAACATTTTGTGTTAAATTATTTTTATTTTGTTATTTTATTTTATATCATTGTATTTTATATTATTTGTTTTAGATTTATTTTGTGGATGTTGCACGATCGAAGTGTGCGCGGGAGATGCCTATTGGTGGCGATGAGGTTCGCAACCCATCACACCGCGTCTCCCGCAGAGCGAAAAGAGAAGGATTGAGTGCCGCATCAGTAAAAGTGTGACAGTCCATTCTTTCTGCCTACCCTTTCAGGGAGATGGTGTGATGGTTAGTTGGTTTAGTTATGATGAAGTCAAATATCAAAGTTAAAAATTTTAATAGAAGTATATCAGACCATCATACTAGACTCGTAATCTATATTTTGGTTTTACATATCATATGTTTATACATATGTTTCTCTAGGTAATAAACATAATTGATTAATAATTTGACATAGAAATAATGTATGTGAATATTTGTAGCATTGGAACTGGTGAGGCCAGCGATGTCCTGAATGCACGCACCCGCGGATCCAAGCCCATCGTACCCCGAGCAGCAGACTTCATGGAGGTGTCCAGTGGAAGTGTGACTCTTCACCTCAAACAGTGGCAAGATGGAGGCTGCCCAATGACTCACTTTGTTGTTGAAAATAAGAAGAAGTATTTAAAAATTTATCTTTTAATTTTGCATATTTAACCTTTCCCTTATGGTACTAAAATAAAAACGTGCGTTCCTGTGTTGGGTAGTCAGTACCCGATCAAAAATTAGCGATTTTAAATCTGAAAAATAAGAATATTCATAGTTAATCCCCTTAATTAATTATAATTGAAGTAAAAAATTATCATAATTGAGATTTATTTGCTGAAAACATTAAAAAAACATCTGGCAATGCTCACGGAACGGGCATAGGTCCACTCTAGTTGCATCCCCGAGAGCTACTGCTGGCGGCAGTGAGAACATTGAGCTCCTCGCGCTTCCACAGTAAAGTATGCAAGATGCGAATATAGTGTCACGCACTCACAGCGCTATTTATACGCGAATTTGTTTTCGATGTTCACAAAATACCTCCAATGTACCCGATAAATTCTGATTATTATTAATATTATTTTTTAAATCAATGCGTAAATATATTATGGAGGAATACTTAAAATCTTAACCTTGTATTTATTATATTTATATAGATATTGATGGTCATTAGAAGCAACGTGTAGAAGATACCATCATAGGGAAGGGAGGGTTAAACTATTGGTCTAATTTGTTTGCAATAACACAAAAGTGTAGTGTATTTCTCAATTGAATTATAGGGGAGCTGCAGAATGGAACCAGATCTCTAACAGTGTGAAGCCTGGAGGTAACTTTGTGGTGCTGGACCTAGAGCCAGCTATCTGGTACCTGCTGAGAATCACTGCACACAATAATGCTGGCTTCAATGTTGCCGAATACGAATTTGCAACACTGACTGTTACTGGAGGTTAGTAATCATTTTGTGTAATTACATTTATTATTTTTAATATATTTATTATTAAATCACACTTACTACTGCGATGCACATAGTTAATTATATTCAAAATGTTAAATATTGTAAAAATAAATATTTTCTACCGTACCTGAATAAATTCATTTTCAATAACCGCAAGTTTCTTACTCATTAAACAAATATTGTCCAAGTTAATTTGGGATATTAAATAAAAAAAATATTCACATGATAATGTATGTTATATTATCTGTTAGTTAATGCGGTGTGAATGAATTTCAGGTACGGTCGCACCATCCCGTGACGCGCCCTCCCTGACGCCCGAGGAAACCATTCGGCTCCTCCTTTCCAATCTTAACCTCATAGTGCCCGTAGTGGCCGCTATCCTCGTCATCATAATAGCTATCGTAGTCATATGCGTCGTCCGCGGCGGCCGCGACTCTGGGAAAGGTTAGAACACTCACTTGTTTGTTTATTAGGGACTATCTCGCCTATACCCGGGACCGGGATTGCGGGAATTGCCGAGGGCCAGATCCCCGTGTGGCTGCGGGCTTGGCTAGAGCCGGAGGTGCTGGTGCCCATCCTGGCCACCATTGTAGTGCTGGTAGTGGGTATTGTGGTGATCTGTGTCACCCTGGCGCGGAGGCATCAGCCTCACCGACTGCGAGGTCAGAAGGAAGTGTACTGTATGTATGCTGTGGCATGGCGCCTGCAAGCTTTTTCTTTCTTCATCTTTCTTCTCCATTCACGGATTTGAGAATATTAATTTAATTTAATCAATCATTTATATAAATATAAATAACTTGCATTAACGCATTGCTGCACTAATCATTCTAACTTTTCATTACCAGATTCTTGTTTGTGATTTTAATTTATCTGATCATTTCACATTATTTTTTTTAATCAAAATGCATATTGTCAAAAAATATAATATCCATGTGAATGATCATGACTGAAATTTAAAAGAAATTTGTCTTTTATAATAAACAATAATTAATATTATTAATATTTAATTGCAACATACAATAATATTCCTTATTAATATTCTCAAATAAAATGTCATTTTTATGTTTCTGATAGATATGAAGTGCAAATATGAACAATTTAAATATTAAATATGTTACATACCTGATGGTATTTAAAAAAACATATAAAATCAAGCACACAATTTATGTGATAACACAATTTTCACAGTGAAAATCTTTTTAACTTATTTAAATGGTTACTAAATCATAATAAAAAAACTTAAAAAATTAAATATACTTTCGGTGAGTAATTCTTGTTTTTGTTTTAAGTACCTAGTGTTCTATCATAAAACATTCTTCAATTGAATACATTTTTTAATGAATTACAACTGAAGGCAGTCTCAACAATAACTATAAACAAAAGTCATTCAAAATATGTTTTTAATTATCGTCCCAAGATGACAGCTATTATTTTTTTTTAAATCTCTGTATAAAATTTGTTATTGCACTTTGGATGTATCAAAATTTCATATAATTTCTGGAAATATATTAACAAAATTATCTTTTTGTCAGCATCATATTTAATATAATTTTTATGGTAACCCTGTCACCCAAGCCCCTGTAATATAAATGTTTTACTTGTGTTTTAATATTCCTAATATTGATGTTCCGACAGGTAAATAACAAAAATTAATTTAACAAGCTATTTTTCATATTAAATATTTGTTCTTACTAATCATGTGTAATTTAATTCATCATTTACTATCACCACACATTTTTCTCTATTATAATTTGACATTGTTGACTACTTTATGGCTGCATTACTTTTATCTATGGTGTTGTTAATTATTGTTTTTAAAAAGTAATTAACATTGTTTAAGTTTATTTGGTAAATAATTCTTTAACATTCATGTTTTTGGTGTTCCTTGTTTCATATTTTTAGGATATGTGTAAACTGATGGTTTTTTAGATGTTTAATTTTGGTTCAGTTATGTCGTACATATTATTATGTAGATATTTTTTTCCGTAAGTAATAAAATGTATAGCATTTTATTATAGAAATAATAAAATAAAATTATTTATCACATATTGATTGACTGTACGAAGATCAATTAACTATTGTAATTATATATTTTTAAATTTATTTATAAAATTATCCATTAAAGCAGCATATAGATATATTGAAAAAATTATTGGCTAATTGGCCATTTAGAATATTTATATATACAAGTGAATTGCAATATAATTACACAAACAATTTTTATTACAACAATTAGATTAATCCGGCTAAAATTCAATAACCTTACGATAGATAAAATTCATTAATTTTATGTAGATATACTGCTGTAGAATTTATTGCAGGATATGTAAGAACTATGGAACACAGTTAAATTTGTTAGGATATCATAATAATTGTAATACTATAAATATTACAATATTAACACGAAACTTTGCCCTACTAGATGATGTAGTTTACAACCAGTCCATGATGAACCCCGGCGGCACCCTGGACAAACGCAACCCCTCACTGCGAGATGAACTGGGTTACATTGCGCCTCCCAACCGCAAGCTCCCTCCCGTGCCCGGCTCCAACTACAACACCTGCGACAGGATCAAGCGCGGTGCTGTCATCAGTAAGCTGCTCACAAGTTTTCATTAATTTACTAACCATTTAATTTCCACTAGGGTTAAATTCTGATTCAGATAAAACGATAAAAAAACCTGCTTAACTATTCTTAAACGGTTGGTACTCAGTAATAAATAAACTTATGGTCGTTTGAATGTGATAGCTTAGTTGACAAAAATAGTAAAAAAAAAATTTCACTTATATATTAAAAATCAATACACATTGAATATTATTTACGGCACAAAAAATTCTTTATTATTACATACAAACCAGATAAGTATATTTTATTTGTCTTTTTCTTTTTTATATCATCACGCCGCATCTCTCGTGGGGCGAAAAGAGAAGGATGGAGTGCCACATCGATTTAAGTGTGGCAGTCCGTTCTTTCTGCCTACCCTTTTGGGGAGACGGCGTGACGGTTAGTTAGTTAGTTTGTATATACAACGCTAACGTTAAAAATTAAAATTGCATATCAGACATGTTTCGGACAACCAGTCCTTCTTCAGCGATACATATTATAAAGATACATATTAAAAATATTATATTATAAAATTGTTTACAAATATGATAAATTTTGACAGATGTTATAAAGATTTATTTTGGAACGTTATGCTTTTGTTATTACAAATATTATGAATCAATTTATAACATCTGTCAAAATTGATCATATTTGTAAACAATTTTATAATATGTATTTTAAATACATATCTTTATAATATGTATCACTGAAGAAGGACTGGTTGTCCGAAACATGTCTGATATGTAATTTTAATTTTTTTAACGTTAGTGTTGTATATACAAAGTATATAAAAAAGAAAAAGACAAATAAAACATCTACAACACAAAGTATAGCGAACATAGAAGAAAGTATATTTTAACTTGGATAATATTCACATCTAGCTGAATATTGAATAGTATAAAAATATAACAAAATATGTCTGTTTAAATATTAGTTAGCGTGACTTATCCCTTAATGGTAATGCAAAAAAAGTAATTATCATCATATTCACATTGCGTATCTCGTATTAATAAAATAAGCAACCATGAAAAAAAAATTATTCACAAAATCTCCATTCTTTTGCTTAAAAAATCATGTTTGTTTTAATAATAAATTTTATAAAGTTTACTATAAATACATCAATGGAAGGTATATTTTATAAATATGTAGTATATACGTAGTTTATGTCTTTGTGTATGTATTATACGCACACTATAACGTATTTGTATATCACTAACTATCAACTGTAGGCCGGATATGTAGTAGTTTTAAATGTGTTTATTAAATTTAAAATGTGTGTTCGTAAAGTTCAGTTGTTGGTGTCATGTGAAACTAACACTATATTTCAACACAAGTATAATATATTAACATATACAAAGATTGCCCTCATCCAACAAGTGAAAATAGTCAGCTGATTTTTATCATTTTTATTGCGTTTCGTTTAATCCTTTTAAGTTCAATCATTATTATTCCATCCCATTTAATATATTTATAACTTAGTACCCATACCAATTACTTAGTAACGATAACACATAATAGACGACTAACACAGATGTTGATGAGCCACATCGCTGTAAGGTAACTGGCATGCCATATATATATTTTTTTAGAAAATAAGCATACAAAAAATGTTAATAAAAATATTCATTCCCATTTGAATAAAAACTATCATTTTCTGTATATTTATTTTTCTATATTAATTATATAATTGTTTAGATTTATATATTTATAATTATTTCATTAATAGTGTAGGATAGAGTACACAGAAAAGGGTTTGTAAAGTAATATTAGTTTTTTTTTCACTACATTTGAAGAATTGAAATTTGTGATTTCATTAGTCACATAAACTCAATACAGAGATACATAGATGAATACCTTTTTTTTTGCACTATTTGTTTTCAAAATATGAATGCGCTGCATGTTATTACTAACACCATCGTATTCTACAGCTTGTATTCACTAATTATTTATTTATTGTAGTCTTATTTCACTTAGTTTATTTTATTCCATTGATGAACATTTATCATATCTCATGTTTCACATTTTAGATCAATTTTTAAGTCTGGTACAAAAGTGTTGATAATTTAACATTAAATAAAAATATCATACATACTCACTAAAAAGCATGTGATACAATACACTCCTGATTTTTCGGGGTCAGGTTAACCGGGAAACAGATTATCCGGGACACTTGAGTCATTGAGAAAATATTTCACAATAGTACTTATAATGCAAAAAAAAAAAACTCAAATCTGTCACAATGACATTGGGCGTTTAGTTCACATTTGCGCCACCGCCAACATACGTTTGTGGCTCGAAAGTCGTGTTATAAAGTTTTGAGTTTGCAATAAAGCACCCGCAGTGTAGTTCATACTCATAAAACATTGTCATTATTTTATTGTGAAAAAGTATCTATAATAATGGATGAACGCAAACGAGTCGTACATTTGAACAAAAACTCGAAATAATTTAAAAGTTTGAAAATGGTGCAACCGTTAAATATTTATTGAATCAATATAATGTTGGTGATCAAACTATACCGGACATCATTAATAAAAAGAGAAAATTGATAGATTTTGCAGGAAGATCGGATAGCACCAAAGGCATGATCAGTAGAAAGACTATGAAGTTGTCATCTTACGAAGATCTCGATAATGCAATGGTTTTGTGGTTCCATCAACAAAGGGCGGAAGGTATCCCTGTCTCATGGGCTGTTTGCGCAGCTAAATCTTAACACTTGTTCAATGAATTGAAATTACAAGGTGATTTTAATGCGTCTTCTGGATGGTTGACACGCTTTAAACATAGACACGGCATCTGACAAATTTCTATTCATGGCGAAAAATGAAGGAAGCCAGTCAAAAAGTTTTAAATTTCTCTTTGTATAATTTTTTTCATATTTTCCGATCAACCGGGAAATCAATTATATGGGATTTTTTTTCACCATACATCCTGGAAAATTGGGAGTGTACTATATGTGATGTAATAATAACCATTTTAATTAATGTTATTTTAACTATTCATTTTATCACCACAAATATAATAAACATATGAATTAAAATTACGTGACACACTTCTGTATTTGACTTAAAAATCATATTCAATAATCTAAGCTTGAATTTTTTCATCTCTCCTTGTGTTGCTTAAAATATAGTGGAATCAATAAATATTATATTTATGTAGCTGAGAACAGATACATTGTGTTTTTTTTATTTAATATATCCATCATTTACAATAAAACATTCATAAAGTACAAATTTTCAAACTCATCTGAGCTACTTGAATTTGGTATTGATACCACATTATTTATGTGATTATTTGTCCTTTTTATTCTAGGTAGAATATCAAATTGGTTACTTGCCATAAAACCAAGTCCAAATTTTACATTCTACCTTCAATATTAGCTACATCATTTTTTTTTACTAAATATCTGCTTTTTTTTGTTTAAAATAAATACAAAACTATTTTTTGGCTTTTGAAAGGTTATCAACCTTTCAAATAAATTATTAGAGTGACAATAAATGATATAGTTGTTAATTTAAGATGAGAAATAAAGATCGTATAATTATTTAATTTAACATGAAGTTTTGGTCACTGAAAAAATCTTTATTTATACATTTTATTTTATTGTTTGATATAAACAATTCGAAAAGTTGACAAAATATACTATTATCATAGTTACGAAAATTCAAAATTCATCTTTTAATTAAATCATCATTAAGTGCTGTGCGGATGCCAGTATTTTCACATTTTGTGACTTAGGATTCTTCTTCTTCTTCATGTGTCATGTCGGGTTCCCCTGATGTCGACTATCACTTGAGAGTGCATGTTCTTAGGATTAATATATGGCAAAACATTGAATAATATAAATAAATAAGCAAGAAATATATTCACCATTTATTAATTTAATTACTTTACATACCATTTATACTTTATTTCTCTTTGACAAACATTTGAGTGAGTATATAAATTTGATGATCCTTTCTTGTCACTTTTGATTAATTTTTAAAGCAAAAAAGTAATTTTGTGCTGTCCTCTTTAGCTGTTGTGTATCTGTCTAGTTGTGGTTGTTGACTCTTGTGGCATTAGGTAACTCCATGAGATCCCCGCATTCCACGTGGGACCCCCGCCGCCACCAGTATGAGGACCTGCGGAGCTCCCACCGGGGCGGTAGGAGAGGACCACCCCCAGGTGATGTCTCCATCTTGTTTCCTGCCAACCCAATAATACTCTTTAAATATAATCCTTAAAACGGACAGACAACATTATTTTCTAAATAACTTCACTAAACCATTTTTAAATTAATATCTGAATAAGGAAAAATTTGCCTTAATTGTTATTTGATTATTGATATGGTGTTCGACCGGTTTCGGCGGCTTGCTGCCATCTTCTGATGTGTGTGACCAGAAAATGGCAGCAAGCTGCCGAAACCGGTCGAACATAAACACAAGTGGAAGCACACTAAATACATAATAATAAATAAATAAATGTATCAAAATTTTTTGTTTTCATTATTTAAAATGAACTTCTACCAAGAAATTTTAATTAAAGACATTAATTATATGAATATTTTACTTTATATTATGAATATTTTCATTATGTATGGAAACAAATCATGGAACTGGCAAAAGAAGGATGAAAGAGAATAAATGCAGTAGAAATGAGATCTCTTAAGACAAATGTGTGGAAAATCTGTGTATGATAGTGTCGAATGAAAATATAAGAAGTTAATGCAGTGCGAATGTTATGACCAAAATAATGAAAGGATCATTAAGATGGTTTGGACACATGGAAAGAAAGACTGGTAAAAAAAGTATACCATATGTTAATAATGTAAATGGAACTAGAGAAGTATGTCAGGAAAGAAAAGTGTGGCAGTCCATTCTTTAGTTAGTTAGTTTTTTTATTTTTAAAAGTTATCCTTTAAACAATGTTTGGATAGGGATGCCTCAGTAATGATTTTGTTCAAGTAAGTGACATTTACTCACACTTTATTAATATTTGTAATTTTTTTTATGGAATATTCTTATTTTATTACAGTATTGCATTAAATGTTGTAACTAGCTTTAATTTGATTCCATTTCTTTTACCAACAACAATCACATTTTTCTTGTAGTGTTATTCTGTAAGATTTGTGTTTCTTGTAGATTTCATCCAATTAAATTATTTATTTTCGTCACTTTTATATCTTAAAATTTGTTCATGTAATGTATTTACACTTTTAAAATTATGTTTTGAAAATTGATGACATGTTTTATAAATGCATTATATGGCCAAATTACTCCTCTTATACCTGTGTTTTATTTATTTATTGTAGCTGACTATTTTCATAATGAATTTCACTTTTATTTGCAATACTCAACAATACTCAATATAATTATAATTGACTTTTCTTCTATGTTTATTTTGAAGATTTTTGCTCTCAGTATTAATGGATATTTTAAAACAACAGCAGGCATGGAGGATGAGATCTGCCCCTACGCCACTTTCCACTTGCTGGGTTTCCGAGAGGAGATGGACCCCGCTAAGGCCGGATTGAACTTCCAGACCTTCCCGCACGGAAATGGCATGCCACACGCCGGTACCATGGGCCCCCCTCATCACAACTCTCACAACATCCACTCTCGCTCCGGATCCCAGAGCATGGTTTGTCTATTATTCATCATTGAGCTTTGTTTGCATTGTTGCGCAAATCAAACAAATATTGCATTAAATCGTTTATTTCCAGCCTCGTCAGAACAATCGCTATGCCCGTAAGAACTCTCAAGGCGGAAACAGCTCCATCTACACTCCAGCTCCTGAATACGATGACCCTGCTAACTGCGCTGAGGAAGATCAATACGTAAGCAATTTCTTAAATTTAATTTAATTATATCTTAATTAAGAAAAAGCTATCATACGGTCGAATATGATGACTTCAAATGACATCTCAAAGCAATGTTCAAAAGAAAATTTACTCCAAATTCAATGGAACATTCTGCCATTTAATCCTTAAACCGCTAAGCAAATGTTACTCTGTCTGTAATCGCTACGTGGCTCATTCTTCGTAAACGCATTTTGAATAATATGTCACTTTTAAAGAGGTATTTTTTTATAAATCAAATAATTACAGCAATAATTGATTATATCAGTATCTTCCTCGAATATCAAATAATCAATAAATTCACACCCGAGATCCTAATGTGCACGACTTATTAATCTCACTGAAGTCAGTTGTAACGGGCAAATAGTTAAATATGGTGACCCTTCCTCTATGTGTCTATGGTTTAATATGCTGTTCCAAATTGACACCTTAAATATTTTATATTTGTATTGTTGTAAAAACAAAGTTATTGAATTAATCATAGTTAAAAGGCTTATTTAATCATATTAAATTGGCACTCTAGTTTTTCTAAATCAGTCTTAAAAATTATGTAAATTTATGGTTGTATTATATTCCGTTTTTATTGTATTACCTTCAATTATATTTTTCTTATATTTTACAGCGCAACCGTTATTCTCGCCCCGCATATGGTCGCGCCGGTGGCCCTGAATATGATGACCCCGCATCTTGCGCCCCTGAAGATGATCAGTACACCGGCCAGTATGGCACCCCCTATGAGCACTATGGATCCAGGCCTAGCTTTGGTAGCTAAATATATTTCCCTTACATCACATTTATAATATTCTATTTTATCAATTTGAAGCAGAGCATGCTGTTTGATGACAATTATTACAATGGTTACAGAATATATTATTTCACAGTTCACTGGACTACCTTTTTACACAGTGGATACATTCCACGCAATACTGTGTAAAAAAGTATACTAAAAATCGTGGATAGGTTTCCTTGTATAAAAATAAACTCAGAATATCAAAAAATAAAATTTGTTATTGTTTATTGTATCAATATATCTTCTTCTTCTTCTTCTTCTTCTTTTGATAGATCTGACGATCTGTGACACAGAAATCATATCTCGTCGGATGATGAGATCCAGCTGTCCCTCCATCTCTTAGGCGGTCTTCCAGGTGGGCGGTGTCCGGAAGGGATTTCATAGGCGGCTGTATATGCGAGTCTGTCACCATCCATTCGGGCTACATGGTCCCTCCAGTATCTTCTTCTGGATCTACTCCACTGAACGATATCCTCTATTTCGCAGGTTTTCCTTATGTCTGCGTTGCGGACACGATCTCGGAGGGTTTTTCCAGTAATTGATCTTAGGACCTTCATCTCCGATGTTCTAAGTAGTCCCTTGGTTCGCACAGTGTCAGCCCGCGTCTCTACAGCGTACGTCATGATGGGTCGCACGCATGTTTTGTATATTCTGATCTTGCTGTCGATACGCATGTGCTTGTTTTTCCATACCAGATTCTTCAGGCATCCTGACACGGCAGAGGCTTTACTGACTTGTTCACGTACTTCGGTATATCAATATATATATTTTTTTAATTATGTTATAAAAATCGTAACAAAGATTATTCACGTTCACTATCAGATAATAGACGAACCCGATGCTGAAGTTTCCACCTGACACGCGATTTCCGCATTTCCACCCCGTTTTCCTCATACCTCTCTGTGCGTAATACTGAATAGTAAATACATGCAAGGAATGAAGCACATGTTATTTTGAAACCGTGTAAAAAGGGGAGTCCAGTGTATATTGTTAAATTGTTAATTAATTAAAATGGTTAAATTATTTGGTTTTGAAATATTTAAAATTGAATATCTCTTGTTAATTCAGCTGGTTCCGGTCGCAACTTGAGCGCTTCCCCCGAGCCTCCCCCACCCCCTCCCCGCAACCAACACCCAACCCCCAATGGTGGCGACCCCAACGGATCCTCCTTCAACGATTCTAAGGATTCCAACGAGATTTCTGAGGCCGAATGTGACCAACCACGCGCCCTTTCAGGTAACACCCATGGACCTAACACCTGTCCTCCGGGAATATTTTTTATATTTTTAATTTCAGCTCAATTCTTCATGTGTATACCATATTAAGGTATGTGAGTTAACAAAATCTATGCTTCGGTCTATTAAAAACATGCCTGGTAAGTATAATAATAATAATCTAAAAAGCCTATTTTTTTAAGAAATTGTTATAAATAATTAAAAATATTGCTGCTAAATAAACATCCGCAAATTAAGAATGTAATAAAATTACATAATATTTTTACCATTTATGCCTTTACACAATGAGAATAATCTTATAATGTTTATCTACTAACTGAATATTTTATCGTTTATAAGTTATTTTCATATATTAAATTTTCTTTTATAATTTTATTTATTTATTCGCATTTTCTTTTAGCAAAATTTTTTTGTTTTTATCGGGAAATATTATATTGAATTGAATTAAATTGGTTTTAGTGATACATAGTAGGAATTCATGTTTGTGACTAAATTGCATGATCTCTCCGGGCACAGGTTAGAGGGATGTGTAGTACTTCTGAAGTTCAATACTTTGTGATGAGCATAGCGTCTGTATGAAGCGAGCCATCTTTACATTGTTTTCATACACAAGGTGTTAAATAGTTGAGTAAATAAAATTTTTTGAAGGCTGCAGCTGCACATCCTGCATAAGTTCAATCAATACGGGTTCAAAGCAATCACTTTTGAAATGTTTTGAATCTAAACCGATGTATTTTTTGATCTTTTACAATTAAAAGAAGCCAACTAACCTGTGCCGGATTTTTTGTGAATTGTCTTTTGTGTTTAATACCAAGGTAGTGGATGATTTACACATATATTTTTGAACTTTGTTCCATTATCTTGTGGTATAAACATTTGCTTTTGTGAAGAAGTGAAGTTGCTATACTTTTTAGGTTTTTATTATTAATTTATCACACTATAGACAATCAGGTTGTCATAATGATATGTTTGTAAAGCGATCTTATTTATTATGTATGCATTAAAATATGTCCCACTGTGATAGTTATCTATTCAATATTTTATCTTAATACTTTATAATACCTAACAATATTTTAGGTGTTTAATGAGATGACAGAAATAAGAGTGATATTCTAAAGAAAGTGATGAATAACCAGTATATTATGAATGTTAAGAATGTAAATTAAGTAGTCAGGATAAGTGTGAATGAGGATTTAATGTTAGTTCTATTCGTATTGCTACTCTCTGAATTTGAGGGCAGCAGAGCAAGCATACATTAAGACTACCGCTGCTATTTTTGAATCTAAAGTTGCATGATAATTAAAACATTAAATTAATTGTTTGAAATATTGATGCAAGTTCACTTTATTACGTCTTCTTGTTTTATTTTATTCTTTTAGTACTGTAATGTAAACTATTTTGTGATGTTGTAATTTTACAGTAAGAGCGCACAATACCAAGGATGGCATGACCACCGAGGAAATGCGAAAACTCATTGAAAGGTCAGTCAATATTGACAACCTTTCTTACATTTTTTTTTTGCTTTATCTAATGTTGCAAGTCATTTTTAATCTTTTACTAAGATTACTTACACCATGTATCAATTTAATTGTCAAACATTTAGAATATAATATAAGATGTTTGAACATACATTAATTATCATTAAAAACACAAACATTTTGTTGAATTAATTGCCTGAAGTCTGTGATTCTTTATTGGTGAATGGATGGAAGTTTTATCATATCAACATATGCTTTTTAAATTTCTAATCAGTTAATCAATCTACTAATTACATTAATTTAATTTATTTCATCAAATATATGACTTATCCAAGAATATTTTCAATAACATTAGACTTTTTTATTATTAATATTCTGCGAGGTTAGATAAAGCAAAGTAATTTTATCCATTTTTATAGCATTTCTAGAAAACGCAATTGTCATTTTTTAACAAGATGAGTTATTAACTAACAAAATTCAGAAATAAACGTATTCTAGAAATGTTGTGTAAATGGTTATATTGGAGTTGATTTCTTACTTAACTCTTGTGTCATCTTATATTGTTTTTGGTTCCATGACAAACCATATCAAGGAAACCGTAAGTCTGAGTGTAGCATGCTGTAAGTAGTACTATGTAGTGACTTAACCCGTTGCATATATTTCCCTGTTGCTTTCATTTATTTTTTTGTTACTAATATTTTTCTTTAAAATATTAACCATACAATTAATTTATAAAAATAAAATATGTCTATATTTATAAAATATATTTATACATTCAAAATTATTTAAGTTTATTTTTTTCGCTTGCTTGAGTTTAATATATATGTATACATATATAGCCCAATCTGCTTTTAAATGTTATCAAAATATTTAAATCTGAATACACACAAAATATATACGATAATAAGTTACAAAGGCAATAGAACTTTTCTCGCATGATATTGGATATACTAATGTATTTTTCACCTTATAAATTCAAAGTACTAATTTAATTTCCTTTTCATTTCCCTAATCATTTAGACCTAGTATTGTGTGTTTTAACCTCTGACTAACCCATGTGGTATTGGTCACATAGAATAATAGATTGATGGAATACCTTTCTTAGCAAGCAAGGCACAATAATATAAAATAGGAGTAACGAAACGGGTGACAATCTGATTGTGCTGTTTACAGAAACGAAGCAACAAACCCCCACCAACAATTCCAAAGCAGCGGGGGACTCACAACCTACGATACTGTGGCAGTGTAATCTGTAAGGCAGCCGCGCCCCTCCGCATGCCGCCACTCAAGACCTGCGCTCTTTACAATTTACCCGTTGACACGAATGTTTAACATTCTGTTAAGAAATGCCACATTTGTTTAGATATTATTTGATAATTTGCTAGTTTCGTCATGGCCGTTCTCGCATGATCTTAAAACATATTTGGGATTGTCCCGCATATACCGATCCTCTGGCATTACATAAAGTATATTCTAATGGATGTTTACCATTTCCGATACTTGTCTAGTCCTTTAACGTTTGTATTGCTACATCTCTCGGTGTAGCAATCATTAGTAGGAGTATTAACAGTTCTATATTAATAATTATAATGTAGAGTAAATTGGAAGACGTGTAATTCATTTCTGCAATTCAAGCAGTGTGCATTTATTTGATTATTTTGAAATTGTCCCTGCGAGATATGTTATGATATTCGAGATGGTTGTGTATGGCTTTTCAAAAGCAATATTTTGTTATTCAACTATTATTTTATAGTTACTTAGCTTTATTTGATTTCATTTAATAAGTGGCATCATACATCAGTGAAAGCGCAACTCGTACTGAAAGTTGTGCCATACTTTTTGTTGTATATTTTGAAAGATAAGTGATTGTAATTTAATTTCCTATCCTTCTTTATTTTAAGGTTTTGAATATGCCATTGTACAATATTGTTTATCAGGTGCTTATTACATATGTTGAAGAGTGTAAAGGGTAATTGTAGAAGATGAGGTGGCCAAAATAGCTTTATTTCCTTCAATTCCACGACTCTGGGATCTTTTGTACATTACTTGAGTACCACATGAGCGCCGTACCAGCTTGTGTAATCTGCCACACATGCAATATGTGAAAACTTGAGAGCATATTCTCAATAATAAATTTTGGCCAAATCATTTAAACAATTTATGTAAAAAAATTAGGAAAGGGTAGCGTGATATTTATCATCCGAGATAGGGATTTTAAATACGTATATATGAATTTAATATAGCTGCCATCTTGTATGATAAAATAAATTTGCTTGTTTAATTAAAAAAATCTTTGATACAACATCTTTCTTCTCCGTTTCTCTGGATAACTTGAGCTCAACATTAAATATGTGATATTTTCTTCAAGTGTTAGAGAATTGTGTCACTTTTTATATTGGTTTACCTTATGAACCTCTCAACGTATAACTGCTTGACTGGAGATGTCGTGAGTGTGTGCAGGTGATTTTTTTTAACAAAATTTGCTTTAAATTAATTTTTATTTTATTGACTTCAGTATTTTTTAATGACGTCTTTTAATATAACATTTAGGAATACATAATATACGTAGAAACTTATCTTAACCAAATAAAACTTTGTAGTAGGAATATAGAATTACCAAGATAATTATTCAAATATTATACTTCAGAACTTCCATAAAACATTTGAAATAGGAAACTTGCAGTAAAAGTTTTTACTGCGTATAAATCAACCATAGTTTTCATTTTCCTTGTATGGAATTCCATCAAATTGATACGACTACTATAAGAGAAATAAACCCTGACTTGTATTTGAATTATTTTACTACTCTTACTATAATAACTCTTACAGTTAAAAGAAGTTTCTCCTAGGTTAAGTATTGAATATTAAGACATGAATATTTGTATAGAAGTAATGAAATCCTCAATCCCTCGCGCGGCCTGCCGCGCCGCAAGAAGTCTGAATGAATTGCTCTTTCATAGCTAGCTTGTGAATACCTTGGAAGAAGAAGTGAGGTTTATAATTAATCCCAATCACTCTATTCGTATTTTAATCTCTTACATAGCAACATTAGCTAAGTATGTACTAATATTAATGTCATAAAATATACTATGTATGTCAAATATACACAAATAAATGTTTTTCAGTGAGTGTTTTGTCGTAGCTTTTAAGGCGCTTGCTATTTCATGTGTATTTGAATTAATCCATATTTATTATATTATTTCCTAAAGGACTTTCCGTAGACCGATTATATTGTATCGCTATTGATATTCTTTTATATTTATTAATATGTAACTGAGGGTTTTATTTGAACCTTAGATTTCACTTTGGATACAAACCTTGGACTGTCCTGTAATAATGCTCGTATGAAATCTCGCCAGACTCCCGCAGTCCGCACTCGGCTGCGTGCAGCGGATAACTTTTGTCTGTATGTGATTGTAACCTTTATGCAATTTGTACCAAAGTGTTTTTGTAATTTTATTTGTCAATAAATCAATCAATTTAAATACAGCTCTTTTATTTTTTACCCCAGTGAAAATAATTTGCATACAAATAAGTACATACACAATCCCAACCCTAACTGGTCTTCCATTCCTCGACAATAATGTAAGACTTTATCATAAACCCTAAATCCCCCCTCGCCCTCTTTCGGAGGGACACTCCGGGCCATACATTTAGCCCCATCATAAAACAACTACCAAATCACATTCCAACAATGTTTCCTACAGACGTAAGAGGAATAGCCATTAGAGCTGAACCTCTGTAAGCCAGAAGATCCAAGTCCAAGTCCAATCAATGTCAATCTCATCCCAATAAATGTTAAGTGTACACATAGTCATCGACTCCTATTGCAATCGGAACTGATAAACAGGTCGTAAGTCAATCTGGTTGTAAGCAGGCTTATGTAATAGTTTACATACATATATAATTGCAGCTTATTTACTACAAGACTTTTTAATGTTTTGTTACAACCAGTTTATCACAATTGTGATTTATCAGGTTTCTTAATGGTTTATTCTAAAAGTATTGTGAAAATACAATGTTTTTCAAAAGATATTCAAAGTGAATCCACAACACAAAGTAATGGCATATTAGGAGACGACTACCTGCAAATCACTACCTTATTTTTCATACTATGTGTGTAAATTGTTAGATATTTTGTGTTGTTAGATAAAAAAGAGTATAGTATTAAATAAAATCAACAAATGTTAACCAATATGCAATAAAATGGACTAATATCGACATCAACACTCTAAAGAACGCAGCGCCTGATCGCCGCGTCCCAATTTTCATGACTAACTCTTACAGCGCGAAAGTGCTGTATAGCACTTTAACTATTAAATGGATGGTGGTTTAAAGAAAAATAAAAAGAATTTTATAAATTAATAAACAGTTATATATATTTTTAATTGTATGCTAAGGTTTCACGTGGGTGACATGTGTACAAGTTGAACGATATTTATGATGTAGCTTTGACAATTTCCTCGGCGACTTCTACAGCAATAGCGGCTTCAGCCTTGGCCTGAAATAAGAAAAACAATTATTGTACATGTACAAGAGTAATTACTTGTTAACAGAAAAAATAACACAGTAATAAAGTAATCCAGAATCACACTGATATAATATAATAGAACAAAGAATTGTACATGTATAAAGTTAGTAAATTTGCAGTATAAAAACATAACAAAAACAGTCTCTCCAAGCCTATAAAAAAATTCAGCAAATATAACGGATGTTAACCCATATAGAGCGGCTGGGTACATTTGCAGCTCATATTTGAATGTATCTTATAAACCTTTACTTTAGTTCTTTACTACTGAATTATACATAGTATTATGATGAACTAGGACTATTTGTCTGAGCTAAAAATGTAGTCAGCCGCAGTTCAAGATATTTTCTTTTACTGTAAATAATGCCAGCCACACCATTGTTTTGGAACACCTCAGTTAATATTTATTGGTTGTGCTCATTTTTAGTTCTGCATAGCTTGTGTATTTACAATATTTTTTGTGAATGTATACTTATACTTGTATACGAATACTGGATTTCACATACAAAAATTTGTCTTACATGGTCATAAAGAAATAGGTGGAATGGGGAATGTTGTAATTACATAAAGCGTGCGCTTAACCCAACCAATGACAGGTCAGAAGTCCTGTAAACACCTTGATCAACCATATTCAGTTTCCAGTTTGCATCTTCGTCTCTATTGAGATACAATTAAATTGTGTATTTACAACATGCAGTTTCAGTACTGTCCCATAAAAAGATTCTCTACACATATACAACAGTTTAATGACAAGTAAAACATATGTTAATGTAGGTCATTAATTGGACTATCACTAGAAATAGAAAATTAATGACATTGTTATGTGACAATATACAAAAAATGTGTACTAACAATATCTGTGGACGCCTGGCCGAGTTCCTGTTGGGCTTTGCTGAGGGCTTCCTGAGCAGCTGACCGGTCTAGGTTCTCGATTGGGTGTGCTTCTTCAGCCAGAACCTAAACAAACAATATTAAGTAAACTACCCATTGCGCTGTTTGTTGGAAGGATGCGCAAAGATGTTGGACTGCCCCATGCACTTCTCAAGCATCATCTATAATCATGCACTGTGAAACATGGTTGTTGATTTTTTTTATTCTGAATATGGCCAATTTGGTCATGTCATGTTTTCCTCGAACTAGACTTCTTTTTATACTTATTATTCATCCAATGCTGATTAAAAAAAAACCCTCTTAATATGATTCAAATTACAATGTCTAAGGAAAAGTCATTGGCTGCAGAACTAAATAAGTAAAATATAATAATAGGAGTGAACGTTACATACCTGGACAGACGAATCTTCATTGATTGTGACGGTTCCAGATGACACAAATATTTTATTGACTTTTCCATCATTTTCGTATACTGTCACAATGCCTGGCTTTAAGACGGCTGAAAAAAGAAAGCAGAACTATTCAATCATTAAGTCAATTAAAATCTTAAAAATACAATGCGCAATAAAACAACAATGCAATAGGAATTGCTACAATTGGTATTACTAAAAATGTAACACTTGGCGCCCCTGGAAATGTCACGTCGACCCAAATCCTTCAATTGCAATGGCAAAAGAAAAAGGAGAGAAACACCCTTTTTTATGGAAATCCCTCCAATATATAAGGCTAGCATACACCATTGACACAAAGAATAGTAATAAAACATAATTACAAATACTTGACTGTGTAGTAGTGTATGTAAAATGTGAAATTGGCAGATTTAAAAAAAAAAAACATCTTAATTTTAAAGTAGTCACATAGTGATGCATACCAAGTGACTAGTCAGTTCATTCCTGTTGCGATTGTTGCACGCGCATGACATGTATACACTTGATTTTTTAAAAGATTATTTGAGGTTTAAAAACAACACCAACACGCCATTTCACCGGAAGGGTAGGCAGACAGAATAGACTGACATACGTCTCTAGATTCCTCCTCATTCATACAGCGAGTCATACACGCACTTCAATTCTTCCAACTTCTTATATGGCTGACCTTTAAAAGTTGATTAATCTGGTCATGCCAAGTTTTCCTCGGTCTCACACGACTCTGTAATCCATTCACGCCGTTAATGTATACTTTCTTAACCATTATTCTTTCATCCATGAGTTCAATGTGTCCAAAACAATGCAGTGATCCTTTCATCATTTTGTTCATAATGCTTTCTTTTGCTCTACATTTCTTCCTTATATCAGCATTTGAAATTCTGACATACATCGTTTTACCACACATACGTCTTAAGGATCGCATCTCTACCGCATTTATTCTGGTCTCATCCTTCTTCTGATAATTCCATGCTTCACAAATGTTGGTATTAAAACTCCATTGTGAATGGCCATTTTTGCTTTCATTGATACCTTTTTGTTTCTAATAACCATTTTCACTTTGTTACCCGCACCAACCCTTCTTTCAACTAAATAAATTAAACAATAGGTATTGATATTTGTCAATTATAAAAAAAAGATAAACATTCTAAAAAGAAACACATTTTCTATGGTAAACAGTTTTAAATCTAGTAGTTTAGTTTACAAAGTTATAAGAAAAATCTTTTGATGCTGCAAGGGGGATAAATGACTAAACAGGGGTATATTTCTAGCTAAAGTAGCCAATAAATGTGTGGTTAAATCCTGTATTAACAGCTTATAATGTTGAAATATAACTTACCAAGGGTGGGAACGTGTTTAGGTAGGATACCAAAAGCTCCACTGAAAGATGGAACATCCACTTGCTTGACGTTGGCACTGTCATAAAATACCTGAAAATGACAATAAATAAAACATATTAAACAAAAGGTTGTGAATGGGTAAGAGGTGTTAAAGAAATATTGTACAAAATAGCGGGGAGCTCTTACTTGGTTAGCGGCGGCAAAAGTGAATGCCATTTCATCAGCGTACCCTCGGGTTTGCATGGCGCGCATGGCGCTGGCACGGCCCACCAGCACACGAGCTCCGCGGAGTGTGAAAGCCATCCTTAATCTGCAATTGAATGAATTAAGTTTTGACAAATCTAATAAACCATTTGTACAAATACTTCACAAAATCAATAAAATTTACAACCGCAATTTAAAATAATATGATAAATTATGGAATGATGTCTATAAAGTCGCAATTTTAAATAATGATAAGAAAATTTAACACAATAAATCCGATTTAGATTTTTCACGATACATGAATTCAAACTTCTTGTAAATCGTTATGTAATAAACATGAAGGTTATGTTTTGACTAAGTATCGTGAGACTAACTATGTAATAAAGTATGAACAGAAAAGTACTTTTTTTTTAATACACGGATTAATAAAATGATAAGAAATATATTATAAATTAACCTATCAATTACCTGAAAGGGCCCGGTTGACAGAAAATTGAAAGATGGAGGAATAGACACTGAAGTTGTCAATTTACAATTCGGCGATACCAACTAAATCATTTAAAAATTGAAAAACTTGTGCGTGGGTTCCTACTCGCAAAATATGGCGTCATTTACCGATGCTGTGTAGTTTGTACACATTACTTCTGATAACTTTTATATTTATATAAATATAAAAAATAATGGGTTCAGATTTTTTAAATTCCTTTGATATACATTTATGCATCGTTTGAAATAACAATACGATTAAATAATTATAAATACTTATTGAACACATAATAAGTATTAAATCGAAAATCGAAGAAATATTATCAATACAACAGATGAATTAAACTATTTCGCAAATAATTTTCTTAAAAGATCTGTATTAAAATGATACAAAAGTCAACAATTAAATTCATTGGGCATTGCAAATGTGGCAGACCGGATGAGGAATTGAGGATCATTAGTTCTATACAAATTCTCATGTCTGAATAGTCAATACTTATTCTATGAGAAACTTATTTAAACTGTAAAAGTTATAGTAAGATCAGTATAATAATCCAAATACACGAGAAAGCTTATTTATTCTGAAATAAAAGATTTGTCCAAAAAAACTTGCTCTTTTAAACGTTTTATTGAAGTACAAACATTTGTATAAATATTGTGGTAGTTCTATCAAATGATTTGACCGAAAGTTATAATCGATAAAACGTTCTCAAATTGAACCGTCTTATATGTAGGGCAGGCACCAGGAAAGAAAAATAAATATCTTCCTGGTAAGAGAAAATTATTGATTTGTTCACGAGTAAAATATTTTATTGATTTTCGATAACAGCAGCAAGCACTGTATTAGTATAAACTGATTTCCTAAGGTGTTCAGCAGAAGACAAACATTTAAAATGAAAACATAATAATTATTTTGACTCATATAATTTTTAGTTTATATTATGTTAATTAATATGGAATGCACGTCACTTGCGAATATAATAAATAGCACTATGGGAGGATGAGTATTGCAATATCTTTGCATTATTACCTAATTTATGTACGGGTATTTTCTTTGCTCGATAAAACTATTGAAAGGCATTTTGATTGAGTTTAACCTTCATAAAATCCTCTATTTTCATCGTACGAATCATCATCGCACGTTCTGGTGAGCTTAATAAATCTTATGTATTTTTTTAATGACATTCATACGTTGTTTTACAAATTGCTATGTTCAACTTGCAGACAGGATCCCTCGACACCTCTATTAATCAATCAAAACCGAGTTTAATGGTCCATACTAAGACAAGATACACATTATCTAGCCAATTTATTATATTATTATATAGGAAGAATCATATTTTACCTTTTTCGGTGTCGTAGTAGGGTTTTATGTGCCCACATACAATTTTGTTCTAAATAATCTAACAAAATCTAATATCTAATACTTGATAAATGTCCGAAATGCCAGCGTCAGAATAGCAAATATTTTTAAATAAATAAACAATGTAAAATAGATTTCAGCATGAAAAGATTATTTTTAATTTCAATTGGATCATGTATCGCGATTTTTTTTAGGACACCAAAATTATTTTTTTATTCTATGGCCAATAAGTATACGATTTCGAATAATTTCGATATTTATGGCATTACATTATATTGCAATCATACATTATATTTCCTTTATAGATTCATGAAAAATTTATGATTTCATTCCCATGTTGTGGCAACTTACATATGAAATATTAGATACGTAACATGTATACAGTGATTATTACTAATTGAATTTAATTAAGAAAATTAATATTTAACCTTTAGATGACCAGTGGTCCCGTACGGGACCGCGAATTTGCGTCGTCCAATGCCCAATCGCAATCGGATTACACTGATTTATGACAATAGTATTCAAAATGTAAATATTGGCTTACGTAAATAATGTCTTTGAGATACTGATCAATAATTTTATTTTCGGTTCCGATAAATATTTTTGTCATGATGCATAATATTAGTGTTTTATATCTGCGTTACAAGGTTGACTCTTGGGATATGCGATGTTTTATTACGGTCTGTCTAATAAAACACACAATCTACACCACTGTCTAAAATAGGTAGATGCATAGACAAACGTTTTAATTTGGGATACGAAAAAAAAAGTTTTTTTTAAAAGTAATTTCGTAATGTTTTTATTCTTTAACTTTATTTTGTTATTATATAAATTGTGAAAAAATACAAATAAAGCTTTTGTAAATTATAAACAATATTTTATCTTGATATTGCTTTTTATTTTACCTAAATAGGATGACTAATTTTAGAGATATAATTATTTTTATAACAGCTACGCGTAGGTCACAAGTTTCACAAAAAAATGCTTGGGCAGTGGGCTACCTTTATTGCACCCGGCGCACGGGCGTTTAAAGGTTAAGGTATCACTTTTAAGCTTCTTCTGGACATTATTAGGTGGTATCTTATATTAAATGTATTTTGCGAACTGAGAACAATTGAAAGATGTTTCATTAATGAGATTTAAAAAAAAACGTTTTGGTGCACAGGGTTAAATTCTTAGAAAATTTAACCCTGTGAACTTCGTATTTTTTTACGTACCGCAAGCTGCTAAATTATTATTTTTAAATATGTACAAAGAAAAAGTCTCAATAAAATGTATTGGAATAGTGTATTGTGTATAATGTCGACTTTAGTTCGTAATAGAAGTTGTTTTTTGAGAACACTATATCGAGCCACACTCGACATTGTAGTGGTAAGGGTTAATGTATTATTAACTAACTAACTAACTAACCATCACGCCATTTCCACGGAGGGGTAGGCAGAGAGGATGGATCGCCACATTGTTCTATCCTGACATAGCTCTCGCACCTCTTCTACATTCACACATCGTGACATGCACGCTCGTCGATTGTTCCTACTTCGAACATGGCCACCTTTCAGTAAATGATTAATTTGGTCTTCCTTGGCCTTCCTCGACTTCTTTCTAAATTCAAACTACTTGTTAATATATTTTTAATCATTCTTCCCTCACCCATTCCTTCCATATGCCAAACCATCTTAGTGACCCTTTCTTGATTTTATTTATCACGCATTCATCCGCTTTACATTCCTTTCTTACTTTATCATTAGATATTCTATCATACATTGTTTTCCCGCACATCCTTCTTAGTGACCTCTTTTCTACGGCATTTATTATTTCATAGTTTTGTATTCTTATTAAATTGTTGACACCTATATGAGTTTATTTCTAGTGTAATATACCCTCATCACCGACCAATTTTAGTAAAAGGGAATGAAAAGCAAGCTAGAAAGATATGCCAGGACAGAGCAGAATGGTGGTCCATCCTACCCCTCTGGGGAAGCGGCGTGATGGTAAGTTAGTTAGTTAGTTTATTTTCCCGGTGATGAAGGAATTCTCTCCTCCGAAACCTATTTTATTTATGGATCATTTACAAAATACGCGGTTTAAAAGGCTTGACCTATACATGTGTAGGTTTCGGATATCTTGTATTTTTAAACTCCAAATTTTATATTTTACGTTCCCATATCCATATGACATAATAACACATCATGTAACTACTACTGAATGTTGTCAAAAGGTCGAAACTCGCCGAATTAATCGTAGCATCAAATAAATGAGTGTGCCCAGAGAACTTTATAAAGCCGAAAGCTTTTATTATTGCTCAACATGCTTTGTTTCGTCCGATGATCGGGGAATTGGGGAGGACGAGTAGGGGGGATTGATTTTCATAATACCTTCGATAATACATTCACGGAGAGCCTGAGAACATTTACGCTGGATTCGCGAACAACGTGACTTTTACTTTCGTTTGCTCTGCACTGTGGTAGCCATTGGCAAACTTTGGTAATTATGATGCACAATTGCCGGAAAATTACTGTTGTCTAGACATCCAGCACTATCGATAGGCGATCTTTGTTACAAAAAAATATATATCTAATTGCCTACTATATGTTTACGAAATACATGGATACGATACAATAGTGTAATTGAATTTAATTAATATTACGTCGATATATTAGTTATTAGACTTAAAAAAGTGTAAACTACCGGATATTATTTTCTATTCATATATATATATATAAATGCAATATATTTAAAAGTGCAGTATTCTTTAAACTATCATCCATGTACATAGATATAATATTTAACGAAAAAAAAACACTTGAATTCTAGATTTTATTGATATAAGCCATTTTCAGACGAAAGCCAAACCGAAGCTTTCGCTTAACCCCTTGAGTAGTACGATATTAATGACATTTATATAGAATTTGTTTAGTTGGTAAAAGGTGTAAGTATCATATTAACTATTTTATTGTGTGGTAGACCATATTACTATACCATACTATATTGATTAGAATCAATTTATGCCGTTGGTAGACTAAATCCTGGTGTAATCTAAAAATATTCTAGAATAAAATCATTGCGCCATCCAAAGCAAAATATTGACTATTTTACAGATTTTGTAAATTCTTAAATGAACAAATCATAAAACAAAACTAACAACAGTTTTATGGCTGCTTTATATCCCATGTAAAGGATGTATATCGATTATTTAAGACAAAATAAATACATCCGGGTCGTGATGTAGGGGCGAGCGTTAGCTTCTGATCACAGGGGACTGGGTACTTAATAAATTATTACTTACTAAATTGAGCTCGTACTAAATTATTCCTACAAAGTAAGAACTACATACTTGTTTCGACTTTGTTTGGAGACTCAATAACAGATAAATGAAGCTGAAGCAGAAATAATGGTTTACAAAATATTTCTCACAAAATAATAAAAATGTCAATTTTACGTAGATACTGACGGTTAATAAATTAAAATGATGATGGCAAGATAATAGCAAGACGAGGCCTGATAATAGCAAGGCGAAACACGTAAACACCGTGATTTTTTTTAAACACAATTTCATATTTTTTATTTCTTTTGGTATACAGGTATAAATTCTAACTTATTAATCATCAGATTATTTCTTCGAAGCAGTATCCAGAAAGGATATATCGCCACACTGTTCTATTCTGTTTACGATATTCTGAGACGTTAAGGTCCGTAAGATTTCATATCTGGGTCACATTCTGCGGGGAGATAAATACAGTTTGCTCCAACTAATACTGATGAGAAAAATTGAGGAGCAGCGTGGTCCTGGTAGAAGGCAAACGTTTTGGCTGTGCAACATAAGAGACTGAACCGGGATGAGACATGTGGGGGAGCTATTCCGGGTTGCGCAAGATAAGAGAAGCCTTCGGACCTGATACGGCACGCGAATAAGAAGAAGTTCTATTCTGACATTACTTCTCTCGCCTCATCCAAGAACATCGATTTTTCTAACTCCTCAAATCTCCGACAATTGATTTGATCGTGCCTTCGATCTACCCCGACGTCGTGCTCCATTCCATTTTGTGTCTAAAGCATTTTAATTATCAATTAGATATTATTTTCATAACGCTTTCGTTCACAATGCATTCTCTTATTTTATTATATCTTATGTCATTTGCTACACATTCGTCTACTTTAATAAATATAATTTTTACCGCATTATGATTTCAGTCATATGTAATAAACGATCTGCACCAATTTGGTATAATATAAAACTTACGCAAATGAAACGGAGCGAGTGCAATAGCCAAAAGATTGTTTACCTCTCCGAAAGAGATCTAATAATTGTGAAGTAATATAAACGCCACGGATATTGCATGGTTGCGATAATTAAATCCCCTGCAGAGGAAAGTCAAAAAGAGTGGACTAAATTATTAAATACACAGAGCCCACCTCTAACTCGCTGTGACTCCATTAGTGAACGCGGGAGATTGCCGATTACAGCAATTTAGAATGCATTACATCGAACAGTGTCATATCCAAGCTAAGCAGGTGTGATTTGATTTCCTTTCTTGAAATAACAATAGCCGTTGTATTTTTTGTAGAAATTTTTAAACTAGAGGTGGGTATTAATGAAGTAGTTAAGAACCGATTAAAAAATCGAGTTCTTCTCTGAAGCAGACGTATTATATTTCTTCAAACCCACCCTTTTCAATTTTTATAACAAAATTAAAGTCTTTTATGTATAATATACATATTTTAACTTTGTTTTATTCGTATACAAGTATATATGAGATGTGGCAATTAAATTCCGAGAATTTGTAAATAAAACACAGGTAAATAAAGTTAGCAACCAATTTTTTTTAACGGCCTTCACAGTAGTCCCCTCCTAACTCAGAACAACGTATTCTAAAGCCTCCTGGACAGCCTCCACGGTTCCTTGAGGTGACTCTTCATTTTAGGGAACAATAAGAAGTCACAGGGGGCCAAGTCGGAGCTGTAGGGTGGATGCGGTAACGTTGGGATACTTTTTTTCGCCAAATATTCCCTCAAAATCAAGGAGGAATGAGCCGGCGAGTTATTATGGTGCAAGAGCCAGCTGTTCGGGTCGTTTACGGAAAACACGCTGTCGCATCCACTCCAAGACTTCAACATAAAACTTTCCAGTCACTGTCTGGCTCTCAGGAACTTATTCACGGTGAATATTGCCATCAATATCGAATAAAATGATCAGCATTGCCTTCAGCCATGATTTTGACATCCATGCTTTCGTTGGGCGCTTCCCACCCTCTTCCACCCACTGTAGGCTTTGTCTGCGGGTCTACAGACACTCATCTCCATACACCTGCCAAATTTTATATTTTCGTAGGATTTCTGCAGGTTTTACACCAAATACGACCAAAAATCTGATCACAGCACGTTGCTTAAAAACGGAGTCAGTCATTTTTGCGACCGAGTTAAAAAACCTGTATCCGAAAAACACCCGTAAAAAACGAACCAGACGCCCGATCACCATAAAATATTCACTGCGACTGAGTGGAAGGACTTATCTAACCAAGCGCATGTCGTGCAGTGTTTCCGGTTCGCATGCCGCAACTAAATTCTCGGAATTTAATTGCCACACGTATGTGTGCAGTGATAAGTAAAAAATATAGATTGTGTCAGATTAGATACCTCAATTAGATGTGTATACCAAGTTCACAATACTGGAAATGCAATTGTTATACATGACCCCTCAATGTAAGCAACTGCCATGTAAAAAATACGTTAGCATAATATAAAGAAAACATACTAAAAAAACAAGTAAAATATGACAATAGCACAAGATAAAGCGTTTTATTGTATTATTTCCCCCCTCGTAGCTAATATCAGGTGTAGCGTTCATTATTGGTTTAAATAAAAACATATATTATTGCGCTCTTCAGGAGCTTTAGAAAATTGCATATTATGAGTAAAATTGTATCATTTATTATATATTTCCGTAAAAAGTGCACTAACCTAGTATGCATTAATCTGTAAATGTATATACTATATTTATAGGATTGTGAGTCAGAATTTACGTACCTACTCTAGATGGATTAAAATACAGTAGTGACCTATGGATGTGAGGCGTGGACAATGATAGCGTTATCCGCAGAGCGACTGGATACTTTTGAGAGAAGGGTGCTGCGCAGAATTTTGGGACCTGTGAATCACAGTGAAGGCTGGAGAGTACGGCGTACGAGCTGTACCATATTTAAAAAGCTCCCAGTCTCTCCACACAGGTCAGACTGAATAGACTGAGATGGGCCGGTCACGTGCAGAGGATGCCGTCATCGCGAACCCCAAAAAGATTGCTGGAGTGGCACCCAGGTGGTAGAAGACCAATTGGACGACAAAGGCTGCGATGTGAGGATGAAGTTGGGAGAGATGGGGCAAGATTGTTACGAGTGTCAGATTGGAGGGTCGAAGTGGAGGACAGGAGGAGTTGGAGGCGAAGAATATTGGAGGCTAAGGGCTATATATGGGCTGTAGCGCCATCGAAGAAAAAGAAGAAGAAGAAGATGGATTAAAATATGAAAACACAAAATTCCTCTAAACCTCTTCGTAAATATTTTGCCTGCACATCACTAATCTACACACTTAGTAATATTCTTAAACAATTGTTACGAATTTGCAATAACGGTTGTGGGTAATTCTGTTTGACCGTGCGTTGATCTCTATTGTATGGAATAACCATACACGATAGAAAAATGAAACAATAGGTTAACCACTTGTGAATTAAGAAAATTACAAGGTTATAATAATCATGGAGGAAATAAAATTTATGACCTTTCTCGGCCAATCAAATAACTTGCGTAACCTGAGGATTATAAATGCCTTGATCGTTGTACTAGAACATAAATTTAATGTTTATTTCTCAGACGATTAGAGATTAACTGATTTACAATGCTGTTTTATTTGGAATTTTATTGTTATAGTAGAAACATTATATATATAATGCATATATAAAATATATATGTCTGGTTATAATTAAAAATATTAATTTATTAACTGTTAATAATTAAGATGAATGTTAATAAGTCCAAGGTAATGATTTTTGAAAAGGAAGAAACCATGACAGTCTGCAACATTAGCGTGAATGGTGAAATTTTGGAGCAAGTAGTTGAGTTCGTGTATTTGGGTAGTATGTTTACAAGAGATGGGCGAGTGGAGAGGGATATTGAAAGAAGGGTTGGGGCAGGCAACAAAGTGAATGGTGCACTTAAAGTTGTCATCGCAAACAAAAACCTATCCAAAAAAGCTAGAATGGCAGTGCACAATGGTGTTCTTCTACCGACCCTTATGTATGGAAGCGAAGCATGGAACTGACAAAAGAAGGATGAAAGTAGAATAAATGCAGTAGAAATTAGATCTCTTAGAAGAATGTGTGGATACTCTGTGTATGATAGAGTGTCGAATGAAAATATAAGAAGTGAATGCGGTGCGATTGATGGTGTCATGAACAAAATAATGAAAGGATCATTAAGATGGTTTGGACATATGAAAAGAAAGAATGGTAAAAAATTATATGTTAATGATGTAAATGGAACCAGAAATAGAGAAAGAGCGTGGAAAACGTGGCACGATCAAATAAATCAAATATTGAATGTCGGCCATGTGAGGAGTCAGAGAAATCGACGCGCGTGCATGACACGATGTATGAATGTTGAAGAAGCGAGAGAAATATGTCAGGAAAGAAAAGTGTGGCAGTCCATTCTTTCTGCCTACACCTTCGGGGAGACGGCGTGATGGTTAGTTAGTTAGTTAGTTAGTTAATAACTAAAAAGAATAAATTCAGTAGAAATGAGATCTCTTAGACGAAAGTGTGGGGAAACTCTGTGTATGATAGTGTCAAATGAAAATATAAGAAGTGAATGCGGTGCGAATGATGGTGTTATGAACAAAATAATGAAAGATCATTAAGATGGTTTGTATACATGGAAAGAATAAATGAAGAAAGAATGGTAAAAAAAAGTATATGTTAACGATGTAAATGGAACTATAAATAGAGGAAGACCTAGGAAAACGTGTCACGATCAAATAAACCAAATATTGAATTGAATCATTCTTATTTCAGAATTTCTTATTCTGTCTCGAAGTGTCGTTCCCACAACGGATCAGAGAGTCCTAATTTCTGTGTTTTTTAGGAAACTTTTTGTTCTGATGGTTTCAGCCCTCGTTTCTATTCCATATGTTATTATAAGACAAACGCATGTCTCGTAGATTTGTATTTTGCTCTCCTTTTAATAACATTTTTCAAGAAACCAGCCACAACGGTATCATAATAGTGTTTCAAATTAATAATAATGTTGAAGTATCATAGCGTTTCCCCAAAACAATGGATTACTTTATATTAATATATCATAGAGCTTGCTACGTATAGAAATTCCGTTCGGTTGGTAGGGAGTTTAAAGGTAATAAACAAATAATATAGAGAATGGTATAATTGCTTCATCATTCTTTAGTGATATTAGTGCTTAATGGTGTTCTTGTCCCGAACATTAAGTTTAGAAGTAAAGCATAAAGCTGGCTAAAGGAAAAGTAAAATAAATGAGAGATATATAATGAACTTAATTCAGATAAAAGTGCTAACAAATGAATGAAATTAACATTAGAATTGTTTGGGGACTTGAAAACATTGAAACCAATGAACGAAGAATCTATGTATAATATCAACGACGAAAATAGAGCACCATCAAATCAATAAAACTGTATGGCGGTCCATCCTTTCTGCCTGCTGTATAAATGGAGCAGCGCGATAATTAGTTAGTTTTTTTTATATAAGTCATTTTGAATTCCAACCGTTGTTTCCTACTTTTAATGGAATATTTATTAAGGGTTATTTATTTATTATACGAACGGATAGTGACATCGAAAGAAGGGTTGGTGCGGGTAACAACACTTTGTTACCCGCACCAACCACATTCACCGAATGGAACTTTATAATTAGTTATTGGAAACAAGAATTTATCAATGAAAGCGAAAACGGCCGTTCACAATGGAGTTCTGGTCCCAACCCTAATGTATGGAAGCGAAGCATAGAACTGATAGAAGGAGGATGAGGGCAGAATAAATTAAGTAGAGATAAGGTCCCTAAGACGTATGTGTGATAGAACGATATACGACAGAATCTCAAATGCTGATATAAGAAAGGAATGTAGAGCGGAAGAAGGTATTATGAACAAAATTATGAAAGGATTGCTGCGTTAGTTCGGACATATGGAGCGCATGGATGGAGAAATAATGGTTAAGAAAGTATACGTTAATGATGTAAATGCAGTACGGAGTCGAGGCAGACTGAGGAAAACATGGCATGACCAAATTAATCAAATTTTAAAGGTTGGTCATGTTAGAAGTCGGAAGAATCGACGTGCGTGTATGACTCGCTGTATGAATGTGGAGGAATCTAGAAAGGTATGTCAGGATAGAGTAGTGTGGCGGTCTATTCTTTCTACCTAGTCCTTCGGGGAAATTACTTGATAGTTTGTTTGTTTGTTTCGTTTGTTGAAAATTTAGGTATCTCTATTTAAAAAATACAAAAAAAAAAAAATAACTAAATAACCATCACGCCGTCTCCTCGAAGGGGTAGGCAGAAAGAATGGACTGCCACACTTTTATTTCTTGACATATTTCTCTCATTTCACATTTATCGTGTCATGCACGCGCGTCGATTTCTCTGACTCCTCACGTGGCCGACATTCAATATTTGATTACTTTAATAGAGTAAAGTTAATGGAGTTAGTAAGTAACGTTAATAGAGTAAAAATACAATATTAACCTATTTATTGGATTCCTAGACAAATTTAGGTGTTACAAATGTAACAACTTAATTTATCTAGTAAACATTTGTATAAAATTCCCCCTTTATATAATTGTTTTGTTTCATCAAATCCTCCATAGTTAATTAATAAATTATAGTAATTTCATTAAGTTCATTATTATGTGATATGTATTTCAAAATACAATTTATGATTCGTTGATCTTTGAATGAAGAGACATATATTTTGGTCTAGTTGGCTTTTAGCGTATTCAACTACGAATAAAAAACCATGAATCAATGAAAACGTTTAATACTCGTACTATCATTGAGTAACAAGAGTCCGCGTGCCTATTGACTGAGCGTATGACAAATGGGTAGGCAAACCCATTAATCGTGCCCGCGCGGAGCTATCAATCAGGATATTGTTGGAACAGTTTTTGTACCTCCACCGTTGCTTTATTTTTAAAGAGTGTTGAATATCCAATTCGGTTAGTCTCGTAAAAGGAAATCGTGACCTCCCGCCCGGACAATGCTCACGCCATTGTGCGGCCCTCAAGGCTGCCGGAACACGGTTGCCTGAAAAAAGGAATATCCATGACTCTTCGATAATTAAGCACCGCTGCTCGATAAATTATCATATCGCGGACTGTGATGTCAGAGGCACTGGGGTGATAGACGGCGGACGATATCAAAATAACAGCACGAGCTTTTTTAACATTCAACCTACTATAAAAACTATTCACAAAGATTAAGCGATATTAATATATACGCTTAATTTTATGCTCGTTTAACGAGCTGACTATTAATTCAATTAAAACTAAACACGAACAATTCACACAATAAAAAGCATGTTATTAATCTGATTTGTAAAGCTGTAACAATAAGAATGCATGATTTGAATTGGGCGCCATTTTGGCTGTCTTGATTTGATAGGTCAATAATTGTGACAGGTCAATAGAAGACAGTTAGGATTTAGTAAAAATGGAGTGCTACACGATACAAAAACTAAACTTTATTGTTTACAAGTACTTTTTTTTATTACGAAGAACTACTCTTAAATGCGAAATAGATGTGATAACTAACTAAGTAACTAACTAACCATCACGCTGTCTCCCCGAAGGGGTAGCCAGAAAGAATGGACTGCCACACTTTTCTTTCCTGACATACTTCTCTCGCTTCCTCAACATTCATACATCGTGTCATGCACGCGCGTCGATTCCTCTGACTCCTCACATGGGCGACATTCAATATTTGATTTATTTGATCGTGCCACGTTTTCCTCGGTCTTCCTCTATTTTTGGTTCCATTTACATCGTTAACATATATTTTTTTACCATTATTTCTTCATTCATTCTTTCCATATGTCCAAACCATCTTATGGATGTGATTAATTTCGTATATCTAAAGTTACGCAATTCGTTGTTAGTTAATATAATTGGAAATTAAAAAAACAAGTATCCGCGCGTTAGAACTGATAAACACCGTGACAAAGATCGTGAATGAATTCCTAAGGTGATAATATATTACGTGTATTTTTAGAATAATATTATATTAACCAACCCCTTTTTTTTACAATTAAAAAAAATATATATTAAACAAATACGTTCCATTTCAGCTTCTGAATAAAACCTATTTAATTTTAAGAAACCGTTCAGAAATACCCGGTAATACAAGTATATGTACCAAAATAGATCTAACGTTTGAATCCAAATGATGTTTGTAAAAGTTTTTTTACGCACACTAATGTGAAGGTATTATATTTTAATTTTCCTTATAACTTACTTACCTTCATCTGAAAATTATTGGTTTATATCACTCTTGATTTTTTCTTCTCGTATTTCTGTAATTTATTATAGAAGGTCAGCCATCGGGTCATCATCACAGCTGAGAAAATAATTTGGTTTGGAGGAGTTTTCCGTTGAATGATTGGATTTATAAATAAATAAATTATGTGTCATTCACGCCTCGTAATGATTAATAAAGACTAATTTATTGTGTAAATGCAGTAATTATTATTAACAATTAGGTAATATCTTCCTGGAAAATATATGGTACCTGTAACTAACTAACTAACCATCACACCGTCTCCTCGAAAGGGTAGGCAGAAAGTATGGACTGCCACAGTTTAACCGATGCGGCACTCCATCCTTCTCTTTTCGCCTATATTATTAATACATATTTTCAAAAAAGAACACGGAAAAGGGCACGCCATCAACAGTCGTCATTCTTGACTAGGATAACTCCGTCCACTTCTGAAAATACATATAATAATATAATGTCCCATCCACTATATATTATACCATATAGTATTTAAAAATTGGACTTCAAAGTCAATCAGTTATATTACTGACCATGTTATCTTATACACTTAATTATTGCAAATATAAATTTGTTTTTAGTTTTTCATCTAAACACACATACCAAAAAATACTGGGATTGATGAATGGTCATAAATCGTTTGTACTCTTTTTTATTTTATTTCAAAGTAAACCATTAAAATAAAGGATTACTTTTTAGAGGTATCGAGTATTACAAGCTCAAATAAATCACATAAGTTCTAAATGGCAAGAGCAGACACTGTCAGAACGAAACATATCCTTAGAATAGCAAACATGAAAACATTTCGCCTTATTGCGGGTATAATGCTTAGATGTTGGAACCCTAATACAGAGATTCGCAGAACCTACAATATTGGTTACACTGTGAGATGGTGTAAGCTAAGAAGACGATTCTGGGGAGATCACGTTGAGAAGTTCAACCCAGCGAGTATTCCCAAGATCGTGTTGACGAGACTCCAGGGGGCCGTTGACCACCAGAATGACTACAAAAGTGATGAAGAGAAATTTGGACGTCTTCATTATAGGACCAAAGTTGATATCATGTCTGAACGGATCTCAAGATTTACCAAAGGTAATACAAGAGTTCTGAATAACCTCGTCGATTGGTGTATCCAAAATAATTTTAATTATATAAAAAACGGATTCTCTCATCGATAGATACTATCTACTGATTTAATTGTTTCTTTTATATAGATATAAATCCTATTCATTGTTATAAAATTGTTGTTTTAAGTTATTCATACCGTTGACCTCCCTAATTTTCCGAGTACTGAAGAAAAATAAGTTATTTTGCCTATTTGAAACAATTGGCACGGAATTAGTTACTTATCTACCTAAATTATAATTATAATAGATATTTCGCCTCGCCATTAGATGATTTCGCTTCCGCGTAAGGAGGTATTCTAGACGCCCGAATTTTAGGTGTTTTTTCGGGCGCTATAAAAAATAAACAATAGATATTTTAAGTATACATTTCTTCATAAATTCTTTATTGATATTGCATTAATATAAAAAAGTACAATTATAAAAAAAACAATAATCAAAATAGGTGAAGGTGGGCAAAGTAAGGGCTCACAAAAAAAAAATACGTCCTGGTTGACACGATTCCAGTCCTTCCAGTGATTTGGGAAAAAAATCTTTAAAATTCTCGAAGGAGAAGGATGTAGTTATCGCATGACGTAGGGAAATTTTATAAAAAGAAAATTTGCACAATGGCGGCGATTTAAAAAAAAATCATTTTTGCGCTATTTTTTAAATTTTTTTTTTTTTAAATAGTAAAAACAATTTTTTTGAAAAATTCTACGTCATGCAGTACTCAGATATATAAAAAAGCTCTGTGCAAATTTTCCAGTAAATCGGTACATCGGAACTTGAGATATCATGTCAACCGTATCGAAAAAGTCAATTTTGGAAAAACGCGTTTAGTTTGGAGTCGAGTTTCGTGCGATCTAAGTTCTTGTAATGAAATGTTATACTTACATTTTCCCAACCAGCAATTCCAGCCTCATACAATTTTCGACCTTCCACGAAGTCGATTTCTAATGATTTATTGGATACAAAAGAGTTTTCATAATGTGGACTCTTCGCAGGTAATCAGAGTTTGCCTGCCGTCTATCGTTCATTTGTCCGGCCGGACCGATTTAGTCGGTGCATCAATAAAATAGCTATAACTTCAAAAATATTCAGAATTTGAGAAAATCCTCTTAGGGTCTTATTTTTAAAGGTCTAAACTTAAAAAATATGCTAAAAGAGAAAAATAGATTTTTTCAATTTTCTATACTAGAATACCCTCTTAATTCATGAATAAAAATTAAGATTATCAGTATTGAACATTTTACGATTAAATTAATTGGCTTGAGAGAGGCGGGGGCTACATTTTTCAATGCATACCGTGCAATTAATTATTACTCGGAGAATAAAAGTAAAATAACACTTGTGTTATCTCGTTCATCCAATCTCGAGTATGTTGGTGCAATATTCGGATGAAACTATTTATGTTACTTCACAATTGCACATGAACAATAAATTATATTCATTTCGCAATTATAAAAATCGTTTTTATGGCCAGGCTTCGGTGATAGTAATCGTGAGATTTGTGATAAGAGACTCTTGTGTTTTAGCTGCTACGATAAAGAGTATAAACTGAATTTACTCCGTGATATCCATAACTTTGTGATAGTTTGTATTTTACTTGCCATTTGGTAACGGTTATCCCTTTTCGCTTCATACTCATCCGAATGAATGTAGGAACAAATTAGTTTCAAGACTCAGTCGATAGATTGCGCTGTCTAACGCGCGCTTGCTAAACTAGATCGAATAATATGTCAATCGATCAGTTGCCAAATTGCTCAATTTAATAGTTCTGTTGTTGGTAGGATAACAAGTTGTTCTTTCTTCATAAAACTTCTTAACTATGAAAGGTAACTTCGGGTAAATTCATCTTTAGTATGTTTTTGTTCGTTTAGATTTAGTGTAATTATTACGGAGTTACCTCGAATGTATCATAGGGTTATCTCATGTCACGAAGTTAGCTAAGTTTTAACTATTTTTTTATTGGAAGCAAATCTAAACAATACACTTATATTTGGATTATTTAAATTGAAGTGGGTTTAGATATTATTTTGTTCTTCCCAACAAAACAAAACGATATGTATTTTAAAATATGAATTATGATTTTATTTGAAATTTTGCTTAATATCACGAAGTTAGCACAGTTTAACCTAAATTAAACCTGTTTCAAGCACTTCATATAAATATAACTCTTTTTTTCAAACATGATTCATTTAATACCAATAGTCAGAAGTAGACAACATTTTTATTGCATATTAAATCATCCATTCATATTTATATAAACAAATGCTCGTATATGAAAAATAACATGATCTTAATGGCATATCATACAATTGTCCAGAAATTCACAATATTCACATCTAGAGGACAAAACATGTATTAAACCAACAATCGAATCGTAAATGACGTAGCACGATTCTCAATTCAAAATGTTATATTTGAGCGTCGCGTCGGTTAAAAAACTTGCGTTTTGTAATAAACATTTCTTTATTCATCAAAGTCATAATTTTCAAGAGACCGATATTTATATCGTATCATTTTCTTAAACAACATCTTCCTCTTGATTAAGATTTCGCCTTTTGCATATTTAGCGGTCTTTTTAACGTATTTTTTTAGTTTGCAGTAAAGTGTAATATTTTTGCTGATTCTTAGTGCTTTTAATGTGCTAGTTTTCCACATTTCCACATGTTCGTATACAGTACAGTAAAACCTCGATATAACGGACTTATTGCAGGGAGTGTCCGTTAAAACCGAAAGTCCTTTATATTATATAAAAATAGGTTTAAAATGAATCAAAAATCTATTTTTTTTAATAACAATACAAAACACAAAAAAAATATACTCGTATTTATTGTTTTCGGACAATCCGCGTGATGTGACGTTGCTGTTTGATATCGACGGCGCTTGCTTTCGATAATCCTGCTTTGAAACAGGAATTAAGTTTTGTTTGCACTTTTGAAATTTGCTGTTTTTTTTAGAATCAACTCTCTAAAATTACGAAAATGCGTATAATGTAGTTGAACTTCGTTATCTGACGAATTGTCAAAAAATGTTATTAGACAGTCGAGATGTGATCTTACCACTGATAACTTCATGTTTGTCAGTAATGTTTCTTCTTCTTCGCTATCTTCACTTCCATCCTCTGTATTATGTCTCAAATTCTAGTAGTGCTAAATGTATGATGTGATTATCATGGCCGCTAAAAATTGTTGTTCGTTATATCCGAAGTTCGTTAAATAGAGGTCCTTAATATCGAGGTTTTACTGTACAACCGGTTATTTGAACTCAATTACTGTATACATTTTTTAGCTATTGATTCTCATGAAATGTGTTAGGTAACTACCAACCGGTATATTAATTTATTTTTAAAATGTAACTCTACAAATTAATAAATTATTACTGAAGTACGGATATAATTGATTTAATTGTTTGTGAATACATTTAATATGTATACATGAAAGTGTTATTCGCCAAACAGATTTATGAACAAACCAGTTATAACATTCCAGCTAATTTAACTTTACCATAAGTCAGCTAACTAACTATCACGCCGTCTCCCCGAAGGGAAGGCAGAAATAATGGACTACCACACTGTTCTCTCCTGACATTCTTCTCTCAATTCCTCAACATTCATAGATCATGTCATACACACATGTTAATTTTCCGACTTTTCGTGTGGTAGACACGTCCTCCATTTCTTGTTCTGTTTTCATTTTTAATATATATATTTTTTATATCATTGTTTATTTATTTATTATTTATTTGCGTTCAAACCATCTTAATGACCCTTTTTATTTAGTTTATAACACTTTCATTCGCACTGCATTCACTTCTTATATTTGCATTTGACACTCCATACCATACGTCAATCTGACCTCAAATGAAAGAAGTTTTATTTGTGTGAGTATTAGTTTGTCTTGTGTCAGGTTTGACTAGTAAATTATATGAATCATATCAAGATGTTTGTCAATATATCGTTACATTATATTATTTAGCGCTACCAACTATTGAATAACATTTTTTCAATAGTAAATTCCGCTTAAGTCTTCGACTTTTAACCGACAGTGAATGAATCAAAATGATGAAAGGAAATAATTATATCAGCAAGCGCTAATGGAGACATAGGGTATTCACAACAGCTCTGCTCACCAGCGCCGAGTGATTAATGAACATGGCCTTGTGTCTATTTGACTATAAACGCTGTAAAACCGAAATAATCGTTCGTAATAATAATGCTTTATGATCGCTAATGTGCTCTTTACAGGTAGGTACAATAGTCGATTAACTAATTAACAGATGTAGGTAAGCCACACACAGCACTTAGCAGGTACCTACTTCTGTGCGGATAGTGTCTCGTATTGGCAAGCTGTTGATCGCCGTGTCGCATTTCCGCGTAGGTAAATACGGATAGTACATCTACATATGAGTTTGTATTGTATGATGACTTCATTGGCCAAAAAGTATAATTTATTTTTTACGGTTTAATGGCTATGAATTGGTCACATCCTGAGGCGGAACCCAGCTTGTATCGCTCACGGCGCACTGGACTGGTACTGTGAGATGGAAAAGAAAGCGTGGAAGACCCAGAGTCAAATGGAGATGAACCCTGCAAGACGAGGTTTAATCTACAGGGCGAGGTTCTAAGCAAGGTCTTAGGCATCAGGCGTGCGATAGAGTTGGATGGAAAAATATCCTCGAGACTCTATCCACCACGGAGGTGTGACAGAACATGAATAAAAAGAAGAATTCGAATTAAAAATGTACAAAATTATTAAAAATATATATTAATAAAGTTGAATAACTATTTAAATCATTACACCAAATGAAATATGCACAGAACCACGTGAATAGAATTATTATTATTATTATTTTGTTGAATCGCTCTTTACATCAGGACAGCATGAGCCAAATCGATAAAAAGGGTATTATAGCTATCATAGTGATTCTCGTGACATGTGACAGGTAGCTAATCTATCGCCATTATATTGTCACGTGAATTCTACACCAGACCAAAAACAGTGTGACAATCACACCACCCTCGCCGGGAATCGAACCCGGAACCTTCGGGTTACCGGCAATGCACTTACCATTCGGCCACGAAGGTCGTCAAATATGATATTTATCTTTTTGTTGCTCATGTCGTTAGGGTATTCACGAATTTGCTATAACTATATCTACCTCTGTTGCCAATCGCCTTCAATACAGGAGAATTTTAAAGCGCATCTGTGCGGCAATTTGGGGCATTAAATAAAATATGTCCTTTACTCTATTAAAGCTGTGGGAAATGTATAAATTATTAATATTAGTACTCTCAGTATTCCTGGTTTGTAAATACCCCCGAATAACAATTTAAAAAATGCGGACGGATTTTAAGAGTGTTGAAAACCAACATTCTTGTGGAAATAGAATGGTAAAAAAAGGATAGTAGTTATATTCCCTGAGGTGTAAATATCTCAAAAACCTTTTCCGGACCTTTTCAGTTCCAAGATGGCTGTTTTTTCTGGGGTCCCAAATGATGTGGCAGTACTCCAAATTACCGCGGACCAGCGCTTCATAGAGCCATATTCCATAAAATTTATTAAAAGGCATTAGGAATTTTATTAACTGTTACAAGAGCAATGAATATAACTTCATATCAAATCAGATATTTTGAAATTCGTGTATTCAAAGAAATTCTTTATTACGGTTACTGATTATAATTTTGATTGCTTTAGATTGAAGTCGTTAGATGCGATTACATTCATTGCGATAATATCTTAGTAATGTGAAACGTGTCAGTCCACAATTTAAAAGTTCTTTAAAACACGCAAATGTTTTTATTATATGAATTTTTCATAAACGCATTATAAAAAGCCTGCCGAATTGTTCCAACAGTTTGACGTGAGGAGGGTCAGTGATCTCTGTAAGAAAAATGTTTAAACTAAAAACAGAGAACATTTTTTTAACATTGAGTCAGCCACCAAGGAATAAGGGATGGATTCTGTTAAAAAAAAGAGTAAATAAAGCCAGAGCCCAGCATCATTTTGAGTTTGTTGGCCAAAAATGGTTTAATGCACTCACAGAAGAGCTCAGAAATCAAGTTTCATACAAAAAATATAAACTTTCAATTCAAAACCTGATAAATTGGGTAAACTGAGACACAAGTGAAATACTCCAGATATTCCTCTTCTTACCTCAAGAAGCATTCTTCATAAGAGTAGAAGAAACTAAAATAAATAAAAAATTGTTGAAATGTAACTTCTTCTTCTTATTCCTAGTTATAGACCTATGGGGTCTGTTCTCTAGAGTGTTGTTAATCCTGTGAGGTAGACTCCCAGCTGTCCTTCCATCTTTTAGGAGGTCTTCCACGAGGACGAGTCCCATGAGGTTGATTATGCGATGCAATATAGGGGAGTCTTGTGGTGCCCATTATTTGAACATGACCGTACCTTATCGCTGTCTGCTCCATCTTATAATATCCTATACAACTAAATATAATTTACATATAAATATAATACCATTTGGACTAAAGCTACCGATGTAGCGCACAATATTGGGTCGTTGAAGTGGAATTAGGCCGGCCATATAGCGAGGACAATGGATGATCGGTGAACCAGACGCACCATGGAGTGGCGATCGAGAACCGGCCACAGAAATCCTGACAGACCACAAGCAATATGATCTGAGTCATGTCAGGAGATGATCAAGATAGTGGCAGGAGGTCAATGGCACCGAGTGGTGGAGGGATAAAGAGTTATGGAAGTCGGGAAAGGAAGCCTATGTTCAACACTGGACGACTTAAAGCTGATTATGATGATAATGATGATGATGATGATATAATACAAAAAATATTTGCCCCTTTGAGGGAGTGTAGGACTCCTCACTGGGAGAGAGGGTGCACCTTGTGGGGCTCCGCTCTTTCCCGTTGGATAATTTTTTTTGTACACACTAAAATGCCAGGTTCCCTGTGGATCTGCCCCTAGTTTCCATGACCAGTGTTTTCCTTATATTATTGGGAAAGTAATACATGTTTCATCATTCCAAATTTTCTCTCCCATCCAAATAATTTTATGATAGGTAATAAAATAAAATCATGCACCATGTATTTCTCTGTTTTGTGAGATTGGGACATAGAAGTGAATAGAAAATAATCTAGGTAAACAAAGGTAGAAAATAAGCCAGGAGACCCTTTTGTCTTTTGCTTTTTTTTAATGTTGCATTTCCCATTTAACGTAAATCCCGCATGGACGGGGGACGGGCCTAGGGATTGCACGAGCGAAGCTAACAAAGGGCGCCGCTGCGTCCTAAAACAGGTAAGCGGTGGGTAACCTTCTATATCTTTATTTAACTGTATGTTTGTTCATTTGTATATGTTTAAAAATCACTGTATGTTATCCTACAATAAATAAATAAAAATATAAAAAACTCTCTTTGGTAATTACAATCTGAAATGTTTTTTTCCACACATTTTATTATTAGCACTAGTGCAATGGCAACTGAATCACTTGATTACTACGTTTTATTCAAATGTAGATTGATATCAATCTCTACGGAAGCATGTATTTTCTTATTCGTTCAAAACACTTATAATTACTCCCTACTTGATTTGAATAACCAGGCCCTGAGCAGTATGTAAAGGTCACGTTTAGAAGTCCACTACCATATAATATCCATGGCATTAATATATCTAATGTTACCTACAGATTGTAATACGTAACTCGTAAAATGTCATTATATTCAGTGACTGTGCTGTCATTAGTGTAATCTACATGGAACACAAAGGCTCTCCTGACATTTTGTTTAATCTTGGGTAGATAGTGTTTGTATAATTATTACACATGGCCGCATGGCCGGGTGGCTAACGAGGCTGAAGCAGTGAGGCGGGCAGGTCCTGGCCACGGAGGAGACCGGAGACAGCAGTCAGCCAGCCACTCTGGCAGTCAGCGCCAACAGCCGTGAGCACAAGGACCACCAAATGGCACTCACTTGTCGGAAACCTCAGAGAAAATGTAATGCGAGTAGCATCCGCTTGTTAGGTAAGTACTTCGTAACTAATGGGGTACAATCCATTTTAAATACCAATTATACTTTCGTAATTATTTCAAATATAAATCATATATATTTTTTAAGGAATATTTGACCACCCGATGCGCCGTATAGCTTCTAACTAATTATAATTAACGTTAAAAATACATATTTTTTATTTCAATAAAATAAATAAATTATATTTCCTTTACGAGTATATAGGGTGTTTTTTTTAGAGGATTGGTTTTTAAACTGGCAACATTGTTTCTACAGACTGTTAATTTGACAGTTGACAATTGATTTGTAGTCAGTACGTTTTGCCATTTTACTCAATAAAGGTGTCGAAAATTGGACTTCACGATTGCGCTACATTCGAGCTAGTCGTGGCGCTCATATGCCCGAAATCATATTAAAACAAAAATGGCATAAAATTATCTATAAAGTAAAACCAATATCATAGACATTAACATTATTTTAATGTGTTTTTTTTTCATCGTTAATTTTTATACTTCTAAAAAAAACAACCTTTATTTCAAATGATTTTACTGAAATCTCTTGATGGAAGTTCATTTTAAATAATAATCAAATAAAACGATGTTTTTTTTAAACTAATTCCACTTTTGTCTTTATTTCAATAAATAACAAAATTAAAACAACGAAATGAAATCAATGAAATCACCCCATTGTTTCACTTGCACAGAGTACATCCGATCTAATAGAGCACAATCACTCGATAGATACATTAACCCAGATAAGAGATTCGTGGATTTGAAATCAGACTTTTTTCTTCGGGTTCGTAATTAAAAATATATTTTAGCAGTTGCACTTTGGCGTAATTGCAACTTTTTCGATGTGCCGATTGATAAGCGATAGTTTGTACCTTGGCCTAATGCTGGCGTAGACGAGCGGTCGAAGCTTGGATGAAAGGACTTAAAAAACAGTTATATTAAAAATACTCATAATAATATCATTAAGTAGAATTTAAATTTCGAATAAAACGAAGATTATTTGAATTTTAAATATTATATTCAAGTAGGAGTTTAATTTATGAGTATATTGTTTCTTGAACAATGATGTTAAAATTTTCGCATGAAGCACTCAATTTGTGCTATGATATTATTATGTACTCGTAGTATCAAATTAAATAAAAATACACTTGTATGATTTCATTTGTTAACACCAACCGGTTTCTCTCCCGCCGGAGCTTCGCCAGGGTAAGACAATAAACTAAACATAATATCAGAGAACAACATACGAAAAAAGAAATATAAAATGGTGAGGAGAAAAAGGGGTACAAAAAGTGTGCACGAGGGTGAATAGAATGTTAAAACGGTAAGTAATGATCATTAGGGAATAATTATGGAAAATTTCTAATTAATATTCTAGTGGTCGACAGGGGAAAGGAGAAAAATGTTTAATAAAATTTCATTCGCATTAATAATATATGAGTAATTTTACACATCCATTATGTTTCCACGAGTATCATCTAACAATTTAAGCGTTCTATTTATAGAGCCGAAAATGAATCATGTATGTGGAATTTGACATGAAAAAAACGGATTACACTTTTTTATTCGATGTAATTCTCTGAATTTTAATAAACATTCATGAATTTTGTTTTATCTACAACTCTCAAACATAGATGAATTTCAAATTATTTATTAATTCAAGTTAACATTACAAACATTTGAATATTCAGGGTATCAATTTTCATCAAACAGTTCATCAAACCATGAAACATAAGAAAGTTCGACACCAAATCGAATGCTCTAAATTATTATGGTCAAAGATGTCGATATCTCCAAAGTCATCACATTCGCCTGTTTGATTGTTCTCCCCATTGGCTTAATTAAAGGCAGGTTGATTCTGCACGTTGGGAGGTTCTGCGCCTGTCGAAGGTATTAATCGGGGTCATAAAGATGAAACTGTTAACATGTTTGTAATGTCTTTTGAGAGAAACAAAATAATTTAGGTATTTGAATTCTCTTTTAAATCTGTCGTGAAAAAGAATCAAGATTCGAGACATAATTTCAAGGTTAAATGGACCGAACAGGAACCAATAGTTCCTTAGCATATATCATATTCATTGCCTAGAATCATTTAAAACGGTTTAAAAATAGTATATTTGTTAAAGGTTTTCTTTGTAGATAAACTTACGATTGGAGTTATAAATATTTATGATATATTCTTACAAGTGTTTAATTTTCCTTAAAATGCGTAAATTAAATTGTTTGCCCTGTACATTTCATATCACATTATGTATTTATTTATTTATTTGTACATACTTGGGTAACATACAGCGATATTAATAACATATATTAGAAAGAAAACACTTAGAAATAATAAAGTTAGGCCAATTACATGCTACCATAAATATAAAATAATAGTTACAGTTAACAGACGACAGTGTGAAACGAGAGAGAAGTTAAACTAAGACAAAATGAGGTTATACAAAATATTTAAGAGTTAAAAATAATAATACCAGTGAAAATAAAATTAAATAGTAATAAATATTATAATATCATGTAACATTATGGTCTTATCTACGCCTAAAGGTTGCTCCGATCATTTTTTTAATGATATAATATCACATAAAGTTATATAATTTTCCGTTATTAAGAAAAACGACATAATTTCATAATTCAGTTTTATAAAGTATTGTCCAGTATTATTTAAAATCGTTTTATGCGTTGCGAAAATCGTTTATTTCTTTATTAAAAAAAACTTTCTTAATACTGAGGATTATTTAAGAACTAACTTAACCATAGACAAATAATAAATACTTTAGCTTCGTACTTCACCGAAGTTCGTTTATTATCACATCCAAATATAGTTCTTGTGTTTTGTATTTGTTAAAAATGTCAATGGAAAATATAAAAGTTATGTTAATTATATAATGACATCAAATATTATTTTTAACGATCAAATCATGCGCCGTCTCTCTAGACATAGAGTAACAGCGTACCTCCACACTATTTTATCCTGATGTGATATTTGTATTGTCGTTTTTCCCGCCTACAATCATGTCCGACTTTTATAATTTGATTGATTTGAACGTGTCATTCTTAATTTGATTTTCGATGTCTTTATGATTTTTTCATGTCATTTACACATGCACTCCACATGCCCAAACCATCTTAGCCAGCCTTTAATAATTTAATTCAACCCTATTTCGCCCGCCTCCATTTTCGTTTTGTATAAGAATTTTACATTATTTTATTCAAAGTTTTCCCACACTTTTGGTCACAAGGGCAATTATACTAACATGAATTGCCACCATAGTAACAGTTAAATAGTGATGTAATACAGGTACCTATTTAGACCTATCATATACCGAGAAATCCTGAATTGAAAAAATCATAGATTGTTATAAGTTATATCATCCATAATTAATTACGAATATTAAAATAATTCACAATTTGTACCCAAATCACGATAGAATATTATCCCACAATGATCGTAAATCTTCCTCGCTTCGTTAATTATTATATTTAATCGACTTTTTTCTCAATCCCGGATTATTTGGTTCAAAAGTACTTACATTGTTTTTTTTTAATAAAGTGCCTACTAGGAATATGATTATGAACCATACATACACTACATTTATATGAAGAATAATTACACATTTATAGTTTTATAAGTGTATAAAAACTCCATAGATTATTTTTGCTATATTCTGTAAATAACATGTAATATAAGGATGTGCCGGTGTTTCTCATATGATTGTAAACCTCGCAGATTTTAATAGGGTAGTGCGAATATCTTCATAAATCAGAATTTTAGTACCTACCTACATCTCTAACGAAGAACGAGGTAACTATTAGAATGCAAAAAAAGTTTTAAAAATATATAATGACTAGATAAAATCCTAAGTTACAAAAAGTCATTTAGATTAATAATACATAATTTCCATCAAAACGATATTTTTTTTATAAAGATAATAATATACATAATACGAAACCAACGGTTAATACCGAATCTTTAAATCAGTCTTGTTTACTTATCAATAAAAGTTAAACTAATTATGAATTTGTAGATGTTTTAGATTTAAGTTTGTGTTTTGATATTCCTAAATGATTTTGTAATTTAGTAATCTTTGAAATATGTTTTTAGTTTTTATATCTGGGTTTTGATTTTTCCTAAATGTTTTAATAATTTTGTAAACTTTGTAATATGTCTTAGTTCTGTCTGCTTACTGGTATTTCCTGAATGCTTTTGTAGTTATGTAAACTTTGTAATATGTTTTAGTTTCTATGTTTTTGATATTTCCTGAATGCTTTTGTAATTTTTAATTTTTGTAATATGTTTTATTTTCTAAGTCTGTGTTTGGATGTTTCCGTTTACAATTATTGTATATTTGTATGTTACTATTAAGTATGTAAATTGTCATTTTGTCCCGGAAAGAGTAGTGTACTCATGGGAAAACAGTATAACCACTGTATGTCTATAAAAAAATCTACTTTCAGAAATAACATTAAAAATCACGAAATAAATGCAATATTTTTATCATTTTGAAAAATTATGAAATAACAATATAAATATCATTGATGAATTTTAAAATGATTTTTATAATATAATGAAATTTTTAAGGTTTTCGCTTCCAATGTTCTTTGAGAATAAGTACACTTAATCATACAAATGTGATTCAATTAACCTTTTGACCGCTAACGCGGCACATTATTCGTAGACACATTTTCAATAAATGGTTTATAGCAAAAAATTATTATTTCAGTATCTTCTCGAATACCAAAAAATCAATAAGCACACACTCGAGATGCTGTTGTTCACGACTAATTAATCTGACTAAAGTCAGTCGCCGCGGACAAAGGGTTTATGTAATAATGAAAAAAATAGTAAATTTATAAAAAATTATATGTATTCCGTCAAATTCCACTTATGTTTATGGTTACTACCGATTTCAGCAGCTCGATGCCATCTTCTTGATGATGGCAGCGAACTGCCGAAGCCGGTCGAAGTACTAAACTTTAAAATAAATATATTCAAATAATGTGAATATCGATATTTTAATTCAGTAAATTTTACATAAGTATTTTAATATTATTCTTGTATAGATTCATGTTTGCCACCCCTGATCTATGTGTATATAAGGAAGAGCATGAATGGCAGCGTCACTAGTCTGTCGATGCCAGCGAGCTTGGCGAAACCGGTCGCTTTCGAAATAAAGACAAATGTGAAAGGAGTTATAAACAAACTTCGTTTTATTTTATTATTATCTAAATATATATTTTTAAAAAGTAATTTTTTTTTGTCATTATTTACAATGAACATCTTTCTATTATAACTTGAAATTTCAAATAATAATATATATTGGTTAATGTAATACTATTATGTATTTGATTAAAAGAAGTGTAAAAACAAATAAATTACGCAATATTAAAATTACCCTGTTTTACGGCAGGCAATTATAAGATTGAATCCATCGTGTGTGTATTAATGTGGAGTAAAAAAATCAATTTGGGTATCTGTATACAAGAGAAATACGTGTTTTTTTCTCGATCGTGAATGACAGGAGGTAATTAGTCATCTGAAGGATTTTCAGCAAATTGTAAGATCTCCATATTCACTGATGAGTCCTCAGTCACGACTGGCGTTTTCCAAAGCGAGCCTCCACGTACATTTCCTCGTTCCCCAAGGCCGCGCGCCGTACGCCGTACCTACGCTGTGCATGTTCTCTCTTCATCTTGCTGCGGGAGCGTTAAGTGTGTAATGTGTATTTATAATTGATTTTACTTTTGTTCTGATGCAAAAAAATAATATGCAAATCGGAATAGAATCAATCTTTATCTTTGTACCGTGAAATTAATTTACCTACTCGTATTTACACGTTTAGACACACGTATACATATATACAAGCAAGCACACACATCCGAAAAGTATTTTGTATTGCTTCCTAATTACTACAGATTTACTACCGTTTTGATATATTAGGATATGCTTGAAAACTCAAGCATATCAAAACAATCAAATGCGACTATTTTAAAATAATTTAAATAAGCAGTAGATAATTAGCCAACCAACCATAAACAACTTGCCTCTAGTGACACCGATGGGAAGAGCAATCCTTCTGCTGAACACGATATTCTCGGAGATAGACGTCTTTCATATTAGTGAAAGTACGTTCAGAAGACAAATACTCTTGAGAGTGTCATGTCTTCCTAAAGTCGAACCATCTCTCATGTGTTCCTGGTATTATATCTACAAATAGATTTGATTTGAATTTGATTTGATTTGATTCATGCTAATGAAAACGTTTGTTTTCTAGAAGTTTAATTATATTTTATTAATTAAATAAACACAAAAGTCCGGATGGTACAGCTGACATGTGCACCATAAAAAAGAACATTATTTGTTATGTTATTTTATTTTATTTTCATATTATTGTATTTTATGTTATTTGTTTTAGATTTATTTTGTGGACGTTGGACGATCGAAATGTGCCCGGGAGATGCTTATTAGTGGCGATAAGGCTTGCAACCCATCACACCGCGTCTCCCGCGGGGGCCAAAAGAGAAGGGTGGAGTGCCGCATCGGTTAAAGTGTGGCAGTTCATTATTTTTGCCTACCCCTTCAGAGAGACGGCGCGATGGTTAGTTAGTTGGTTACTATTAGTTTTAGTCAGGCGAAACATGTATTTCACATATAATAAATAAAACTTCTTGATAACAGACGTTTTCATTCGTATTAATTATTTAACATGGAGTTTTACAGGATTGTTCAAGAAATAATAAATAAGCATTCGTTACTTAAACTAACTAAACATTACGGCGTTTCATCGGAGGTGTAAGCTGAGGGGATGGACCGGTATACTACTCTATCCTGAAACACCTCTCGAGATTCATCTACATTTAGGTATACATCATAACATCCAGGATTGTCGATTTTTCCAACATCGAATGTGACCGCCTTTTAGTATTTGATTAATTTGGTCATGCCATGTTTTCCATTGTCTTCCATGGCTTATCTTTCCACTTACACTGCTTGTATACAACATTTTAACTATTCTTCTATCATCCATTCGTTCCATATGTCTAAACCATCTCAGGGATCCTTTTTTAATTTTACTAATGATATTATCATCTGCCTTACATTTTTTCCTTACCAGTAGAGATACTTACATTAATATATAATGATATTCACTGACATATTTGGGATCCTACTGAGATACTCGTGTGTTATCTCTTAGTTTCATATCAATATTGTATTTTTGTTGACTGTTTTGTTCCCAAATCAGTCGCCTAAATATTTTTACGTTTGTTATGTAGTGTATGAGAAAAATAGATAATTAAAATAAATAAAAAAAAAAATTGTAATAAAGGTAAGTAGTGTGTAGATTTTTTTAATAGTAAATTAATTTATCGTTTATATGACGATAATACTCAACACTGGTAATGATTATATTAGGTTTATTTTGTTAATATCAAATTGACTGAAGAAGATTTCGATTTAAATACCAAATAAATAAAACAATTGAACGAAACGGATTTTACATTCAATTATATAAGAATGAATCGTAAAAAATATGTATTGCGAAATGGGCAGATTACCTTTTGTACGCTACATCAGTTATAAGTTATTAGCTAGAAGTCAATTTAAATTAATGGACTGCTAAACGTATGCCATTTATTCTCATGATAGTTGAGTGATTAAAACACATACAAAACTCGTTCATTGAATACATATATCAAAAATAAAATTAATAATACGTGAATCTTTTAGATTTACACATTTAATAACATTTTTAATATTTAAAAATAAAAACAACAAAAAACACTGAATTCTGAGTTTCAACGACCCACGATTCCATCATCAGGTATTACAATATTCCATATCTATACATATAAAATATACTTATCTTCAGGTATAGGTACTTTAAAATATAATAGGAATATGGTTATGACATAGTTTACCTTGCTAAGGCATTATCAAATGTTAATCGAATGATTTTAAATACAACGAAGTTTTTTTTAAACTACTTCCACTTTTACCAGTCACAATAGACCAGTCTGTCGATGCTAGCGAGCCTGGCGAAATCGGTCGCTGTCGAAATAAAGACAAAAGTGGAAGTAGTTAAAAAACATCGCTTTATTTAATTATTATTATCAAATGTCATAAAATATAATAAAACTTCTAGAAAACAGACGTTTTCGTTAGTATTAATTATTTAACACGGAATTTACAATCAATGTTCAAGTAATAATATTTATTTTAATATTCTATATATTTTAATATCTAAAAATGTAGGCACCGGTTTCTAAAACATGTTATTATCATAAAAAATGTGGTTTAAACACGTTTCTTTAATGCGAAAATATTGTTAAAATGTCAATTTTCAACTCCCACATCTTTAATGCCATCGCAATGAACTTTCTTTAAGAATATTCAGATTTGATGATGATGAAATGGGATAGTAATTAGTTTATTTATTTTTGTACAGATAAGAAAGGGTAAGATATTGTCATAAACTCATCTTGTCTCGGCTCACTGTGCCAATAATATTATAATTTTCAAAATAATGCGTAAGAACTAACGTATTTATTGCTATTAATAAAGCTACCTAAGTACTTACATACCTCTATCAAACATAAATATTCACCCTCACAATACCTTTTCATTGGTACCTACCAATCACATAAATTACTATGAGTGATAAAAAACTTAATAACCCTACAAACGTGCGTTACGAACAATATCATCTTTTTTATTGTGCCAAAAAAACCTTTATTTGCTGCTAATAGATTTACCTTTATACTCGTAACTTGATGGTTCTTACACTCTCAGACTCACGTTGCCTTCATTAACACTGCTGTATATCGCCCTCTTAAAGCATACATTATTACCTTTTAGGTTTAATCTTATACATAATAGGACTTAACATTAATGTTTGACAGACGATTGTTAAGAAACATCCATTTAGACTCTCGGAGGATGTTTCTTGTTTCTCAGACTGAGAGGTATATCGTCCAACTAGTGACCGTTTTAGCTAAACCAGTAGGAAAAATAAGAAGATATGTGACTTTCATAACGTGTATTTGTTTGAGACACGAATCAAACATACTTCTAAACTATTAAGACTAGATATATTATGTCATGAATTCATAGGCGACGTCATTTGAGAAGTGGATGATATAATAGAATGATAATTTGAGTTGTAGGTATATTGATTTGGTGTTTTTAGATTTTTGAACTTTGTCTGAATGCCAATATTAACATACGGTTTAATGACAACTACCCTCACAGCAAAAAATGCCCATAAATTAAAATGCACACAACGATCAATAGAGAGGCTCGGCGTGAGTATTCGAGATAAAATAATAAATGAAGAAATTAGACGCCGAATTAAAGTTGCCGACATCGTGCACCGTACAGCTAAATCGAAATGGGAATGGGCTGGACATATAGCCAGACAGGGCAGTACTAGATGGATACACATAATACGCCAATTATTAGACAAGGAACAGGAGTGTCGGAAGGCCACTTAAAAGATGGATCGATGTCGTTGTCCGAAAGTTGGAAAAAAGACGAGTATAAAAAATGGAAGAGACCTTTATCCGGCAGTGGAGCGAAGAACGCTGATGAAGAAGAAGTCATTGATACCACACTAAAAAAATAGTAAATTCCGCACTACCGGAGTAAAACAATTTCACGTCTACCTGTTGATATGTATTGATACGCATAAATAATTTGTAAAGGGTGTCCCAAAATTAAAGCAAGATTTGAATTTGCCGCCCTTCGTGCAGCAAATGGTTGGCAACACTGAAAAAAAAACTACTTGAAAAGTAGCTGACAGTTTAGAGTTAGTGAAAATGGAGCGTTACACGATAAAATAATGTGTTTTCATTATTGAACAATATCTCAAAAATAATGAAAGTTTGGCGGCCGCAGGTAAAAATTTCATACAAAATATAGTCGGAATAGTGTTTTAACTTCGTCAACTGTGAAGATATTATTTGAAAAATTCAGGAAGACTGGATCAGTTGGAGACTCTAAACACACTGGTCGTCCAAAAACAAGCCGTTCAAATGTCAATATCGAAGCAGTGCGTGAGGGTGTTGGTGAAAATCCCGGAACATCAATTCGGCGTTGCGTTGTGGACAAGAATTGCAAATTTCAAGAACCGGGTGGTGGTCTAGGGGATAGAACGCTTGGCTCCTGATCCAGGGGACATGGGTTCAAGCCTGGACACGACCAGATTCCTTCTTCATAATAATGAGCTATTTTCTGCTCACATTGAAGATTGTAAAATAAATTCTAATATCATTCATGTAAATCCTCGATATTAGTCTTTGTTAAAGAAAAAAAAATAAAAAATAAAAAAGCTCTCTATGGCGTATACTGAATTTCTCTTTACAGATGACGAAGTTAAAACACTATTCCGACCATAACTTTAATTATTTTTGAGATATTGTTCAATAATTAAAACACATTCTTGTATCGTGTAACGCTCCATTTTTACTAGCCCTAAACTGTCAGCTACCAAATTTTTTATTTTAATGTTCCAACAATTTATTGCACAAAAGGCGGCAAATTCAAATCTTGCTTTTATTTTGGGACACCTTTACTACCAAATGAATGCGTAGGTACTCACTAAATTAATTATAAGTCATGTCGTTTCTAACGAGATTGATTACGCTAATACGGCTCGACAATAATATAACAATAAATTCGTTACGAACATGAAAATGAATCTGTGTTTCACAAATCAGTTACCAATTAAACCAATGTCATATTGGAGATTATTTTTCCGGGGGAAATGTGCGAACGATTGAAAGATGACTCACGGATTACTAATGTACGTTAAAATATACTAATTACTTTTTTTGCAGACGCAATTAATTAGTTATGGCCTAATTAAATACATTATCAAATCTGTGTATATACGAGAATGTTTGTTTAAAAAAACGAAACGGATTCCAACACTCAGCTTTGGTATTTTCAAATGTCATGGATATATGTATAATGTTTATATATTTATTATAACCGTAAGCGCATGGTTAAAATTAATGTATGTATTATTATACTATGTTCCAGGAGTCATGCCAGTTATGCAATTAACACCATTATGAAAATGAAAAAAAAATCTTAAAGAACAATCTTCTTCTTAAAATGCCCTGTCAGGTCCCCCCGACGTTGGCGATCACTCTGGTAAACTCTTCCCTATCCTGCGCTGTCCGGAATAGCTCCTCCACAGTTCCGATTCCCGTCCATTCCCTCACATTCTCCCTGCCCCCCTGCGGCCCTCTATTTATCCCTTCAAAATTAGATGCAGCAGGCGATATTTTTCTCCTCAGATCCAGATATGAAATCTTGTGGACTTTGATCAATGTCAGCAGCTCTCTATTTACTCCTGCACGATTCAGGACTTCTGTGTTCGTCACTCTGTCTGTCCATGGGATCCTGAACATTCTTCGGTGAAGCCACATTTCAAATGCCTCTAACCGGTTCATTGTATTTACTTTTAATGTCCATGTCTCACACCCATATAACAGAACAGACCACACATAACACCTTAACATCCTCTGTCTTAGTTTTGAGTTGACACTGTCATTGCAAAAGAACAATATCACATATTATATTTTAATTCTTTCATTAATATTATGATATCCAGGAGGATATATTTAATTTATACGTATTGTTCATAACATTCTTCTCACGAAGCCGTTTACTTTAAAAGGTTAACGATCCAGTTGACTCCGATAACCCTAATAATATCCAATCTTAAGATATCGGCAGATATCTGACCCAATTATTTTCGTAATAATTATATAAATATATAAATGGCTCGCTACACACTTTAACTGTTATAAGACGTAGCGGTACCCTTTCGTCAGTTTCGCTCTTTCACTTCCTAGGCCTGTCCCTCGTCCATGCGTTACTGACGATCATTTACATCTATGAATGAGGCAAATTAATACTTACTTACTTCTTATGGCCATACATCTCTCTAAGAGTTTTAGCCTCCTTGATGATTTTTCGCCAAGCTCCACAATCCTGCGCCTTTTGCTCCCAGCAGTCCAAATCGTCCAACCTAGCCAGATCAGCCAGTACATTGTCCATTAGGCGCTGTCTAGGCCTTCCTAGAGGTCTGACTCCAGTCAGTTTCTTGATTGCTCTGGTCTCTTCGGCTCGGCATACGTGCCCAATCCATCTAGGCGACCGGCTCTCACGGTGCTCGTTATAAGGGGCTGCTGGGTCGTCGTACGGATCTTTTGGTTGGTCCTATGTCTTCAAGTTCCCGCTGCAACATCGGGTCTGGGTCTCAGGATCATTCTGAGTATTCTATTCTCAAACCAGTAGATTCTTTGTTGTTCTTTTAGAGTCATTGTCCACGACTCAGAACCAAATATCACCACTGGCTTGATGATGGTTTTATAAATAGGCAGCTTGGTGTTTCTGGATAGAAGCTTGGACTTTAGGAACATTCGCAAGGAGGCTGCAGCTCGTAGGCTTTTTTGAACTCTGTGTTCCAACTCCGCGTGCATATCGTTGGCTTCCGTCATGACCGTACCGAGATAAGTGAACTCTCTGACTTGCTCAATTTTATCTACCTTCATGCAAATATCTCTCAGTGGTGAGGCTAGGCCATTATTACTCCTGGAAACAATCATCCACTTGGTCTTATATGCATGAGGGAGGCAAATTAATATAAATAGTAAATAGCAAATTAGAGTTAATTTAATTGATAATTGATTTAATTGTATCTCAATAGAGACGAAGATGCAAATTGGAAACTGAATATGGTTGATCAAGATGTTTACAGGACTTATGACCTGTCATTGGTTGGGTTAAGCGCACGCTTTATGTAATTACAACATTCCCCATTCCACCTTTCTTTATGACCATGTATAACAACTTTTTGGAATTTGTTTATATGTTAAAGTCCTATGCCAGATTTCACATGTCAGTTTCAATGTGCCATCTATGAAGATTTTGATTACATATGTTAATCTTTTTTAAGATTACTCTATATATAATCTACATACTAACGCCATCTATGGAGATTTATGTTTATTAAGCATTAAGCAGAACATCTTTTTTTTCTCTAAAAAAGAATACTCATTATGTATCCCACGTTATACGCTACATTGATACAAATACATAAATAAAACACGGGTAATACTAGAACAACAACAAAAAAATAGAGCACCTTAGTGATAATAAAAGAGGACCAATTGAGGAGAAAGAACGATATAGAGATTGGGGATGGAAAACGCTTGTATTTAGAGCATGGAGTGAAAGCACGTGGAACAGAATACGAGTATAATATAATATCGTCGTATTAACTACATAGCATTGTTATATTTACTGTGGTTGTCTGGTTACTGAATGGAGGCCAGGGTTGGGATGGAGAAGTGTTGGGAGACAGCCTACCAGGTGGAGCGATGATATTGTGCGGACAGCGGGAAGGACCTGGAGAACACTGGTGAGAGACCGAGAAAGATGGCGTGGGGGTAGAGAGGCTTACGTCCGGCAGTGGATGGAGACAAGCTGACGAAGATTGTTATATAATATTAGTAACAACAATATTCGTAAGTGTTTTCATTACTTAATTCAACCAATATGTCTCTGTTTGATTTAAATTAAACGAATTTTTGTGTTTTTATTTTATTGACTATGTCTCTTTTTCTTCTAGTCAATTCTCGTCATCATCATCAGCCGTCTGTCATCCACTGCTGAACGTAGGCCTCTCCCAAAGCACGCCACCGTCCCCTATCCATTGCCGCTCCCATCCATCCATGTCCAGCAATCCTCTTCAGATCGTCGGTCCAGCGGGCAGGGGGACGGCCAACTCTACGAAATCCTGTACGCGGTCTCGACTCCAGAACCCGTCTTCTCCATCGGCTGTCGGTTCTTCGACAGATATGGCCAGCCCACCAGTTAAAAAAATACATAAAAGTAAGTTACGTGCAAAATGTCGTTTAATTTAAATGAAATATAAATATATAATAAAAAAATAAGGCAAATATCGAAGAAAATATATCACTGCCTTAACTATTGGAACCTGTAATGTTTGTGGAGAACGAAATGTGTTAATATTGAGTTCGGCAATTTTCGTGCTAAAACTGGTTCGAGTAGAAAGGAATGGCGTAACTTGTATTGCAAAGTAACCAAGTTTTTTTCATTATTTACCTACATCTGTAGCAGAAACGGAGTTGTATGAATTAATAGTTTAACACTGTTATGTTGAAATCTTTCAATATAAAATGGCATCACCTTGAAGTCGGAGTAAAAAATTAAATTAATCTTAACATTCAATAAGCATTATCGATCCTCAATGATATTCGTGTTCACAATGATAATATAAAAGAAAATAAAATAAACAAATTATTTAAATTTAAATAATGCAAATTAAAAATATAAAAATAAACAGTATAGATATACATATAATTTTAATTAAACATTATGGGTAGCCATAGCGTCTATGCCGGTAGGTGAAAAACACTTTAGTGACTTGGTTAATCATTTGCAAATAAAACAGCTTTTATTACATCTTTTATAAGAAAATATTATTAACATGTTTACATATTTAATACATGGAAGCTGGTCAGGACATAACAAAAGAAAAAAAAGCTAAAACTTGTTTATTGTTTCTTGAATAATGATGTAAAACTACATATTAAATAATTAATACGAATTAACATGTCTTTTTTCTAGAAGTTTTATTATATTTTATGTGAATGACATGTTTCGTCTGTCTAAGGCATTTTGCACATTTGATAATGCTTTAAACAGGCGAAATATGTCATTCACCTAAATATGATAAAACTTCTAAAAAATAGATGTTTTCGTTCGTATTAACCATATTAAATAATTAATACCATCGAAAACGTCAGTTTTCTGGAAGTTTTATTTTATTTTATGGGAATGGAATGTTTCGTAAACATTTTATAAAGCCTAAGCAAGGTGAAACGTGACATTTTTTACACAAAAATATTATAACATAAAAAAAACTGATGTTTTCATTTGTATTAATGATTTTTTTTAAAACTGTTTTCCTCGGTCTTCCTCTATTTCTGGTTCCATTTACATCGTTAACATATATTTTTTTTACATTTTTTTCTTCATTCATTCTTTCCATATGTCCAAACCATCTAAATGATCCTTTCATTGTTTTGTTCATAACACTATCATTCGCACCGCATTCAATTCTTATATTTTCATTTGACACTATCATACAGAGAGTATCCACACATTCGTCTAAGAGATCTCATTTCTACTGCATTTATTCTACTTTCATCCTTCTTTCGCTAGTTCCATGCTTCGCTTCCATACATTTATTGTAATTATATTATATTATAATTAGCAAAATATTCTTATTGTTTGTCTTATATGATTATTCAAACCATTACTTACTCGTACGATAAAACTAATACTTGTTTTTATCACTATTCATGTAGGTACGTACGACACATGATCTTTCAAAGCTAAAACCATATCGATGACAACACGGAACACCATTAAAATTTTCCCTCTTACTGCGATGCATTAGCAGCATCCATTAAACATTAATAAATCGTTGGTACTTACTGTGTAAAAGCGTGTGAAAGCTTTTTTATAATTATTTACAACAGGAAACACATTTACAACATTATAACATTTTATAGATTTTGGTTGGCCAATGAAGGTAAACATTGTAATAAATAAAATAAAATAAATTGAAAGCCTTGTGTTCAAACAACTTCATTAAAAATTATTTGATTGATGAGCAACGCTGCTCGACCACTTCTGGAACATCCACATCCGCGGCAGTTTCAGAGTGAGGCCTATCTCGGATAAGCTTGAGAAGAACTGTTTGAGATTGTAAGGCCACGTCTGTTGACCATGTTACACAAAAGGTAATGGAAGTGGATCAGCGACCCAGAGGACGTGGTGCCCCCAAGTTGAAGAGGTTGGGAATCTCAATAGTGACCGGATCCCACCAGACGCCACTCTGAACAGACACTACTAGAGACGCCCTACAAGAAGAGCCGACTCCAAGTAAATGGGACAAAGCGAAGAAGAAGAAGATGATGATATAAATTACTGTAGCAGCATATTATTTTTAGCAAACGAAGAAGATATGCGAAGATTAACCATTCTTCAGAATAAGGTAATGAGAATAATTTTGAGGAGAAGCAGATATGCCAGGGTTAAGTGATGCTGAAAGAGCTACAAAATTGTTAATGGGCACACCTACCAAGGTTTTAAGGAGGATAAAAAGTAACCAACATGAACATCAATATGAAACAAGAAAGAAAAATAAACGAAGGCTCTCATTCATAAAAAAAAATCTCAGAATTCCCTTATGAACTCGTATAAAGCATTTAAAATTTATGGAGATATACCGGAGAATGTCAAAAGTGTGCAGAGCATAATTTTTTTTAGAATAGAATTAAATAAATATGTAAACAAAATGTAACCTTATTATTATATTGTAATTGAATGTTAACTCGTTTTTTATTAGAACATGTGTTGTGCACATGTGTATTCAAGTAAATAAATAAATGATGGAAGCATTTTTCTTTCTACGGCATTGTTGAAATGTCTATAGTTTTACGAATGTGTTGAGTTATATGAATAAGACAAATATGATTATATTAATTATATTAATATTTATGGATGAGCTCAGATTGCTACTCATTTATCATATATTAGGTAGGTATTGGTATTTATTAATTAACCAATCAACTGACTCAAAATTTGCCAAATGGCAATTGAACGTGTTGTGTTTGGACTAAGCTTGAGGAATGGAGTATGAAACAAAGAAATACATCCCAAATGTATGGTATAGTAACCGATGTGATTAAGAAAGTGTCTTGTATGCAAAGGTAATGGAAGTCAAGGACCAAGATAAAGCAAAATAATTATAGGGACACCACATACAAGATGGAGGATGCGGATAGCCCAGGAAAGAACGACATTGAAATAGGAACAGAGAAGGTTTCCACCGCCACCCGAGACTGTTATAGGACGCAGCGACGCCCTTTTGTTAGAATGGAAATGGTTCAGGAGTGGATATCAACGGGGTATAGGAAAAAAATAATTATTTATTTTACAACAACAACAACAAACCATCACGCCGTTTCCCCGGAGGGGTAGGCAGAGAGAATGGACCGCCACACTACTCTATCCTGACATACCTCTCTAGCTTCCTCCACATTCATACATCGAGTCATACACGCACGTCGATTCTTCCGGCTTCTGACATGACCAACCTTTAAAATTTGATTAATTTGGTCATGTCATGTTTTCCTCGGTCTACCTCGACTCCGTATATCCGTACATTTATTTTATATCATCTAAAAGGCGATGCGTTTTACATCTCATTTAAATTTATAATTAGTATATATTAAATTCAGCTGATTTTGACACACGAATAAATCATGGTAAAGAAACTATACGTTAGCGATGTAAATGGAACAAGAAATAAGTGAAGATCAAGGAAAACGTTCGAACCCACGAACGAAACCAAAAAAAAAATGCACGATCAAAGCAATCAAACATTAAATATGGGCCACGTGAGGAGTCGGGGTGTGTGCATAATACGATGAATGAATGTTGAGGAATCGAGAGAAGTACGAGTATGTCAGGAATGTACAGTATGGTGATCCATTACTTCTGCTTACCCCTTCGGGAGAATAAGTGATGGTTAGTTAGTTTGTCCTAAATTTTGTATTAGAAACTTTATATTTGCAATCCTCTACACATTTTAATTATATTTTTATTATTATTACTGTTTTGTTGAATCGCTTTATACATTATTACAGCGCGAGCCAAATCGATGTAAAGGTATAATAATATTGATTCTCGTGACATGTGATAGGTAGCAAATATATTGTCATTTTATTGTCACGTGAATTCTTCATTAGACTAAAGACAGTGTGACAATTACATCGCCGAGAATCGTACCCGGGACCTTTCGTGTGACAGTCAAAGTACTTTCCACTCGGCCACAAAGGTCGTCAATGAAAACAAAATCGAAATACTTCGATTTTACATATTATTTTAAAAATATGCAAAGCGTCTTCTGAATACTACATAGAATATACAGTAGGCTATATATTGTATGTAGATAGCATCTATGTAGAATATGGGTATATTTGTAGGTTGGCATTATACAAATCTGAGAAAATCTCAATTAATTTCACAGGCCTGTCAAAAAAAATGAACGCGGCCATTGTACAAATTTAATTATCAATTTATCGTTGTTAAATTTCGAGGTTATATCTCAACCGTATAAATTTAAAATTGTAGCTAAAGCAATCCAACGAATTTCGGGTCTATTAATCATTTTAAAAATAAACATGACGTTTAATTTGCCTATACTGCCAATTGCAATAAAAGTTTAATTTTATCACGTTCGATTTACAAGTTCACCTGTAATAAAGATGTACTGGCAACATTTAATATTAGTTTGGTACCTATTCAATCGAAATTTAAAATGTTTATAATGTGGATTGTAAGCTTATTATTATGTCCAATGAACGTCAATCAACGCCAGTTTCTCATATCGATATGATGGATCAAGAAATTAGGTGCTCGTAAAGGTGAGCGGCTCTTTGGAATAAATTATCTACATAAATGTATATCCTGTTTTATTAACGAAAACTCATATAAACGATGATACTTTTACTTCAATATCGTGGGTTCAATATTTAAACTATGTAACTCGAATTTGTCATTTTTTGTATTATTTATATCTATGAATCGCTCATAGAAGGGCTTTCCAATGCTATAAATAGGTACATGATTAACATTAAGTTAGGTAAGATTTAATATGGAATTAAAATATTGCTTGGGGTAGATATCTGATGTTACCAACATATCTTCGTTTCACTCAAAGTTGTAATTTTATGCAAAAAATAGACTTCTTAACTAACTAACTAACTAACCATCGCGCCGTCTCCCCGAAAGGATAGACAGAAAGCATGGACTGCCACACTTTAACCGGTACGGCACTCCATCCTTCTCTTTTCGCCCCCGCGGGAGACACGGTGTGATGGGTTGCGAACCTCATCGCCACCAATAGACATCTCCCGTGCACACTTAGATCGTCCAACGTTCACAAAATAAATCTAAAACAAATAATATAAAATACAATGATACAAAATAAATATAATATAACAAATAATGTTCTTTTAGGTGGGGCACATGTTGTCAGCCGGACGATCCGGACTTTTGTGTTTATTTAATTTATATTCCACGTATCCACCGTTCTTTTAAATAACTGTAATTAGACTCTTCAAACAATCAAACTCTAGCAAGAACTTCAAAATGTTATCAATTTTTTAATTCTGAATTTAATTTAATATTATTATTATTATTAGTTTGTTGAAAAAACTCCCTACATCATTACAGCGTGAGCCAAATCGATGTAAAGGGTGAAAAAAAAGAATATCAAAGGAAATATACATAGAATCTTATGAATAGGAATATGCCGGTTATTTCCTTGCTGCCTCTATCGTAAGGGTATTCACGAATTCGCCATAATTGCACCCAAAGAGGTCTATCTCTTTTGCAACCTCATTTAAAGGACGAATGGCTTTCAATACAGGAGAACTTCGAAGGGCCTCTGTGCGGCAATTTGGGGCATAAAATAATATATGCCCCCTTGCTCTGCTATAACTATGGAGTACGTATAGATTTAGTTCTCTCAGTATCCCTGGATTGTAAATAACTATTTGTAAATACCGATTGTATATAATGTATTACTCCACCGTTTTTATATTAACTGTAATTAGGCACTTAAAACAATCCAACACCAGCAAGAACTTAAAAATATTATTGAATAAATTATTCAAATTGTCATTGGAACAAATGAAAAAAATATTTAAACATCTGTCAAAATTCCATACATAAACGAAAAAACTTAGAATAGACTTCCTCTTTTTTATAATTATATTAATTATACTCATGGTAACGGCATGATAAATATGCAGGGTGCAAGGGAGGTGTCTCTACGCGTTCTCTTAATATAACTATTACACCCGGCATCCCTGGAAACAACAAAAAGTCGGCTAAACCTTCAACCATAGTGGCAAAAGAATATGAGAGAAATGTTTTTAGGGCCATTCTTACGAAACTAGCTTGATATTGATGCGAAGAAGAATAGCAAGAACGGCATGGTTAATTGGTTTGACCTCGATACTTAGATCGCCGTTTGCTCAGAATAGAGAATTTTGAGTTACTTTGTTAGTATTCTTCTTCGTCTTTTAATAGTTCTGACGATCTGTGACACAGAAATCATGTCTCGTCGGACGATGAGATCCAGCTATCCTTCCATCTCTTAGGCGGTCTTCCAGGTGGGCGGTATCCGGAGGGAATTTCATAAGCGGCTGTATATGTAAGTCTGTCACCATCCATTCGGGCTACATGGTCCCTCCAATATCTTCTTCTGGATCTATTCCACTGAACGATATCCTCTATTTCGCAAGTTTTTCTTATGTCTACGTTGTGGACACGATCTCGGAGAGTTTTTCCAGTAATTGATCTTAGGACCTTCATCTCCGATGTTCTTAGTAGTCCCATGGTTCGCACAGTGTCGGCCCGCGTCTCTATAGCGTACGTCATGATAGGTCGCACGCATGTTTTGTAAATTCTGATCTTGCTGTCGATACGCATGTGCTTGTTAGTATTAAGCCTACGAATTTCTTATTATGGTATTGATTATATGATAATGAATATATTATACTTTTGAGAATATTTTCTCAAATGAGAGTATTGTGAATAATTCTTTAAGACTAATAATTATAAATTTTGAGTCGTTTCAATATGCTTCGGTCGATGAGGAACAAGATTTTGAGAAGTTTTTTTTCAGTCAATCTCTTTAAGCGTTTGTCTCTGGTTCATTATACGAAGGCGTCTAAGGCACGCGATATCGCGTGTCGAGATTAAACCTTGCATGAGTTATTCAGTATCATAGACCTAATCTTCTTCGATGGTTGTCATCTTAAGATCATTTAACCATTTCTATATTTCTAAGCAGCCACGATGGGATTGCCACCATTCAGAAAGCATTGATTCAAAAGTGTTGCAAGATTGGGTATGGTGTATCATAATACAAATAGGCAAAACCGGATATCATCAAGAACGGTACGGGAATATTTTGAATACAAGAGAGCGCGAGAGGAATACTTCGATTATCTCCGAAAGTAATTCGAAATGCACACGATGCGCATGCCCGAGAACGTTTCTGGATTATTTTGAAATTTGTTCTGTTTATTGTTATATGACAGTAGCGTATAAACCAAAAGGAGAACAAATTAGTTTTGTTAATTGTGAAATTAAAAGATTTACATTAAAAGTTAAAACTTATTACTGATTACGATTGTACAGTGAACCAAATTTTAGATTCACGGGATGCAAGTAGTGCTTTAATATGTGTCTCTCTATTACTCTTATTGACGGAAAATTAATAAGTATTGTATATTGATTTGACGTATGAAATGATATACAAATGAAATTCAATAAAAACACAAGACCGATTATTAAAATCGGCAAGGGGAGGAGGATTGATTCCACAGGAGCCATTTAATTATACTGGAACGGGTAGCTATTTGTTAGGGGTAACATTTTCGAAACATTTATTTTTCCTTGTATACAACAGGTCGTTTGAACCCAATTACTGTATACAATTTATTTTAGCTATTATATTGATTCTTATGACATGTGAAAGGTAGCCAATCTATTGCCATTTTATTGTCACGAGAATTCTACACCAGACCAAAGGTAGTGTGACAATCACACTGCCATCGCCGGGAATCGAACCCGGGAACTTCGGTATGGAAGTCAGAGCTCTTACCACTCTGCCACGAAGGTCGTCGAAGGTCGAGGGGTGATTCGAAGGGTTATACTATAGAACTCGTAGGTACCATGTCACCACAAGAATCGATGTCAAATATGAAAAATTAACTAACTAGCTTACCATCACGCCGTCTCTCCGAAGGTGTGAGCAGAAAGAATGGACTGCCACACTTTACTTTCCTGAGATATTTCTCTCGATTCCTCGACATTCATACATCGTGACATGCACGCGCGTCAATTCACGTGGCCGACATTTCATATTTGATTTATTTGATCGTGCCACGTTTTCCTCGGTCTTCCTCTATATATAGTTCCATTTACATCGTTAACATATACTATTTGTACCATTCTTTCTTCATTCATTCTTTCCATGTGTCCAAACCAACTTCAACTCTTATAACCAACGTACTGCATTCACTTCTTTTCATTCGACACTCTATCATACACAGAGTATCCACACAATCGTCTAAGAGCTCTAATTTCTACTGCATTTATTCTACTTTCATCCTAATGAATAGCTATACCTAGCGCATACCTATTGTAGAAGACGAAAGAATCATATATATTTAAAAATAAAATGGTGCTCCACCTTTTTGATGTTTAAAAACCATTGTTTGTACATGATCTGCTGATAAGTTTGACTTTGTATGAATGAGTTAGGATTCAGAAGAGTTTTACAACCCATTCTCTCGACTCACATGTTTGGAGTAATCACGGTATTGCTGGTGAATTATGCACCAAATATTTCTTTGCGAAATGATTGTAGATCAATCAGGTTAACTATTATCCATGCGGTAGGTCCGCTGATTCGGGTCGTTGAACCTCTAGCGGGTCATGCGTAGTGCAAGTATTATACTTACATAATTATGAGATCGTGCAATAATGGTTTTCACATATAATTATCATTTCATGAACATCTCTTACTGAGAACACTTCTGACTTAAGATATTAATCGAAGAATGTGAATAATTCAACAATGAAGACGCTACCTATATTAATAAATGTATTTATTTTAAATTAAATATATAAGCACCATGTCGCACGCTTAATAGTAAACTGACTGATTATGGTTTAGGTTATAATTGAGTTAACGCTATTCATCTATTTTTCACAATGTTAACGCTATCCATTCGTACGTACGATAATCGTTCACAATGTTAACGCTATCCATTAGTACGTGTTTTTCGACTGTTTTTGTTAAAACACCGACTCATGTCAGATTGAGAAAAACTTGCTTTTTTGAGTCAAGCCAGTGTATTAAGCGTGCGATGTATTTGAAACACATATTTAATGTTTAAACGCCCGTACACCGCGTGCGATAAAGGTAGCCCACTGCCCAAGCATTTTTTGTGAAAAATACGCGCGACTTGCGACCTACGCGTAGCTGTTATAAAAATATTTATATCTCTAAAATTAGTCATCCTATTTAGGTAAAATAAAAATTATGATCAAAAAATTTTTTTTTAAATAATTTACAAAAGCTTTATTCCTGTAATAATTTTTCACATTTTGTATAATTACACATTGAAGTTAAGAAAGAATTAAAACATTAAAAAAGAACCGGTCCCGTACCGTTGGACATTCAAGAAGCAAATCCGCGGTCCCGTACAGGACCACTGGGCGTCTACAGGTTAATGTACAAAAACAAATAACATTAAATAATTTCTCAGTGACAGTGGAGGCCGGTGAGTGAATTTTTAGGATTTTATCACTATGATAAAATTTATTAGATACGATATATTATTTTTATGAAGAATGCTAATTTAAAAATGTCTTGTCCATATTTTAATTTTATTTGCAGTGAACAGCAAAACTGAAAAATACATATTTTATAGTGTCTTGTCAAATCCCTCGACGTTGGCGATACATGCTGCATCTTGGGCATGCTGGTGACCAACAGTCTACAGATAAGGAGGGATGGGTTCACACTTACCCATTTCTTCTGACTTATCAGGGGATTCTTTGAGTACTCTTTCATCTTGGAGGGTGTCCAACTTTATGTTACGGATAGTTATCTTCGACAGCGTCAGCACAGACTGTTTTGTGTCCCAATATGCGGAATCAACCTGCCTCTGGTGATGCCGGTGGGGAGAGCAATCAAACTGCTGAACATGATCGCTTCGGAGATCGACGTCTTTCATATTAGTGAAAGTACGTTTAGAAGACTTTAGAGAGTATCTTGTATTCCTAAAGTCGAACCATGCGTTCCTGGTATTACCTCTAGATTATATTTTTATCTGTTCTCAAAAGATGCCTCAAATTATAATTGTTGATTGAAATATCTTTTGAGAAAATAAACTGATTTGATTTGATTTGATTTGATCACCATGGCGAATGCTTTCCCGCCATAGTGATTTCCTGGGAATCGTAACTGAAGTGGTTTCGCGTTAACCTCTTTAGGGATTTTCTGAAGAGATTACCATGGTACATAGTTGGTGGGTTTCGGTTTGGTGACGCCAAATATACACGATACGCCCTCTGTCATGACCCTGGTAATAAGGTCAGTGATCACATTGCCCGGGACTTGCGGTATCACGAGGATCACCACCAGGTGTTACAAACAACTGGCAACAACTAACACCTGATAATGCCATCATAGGTTGAAGAAATAGCTGTCGCGACAATCTCATACAAATAAAATTTGATACGAATATACGTAATTATTAACAGTGTTTCAAATTAAAACATTCAGTAATGTTGAAACATACTGTTTCGGCCAAAACATTACATTATTTAAAAACTAATTAAAAAATAAATTCAAAACTTTTATAATATTACACTATAAGTTTACAAAACGAAAAAAAAAAACGGGTGGAACTAGAACGTCTGTAATATACAATAATATACGTAATGAATTTTTAAGTGAATTATTGTACAGGTAAAAAAAAAATCAGTGAAATAAAATATTAATTTATTGTTTATTAAAAAAACGATAAAAGTTATTAATATTTCTTAATTATCTAAATACCGATTTTAATGATCTTTGAGTTGTTGGATTTGTCTCCATCCCGAATAGCAGAATAACTATTAAAATATCGGAAATATCACGGAAAAATTATTATGAAGATAATTCATTTTCTCATACATTTTGTTTGGAGCGGCTTTTTTGATAATTGCTAATCTTCTGTATATATAAAACAAAGTCGTTTTTAGTTACACCATTTATAACTCAAGAACGGCTAGACCGATTTTGATGATCTTTGATTCGGATTTGTCTGCGTCCTGAATAGCAGAATAATTATTAAAACATCGGAAAAAATCGACCCGAGTGCATCCCATCCAACAGATATAATAGTTTAACAGAAAGTAGTGCAACAATGCTACGCGAATCATTTCGATGAGCTTCAATAAAGCAAATTCCTTGCTGACATGTAAATTTGCACATTTATTGAAATTAATTAATTTTGAGCATCCATTTTAACTAAATAAACAACTGAATTTAATTCAACTAATAAGTTACCACAACATTTATTGATTCTGAGGCGGTGCGAAGTTCACCGGGTCAGCTAGTTACGAATAAAAACGTCTGTTTTATTATCAATTATGGGAATTTCATGTTTTGCCTTTCCAAGGCATTATCAAATGTCGAATGTTAAATGGTAGTGTATACATTTGATAATGCCTTAGAAAGGTGAAACATATCATCATCATCATCAGCCGTCTGTCATCCACTGCTGAATGTAGGCCTCTCCCAAAGCACGCCACCGCCCCCTATCCATTGCCGCTGCCATCCATCCATGTCCAGCAATCCTCTTCAGATCGTCGGGCCAGCGACGATCTGAGGAGGTAAACATAGCATTCCCATAAATTGTAATAAAACTTCTAGAAAACATACGTTTTCATTCGTAATAATTAATATATATTAATAACTAATATTAATATTGGTTTATATAAACATAAGTAATCAATATAATGACTGCAAATTTTTATTTTTAGGAAAATGGGTGCTTACTGTTACTTTTTGTATTATAAGAATGGAATGATTTGAATCATATTCTTTTGTTTAGAAATCTGTTTAAGTGGTAGTGTAGTAACACATGATAGATGTGGGCATAAACTTCGATGAAACGAACCGCAGATTACAAAATATTTGGTGCACCGTATTATTATTTATCTATAAAATCGCCTCCGACCCCACTCGGGCGGGTTCTCCCAGAATCCGACAGCGCTCGTGCAATTAACGCGAATGCATGGCAATTCTGTATTTATCCAAATTAATGCTGAGTGAAAGGCAGCATAGACCAGACTGGAGCTGATCATTTCAAATCACACATTTTTTCATCCATTTAAGTGTGATGCAAGCTAGAATAATAAACATTTTTTTAACTATTGAGTATATTTTTCTAGATATGTTTCTTGTAATTCTTCCGAGACGATGTGATCATCGAGATCTCCTGCAGCAGAATGTTAAGACAGGATGTAAATCTTTTCCCTTTACGTGATTCACGCGTTTATGTGTTGCAGCTACAGGGTAGGCCATCAGAACGATTACATTTCTGACATCCAGAGGTCACTTGGTATTGTAAAACAAAAATCAAGTGAATGCAATTCTTGCACAACCATCCGGTACAATTATTTCATGACTTACGATATTATATATATTTCAATGGATATTTTTGAGAGGCTAACGACCTCCAAAATGAAGTGCTGGGATTACGTTTCAATCGAAAGGATCACGATATACTAATCGAGTGTACCAACACTTGCACAATGAGATAAAGGATTATTTTTTATGCGTAATGTGTTGACGTAAATAGTGTTCTGTTCATAATAATTAATTAAATTTGTGGATGTATTCTAATTTGGTTACATTGAAGGACAAATTTTTCTACCTAAACTAACCGGAAGCCTCCAATGAAATAAGTTTTCTCACGCGAGATTTATCTCAGAATTAAATTTATTGTGGATAGCCGTTATTAATTACGTTTTTTTATTTTATTACTAAACAAGACACGCAGTATTGTTTCGGGTAAATTACCTTTCTTCAATGTAATAGAATAGAATTAAATTTATTATCTTTATCATTATATACTCGTATATACTTCTTCTATGCGGGCGTATGTAGTTGTACTCCTCCTAAACGACTGGACCCATTTTTATGAATTTTTGTGTGTGTTTGAGTAGGTCCCTGGATAGTTTAGATTCACAATTATTGGACCCGGTAGGTGACCGTAAAAACCTTAAAAGTTCATGAATAATTGACCTTCTGAGAATAATTCATAGTATGTATGTTAACGGATTATGTTTTTAACCATGCGCACATCACTTGCGTTGTAGCGTGGCGTAGATTTAAAATTCAAACTCAATGTCAAATTTCATTTAGTATATAGTTTATCGAAAAAACGTTCCTGAACCAGGTAATAGCAGGCAAGCCAACGTTCGGGCAAGACAATGTCTGTCGGGTCCGCTAGTAATGAAAAGGGTGTTTTTTTTAGAGGTATACAATACATATCGTCACCTGAGAGTAAGAAGGTTCCAACTGACAAAAGTAAAAAGCTAAGAAAAATGAAGTCAAAGTTTTGTTGGTTTCGGGTGTGTATCTTGGAATAAAGGGGTTTTATTCCAATTTCCAGAGATTCTTTTACCGAGAAACGTGTAAATTTTGTCTGGCAATAGTTGGATTAATAAAGTTATAAGTTTAAATTAATCTTTCTTCAGTGAATCGTGTGTTTTGAATGATCAGATGGAACTTGATTCTTTTCGTAAAATCAAAATGACGATACTATTACATGTTTTTTTTTAATTGTATAATACGTATAGATAAGGTTAGTAAGAACCCTTTTCACGAAATGTGAAATTTTGTTATTTGGAACCCTCTTACTCTCAGGTGACGATATTCAAAATGAAAATAACACATTAAAATAATGTTTATGTCTATGATATTAGCTTTATAGAATAGATAATTTTATGTCATTATTGTTTAAATATGATTTCAGGCATATGAGCGCTACGGCTAGCTTGAATAAAGCGCAATCTTGAAGTTCAATTTTCGACAATTGTCGTATTTGTGAATGCGTATTATCCACTAGAGTGTACGTGGTGCGAAAACGATTTTGTACGTGGTGCGAAAACGAAAACGAAAACTTCTGAATGACGATTATGTCGACCGTAAAATGGACGCAGTGCACGATAAGTTTGGCGAACCGAACCATGATTTTCAAAATAAATTTGAAGAATTTGCAAGCGTTGTTCTGATGCCAGTCTATTTATGGTAGAATGGCAAAACTTAGTGACTACAAATCAACTGTCAACAGTCAAATTGATAGTCTGTAGAAACAATGTTGCCAGTTCAAAAACCAAACCTTTAAAAAAACACCCTATATATAAATAAAATCATCTTATTTTATTTCACAAATGAAATCATTCGCACACTACTAAAAATCATGGTGACACTATTATTTGTGCCAAAGCCTTACGTTCTCGCTCGTTGAAAATGGTGACACTGATTTTAGAAAATTACCATTCAGGATACAAGAGTTTACCTACACTATAACGATAGTCTGTCTGCGCAGTAGTACAATACAGTCACAGGATTATTCCTTTATGATGCATCAGTTCTAATAAAGCTTTTTTTGATAACCAATTGTTTTGTTTTTTTCCTTAATAATATTGACCATATTTTCGTTACTTCTTATCATACTTTTTTTTTTTAAATATTGTATAATTATAAAATTTATTTGAATTATAAGGTAAATGAAATAATCGTGTTTCATTTACCTTTGTTATATTTCTTATACAATGTGTCTCAAAATAAATATATATTTAGTGGTTCAATTAAAAAAAAGTAAGCCATTTATCGAAAAAATGTTAATTAATAATTAAAGTAGACAAATTAAGAATTATTTATTAAAAATAATATCTTCCAAATGTAAACCCTCGCGTTCGCGGCACTCATTTAGTCGAACAGTAAAAGTTCTTATGACGGCTCGGCAGGTTGACTCCGCGATGGCTGCCATTTCGTGAAGAATATTTTCTTCAATACGCCAGGGAAGTCGGTTTATTGACGTAAACTTTGGATTTGAGATAACCACACAGGAAAAGTCCATAGCAGGACTCGTGGACGCCAATTGATGTCACCTCTCCTGGAGATCATTTAACAGGGAAAATTTCACAAACTCGTGTCAGAGACGTATTGGACGTGTGTGACGTTGCTCCATCCTGCTGGAACCACATTATTTGATTATAGCTAGAAAAGTTTTGCAATTCAGGCATCAAGAAGTCGTCTAGCATCTCTACATAACGCTCTGAATACAAATATAAACTTTCATTCCAGACACCTTGTATATTGATTCTGATAATTCTGTTATAATTTTAATAATTATTTTCTGATAATTTTATAAAAACTCTTCTTTTAAAACAAGAGACTTTATTTATAAGGGAAGTAAGTACAACGAATACAAAATGCACTTTTGTAAATATAATGATCAAATTACACAAAATAAAATACTAGCAATGTTAATTATACTATTTTATAAAAAAAGTGATATGAGAATGTCCTCGCAAAGTGAAACCAATTTTAACATTTTTATGTAAAAAAAAAATCTACGTATAACCAATTGTGTTTATTTTCAAATTTATAATGGAGTTTCACAAAATAAAAACTTCATAGTTTTATTCCCCATAACTATGAATTTCATATATGGTTTGGACACATGGAAAGAATGAGTGAAGACAGAATGGTCAATAAGGTATATGTAAACGGCGTGAACGGAGCTAGAAATAAAGGATGGCCGAGGAAAAGGTGCCACGATCAAATCAATCAAATATTAAATGTCGGTCACGTGAGGAGTCGGAGAAATCGACGTGCGTGCATGACAAGATCCATCCAAGCAAAACAGCTGTCAAAAATTAACTAAACATTCAAAATGGCCGACCTTGTCAGCATAAGTAAGGGACATGAGTACCAACATAACGCTACAAAAAAATCAAAAATCAAATATACGTAGCCAGCGGAAATTCAAAATTCGCGATACTTTTTGAACAGACCTCGTATAGTTAAAGTAGTTTTATATCAGCAAAAACGAACCTTCGAAAATAAATACTTTTATTGATATTATTATTTATTTTTGAGAATATTAATGGAATATATTCAGAAATGTTTACAAATCCTGATAAAATTTTAAATAAACGCTCCACACAATATTACGAACACCTTTTGACGGTTGTTGCTGCAAATGGTTTACGAGTTATTTCAACTTTTAACCTCAAATTATAGTTGTGCCCAACCTTGATCTATCATCAAATCTCATGACCCATTTTTGATTCAATAAAATTACTTGTTACAAGAAATATCATTGTAAATTATGTGTATAACAACGTATAAATTATATATACCTATAATATATAAACATACCATTATTTTTAAAACGAGTCTTCATCTTTTTGTTCCTCTCCTATCGGAAGTCGGACAACTTCGTGGGTATTTTTACTTTTGATACAGTAACTCTAAACAGTGATGTTGTGCTAGAACTGAATCATTATTAAATGTTTTCTAGCCAGGGTTTTCTTCTCCTCCTGACACTTCGTTTCCTTTCATTTTACCTTGAATAATCAGTTCCAGCATTTTGTATTTATCGTCTTTCATAACGTGCCCGAAGTACTCCAGTTTCCTGCGCTTTATGGTCATGATAATTCCTTAGTCTTTCTTCATTCGCAGCAGTACTTCCTCATATTAAAACGAACCAGCATGCAGAACCAACCTGCCTCTGGTGATGCCGGTGGGGAGAGTAATCAAACTGCTGAACATGATCGCTTCGGAGATCCATGTCTTTCATATTCGTGAAAGTACGTTCAGAAGACAAATACTCTTGACTTTGGAGAGTAGGGGAGAACCACCATGAAGAGAACGGCCCATGAAGAGAACAGTTGCATTTGCAACGATAGTAATAAACCTAGCGACATCCCGCAGCCCTTCGCGTGATCGCGGTGGTGTGACGACATGGTGTCGTCACACTACTGCGACCACGTGAAGGGCTGCGGGATGTTGCTAGGTTTATTACTATCGTTGCAAATGCAACTGTTCTCTTCATGGGCCGTTCTGTTCACGGTGGTTCTCCCCTATCTTGTATTCCTAATGTCGAACCATCTCTCATGCGTTCGTTCGGTCTGCCTCGACTCCGTACTCCATTATCATCATTAACGTATACTTTCTTTACCATTCTTTCACCATCCATGCGCTCTATATGTCCGAACCAACGCGGGGTGATTTTCATAATTTTGTTCATAATACCTTCGCAGAAAAATAATTTAAGGCTAACGTGCGTGAATGCAACAGGAAATTGAAATCAAATACACGCAGACGATGAATTTTAGTAAATATTTATTATGTTTTACCTGTTCTCGATAGATGTCTTAAACTATAAAAAATGTTTGTAATATCTTTTGAGAAAATAAACTGATTTGATTTGATTTGATTTGAAAATATTGAATCAATAATAAATAAAATAAATATAATATCTTGTATAAATTTTACATTGATGTTATTTGAAATAAAGTCTATTAATTTTCAAGGAAGTTATTTGATTATAGAGAAAAGGGAAAATACGTTTTTTTAGCTTGTGCTCATGTCTAATGAACAGTTCACGAAACGACTTTGACCTGATGTTAATGTATACTTAAGTAGAATAATAACGAACCGGAAGATTTGTTAAAGAGAATACGAAAGAGGCATAATGATTGCGTTTAAGGAAGTATAGATATATCACTATTGTACTGTTATATTGTTTTCGTATTATTTTGTTTGTAAATAAACTAAATGCTTTGTGTAAACACTGTATACAGATAGCTTATTGCCTCTTGAAACCTAATGAGGGACTTAGTTTTAGAAAGAGTTAATTTTAATTTTTAGAACATGACAATAATGAACAAGACCGAAGGTTAAAGTGCGGGTGGCAGAGGATGATAGTAGGAAAGACTCTTCGAGATAGGGTGAGGAACACGACTATCCGCGAAATATGCAAGGTGGAAGATATAGTAAGATGGGGCAGACAACGCAGAAGATACTGGAATGCGCACGTGCAGAGGATGAATCTCTCTAGAATCCCACACGTTGTAGCGCATCAGATTCCTGTTGGCTACCGTCCCCCCGGAAGAGATGGAGGGATAGCTGGGAGTCAATCACTCTAAGGAAGCCAGCCTGATTACAGGAACAGACCAATGGTCTAAAAGAAGAAGAAGTAGACGACAATAATGAAGAAATATAATTAAAGGAACAGGCATAAAAATGTAAACATATATGTAATATAAATAATATATTTTTGATTAAAATGTTTTAACAGGTGTATTGAATTTATTTCACTAACCATCACGTCGTTTTCCCTAAAGGGTAGTCAAGAAGACTGGACCCCTAAACTGTTCTTTCTTGACACACTTCTCTCGCTTCCTCAACTTACATAGTGTCATGCACGCATGTAGATTACTCAGACTCTTCACGTGGGCTATTTTCTTCTAATTGCTTCTATTTTCATAATAGTTTTATAAATAAAAATGTTTAACGGTAAAATTAAAAATACATTCCTTCAAAATGGGCAACTTTATTAGTCGTTATTATTTTTTTCAAATCAAATCAAATCAGTTTATTTTCTCAAAAGATATTACAAACATTTTTTATAGTTTAAGACATCTATTGAGAATAGGTAAAATATAATAAATATATACCTAATACCAGGAACGCATGAGAGATGGTTCGACATTAGGAATACAAGATACTCTCCAAAGTCAAGAGTATTTGTCTTCTAAACGTACTTTCACGAATATGAAAGACATCGATCTCCAAAGCGATCATGTTCAGCAGTTTGATTGCTCTCCCTACCGGCATCACCAGAGGCAGGTTGGTTCTGCATGCTGGGAGATGCTGATAAGTCTGAAGAAATGGGTAAGTGTGCACCCATCCCTTATTATCTGTAAACTATGGTCCCCAGCATGCCCAAGAGGAATGCAGTGGGATAGAGCCACGGATAGCTACCAAACTCCCTCGTGTAGAGATTATTATTATTATTATTTTTAAAGGAACATAGAAGTTCCCGCCGCATACCCGAGTCTGTTATAGGGCGTAGCGACGCCCATTTGTCAGCCTCGCTCGTACACTCCCTGGGCCTGTCCCCGGTCCATCCGGGACTTACATTTAACATCTCTACATGAGGGACTCCCTGTCCCGCATGTAGAAATATCTCAGAAATCTTTTCAGAACCCTCTCTAACATGAGCGAGTATCTCGCCTCGTGGGGACTCCATATCACCGAGCCACACTCGAGCCGGCTTCGGACCAATGAGTTATACGAAATTCGCAAAACATAGGGATTCTTGAAAACTCTACCAGTTCGGAGAATAAATCCCAACATTTTCAGTGCAACTCCACATATTCTGTCGATGTGAGTATGAAAACCTGTAACCAAGTGATAAACGTATTTATAAATACTCTGTTTTTTTATCTGATTAATAATCTCCAAGCGCCATCGGCAAGACTTTGTGACAATTTGACTGCTGCGTCGTGAAAAGCGCGCGCCCGACGCCAATGGCTTGTGCGATCAGCCTATCAGCCAATAATAGCGGCGAAGGCGGTGGTATTTTTGTTATCAAATTATCATGTGAAACTAACGAAGATTTAAAACTAGACTATTTCCTTATTTAAATCCTCGAATACTAAAAACACCTACTCCCAATCTTAGGTATGTGTGTGTTTTAGGGTAATTAATTTTGTAGATTCTTTTTTAGCATTATTTAGATAATCCGATTGCTTGGTTTTTGATCGAGGTCGTAGACTTTATAACATACTTTAACTGGCTTTATATTTGTATAACTAATAGCATTTTTATTTATTATAAAATAAAAATTAAAATGTATAAATTATTACAAAAAAAATGTCCAATTAACAAGCTTATTGCCGAAGGTTGATATCTACAAGATATATTTGTTATAACTGAAAAAAAATTATACGAGTTTACAGAAAAATAAGAATAATTTTGTTACATTTTTTTATTATTAAATTAAACATACATTTTTCCACTTTTGAACATAGTTTGTGGTGCCTGGGCGAAAGAGAGCGCAATAGGCTGGAGGCATTTGAGATGTGGACCTACCGACGAGTTGCCCATGTTTCATGGAGGGACCACATTACAAATGAAGAAGAGAGAGAGAGAGAGAGAGAGAGAGAGAGAGAGAGAGAGAGAGAGAGATTAGTTTATTCGACATCTGGCAGAATAAGGATAAAAGTAGGATAAATGCCGTAGAAATGAGGTCACTAAGAAGAATGTGCGGGAAAATCAATGGATATCAAAAAGATATATACAAGTAGTGTGAATGGGAAAGAAGTCGAGGAAGGCCAAAGAAGACATGGCATGACCAAATTAATCAATTACTAAAAGGCGGCCATGTTCGAAGAAGGAACAATCGACGAGCGTGGATGTCACGATGTGTGAATGTAGAAGAGGCGCGAGAATTATGCCAGGATAGAACAATGTGGCGATCCATTCTCTCTGCCTGCCCCTCCGGGGAAATGGCGTGATGGTTAGTTAGTTAGTTAGTTAGACATGGTTCGAACCTTCTTCACCGGGTGAACGATATATACTTTATATCAAATTTAAATCGTTATCCCGATAACGAATAAATTGACAGCCTTCGTGGTTGAGTGGTAAGTGCATTGACTGCTACCCCGAAGGTTCCGGGTTCGATTCCCGGCGAGGGCTGTGTGATTGTCACACTGTCTTTGGTCTGGTGTAGAATTCACGTGACAATAAAATGGCGATAGATTGGCTACCTATCACATGTCACGAGAATCACTATGATAGCTATAATACCCTTTACATCGATTTGGCTCATGCTGTCATGATGTAAAGAACGATTCAACAAAATAATAATAATAATAATAAATAAAACCTTCAAAACACGTCGAGTGTAAAAAAAACAGTACTTTTTAATATTATTTTATTATTGAATTCCACAGTGTTAATGCCTCAAGTTTATAAAAAATGTTTGGATATATATAATTCCAACGACGAAAGCCCTAAGGTGATGTGACTTCTACAGAAGTAAAATATATATAATTTTAGAAAGATTCTCTCAGAAGCTTCATTATCATCAGCCGTCTGTCATCCACTGCTGAATGTAAGCCTCTCCCAAAGCACGCCACCGCCCCCTAACCATTGCGGCTCCCATCCATCCATGTCCAGCAATCCTCTTCAGATCGTCGGTCCAGCGGGCAGGGGGACGTCCAACTCTACGGAATCCTGTACGCGGTCTCCACTCCAGAACCTGTCTTCCCCATCGGCTGTCAGTTCTCCGACAGATATGGCCAGCCCACTGCCACTTCAGCCCGCCTATCCGTAGAGCCACCTCAGTCACCTTGGTTTGTTGTCGAATAAATTCGTTTTTAAATCTGTTCCTCAAATTTGTTCCAAGCATGGCTCTTTCCATGGCGCGCTGGGCGACCTTGAATCTGTAGACTAGACCTTTTGTCAATGTCCACGTCTCGGCTCCGTACGTCATGACTGGCAAGACGCACTGGTTGAAGACTTTAGTCTTGAGGCAATGCGGTATTTTGGAAGTGAGAACCTGACGTAATTTCCCAAAGGCCGCCCAACCCAACTGAATTCTTCGGTCGGCTTCTTTCTAGAAATTGTTTCGTCCTAATTGTATGATTTTGCCAAGATATGTTTATTCTTGTACCACTTCGAGAGCCGACCCATCGACGGTTACTGATCTCGGGATAATATGTTCATTATACATGACTTTCGTCTTGTCCAAATTCATCCCGAGACCCACTCGTCTGGATGCAGTGTTCAGTTTATCTAGCATGCCTCCAGTAGTTCAGTAGCTTGATGCAGATTTAATTAGTAAATTTACTTTACGAAATATTGTTATTATAATTTCAGAGCAACGTGCACATTGTAATAATATTATTATTATTATTCCCGTATTATCTGTTTTACAGATCGTCTGCATCAATTTCTGAGTGCATAGATGCAACTCAATGTTTCATTTTCAAACAAATAACAATGGCCGTGTTACGAAACAATGTGTGAAATGTTTGAGTATATTTCATTTAACAACAAAAACTTCGGGTATGTAGTAAATCTAGCACCGCATTATAAATTACTTCACATTAATAAGGTGTACTTAACTATTAGGAGAGTGGTTCTGCAACATTTTGGTAGATGACAATATAAGTGCACGGTTTACTCCTAGGTAGATGACAATATAAGTGCACGGTTTACTCCTAGACAATGAAATGACTGCGGCACAAAGGACTATAATTGGACTCCATTAAAATATACTCGTATGTAGATATACGACGCGTGTGTATTATACATTTGCAACAAACCAACAAATAAAAACATAGATTATAGAAAAAATGTGTTTTGTTGTCTAAATATTTAATATTCAAACAAGGTGCGCTTAGTCCCAACACTTTTTAACCTGAGTTTGGAATATGCCGTAAGGAAAACTTACCACCTTAACACGAATCCCAACACATACTTTCAAAGCAGCCAGATCATAGGATATGCAGACGATCTTAACATTGTAGGAAGATCCCTAGCAGCCGTACAAGAAGTATTTGAGCCTTTAGAGACACCAACCAAGGAGGTGGGTTTAGAGATAAACGAAGAAAAGACACCAATAATTAAACAAACCAGGAATGCAACCCATATCAAGAATACTGGAGGCTAAGGCTCGATATGGGCTGTAGGGCCATCGAAGAAGAAATATTTAATATAAATATTTTTTTCACGAAAAGCTCAGAAAATATTTGGAATTGTTTTTAGATTAATATTCTTATTTGAAACATTATGTTTTGATGATTAATAATATGTTTTTTTAGATTAATAACTTATTTATAGAATCATTTATAAAATTGTATAACATGCCCTTGCATTTTTCATAAATATGTTTTAAATAAAACTCTATTATGAATATCAAAATTGATTATATTTGTCGCGACAGCTGTTTCGCTAACCGATGTTAGCATCGTCAGGTCTTACAATCAACTGTACAGATGATTGTAAGACCTGACGATGCTAACATCGGTTAGCTGTCGCGACAAAATATAATCAATTTTGATATTTATAACAGAGTTTTATTTAAAAATATATAAAAAATGTAATGCGTCATATATATAACATAGATAATGTATCGTATTAACCTATGTCGAGTTACTTTTTATTTATTGTATAATCATCTTCTTTATTAAATTTACTTAAATATTTATTAAAATAAAGGCACTCCAAAATAGGGGTAAAAATATTTTGTAAAAACTATTATAAATATATTATAGATTACTTTAAATAGACCACAAATGCGTATATGTCCTTTTGACCACAAGTTGGATTAATTGAATGTTATAATTAGGGCTCGGATTTATATTCGCTGAAATAGTTTAAAATATTTATTTATATTCTCTATCCTTATATTTACTGTTAACTAGAAAAAAAAAAGATCTTATGTGTGACAATCTATGTTTTGTATCGTTCAATTATAGTACATATTTTTTTATATATTTCCGGGGATATGACACACTCGATTTTTTACAAGAGTTTTATTTAGAAGGGAAAATCACAAAAAAATATATGAATTGTGCAATCATAATTTTTTTTGTGGCTAAAATTAGATCGTTCACAACAGGCGAAAGATATCGTCCTTTTTTTAGTAACAGTAACAAGTTCAAAAAGGAGTCTACGTACAATATGCACAAAAATGCCATTTTATTGCTCTCACCCCGAGAACCCAGAAATATTCTTAAATATTCGCTAAACCATGAAATATGTTTTTTATTCCCTAATAACTAGGGCTAAATGGGGTTTGTAGATCTCAAAACACCAAAAATGGGCGTCTTTTTGAAAGCGAAACCCAGGAAAAAATATTCTTTTTTATGTCAATTCCGAGCTCAAGTTATAATATTATTGTTTTGCGGTTCTATAATAATAAATATGTATATATTATTATATCTGATGTAATAAACGTGGATTATCACTATTATTATATATAATACAATGAATGTAATAAAAAATTATACTTCTTAAACGGTCATTCATAAGTATTTTCACCTTAAAACTCCTAATACAGGATAGAGCAAAATAATGTTTAATGTATCCCGTAATATAGCCATTCTGTCGCTAGCTGTATACTCCGCTTTGACTCCGTCTTGTTGGAACCACAATTGTGAATGATTAGACAAATTCCAATAATGAGGCGGTCATCATTGATGGTGACCGCAACACAGACTATATTATCAAAGAAAAGGGGTTTCATTTCAAAAGTTCCTTTCGGAGGATACACCACCCAAATAGTAAACTGGTACGGTTATCGCTGGTGAATTACTTTTGGATTTTACGGAACCCATATCCTACATAAATATAAGATTACCTGGTTATAGAAAATCAACCCAAAAAACAAGTCAGGACCTTCAGGTATCTAGGCATATACCTGGTGGGAGGAGCTGATCTGCGGGAAGAAATACAAGCTCAATTAAACAACGCAGCTGCTATCTCTGGCGCTCTAAAATCCACAATATGGAAAAACAAAGACATGGCCATTAAGAGTAAGATGAGAATCTATAAAGCATGCGTAAGACCAATAATAACAAATGGCGTCGAAGCGAGGGCAGACACAATAAGGACCAAACAAGTTTTGAGGACTTCCGAGATGAAGACACTGAGGACGATAGCAGGCAAGATGCTGAGAGATCGCATGAGGAACACCATAATAAGATTGATATGTGACTCGTCCTCGTGAAAGATCTCCTAAAAGATGAAAGGACAGCTGGGAGTCTACCTCAAAGGAGGAGCAACACTCTGGAGAACAGACCACATAGATCTACAATAAGGAAGAAGAAGATATCCTACAATTATGCTTATTATCAAATTAATATAAATGGAAATGGGCTTTATCGCACTTCTTCTTCAGCCTATTCCCGTCCACTTCTAGACAAAAGCTTCCTCCGTTTGCTTCCGCGTCACTCTTTATTGTGGAGACTGCATCCAGGTCATGCCGACGTGTCGGTTCAGGTCATCCTACCATCGTATTTGCGGTCGGTCTGCATTTCTCTTTGCGCTCCAAGTCAGCTGTCTCCTTGTCTACTTTTCATCAGAGCTTTTGGCTACGTGACCTGCCCATTGCCATTTTAGAGTCGCTACACGGTCGCTCATTAAGCTCCATCATCATTATCCAGGCCTCCTGCAGAATTCACCACCATTCTCCCTGTTCCACCACCCGCATTCTCCAATCTGTAACACCAATTGCCCTGAGATCCCCCATTAAACTTCACCACATTGTTCAAATTGAAATTCAAATCCTAAAGTAAAGATTTCAAAATTCGTTAAAAATGATGAAATAAAAAAGTTATTAAGAATTTAAAACTCCAACAGTATATAAATCAACTGATCGAAAATTTATTTAACTTTATTAATATTACATTTGTTGACACATATATCATACATTATAACGTAAATTTTAATTTTATGTCCGCCCAATCGCTAACCGGTTTTGATACCATCCCTGTTTTCATTTAAAGAAAATATGAACCAAATATTTTTACAAAATGCGTAGAACATTGTTAAATTTTTATACTTGATTTATTTGCCCGTCGATTTTATCATTCAGATCAGAAGGTTAAACCAGAGATAACCTTATAATCTCAACAGGGTATGTTTACCGCTCATTTAAGTTTAAAATTGAACTGAAAATTACAAGAGCGAGCGGGCAGCAATTTGAATAGATTTTGCATTACGAACATTGCACGATCCAGTTTAAAAAAACAATTATGACACCCCCGGTATTAATTTTTTTGCAATCCGAGTGAATCAGACGTCTATCAGAGGCGATGGTCAAAACTGAAGCATTACTTTTTTATGTAATCTTAATTTTAGAGAGGCATCTCCATCCAGCGGACGGAGATGGCGCGACCTCCGATTCTCCCGCCAAAATCTCAGTGTTGCCACTAGTATAAAAGTTCCCGGCATTTTTCTGAACAGCATCAGTCGCAGTTTAGTGATTTAACTACAAACATGAAGGTAAATCAAGTCTTTCAAATAAGATCTGTTTAACCGATAAACATAGCCTCAAATATTCTTTATTCGTAATGATTTTTGAAAACGCGATTTTGTGCAGTGGTGGCGGGGACGTGTTTCTTTTGTTTATAAATAATAAAAAACTATTTTTAAAAACTAAGTTACATTCGTATAATATTTTTAAAAAAATACGGTTATAACAATGCTTCCATAATCAAATAAATAAACGTGAAAATATTTTATTCTTCTAAATACTAAGCCTTAAATTATTATCAACATTATTCAAATCAGTTTTATTTTTAATTTTGTTTTTTACCATCTTAGTCAAGTAAATATAATAATACAAAATAAATAAATATCTGCTTGATATAATATAATAAAATAACATAAAACTTGTGTTTTAGTAGATAGTGCAAAAAAGTATTTAATTTGATTTTTACCAAAATCAGTATGCATTTTAATATATATATTTTTTATTTTATTTATTTATTTATTTTACTTATACATGTCATACATTAATTTGACAAAAAAAAATGTACTGTAGTTGTCACACTAGGCACGGCCTGGTTAGCATTGTTAGTAAAATGGCGGTTGGTTATTATTTGTTAGTAATATTATGCTAACATTGGTAATCTATAATTAAATTAAATGCTAGGAAAGCTGTGAAAATAAATTTACATACTAGGATAGATAAAACTCTTCTAAACTTAAAAGAAAAAAAACATTTTCTATGTCGATGGTTGACCCCTTCATATATTTTGGTTAGAGCACGTTTAATTATTATTTTTTAAAATTTGAACCTGTATTTTGATAAAAATATATTTTGTTTAGTGAAAATCTGTTACTTTAACAAACCGTTAGATTTTGATATTAAGAATGGGCACAAAATGGCACAAAATATTTAAAAAAATTTCAATGAAATGTGATTTAGCAATCATATTTCACTAGCTAAAGTGATCATTCGTTTACAATCTATAGCATTTTTAGTCTATATAAATCACCGGAACTTTTCCTTTCTCTCATAAATTTTCGAAGCTTAAACTATAAAAAAATATTACATAACAATAGATATAGTTATTATAGCTGTACTGCACATTTTGGAGCAATCAATGGGTCGCTGGACCCATTAATTTTTACAAAATATCGTTAACTGACCTTTCTTTACAAACCTTCACTTTTATAAGTATAACATTATTATTTCTTGCATTGTAACCAGTAACCACAGGTTCATTGCTTTTTTAATACCTGTGTTAAAAAACATCTTGATCTGGTTATTCCTGAAACAAATGGGTATTTCCTTGTAAAGGCGTCTTAAAATAGAATTGTGGATTATTTCTTAAATTGATGAATTTACTATTATTTCCAAAGTTTTACTTCATAATCGATATTAATTTTTTATTATTATTTATATATAAAATAAAATAGAAATAAAAACACTGCACTTTATTTTTCACCACTATGCGGTTATTTTAATTCCCGACTAGTTTCGCTTGCACCCAAGCTTCCTCAGGGCTTCGTAATAACAGCGATTATTGAGAATGGGAATGGGAACAGTTCTATTTTATTTTAAACATAAATAATAATAAAAAATTTAAATGTCTTACCACAAAGATTTATACGAAAATTTGATTTTAAAATATACTAAAAGTAAATCTCAAGTAATTTAATTTTAAATAATATTATGTAATGTTAATTACTGGTTGGGAAAAATTCAAATACCGTATAGAAAATTTGATATTAAATTAAATGTAAACTTATTAAGTCGAAATAAAGGACTACCTACCTTAAATATTCCTAGGAAACATGCATTAAATATAAAACGGCACTACTTTGAACTTATTTAGAATATTTTGTAAAAGAAAACGTGTTTATTTCAGGTATTTGTGTGCTTATTCGCCTTGGCGGTCGTCGTTAACGCCGGAGGCCAGGGCTGGTCCAGCGGCGGCGGCGGCTACGGCGGCGGCGGCGGTGGCTACGGAGGCGGCGGCGGCGGCTACGGAGGCGGCGGCTTCGGAGGCGGAAAGGGCGGATTCGGAGGCGGTAGCTTCGGAGGTGGAAGCGGCGGCTTCGGAGGTGGCAGCTACGGAGGCGGAAAGGGCGGATTCGGAGGCGGCGGCTTCGGAGGTGGCGGCTTCGGAGGCGGAAAGGGCGGATTCGGAGGCGGTGGATACAGCAGCGGCAGGAGCCTGGGAGGATTCGGAGGTGGACACGGTGGAGGCGGATATGGAGGCGGCGGCTTCGGAGGCATCAAGAGCGGAGGCTTCGGCGGCGGTGGATTCGGAGGGCTCTCCGGCGGCGGATTCGGAGGATCCGGCGGTGGTTTCAAGAGCGGCGGTGGATTCGGCGGTCTGGGTGGCGGATACGGAGGCGGCGGTCACGGAGGAGGCGGATTCGGAGGCCTGGGAGGCGGATACAGCAGCGGCGGTCATGGAGGAGGCGGATTCGGAGGTCAGGGAGGATACAGCGGAGGTGGTGGACACGGAGGACTCGGCGGAGGAATCGGCGGAGGAAGCTATGGCGGCGGATACGGAGGCGGCGGTTTCGGAGGAGGTTTGTTTCATTCATACATTTTTGTAATCAGCTATATTTTGCTCATTATCTTTCACAAAGATTCCCAAAATCTCTAATATTATATCAATATTTAAAATGTATAAAATTAGCATCATTAGTTATCTGTCAAAAGTATTCCAATACCAGCAGTATAAAGTACCTCAACTTATTATAATTTTTAATTTTAGGAAAGTCCCTGAGGATCGGAGGAGGTGGCGGTGGATGGCAAAAGGGAGGATGGTAAATAATGGTAAGAATTGTTTTCTTCTCTTGTGGTGAAGTAAAATGTTCTGTACACATACTGCGAATAATTGAAATAAAAACATCATTCGCCTGTTTGGTATCCTATGTAAACGCAAGTCCATTGTTCCAATTCTCAGCCACTCTGGCATCCAGGAAGTCCGCTATTGTCTCCCATTAGAGACGTGTCTAAAGATTTTTGATGCTTCCGTCAATTTCGATTTCATATCGATTACACATTACACAGCGCTTGGCAATACACTCGGAAGAGCCGCGGTGTGCTAATACCAAGGGCACCGCACCAGGAATATACTTTCTTGGAATACTTTTTACCTTCTGATATTATTTCACATTAAAGAAATGTTTATAACTCATAATATCGGCCGATGATATTTACCTTCTGTCTGATTTTCGCTAACAATCTATATCAGAGACAATAACCCAAACATCTTAATTGAGTCATTATTTTCTATTTAAAATACATACATTAATCATACGGTATAAAATACTGAACATTATCAATTTAATATCTGAAGATGGAAGCACAGGCTTCTGAAACACGTAGTAATACTCTAAATTCAGAGGGATTTTTTTAATATATATTTTTTTTATTAAAATTACCACATTGTTAACGCCATCACAATGAACTTTCTGATTAACAAAAGTACAGACTTTTTCAAATCATAATAAAATAAAATGTCATGCCCTTAGCATCAAAAAGTCAAGTATTGCATCTTTTTTGAGATGAAAAAATATTTTGGGACAACTTTTTCGAATTTACATTAGGTAGGTGCTTATTTAATATTGTTTGCGAAAACAATTCCGTTTTATAAGAAATCGGGATAATGACAATTTGTTTTTGTTGAACTTTATAAAAAAATATTAATTCCACTAGCATTCCTCTTCTTCTTCATCGGCCTGGATTTCTCCACTGCTGGATATAGACCTCTACCAAACATTTCCACTCCGTCATGTCGCTTGGCTTTCTCACCCACTGTTTATCAGCGATTGAGGCTACATCGTCGTCTCATATCTTCTGTGTCCTTTCGAGATCTCTTTTGTTATCTCGTGGTCTCCATTTATCTAGGGAGTGTTCGATTTATTCGATCATTGAAATAATGTTTATTTTCTTTTGTTCCAGAGAGCTGAAGAGATTCTACTCTAGTTATTTCCATCGATCTGGCAGATGAACCAAAAACATCCCTTCACACAATAGCAAATAAACAAAACGCCGCAACACTTTTGACTTTGTAAATAACACTTTTTTGTAATAAAACGAACGACTTTTATAAAAATATCTTTGTCTTTTCTGATTCACCCATTCTTAGATAGATTCATCTATTAAATTATTTGAATATGTATATTTATTTAAAAATATACATATTATACCTATTGATAGTAATGGCTTATTTCATGAACTATAGAAATATGGCTATATAGAAATATCAATAGTTTAAACTATTTTTACATAGTTAAGGTTTACGAGACATATAATAAAATTACATAATTTGGTAATGAATTGAGTAATTAAAACAAATTAATAAATAAGATTTTTATTTTGAAATATTATAATATTATACATACATTGAATAAATTATAATACTATTGTCCAATACAAGTTCGATAAATTCATAATATATGAACAGCAAAAAAATATTAATCTAATTCCTTATTATTTGAAAACATCCTCACAGATCGATCAGATCGATCCCCAAAAAAATATAAAATATATATATACATATAAAATAAATAATATGTAAATAAACACATTTGGTTAAATAACCGTTCGTATACACGAGCATTTCTTACTTATTTTGTAGCCTGTTTATAAATAGAAAGAAAATTGAGTATTAGCAATAGGAGATTTGCAATTGACAGAAGTTACAAAGTGTTAAATTTCTATAATGCATACATTAACTGGCCAATGTATGCATTATCAGTTTTAGTTATAGTGTTCATTGTTGCATTTCGTGTATATTTTCATTAAATAATGTATGATTTAATATGAATTAATTGAAATTTTTTGGTAGAATATAGAGATTTCTTTGTTAATTAAAATTTATTGATAAAAAATCATTGTAAAGTAATAGTTATTGGAAACAAGAATTTATCAATGAAAGCAAAAATGGCCGTTCACAATAGAGTTCTGGTCGCAACCCTTATGTATGGAAGCGAAACATGGAACTGGCAGAAGAAAGATGAGAGCAGAATAAATGCGGTAGAGATGAGGTCCCTAAGACGTATGTGTAGTAGAACGATGTACGACAGAATCTCAAATGCTGATATTAGAAAGGAATGTAGAGCGAAAGAAGGTATTATGAACAAAATTATGAAAGGATCGCTGCGTTGGTTCGGACATATGGAGCGCATGGGTGAAGAATGAATGGTTAAAAAAATATACGTTAACGATGTAAATGGAGTACGGAGTCGAGGTAGACCGAGGAAAACATGGCATGACCAAATTAAACAAATTTTAAAAGTTGGTCATGTCAGAAGCCGGAAGAATCGACGTGCGTGCATGACTCGCTGTATGAATGTGGAGGAAGCTAGAGAGATATGTCAGGATAGAGTAGTGCGGCGGTCCATTCTCTCTGCCTACCCCTGTGGGGAAACGGCGTGATGGTTTGTTGTTGTTGTTTTTGTTCATTGTAAAACTGTTAAGTGTGTGAACTCGCCGACGCGAACTGGTTACATTGTGAACAAACAAGATCTGTCAGACGAGCACGTTTGACAACTAACCTAATAAGAATCGAGTTTAAAAATTACCTCGCCATACATTAATAATTCTAATGACATAAGAGAGTCAATTTTATTGAGCAAAGAGGGCCGTAGAGTTAGAGTCGTGAAGTAGCGCTGTTTTAGGTGGAATCGAAGTTGAAGAAATGGACCAAAACCTAAGCTAGGTTAGGTAAGATTGTTACTATATGGAAATTCCAGTGTGCTGCACGTTGGGTGGACATTGTGAATACTTTGACAGACAAAGAACTGTGAATGTGTATAATAACTAGTTATAGATAATGAAAACAAAAGAAAATTGATACGAAATTTCTTTATTATGTATTTAGGTGCTTCCACTTGTGTTTATGTTCGACCGGTTTCGGCAGCTTGCTGCCATCTTCTGGCTTCTGGCAGCAAGCTGCCGAAACCGGTCGAACATAAACACAAGTGGAAGAACACTAAATACATGATAATAAAGAAACATTGTATAATATTTTTTTTGTTTTCATTATTTAAAATGAACTTCTACCAAGAAATTTCAATTAAAAACGTTAATTAGTTATAGTTTTTATAAATTATTTTGTGTATACTATAACTAAAACTCATAGCTCATACATTAGCCAATTAATGTATTATATTATCAATATTTACATTTCGATAATAATTAAATAAAAACATGTTTTTTTATTAACTACTTTCATTTTAACTACGTCAGGCTAGATGGCATCGACAGACTGGACTGACCAGTCTGTCAGTCAGCCTGGCGAAACCGGTCGTTGTCGAAATAAAGATGAAAATTAGAAGTAGTAAATAAAAAAATATATATTTAATTATTATTTAAACTGAAATTTAATCAAGAGATTTCAGTAAAATCATTAGATTATCTATATATAAAAAAATACACAAAATATATAATGAAAATGTTATATTTTAAAATTCAAATAAATGGGTCAGCAGTGATTGATTGAACTGCAAGTAATATAAATATGTGTAGACCAGCATCATAATGACACTTGGGGTGGATCTTGACTGCAAGATATGTCTCAGGATGAGACAGTTCACTTAGGACTCATTCGTAAATATATAATAAAATTTATTTTTAAAATCCCATATTCCCTTCATATAATGCATTAAAAAACGAATTATAATAATAATAAAAATACATAATGATCTTAATAGTGTGATATTATCTATGAATCCAAATTATGAAGTATCAAGTTGCTGGTTCCTGAAGGGCAAGAACTTGGGAATGCCTACAATTCATATTAAAATGAAAAATTACTAAGAATAAATTGAATCATAACTTAACAGGTACATAAAAAAAAATTACAAAAAAATAACAGTTGGTCATTACATTATTAAACAAATCAAAATCTTAGCCCAATTATATAATAGCAACACTGGAAAATCGAAAAGAAAAGAAAAAGGCAAACGTATTAACGTCACAATAAGGTATATGCAAGATAAAATTAACAGAAAACAAAGTGTCGGGAGAAGAAAAAAAACCAACTAGAAAACATCAGACAGTGGTTCAGTTATAGCACAACATCCATGTTTAGAGCTGCTTTCTTTATCAAGGGTTGAAACTGGTGTGATGTTGTCTAACCTCCGATAGAAGAGGAACAACAAGAAGAAGATACACACATGATTACTACTGTAATGCTTAAAAATATCTATATAGGTATATTGTATATCACATGTAAATCATAAAATTGTATGAAACAGAGATCAAGAAAATATTAACTATAAATAACCTACGCCGGAGGATTGCAGATAGCATACATTTTGAATGGCAATTAATCTATTGTATTATTTAATGCATAGATTTATTTATAACAATATAACTGTGTGCTAAGTAGCAAGCGTTTAGAACCAGATAGAATGTAAGCATTTTAATACTTCTTCTTTTGCCTTAAGTTTTAGGAAGATTATAGATATTGAAAATACATGATATAATTGATTAAGAATGTACTATTAACAGTAAAAAGCATACATGTATTCACAGTTATCCATATATACACAAATAAAATAATGAGGGCAAGGTTTAAAGTTAGATCTTTTTTAATTATCATAAATATAAATAATGTTTATGAATAAAAATGAGAAAGATTTCAAATGACATGTTCTACTTTTATAAAAATAATCCAAAGATGGCACTTGAATCATAAAAAATATATATTATTTGGCAAATAACAAAATTAGAACATAATAAATATAGAACACATCATTATAATATTGGATGGCACAATTTCTTGAAAAAGATCTAAACCCACAAAAACATTAAGTCATGTTAAATTTGATATAAATCAAGATTTTTTTTAAGACTTCGATGTGATAATGTATGTTACAACTGAACAACTGAGAAGATTCACTAAATTAATTTGTTTGGCCTTTATTGAACTATTTTAAAAAATCAAAGAAAAAAACCTTGCCGAATTTTATTGATAATAGGCACTTAAATTTTTTATAACCATATTTGCTTAGGAACAGTGTAATTGAGATGTTAAAATTCTAATCAATTTAATATACACATTAACTATTAATATTCTATATGTGAAATTTATTATATATTATAATACATTATATAACGGCTTACAGTAATTTTAATTATGGTGTTTTGAAAATTGATGCCTTATTTTGACTTATAGCTATTGTGTGTAGAAATATTGAGTGACTCATGGTGTTTTAGACTTGCAAATATAAATGACAATATTATTTTCAGTAGAAGTCAATATTTTAAGGTTTCAGTAAGATATAATACAAATTTATTATTTGTATTCACTAAAATAACAGTGATTAAAAATGTGAAATTAACAGCAAACATAATTATTAAATTGTATTATTAATCACAATAGATTTTAAGCTGTTTAATTCAAGTATCTGAATCTTACTATTTGAAGTCCATTATATTAATAAGTAAGCTGGTATCTATATGTAGTTTGGTGGTGTAAGCTCTTAATGTTTACATTTTAATACTGTATATTTCAATATTGCTTTATAAGAGACATGTCATGTTACTTACTAAGTACTCATAAATTGTTAACATAGATTACAAGCTCGTAATTAAATACTGCAGCTGAAACAGCTGATAAAACTGATCTAATGGCAAAAGTTTAAGCTCACCTCATACATCTCTGATAATTAAATTTGTGTAATTTGAAATTATTAATAGGAAGAAAAAAACAGTTACTTAGATTGTGGGAGATAGAGTAAGTTTTGTTCACATTTCTAGAAAAAATAGTTCTTCAACTATATTCATAAATTTATAATTAAAAGATAATATTAATAAATTGTGAAAAATATAGTAATATTCAATTACAAATTAGGTTTTATATCACTTTAATAATAATATGATGCAGATTTTCTCCCAAGCTCTGTTAATACATTTAAATATTTATTTATTTGAAAGGCATATCTACTATATAGAATTTTATACTTAAATTTAAACATGATAAAATATTACTTTTGTTACAAATGTTTTAGCTGCAACAATGTTTTTTAAAATACTAGCTACAAATGCTACCCCCTGTAATTAAATTCAAAAGAAAAAAATAATTGTTGTTTGTGTGTGAAACAGATATCTCTATCTCACATGCTTGTTGAGACGCACTATATATCGCACAAAATTAATAATTCAAGCGTTTATGGGTTATCTTTAAGGCAAAGAAGAACGATGTAGGTTATATCATTGTCTAGCATCCTAAAGGTTAAATAATATGAAATATATATATATATATTTACCCAACTCTATTGTATATATGAATTATATTAAATATTACACATGGAATACAAAAATATCAATATTGTAATAACAATAAATTACCTGATTTTAAGAGAAGTCAAAAACAAACTACTGTACAGAATTAATACAAATGAAAATGTCATTTAATAATGCCTTAAAAGGGCGAAACATGTTTTTCCAATAAAATATAATAAATCTTCTAGAAAACTAACGTTTTCATTTGTTTTAATTATTTAATATGGATTTTTACATAATTGTTCAAGAAACAATAAATATTGTACAGAATGTTATTACTGTTTTAATTTACATAAATATTACATATTTCAGTAAGGTTTATTGATCCTGTGAAAATCTTTTTAAGTAACTGACGCTATATATTTTGTTAAATATTAATTATTGTAATAATAGCAGGTACTGAAAATATTAAAACATAAAATTATTTATTCATTACAGAAAAAATTACAGAAGAAAATGGAATGTTAAATAAATAAATTATAATGTAGCTAGAAAATAAATAAAACATACAATTATTTATTCAAATGTAAATATACAAAAATCTAATTGTTTAAAATATCACATAAATAAACAAGATAACGAACTATACAAGAAACTCATACAAACTATATTTTACAAGACCCTTAAATTTAAATCACATACTTAGAAACCCTTCTTTTGGTTATTGGCAATAGTACCCATAATACCACAATACATCCAATTGTAGGAGATACATCTCGTATAATTTTGGTTATGAAAAATTTGCTGTTCTGTATTTCCCATCACCCTTTTCTTTAAATTTATATTTAATTTATTATATAGTGTATACATTTATTGTTATATATAACAATAAATATTTAGCAACAATACTTTATATAAAACACAGTTTAAGCATTTTTATACGGTAGAACCTGGATAATTGGAACCTGGTTAATTGGCAAAACTCTATAATTGGCAGAAAAATTCCAGTCCCACCCCCTTGGAGCACTAAAACCTCTTTAATTGAAAAAAAGAACCCTGTTTAATTGAACTCGACATTCTGGCCCTAAATCTCTGTAATTGGAGAGCACTGCTTTCTCGATCTCTGTAAGCTGACAACTCCTCAGTATTTGTTCTGTACTCATCGAAGATGGTCCATTTAAGATCGCAATGTTTCACAAATGTAAATATAACGGCCTTGATTTAAGCTAGAATTTGACGCCTGTAAATCTCGCGAAGAGTTGTGCAACATTTTTAGCTTGTGACACAGACCCATATAACTGATTTTGTCAAGCCACACAATAATTAAATTTATTGTTTGTGTGTATATGCACGTATGTACAATTACAATTTACTTATTAAATTTTTATTGATTATTTTATGCATCAATCCATGAATTGTTTTTATTGCTTTTCTGTTTATGTGGTTACAAAACCTGGTTAAAAAACCAAAGCACAATCTGGACCTGGATACATGAAAAACTGGATAATTGGAAAACCTGGAACCCCAATTATCTAGGTTCCACTGTAGATACATATTTATATAAAGGTGTAATTAAATATATAAATATTGACAAATAATGCTAAAAAATAGTTTATGAAAATTAAAGGTGTTGTTTATACACACCATTAATTTGTATTATAACATATTTGGTGTTACTAAAATCAATGACAATAAGAGAAATATTTATGAAGCATTATCTTAATAATAGATAATGCTATATCAATATCTTTGTTTGATTTGGTAAATAACAGAACATTGCTAGTATTAAACATACACATGTAGTAGTAGTATTAAACATTTATATGATTAATACTAGCGATGTTCAATACATGTTTATATTCATTCAAGACATGTTTAGGAAAATAATAATTTGAAAATGAATAATTGAATTGCCGTGTTGATCTCACAGACTGTTGAGAGCTTCAGTCAAAGATTTCTCTATTAGTCATAAGTCATTATCCAAAAGTACATCTTTAAGTTGCCGAGTTAAATAAAACTTTTCCGCCGAATTCTCCGAGCAACGCCCCAGGTAATCATCGTTATTCAAGGAATACACCATGGCGCCTCCAAAGTTAGATTCCTTCACAAACCTTCCTTTAGATGCCATACTGTCCTTATTTTCATAGGATACCCACTCATATTCTTTGTGGAAGTATGGAGAAGAAGTCTGATTATCATACATTATGTTAACTTTGTTTTTATTGATAAAATCGCAAATATCTGTGGAGTTCACGAAGCCTGCAATACCCAACGCCCCAAAGCCATTGGCTGGACTCTCTATCTGCCCATTCCGCTTATTGACAAGGGTGAAAGTGTGTCCGTAAGTTGGAAGCCCAATTACAATTTTGTTTCGGTCCATTCCCAAATTTAGCCATAAATTAGCGGAATAGTTCACATTCAACGTTGCGAAATAAAGAATTTCACCAGGTTTGCTATATAATGGAGAATTTAAACCTGTGAATGGTGTATACTTTGTGTAGAAATGGAAATCGTAAGACATCAAATTTATATAATCGGCATACTGGTTTATTTCATTAACGTCATATGCGAGATTCACAATGTGCTCAGGAGCCGCAACAGCAACAGTGAGCAAGTATGCTCTCTTCTCCCTCACAAACTCTGCTCGGATCTCTCTCAATAATTGGCTGAAGTGCTGTCTCTCTCTATTTGGTTTGGTAAGTGTTAGGTTGTATGAGCTAATGGAGTTTGCTCCCGAAAAACATGGAAATTCCCAGTCGAGGTCCACCCCGTCTAGTTTGTACTGCCGCAGTATAGCCTTGATAGATCTGATGAATACCTTTCTGGAAGCGTGCGTGCGCACCATGGCTGGAAACTCCGGGTCTCCAGGTGAGCCTCCCACAGTAAACAATATTTTCAATTGTGAATTACAACTTTTCAATTCAATTACACGTGAAAAAATGTTTTTCATAATTTCACTAACAACTATGGAATTATTATGAACGTCTGTAAATCCTACGTTGATGTGTGTGCACAAATTACAATCAATGCTTTCCGGCATCAAGCTGGTCGAATCATTTAAGGAATCTGGAACTGTATAGTAACACACCAGTCTGGGAGGTTGGCTGTCGCTGAGATCGATGGGTAATGTTTTGGGAGGCGAATCACATAATTTACACGGTGCGTCTTTATTAAGATACTCATCCAGAGAATATAGTTCTGGTCGACCAATTGAATTCTCAATTACTTTTAATTCCTCCGCGCCAAAGACATAATACACGACGATGCATGAAGTTGAAAATAATAAAAACATTACAATCATTGATATTACGCATATTGACTTTCCAATTCTCTTGGGTTTATTTGTTGAATCTTGAAGTAAATTATACTTTGCACTGGGAACCGGAATCGACATTTTTTATTATAGTTAACTATACTGTTGTTACACTGAATTCACCTTAAAAAGTTCACTACATATCATTGTTAAAATATAATTATTGAAATTGAAACTCAATAATGGTCAAGATATAAAAGCACAAAACAAAACTTAAATATTTATTATCAAGTAGATAAGGAAAACGTCATTTAGAAGAGAAAGAAAGGGAGAGCAAGAAAGAATGGAATGGAGGATGAATTGTCACATTCCTCGAGTAACTGAATCGTGAAATAAAATTTTGCTTTCTGATAAAATAGTCTTTATATACATAAGAATAAAGACCATTTTTCATACAATTGTATATTTAAAAAAACGTGGAGTACTTACTTACCCAGTAATTTGATTATTAATCTATGTTATGTATATACACATTCGTTGTTTATGATGTAAGAATTTTGCTGTCATTATCAAATGTCATCTTACTGTAAATATCGTTTTTATGTTATTTTATCAATTTTAGGATTAAATGTAAGTAAAAATACTTTTCATTATAAGATTGGTTTGCCAGTTATATATGAAGTGTTTTATTTCTAATGTTATTTTTAGATTGACGATGGAAATCGATAATACGATGGATCAATATGAGAAACAATTGTATACATTATTTACGAGTTTCTCAGGTCACGACGGAAGCCTTAGTCGTGAAGCTCTTGAAAAGCTCTGCAACACTTTACAATTGGAAACTCGCGGTCGGCAATTGATAGAACTTTTGTTGAATGATTCCAAGGAGTTGTGTGTTACTTTTCCCAAGTTTCGAGATGGCCTCTTAACTGTATTAGGAAGCGAATCCAGCGAATCTTCGGTGAGGATATTGGATAGGAGCGATTTAAATAGTGGAGAAGAATCTTCGGGGAGAGAAGTTTCACCGAAGTTTATATTTGGATCCAAGAAGTACGGTCGTCGCTCTAAACCTTCTCGGAGTAACGATTCTTCAGATTACGTATCAGGACCTGCACTCGAAGCGGATAATTCATCTTTAGAAACATTCGAAACGGAAATAACTAACACGCCATATCAAGATAAGAATTTTGCCAACAAGAAACGCAAATCTAATAAATTGAAAAGAAGCCTTTCGTTTTCTGGACATAAAAATTGTGATAATAGTGATAACGTCTCTGATCGCCTCTTATCTAGGACAAATAAGCATTTGAGTTTATCTAAAACAGAAAATTTTGATAGTGTCACCATCAACGCATCTCTTCCATACCAAGTAACAATAAAAGGCACTGTGACTTTGGAGAATGGCCTAGAAATTCGAGATTGTAATAGCAACAAGCAGATATCTTCAACGCAACCAATTTGTTTTGAAAATATTATTAAGAATACGGACTCCGAGGGCCTTGATAATTGTCTCCAGACTATCGCCAATCATGAGATGATGGGGGTGCTGTCGCACCACGAGCAGGAAGAAACCGTGAGCCTAGAGGCCGTGGCAGAGCTGTGGGAATCGGCTGGCGTGGCACAGCCTCTGCGTCTGCTGGCGGACCTCGGCTTCAATGAAGCCCGCCTCCTTCTATCCAATCTAATATTTGTTTTAGAAGAAGAAATTCAAGGAATTTTAAATAATTTGCAAGAAAATTTCACTACAAACCCCTTAATAACATTGTTTCAAGCAGTTTTATGCCTTTATCAGCATGATAGAAAATCTCTTAAATTATCTCTCAATCAAACATACGCCGAAAGAGATAAGCTCAGATCAGACTTATCCGATGCTAATCAAAGAGCCATTCTACTCGCTCATGAAGTTGATGATAATCACACAAAAATGGAGAATGCCGCCCGGCATAATTTCAAGCAGCTGGAGCAGAAACATTTGGAAAGGGTAAAACAACTTTCGGAGCAATTGCAAATAGAGAAAGAACAGTTTACTTCTACAATATGCAGTTTGGAGAGTCAAATTTCAATCATGGAGGGAGATGAATCCAAATTAAAATCTCAACTGGCTCAGTTGAATGATGAAAATGTAAGATTTGAAAAGGAATTGAACTCTGCACTCGAACAAGTTTATGAATTAACAGAAATTAAAAAACAACTTTCAAGAGAAATCAAATCCCTAGTTAATGAAAAGCAAAACAAAACACAAGATGGTGTTAGTAAAGAGAACGATTTGTCATTGCTGAAAAGTCAAATAGATAAATTGCAAAAAGACAATACTATCTTAAATGATAAGAATGATGAGCTTTGTGCGGAATTGGAGGATATTAAAACCACACAATTAATAGATAAAATGAAATTCAGCAAAGAGGCAAATAAATTTACAAACACAATCAATAAAGGTTTGATTAATCAATCAGAATTTTTAGTAAATGTGACCAATCATAATGATGCTAATAGGGAATGCGTTTGGAGTAAATCTAACCCAAGTCAGGATTTAGTTCATCAAGAAATGAATACTGACACTGTTAAGCAACTACAGTTTTCGAATAATCTAACTTCCTTCGAGAATAACATTTTAAATGGCGATTATAATACCAGTGATAGAGATATGACCCACTCACAGTTCAGGTCACAAAATGGAATAAATTTTGTATTAGAATTGGAGAAATACTACAATCTCGATGTGCTATTATGCCTGCAGCGTTTGTCCCCTGAGAATGTTGAAGAGTTAATTTCAATTTTTAAGGTATTTGTTTTTGATTTCTATTTGTGTAGAGATTTAGTGTCAAAAATGATCTTTAGTTTAACACTTGACTTGGACTTGGATCTTCTGGCTTACAGAGGTTCAGCTCTAATGGCTATTCTTCTTACGTCTGTAGGAAACATTGTTGAAATGTGATTTGGTAGTTGTTTTATTCTTCTTCTTATTGTATGGCCTGGAGTATCCCTCCGAAAGAGGGCGAGGGGGGATTTAGGGTTTATGATAAAGTCTTACATTTTGATATTTCTTTAATACAGACAAAATGAATTGCATTTACTAATTTATAGTAGATTTCTTGTAATAATTTTTGCTTTTTGGTTGTGTTATAGGTCACCGCCACTACACTGTCTGATTTCTTTATTCAAAGTCAAATGAAACAGTACTACTTGGGATTTTATTTAATGTTCAGAAAAGTTATCGCCGATATGAAAATAATTATAGATGGAAACCAAAATATTTCTTTGGAAACAAATACACAAATTGTAATACAAAATATTGTGAAAGAGTTCTGCAGCCTAAACATTGAGGACCACCAATTGTTATTATTTTTAACTAATTCTTCAAATGGATGTTGTTTACCGTTGGCAGATATAGTAGAGCCTTCGTTTATAATAAATGAATCAACTGCTAAACCCATACATAATGGTTCTTCGGAAACCCAATTTGCCAACATGGAACTAAAAATAAAAGAATTGATGAAAAAACTGGAATCCGAGCAGCATATAAATGACGAGAGGAGGAGGAAAGACTTGGAAAAGTACACAGAGCTTGAAACAAATATGGAATTGTTAAAGAACGAATATGATAAGTGCGAAGACTATTGGGCATCCAAGTTGAATGAAGAGAGAGATATTTACGATCAGGAGCAACGAATAACCGATGAAAAATTTGCTGAATTACTCACAAAGCTATCTGAATACGAAGAGCAGTTTGCTTCTCAAGATGTAAAGAATGATCGGTATGACGGTCCTTTATCGACGATCGAAGAAAAGTATAATCTCGAAAAACAATTTACCGATCTTGAAGATGAGTTTGAAGAATACAAATGTAAGACTGAACAAGAATTAAATTTGAAGGATTCAGAAATCTGTAAATTGAAAGAGCAAATAGAGCAATTAGAAAAACTTCAAGAGGAAGTTCCCCAATCCGTCGTGGTAACTGGGATAAAAACAAATTCAATTGTTGAAAACGAGAAACACAATTTGCTACCGTTTGATCAATGTGATAATGTTCAACCAAATATGAATGCAAGTAGCTCTATGTTTGTTAATGGCCAACAATCTGCAGATTTCTCGAAAGAAAATATATTAGATACAATTAGTTCCCCAATTGATTACCTTTGGAATCAAAGCACCATATCATCTCCTCTGCACAATGGTAAAAATAATGCTGATATAACAAGAGATTACAGAAATCCGGCCTTTTTTAAAGGTCAATCATGTACACAAAATGATAACAGTAATTTCTTGGATTTGTCAACTGCAAATGGTTCCAACTCCATCTTGCCAATTCAAAAACCCTTTTCCTCACTTATGAAGTTGACCCTGACACCTCAAAAAAGTCCAAACAAGTTAGTGAGTGAAAAGAAAATGTTTTTGTGTTCGGAGTTGGAGGAGGAACTGCAGGGGCGGCGCAAGGAGGTGCAGCAACTGGAAGCAACTCGCGCTCGCCTCGATGCTGAAATACGGAGCTTAAACTTCCAAAGATCCAATCCTCAGAATCAAGTGGTATTTATTTTTTTGTTTACAATCTTAACCATTTTAAAACCCTTATGGTGCAGCTGACTGTATTTGCAGTCCAATAAAAATGATTTCAAATTGCGTCCGACTTCATTTGCAGCTCATATGAATGTAATAATAACATATAATAAACTAGGACTATCTGTCTGAATTGTAAATGTAGCCAATTGCAGTTCGAGACCCATTTTTTTTCCTGTAAATAAAGTCACAGATGCACAATGGGGGGCTAAATTGCATATTTTCCTTCCCACACCTGTATTGAGTTTCTGTACATTCTTTTACTTTTTTTTACACTTGTGGGGCTTTTTCGATAATAGTCTTCACCAACTGAACAATTAATGTAGTATTACTTTTGTCACAAACAATTTTTCTGAAAAAAAGGGGGAAATCTTGTTTCACATTTTATATGTTACATATATTTTCATATACGAGGCATATCTAGAAAGTAAGTGTACTGAGGCTCTCACGACCGGATGGATTTTATTTTCGACATGTTGGCTACACTTTCGTGTAGCCTGACCCTTCCCCTCCGCAACGAGACCGGTTCGAGGTCAGTACGTTGAGAAGTGTCGATGCGACAACACGTTTCGTGAAAAATGTCAATCCAATCTCCCGCCAAGTGCGAAATACGCGGTGCCGGGCAAGAGTTTTGATACGCTGCAAACTCCATGGAGATTAATTTCTCCGCTTCATCGTTACTGGAGATGAAACTTGGGTTGCACACTACACGCCTGAAACCAAAAGGCAGTCTCAACAGTGGCGTCACACCTCTTCACCCTCCGCCAAAAAGTTCAAAACCATAATTTCAGCCAAGAAAATCGTGGCATCCGTGTTTTGGAACTGTCAAGGCATAATTTTAATTGAATATATGCCTCAAGGAGAGACCATCAACTCTGCAAGATACTGTGAGACTCTAAAAAAATTGCAGAGGGAGATTCAGAACAAGAGGAAAGGCATGCTGACAAAGGGAGTCTGCCTGCTGCACGACAATGCCAAAAGGAACTGCTCGCCTCGTTTAAATTGGATATCCTGAACCATCCCGCGCATTCCCCTGACCTAGCACCTTAAGATTACTATCTCTTTACCTCCCTGAAGCTGCATATGGGTGGAAAAAGGTTTTCTACCGACGAGGAGGTAAAGAAGGAGGTGGAGAAGTGGACGAAGGGGTTGGCGGGAAACTACTTCGAGGAAGGCATCAAAAAGTTGATAGCCCGCTTCACCACCTGCATTGAGAGAAATGGCGACTATGTCGAAAAATAGCTTACATATGTACTACAAAAATTCAGTAAACTTACTTTCTGGAGAAAGTTATTCCAAAATAATATTTCTAATTAATTTCTCTAAATACTTTAGTTACTGACACCTGCAGTATATAATATATATTTTACTTTTAATAGGGAGCTGCTGCCTTAAAAGCCGTGGCCTTAGAGAACTATTGCCGCCAACTTCAGACTGCACTTCGGCAGCAACACACTTATGCAGAAGCTGTCATACAGCGTGAGTTTTATTTTCTGTTTTTATATTATTATTTTATTTTCTTCAAAATGTCTCAAGTTTTTTTGTTTTAACACTTTCCCCATTCTGGTAAAAACAAATTTCTATGAAAACCTGTTGATTTTTTACGACTAAAAAATAATTTTACTTATACCTAAATATATGTATATGGGTGTTTTTCAAATAAAATGTTTACTCGAAAATTACATGTCCTATGACTTTCGAGGTAATTCTGCAGGCTATTGATTTTAAAACTGTTTTTTTTATATCTCAAAACAACAGAATAACTCACAAATTGATTATTCACATATCCAAAAGTACTTATATCTGTTTATTTTGCTTAATTATTGGGAATATACGATAGAAAAGTGGTGATTTTTCTAGTGTCCCACGCTCCTTTTGCACTTTATAAACGAAAAATATTCATTGATAAGCTACTTCTTGTCCAAGAGTTTTATGTTATTTGGAAGGATTATATGATCCAGATTCAATAATATTCCTAGATAACAGCGTATTAGAGTTCAAAATAATATAAAATACTGTTTTTATTTAGTCACTCAAAACGACGTTGGTGGAAAATTCCGTATACGCTACGTCGATATACTGATTTAAACGAAAAATTTACTATAAACTAAGTATATATTTGATTGATGGCAACATTTTATAGCTCGTCAACGGTCGCCATGTTCGTAAATTGACACCAGTCGCATTATGTTATGTGAAATAGTGGTCGGGCGTCACGACGTGCTGTTTTTATTTTCCACTACGAACGTGATTCTATAATGTAAGTATTGATTGTTTGACTTACAGCTTTTCATGGGTAAAAATGACCGACATCTAGAATCTGAATTCAATGTAATATTTAGTAAAATCATATTCATAAACCTGCATTTTGGAGTTTGTTTCAATACTGGCATCATACGTCACATCCACTACGCGACGTGATATATACGTGGAACGCCAAATGTGACGTAGTGGAATTATTACGCAACGAGCAAACTTTTTGAAAAACGCCCATATACCATATAATTACAATAGATCATAATAGAAATAGGCAAAATCCCGGATGTCCAGATAAAAGAGAATGAGAATATTTTGAATACAAGAGAGTAAAAGAGATATACTTCGAGGGTTCTTTAGCACATGCCTGTGAACATGCAGTGGCGGTACTACCGTAGAAGCCCAGAAGCCAAGCTTGCGTAAGAAATTTTGAATCAAAACCCCCAAATCTAAGAAATCGTGCCCCCGCAGAAACCAACAACCCACCAAATCACCTTCCAACAATGTTCCCATCTTACGTAAGAGGAATAGGCACAAGAGCTGAACCAGAAGAGGTTTTAATTCAAAAATTTTGTTACGCAAGACGGGCTTCTGGACTTCTATGGCAGTACCGACACTGAACATGTGACAGTGAAATACTTCGAATGAGCATCGCGCATACCCGATTATCAGTGTGCATGCCCAATTATTAGTGCTGTTTTAATATGTTGGTATAAAAGCCACTTTAATTTTCAATTGTCCAAGATTTAATTTTCTGCTTAAATCTGAAATGATTGTCTCTTTGCTAATTTTAAATATTATTAAAAATTTACTTCCTAATAATAAATTCCTCTTGAAAATGTTTTCCCGATAATTATGAATCTTAAGCATTTAACTGATAAAATATTATTTATTTACGTATATTCTTGATTGCTTTGATAATGTATCTACTTTATAACCCAGATATGAAATATTTTAAAGAATTCCGCTTGAATTATAAATATGTACATGTCAGATGCGTCATACTTTTCATTATCAAATATGGGAGCTATACGTGTATATGTTTTTATTTTACCATACAGATATTACTTTTTATCTTCAATTCTTTTAGATTATCAAATTATTTATTAATGATAAACGGACATTCTTTTGGAATAAACCATTTTTTCCTAAAATTGGCATTATTACAAATGTTCACAATGTAATGTAAGAAATGTAATATGCAAAACAATGATGACACATTATTGTAATGTACAGAAATGTGTTCATCTTTTTCTTCTGGTGTCTTGTCACCATTGTCAATCACTCCAGTGAAAGCATCTCTGTCCTGCGCTACTTGCAACAGGTTTTCAACTCTCCTCATTCCTCCAATCCCTTATATTCCGCAGCCAGGACAACTGCCTTCATATGTTCATAATGATGCTTTATTGTAATATACAGATATGTAATATAAATGTACAAAAGAATGTGCGATATTATCAAAATCACTTTTATAATTTATTTTTACACCACTTTATTTTAATTTATCAAACAGGGATTACAAGAACAAACTTTACAAAAGGTTTGTTTCTGTAACTCAAACAAATTATAAATGTGTTTTAAATTATTTTTAATAATGCAACACCACAAATTAATATTTCACATAAAAAAAAGGTTCATTTTCACAAACATGCTATAAAATTTTCTTCCATTGTATATTATGGTTTCACAAGTTGCAACCCGTGAAATATTCACGGAAGTAAAGGTTTTCAACCCTCTATAAACTTGGTTCACTGTTTAATCGTAATCAGTAATAATATTTAACTTTTAATGTAAATCTTTTTTTTTCACATACGTTAAAAATTTCACAATTAATTCTACACTAGTGCTTCGCAATCTTTTCTCACCTACGGCACACATAAGTTCTTCCTAGAATCCCGCGGCACACCAAAAGGTAAAAATCGATCTGGACGTGGGCGTCAATCAGCTCAGGAGACGTTGGTAACCTTTTTTTTCAGCGACTTCCGGCTAGTAGAAATTGGCGGCTACCTTTTTTTTCGGCTCATTCGGGAAAATCGAATGATTGATCCGATTTTTCACGAATGATCTAAAAAAAAGTCACCAACATCTCCTGAACTGATTTACGAAAGAGTCTATTGTTTCGCAATTCACGAGTTCCGACTATAACTAAATATTTTTTTCTTTATTTATTTGGGCACGGCACGCCTGCATTCAGCTCACAACACACCAGTGTGCCGCGGCACACCGGTTGCGGAGCACTGTTCTACACTATTGCCTTACAACAATAATTAGAACAAAGATGATATTAAAATAAACAAAAGTTGTTTAAAAATAGAAGAACTAAAAATTCTATAAGTGATATGAAATATTCACGACACGTGTTTCGTCTTATGAGGACATCTTCGAATTAGAACAAAATTCAAAATATTCCAGAAATATTCAAGGGGCATGTGCATCGTGTGCATTTCGAATTACTTTCACAGAGAATCATAGTATTCCTCTCTCGCTCTCTTGTATACAAAATATTCTCGTTTGATGATATCTGGGTTTTTGCCTATTAATATTATGATCTTTCTATGTATTCAAAAATTCTTTGTTATTTTCAGAGAGCATAGTGGCTCACCGCGGTGAGGTAGGGGCACTGCGCCAACGCCTCGCTGCAGCAGATCTTCTCGTCCGGGACCTGTTTGTGGAGAACTGTCAATTAGCTCGCAGCCTAACCACCTCTGTCACCAAATAATATTATATTCCCCCTTCTTAACATAATCCCGAAATTTCGAATTACCAAATATAGTATAAAATCATTCTTTTTTAAGCTCAACTAATATATCGGTCCTTGAGGACAGATATTGAACATTGCTGACTCACATAATTATTATATTATGTTACAATGTAACATTTCGTATACTAATTATTGTAAAAATAAAATTAAAGAATATTTTTTTAATGAAAGTGTATTTTCAATATTTGACATTACAGTTTTAATGAAATGTAAATACACATTACTTAATGTAACATAATTACTATTGAGTCTTCATATTTATAAAGTGATGTTTGTTGTTGAGTTGTTGTTCACCGATTGTGAGTCTTAAAAGTTATTAAAATTCTAATGCGGTTACGTCTCTAGATTCAGTGACCTAATAATGCTGTCCTCACATTTATAATAGTTAAATTTGATTACAAATAAGATTTTCCACTTATACCAATTCTAAACCATTCGTAAGACCTCTAATCTCGCTGCCTTATATGCATTAAATACATTTTTATAATTTATTTAGTACCCAATTATATGAGAGTAACTTGATACTCTTCAGTACATTGTAAACTAATTGAAAGTGGACACAGCTTGAAGACAGTGTCTCGGATATATTATGTGTACCTCCTAATTATAGTAACTTACCATACATTACCTTATAACAATAGTGAAATATCTATTTGGCCATCCAAATGTATTATTTCATATGATAAGACAATAAGGGAATGTGTAGTGTGATAGTAACATGACATACATGGGTTTATCTGAGCAATACTTATAATATAGTTACTGTGTTATGAATATTTATTATTCAAAGTCTGTACCTGATTCGCATTATTTGCCTATCATACCAAATTATAATGATTTCATATTAATTTGAGCGTTCCAAAACATCAAGAATTTAATTATTTTGTGTTGCACCTACGAGGGTCTGATAACCATATATAAACAATATTATTTAGTTAAACTTATAAGTGATACAATTTTATTGTCTATTAATATAAGTGAAATACTTCACGGAAATCTATGATTCCATCTACAATTATTATTTATCCATAGAGAAATGTTATGGCAGTGATAAAAGTTTGTGAACAAAGTAAAAGTTCTATTTATTTTAGTAGTTTTATTTATTTAGTTTAGAAATTAACAAAAATAAAACTTTGTTTATTTGTGACATTAGACTTAAATAATACTTGTCAAATTAACTTATGTTTTAGTCAAGATACATATTTTTTTGGTAATTTAAATAACTGCTTTCATTCATATAATGTTTTAAAATAAATTATATTTTAGTACATTTAAGTGTATTTGGGTGTACTTGCAATATATTTGATGCACATACACCAAAAGAAGAAAAAAATGTAAAACCCAGTTTAATAATATAGTGCATTTTGTTATGTGATTTGTTGTTGAATAATTTGTATTATCTTCGACGTAAATTATTTGTATCCAGTAGTATCTGACTTATACCATATTAAGCATTTCAAATCCGAATAAAATTTCTACGCTGAAGAAGAGCGCCTGTGTCCCAAAACATGTTTGTGAAAAGTGTGAAGAAGTGTAGTGTTTTCAAAAAGTTATTAAAAAATACAGTTAATGCACAACACAAAGTGATGGCGAATACAAAAGATAAAAATTAAACACCAGTAGTAAACTAATCTCTTTTGTGAGTGTTTAAATTTAAAACTAACAGAAAAGTTACTTATCGCTTCAGAATTATCAAAAAGAAATTTTTTTTAAAGACCAAATAACTTTAATTAGCTACCCACTAAATATTTTTTTGAGATTATTATATTAGGTGTATAAATTTGCTTCCGCCGTTTTGGCAGTAGCGGTAAGTGGTAGTTGGAATAAATAGATCATAGATGTCATACAATAAGCTAAAGTATTTGTAAACATAACGCCATCGAAATATTAGTCGATTTGTGTCTGCATCATAAAGTTATTCCCGATTAAACATGTCAGCTTACGAGCCAAATTCTCGTCATTTGCGGGAGGTTTTAATTTTATGCTTTAATATGAAGAAATCTGCGGCTGAGGCTCATCGAATGCTCTCAAATACCTATGGTGAGGCCGCTATTAGTGAAAGAACGTGCCGAGAGTGGTTTCAACGCTTCAAGAACGGTGATTTTAACATCGAAGACCAGCATGGCGGTGGAAGAGAGAAGGTTTTCGAAGATGCAGAATTGGAGGCATTACTTGATCAAGACTCGTGTCAAACGCAACAAGAATTGGCAGGATCATTGGGAGTGACACAACCAGCCATTTCGAAACGCCTGAAAGTCATGGGAATGATTCAGAAACAAGGAAATTGGGTGCCGTACGAGTTGAAGCCGAGAGATATTGAACGGCGTTTGTGTGTTTGTGAACAGCTGCTTGCAAGGCAAAGACGGAAGGGATTTCTGCATCGCATTGTGATTGGGGACGAAAAATGGGTTCATTACGATAATCCCAAGCGCAGAAAATCATGGGGATATCCCGGCCATGCTTCCACGTCGACGGCCAAACCGAATATTCACGGTTCCAAGGTTATGCTCAGTATTTGGTGGGACCAGCTCGGCGTAGTGTATTATGAGTTGTTAAAACCGACTGAAACAATCACAGGCGATCGTTATCGAACGCAATTAATGCGTTTGAGCCGAGCATTGAAAGACAAACGGCCGCAATACAACGAGAGACATGATAAAGTGATTTTACAGCATGACAATGCTCGACCCCATGTTGCGAAAGTGGTCAAGACATACTTGGAAACTTTGAAATGGGAAGTCCTACCCCACCCGCCGTATTCTCCAGACGTTGCTCCCTCGGACTCTCACTTGTTTCGATCAATGGCACACGGCCTAGCTGACCAGCACTTCCGGTCTTATGAAGAAGTCAAAAATTGGATCGATTCGTGGATCGCTTCAAAAGATGACAAGTTTTTTCAACGCGGGATTCGTATGCTGCCTGAAAGATGGGAGAAAGTAGTGGCCAGCAATGGACAATACTTTAAATCATAAATGTATAACCAGTTTTTTACGATAAAGCCTCGAATTTCGGAAAAAAACGGCGGAAGCAAATTTATACACCTAATATATAAATATGTAATTATTTTTTCAATGAGCTGGCGCAAACCTAACATACATTATACCTCATTTTTGTTATATATCCATCATTCTATATTTATAAGGACTAATTTAATATATATTTTTGATTGTTAATATTATATTTCCAATAATCACAGGTCTTTAAATATGGTAAAATTTGACTTACAGAGGTTGATCTAATAAAATAATAACTTAGTTAATAAAATATTTTAGTTGATCATGTTGTAATAATCAAATATATCTATTGAATTTAGCCATAAAGATGTATTTACTTTTTAAATCTATATGTAAGAAGTCTTAAAATCATCATTGCGATGTTTAATTTACTTCTTTAAAAATATGGATTTAAAAAGTATGGCGTATTTTGTGCCTCTTAAAGATTTACACCAAACCAATATTGTTATGCCAATTTATTATATGTAAAACTTATTAATGGTGGGCTCTTACAGGTTGATCACAAAAGAAAATTCATTTTACGTAACTTTTACTTGTTAATATAATACATAAAATTAACACAATGAAAGGGGTCACCTATTTGCACTGTGTGAACAAAAATATTGTAATTACTTAAGAAGTTTTCTTAATGTGACAAATATAATTATAAATGTAATTTATAGTAACACCATAATCTTCTGAAAGGGGTAGGTAGATAATTAATAAATTATTTATCTTGATGCTCATCACATTTCATAATCAGGTTAAAAAAGAACAGAAAATCTCACAAATAAGTGATCCTATTATTGGCGGACATTTTACGATGGACAATTTATTATTTTAAACAATCGCACGAAATTTGTATTATTTACTTTTACTTTTTTAATATTCATTTCTCCGTTTAATATGATGTGCTTGAAAATAAACTAAATAACCATCATGCCATCTCCTGAAGAGGTAGGCAGAAAGAATGGACTGCCACAATTTAACCGATGCGGCACTTCATCCTTCTCTCTTCGCCCCCTCGGGAGACGCGGTGTGATGGGTTGCAAACCTCATCACCACCAATTGGCATCTCCTGCCTGAAAAAAATTAAAGGAAAAAAAAACAATTATGTTCATTAAGCTTTATTCCACGAGTTTTTTTAGTTTCAACGCCTGTAGCACACTGCAGTGGATGTGAAACTCTATCGAATGACGAAAGCGGGCCAAATTCAGTTTGCCTGATGTCTGCAACAATTCCATACGTGTTGACAGATTTTCTGAAAAACATGATGTACAGAGTTTCGCATCTGCATCGCTGGCGCAAATGGTTTCAGCAGCTCACTGACTTCTTCTGGTCTTCCTTCATTTATCTACATCTCCAGAAGATGGCAGCGAGGTCCATCTTCATCTCCAGAAGATGTCAATGAATTACTGAAACTGGTCAAAACTGAAAAATAAATGAAATAAAACTAAACATACTCGTATGTGCATGTGGAATAAAATTATAAAAGTTTTTTTTTTTGTTTTCATTATTTACAACAAGCTTCTACCAAGAAATTTCAATTAAAAACAATTAATATTATATACTTGATATATGTATTTCCTGGTCATAGCAAAGTACTTCTCTTTATTTATCTTCTTTTATGTCTGAATAATACACCGATAAAAATGTTTTTATAACTGATAAATTCAATATGTCAAGGGATGTTTTCAAAATAAACTATAGTATTTATATTGATTAACTTTGCTTAGACTTTTAATAGTAATTATATGGTCACAATAAAAAAAGATTTCCAGTCAAGTAGTAAATTTATGGTAGTATTTTTTACCTGAACTTATACTATTATTCATGCATATATGAGTATAGTTTTTCAATTGCTGATATCAAAATTTGTGTTAGAAAAATGTTGTGTTTGGTATACGTTGGGTTTATTTTATAAACAGTCATGGGATCATCTAAGTAGAAAGTTACTCATCAATTTTATTATTATGGATAATCATCCTTTTACAAATATTACCAGCAATAAGGTCCTTACAATTGGCCCAACTTTGGTCTTAGTTCATATTAATAAATGATACAATGTGAATATTTGTCACCACATTTTTATAACTGCATTTTTTTACAATGCACTTTAAAAATGTGTTTCTTTGCCTAAACTCAATTTGTGATGGCCCCTCTCTGTCATTTGAGTAGCCGAGGAATTTATAATAATTGTGTCTAGATATTGAATGTTCATCAACGAATAATAAATGCTTTTTCTATTTTTCAATATTGTGCATCAAAAAAAAAGTCATTGGTTTCTTTGTGTGTTTAGTCACATCGTGTGATTTAAATAATATTCTCGTATATTTGTAATTGCAACAGTACTCTTACCCTGATCTAATATAATATAATGTATTAACAAAATTCAATTAACCATTTTTTTATTTAATTTGTTTTTTTGTGTATTGACTCACATATTTTTAAAGGCTTTCTAATACTTGTTACATGGTGCTTCATAAACAACTGCAATTGATATATTTATATATTGAGTGTGAAATTGTAAACGTGAATGTTTCTATTTAATACATAATCAGCCATTCTTTAAAGAGAAAAGACATTTTTTGTAATATGTATGTATTTGTACACTGTTATTGTTATTTGATATTTTGTAAGTTCACCGAAATATAAATAAATATTATAACAATATGCTTTTGTTTTTGTTAAATCTTTTTCTTCAGCGTTTTCCAGTCCACTCCTAGACAAAGTGCCGATATATCTGTTCAGGCTATCCTCCTACCATATATGCGGTCGCCCCGCGCTTCCCTTTATGGTCCACGGTCTCGAAGTTAGCAGTCTTCTTGTCCATGTTTCATCAGAGCTTCTGGCTACATGACCTTTCCGTTGTTATTTAAGAATTGCTAAAATGGCAATGGAAAGGTGACCGAAACAGATATGAGATCCTCCAACATATGTTAATGTGCAATATTGAAGGGCGACATCTTAGCTGTGCAGCATTAAAGACTGGAATAATGAGCGTGGAAGAGTTATTCAGAAGGCCAACAGTTCCCTTTTTAAATGGAAAGACGCTATGGGGTCCTTTTTTAAATGGAAAGATGACCAACAACAACAAACCATTTTTTGGTTTTGGTCCATTTCTTCAACTTCGATTCCACCTAAAACCTAGGTTAGTTGTCAAACGTGCTCGTCTGACAGATCTTGTTTGTTCACAATGTAACCAGTTCGCGTCGGCGAGTTCACACACTTAACAGTTTTACAATGAACAAAAACAACAACAACAAACCATCACGCCGTTTCCCCACAGGGGTAGGCAGAGAGAATGGACCGCCACACTTCCCTATCCTGACATACCTCTCTAGCTTCCTCCACATTCATACAGCGAGACATACACGCACGTCGGTTCTTCCGGCTTCTAACATGGCCAACCTTTAAAATTTGATTAATCATGCCATGTTTTCCTCGGTCTACCTCGACTCCGTACTCCATTTACTTAATTAACCTATACTTTTTTAACCATTCTTTCTTCACCCATGCGCTCCATATGTCCGAACCAACGCAGCGATCCTTTCATAATTTTGTTCATAATACCTTCTTTCGCTCTACATTCCTTTCTAATATCAGCATTTGAGATTCTGTCGTACATCATTCTATCACATTTACGTCTTAGGGACCTCATCTCTACCACATTTATTCTGCTCTCATCTTTCTTCTGCCAGTTTTATGCTTCGCTTCCATATATAAGGGTTGGGACCAGAGCTCCATTGTGAATGGCCATTTTCGCTTTCATTGATAAATTCTTGTTTCCAATAACTATTTTCAAAGCTCCATTCACTTTGTTACCCGCACCAACCCTTATTTCAACATCATTGTCCGTTCGGCCTTCCAAGTTCTCTTCGTTCTCACTTATATTACGAGCTGTCATTTGCTCTTCCCTTTCAAAAACTAGCATCATTGACTTTCTGGCATTCATCATTAAATCGTTTGACTTGCATACCTCATACAAAGGACTCATACAAAGACTCATACAAAGGGCATGGAAAGATGAAAATAAGATAAACGGTATTGTAATCATTTTAATCATTTATTTATCAAAATCAACAACATTTTTTATACTTTTAACACAAATATTTTATTTGATTTTGGTATTGTGGTTTTACAACAAACACATCATATACCTGTTTGTGAGTACACATTAGGCCTCTAATAAATTTTATATTCAATTAAAAGTAAATGAATATACTGAAAAAATATTCTCTGTTTTTTTTTACTGAAACTATCGAGGTTCTAAAATATATAATATATAGAAATTAACTAAAAAATTTTCCTTACACCTTTTTTTTTCAACATTTTTCTGAAAAATATTAGATTGTATCTGTTATTTAGTTTTAGCTAAATAAAATTTCATGATCACTTCTAGATAATACAAACGGAAGCAACACATCTCTTTCTGATCATTTTTTTGTTAATTTATTATTTGTTATCACCGAGAATGATAATTACGAATCGCGATATAGTTTTGGATATGCTTTTAATAAACATTTTATTTCTTCATTTTAATGAAGAATACTCCAGGGAACACTTTACAAATTCAACATTTGTTTACTTTCGGACACTTCAGTCTCGTTTAATCTCTTCTCACGATGACAACTTGAGGTGTATCGCACCCACTGAAGGTGTACAATAAATTTTTATTATACTATTATAATTTGCTGTTGATGACCGGGTGTTGGTCTAGGATACAGCACGCTTACTTTTTGATCCAGGGGACTTTACCTGGATACGACTCGATTCCTTCTTCATAATGATGAGCTGTCTTCTGCTCATATTGGAGATTGCATAATAAATTATAATACCATTGATTTAAATCTTCGGTTTTAGTCTTTTATAAAAGGAAAAAATACTCATTTTCACAGTACGTTAGTGATCACACTTGTTTCAATTTTACTTGGTTGTTTGAAAACAATTAGTTTTTAAAAATTCAATTGCATTTTACGAATGTAATCAACTCAAACCATAGCAAAATATTGATATTTCATTTTTAAATATATTTTTGTTCCATGCACACTGACACTAAATAAAATTAATTTCTATTTGATTTTGACTAATCATTGCAATAATTTAGAGATTTTAGTTGTAATTAAGCTATTTTTTTTTATCTGTTTTTTGTCAAATTATATGCAATTGATATTGTGTACTCAAATGGTTACCCGTTTTGAAATATTTGTTTCGATAGACATAGGTACATTTTAAAATATTTCTATGCTTTTGATATATTTTTTTCTAATGATGCTATCGAATAGCTCTTGAAAAATTATAAGTACATTCCATTCACCAGGTAGTCTGCGTCATGCGCAAATGGAGACTTTCCACTACGGCGCATTCGTCTTCGGGCCATCTTCAGTCTGCAGCCTACTAAAACTACCATTATGCTGGCCATACAAACCCCTGAAAACAAAATTTTAATTAGCCAAGAACCAAAGAGTTACATGTATTAATGTTTTTAACAGAAGCCCTTGAAAGTAGAATATTGATTCGATTTGATATTGTTTATTAATGGACATAAAACCCAATAAAATAAAATTATGAGTAGAAATCCGAAGAAGAATAATCGCAGTCAATAAAACATATTTATCTTTACTTTCAGTGTTCAAATCACCTATGTAACAACATACAAAACTATTATTATTGACGGTAAAGATGGCTGGAATGCTGGACATATTCGAAAGAAACATATTATGAAAAATGTGTGGTACCATGAGAGAAGACAATAAGATGATAAGGGAATAACAGGAGCAATGAAACGAGTGGGAAGACCCACAGAGAGAGAGTGAGAGAAAGCAAGGTAATTAAATAGATTATATTATTTTTTATTCCGGACAGCGCAGGATAGGGAATAGTTTACCAGAGTGAGAATGATCGCCAACGTCGGCGGGACCTGACAGAGCACTTTAAGAAGAAGATATTATTTTTTAAATCTCACCTAAAGTCAGCAGTAAGATAGCACCAGGAGGCCTCTCTGCCGCTCCATCGTGGACATCAATTTCAAATTGTTTACCCATTATCATTTGTTCGTGAACAGGGGCATTCTTCATTTCAGTTTTTTCATCTTCACCTCCATCTTCGACTTCTGGTTTTAAGTGTTTCTTTTTTGTTTTGTTAGCGCCATGTTTCTTGTTACTCTTGTCTTTCTGGTTTGTTTTAGGGGAAGAATCTGTATCCTTTTCACTTTGATCATTATCATTCACTTCTTCCGAATCATCGTCTGACTCGTCATTTACTTCGGACGGAGGTTCCTTTTTATTTTTATTTGCATTATGTGTAGCTGGTTGGTTTGCTGGTATTTCAATTTTTGTTACTATTTTTTCTTCAGGCGGAGTGACTATTTTTGTTGGAGTATTGTATATTTGCTGATTTTCTAGCTGTAACACAAGTCGAAATTTTGGGTTTAAGATTGCATTATTGTTTTATTTTATCTAGAAGATATTCCTATACAATTATATTTATTACCTGTGTATTTTGCGCTTGAGGCACAGCCCACATTTTATCTCGGTCCTGGAACATGTTGGGAATACCTTGCATGGACATTTTTTCTGTTTGTTGAACTCTTTGTGAAGGAATATTCCCACCCTGCATTCTATGTTGAAGTGCGTTTTGCATGGGAACTTGTTGTTTCCAACCGTTTTGTGAGTCTATATCCATATGATAAATAGGCGATCCATCGTTGCCATTCATTATTTGTTCTGCAAAAACATTACACTTATTTTAATATAGTTGAGATTATACAGATACAATAAGGTGTATGCCATATGATAATATCATCAAATGTTTTTAACTTTATTAATTATTCTAATATTTATACATTATTAAACGTTACAAGTATTTATCACTCATTTTAGCATAATTTTTCTTGGGCATGAAATATCAATCGTTAAACTATCCAATATCACAATTATAATACCTTGTTGTGGTTGCGGCCATTGTCGACGTTGCCAATTATTTTCTTGGAGAGTGTCATAAGGAAGACCTTTGTAATCATATTGCCCGGCAGCAACGCTAAAAGTCATTCTTAGTTAGTTATTAAATGGTGATAAAGACACTGAGGACGATAGCAGGCAAGATCACTGAGAGATCGCATGAGGAACACCAAATAAGAGAGATATGTGAGGTTAAGGATATTATAAGATGGAGCAGACAGCGAAGAAGGGACTGGTATGGTCATGTTCAAAGAATGGACACCCCCAGACTCCCCTATATTGCACTACATAATCAGTGTTGGAAAAAGAAGCCGAGGAGGACCGAGGAAAAAATAGCATGACCAAATTAATCAATTACTAAAAGGCGGCCATATTCGTTGTTGGAATAATCGACATGCGTGCATGGTATGATGTATGAATGTAGAGGAAGCCCGGGAGGTATGCCAGGACAGAGCATTGTGGCGATTCATCCTCTCTGCCTACCCCTCCGAGGAAACGGCGTGATGGTTAGTTAGTTTTCATAATCAGCCTCATGGGACTTGTCCTTGTGGAAGACCTTCTAAAAGATGGAAGGACAGCTGGGAGTCTACCTCACAGGAGGAGCAACACTCTGGAGAACAGACCACATAGGTCTATAACAAGGAAGAAGAAGAAGATATTCCTTAACTGTGATGTTCCATAACAATTGTTGTTTCAATTATATGGATGTTTTTGACAAATGTATTTAATATAATAGAAGTTTAATTAGGGTACATCTGTTTCTGGAATAATCTAAATAATTACATGTTCCATCTCGGGTAGATTAGCCACCTTAGTTCAATCCCTTACCCAATCTCCATTACATTAAATATGTGCATACGTAATATTGTAATGACACCACGGAGGGCTATTTCTCTAAGTAATCCTCAACTAGGAGTGTCTCCTGAACGTTAATGGACGTATTACGGTGTACAGGTATACCAAATAAATTTAACTTAGGTTTAAAATATATTTTGGTTAAACAAATTTACCTGTCTGTTTCAGTTACTTGTAATCCACCTTTGTGATTGAATATGTGAGATCCTCCGGAATTTTCTGTGAAACAAAAGTAACAGTTTCAATGAAATTATAATAAAATTTAAACATTTTACTAGAAGTGTGAAGAAATAAACTTAAACTTTAAGTAATTATTACAAATGAAAACGTCTGTTTTACAGATGTTTTATAATAATGTATGGGAATGGTATGTTTCGCCTTTCTTAGGTTATCAAATGATATCAACATTTGATAATGCCTTAGAAAGATGAAATATTGTTATTTTTATAAATTATATTAATAACACTTCTAGAAAACAGATCTTTTCATTCATATTAATTATTTAATGGAGTTGTATATCATTGTTCAAGAAACAATAAATAATACATGTATTAATAATAATTTACCATTATACTGTTTCATTCTGGGCATAGGATTATTGCCAATAGAATGGTCTAGATGTGTGGGCCAAGGTGGCCCATCCACGGAACTGAGTGGACGCATGAAAGCTTGTTGATGTTGATTTTGTGTGTCCTGCAACAATGAAAAAATTAAAATGATTGTAATGACTTTACAAACTAATTCAGCATTCAATACAGATTCTGATGTTATTGATAAAATCAAATAGCTTTAATCTATAGCATTTATCATATATATGCTAACTTCAGATGTGATGTCACAATAATTACTTCATTAATTTGTCTTGTTTATTTATTGAAATAAAATTAACTGAGAAATGTTGTAATTCCTGTTTTCGTAACATAAAAATAGCCCGAAGGTTTAAATACACTAGTTCTTAAAAAATATATCTAATAGAACAGTTTATTAACTGTTTTTTTCAACACTAAAACCAAGATTTTATTTTACTCCAAATTGAGCAGATATAGCTCGTTATTACGAAGGCAGGCTTGAACCTATGTCCCCTGGATCGGGAGACAGCCGTATAATTGATATTTTATTTCACTTTAGTTAGATAATTTTCCATCATAATACCTTTACCAATGAAACAAAAATTAATGCTGATTGCTCCTGATTTATATGCAAACTATATAACAAATGTGCTATCAAACAACTTGCGTGGTATGATAACTTATAAGGTGAATATGGATTAATACCTGCACTAATGAATCAAAAATTAATGCTGATTGCTCCTTATTAATATGCAAACTACATGACAAATGTGGTATACGACTTGCGCAGTATCTTATGAAGTGTGGAATAATATCTGCACCAATGAAACAAAAATTAATGCTCCGAAATAGCTTTTTCAACATAAAATCGTTGCTATGCAACAGAGACCGAATGAGAGATTTGCGAATGAGAATAGTTCAATGTTATGTGCTATCCGTCTTGTTATACGATATGGAAACATGGACTTTGAAAAAAAGGTATCACCTAAAAGCTGGGTGCCTTTGAAATGTGGATTTATCGTAAAATATTTCAAATATCATGGGAAGAAAGAGTCACAAACGAGGAAGTACTGAAGCGAATAAAGTAATAAAAATAAAGCGTCAAGACCATAAATCGCAGGAAACTGGAATACTTCGGGCAAATTATGAGCAACGATAAATACAAAGTTCTGCAACTGATTATCCAAAGTAAATTTAACGGAAAACGAAGTGTCGGGAGAAGAAGAAAATCCTACCTAGAAAACCATTGAGAATGGTTGTCATACATCATGTCTTCATGATGTTGTCCAACCTCCGAAATTAGAGGAACAAGATTAATATGCAACATAAGAAACATGCTGCAAACCAACAACCCACCAAATCACCTTTCCAACAATGTTCCCATCAGACATAAGAGGAATAGCCTCAAGAGCTGAACCTTTGAAAGCCAGAAGATCCAAGTCCAAGTAGTGGTATGATAGCTTATAGCAGGGATGGCGAACCTTTTTGAGCCTGAGTGCCAAAAAAAATAGTTTTCAATATAATAATATGTCGCGTGCCATATTCCATGGAAATAAAAATGCGCCAAATGTTTGTGTAACTTCAGATTTTTTATATAAACATAGCATTAATACATCGAAAAAATAATTAAGTACTTATTAATGGCACAATAAAATAAATAAATAAAAAATAGAATTAATAAAAAAAAATGTAGAACCCTCAAAACTTCATAATTAGTGAGATTTTTGTTGTTGGATGCTTGATGCCATTTTTTTATACCGGGTTCATAGCTGGTAGCTTTTAATAGAATACAAGCAGTAGTACCTTCGTCTGTAAGTCTACTTCTTATGTCTGATTTAATAAAGTTCATTGAATAAAATAATGATTCACAGGAATAAGTTGACGAAAAAATTGTTAAAATGCCCATTGCTATTTTTTTAAGACAAAAAAAGTTTCCGGGAAGGATTGCCAAGTTGTAAGTACTTAATTTTCGGCATTTCTCTGGACTGGTCCAACGAATCGATCTCGCTCAATTTCTTCCAAAATAATTCTTAAATCTTAAAACTTTTGTGTCCATATCGAACTCGACTGAAAATCTACCAATTCCATTTCAAAATCATCTAATTCCATGAATTCAAACATTGTCTAGTTAAATTGTTGATACGTATTTATGTGTCTGGATGGGTAATAAATTTTGTATTTTCTTCAATTTGTTGAAACTGAACAAACCTTCTTGAAAATTGTTTTATTGTTGCTTCTAAATCATTGAGTTAATTTAATGCAAGTTGAGTAGAAAATTCATATACCTAAATGATATTATAATAGATATATAATTTCACTTTTAACATGAATTTTATTAACGTGCAATTGCATAAAATTATTATTTTTATATCGTTTTTGCTTTTTATTTTCATATGGTGAATACTATTAAGTTAATGGAATTCATTATTAAAATATGTTCTTATATTTCCTTTAAATAGTGCAATTTATGATGTATTAAAATGATCGAATATTATAATGTAAAATAATTTTATAAAGTAACAAAATGTACATATTGTAAAATGTTTTAGTTTTAAGTCAATTTCTATTTCTATTTTCTGAATGTCCTACAATTATTTTATATGTAACTTATCCCTTTTGTCCCATAATGAGTTTTCTACTCATGGGAATACAATGTAACTATTGTATGTTTATAAATAAATAAAAATAAAATAATTTTCAAATTGTTCTATTAATTTTCTAACGTCCGGCTTTTCATGAATTTTTTGTATCTTTTTTATTTTTTTCTCTTCATTCGGGTGCCACGCAAAATTGTCTCGCGTGCCACCTGTGGCACGCGTGCCATAGGTTCGCCATCCCTGGCTTATAGGGTGAATGTGGTTTTAGATTTGAATGACTGTACCTTGGGCGGCGACTCGGGTGGAGCGTAGTTCTGCATCTGTGGGAGAATCTCCCTCGGTGGCAGGACGGGCAGAGGCGGGGGTGGCAATGTGGTGGTTGCGGGGCAACCCAGCTCGGGGGCCTCGTCGCTGCCATCGGCGCACTGCGGGATGCCGTCACACGCGTTATAGATGGCGATACACTCAGAGGATGAGTGGCACTCAAATTGGAATCGGCTGCAACGTCGGGCTGGAAAATATCCAATTATTCAACTGATTGTATTATTTTAACCGGGTGATGGTCTAGGTTTGCTTTCGATAAACCGGGTGAATGCAGAGCAGAAACTGTGTAGACTTCACGAGAAAGCGGCAAAAGTAGGTAGGTCTCAAAATTAACATGTCCAAAACAGTAGACCTACGAGTGTCCACAAATGACTCCACTCCAATCTTGCTCCAAGGTGTCCCCTTGGGACCACGACCAGCTTTTGCTACCTCGGTAGTATGATAGCAGGCTCGGGAGATACGAAGAAAGATGTAGCCAGCAAACTCAACAAGACAAGGGGAGCTTTCGCTATGCTTCGCCCTGTATGGCGTTCCAGTATCATTAAGAAAAAGCTCAAGCTCCAAATATTTCTACAGTATAATAAATATGTAGCCTTTACTTTGTGTTGTGGATTCATATTTGAAAAAATATAACTGCACTTAGTATTAAAACACTTTATTACACTTATCACATACATGTTTCGGTTGCAACATGTCTGTGATAAGTGAAATAAAGTGTTAATTAAATAATAATACTAAGTGCAGTTATATTTATTCAAACATTAATTTGTTCAATTTTTCTTGTTTCTTGAACGTTTGATAATACTTCAGGCAGACGAAACACGCCTTTCCCATTAAATATAATAAATAATTTACTGTAAAAATTTAAAACAATGTTATAATATCACAATTTCTTTTTATTCGCTGAGAGTGTCGCGACAGCTGTTTTGCCAACCAATGTTGGCATCATCAGGTGTTACAATAAACAGTATCAGTACCAATAAACAGTTTATTGTAACACCTGATGATGCCAACATCGGTTGGCGAAACAGCTGTCGCGACACTCTCAGTGAATAAAAATAAATTGTGATATTATAACAGTGTTTTAAATTTTCACAGTAATAATGTTGAAGTATCATAGTGTTTCGGCCAAAACAATGGACTATTAAATAAATAATTTAGAAAATTGACGACTTTATCTATATTAAACGATTAAAATATATCAAGATAAGCGATAATATTTGAAGAAAAAAAAACTACGTTTTTCACAACGCCGTACCGAAATATTGTAGACACACTTCACAAATTGCTTTTTAGTACTTGCTTATAGATACAGCATGGCAGATATTGCATTATTTCGGTCTTAATTATCGGATGAAATTTTTTTTATCTTGGTTTAAATCTAACAAAATATAAAAAAATGAAATAAGGATTTCGTTATTACTTTTACCTGGTGGTGGCACCGCTGTCTCAGCTGGCATTAATACTGGGTGGGCCGTGACAGGTTTGAGAGTACTCTCTCTCGGACCATCCTGTATCTGTTTTCTGGAGAGACGTGAAATATTTATTATACACAAGATATCGAATATTGATCAAATTATTTTTCATATAACTTAAATATATGTGTATGTATAGATGTATATTAATGAGCAATATACAGACGAATGGTTCTTTTTAATAAGTGCTTAAGATTATGTTAAATAAGGTATAACTACTTATTAAACATATTTTTTACCCAGGCAAGTGGAAATGATAGATTAGAATCTACATATTTATTTAAAACAAATTCAATTTTTTTCCTTTTGCAATATCCTAGTGCTAGGTAATCCGTCAGTAACTTCCCACTTGCGGTCGTGCCATTTGCGGTTGGAAAAATTGTCGTCCCACTTGCGGTCAATCAATTTGATACAATGCAAATGTATACCATGTATATTTTCCACCTCGGAGGTAACCTCAGAGGTAACCAGTTATAGAGCTGAAGATGGAGGTTAATTCCGAAACATTGTCGTGTTTTAATATTTTTATTATTATTTTATAAAGATATTTAATTAACCCAAAGTGAAAATATATAGTGTTGTGTTTCAAATTCCAATTAACAATAGAATTCCACAATATTAACCCCTTAACTTTCTATAAAAACAATCAATATCAATAAATCTATAGATAAAAATAGAACGAACACGCGATTGATGGTGTATAATAAATCTTTGATGACTCTGAAAAGCCATTATTAATTTCCTATATTATTTGGTTTGAATATTGAACCTGAGGCTGGCCAAGTCCTGCTCGTGCTTGGTCAGCTTAATCTGGTCCTCCAGCTCCGCCAGGTGCCTGTTGACTGCCAGCACGGCGCTCGAGAAATTGGTGTGGCGTGTAAACTTGCACTTGAAGTCTTCCGGCGGGCCACAGTGGAACAGGTAGCAAGAACCAGGACTCTGGAAACCAAACAATTTATTTGACTTATTTAACTCAGTATGCATTAGTCACACCTAAAACTTAATTATTCAACCGATTTATGTTGATAATAATTTTAAACAGGGCCGCCGTACTAACACACAGGGCCGCCGTTGTGGCTGGCTGCTTGACGAATGCTGTTTGGAAAAATATAAATATGCTAAAGGAGAGCAAAATTCGAATCTACAAGACATGCGTACATCCTATAATGACATATGGAATAGAAACGAGAGCTGACACCATCAGAACAAAAAATCTCATAAGAACCACAGAAATGAAGACTCTCCGATCCGTTGCGGGAACAACACTCCGAGACAGAATAAGAAATTCTGAAATAAGAAAGATCTGCAATGTAGAAGATGTCGTGCGATGGGGAAGACTGAGAAGACGCTACTGGAGAGATCATGTGGAAAGAGCATATTCTGAAAGAGTGATCAATATCAATATATAATTATAAACAATACAATCAGCCGCAAATAAAGTACCAACAGGAAATCGACCGGCAGGAAGACCACCTAAAATATGGCGAGACAGTTGGACATCTGCATCCCAGGAACAGGCTCCGAGAAATAACAGGACACAGTCCTAAATAAAGCAGAAGAAGAAGAAGAAGAAGAAGGTGTACTTTGTTTTTATTCTTCTTCCGATGGCCCTACAACCCATATTATTATTTTTATAGACCATTGTTTCGGCCGAAACACTATTATTTTTTAATATTCATCATCAGCCGTCTGTCATCCACTGCTGAATGTAAGCCTCTCCAAAGCACGCCACCACCCCCTATCCATTGCCGCTCCCATCCATACATGTCCGGCAATCCTCTTCAGATCGTCGGTCCAGCGGGCAGGGGGACGTCCAACTCTACGGAATCCTGTACGCGGTCTCCACTCCAGAACCCGTCTCCCCCATCAGCCGTCAGTTCTCCGACAGATATGGCCAGCCCATCGCCACTTCAGCCCGCCCATCCTCAAAGCCACCCTCACCTTGGTTTGTTGACGAATAAATTCGTTTTTAAATCTGGCCCTCAAGGTTATTCCTAATTATTAGTCACACCTAAAACTTAATTATTCAACCGATTTATGTTGATAATAATTTTAAACACTTATGTAATTTGTTTTTATTCTTCTTCTTCTTCGATGGCCCTACAACCCATATTATTATTTTTATAGTCCATTGTTTCGGCCGAAACACTATTATTCTTTATTATTATTAACTGTTAAATTTTATAACATTATTATAAATTTTATGTTATGATATCACAATTTTGATTGTCGCGACAGCTGTATCGCGAACCAAGATGTTTGTAACACCCGATGATGCCAACATCGGTTGGCGAATTAGTTACATTATAACACTTAATTCGAATAGATTTAAAACACATTACCATATCTGTGTTGTTTGGTATTTATATTTTAAATTGATTTATTTGAAAATATTATAATGGACCATCTCATCCCGTAATGTTACTGTTTATAATTATATATTGAGCCTCTAATGAAATTCAGTTGTAAATTTACTTATCACTCATCATTAGTTCTAACCTTAAAATTGTTTTATTTAACAATTCAAAAATTTGCATTATATAAATTCCCCCCACCCTAAAATTTCTAAAATTAATATAAGGACACACTGTTTGTCACTATTTATATAATTTATACAAATTAAATTCAAGTAAAAGCACTAAACAATCGCTTTTACTATTATAAATTAACAAAATTTGTAGTGATTGTTATTTTTACAAACTTCTCAAAACTAATTATTACGATTTCTTAATTCTTGATTTCGTTATTTTGATTATGTATGTAATAAAATGATAAAACTTCACCTTTGTTTGTTTTCTGAAAACGTCCTATTCGTATTTTACAAAACGTTCGGAATAACCTTGTCGATACATATATTTTTTCATTTTAGTATTTTAGTCTTACATAAATTGATATAAGTAAAACAATTTTTATATAATAAAAATATACATTATTTCATATCTGTATATTTAAATACTGTAAATTTAATTAACACCAGACTGTTTTAGCGGTTCTTTGTAGTTTTTAATATAAATATTGTGTTTATGATAGCGAAAGTGTGAGGCAATTTATATAAAATATACTCAGGTAATAATAATTATAAATTTAAAATCTGGAAACAGTTCTTCACAATTAATTGAGTGCGTGTATATACATACACCTTGCCTTCCGGATGTTATAATTGACTTGATAAACAATAACGCGGATAAACAAGACGAGGATGAAAGAAATGAGAGCTGAAGCAGCTGATACCTTTTCTTCGAAAACAAAAACATCGCAGGACTCGGTCTCGCAGCAGAGCCGGAGGCACTCGTCCCTGGAGCCCAGGTCGATCTCGTTGAGGTACTTGGCGCCCATTTCGCGAGAATCTTCCGTGCGGATAATCTTGTCCCGATGAATGTCGAAGTTGTCCACGCACGTCTGAGGGTCGAGGTCCCTTCTTTTTTTCAACTTATGCAAATCTAAGTTTTGGTCAGCCATGTTTATCATATTGTTTTTACGCAAAATAACATTCCCAGCGTCAACATTAGCGATACTACTACACAATACTAACATCAAAATTCCGAAAACAATAACGAAGGACCGAAAAGAGTACACTGACATTTCTACGATTATTAAATTATTATTTAGTGGGGGAAACTAATATAACGAGTGAGCGTAAAAATGTCGCTCATTTGCCTCTCTACGGAAGATAAAAGCCGTCGGTATCGGCAGGCGGCCGCGGCGGATCGATAGCGGCGCGTGGCGGCGGGCGGGGGGCGCATGCGCGAAAAGCGCCCTTTCGGGAAAACTGAAGAATTAGTGTTAGTCAGACCCGCCCGCCCGCTGCCCCGCCCGCCGCGCCGCCCGCGCTCCGAGCTCACACTTGCAGTGCACCCGAGTCTATTCACCGCTGTCACTTCATTCCATTACTTCATCAACTTGGAAATGTGCAATTTCGTTATCTTACAAATGCGCCATTTCAACGGGTAACCCGTCATTCCCATTTCCCATTTCTCCCTATAAAGTTTCTGGGGATCATTATTTTTTTTATTTAAAAACGTGCCATCGGATATCATACCTCAAATCAACTAATTTAACTAGTTTAATCGCGTATATTTATTATTTAAATAATAAAAACGATTTACCCGCAATGCTCGGAGAGTTTTCATCGAATTTTAACTCATAACATCGAAAGAGAAGTGTGATGTGCGCCTGAAGTGATCTTCGCCAGAGTTCAACTTCATTTTCACTTAACAAAGAATCCAGTGAGAAAGTGAAATGTCATTGTTTTTTAAGTTTAGAAACGTAAGTAAATCAACCCATTTATTACTTTTACTTCACAAGTATTCATTTGTAATAGAAATAACACTCTTTACGAAATAGTTTCTTCTTTTGATATTTCTATCGATGAGTCTATTGTAGTTGGAAATCCTAACATTATATATTAAATAGTTTTTATTGCGTATTGACTGATAATTATTATTGTATTATTAAAATATGTCATAACTGAAAATATTACGTAGACTTGGCATGACTTCTTCTTCTTCTTTGCTTGCCTTCTTCCCTCCACTGCTGGATATAGGCCTCTTCCAATTTCCTCCAGTCGTCTCTATCCTGTCCCCTTTGTTTCCAAGCTTTTCCAACCCTTTTGACAATATCATCGGTCCATCTCATCGGTGGCCTTCCGACACTTCGCCTATTTGCCCATGGTCTCCAACTGAGTATCCTGGGTGCCTATCTGTTGTTACCCTGTCTAGCCAAGTGTCCAGCCCATTGCCATTTCAGTTTTGCCACTCGGTCCATGAAGTCAGCAACCCTAGTGCAGCGTCTGATTTCTTCATTTCTTATGCGGTCACGCAAGCTCACACCAAGTATCTGTCTTTCCGTGGACCTCTGGGTACACTTGAGCCTGTGGACACTTTTTGCTATAAGAGTTGTCGTCTCTAGTCCGTATGTCATCGTGGGCAGTATACACGTGTCGTAGACCTTTCTTTTGAGACAAACTTGGAATGTACCTACCAGTAAAGTAATTACATATTAATTACAATTAATTTTTACTTTTGCGTACTTTTCGTAAATAATTTACATCGTACAAATATATACAATATACAAAATTAAAATTCAAACAATGAAACGAAAGAAAAATGGAAAATACACTAGTCGGAATCGTTGACCCTAAACTGAACGGTAGACAAGAGACATCTCGTACATAAAGATGACAATGGAATAAAAAAAACATCTGAAGTCTTTAGATTTTAAACTGTAAAAAAAATATTTTAACATTAAATTTAGTTTTTTTGTTATTTTATAAACGCAGTAAAATGTGTAAATAAAAATTATGATATGCTTACATACTTATGTGCTTAAGGTCTACAATGTTTTAAGTAGTGTAGTTATAAACTGCTATTATTCCATCTCTAGTGTGATTATCAGGTAATAGCCGTGATTTGAAAAATTTCAAAACAAAAAATCGTGAGGTTTCAGTATTTCGTCGCAAAAAGGTTCTATTATTTTCCTTGTTTTAATTACCAAATAACAATGTATATTCATGATCCTTTGTGTTTTCAGGAGTAAGTATGACTCTGTTGCTCCTATTTCAGGATTTTATAAGAGGCTATAATTAAGCTTAAAAAAGGGGGTATTTAATTGAGTATTTCTCTTTGTTACTCGATATGCCTGTTAAGGAAACTGTAACATGAAATCGTTTCATTAAAACCGAATAATGTAATTATAGTGAACCTATGGATGTTCTCATTTAAATATCATTATAAATAACTTCAAAAATTAAACTCAATAACAATGTATTTTCATTCCAACTAACTACCCATCACGCCATTTCCCCGAAGTGGTAGGCAGAGAGGATGGACCACCACACTGCTCTTCTGACATACTTCTCGAGTTTCTTCTATAATTATAGGTACCTACATCGTAACTGGAAAGTTTGTCGATTTTTACGACTTAGAATATATTTGCCTGTAAGTAATTGATTAATTTGGTCGTACCATGTTTTCCTGGCATATTTTTCCATTCTCACTGCTTGTATACAACTTTTCAACCATTCTATTATCAACCATTCGTTTTATATATCAAAACTATCTAAGTGATCGTTGTTACATTATTGATTTTTTAAACAACTTTTAGATCGATTTTTTAATATATAAAAAAAAACCTTCTTCAACTTTTGAGATTATTTTTCTCGACATGTTTCGAAGATCTTCATTTTTCGGAGAACAATATAAATTCAGTTTAATTTGTCATTATGCAATTCCACAGTGTTAACGCCTTAATTTTATCTAACCTTTTATATTGATTAATGCACTCCGAAACAGTATATTTCTGCTATTTATAAATATTTATTTAAATAAAAAAGTTGGAATGAAAATATGTTCTTAGACATGAATTAATGCTATGCATAGCTCAGGGTTGCATGAAATGGAATATTAATATGCAGATAAAAATATTAATATGCTCATATAAATATGCAGATAAAAATTTAATTTTTCAAGGTATACTTGTATATATATTTTTTATGTAAAAATACACTTGAGTTCGTGTATATTTAAAACATTACTGTGTACCTTAATGTAGCATAGAAAAGAATAGAAACAGTGACAAAAATAGATCTTATCTATGCAAGTATATTTACGAGTATGTCATCTATTGATTCAATAATATATTACATTGATATGGTAATATTTATATGTCATAAGGGTACAACTAATTTTATTATCTTAGATGTTAACTTAATTTATCTGTCCTTCACAGAATTTCGATTAACGAAACGATAAATTTAAAAGTAACCTTCGCGAATATTGCAAAATTCGCATTTAAAAAATCACATTTACCAGACGAATTTCATAAAAGTTCATTAATTATTTATTGTTTCTTGAACAATAATGTAAAGTATTTCTTCTATGTACGCCATACTTTGTGTTGTTATGATAGTTTATTTCGAACTTATCTTTTTTATACACTTTGTATATTCAACACTATTATTCAAAATAAAATTATACAGACATGTTTCGGACAAACGGTCCTTCTTCAGTAAAGATATATATTTATAAAAATATAAAAAAATTGTTGTTGTTTACATGATCTGACAGATGTTATAAAGATTTATTTTGGAACGTTTATGCTTTTGTTTTATCCAATATTAAAATTCAATTTAAAATTTAAAATAATAATTACAAGTTCTTATTGGGGTTCAGGTAATTACTTACAACAAAGGAAATAAATCAAAGATATCAAAACTTGACATTAAATTTATTTGATTATTTCATCATTATGATTGTTTATAATATTTTGATTATTTAGATTTTAATTAATAAGTAACCTGAACCCCAATAAGAACTTGAAATTATTATTTTAAAATTTAAATTGAATCATACTATTTGTTATAACAAAAGCATAAACGTTCCAAAATAAATCTTTATAACATCTGTCAGATCATGTAAACAACAATTTAAAAAAAATATGTTTATAAATATGTATCTTTACTGAAGAAGGACTGTTTGTCCGAAACATGTCTATATAATTTTATTTTTAATAATAGTGTTATATATACAAAGTGTATAAAAAAGAAAAATAGAAATAAAGAATGTAAAGCATCATGTTAAATCATTAAAACGGAAGATAACATATGTTTTCTATATATTTTATTATAGTTTATTAGAATGACATGTATCGCATTTCAAATATATTTAATAATAACTTAGATCTGCGAAACACGTCATTTCTATAAACTATAATACAACTTGTAGAAAACAAATGTTTTCGTTCGTATAAATTATTTATTAATTGTGTTAAAAATTTCACAATCTAAAATAATAGTTTCTGTGATTATATGCCTTTCTGCATTGTTAAATATTATTAATTATGATGGTCATTGAAATAAAACAATGCAAAATAAATAATTGGTTAAGTTTATCATTTCAAGGGGCGCCGAGAAAAATACGCTTTATTTCTCACGAATATTAGGCAAGGTGATTGCGGCCGTGTGAGTGTTTTTCAGATTTATATTATTATACTATATATCAAGTTTATAATGAGAACTGACGTTCTTATTATTAAAAAAAAACTAATTGATATAAATGTTGAAATCAGCAAAGCGGCATACGCGAGTTGATTTAGGTTTCAACAAATATACGAATTCGTAATTATTGTGAACGGATGTTAAAGCAAAATTGTGGTAATTTTATTCACTTTAAAAATACATTTTTAAAAGTATAATTGTATTGTATGATAGCCATACTTGAAAATCAAAATTAAATTCCTTATTTTCCAAAAAGACATCACAAACATATATACTCGTATACATTTATGTGGCCGATTTGGAAAAATGCTCGACCTAGTAACACAATAACAAGTACGATTTACAACATTTTGAATGTATACAAATACTTGTAGACGAATACTGGATAGATGGCGCTAGTGTGTAGATTGAAATATAACATGTGAAGTGTGGTGTTACATAGTAGCATATATACAACTTCCAAAAATTTGTCAGACATGGTGGTCGTAAGAAGGATGGAATGGGGAATGTTTTATTACATAAAGCGTGCGCTTAACCCAACCAATGACAGGTCATAAGTCCTGTAAATACCTCGACCACCATATTCTGTTTCCAATTTGCATCTTCGTCTCTATTGAGATACAATTAATCCTTGAAACAAGTACGATGCTAATGATGCTGAATAATCTTCAATATCTGGAGTATTTTTATCTTACACATTGTTTCATCTACATGCAAAAATGACGATTAAGCCATTATGCTCAGCAGTTTCATTGTTCTCTCCAGCGGCATCATCAGACTGACGAAAATAAACTGATTCATAACAACGTATACACGTGTGAAAAGTTCTTAACATTAACGATGACTATACATAAACCATCGTGTTAGACAGGTTAACTACGTTTTGATAATCGATTTTTTAAAGATTTCTTACGCAAAAATACTACGTAGTTCGTAATAAAACCCATATAATCAGTTTATTCGAAATTTATCATATAATCAATCCAGTAGAGCAAATCTTATTCACTACTTAAGTCTAATTACCATGAAAATAGAACGAACCAGAGCGAGTGTTAGCTTCCAATGCATATACAAGACAATAATTCTCCTATACATCCAATAAGCGACATGAACATCAGTTTTAGTTACTTGGAATATAAAGTGAAGCCCTGTAAATGCGATACATACTGAATATATGTACTTTGCTTTCAAAAACTTTGCTTTCTATCAGCATTCAGTCGTTTTTTTTTTCAAATTTAACGTCGATTTCATTTCGCACTATAAAATATACGTTTGATTTGATCGTGCCACGTTTTTTTCGATCTTCTTCTATTTCTTATTTTTAGTTTAAGTCGTTTACATATAGGTACTTTCTTTATCATTCATTCTTTTCATGTATTAAAACCATCTTAATGACCCTTTCATTCTTTAAACATTTCGGTGCTAATGTTGTTAATTGAAATATTTGGATAGAAGTTCATTGTAAATCATGAAAATAATAAAACATATTATGATACGTAGGTATACATGTAATTAGTTTTATTTCATTTCTTGTTTTTTTAAATTCGTGCCAATAGCAGAAGACAGGAGCGAGCTGTCGATACCGATCGAAACTAAAAAACAAGTGGAATTAAACTAAATATATATGTACTTTCGTATGAGCCCTTAATTTGTGGTGTGGCATTTTAAAAATAATTTAAAAACACTTTTCTACTTGTTTTTTCACCACTTTATTTTTGATTCATCAAACCAACCGGTTGTTCGCTCCCACCGAAGCTTCATCAGGGTAACATAACAAACCTCGGTTTAGTTCTGACGAAGCTCCGGCGGTAGCGAAACAGGTTAATTTGAAGGGAAAAAAATGTTTTGAAGAAACAAGTAGAAAAATGTTTTTAAATTATGTTTAAATATACATTTAAAAAAAATCTTTATAAAAGTGTTACTATTCAAATTTATTAGTATCGAATAAAATATTATATGATCATTACGATCTATCGTGGGTAGAGCCCTTAGAAATAGGATACCCAACGAATAAATTCGCAGATCCTCCAAAATTGACGACATAGTGAAATTATAACTTCCATACCGAAGGTCCCTGGTTCGATTCCCGGCAATGGCAGTGTGATTGTCACACTGTCTTTGGTCTGGTGTAGAATTCACGTGACAATAAAATGGCGATAGATTGGCTACCTATCACATTTCATGAGAATCAATATAATAGCTAAATTGTATACAGTAATTGGGTTCAAACGACCTGTTGTATACAAGGAAAAATAATAATCTAGGGAAGATTCCTAAGAACATGATGCACGAGACTCCAGAGTGCCGTCGAACACCAGAATGATAACCAAAGAGATGAAGAGAAAGCTAGACGCCTTCATCACAGGATTATATTGATATATGAAACTGGCAGAAGAAGGATGAAAGCAGAATAAATGCGGTACGGATGAGGTCCCTAAGACGTATGTGTAGTAGAATGATATACGACAGAATCTCAAATGCTGATATAAGAAAGGAATGTAGAGCGGAAGAAGGTATTATGAACAAAATTATGAAAGGATCACTGCGATGGTTCGGACATATGGAACGCATGGATGGAGAAAGAATGGTTAAAAAAGTATACGTTAATGATGTAAACGGAGAACGGAGTCGAGGCAGACCAAAGAAAACATGGCATGACCAAATTAATAAAAAATTTAAGGTTGGCCATGCTAGAAGTCGGAGGAATCGACGTGCGTGTATGACTCATTGTATGAATGTGGAGGATCTAGAGAGGTTTGTCAGGATAGAGTAGTGTGGCGGTCCATTCTCTCTGCCTTCTCCTGCGGGGAAACGGCGTGATGGTTTGTTTGTTTCCTGTTTAAACAGATCGCAAGATCAACGGGAAGAAGAAGAAGATGTATCGAATAAAACATGCTTATATACTTTTAGAGATATAGATATAGCCCCTGGATAAAAATTCTTAATAAATTGTTAAATAGATTACTTGTATCAGCAACCAGAACAAAGAATCGTTATTCGATCTATTATGGTTTGTAGATAACAGTTATATTTTTAATGGAAACGGTTCAGATTTAGTTTCGTATTCCGTCACCGTTTATCATCCAGTAAGACCCGATGGACTGAGACGAAGCTGATACCGTGTAGCTAAAGAACAGACGATAGTCTCCGCTGTTTTGAAAGTGAATCGCAGTTTTGACGGATGTTTGAATTAAATGATTAATAAACACTCAGAGGAACAATGCGAAACTGTTTGTCCATTGAAGAATCAATGGAAAATCTATAAATAGTTTAACAACATTACTAGAGCTGATATGTATTAATGTCGCGTTTAAACAAAAAAATCTGACTGTTTTGCCGTGTGCAGATAATGTTTAATAGTATTAATTTTATAGAGTAATATTTTCGGATATATTAGTATTGTAATATCATTGTTAAAATACAATATTTAATAAGTATAAAGACATCCAGTCATTCAATAGAAATGAGATCTCTTAGACGAAAGTGCAAATGCAAAAATAAAAAGTTAATGCAGTGCGTAAGAAAGTGTTATGAAAAAAATAATGAAAGGATCATTAAGATGGTTTGGACACATTAAAATATTATAAGAAGAAATAACGATAAAAAAGTATATGTTAACAACTTAAACGAAAATAGAAATAGAGAAAGACCGAGGAAAACGTGGCACGATCAAACGTCGGAGAAATCGACGTACGTGAATGACACGATGTATGAATATTGTTGATGCAAATGAAGTATGTCAGGAATAAACAGTTTGGCGGTCTATTCACTCTGCCTACCCCTTTGGGGAGATGGCGTGATGGTTAGTTAGTTAGTTTTTAATCACATACAAGGCATAGAGGTTTTTATGTACAAGTACCAATATATTTTAGTATTAATTGGTAAGATGCTTTTTGTGAGTAGAGGAAAACAAGTTAAATATATGAATTTTAAAAAACGATGGTTATAATATTAAACAATAAAACCAGGTTTACAATTTTTAAATAGCAACAACAATGACGTCACCACCGGTATTGCAGGAAGATGATGTAATATATTTTTTATTGACGACTTCATATTTCATTTTATCAGAATAGATGTAAAAGTATTTTTTACGGCTACTATGTTTCCATAGTGCAAATTTCATGATATGTATTATATATTTAAGTCACTAAGGTTTAATATAACCAACAACAACAAATCATCACGCCGTTTCCTCGCAGGGGTACTCAGAAAGAATGGACCGCCACACTACTCTATCCTGACACACCTCTCTAGCTTCTTCCACATTCATACAACGAGTCATATACGCACATAGATTCTTCCGCCTTCTTACACGACCAACCTTTAAAATTTGATTATTTTGGTTATGCCATGTTTTCCTCGTTTTCTACCTCGACTTTATACTCCATATAGATCATTAACGTATACTTTCTTAATCATTCTTTCTACATTCATGCGCTCCATATGTCCAAACCAACGCAGCGATCCTTTCATAAATTTATTTATAATACATTCTTCAGCACTGCATTCCTTTCTTACATCAGCATTTGAAATTCTGTCGTACATCGTTCTACCACACATACGTCTCAGGCACTTCATCTCTATCGCATTTATTTTGCTCTCATCCTTCTTCTGCCAGTTCCATGCTTCGCTTCCATACATAAAGGTTGGGACCAGAACTGCTTTGCGAACGGTCATTTAGGCTTTATTGACCAATATTACCAAATTATAGACCATAATATAACCATATTTTCAAGATAAAATCATCGTTCAAAATGTTTAAAATCGCAACATTTTTAATTGTCGTATTGTGTTGCAATCAGTTATTAAAATTCTTAAATATGCACGATATTTCATAGATTAATTAGCAACTGTCGACAAAATGTTATGAAAATTGTTTCATTCTAACGAATTATTTTAAATTTCCGTTATTAATTATAATTAGGTACGAAGTGCTATTTTACACGAGACAGACGAGATTTTTCGGATGGGTAATCTTAAGAAGTAAAATATTTTTTTCTCTCTGGTCACACTCTATTTTCTATTGTTTATTGAATTGGAAAATCGAAAGACTTTACAGCTCGTTAAAACTCGGTTTTAAAAGCGCCCTTGGAGTGGTAATTAAATATTCATTATACAAAATTTTGACATTAATCAAATTAGCTTCTTCTCTTCTTCTTCCTTGTTATAGACCTATGTAGTATGTTCTTTAGAGTGTTGCTCCTCCCGTAAGGTAGACTCCCAGCTGTCCTTCCATCTTTTAGGAGGTCTTCCACGAGGACGAGTCCCATGAGGCTGATTATGTAGTGTAATATAGGGGAGTCTGGTGGTGTCCATTCTTTGAACATTACCGTACCAGTCCCTTTTTCGCTGTCTGCTCCATCTTATAATATCCCCAACTCACATATCTCTCTTATTCTGGTGTTCATCACGTGATCTCTCAGTGTCTTGTCTGCTATCGTCCTCAGTGTCTTCATCTCGGAAGTCCTCAAAATTTGCTTGGTCTTTACTGTGTCTGCCCTCGCTTCGACGCCAAATGTCATTATTGGTCTTACGCGTTCTTTATAGATTCTCATCACACTCTTAATGGCCATGTCTTTGTTTTTCCATATTGTGGATTTTAGAGCGCCAGAGATTGCAGTTGCCTTGTTTACTTGGGATTGTATTTCTTCCGGCAGATCAGCTCCTCCCACCAGGTCCTATGCCTAGATATTTGAAGGTCTTGACCTGTTCTATGGGTTGATTTTCTGTAACCAGGTTTTGTGTTTTGGAAAAGGTCATACATTTTATTTTAACGTAATCAAATTAGTAATCAAATTGTTGTAATCAAATTAGTGACTTAATTAATTTTATCACAAATGTTTATGTCGGTTTATAGTTTTTTATATTATCTTGCCTCTCACTATGGTTAATGTTATCTATAAGATTTTTATTTTAATAGTGTGAAAAAAGTTACTCGTAAAATTATTTTGATTTTAGTGATCGTAAATGACAGTATCATAATGTAATAATAAATCACTTAGTATATAGAGTTTTACTGCTCTTTTAATACTGATGACATAATAATACATATTATCTTCTAGAGTCAAGGGTAAGGGGGGAGAATCCATGTGTCACATAATCTCCGCCTCTCTGAAACGATGACGATAAAATCAGACTGGAGTCGTTATATATATCTCAATCTGCACATTAACGAACTTTAATGGATTGTGCTATAAAGCGATCTTTACGTTTTTCGCAGACACTAATAAAGTTTTCATTTGCTGTATGTAAAATCTACATGGAATCAAATTAGAATCTAATACATGTATAAGTTAGTGTGCGTGTATTGTATTGATACATATTTATGCTCATATCTCATTATGCTGAACGCGTGTGTGCGAAATAGGGAACGCGGTTATTAGAAGCCATTAACTCGTATATTTATCAACCGATAACATTGATAGTATTATGGCGATAGTCCATTGACTGTAAATATTAGCCCGCATTGATAGGGTGACACGGTTCCCCCTTCTATTATATTATACTTCACGAACAAAAGGATGAGTCTATAAAAAGAGTTAACGAATAAATTACTATATGTTTCTAGCCGGGAGCAATCGTGGAAGATAGAAAGAAACAAATAGATAAATAGCGAATGTTTTTTTTGTGTTATCTCTGCAGCCGGAGCGAGACGCAGAGCGTGTGCGACTCGGGCTGCAGAATGTAGATTGTGCAGTTTACTGCCAGTGGCCGAGCCGCGGTGCAACGTCCCGGGCATCCCACACGCTTCGGTGCCCGCCCACACCTTCTTCAACTTTTATCTTCAAAACATCACGGCCAACGAACATTAAATCTTTACGCGCGATCAGCAACATAAAATTAACCCCTATTGTACGGCTGGCTTCATTTGCAGTCCAAACAAATTGTTTTCGAACTGTGGCAGACTACATTTGCAGCTCAAATGTGAATGTATCTTTTAAACCTTTTTACTTTTTACCTTTTTATTTCGAGAAAGAAGCCGACCGAAGAATTCAGTTGGGTTGGGCGGCCTTTAGAAAATTACGTCATGGTCTCACCTCTAAAATACCACAATGCCTCAAGACTAAAGTCTTCAACCAGTGCGTCTTGCCAGTCATGACGTACAGAGCCGAGACGTGGACACTGACAAAAGGTCTAGTCTACAGATTCAAGGTCACCCAATGCGCCATGGAATAACCTTGAGGGACAGATTTAGAAACGAATTTATTCGACAACAAGCCAAGGTGAAGATGGGCGGACTGAAGTGGCGATGGGCTGGCCATATCTGTCAGATAACCGACGACTGATGGGGGAGACGAGTTCTGGAGTAGAGACCGCGTACAGGATTCCGCAAAGTTGGACGTCCCACTGCCCGCTGGACCGAGGATCTGAAAAGGATTGCTGGACAGGGATGGATGGAAGCGGCAATGGATAGGGGGCTGTGGCGTGGCATATTATATATTATACGGATCACAGAATATAATTTTCCAACACACAAAACATATAGACGAAATGTTTTAAATGTATTATAATGAATTACATTTTTACACGCCATAAAGAAAGAGAGAAGTTTCAGCAGGTTAACAAATTAATCAAATAAAATAATCATATATGTCACATCACAAATCAAATAAAATATAGATAATGAATAAACCATCGCACTTACAAAATACAGAAGCTTCTAAGATTATAAACTGGTGTAACAATATTTGCTGTCAAACATCATAATTAATAATTAGTATTCACAAATGTAATGAAAATAACTCTTCAGTGCAAAAAAATGTACAATCACTAATTTTGTGTGATAAATTCTAACTCTTGACACTATTAACGATAATTTTAGTTATCTGGACAGAAATATAAAATTCCGTCATTAAATTTTCCGATTGTTTTCCCGAGTCGCGACTTTTCAGCACCGCGACGCGATAACGGCCCGAAACACAGTTCGGAGAGCGCTCTCATTCCATCGACACCGCGAGGAGTGACCACACTAACGACGAATAAAATAGCGCTAATTAACAAAACGGCGAGTTCTATTGTAAACCATTTCGAGTCGGACTGCAAAAAAGTTGGCTGTTTTCGAGCAAGAACCTGCTGAAACCGCGGCTGGGTTTGTGCGGATCGCAAACGAGACAGATAGACGTGTGAGGGTATTAAAACTGTGTGACGGATAAAGATAGACATATTCTAGTAGGCAGTCTTTCGTTTCTCTGTTACATTTCTCCGCCGACCGAAGTCGTCTGCCCGTAGCCCGCGCCTCCCCCCCCCTACCCGGGCGCCTCACAACGCACGCCATACACCATACAGTTTACACTTACAGTATCTCGTGTGTTCCACCACTGCTAACTTGTGTAGTGTTGATTTTTCTCATCAAAAAGAAACGGATTTGTCTTCAGTCGTAAGCGTTTTCGTAAATAATTTCGTTTATTTTGCGTCGGCGAATACTCTCTCAAACATTTTAATTGACGCACTTGGTTATACTTGGTTATTAGGTGTTAGTTATTGCAAAGAGAGAATTTTGTGTTTTTGCAGTGAAGTCGTGTCTCCGATCAAGTGTTTTTGTTCATTCTTCGAATTTCAACAGCAAATTTGATAATAAATGTATGTATCCACTCCCTTATACTAACAATAACTACAATCAAATTTCTTTGTAGAAATTAAGTATTATTTATAAGCGTTATTTTTTTCTTATACCTACGCTTAATGTTTTAATTATTCAAACATTTTTATTGCAGGCTTATCTAACCAAAGTATCTTTATTGAAGTTAAAATGACTGTTAACGGTGACTACACGAAGATTGCCCGCTGATTTTCATTTGCACATTGTGTGTGCTAGTTAGTTGGTGGTTTTGAAATCGCTATTTCAAATGGGCATTTCTCATACTGACCTAGTATTATGAACAATACTTTTCATAACAAGTCCTTACATCATATTTTAGATACAGCAAGCCAGATATTCGCAATTCTCTTTATTCCTATATAACCAGTCTAGTTCTTACGGAAGACTTGCTAATTTATAGTGGTATATTAAAAATAATTATGGCGTAATGCCGGAGTACTTACGTATAACGACTGACCGATGCATCTGATAATATTTATAATGTTTTGTGCAGAATATTTTACAATAAAAAAGCGACAATGGTTTACATGTTCTAGAATTTAACTCTAGAGATTTTTTTTAAATTAGTAAACGTTTTTATTTTCTTATTGTCCGGTAAACCTAAACAATGATATATCATCAACATATTACAACGAATAAATGGTGCCAAAACGACGAAGCTTTCGCAATTGCTATTTAAATATCATAAAAAAAGATTATTTAAATGTGCCTACAAGTGGGCCCATAGACTAACTTATTATGATTTTTTTATTGTTAGCGTTTAAAATAAGTCTTTGTCTTCTTCTGTTTAATTTAGAACTGTTTCTTGTTTTTGCTCGGAGCCTGTACCTGGGATATAGACATTCAACTGTCTCGCCATTTTTTTGGTGGTCTTCCTGGAGGTCTATTACCTGCTGGTACTTTATTTGCCGCTTTGCTTATCACTCTTTTAGAACACAATCTCTCCACATGATCTCTCCAGTAACGTGTTATCAGTCTTTCCCATTGCACAACATCTTCGACATCACAGATCTTCCTTATATCGTAAATTTTCTCTCTGTCTCGGAGTGTCGTTCCCGCAATGGATCGGAGAGTCCTCATTTCTGTGGATTCTTTATTGATTGTATTAGCCCTCGACTTCAAATTAGTAATAAACAAAAAATTCACTTTAAAACCACGGCCAATTTAAATTGTGTACAAAATATAAATATTATAGAAGTGTATATATGAAGCATTTTTTACCAAGCTGTGGTGATCATTAGCATACAGTGATGGGCATAATGACGCCACAGTCCACAGAGTACACGCTGGAGCATTCTGGCGCGTTATTTAAATATTCATATCCATGTACCCATATTGTGTACCTGCACATCCATAATAGATTATATACGGTGTTCCGAAATTAGTTCTACTTCCACAGATTCATCTACCACACGCGTAGATTAAGGCCTCACAAGCGTGACTTTTCTGGATGGGCTTAACTGCTTGGAGTTGTTCCACCGTTTTTTGCCCAGCTTCAAGAACGTCATGCATCACCAATTCATTCAATCAGCCTTTCTGACCCTCCGGTTCTCACATGTCCTTCTAGATTAATTTTGACTTCGGCCTTATGCATGAATTCGACCTTCGTGGCAAAGTGGTAAGAGCTCTGATTCCCATTCCAAAGGTTCCGGGTTCAATTCCCGGCGATGGCAGTGTGATTGTCACACTGTCTTTGGTCTGGCGTAGAATTCTCGTAACAATAAAATGACGATAGATTAGCTACCTATTACATGTCACGAGAATGAATATATCAGTTTAAAAACAAATTCTATACTGTGATTGGGTTCAAGCGACCTGGTGTATACGTAAAAAAAACTATCCCGGCTATTATGAAAAGTTTCGTATTTCAAATTTGCCATAAAAATAGAATAATAACTGAACTTTTATTAATAACAAAAAGGAACAAATAAAAACTACACTTTGTCGAATCTACGGATATTTCGTAAGTTAGCAAAAATGTGGCATGATATTTTTAAATAAAAAGAAAATCCAAAATACTCCACTTTTATGTTAAAATTGTGATAATAATAATCTAGCGTTTTAAATTTCAAATAGGAACATAACATTTTCGGAAACTGTGAATGTATTTTAAATGCCAACCTTTCAAGATTACGCTTATATATTTTTGAGTTATTTCATCACAGACCCTAAATCATCCATCCTCCCTTGCCGTCCTTCGAAAAGCACTCGGGCCACACATCTAGCCCCCGCATAAAGCATCCATCAAATCACATTCCCAACAATGTTTTCAACAGACATAAGAGGAATAGCCATTAGAGCTGGACCTCTGTATGCCAGAATATTCAATTCCAGGTCAAAACACGTATATTATTGTATATAAAAATTTTCGTGTTTTAAATAATAAAATAATTAATCAGTTGTTAATAATTAGTAGTGGACTTCTGTAAAAATATTTCAAAGTGAAATATAAATTAATATTTCTTATGTAGGTATTACCTACTCTTTCAACAAAGTAAATACGTATATACGAAATAACTCATAATTATCATATAAAATGTGATAATTAGAAGTGTACCAATAATCTTGCATTATATAAATAAAATTATTTAACATATATAAATATTAAATTATTTAATATACGCGCAATGTAAAAACAGTCCGAGTTTCTTCATTAAGTAAGAAATTTTTACGCATAAGTTTATGCAATAAACTGTTTTAAACGTTTTAATAAAAAAATGGTTTATTATATAATAATTCAATAAGCATTCTATGGATTTAATATACGATTCTAAATAATCGCACTTAATCCATAAACATAAAACCTCGTACTCAAGATCAAAATTATTGCATACAATTACATGCTCATTTTTTGGCATACCCAATTTAGATCAGAATCAAGGAAAACATATTTAAATCACTACGAAATATTCATAGATGCATAACGAATTCGTTGGAAATGTAATAATGTACACAAAAACATGTTTTAAACCTTGATTTTTCCTATATGCGTAGTTAAGAGTATGGGTAATTGCGTTCCTGATTATAATTAAGGCTGAAATTAAATTTGCAACATATTTTCATCAAGTTTTTTTTAAAGTATATATAAATATAACGTTATATACGAGTATATTTATAATATAACGATCTTCATTGACTGTGTTTAACAAAACGAAGGTCCTGGGTTCGATTCCCGGCGATGGCAGTGTGATTGTCACATTGTCTTTGGTCTGGTGTAGAATTCACGTGACAATAAAATGGCGATAGATTGGCTACCTATCACATGTCACGAGAATCAATATAATAGCTAAAAAAATAAAAATTGTATACTGTAATTGGGTCCAAACGACCTGTTGTGTACATAAAAAAAAATAAAAAATAAAAATAAATAAAAAAAAAAAAAAAATCAACGCAAATCTCTAAAATCCATCCAAAAAGTAAACCTGGTTCAAGTAGAAATTAAGAAATATATATTTTCATTAAAAATACTAATGTCAATACACATACATAGTAGTATGCAACCCATGGAAACTATTTGGCATTTTGAACATTGTTAATGTTAAATAGGACTTTTTACAGCGATAACCGGTGTTCTTCTACCGACCCTTATGTATGGAAGCGAAGCATGGAACTGGCAAAAGAAGGATGAAAGTAGAATAAATGCAGTAGAAATGAGATCTCTTAGACGAATGTGTGGATACTCTGCGTGTGATAGAGTGTCGAATGAAAATATAAGAAGTGAATGCGGTGCGAATGATGGTGTCATGAACAAAATAATGAAAGGATCATTAAGATGGTTTGGACATATGGAAAGAATGAATGAAGAAAGAGTGGTAAAAAAGTTATATGTTAATGATGTAAATGGAACCAGAAATAGAGGAAGACCGAGGAAAACGTGGCATGATCAAATAAATCAAATAATATCAATAAATCAAAAGTGTGGCAGTCCATTCTTTCTGCCTACCCCTTCGGGGAGACGGCGTGATGGTTAGTTAGTTAGTTAGTTACACCGATAATATATTTTTCAATGGTTAAATAACGGATCACTAAATATTGGAATGTTGTATCTTGTATAGCACATTTTTTTGCAGATTCATCTCCATAGGATGTAATACGTTCTTATTGACAACGATCTTATCATACATTTTTTTATTTCTTGTCTAATCGGCTGCGCAGCTTATAAATTATATGGGATATAATTTAATGCATTTCTATACCTATTTAAGAGAAATGGCCAGAGACTGAAGTCAGTGGAGGACCGTCGTGTAGGAGGCCAAGTCCCACACCGGGATGTAGCGCCGAGAAATGAATGAATGAACTATACTTATTTTAATCTTGTGTTTAAAATTATATTTGATCTAAATCAAATCCACAACACACTTCAATTTACATGTTTCATTGTTAAAGCAAACAGTTATGAGAGAACGACACGTAAAGTAAATTCAAAACGTCCCGTATTAAAAGTCTTCTTCTTCTTCTTCACTTTTGGTAGACTCAGGAGTCTGTTTTCAGGCGGGTTCTCTTGAGACGCTGAACTCCAGCTTTCTCTCCCCCCTTTCGGGGGTCTTCCTGGTCGGCGTTGTCCGTTTGGCGTTCCATGGAGAGCTATGTGTGGTATTCTATTTGAGCTCATCCTTTCTACGTGTTGATGCCAGTATCGCCGTCTTTGACGTCCCCATCTGACCACATCTTCAACCTCGCAGATTTCTGTATTAAAAGTATGGATTTAAAATTAGTGAAGTTAACTCAATATGTGCATATTTAAAGGTAACAATAATATAGAAAACACATTTTTCTCCTTGTTAAAGCATTAAAAAATGATAATGCTTTAACATATGGAACGAATGGATAAGGGAAGAATGGTTAAAAAGATAAAATGGTTAAAAATAGTGTGAATGGAAAAAGAAGTCGAGGAAGGCCAAGGAAGACATGGCTTGACCAAATTAATCAATTACTGAAAGACGGCCATGTTTGAAGTAGGAACAATCGACGAGCGTGCATGTCACGATGTGTGAATGTAGAAGAGGCGCGAGAGTTATGTCAGGATAGAACAATGTGGCGATCCATCCTATCTGCCTACCCCTCCGGGGAAAGGGCGTGATGGTTTGTTAGTTAGTTAATTATAATGCTTTAACAAGACAAAACATGTTATTCCCATAAAATATTATATAAAAAAACTACTAGAAAATTTATTGATGTTGTTATTTGAAATTTCATGTAAGAAGTTTATTGTAAATAATGAAAATAAAATAAAAATTCTTTATATGATAGTATTTTATATATAATATTTAGTTTAATTCCACTTAGATTTATGCTTTATGTGTGGATTACTTTATTCAGAAGATGCCAGCGAGCTGCAGAAACCAGAGAAGCCATAAACCTAAGTGGAATTGAACTAAATAATGCTAAAAATAAATGTTGCCATTATCTTTTATTTTATTTTCATTATTCTAGAAAACAAACATTTTGATTCAAATCAATTAATTGATATTAAGTTTTATATCATTGTTCAAGAAACAATAAATAATAACAATGTGTTTTTATTTTTCTTCTATATTTGCCATACTTTGTGTTGTTATGATGCTTTATTTCTCTTTTTCTTTTTTGTATACTTTGTATATACAACACTCATATTTAAAAAAATACATAGACATGTTTCGGACAACCAGTCCTTCTTCAGTGATACTAATTATAAAGATACATGTTAAAAATATTATAAAATTGTTAACATGATCTGTCAGATCATATAAACAAAAAAACTAACTTACTAACCATCACGCCGTCTCCCCGAAGGGGTAGACAGAAAGAATGAACTGCCACACTTTTCTTTCCTGACATATTTCTCCCGATTCCTCAACATCCATACATCGTGTCATGCACGCGCGTCGATTTCTCTGACTCCTCACATGGCCGACATTCAATATTTGATTTATTTGATCGTGCCACGTTTTCCTCGGTCTTCCTCTATTTCTGGTTCCATTTACATCATTAACAAATAAAAAATTTTACCATTCTTTCTTCATTCATTCTTTCCATATGTCCAAACCATCTTAATGATCCTTTCATTATTTTGTTCATGACACCATCATTCGCACCGCATTCACTTCTTATATTTTCATTCGACACTCTATCATACACAGAGTATCCACACTTTCGTCTAAGAGATCTCATTTCGTCTGCATTTATTCTACTTTCATGCTTCTTTTGCCGGTTCCAAGCTTCGCTTCCATACATAAGGGTCGGTAGAAGAACACCATAAAAAATATATATAATATTTTAAATATATATCTTTATAATATGTATCACTGAAGAAGGACTGGTTGTCCGAAACGTGTCTATGTAATTTTATTTTTTAATATAATAGTTGTATATACAAAGTATACGAGATATAAAAAAGAGAAATAATGTGTTTTTAAGTCAATTCTAATTTGTATACGCGTTTATTCGACTCGTATTTCATTACTGAAATGCCTAATTACTAAAATATCCCTTTGTTCCGATAGAAGAATGAACGCAACCGCTCGTGTGAGGGTTAGTGAAGTGCGGATCAGTGCCCGCGAAGGACCGGCTGGACGCGGCGGCCGGGCGGAGGTTCTAGGCTATGCGGTGTGCAAGCAGCTGTGGCCATCTTACATCTCACCGCCCGTATTGGAATTCACAATTCCGTTCCGGTCCGCACTCCCTATTATCTTACCTCTTTCCCATATTTCCTTCATCCATCTGCCTCGCCCGCCGACACCACCGCGCGTTGTATCCATTTGATTTCCCCGCTGTTGAAAATGAAATCTTTCAACATTTAAGTCAATATTGTCGCTCCGTCCAATACCGTGCCGAGACGGATGTTGTCTTTAGATTTGCTCCGAGCATCTGGCGTCCAATCGGATTACAAATCTTTTGATGTTACATTGTACAGTTCTCAGACTAATCCATTCGTAAAGCTAATTATTTTTAGTTTCATTTTCGCTTTTAATAAAAAGCACTACCAGCTCTCTTTTTTCTTTCGATAAATAAACATTTCTATATACAAAGCTTCAAATTTTATGAAACTTGGATTTTGACTTGTATCTTCTGGCTTACAGAGGTTCAGCTTTAATGGCTATTCCTCTAACGTCTATAGGAAACATTGTTGGTAATGTGATTTGGTGATTGTTTTATGCGGGGGCTTATTACACTTTCATTGCGAAATATTTTCAGGTTATCTGGTTATTTCCTCAAATAATGTCTTATTTAAGTATAGAATATAATGCCGATCCAAAAAAGCTATGATGGCGTTGTTTATGTATGGAAGTCAAGCACGGTACTGGCAAAAAAGGGTGGACGTAGAATAAATACAGTAGAAATGAGATCTCTTAGACAAATGTGTAATAAATCTGTATATGATAGAGTGACAGATACAAATATAATATAAAAGGTGAATTCAGGCAAATGAAAGCGTTATGAACAAAATAATGAAAAGATCATTAGTTTGGACACGTGGAAATAATGAACGAAGAAAGAATGCTTAAGAAAGTATACATAAACGTCGTAAACGGGACTAGACATAGAGAAAGACCACAAGAAGACAAATATTCATTATCGTCCACGTGAGGAGTCTGAGAAATATACGTGCGTACGTGACACGATGTATGAATGTTGATGAAACAAAAATGAATATGAAGAAAGAACAGGGTAGTGGTCTATTATTTCTACCAGCCCTTGAGATTGCGTGATGCTTAGGTTAGGTTAAGAACTATGAATTGTCTTAATATATATACAAATCACATTTTTTGTATGTTTTATCATCAGAAATTAGGATATACAATAATGTACACTCTAGGCACATATTGAGCACTCAACACGATATCGGTAGTACGCGCCTATCGTGCACTCAGCAATCAACGTGTTTACCAAAGAGGAACAGATACAAAATATGAAGATTCCAAGACTCGTTTATTATCCAACAGTGGGTAATGACCAAATGTAATAGTGGTTTAATAAATTGACCAGTTTGACCACAAAACCACTTGGCCGCAAATCATAGCACGAAAATAAAAGTAATGTTTTCTTATTTCTTGTCTAATCGAGCGCACAACACCCACACCGCACCCGCGCTATCCGATACTTGATATTACCATTTATAACTGGTGACTGCCGAAACTAACTGCTAACTACAATATATACACTTGTCAAGAAGGAACCTTTAAAAGCAAATACTCATTTACTCTCAAAATATGCGCCCACTAATAACGATGATCCCAAATTTGTGATAACCTCATTTATTTATTTCAAAATTTCTCTTCACTTCTAAGAATGCTAAGTTTGTCACCATGAGTACATACTCGTGCATATAGATTATATTATGTATGCTCAAGACGAATTTCTCAATAAATGTGACGCTATTCTATTTGCACGAGTAAAAAAACTGTTCCATTTGATATAAAATACTTGTCTAGTTATTTTAAATTCCGGATATTACAGGAACATTTTTTGGCAGGCGATCAAAATGTAAAGGATCCAATCGGGAAGAGCGGAAAGATTTCTCGGTAAAGTTGTCATATGATAAGACAATTTATTCGAGAATATGCCACCGAAATATCAAAATATTTTTCTGATACTTATTTTTCCTGACAAAAATTGATTCCCTTATATGAGTATACAATTAATACTTTATTTCTTTAATAAGATTTCAAATTCGTGGATAAATTATAAGATTTAGCATTTTCTGTTATTTGTGTTTTTATAAAGCTCTTCTGGGTGATGATTGGTTTTAATCATTAACACCACTTTTTAGTAATAATTACATAGTTATATTACTTAATCCTCTGTATTAATTATTTATTATTATGTATAAGGAATACAGTAATAATAATTAAAAATACAATTTTTATTATTAAAATATTTCTACCAGAAGATGGCAGCGAGCTGCCGAAACCTGCCAAGACACAAACATCACTGGATTTTAACTAAATATACATTTTAAAAAGATTTTTTAATTTTATTTTTATATTCATTATTTATGAACTTCTACCATGAAATTTCAGACATTAATCAAATGATTTTATCAAATGATTTTACTGAAATCTATTGATGGAAGTTCATTTTAAATAATAATTAAATAAAACGATGTTTTTTTAACTACTTCCACTTTTTTCTTTATTTCGACAGCGACCGGTTTCGCCAGGCTCGCTGGCATCGACAGACTGGAGATCCACTGGCATCTCAGTCTGTCGATGCCAGCGAGCCTGGCAAAACTGGTCGCTGTCGAAATAAAGACAAAAGTGGATGTATTATAGTTAAAAAAAACATCGTTTTATTTAATTATTATTTAACAACATTCATATTTTTTATATAGTCTCGTTAAATGTTCACTAATTCTAACAATAAATAATAATATTAATTCTCATACTGAATCACTGTTTGATTAATTGTTTTTCCATCAATAATGATTTATTAGAGTGGCCTACTTATCAATTATTTGGAATGATTCATTCATCTTGGAACGGGTTTCAATCTAGTTTGGTTCAATGGTCAATCGGTGAACGTAGACAACAGTCGGCTGTTTCAAAATAATAAATAATAAATTACAAATGTATATTCGAATGTGTAATGGTTAAGAAATGTTCTAGCATTAGCTGTGGCATGTCAAAAGTCTACACGTGTGTCACTTACTCACGAAAGTACCCACATACTCGTATTATATTATTAAAAATGGCGAACGGCGCCCGGCGTCGGATTTCCGCATAGTCGCGTCGCGGCGCGTAAAGACGCTTTAAAATCAATGTCAAAGCTTTGAAAAATATCAAAATAAACTCAGATGTCAATGTCACCGACGTAAGAATATAACACGAAACCATACATTGATACTTACTATACTTTGACGTTAGTGTAAACGTAATGAACAAATTTGATTCATATATTTTTTAATAGAAACTTATTTTTAATTTGGACTTATTAATTAGCAGGATAGAAAAAAAATTAATTCAACACAATTTCAACACGATTATTTACTCCTTGAAAGGGGTAAGTGTATATTATTGTGAGATTCTTTTATATATTTATGTTTTTTGCATATCATATTACCTATCTAGTACATGGAAAGTCCAATAAACATTATTAATAACTAATCATTTTCTGATTATTTAGTAATTTAATAATAAACAAAAATTATAATTGGTAGTATTTATATTTTTAGATTTGTATCATATTTAATCTCATTAATTAGCCATATTTAATAAAAAAAATTATCTGAAAAAAACATTTTGCACTAGCTACCTTAATTACCTGCAAATTCCAATATTATAACATCATAATTGCTCATATCAATGGAATCAATTACTTCTTTATTTTTAAATTAAAAGTGTAATGATGCGAATTTTATTTAATATAAAATTGCGAGAAAATAATATATTAATTGAGGGTGAATGAGAGAATAAAAAGATCTACATTCAATTTATCCGGTTCTCATTCCTGACACCTACTAAGTCAAATGAAAAATGAAAGATTTTAACATCGTTTTAATATAAATGAAATATTTATAGTGAACCCTTAACATTTCTCTCACTTTAAAATGAATATTGAGTATTTAATTAGTCAGTGAAGAGATTGGAAAAGGGATATTCACAGCAAACAGATGCTGCTTTGGCCCCAATAAGCACCTAAAGTCGAGTTTACTGTCCAGAAAGACAAAGACCAAACTTTATAAAACGCTGAATAGACCAGTTCTTATACATATATATGCCTCGGAGACTTGGACACTCACTAAACGTGATGAAATAAATATGGACTGCTTCGAATGGAAGATCCCCCGTAGAATCTTCGGACCCATTAAGGATGGTCAGATGTAGAGAAGGAGATACAACACAAAGCTCTACAATCTATACCAGGGCGTTAGCGTGGTCAAGTTTATAAAGATTAACAAACTGCGTTGGCTAGGGCACTTGCACCGCATGGAGGATCTAGAGGTCCCCAAGAGACTGCGAAGATTGTACGATGCCGTAGCAGACTGTCGGGTCCTGGAGCAGCAAGACTGGGAGGTGGTGACCAGAGACAGGGCGGGATGGAGACGTTTCTTGGAAGAGGTTAAGACTCACCAAGGGTTGTAGCGCCGGAGAAGAAGAAAAAGTTTGAGTATTTAATTGATAAAAAAAATATTCTTGAAAATCTATCAATGAAAATCTATCAAGATCAGTGCAAGACTTTTAACGTTTCGTCAAAATTCCGGTTATATTTTTCACACCCCGCACAGTAGTGTAGCGAAAATGCGACGTCAATAGTGTAGCGTTTCATTTACTTTCAAATGATAACACCCGAACAAACCATTATTGTCTTTCTTGCTCTCACGAATACGTATAGATTTAGATAGGTATTCGTTTTGTAATTGTTATAATATTACGTAATCATTTCAATCGATCTGTAAATTTATAACAGAAAAATAATAAAAATCATAATTCACTGTTTTATATCATTATAAAAACTAACTAACTAACTAACCATCACGCCATTTCCCCGCAGGGGTAGGCAGAGAGGATGGATCGCCACAATGCCAGAGCATCCGGCCAGGACAGATCCTGGCATACCTCTCGGGCTTCCTCTACATTTATACATCGTACCATGCACGCACGTCGATTATTCCGACTTCGAATGTGGCCGCCTTTTAGTAATTGATTGATTTGGTCATGCCATGTTTTCCTCGGTAGTCCTCGGCTTCTTTTTCCACTCACGCTGCTTGTGTACAAATTTTTAACCATTCTTCTCTCATCCATTCGTTCCATATGTCCAAACCATCTCAAGCATCTTTTTTTAATTTTATCCATGATGCAGTCATCTGCCTTACATTTCTCTCTTATTTCATCGTTCGGTATTATCTTTATAGAGTTATTAAAGTTAATAGAAGTTATGTATACTCGCTATTCAGCATCTGTTTACGAAGTATATTTGAAACTGTATAAAATACATATTTTTATTTCAAATTGTTGCCATATATTACATGTAGGCTTCTGCAGAGATAAGTAAAAATAAAATTAACGAACCCGTGCAATTTACTACTTTATTAATCCAAACAGTGTATTTTATGTATCACACTGCAGTCCATTGGATTGTAATTATTATAGCAATGTTCATTTGTATTACAACCACCAATAATAATCAATATTCGACATTGGTATTTTTATCTCGACGATAAAAATGATAAGTTATCTGCGATTCACATTTTTCTTGGTTCCTACGTGTTCAATATCAGGAAACGCAATTTTGTACCGCACAACTCAAAATATGCTTTAACTGAAACGTTGTGGGTTTTTTTTTTACATTTTTTGTTTTGTTTTGTTTTAATCGTTCAAAAATCAAGTGGGTCAATGCCAAATCCATTTAAATTTTATCGTATCTGGGACACTTCCTACACGATATTTGCTTTTAAACAAGTTACAATCTTTAGAAATTCTCACGACAATTCGTTTTGATATCACTTCAAACCGATCTGTATGTAAGCTCGCGGAATTTGATAGTATGTTTGAAACAGTCTACTGTAATTATTGTAGTATTTTTTAATATTTTTATTTAAAAACGAATTGAAAGGAGCACTGTGAAATTATATTAACTGATTTCGTTATTAGAAGCAAGTATTAAGAATTGAGAATTTATAAAACATGCGTAAGACTAATCTAAACATTACTTGCGTTAGAGCAACGGCAGAGTTGGAACCGAACACATATTGAGGACTTCCGAGATGAAGACACTATGGATCAACGCGTGAGGAACACCAGAATAAGATTAATATACGAGTATGAGGCTGAGGATATCGTAAGATGGAGTACATAGCAACGGGGAATCGTTACAAACATGTTCAAAGAATGGACACGGATAAAATCCTCTGTATTGCACAACACAATCAGCCTCACGGGACTCCTCCTCGTGGAAGATCTCCTAAAAGATGGAAGGATAGCTGGGAATCCACCTCATAGGAGTAGCAACTCTCTAGAGAATAGACTACAGAGGTCTATAGCAAAGATGAAGAAAAAGCTTATACTTCTTCTCAGTCGTATTCCTTATGATTGAGGGTCGAGTCCATCCTGTAAATCATTGGCCATGGCACGCCATGCGCTTCTGTCTGCAGTCAGTCTCCAGGCTGCAGCTAATGAGAGATCAGACAGCTCCATGATACCTAGCTGGTCAATGATTGACTGGTTTTTTCTCCTTGCCGTCCAGGGTATACGCTATTATATTCATATTATATTATAAGGAAAAGCTATTATATCTTTTCCTTATAATATAATAATATAATCCTCAGTGCATTTTGTATTATGCATATTAATGAAATTTTGACATTCTTATTACTTAATAGACGAATGCACCTCAAGCTAGGAATGCACCTCACAGGACGAGCAACCCTTTGGAAAACAAAGCACACGGGTCTATATTGAATAAGAAGAAGATGAAGTCGTTTTTGAGAATACTCACCTGAGAATACTCCTCATCAAGACCTATGTATGGAGTATCTTGATGTACGGCTGCGAGACATGGTGCCTATCCGAAAGAGATAAACGGAGGCTTTTGAGATGTGAGAGGAAGGCACCTGCTCAGGACCTTGTCCGAAAGGCGTGCAAGATGGATCGGCCATGTAATACAACAAGAAGGCCTCTTGCAAGCCATGATGGAGGGTATGACCGAGGGGACAAACTCTAGGGGACGCCCACGCCGAGAGTACCTGGAGGATCTGTTGGTGGACGTGCGCTGCTCATCATACGCAGATTCCAAAAGAGCCTCACAAGACAGGGAAGAATGGAAGAGAATAATAGAGGAAATTGCTGCAAACGAATCCTAGGATTGAAACCAGAGAGAGAGAGAGAGAGAGAACTCGTTTTATTAATAAATTCTTATGACAGATACACTGCATATTAATGAAATTGTGTTATTTTAAATATTTATTAACCAAGTGCATCTCGAGCAAAAAATACACTCATACATGTTTATGCAGACAATTTTTTTTCATGAGTAAAACTAGTAGTGCATTGTATTATTAATAGCGGTCATTGGACATTGTCCAACGTATGTTATATTTGTTTGAAGTTTCCGTGTACGCCCCACCTCTTCGACCTCCTATTTCCTCAGCACATCCGGCTCGGCTCCCACGCCGCCTCAGACCTCATCTCTTTCTATTCTCTAAATCCGGTATGTGCTATACATGAGTAAGCATTTTCTTATATACAAAATATCTTATTTGAACAACTTTTACTCTCTGATCATTGATGTGATTTTTTTTAATTAACAAACTGGAACAGTTAACGCCTTCACATTTCAGAAATTATATTAATCGTAACAAATAAACAACGTTTACGTAGACATTAAATGATTCAAAATTATGGATAAATTAAATATTTATGTAAATATCTTTTTCTTCATATCAACGGCTATCTTGTTTTATATGTCGTTGGCATTGTGGGATTGTCCTATAAAAGAATCTCGTCCTTTATCTGTCTCTTGTCTTTGTGGTGGAAAGTTTAGTCGACTCTGTCGTTTCTAGAAGGGCCAGGTGTAAGATATTTAATAACACCACACGTGAAGACATTTTCCTTGCCCCAAATGTAAATATAATAAATATACATTTTTTTTGTTGTCAAAATAGAGAATTCTAAAAAGTATATAAATTATGTGAATCTCCAAGTAAGTAATTAATGCGAATAAAAACTTCCGTTTTCTAGAAGTTTTATTATATTTTATTTATTAAATTTGATATAATTGTTTAAGAAACATTCTATAGTATTTATATTAATTTCTGATATACTCGTAGTTAACCTTAGTTAACCTAAATTAATTAGTATTAGTATAGGATGAGAATAGGATAACATTCAGACTAGTAACACGAAAGTACATATCACCCTTGCACATAAACAAGGAAACTAATTAGTTATAGGTCGTATTTTATCTAGCATTTTTTATAATACATTATTATCATACACAATATGAAATACCAAACCAATTGTCCTTGTTTCCTAAAAGATTAAACGTGTTCAAACGACTAACAAGGTTTTATGTTAGTCAATGTACACGATGATAATTTGCATATCAACATTTTCCATTTGTTCATTTAAATTCTAAAAATATCCCAATATTAAGAAATACTAAAGTCTTAATTTGTGTTGATAGCAAACAAAACACAGAACTAAAAAAGTCTGTGATTATTAAATTTTATATTGTTAAAACCAACCTGAAAATAAACTGAAGTTTATTTTCCAATTTCATTCTTGATTTAAACAAAAATAAAGTGGTGTTAGAACTAATAAAAATATTATTATGAGTAATGCCACACAACAAATTAAGTGCTTTATAAATAATATTTAATGACTTGTAACCGTAACACATATTTAATACTGTGAAAGTACTTTTTTCAAAACGGTGTACACGATATCTCCCGATCTACTCACCCGATTTAGTTGAAATTTACAATAATTTCCATAATATTATCTACAATGTGACGTAGGCTTTTTTTGATTGGGCGTCATGTTCAAAAGTTATAAATTTTTTAAACTCAAAATTTGAATGAAATTTTTTTTTTTTTCAAACCGTTGCCATTTCTACAAAAAAAATACATATCCCTACGTCACTCGATAGCTATGAACAAAGTGAGTGCTTGTGAAGCACTCACTTTGTGGTTAGACATTTTAAACTTATAGATATAAAAAATAACAGTTATTGTACTGCCCTGATGAAGCTTGGGTCCAAGCGAAACTAGTTGGCATCAATTAGTTTTATTATTTTATATCTATCTATGTGGATAAGTTTAAATCAAAATATTATCCACAACACCACAAAATGTGGTGAACTCTTCTATCATCAGGTGTAAATATAATTAACATCTTATATTTACATCTGAGTTATGATCTATTTTGTAAAAATATTTGATAAATTAAGTGGATTATACAGTGTTTATTATACTCCTTCCAAGTGTAACAACAGACTATTGAGTCTACAGCAAGTTAAAGAAGAAGAAGAGAAAATAAATTTAACTTGTATTTTCTACAAAGTTGCTGTTTTCATAACGACAAAAAATATTGTTAACTTATTTTACTGAACTATTTTTCTTAGCCCGACAACTTTGCGTATAAAATAATATTTGAATAAAATCGTTTTATGTTTATATAGAAATTATTACAGAATTCACCGCTAAAAGCTTTCAAAAGTTTTCTTTGTGTTAAGAAAACAAATAATGAACTAGACCTTTAGGCCTCTTCGAAGTCTGATTCGCGATTCGCTCGAATCTTTCGTGCCGTTCTGAAAATAACTCCTGGACAAATTGGATAAAGTTTTTTTAGAATACACCTACATCATGAAGTAATCCGTGTTGACATTAGCATACTTAATGGAAAAACATAAAGAAGAAACAACACATAAGTATTGTAATTAATGTCTAATATAAAATTACACGCTCCATGCTATACTATACATTTAAACTAAACGTATAAATATTTAATCATATAATATAATTAGTAGTATTAGTTAATTAGTTAGTTATTTAATTAGTATGGTTTGTTTACACGTCAATCTTGTATATTTTTTTTGAATTTGAATGACTTCGTTTAACCCTTCATGATATGGTGCAGCAAATTTGTTACTAACCGATAAATCTACAAATAATTATACAGAATATTTAAATTTCAAATATATGTTCATTGTACGCTACACTCCACAGTCCAATTTTCCTATTAAGGTACACAAGCCATCGCTAGTGGCGCTAGTTAACAAAAAAATAATTTTACTTTGAACTTCTTCGATTACTGCCAGTTTATTAGAAAGATTAAAAAATATATATATTTAATTTTTTTTAAAAAGCTACCCTTCCAGGTGAGCATTTGTTCTTTGACAATCATTTATTGCATATAATAATAAACTATTCATTCAAAAAATATTATCAAATTTAGCTTTCTAGTAAATTTGCTAAAAATCCATTTTTACCGATATACCATAGGTTAATGAAAACAAAAAAAAAATTATACAATTTTTATTATTATTATGTGTTTAGTGTACTTCTGCTTGTGTTTATGTTCGACCGGTTTCGGCAGCTTGCTGCTATCTTCTGAAACACAAGTGGAAGCACACTAAATACATAATAATAAAGAAATTTGGTATCAATTTTATTTTGTTTTCATTGATTAAAATGAACTTCTACCAAGAAATTCCAATTAAAAACATTAATTATTTATAAATAAACAAAATATACATTATTTCCGTATTCCATGTTGTAATCGATATCTAATGATATCGTGTTTTTTTTTCAAATTTAAAAAATGATGAAAGGAATAGTTAAATACCGTAGCGATTTTCCAATGTTGCTTGCTACATATGAAACTAAACATTTTAAACAATATTCATATGCTATGGTATTTTTCCTGCCAACACTTTCATAATAATTAAATGAAATAACAAAAGATATTTAAAAGACTCTCCTTTAACGCTCGAATAATATTATTTATGTATTATAAATTATTTAAAATATATCATTTGAGACACAATAGAATTCGCAGTTAAAAAATGAGATTTTCTATTGATACGTTTCGCCTTACTACAGCATCATCAATCAATTAATTGCACTGTCATTTTGTCAATCGTGAAAATTACGAAATGTCAGTTTTGACAATACCTAATTAATGTCATAAAATTTAATGCATCTGCAAAAAATATAACTAATTCCAGTGAATGTCATGACATATGAGCTCTTGTGTAGGAGGGCATTACGTAATAGAAGACTAAAAGGTAATAATGTGGAATGTATTGACCGCCTTGTGACAGATCTTGTCGTCTAGCAGAGCGTAAAGCATACTAATATGTCGGTCGTCATTTCAGAATGTCAATTCTAATCTGTATTCGAATTTTTTTAATTAAAATTTGGAATCCAATATGATGAAAAATAATCGGTACCTACTTCTGATCTATGCGGTTATAAATATTACTCACCGTTTCGGCAAAATTCCAAAGACAATTCTAAAACAATATGCTTTTCATTTACTATTTGTTCCTGTATAATCGACATCAACTTGAGCTAAGAAAAGAGGTTCCCAATCAATATCGTGCCACCCTTGCATGAGTTAAATTTTGTAACGCCCCTCTATTTTAACAGTTTTCCACATTCAGACTATCTCATATTTAAACTAACCTTCAATGATTTATATATATGTTTTGGAATAAAATATATCAAATATTTATTTATATAGACATGAGATCTCTTAGACGAATGTGTAAATACTCTGAGTATGATAGAGTGTCGAATGAAAATATAAGAAGTGATTGCGGTGCTAATGATGGTGTTATGAACAAAATAATGAAAGGATCATTAAGGTGGTTTGGACACCTGGAAAGAATGAATGAAGAAAGAATGGTAAAAAAAACTTATATGTCAACGAAAACGTGACACGATAAAATAAATCAAATATTGAATGTCGGCCACACGAGGAGTCAGAGAAATCGACGCGCGTGCATGACACGATGTATGAATGTTGAGAAAGCCAGATAAATATGTAAGGAAAGAAAAGTGTGACAGTCCATTCTTTCTGCCCACCCCTTCGGGGAGACGGCGCGATGGTTAGTTAGTTATATTATTGTTAATATAACCCTAAATAACCCCTATTTTTAAAAATCATCACCATTTTTTAAATTCCTTTCAGATATGATCGTTTTTCAAAATCATTAAATCATCGAAATAGGCGATTGATGAAATGTAGTGTTGTGTGATGGACATTTATATTTTAAATCTTTATTCTATATTATGATACAAAAATCACAAAAATATTTCACTTTCAAATTCATATCATTAATTTATTTTATAAGACACCACCCACCCCTAGACCACCTGAACTCCCTTAATATATTTTTGAACCCACTCTTGTCCCCATAGACGGCTTCAGCGCCCACTGAGGGGCGGTACCGCCCACATTTTACCAAGAACCACTGGTTTAGAATATCAAACAGCCTTATGTTTTCTAGCAAGTTGCCGGATGCCACGATTTTCGTTTAAATATTTGTGCACCTATTTGAATGCTATGGTTTACAATAAGCAGAAAAAAACATATACTCATATTATTTTTACTGTTTTGTCCACAGAATTCTGCCAAAAAAATCCAAAGCTTATTATTAACATTCTTCTTACCAAAACATCTTGAATGTATGGAGCATCTTGAAGTACGGCTATGAGACATTGGGCCGAACCGAAAGAAAAAGAAACAAACTGGGAGCCTTTGAGATGTGGTGCTACATATTATTAGGAATTTCCTGGAGAGACCACATCACAAATGACGAGGTTCTCAGTAAAATCGAAAGAGGGAGGTCACTTATCAAAACTATCTCAAAGAGATGAGCACAATGGATCGGCCACATTCTGAACCATAATTGTCTCCGGCACCACATAATAGAAGGAATGTTTGAGGGGACCAATTATGAGAATGAGGTGAAAGACATTGCTTGCAAATCAATTTCTAGAATTAAAACAGCGAATAAGAAGAATTTGATCTTTGATTTGTAACATAAACACTTATTTACTCATTTTTATTCAAACGTCTGGTGGTGTCCATGATCAAATAATGGACAGCATCAGACTCCCCTATATTATTTTCGGATTCGGATGGTTATCTTCGACAGCGTCAGCACATACGGTTGTATCTCCCAACATGCAGAACCAACCTGCCTCTGGTGATGCCGATGAGGAGAACAATCAAACTGCTGAACATGATCGCTTCGAAGATCGACGTCTTTCATATTAGTGAAAGTACGTTCAGAAGTTCCTAAAGTCCTAAAATCGAACCATCTCTCATGCGTTCTTGGTATTATATATTATATTTTACTTTTTCTCAATATAATCTCACCTTATTGAGCCAGATCATAATTTTCGCAATAAAATTCCAACTATAATTTTTGTTTGTAATATTTTTTGAGAAAATCAACTGATTTGATTTGATTGCACTATGTGTTCAGTTTCACGGGATTCGTCCTCGTGGAAGACTTCTGAGAAGGACAGCTGGGAATTTAGCTCACAGGAGGAGAAACCCTTTGGACAACAAACCACATATGTCTTTAGCAAGTAAAATGAAGTAGATAATTAAATGTTCGTTGAATTATCTGCATCAACTGCCTGAACTGGAAACCCTTAGATGTAAAAAAACATTTACATAATTATAAGAGATGTACATCGTCTGAATCCTTCATCTGGAACGTACACAGTTTATGGTATTTCAATTACTTTTAATCGTGTAATAAATGTACTATCTACTGCGGCGGGTATGAGCTTCCACCGGTAATTTATGGAGTAATGGTACAGTGTGCCTTGAAGACATATTTACTGTTTGATGGCACCCGGATAAGGGGGAAATATTCGGTACTATGCCACTAATATCCCTTTACGTGCTCGTATCATATTGCCGCAACACATCACTCTACTCTGGCCTCTGTATCTCCGGTAACTTTGCCAAACTTGCTATATTTCACCTCCGCATAACTGTAACCAAATATCTTACATTTTGTGGCGGCTTTGCGCTTTACTCTTCTACGGGGGTGACCAGCACTCAAAATTAATTTTGTCATGTTGTAAATTTTTTAATTATCATTCTAAAAGCCGTGACGCTAATTAATTTTCATCTTATTACTTTACGGATTTTTGTTGGTGAATATTTATTAAATAATAATTTATGACCGTGAATATCATGCATGCAATTTAATTAATAACTCATGGGAATGCCATATCAAACCAATATGACACTGTAACCACTACATAACATATTCGATCAATTTATTATATCCTTCTTCTTCTTCCTCTTTTAATAGATCTGTGGATCTGTTTTTGTGGCGTCGAGGTCTCCTGGGACACAGAACTCCAACTGTCTCGCCATCTCTTCGCAGGTTTTCCGGGTTGGCGAATTCCCATTGGCACGTTGTTTGCGGGAGTCTATCGTCGCTCATTCGTTCTACGTGGTCACGCCAGAAGCGTCTTCTTTTCCTGCCCCATCTGACAATATCTTCGGCATCGGAGGTCTCACGTATTACTGTGTTTCTGATTCTGTCCCTCAGTGTTTTGCCCAGAATAGTGCGGGGTGTCTTCATATCGGCGGTTCATAATAGTGCTTTGGTTCTATTTGTGTCAGCCCTCGATTCTATACCATAAGTCATTATTAATTTATAATAGAATTAGAAAATATAAGAATACATAAATAAATAGAACAGAGATTTTACTATGTTACTAAAACTATTTATGGTATATGCTACGATTGTTATAGTACTGCTTAATTACCGTGTTGATGTACTAGAACTAAGGAAATATTTTAATGTTAATTCAGTTGACAATAGCCTACTCGATGGAAATTCGGGCTGACAATATTCTAATATGATAAAAGTAGTTCTGAAAATATGAAATTAAATAATAGAAAAAAATCCGGGTTTTATTTCCCTTACACGGATTACAACAGGATATAGGTATGCTTTATTTTAATCACAAATAATTCTGAGACTACGTATCCTTTTGATGAGAATTTAGAATAAACCATTTTTAACATTCGATACTTAATATAATATTTAAGGTTTTAGATAACTTCTGATTTTTGCCATTTTCAAACGTTCGAAGATTTATGTATATCACGACCTTTTCACGTTCTTTTTCATAGATCTAAAGAATTTCATCGTGGTTTTAGAATTTAAAAAATATCAATTTCAAACAATTAAAATACCGTTTTAACAAAACAAAAGAGGAAGTAAGTAAAAGGTATAGAAGAATAGGAATAGTCACAAGGGCTAAAAATCCGACAGTCAACCAAGTCCATATTTTTTTGTGTAAAGCATCACCATTCATTTATTTTCTTTTTATGTTGTACAAAATATCATAATGCATGTACTACATTTTTCAATTAAATATAAAGACAAGATCACATGTTAATAACATTTAAAAATAATAATGTCTTTGATGATAAATGAAACGAAAGAATACTTTTCTATATTCACCATCACTCTGTGTTGTGGTCTCATAATTTTTGTTTATAATTTTAATAATGTTTTAAAAATATGGTTCAATAACGAATAAAACCTCTGTTTTCTAGAAGTTTTAATGTATTTTACGGGAATGGCATGTTTCACCTTGATAAGGCATTATCAAAAACAAGGCGAAACATATCATTCCAAAACAACATTTTTCATTCGTATTAATTATATGGAGTTTTACATCATTGTTCAAGAAACAATAAATATCTCTGATAATGTGTATCGCATTCGTGCTTATTAAATGGAATCATCTAAAAAATAAGAAGTAAATATGTTTTCTTTATTGTTATGTCTACACATTCAAATTATTTACATTACAAGCCGTGTAGAATTACAGATCCGCATTCCTTTGTGCATTGTGTTTACGGTACAAGGTAGATTTGAAATGTGTAATCCTATTCGAGTATTTCATGTAACAGGTAGGTACTCGTACGTGTTGGGGCACATGGAGGTACCCAATTACATCGTGCACGGTGCTTGTGTGTGTCCGTTAATAAATTGGTATCGTCCCTTGAGACGCGCGGGGCGGCGGGTGAGGAGGGCGAGGAGGGGCGGGCGAGTATACTCGTTACTGCCGCCCGCGCCCGGAGTCGGATCGGGAGGGCTGGGGAACATCCGCCCAGCGAAACAATGAAAATGCTAAATTGTTATTACCTTCCAAGAGAGTTGCTAAAGTGAAATGAAACCCATTCATTATGATAGTTAAGAATATATTGCTATTATATTTTACGTTTAATTTTTCGATGTACCTACTATTTTATATGTTAAGTAGAAAAATGTTTTGTTTCTTTCCGGAAAATTATAGCAGGCACAGTGAATTCAGTTTTATTTTAAAATTATTATATATTATCAGTATTTACTATGTCGTGAGTCAATCTGGTTTATATCATAAACGCCAACGAAAACCACATCGAGATAAATACAACGTAAATTCAGAATGATTTGAATTTTTTATGAATGTTTTTTTAGTATTAATCTATACGTGATTATATGCCTCATTATAACGATTTTCACGAATTTAAAAAATATTTTTACTAGGAAAAATTGGTTTCATGCATTGCTATTTTTTTAATTTGTTAATAATTATTTGTTATTGAATTATTTTAAAATTGCTATAATACGGATTTTTTTTTCAAATCTATGTATTTTTCATCATTTTTTAATCCTAAATGCGTACTGACAAATTGGCGAGCAGAGACAACGCTCTACAAGACCGAAAGGTTTTGGGCTTGACGATGCGTTAACATTTTCAATCGAAACCTGTTAAAACCAATATAGACTATAACTCCTTTGGCGTTAGAGAACTATTTAAAATACATCGCACAATAATTTTTGTAGGGGTTACACTTTTTGTGACGTTCACACCTATGAAAGTTTCACTTCATATATATTATACTTGTAAATCTAGGTTTTTCTTTGTTTAATATAATTTTGCTATAATAATTTATCTACTTTATAAAATTGTTATGTTGGTATCTGCACTTACGTGAAATGTAATTTTCTATGGACAGTAATTACGAACGAATAGATCACGTAAAAAATAATGTAATTTTGTGGAAACACACGATGATACAGCAGACAGGTTCATTGTCCACACCTGCACTCGGTGCATGTCATTCGGGGAGTAAGCGCAATAAACTCTAAATTTCGCACTGCCGAAAAGTCTGAATACGGTCCTACCCGTACCTACCGGCGGTGTGGCTCTCGTCTGGTCTGACGACCCGGGAGGTCAAGTACCTTCCGCGAGATCAAAATCTGAAGCTCAACCGCACGGACACATGCATGGCGCACTCACACTCACTCAGGGCCGGTGTACACATGTACATTGTACAGTGACGCGGTGCTATGGCCATGCGCTATATTTATGCTGTACGCTATACGCTCGCTGAGCACGCAAAATACTGTAGCACCGTTTACACACGACGTGAAGCACGCCGCCTGCGCCTGCGCCCAGTGCCAAGTGCCGGGATGGTTTATCATTCTCCTGCAGGTACCTATACCCATACACACGCACATACCTACTAACCAGCATTCCTTGTTATTCGTTACCAACATCTATAATGATACGTAATTATTACGCGGATTCCATCACAATATAAAAAAATTATACTAACTAACTAACTAACAATCACGCCGTCTCCCCAAAGGGGTAGGCAGAAAGAATGGACTGCCACACTTTTCTTTCCTGACATATTTCTCTCGCTTCCTCAACATTCATACATCGTGTCATGCACGCGCGTCGATTTCTCTGACTCCTCACATGGCCGACATTCAATATTTGATTTATTTGATCGTGCCACGTTTTCCTCGGTCTTCCTCTATTGCTGGTTCCATTTACATCATTAACATATAATTTTTTTACCATTCTTTCTTCAATCATTCTTTCCATATGTCCAAACCATCTTAATGATCCTTTCATTATTTTGTTCATGACACCATCATTCGCACCGCATTCACTTATTATATTTCCATTCGACACTATCATACACAGAGTATCCGCACATTCGTCTAAGAGATGTCATTTCTACTGCATTTATTCTACTTTCATCCTTCTTTTGCCAGTTCCATGCTTCGCTTCCATACATAAAAATTATACAAATAAACATATAATATAATATAAACATATAAACATATATAAACATATAATAATAATAATAATTAGGCTAATTTGTATAGCGCCGTTTTCGTGAATAGCTCACCTCAAAAATAATGCGCAAGTCTTCCAACTTGGTGATACCAGTGTGGAGAGTAATCAATATTTTAACCGCCCTTCTTCTTCTTTAACAGCCGTTGTCGTCCACTGCTGGACATAGGCCTCCACCATACTTCTCCATGCATAACATGTCATACGGGGGGTGGTTGGCATTACAACGCCACGCTTGCCAGACGGGTTGGCGAGGTGTCCTTCCACGTTAGCCTATGCATCAATATTATCCACCGAGGTTATTCACACTCGATCTCTAACATTTCGCATAGTTTCCAGGGGATACCAAAGTCGAGGAGGTATGGATAGGTACTTGGGATCAGATCAATCCTCCAGAGTAGCATGGCCATCACCACGGTGAATCAATAGGATCCCCCTTACTCCCCCGCCTTTAACCCTTTAACCGCCCTACCTTCTAGTTATTTTCCGAGAAACGTGCAAATAGCAGGTTTTTTATTAATGAAATTTAATTATATATAATATTTATTTTATTTTTTTAAATTACGAAACGTTAAATACTCGGCCGCACACTTCGCCTGCCCCTTGTAAAACTATCATGTTTATGAAGACTTGTACTCAAGTTTGTTGGCACACGCGCGTATCCCTAACAGTTTGTACATTTTAGGTACATTACTTTTTCTCGAGCGCGTACGTGATACGAGATAGCGCATTAAACTGCAATTATGTTTGTAATATATTTTGAGTGAATAAATAAACTGATAAACTGAAACTGAAACTTGTTCTGGTGTTCCTCGCGAGATCTCTCACTGTCTTGCCTGATATTGTCCTCAGTGTCTTCATTTCGGAAGTCCTCAAAACTTGTTTGGCCCTTACTGTGTCTGCCCTTGCTTCGACGCCCTATGTTATTATTGGTCTTACGCGTGCTTTATAGATTCTCATCGTGTTTTATCCTTTATCTCAAATTTTTACATTTATTTTGATTTTGTGGTGAAACTCTGGCGTGCTATTAATACGAAAATGTCAAGAGTCATCCGTTCTGTCGAGATCCACCAATCACGGGATGCTAAAGCTTTGACACGGCGAAGTGTCGCTTTGTTTATTTGTCAGTGGACATTTTCCCGGTCACGCTCGGGCCCCCTTGATGTCGTCATTTGAGGCAATCGAAACACACGACGGAAGACGTGTGCATACCGAAATGCTCACATTGCATACATAATAACCACACACTATTATGTATATCCGCGTCAGAACTCGCAATGTACTTTTGTTACAATAAAATGACTTGATTTTTTTTTTCAAGGATGTTTCTAAAAGTGTATCAAATTATATTGTTTTAATGAACGAATGTTGATGATTACCAAGGTAAACGCTGGCTGTAATTAAGGACGAAGGTCGAACATTTAAATATATTACCCGTCGTTAAAACAAGAAGAAATACAATAATTCACTTAACCTCAAATTAATTAGACGTCTGATCTGCTTACTAATTCGAGTACTCGTCTAATTAACTACTTGAAAATGATTTATTGTTTTTCCTCGCTAGCTAACAAGCTACAAGATGTTTTTGTTTATTATTATATATTCTTGGATATTTCTTGAGAAATAAAATCGCTTCGTATATTTAAAAAAAAAAAACGTTTAACCCATTTAAAATTCTATGTGATTTATTGATTTATAAAATTACGTACGTAAGAACTGTCAGTGAATTTAAAAAATCTCTTCGTACCTACCCAACAGGATAAAAAGCTTGACTCCTCAGTGACTATTACCGTTCAGCTTTGGGAATTGCAAAAATATTAAGTACAATATTTTTAATACAAAATCTATTATACTTGTCTTATTAATTTAATTTATTATTTGAAGATATAGAAAACTTGTTGGAAATCTTTATAAAACACTATCAAATTGGATTTCCCAAATTCAGACAATTCCCAAATCAATAAAATTAAACAAATTCATTCTTATGATTTCAAATAGAAATAAGAAATAATAAAAAAAGTAAAAGAGGTTTTCTTTTCTTCTATCTTCGTTTTCACTTTCTGGTGTAAATTTAAATTTGAATAAATATAATAACACTTGTATTTTCACTTCAAAATAATAATAAAACATATTAAATTTGTGCATTGATAAAGGTTGGATCACAACCGAAATATGTCTGCAAATCAAAAAATTAAATGTTGTGAAAACTTATTCTTCTTCTGTTTATAGATCTTGCGATTTGTTAATGCAGGGTATCAACTTTCTTCCTATGATGAAGACGACCAGCCTTCTCTCCATCTTTTTGGGGTCATCCTGATGGTCGACGGCCCTCTGGAGTCTCGTGCACAATATTAGGAATTCTTGCTGGATCCATTCTCTCGATGTGGTCCCTCCAGAATCGTCTTCTCTGCCTACTCCATCTCACTATGGATTAAATTTTGCAGGATTTGCGAATTTCTTTATTGGGTATCCTATTTCTAAGGGTTCTCCCCACAATAGGTCGCAATGTTCTCATTTCTGCTACTCTTAAGAGATATTTGGTTCTGACAGTGTCTGCTCTTGCTTCGTTTCCGTGTGTCATTATGGGAATAAAGCATGTTTTATAAATTCTAACTTTGTTTTCCACTAGCATATGCTAATTGTCCCAGACAGTGTCCCTTAGACAACCGGAGATAACTGCAGCTTTTTCAGTCTGTTTTTTAACTTCATTATATCGATCGCTGCAACTAGATATATCCACACCCAGATATCTGAACTCCATGACCTGTTCATGACCATGATTTATCGTCTACGACCAATTTGCATCTGAGAGACTGTCTGGATATTGTTAGACATATTGTTTTGACGACAGATATCATCATATTATACTTCATCATCGTATATACAGGCTTAAATGCATATGTATATACTGATTTATCAGTCTTTTTTTTAGTGAAAATACATGATATTTATTCTTATTTTCGGAAGTCGGGTTATTTGGTAGTGGGGGTAAAATCTCTGAGAAATCTTTTCGTGTGCGATTTCCTTAATGGATATTTTGAGTACCTAAAGAGGCACGCTCGGTAGGCAAGTAAAGTACATAATTAGTATTCCCCCGCCAATCTTTCACTAGAGTTCCTCTGTTCCCCGGATGGCTAATGTTCACACATTACTGTGTGAACGACCCGTCACCCGTCAACTCGGCAGTAAATAAGAAGCCTGCCTTTCAGAGGGTAATTACGGCGCGAAGCAAATTTGAACTCACGATTTTTAACTCTTACGAAATGTTTCATAATTCGTATTGCGGGCGAAGGTAACTATTTAAAGGTTAATTACCCTATCAAGAGTCCGAGCCGCTTGGCGAGTATTCTTACTAGTCTATACATTACCAAAGAGCGTGGTCAAATTTGGTTTCTAGAAAGCGTCAAATATATACTCGAGTATCTAAATATGGTTTCGGTTCAATAAATCATATGCAATATCGTTGTTTTCCAATGCTAACAGTGTACAAGAGAATATAACGGTACCTATTTGGCAAAAGGTCCCAACTGCTTTTTTATGAATTTTACAGGAGAGCAAAAATAAGATTTTTACATTATTTTGATTATTTATAAAAATGTTATTTGTGTTCCAAATTGTTTATTTCAAATGTCAATTTTAGTAGCATAACGTTATCTACAAGATATCAATAACGAAATTTAAAAAATATACATATATTTATTTTTTTAAAAGGTTGAATGCAATTGTACATAAATAAATTGTACATTAAAAAAATTTATAATAATAAAAAAAGTACAGCTCTAACGTTTTGTCAAAACATAAATAACATTTAGCAAAAATAATACTGATAGTATATTTAACTCAATTTCACAAAAAAAAACGCATCTGGGACCTTTTGTCAAATAAGAACCGATAATTTCTACACATTTTTATAACAATCAAAAATTTTCTTTTTCAAGCATCTAGAGTATGGAGTGAAACTAGCGATATTTTATTTTTTATTATTCATTTATCAAGATTTATTAAAATAATAGTAATATTATTCACTTTCTTAAGTTAATTATTTCAATGTCCTGTTCTATTTATGAATTGAATGACTTGGCCAAGTTTCGCTAAACAAAATAAGCCCCAAATTTTCCCTCTCAAAAGTGTCTTATTCTCTCACGCTCTTACTCATTTCCTTTGTTCCAGTGAGTGACTAATACTTCACATAGGTAGAACTTTCTAGATTCGTGGTAAGAACTAACGGTACAATCTTATACACACAATAATAAAAATATATACATTTTACTGAATTACGTCACCACAATACCTCATTGAAACAAAATAATTATGTATAATTTCCTTTCAATGCTGTACAATAGAGCTCAAGAATCGACCCTTATTTATGGAAGTGAAGCATGGACCTTGTGTAAGTTGTTGAATTAATGCGACAAAGATGAAATCTCTCAAACAAATAAGCGGTTTGATATTTTACGACATTAAATCTAATTCCGGTATAACTAACATGACCATTTATTTTTTCCCACAAACCGGGACACCGAAAAAAAAGTAGGTACTTAATAAAAAATAATAAATTTAGACAACTTACAAGTATATAGCGCCGTTTTCGCGAAAATTTGCCAAAATTGGCATTTTTGAAGCTAAGGGTTCACACCTAAGAAATTTTAATCACTTCAATTCTGTAAACGTCAGATCAAAGAGCAAAAGGTATGTTTTCTCTTCAAATATCTTTTATCTATGGTCAGATGCATCATGAGATTTTATACGCAATCGCAATGAAAATACTGTATTATTTTATTGCGCATGCCCACGTTTTCATATATTAGTACTAGATTCTACCGCCAGAGTTCTTATTTGCGTGCTTTTTATATAATATATATTTTTAAATTTTACTGCGAGTTTCTTTCTTGTTGAAAACGGGACATTTTGGCGTCCCGAAGCTGTTTTCGAGGATACCGGGACATGCTGCCTGAAAATGGGACTGTCCCGGTGAAAACGGGACGGCTGGTCACATTAGGTATAACACGATAAAAAATTTAAAGAGTTTTATGTGTACATTATTTTTATGAACGACACATTTCAACTTGCAGACGGTGAAACATTAAAATAGAGTAATAGATACGGTGTAATACGTACTTTATTTAATGAAATAAAGGTTTTATTCCATTAATTAATTGTGACGGGTTTTGGTGGCTCGCAACCGTTGTTTGGTATTAATTTTAATATTTCTTACAATTATGTAGAAAAGAATCAAAAGCCGACACTGTCAGAATCAAAAACCTCAATCGACCCAGTAAAGAGAAATTACTCATAAACATAGCTGGCAAAACCCTTGGAGATAGACTACGAAACATAGAGATCCGAATTTTATGCGTACTTAAGGATATTGTAAGATGGGGACAACAGAGAAGAAGGTTATGGAATGAAATGTGACCAGAATGGTAAAACCAAAGATCATTAAAATACCAAGGAACAGTTTACAACCTCAACCTCAAAGACGACCTCTATATAGATGGAAGAATAGCAGGCAGTCCACGGCCAATACATGATGTCCATCAATAGATTTTAGTTTAAGTTCATGATGTCCATACGAAATAAATAATTGTTTTTTTTTATACGATATAAGTCATTTCTTCTTTTTTTTGTTAAGACATCATTACAAGTAACAAAAATGTTTTAATTCAAAATAAGTTTAAAGCGTTTATTAATCTTAACAAGTTGACTGCCGCGGTACTTTTCAGGGTTCCGGTGTAAAAAGCCAATTTATTTTAATATATCTATCTGAGGCTATCTATTCATAGTTACACTGATACTCGAATTTTCTCGTAGCTGCACAAATATGTCTAGTAAGCAAAGTACGAGATAACTCGTAGTTGGCGTCATAAACAATAACGCAAACTACAGTTATCTCGTGTTTGGCAGTCAACGTGTTAAACCACTATAATTAAGCTTTTCGCCTGATTTTTATTACCACGGTTATTTTTTTATAATCGCTTATCGTTACAATCTTTAATTCTGCGTAATTTTAACTTTAGTATTTTTAACAACTATTTTTATGATTTCACTTAGGTAAGTACACTTAATTTGAATAAACATTTAATGCCACTTGCGAACACACGATAAAAAATTATAATTTCCTAATGCTCTGCTTAACTAAAATGTGTGGAGGATTTTTATACTGATGAGTCAAATATTGATACTGAATAATCAAGCGATACAAAACGTGAACTGTTGCCATTAAAAAAAATTCTTCAAAAAATACATCAGATATTTCGCTTACATGTGAAGTATTTTTTAAAGGAGACAACTACAACAGTATCGTGTTTAAACTTGAATATTTATAATTACACACAGTGGCGACTCGTAGCAAAAATTAGCAGGAGCGCTACTTCAAAAAAAAACATTTTTTAATTGTGTAAACTAGAAATTTAATTCAAAAACTGAAAAAATAATAAAGATTTTATAAAACAAAATCAATAATCTATTACTTACTTTTACCTTAAATGTTCAGTCCAAGCTTTATTTAATCATTCAATTGAATTTTTTTCTAAAAATTAAGTGTAAATAATGAAAATAAAAAAAAATCTTTAGCTTTAGAATGTATATTATGTTTAATTACACTTGATTTTATGGCTATGAACGGTTTTGGCAGCTCGCTGTCATCTTCTGGAAGAATCATTCCAGAAAATGCAGCGAGTTGCCGAAACCGATCGATGCCATAAAATCTAAAAAGTGAATTAAATTGAAATAATTTATAAGGGAATTTTCCAAACCTTTAAACGCCCGTGCACCTCGTCCAATAAAGGTAGCCCACTGCCCAAGCAAATATTCGCGCGACTTGCGACCTACGCGAAGCTTTTATAGAAAGCATTCAAAAATAAAAGATTGTTTTTAATTTACAAAACTTTATTTGTAATTTTTCACATTTCATATAATAACACGTTATAAAATATAAATAATAATAATAACAATTTAAACATTCACAACAGCAATGCGATTACAACCGCCCAGTTCAGAAGATGACGAAAAAATGACAGTGGTGTAGATTATGTAATAAAACACAATGCATATCCCAAGAGTGGACCTTGTAATGCAGGCATAAACACTAATATTACGCATCATGACAAAATATTTATCGGAACCAAAAATAAAATTATGGATCAGTGTCTCAAAGACATTATTTACATAAGCTTGTATTCTTATTATTTTTTTTTTTTTTAATAAAACACTAATATCAAGGATTTACATCAATGATATTAGAATTTATTTTACAATCTTCAATGTGAGCAGAAAATAGCTCATTATTATGAAGAAGGAATCTGGTCGTGTCCAGGCTTGAACCCATGTCCCCTGGATCAGGAGCCAAGCGTTCTATCCCCTAGACCATCACCCGATTTGAATACTACTGTCATAAATCAGTGTAATCCGATAGCGAAATCTCCGGTCCCGTGTGGGACCGCTGGGCGACTAAAGGTTAAAAAAACTATTTTCATTATTTGAAATGCTAGAAATAAAATTGTACACACGACGCAGTGGGGAAATTCCGTTTTGACGATATTTTCTCGGAAAATTGATGCTCACCCGCCACCCTTCCCACCCTAACCGGCACTCTTGAACATTGTGTCGGGTGCATGTGTGGCGTGCACTCAACAGACGTTGCACTCACATTTTGCCTCGTATACATTTATGCATATGAGTTCTTTAGAGTCCTCTCTATGTATACAGTTACAACATGCCTTGCTGCATCCTGTAAATTAAAATGCTACATAATGCAAAAGTTTAATGTGTACCTATTTTATATGTAAAACGCTTCAATTTAGCAATGGGGGCGGCACTGCCCTCCAGTGAACGCTGGAACTTTCGACGGGGGCGGTAGCGGGTTCAAATGTAAACGGGGGGCGTTGAGACAGCAATGAGGGTGGCTGTAGCGTATTTATTTAAATAAATAATAATGAAATAGTACTTTGAAAAATATATTTACGTGAATAAACAAGTTTAAAAAGTGTCTAAATACATGTCTAATACATTTGAGAATATTTTTTATTTATTTTTTGTGATTATAAATAGATAATTTATAACCATATTTTAATAGTTGATATAGCCATTATGGTAAAGGGGCGTTGGAAATTTAATTTTCTTGTAAGAGGGGAGGTGCCGGCAATCATTTATTGTCCAAGATTTTACTAAAGAAAATCGTAAGGTATTCAAATACCATTTATATGAAAACTAAACCAGTTTTTCCTATGTCATATAGAATAACTGAAATTTGAATCATTTTTTGACGTGTTAAATATTTTTTCCGTATTCTTTTAGAAACATTAAGATATCGCTAGAATATTATATGTGATTGAGCGTCACTCCACCGCAAATGACACTTAATAATTAACAAACCGTTTTCATAAAATGATGGCTTACGTTTCGGCCTGTGTGCTTGCCTCCTCCTTGAGTAAGGTAGCAACTGATCTCTTGTTCCAAAATGTCGCCACACTCGTTCTATTGCTGGATCATCTTCCTGAAATATCGAAAATAATTCAATTTAGAATACTTTAATAATGTCGAGCGGAAGAAGGTATTATAAATAAAATTATGAAAGGATCGCTGCGTTGTCGATTGTGAAATATTGATTGACCGGTTAAGTATCTATTGCTTCCCGATTACATCTTATGTTAATCAATGGTACATCTGTGTGTTTTTTAATTCGTTATTGATTCAATAGAGTCTTCAATCATTCATTTAATCAGAGAGTAGATAGAGTCTTCAATCTTACAAAAAATGTGATGTTTGTTTATGAAATAATTATATGTGTGATTTTCTTGGTATTTTGTAAATAGATGATAAATAAGATGATAAACTTACCGTACTGCTTCATTTATATACATTTTATGTTATTTTATTAGACCTGTTATCAGTGATCTTTTTGTTAAATTTTCTGAATCAATTTAAATATTTGGATGATACCAATAATAAAAACATCTTGATTTTTCATATATCAATATATTATAAGTACACATTTGTTTATTGTTTCTTAAATAATGAAGTAAAACTCTATATTAAATAATTAATACGAATGGAAACATATGTTTTCTAGAAGTTTTATTATATTTTATATGAATGACATTTTTCGCCTGTCTAAGGCATTATCAAATATTACATTTCATTCTCATAAAATATAATAAAACATCTAGAAATCAGACGTCTTTATTCGTTTTAATTAAGTATACATTTGTTAAATATTATACTTGTTCGGTTATGATCAGTATTATATAAATAGAATTGGGGTAATCGAAATTAATTGCACACATTTACAAAACTTTTAATTTACTGTGCAGTACCTCCGTAGATTTTAATGAATTCTGGTTATTTTAATACCTACTCAATTGATCATATTACATTTCTTTAATTTTTCTTACACTTACGTATTTTTAAAAATATGAAAAAAATATCCTTGCTTTTATTTTTAATTTGGTTTGTAATAGTATTATCATTTTTTTATGCATTGTTTTATTAACCTCGATTATAAATATATAGCAGAAATAAACTTTTTTGCTAATCCTCTAAACTGAAATATAAAATATGTAGGTATCACTCTTTTAATATTAATTTATATTTTATTATAACGGAATGTATGAAATGGCGTCAACAATCTACAACACTAAAAATGTATGATTCATTTGATCTTATGGGAATATGTGTCGGAATAGTGAATCAACTGTCTGCATTTCCCAGGGCGCGGAGTTGAAAAGCTGTTTTCCCTGGCTAGGCCATACAAAAACTTTCTTTGAAAGCATCCGTGAATATTTAACATCAACATTCACTCTGACAATATGAAGCGATTTACGTACTCGCTATTATGATGTGAACAGGTTCAAAAGCTCCGCTAACCCCTCGTCTACAACGATCAACAAAGGCGTCTGCAAAGTTGCGTGTATACATTTTTAAATTAACAAGTCTGGCGGAAGTTTCAGTGATCCCCTTTACCGCGATCCTTCTGTTATATTATACGTTTGCTCAATGACTTCCTTTAGGTTTAGGGCAAGAAATACCTGTGTTAATGATCGCTCCGATGACTCAGTGGAAGGGAATGTGGAATCGGACCGTAGGACGTATTGAAGTATCACAAAGGCAGCTGCATTAGCCAATCGCCGAGGAATGCGACGATTTTCCTTATGCGATCGGTCAAGCTTAAGCTACATAGGTTATTGTATGGGCCACAAGGAAAAAGCTCCGTCGAAGCGCTACTCACAATTTAGATTTAGCTCTTGTGTATCTACATGTTAAAGTTTTTCTAGGAAATAGAGGCGCATATTTTAAGCGAGGTTCAAGCCAATTAGCACAAGATGTAAATATTTTACTTGATATATCAGCGAAATATACTTTTTTGCTTTTATGTTCAGGTAAACTTAAAATAATAATGTAATTAATATAAAATATTTAAACAAGCATGGAACTGGCAAAAGAAGGATGAAAGTAGAATAAATGCAGAAAATATGAGATCTCTTAGACGAATGTGTGGAAAAACTGGGTATGAGAGAGTGTCGAATGAAAATATAAGAAGTGAATGCGGTGCGAATGATGGTGTCATGAACAAAATAATGAAAGGATCATTAAGATGGTTTGGACATATGGAAAGAATGAATGATGAAAGAATGGTAAAAAAAATTATGTTAACTATGTTAATGGAACCAGAAATAGAGGAAGACCGAAGAAAACGTGGCACGATCAAATAAATCAAATATTGAATGTCGGCCACGTGAGGAGTCAGAGAAATCGACGCGCGTGTATGACACGATATATGAATGTTGAGGAAGCGAGAGAAATATGTCAGAAAAGAAAAGTGTGGCGGTCCATTCTTTCTGCCTACCCCTTCGGGAAGACGACGTGATGGTTAGTTAGTTAGTTATGTATGTACAGGTCGTACAGTAATTATTTAATTTCAAACACTCTATACGAAAATTATACGTACCTATGTACGATATTAAAATTATCGTATATGTAATAATACGCATGTATACGAGGTATAAATATCTTTTACTTGATCAGTAAAAATCGCTTTTTTGCTTTTTTGTTCTGGTAAACTTAAAATAATATTTAAGAATACATCTACTATAGATTGTACAGTCATTTCTTAATTTCTGTAAAGGACTAAACACGGTATGCGTAAATTATACGTATGTACTTACTTAAAGACGGAAATATTTTAAACATATTTAGCTTCACGTAATTCTCCTAAAACTGAGAATACTCCTCATCAAGACCTAGTATGGCGTATCTTGATGTACGGCTGCGAGACATGGTGCCTATCCGAAAGAGATAAACGGAGACTAGAGGCTTTTGTGATGTGGTCCTATGAAAGACTATTAGAAATTTCCTGGAGACACCACATTATTAATGAGGAGGTTCTCCAAAGAATCGAAGGAGGAAGGCACCTGCTCAGGACCTTGTCGGCCAGTAATACGACAAGAAGGCCTCTTGCATGCCATAATGGAGGGTATGACCGAGGGAGGAAATTCTAGGGGACGCCCACGCCGAGAGTAACCGGAGGACCTGTTGGTGGACGTGCGCTGCTCATCATATGCAGATTTCAAAAGAACCGCACAAGACTGGGAAGAATGGAAGAGAAGAATAGCGGAAATTGCTGCAAACCAATCCCAGGATTGAAACCAGAGAGAGAGAAAATTCTCCTCTATATAATATATATTTTCTATTTAGCGTGATTCATCTGCATACAAACATCGTAGACAGCTTTTGTGAGGCCTAGTTCGGGAAAATAGTTTTTAAAATGTGCATACTATTATAATATAGTGTTCCGACATACTCCTAAAACATCAAATGAATTGTACTTAATTTAGATAAGTAGTTTGTTGACACCACCTATGAAACATAATAAAAATAATAATGCCAATGGAATGAGTGATGGTGACTTCTTTCCTGACCGCGTTTAATATACGAGTAGGTAAATCATGCTTTCCCGGGTCTCCGTCAACTCCTTTGCAATAATGGATGATACAAATTTGATTTTAACAATTGTACGTGTTACTAATTTGTCCGTCATTCGCCGGTTTGGTATTCATTATAAATATTATAATGTGATTAATGTAGTCGGATGTCGGAAATGGAGTGTGCGGGAAGTGTAATAAAATGCGAGTTATGTTCTTATACCGCCAAGCGCGATAATGTAATCATAATAACGTGAAATATGACTCGGGGATTCGCTGTAGCGAGGGTAGCAAATAAGCGACTTTCTCCTTTGGTTGACTACCGTCTCATAAATTTCCAACAAAACAGTGTGCATTACCTTGAATAAACATATTTAAACGAGGCCGTTATTATCACGAATAACATTACCTTCTGCGAATCTCCATTTAATAACAATGAAGTGTAATTTTTTAGTTCACAACAAAAAGCGAGCGTCCTTGGAATTCTTCTGATTACCATTATCGTAATATACGAGTAGGTATCTTCTTTACACAATCCTAGATAAAGCTATCGCATGCGCTCGATAACATTCAATCTGTGACGCTCCGGAGATATGTATTATAACTCACGAAAGATTCAATACAAAATGAGTAGTGACTTTTATTTTCTAATCATAGTTTATAGTTCACGCTCATCAACACCTTTCGGTAATTATTTTGGGTTTGCACACTCTTCCCCCTCATAACCCCTATAGTGCGACTAACTACATTTGAAGAGCAAAAAATGGGTTACGAACTGCGGCAGACTACATTTGCAGATCATATTTGAATTATTATATATTATAAACCTGTTTATTTTAATTCCTTACTACTAAATTGTACGTAATGTTTTGATGAACTGAAACTATCTATCTAAACTGTGCAATAATCAACCGAAGTTCGAACCATTTTTTTTAATGTATCAAGCTGCACTGTAGGGGTAATAAAAATGATAATATTTAGGCTAATTTGTATAGCGTCGTTTTCGTGAATAACTCACCTCAAGGGCACTTTTAAACATTATTTACCACACCCATATCTGCAGTAATTTATTAGTTAATTAAACAAGCTTTGAATAATTTGAAACAATCTGTTAATTGAATAATCTTGGAATAATTTGAAACAATCTTTGAAGTAATCTGCATTACAAAAAAATAAACATAATTAAAAATAAATAAAATATTTATTTACAATTAGTTTCGCAATAATAGGCATTTGATTGCAACAATATTAATTTATAATATAAGTTACATATAAGGCGAAACATGAGAATCAATAATCTAACAATACTTTTTTCCTCTTTTTCTTTTTTATATACATACTTTGTATATACAACACTTATATTAAAAAAATAAAATTACATAGACATATTTCGGACAACCAGTCCTTCATTAGTGATACATATTATAAAGATCCATTAAAAAAAATATTAAAAAATTGTTTACATGATTTTTATAAATCTTTATAACATCTGTCAGAATCATGTAAACAATTTTATAATATGTTTATTAATGTATCTTTATAATATGTATCACTGAAGAAGGACTGGTTGTCCGAAACATGTTTATGTAATTTTTTTTAAGTTTTGTATATACAAAGAATATAAAAAAGAAAGAGAAAAATAAAGGATCATAACAACACAAAGTATGGCGTATATAGAAGTTTTTATTTTCATTTTGTACATATAACATATTATAATTTAAATCTATTGTATATTCAATGTTAAATAAAAAATACTTAATAAATCATGTACTATATTTATTTATTAATTTATTTATTTACATATAATCTATAATATAATCTACATACAATGTTATAAGGTTACAATTTGGTTACAAACACGTATTTACTTAATTCTACTCTGAATTTGTTCATATTCTTCTCACTTCTGACATATTCTTTTCACATCCTATATCTACATTACTTTATAATATAATATAAGAGGCAATTTAGGATTTGTTTTTTTTTCTGAATGGGAGCCTTAGTTTATTTTTCTTTCCTCGTTAGTAATGTGCGTCCTGGTTAACTTTGATCTTCCTTATGTATAATACTAACTAACTAACTAACCATCACGCCGTCTCCCCGAAAGGGTAGGCAGAAGGAATGGACTGCTACGCTTTTCTTTCCTGACATATTTCTCTCGAATCCTCAACATTCATACATCGTGTCATGCACGCGCGACGATTTCTCTGACTCCTCACATGGCCGACATTCAATATTTGATTTATTTGATCGTGCCACGTTTTCCTCGGTATTCCTCTATTTCTGGTTCCATTTACATCCTTAACATATATTTTTACCATCCTTTCTTCATTTATTTTTTCCATATGTCCAAACCATCTTAATGATCCTTTCATTATTTTGTTCATAACACCATCATTCGCACCGCATTCACTTCTTATATTTTCATTCGACACTCGATCATACACAGAGTATCCACACATTCGTCTAAGAGATCTCATTTCGTCTGCATTTATTCTACTTTCATCCTTCTTTTGCCAGTTCCATGCTTCGTTTCCATACACAAGGGTCTATAATGAATAATATTATATTATATTATATCTGTGAAAATATTTCGCCTAGGGTTGCCAGTTCAAGTCTCATTAGTGATCACTTATAATTGATTTCATTAGAAACTTAGGTTTAATATATGCACTTTAAAAGCATAAAGCGAATCTTGCAATTTGTTGTTGGATTCTAATACAAAATTCTTGTGTAATATTAGTTAGATAATTCTCCGACAGTTTGTTGGGTTCAATGGTCACAACAAATGTTCAAATTCAAGGCAAACTAATGAGTGAGATCTCAGAAGCCTGTATTGCGCCTTGCGGAGTATACCGGCCGGCACTGAAGTCGGTAGAGATGACCCGTTACTGGCTATTGGAGTTGGATTGAACTTGAAAATATTGTCAAGACTGTTATTCGCTCTTCAAAACAGGTTCTCGTAACCGTATAACACGTGTTGGAGGCTGGCTCCATTCACAGACACAATCCTCCAAAGCATTCTGAACCCGGAAATTTTACAACGGGAGCAAATATTCAAGCAAAAATAAAAAATATTTAAAATTAGAAAACGTATTTATCGTTGTGCTAAAATTAAAACTTACTAATATATCGTGTCATGCACACACGTCGATTTCTCCGACTCCAAAGATCTTCGTCTATTTCTTGTTCCGTATAGGTACTCGTATATCGTTAACGTGTACTTTTTTCCATTCTTTCTTCTTTCATTCTCTCCGTGTGTCCGAACCATCTTAATTTGCACCGCATTCGCTTCTTATATTTGCATTCGACGCTGTATCATATAAAGAATTATAAAATAAATAAAAATTAAATAAGTTATAAATACAATATAAAGTGCGATAAAATATATAAATTTCATATGGAAACATTGATTGAAAACCACGATAAGATCTTTTTACGAATGTGCATAATATTAAATTTGTTTCAATTGTAAAATATCATTTTGTTTATTTCGTTGTTTCTCAGTCTATCGTATCATTTATTTTAAATGTAGTCCGCAGGACCTAATTATTGTATTATACAATCCAGGATTACTATGCAGAAGTCTATCAATACTAGTCTAGCAATACATGACTTTTCTATGATCCAAATAGTCGCATAAAGCACTTAAAAGCTCTCAAATTGATAATAATTCGTTTGCTCAGTGAGTTAGCATCCGGGGTAGATTTTTAAATGTTGTAAATATATGGTATATATACACAAAAGTAAACATAATTTATTATATAATTTAATCAAAGTTTTTTTTTGTATCTTTAATCCAAAAAAGTAGACGCGAATCACTCAAAATTAAAAATGCTTATCACATCCGTTTGTATTACCGAAATGTACACCGTATATAATATATTATACATATTTTAAAGTTGATTCTGGTAGTTAAGTATCTTATCAAGATCAAGATACTAGTTTTTGAAACACTATAAACTGATATTGATATGTATCACTTAAATCAATTTACCTTGTTAAATTGTTATCTTATTGTGTAAAATGCTTTGAAAAAAATGATAAGAATATTGGTTCAACATATTCAATATATGAAACAATAACAATATAAAATATAAGACATGACATATCAATTATAAACTTATGTCCATATCAGAGTCTCGTCATAGAGTACCATCATATTATATACAGATTATCTGATTTAATCAGGGACGATTCGGAACAACTTCCTGCTCCAAAAATAAACTAAATTTCAAGTGATTACCTTAACCAAAATAAATGTTTTTTCGCAATCGACGGAACATTAAATGTTGTGTAGTCTACATAAAATAGTTGTTAATAATAACAGCATAAATATGGAAAGATAAAAATTTACATATTTTGAATATACAAAATATTCATGAATATAAAAGGAAAATATTTTTGTTGTTTTAATATCCAACGTAATAAATTATATCTTTATACAAAATAATTCTGCTTAACATAAATATATATTTGAATATAAAATTCACATTTTAATGGATACCACTCACTTTGAATTTTGAGGTTAAAACTTTTAGAGGGGTGGTAGAAGTGACATACGCCATTAAGTGTGGGGATGGTAAAGAAATAATAAAGAAAGTAATACGATATTTTTGTTTCTACATTTACTTGTTAGAATATGTAATAATTAGACGCTTTATTAGCATAGAACACAAAATATTGTTTGAAAAAGTATAGGCCATAGGGACACAACCTTTTCTGAACCATCACAAGAAATACAAGAAATATTGTTTTAACATCTCCTCTCGAATAACACTTATACCAAATATCAAATTGTTGTCTCTATTGTCATTTATGTTATATGTTATCTACGTATCTATCAAAACATGCTCGATTGCGTAAATCGCATCTTTGCTCACCAATTAGCAATGACTTGTCATCGACAATCTTCTATTCTTCTTCTTATTCTTAGTGTAGGCCTTGTGGTCTATTTCTTAAGAGGAATTGGCCTCCTGCGAGGTCGACTCCCAGCTATCGATCCATCCCTTTGGTGGTCTGCCCGGGGGACGTCTACTATAGCTGGCCGTGCAACACATTGAAGGGGAGTCTGGATGGATCCATTCTCCTCACGTGTCCATACCAGTATCTTCTCCTTTATCTTCCCGACTTCGAATGACATTTTTCGCCTGTCTAATGCATTATCACTACCTAAGACATAGTTTAAAGCATTATCACTGCCTTAGATTGTTTGTTCTAATTGTTTTATCATACAAGTATATTATGTGAATTGCATTTTTCGCCTGTCTAATGCATTATTACTACCTAAGATATAGTCTAAAGCATTATCACTGCCTAAAACATAGTCTAAAGCATTACACTGCCTAGGCGCGCCTGTCTAAGGCATTATCATATGTCTCAGACAGGCGTACGTGTCATTCACATAAAATATATCAAAACTTCTAGAAAACAGACGTTTTCAATCGTATTAATAATATATTTTTCCTTCTCAAATGTATCAGATTTCCAAATTAATTAATGTTCATTTTATTTTAATAATACACAATACATTTTAATAGTAAATTTAGCAAACAGTATATTCTGCCACACTCATTTCAGCGTGATAATATAATATTTTTTGTATTGTATTATATCATTTAGATACCCAAATTGTGTGTAACGAACATCATAATTCCTGTTAGCCTAGTGAAACGTGGAAATATTTGTATTAATCATTCCCCGGTCTTCTGTAGGCATTGCTGGAGAGATGCCAGTATTTTATTTAGTTGAATGAATAAAGTAAAAAACACTCCCGGAATCACGTTCCAAAATATCTTCCAGTATTCAATTACATACACTACTAGATATTTAATTCGTGTTAAAATACTCTCTAATATTCGTGTGGCGTTATATCCCACGTAGAGTTTCTCATGTATTCTAAAATGGAATTACATTTTTTTCTGATAAAAATATATGTTTTTTCATAGACCGTATCTCAAACATTTCATTTCTATCAAACAATTTCTATAATATGAAATGTATTATACAAACATTTTTTATTCATTGATATACAAGTATTTAATGTTGATGAAAACGTTCGTTTTCTAGAAGTTTATGAGTAAAAAGAGGGTGAGAGAGGATTTATTGTCTATTCTCATGTCCCATATTTTACATCATAGACGTGGAGTAAATGAGTACATAGACAATGAAAATGAGTCGTGAAATTTTTATGAAGATGATCTTTGATTTATTTTCTATCTAGGTATAATACTCTTCTTCTTCTTCCTTATTGCAGACCTATGTGGTCTGTTCTCCAGAGTGTTGCTCCTCCTGTGAGGTAGATTCCCAGCTGTCCTTTCATCTTTTAGGAGGTCTTCCACGAGGACGAGTCCCGTGAGGTTGATTATGCAATGCAATATTGGGGAGTCTGGTGGTGTCCATTATTTGAACATGACCGTACCAGTCCCTTTTTCGCTGTCTGCTCCATCTTATAATATCCTCAATCTCACATAGCTCTTTTATTCTGGTGTTTCTCACGCGATCCCTCAGTGTCTTGCTGCTATCGTCCTAAGTGTCTTCATTGTGGTGTAATACTCGTAATCATCTATCAATGCATAAAACCATTGAATTTTTACAGAAATGTTTGAAAAAGAGTTCAGAAATCACGATAAACATCCATATATCATATTGCGTTAAAAGCAGAGAACAAAAAGGAACGTAAATAGGTTTATAAATAATATACATGATATGTATCGGTGCAGTCCAACAGTGGACAGAAATAGAAACGGATTCTAAATACGGAATCAACTGAGCCCCGACCCGTGACCACGTGACCATCTGATGGTATATTTAGGCGGAGCCGAGGGTGGCCTTTCTCCAGAAGGGCATCCTGTTTTAAGCGGCGTGACGGAGGACACTCTATATCTAATTGCTGGCCACTGACCTGCAATACTTGTCACAAAAGTACCTACGCAGATTCCATTCACACCCAGCCTATTTTTTTTCACTTGCAACTCAAATAACTTAATTATTCGCACACTATTTAAATGCATATGGTTCTGATTCGATCACATCATTTGGATTAACTCTAAATTATTATACGAGTACATTCCTATATTTTCACTATTCTGAATAATTATTTATTTATTTTTTAGGAGATCAAGCGATTATAATGCATTTAGAATTAAAATTAATTATTATCATGGATAAAAAAATAGAGTAACATTATAGTTTCATTTACGCTGAAACGTTGCTCCGGCCATTTTTTTTAAATTACGCCCGTTCAGATATATAATTATGTATTGTCGTTTCACAAACGCTTTCAAATATATTTGCAATAAATAACTTTATTTCCTCATCCTTCAGCTCTGATTGGACATAAAATAGATTTAAATAAATTAAATTAGAAAAATAATAATAATAAGTTGGTTGCATGCAACCATTAAACTATTAACTCCCATGTCAACGGTGTATTGAAAAATTGTTAAGTTATTAATCTTATTTTATGAGTCATAACTGGGGCTCGGATTTATATTCGCTAACAAAGTAAAAAATATTCTTTTATATGTGCCAAAACATGTTTTTATATTCCCTAATCTTATATTTACTGTTAACTAGAAATACTGTTAACATATATTTTCGGGGGTATAACAGATAGTCGATTTTTACAAGAGTTTTATTTAGAAGGGAAAACGAACTCTCGAACTTTTAGATTGTGCATTCATAGATTTTTTGTCGCTGAAATTAGATCGTTCACCACAGGCGAAAATTTTCGTACTTTTTTTTAGCAACCCTTTGCACCACGTGGGGTAAACAAGTGACAAAAACAATTTCAGAATAAAATCTTCAAAAAGTCTCCTCTAGGCTGCACTGTCTCATATCAGGGTGCATATCTTCTCTGCCATGTCCAGTTTTCCTTGCCACAGCAATAACAAGGTCAAAATGGAGACTACGTAAAATATGGACAAAAATATGCCATTTAATTGCTCTCACCTCGATAACCCTGAAATATTCTGAAATATTCGATAAACTCTGAAATATGCTTTTATATTCCCTAATAACTAAGGCTGAATGGGGTATACGAGTACATATCTCAAAATACCAATAAGACGGCGTCTTTTTGAATGCGAAGCCCAGGAAAAAATATGCTTTTTATGTCAATTGTAATGTTGAGTCTTTAACCATTTAAGTCTATCAGCAGTCATGGCCAGGAGCCAAATCATCACTTCTATTATATCATCTCCTGGTAAACCAACGTCATAATTGATCTTAAATTTCTGTGTCTCAACGCCCCCATATTGTGACGCATACGACACTGATAGTGACATTCATATTTAGCTACTCGTATCATATGCGAGGGTTAGCTGAGGAAAGTAAATTTAAAAAACGAATGCATTATAGTGGTCGAATAGATAACTGCAATTAGTGACATATGTCCATAGTCAACACCATTATAAATTTAATTTAAATGTATTTATAGAGATACCTAACCTTATGTTTTAATTATATCGCTCGCAATGGGCATTATGTAGGTACTGCTAACTAAGGGGGAAATCACTTGGGCTTGTGTCGTGACGAGGAACAAATCCACGTTCTCTGAATCAAGAGTTCATTACAGTATATAAAAAGTACATTAATTCTAGCTTCATATAATATTCGTGCCTTAGGAAAAAAAAGTTTCCACTACGTTCTCGGAGCCTCAAAATATCAATTTCTTTTTATAATATTTTTAGATGTCTCATCTTTAAGCTAACCATAATTCAAATTATAAAATCCATTGCGATATTTCAACATTATTAACTGTTTAATTGAAATACTGCTATAATATCACAATTGATTTAATTTCTATGAAATAGTCGCGACAGCCGTTCCAATGACAATTTGATATATGACAAATATTCGTTTGACAAATGCGGAGTATTCTGCGGTATATCCACATTTCAAACGCCTCAAACGGTTCATTACGTTCACTTTCAGAGTCCAAGTTTCACAGCCATATAGTAGAACATACCATATATAATATTTTATCAATCTTTGTCGAAGTTTCAAGTTAAGATTATCGTTGCAAAATAAGGTTCTCATTTTATTAAATGCATTTCGTGCAACTTCAATATCCGGGTCAGAAGTCAGAAGGGTTAAAATGCAATTGAAATGACTTTAGTCTAAAAGTACTGCCCTAATAGACCTGTTTACCCGACTGGGAAATTAAAACGTATACCAGAGTGGTCCAAATTAAAACTAGAAGGGTCATAATGCAATTGAAATGGGCACAAAATTTTGAAAGATTATTTTTCTTTAATAGCACTATAGCCCAAATCGAGCCTTGGCTTCCTTCGACTTCTGCCCCCAACTCCTCCTGTCCTCTGCCGCCGTCTTCCAATTTGTAGGAGCTGTGTCGCATCTTTCTTCGCTTTCTCCCACTATCTCAGCGGATAGGGTCAGTAATGCAGACGTACTACAGTGAGTCAGAGCCAATAGTAATATTGGTAAAATGATTGTTCCAGAATCGACCGGCTGCCCAGTGCGGCATGGAGTGCGCCGTGGCTGCGGGCTACCCCGCGCCCGCCGCGCCGGCCACGCCCGCCAGCATCATGTCACCCACGGAGCGCTCGCCCGCCAAGAGCGGCCTTCACGTCAACTTCACGGAGAAGGGTGAAGTCAAGGAGCGGCGCGAGAAGTTCCTCACGGCCAAGTACGGCAGCCACCAGATGGCGCTCATCCGCAAGCGGCTTGCCGTAGAGATGTGGCTCTACGACGAGCTACAGAAGCTCTACGAGATCCCGGTAAGTGGATATTTCTTATATTTTTTTTATTCGGTGGATGGCCGGATGGCGGACAACGGACGGCCATCGTGACTGCCACATCAAAGGTCCCAGGTTCGATTCTCGGCAATGACAGTGTGAAAAAAAATTCACGCTATGTTTCTTCTTCTTCTTTCTGTGTCTTGTCAGATCTCCCTAACGTTGACTATCACCCCTGAGTAGGCCTCATGGTGATGACCTGGAGAAAAATATCCAGAGTGGTATCCCCTTGCCTTCTCTGGTTAGAGTTAGGTTACGCTATGTTTGGTGTAGTATAATTCACGTGACAATGAAAATGGATGCTTATTACTTGTCATGTGAATCATTAGTTAATTAATTTTATACATTAATTTGATTCAAATAACCTACGATTGAATAAAAAAGCAAATAAAATTGAAAGAAATTTCTTTCCCATTTCTGAGTAGCGAGGCGACTCGAAATTTTGTTTGACGAATATATAATGTACAATAATTACGTTTGATTGTCGGCACGCATTCCCACTGAGTATAATGGATTATACGCATTTTGATAAACTTTTTTTGGAAAGGCAAGTTTGTGTACGGAAATAATAAAGAATAAAATCTTTAAGATAATCAATTGATTTTACTGAAATCTCTTGATGGGAGTTCATTGTAAATACATATAATAATTAAATAAAATGATGATTTTGACGATAAATAAACGACCAGTCTGACGATGCCAGCGAGCCTGGCGAAACCATATATTAAATTAAATTAAATCCTTATTAAAACTACATTTTATGACTAGGATTTAAAGTGTTCATATCATTCTTCCTGTGATCCAGTAATTTCTATTTTTGGAACATATCGGACAAACAAACTCGTTCGAGGAAAATATCAGTGTTTTGGTTCATTAAAGCAGGGTAATTTAATGAACCGTATTAATAAACTTCATTTATACAACTTATATTTTGTATTTCAAACATTTATTCTGTCAATAAATAAAGTCATTCTAGTAATGATGAATTGTTTTACATGAAATTAATACAGGGTGGCGCAAAAAGGCTTTTATGTTAAAAATAATAAAGAGTCAGTTTTTTATACCACTGATCTAAAACGTTCACTAACAATAAATGTTATTTAAGAATATACTCCCGAGTTGTTAAATCGTAAAAATATAAAACTGTAACGTAAGAAAAGAAATAACCCGTATCACCACAACTCTTAATAAAAAAATTGTATTTTTAATATGGATACGAAAATTCTATAATTTAGGTACTTATCGACTAATATATAATATATTTTTTCTTTGTTAACAGAAGGACAACGTTAAGACTCACGAAGTGGAAGTGGACATAGACGAACTTCTAGACATGGATAGTGATGAAATTCGGCGGAGACATCTTAATGTAAGTCATTGTATTAGCTCTTGGTGATTCATTCATTTGCGGCAGAGTTTCTTAAACATTTGTCGAAAACCGCCTCTTGCCAAATATTGTAGAGGCATAAGTTTATTTTTGTTATAATCATTTCATAAAATATCATATCACATATTACAATATGTGGTCACAAATTCATTTCTATTGTCTTATGTGTCAAATTGAGATCAATAGTCTCACAAGCCAATCAGTAATCTCAAATGAGGTCACTAAGAAGAATGTATGGAAAACCAATACATGATAGAACCCAATGATGAAGAAATAAAGGAATGTAAGACAGATGAATGCGGAGTCCCTAAGATGGTTTGGTCATATGGAACGAATGTATGAGAGAAGAATGGTTAAAAAATATATACAAATAGTGTGAATGGAAAATATCAGCCACGTTCGAAGTAGGAACAATAGACGAGCGTGTGTGTTACGATTTGTGAATGTAGAAGATGCGTGAGTGTTATATTAGGAAAGATCAGTGTGGCGGTCCATCCACTCTGCCTACCCCTCTGGAGAAACGGCGTGATAGTTAGTTAGTCTCTTAAGACCAGAGAGAGTTATTACATTGGTATTTAACTTTGATACAAAATATAGATATATTTTTTATATAATAAAATATAAATAATTAACGTATTTATTGTTATTTAGTATGCAAGTGGATTGTATAATTGGATTTTTGTCGTTTTTTGTATTATTCACAAATAAGTGAAATTTTCTAAATTATTTATAACAGAGATATATTTAGACAGTCCTTTGGTTAAAAGTATGAAGAAGAAAAAAATAGAAAAAAATACACTATCATTTTTTTTATTTCTTTGTAATTTTATTATTAAAATCCATAAAGTGTGTACGAATGTGTAAATGAAAATAATTGTTTTTACTTAACTATTTGTAATTATTCCAAGTCAATTGATGGCATAATTAAATCTTCGTAATCGAGTATGTACACAATGTTCTCACAAGGGTCACCACTCCTCTGATATCTCTCCATCGCCTCCAGGGATACGCTACCCACTTTGAGAATCACGTGCAAACGAGCCCCAGTCCTAATTGTCATTAAAACATGTGTAACACGTTTAACTATCAAAATTTAAATACCAACACAACAATCTTGGACGTTATCGGACAAAGTAGATTTTATGTATACTCATTTCTTATCAATGTAACTATTGTTGACTAGATTGTACTTTGTAGCTGATACATACACGTGTGTGTACCAAAAACTAGAATGGGGTCACTAACCCATTGAAAGTTCACTAACTAATTAACCATCACGCCGTCTCCCCGAAGGGGTAGGCAGAAATAATGGACTGCTACACTTTTCTTCCCTCACATATTTCTCTCGCTTCCTCAACATTCATACATCGTGTCATGCACGGGCGTCACACACTTAAAAATATTTTAATAAAATATATTTTTACTAACGTTTAATATTTTTTTCTATTTTTCTTTTTTATACACTTTGTATATACCTACAACACTGATATTAAAAAAAATTATATGGACATGTTTCGGACAAACAGTCCTTCTTCAGTAAAAATACATATTTATAAAAATATTATAAAATTGTTGTTGTTTACATGATCTGACAGATGTTATAAAGATTTATTTTGGAACGTTTATGCTTTGTTATAACAAATATTATGATTCAATTTAAATTTTAAAATAATAATTTAAAGTTTTTATTGGGGTTCACAAAGGAAATAAATCAAAGATTGGACTTGACGTTAAATTTATTTGATTATTTATAATATTTTCTTGATTTTCAACAGCTTGTTTAATTTCTAAAATTTCGAGATTGCTCAAAGTTATATTTCTATTATTGACATGCAAATTTTAAAGCCAATATCTTTATTAAATGAATGATCGTTTTCTATGAGGTGGTTAGCAAATTCAGAAAAATATTATTAGAGACATCTTGTGTGCTCTTTTATTCTTAGTTTAATAATTGATCGCAAGTTTCGAATTGCAAAGGCATTAAAATTGTGGAAATCCATAATGACGATTTTTTACCACATCGTTCTACCAATGATGAAGGTATAAAACCTTCATAGTACAGGGTTCATAAAAAATTATTAAAAATAATGTATAATGCTAAAACCAAGATTTCCACGAATGTGAAGGCTTTGCCCCTCCGCCAAAGAACTAAAGGTTATCCTGGAAACGTCCTGGATCATTGTTATGTTTAATACTAAAACATTAAAAAATATAAAAACTGAACTGAAATACTAACTTGTTACTATAATATATATAAAAAAGGCAATGAAAAACTAGCGCTCTCGTAGACCACTTCCACAATAAATGTTCTAACCAATTATTTTAAGTACAAATATTGTAACCAAAAATAACATTTGTTTTTCTTCTTGATTTCAGAGCATTTTAAGAGATGCCAAAAAGTCTGAAAAAGATGTAAATGTAAGTATAAACACTACTTCATTAATTAAATCCAAATATATATTAATATCTTCATTTTTAAACATAAAACATTTCGATCACCTTCGTGCCAGAGTGGCTGACTGCCATAGCAACAGTCCCGGGTTCGATTCCTGCGATGGCAGTGTGATTGTCACACCTTCATTGGTCTGGTGTGGAATTCACGTGACAATAAAATGGCGGTAGATTAGCTACCTATCACATATCATGAGAATCAATATAATAGCTAAAACAAATTGTAAACAGTAAGTGGGTTCAAACGACCTGTTGTACAGAAAAAAAAATATTGAAAAATACTGTAATGTAATAAAACTCGCAGGAAATTGATTTGAATACTACCTTTTTATTTTATTTCAGACTGAAAATATTTACAATATAATTATATTCCAATGAAAACAAAATACATTAAACAATAAATCTATTCAAGAGATGTTCAGTAAATAAATATATTAATTAATTCTCATTCAAATTAGTCGTTTGTTGTTAATGCTTATAATATAATATATTAAGAATTTGGTGGGAAAATTCAAATTCATTAAATGAAAAATTACATTTTCAATACAGTATTTTCAGCAATCTAATTATGCAAATCGGCAAAAAATATTATTTACCCCTAAAATTAAGGTTCATTTTAACATTTTTACGGCGTCCACATTTTTTTCTAATAAAAGAATTGTCATATACACGTTTTCATAGCAAGTCGTCTGATTATTAGAGCATTTTACATTGTAAAGGCTTAAAATTTCAATAAGAATATTTTTAACAACAAAAAAAGGGATATGGATTGCATCGTATATTTCTTTGTGATAAAGATTGAATTTTTAATTTTGACATTTAATCGATTTATTTAAAATATTATAGTTTCGTTAGAGGTTTAAATTTATATATAACTATGTGATTAAACCTCTTATATATTATGTAATGTATTAACTTGTGTTTTTCTTTCTTTCAGAAATTCATAAACGAACTGCTAGAAAAAGCCAAAACACTTTGAATGGGTGTATCATCGGTGCCCGTCACAACCAAAATATAACTTATAACGGAAATTATGAGTTTAATAATAAATTAGCCATAGACAAGTTTTGATAAACTAGCCCGATAGGTACTTTGCAACCGGGTGCTGCATATTCCCGATAGGCAAATGTTTTTTTCAATCTCCAGTGTCGGACGAAACATTCAGTTGTTTCCCTTTGTTTATGCATACTAGCAATGAAGTTGTGTTTTTTTTTAACTAAGGTACATCTTAGTGTGTAGTCTTTATCTATGTGTATCATTATTATTTTTAATATATACATATATATAATATATACCTCGCTATAAAAATAATTCCCAACGATTTACAGAAGCACGAAAACTTAATCAAATAAAAATTACGTACATATAAAATCTTTTGAACCCACCCTCACTAATCCCATCCATAGTAACTGTAAAGTGTGTAGTGGTGTCTTAAAAAATACGATGTATGTATTTGTTATTGCCGTTAGTATTAGTATTTGTGAACATTTACACAATCTATAATATCTATATGTATAGTACGTAATTCACATATGCTTTATAAGTAATGTTCTTATAATAATAAAATCGAATTCATTATAGTCGGTAATTATTAAACAGTTCACATTACCTATACTTTGCTGTATTTATGTATTCGTAAATATATTTTAACAAGTACAATCGAATTAAGCGTTTTAAGTAACTCCGCGTGTTAAAATGATTATCATGTTTTTTACAACACAATTTCGTAACTTAAAATCGAGTATCGTTGCTAATTTTCTCGTAACAAAAAATCTGACTCATTAGTATCCAGGTGAGCATTCTTTCCAATTCACTGTGCGTACCAGTACTTTACACTAGAAAATATAAAAAAATAAGTCCAGAAACTTCAGTTTGGAAGTACAGAATTAAGAACTGTTGGATACAATTATGACCTTTTGTTTATGTGTGTTTCGATTTAATTGTTTATTTATTTATGAACATAAGTATTAATTTTAGCAATGTATGCAACCGAATATTTGATGTTTAATAATAATTACCCCTTCCCAATGTTGGTAAATTGCACATTATGTTTAATGCAATTAATTTAGCTATCGCCTACTCTGAGAGGCGGCAATGAGCCACAAGAACATCGCTGCACCTCCGGGCGTTCTACAGTCCTCTATCCTCTATTGTTCGAGGCGAATTGCGTATAGTTGTGATTGCACGGAGGTTGACTTGCCCAAGCTTGTAAAATGTGAATTTAATTATTAAATAGGCCAAAATATAGCAACGCAAATGGGCAATTAAAAAAACATTCCCGCAATAATGAAACCAATATTTGCGAAATGTGATCTGTCATTGACTAAGACTCACTGTAAATATAGAATACATATCAAAATATATCTCGCTTAGATATGTGATGTAGCTGAACATCTTCAAATTTTGAAACCTTTATATCAAAATGTTTAGAATAACAGAATCCAGTGCACGATACAAAATATTGCTGAATGTGACATAAAATTTGTGTATTGTGTACCTAGAATGTTTCATAATTAATGTGTTATTTTCTCTTGTGTTAATCATAAATTCCGAATCGCATTACGAGCTTGTTTGTTTAAAAATTAAATAAAAGTTTGTAGGTACATAATTCATGACAGTAAATGCAACATAACAACTACTTAATATTACATAATGTGCAGAATAAATTATTTTTACTGTGTTTTTATAAATGAGTGTCATTTTTCTGATTGCGATTGAATCCCATGAACAATAATATCCCGAGTTAGGTACTGCTTTAGGTACTTCGTAAAATAAATATAATTAACAGCCTTCCATCTCACCCAACACAATCCTTAATTTCTCGAAATCAATCAGGGTAAAGTCAATTTGTTCAACTATTTCCATAATTAGTTGACGTCATCATATCTGTCTTATTTTACAAATACTACATATAAAATTATTTCAATCGTGGAATCACTGAAGTGTAGGTACCTACCTAACTCAGGATATTGTTGTATATTTTGTTTTGACATGTATTTAGTTTATTTTTTGTGAAATAATGACTCCTTATTTAACTTTATTTAGTTAACATTTCTTTTAAGTTGATAAATGTGTGAAAAAGTTATCGTCGTGGTTTTCATAACAAAAGTGTACCTAAATACTTATTTGTATTTACCAATAGGCAAACGTAAAATTTTGGGGCTCGTGAATTTGTTTAATAAAAATAATATTCCAATAATAGCATAGCTCCCAGAAATGTGTTTTAAATATAATATTACATTTGTATCATTTTTGTATTTATCTTCAACATTTTCATAATATTTTTTGCATTTATCTGATTATATACATTTTTCTTACGTAAAAAATAAATGAGTCACGTAATAAAATGTTTAGATTGAATTAGCATCTGTAATACCATTTTGATGTATTTATACAATGTATAATCATTATCCAAATACATTACATGAAAACATAACAATTTGTTTTTTTTTTGTTTTCTGTTGAAAATGGGTTATAAAATATACACGTACCTACTTGTAGGTAACATTGTGCACTTTATAGTGTTTTGCTTTTTATTTCAATATTTATTTAATACTTTGTTATACCGAAACTAGACATTTGATTATATATTATTGACAGGGGTAATCAATTCATATCATTTACAAATATTGTGTCATCGCGCATCAAATTACTCTACGTATTTGTTGAATTGTGCCAATATTAGATTTTTAAAGTGTATTTTGGACATTTTAAATAATAAAAGTAGGATGTATAATTTAATTATATTATAATATTTATCAGATGCATGCTCATTTCTTTCCTATACTTTTGTGGTTTTTTTAAATACAAGAACACTGTTCATTCAATTTGTTAACGAAGAAAAAAATTTAAATTAGATTTTGCTATAAACAGCCACATTGCTGACGTAATATCTCAAATGTATGGATTATAAACAACAAATGTTGTTCTCTAGGTAAGAAAGTGCTCACTGCTATAGAGAAACCCATAAAGATTATTTAATCATTTCAAACACTTGCCCCAAAATGCTCAATGTAATAGTTTTAATAATACTATTAAGATATCTTATATATACCTACTTACTTTTAATTACTATGTATTTGATTAGTTATAAACGTATAATTAAAGTATGTACACATTTTTAGATAAAATGATTTTTTAAATGAAATTTATTTTTATTTTTAACACCTTGAACTAGAATGAATGTAGATGATCCTAGAGAAGTGTGTGAAGATAAAAGTATGTGACGGTTAATCCTCTCCGTCTATCTTTCCTCTCTATCTCTCTCTCTCTCGCCGAAAATGTGTTTGTTATAAAACCCACTTAAAAAATATTTCATTGGAATTAAAAGGGAAAATATTAGAGGGGAGTAAGCAAAGAATTAAAAGATTTTTTTTTAATTTCTGTATATGAAAAAAAAATCCATCGTCCAATGGCTTGAAGGACTCAAAGATGACTCACCGAAGACCGCCAACGAGCACGGAAAAAATATCTCTATAGCCCTACGCGCAGTGCCGAATCAACTAAGTGGAAGTGGTAAGATAGATTAAAAAATGATAGATTAAAAAAAAAATTATCAATAGAGAAAAAAAAATTATTAATGAATTCATACCATTGCACTTTACAAATTCTTCATAATAATGAGCTATTTTCCGCTTATATTGAAGATTGTAAAATAAATCTAATAATAAACCCTAAATACCATTAATTTAAATCGTAAGCCCTTTATATTAGAAAAAAAGGTCGATTATTTTGACAGTGTAAACTTATTTAGAAAGAATAAAATATCCCTATCTCTATATAGTTAATAAATTGCGAATTGAGTGCGTTTCTTGCGTTTAAACAGATATAGGTTAATCAAATCTCTAATGCATACTTAGGAAATATAAATAATGAAAATAAATGAAAATTGTAAAAAATCTTTTTAAAATAAATATTTAGTTAAAATTCACTAATGTTTGTCTTCGACCTTAGAAGATATATTATTAAATTATATTAATTAGGTATGTACACATATCTCACTATATTGACTATTAAATTAAGTATAAAAAAAGTCTTTTTTTTATTTGAATTAATATGATATTTGAAGAACAAAATATCAATATTTGTCAAATACAAAAAATATATTTAACCCCAATTTAAAAAATATAATACGGGCCCTGCGTTCAAACAATGCCGTCTTGACGTTATAACATCATGATAGCATTGATTTAATCCGCCACCGCTTATACGTACTAAATCTTTACATTTTGTTTAGGCGAATTATCTGTATAATTATTGCTACTGGATGTCTTGAATAATACATCTTATGATCTGGTATTAGAGACGCATCCCTTATCTAGTATTTTCCCAGTCAACCCTTCGTTCTGTAAAATCATAATTTGCTCTAAGAACAATGTAACCGAAAAACTAAAGAATTGACATAGAATTTCGAGGCCACTCTGTTATGAATTTATCACATTGGTGTATTGACTAGTTTAATAATTAGTAAATATCCCTGTCCATGAAATCCTCAACAATTATCTCACCGATTAAAAAAAATAATAAGTAAAAAAAAGTACTTACGTACAATATTTTTAAGTACTTACCTTCGTATTTTGTAGACTAGAAAAATAATGATCTGTCGTACAAAAATATAGAAAAGAAAAAGAAGACCTTCGGTGCCGAAAGTTTAATGTCGGTTTTGATAAAAGAGGAAAAAGTGTAAATTTGTTTAATATTTAATTAATGAACGTGTAAATACTTAACTTATGTTTATAAATATGGCTGCTGGAAGTACAGGAAGCACCTTTCCTAAATGGCAATTGGCTATTTTACTCGGAGCACCAATCGCCATAGGTTTAGGTTATCTTTACCTAAAAAACCGACATGAAGATCCCGAAAAAAAACATTTAGCCGAAGTAGCAGCCAAAAAAACAATATCCTTAGATGAAGAAACAGCCAAACCAGAATCTAGTCTGGATCGAGCTACAAAATATAAAATTGCGGGAAATCATGCATTCCGTTCAGGCAATTATGAAGAAGCTGTAAAACTATATAATCAAGCTATCGAAGCTTGTCCGCCCGATCATCCTAAAGATCTCGCCACTTACTACCAAAACCGATCTGCTTGTTACGAGAAATGGGAAAGGTGGGAGAAAGTGATCGAAGATTGTACCAAAGCTCTTTCACTAAATGATAAATATGTTCGTGCATTCTTAAGGCGATCCCGTGCTGCAGAGAAAAGTCATGATCTCGTTCTCGCCTTGGAAGACGTTACCACCGCGTGTATTCTGGAAGAATTTCGTGAACACAGCTCCATGGTTATGGCAGACCGCATCCTTAAAGCCCTTGGAAAGCAGTATGCCAAAGAAGCAATGCCTTTTAAAACCCCCCTGATGCCGTCTAAATATTTTATAAAGACGTATTTCCGTTCTTTTACACAGGACCCCATCATGAACAGCCTAGATTTACTAAAGAAAGAAGATGCCACCACAGGCTTCCTTAAAGCTAAATTAGCCCTGAAAAATCATAATTATGATGATGTCATAGGTTATTGCACGCAAGAAATTGAGAATCCTAAACCGGAACACATCGCAGAAGCTTTGTTACTGAGAGGCACTTTCTTTTTACTTCTGGGCAATTATAAAGAGGCATTGGTTGATCTTAGTACATTAATTGAAATGGATGCAAACGTGAAGTTGCGTGTAAATGCACTGATCAAGAGGGCTTCCATGTACATCCAGATCGAGGATGTGTACCATTGCCAGAAGGACTGCGAGGAGGCTGCGCTGTTGGACCCGGAGAACTGCGACGTCCACCACCACTGGGGACAAACTTTCCTTCTTTTAGAGATGGTAGAGGAGGCTTGCCGGGAGTTCAATAAGGCCGTAGAACTCAACTCCGATTTTGCCATCGCCTTTATCCAGGATTGTTACGCTCGGTACACAGTAATGAAGGTTATGAATCAATCGGAATTCTCCGGAATTATGCAAGACTTTGAGAAGGCCCTTGTCAAGTTCCCTGAGTGCTCAGAGGCTTACATCCTTTATGCTGAAGTGTTATCTGATCAGGGTAATTTCACCAGGGCTACGGATCTGTTTGACAAAGCCATAGAAATTGACCCTGAGAATGCGACCATTCTAGTGAACAAGGCTATGATGTCGTTAAAACAAAACAGAGAAATTAATACGGCTGTTAATATGATCACAGATGCAATCAATTTGGATAACAAATGTTTGTTTGCTTATGAGACACTAGGAACCATCGAAGCACAAAGGTAAATATATCTTATGGTTTTTAACACGTGAGCTTCGTTGAGTTGAACTTGACAACTTATATTGACCAAATAAATTTTCTATTTACACAGACTTATTATGAAATTAGAGCTCCCATTATGAATTCTGAATATCTATTAACATTGCATTAATAACATTTCAAAATTCTACCAATCCCATAGAATATTAAATTCGGAATTCATTGTGAATCACAAATAACCAACTCGTAATTTTATTTGATACTACTTAGTTTAATATAATAATATAATGTCGTAAGTAATTTATTAAAATCTTGAGAAAAGTTATTTAGAAGCTTATATGAGATTCACATCTGATTTTGTAATCGGGATATACTCTTCTAGTACCCGATTTAATTTATTTTTAATATTTATAAGTTTAATATATAATCTATATCTCAATTTCAAAACTGTGTTCCTAAATATATTCTAATACATAATTTTCTTTCAGGCATAATTTGGAGATGGCTATAAACTTGTTTGAAAAAGCGGTAATGCTGGCAAGAACTGAGAATGAGATGTCACACCTGTATGCATTGAAGGCTGCTGCCTCGACGCAACTCAAGATTGCTGAGAAGTGGAAATTGAGCCTTTCAAATCTCAACCCCATAAATTAAAATTATTGTGAATTATTTCATTACCTTCCAAACCACAGGCATCAGCAACATTGTTTCAAAAACAGAAAGGTATCTTATCTTTACCCCGATGATGGTTGATTAGATTGTGTTTAGGTAGGTTTATATTGTGATAATATTTCAAAATGCTATTGCTTGTTTATAAATTATTTTAAAGCTTATTCCTTCACTCAGAAATTTATTTTATCCCATCAGTTCTAGTTATAAAAATCTCACCTAGTTTATTGAGTATCATTACATATTATAGTAATCTTCTGTTTCATAGTAAATAATTGACATGCCAATATGGGCTTAATATTACATTTAAAAATATATACTTAATACCAATTTCTTTTCAATCCATGCAGATTTGTTTTGTATTTGGCAAAAATATTATACAAAGGTTTTGTGAAAGAAAGGTTGTTCCACCCGAAGCGCTCCGATCAGAAACCTGATCGCTAGTGTACAGTATGACTAATTGTGATAACACCATAAATATTTATTATTAAAAAAAATTATCTTTCCGATATTCTCACAATATATTATTCTTTCGAAATATGGGGGAAAACGTAACAATTTTTAAAAAGTTGTGAAGGGTTTGCTCCCCTTAAATTATAATTTCTAACTTTTACATTAAATGAAAAAAAATTAATTGCCAATTTGGGAAACTTATAAACACCTAATTAGACATAGTATTTTGAAAATGTTCACTTTTGATGCAAACTTATTGTTAATGGAAGAAGTCTTCTATTCTAGGGTTTCAACTAAACAAGTGAGGTGCCGTCAGAAACAGGTATATCTACCTGGGGAGCAGTGGCGGTACTCCCATAGAAGCCCAGAAGCCCAGCTTGCGTAAGAAATTTTGAATCAAAACCTCTTCTGGCTTACATAGGTTCAGCTCTTGTGGCTATTCCTCTTACGTCTGATGGGAACATTGTTGGAAGGTGATTTGGTGAGTTGATGGTTTATACGGGGGCATGATTACTTATATTTGGGGGTTTTGATTCAAAATTTCTTACGCAAGCCGGGCTTCTGGGCTTCTATGGGAGTACCGCCACTGCTGGGGAGTAATATTTCTAAATGCATAAGAATATTTCACAATTTGCTGCTCAATTATTGTTTATTCCTTTGTTATGAAATAAGTTACCTGATTTTGTTAGACTGATATTCTGATGTGTTGTACATAATGTCACTAAACTTTTGAAAATTGGAGATCTCTAGAGTTTTTGCAGATTCAGATTATATGTTGGAGGCTCTACCAAAATTTCGTTAATATTATTCGCTACTTGTGCTTGTCCTTGCTCAGATGTTACTTCTTATTGACAATTTGAGAAAGTGCTGTATTTCCAGAGAGCATAAAAACATATTTGTATTGCCTGTAAATAATTTAGCATATTTCTTGATTATAAAAGTGTATCAATATTTTACATTTACCGTTTGTTAAGTATGTATTATATCTAGTACATGCGTAATATTATACAACTTCTTTTGCTAATAATCTTGTCAGGTAATAAGATATAAGATTGCTGTTATTTTGTCTTGTTTTCTTTGTTTATATATGTATTATATAAACAAAGCAAATATTTATATTACCAAAATGGTAAGACAACTTTTTATAATCGATCTATTTACACTTCTTACAAAGCTTCAATGTTCCCTATAGTTAACAATATTTAAGAAGTAAATGTGCATCACAATGCTGTGTTATATTAATTTTATCTAATATATTGAATGTGTACAAAGCTTAATAATGTAATACTTTTTATGAAATTGATTATTTCACATTGTCAATCGCCCACAAACAATTGAAAAATTAAAATAAGTATCCAAAATGTCATGTCAATTCCCACTCATCAGCGCCGGTGAGACCTTATACCAAATCTTTATTAAAAAAAAATTTCCAGTGAACAAGCAAACTTGATAAAGTTCTTTACAAAAATACTTTTATTTGAAATTACACATATATTTCTCACATAAGTATAAAGATAACATTTTTGCTTTGATCAAGATAATAAAAAATATGTTTTTTAATTGTATATATCATAAATTGCTGTTTATTACATAACACATATAATAATCATCACATGAATTTATTATATTCCTGTTCCATTCCAGAATGTGAAATTAACCTCGATGAATTAATGTTATGACATGTAATTTTACTATTTATAAACAAACGTCAGTAATTTAAACTATAAAGTTATTCCATTCAGACATTATTGGTAAATAATTTAATATTTACGTACATGTTTATAAGTACTATGCACTTGAATTCCTTAGTACTTAATTTTTACAAATCAGAACACTGTTCTTTCCACTATTGACTTTATTTATCTCAATGTGTTTTGAAGATTTCCTGCATTATACAGTTCATATTGTTCTTCCTATTATGAAGGTATATTTCCTAAACATATTGATAAATAAATGTGTAAAAATATAAATATATGCAACATACAGTGATTTGAAAAATAAAAAAATCGTATATTAGCATCTAGTATTGAAATAAGTGGTTAAAATGTTAGTATGATCGCAATTTGAAATTCACATAATTACCAAAGTGAATAACTATATAAATTTTGCTTGCTTTATTTTAGGTTAAATAACCTTTTTCTGCTGAGAATCTTAAACGATGTTTAATATCATGTAGATGCACCTACTACATTTTGTTTTAGTAATACTAAAGATACAGATCAAAAGTATTTCCACTAAGCTGAAATATCAAAGGATCTGGGTTGGACTGGATCTGCCCAGGATTGAGCCCCCATCCCCCGAATCAGAATCCTAGCATTATTTTCTTACAATCATCACATGGATTAATAGATATCTTTTAGTAAATTGCATGAATTAAATGCATATTCATTGTAGTTTTAAAAAAATTCACAAAATGTGTTTTAGAGCTCCATTTAGATATTAACTGAGATTTTCTTTTATTGATGTTGATTAAAAACTAAGTAATGATTGGCCAGATTATGCTGTATTTTTAGTTTAATTGACTCTGATATTTCCTTATATTTGGTATTACCCCTATTTTATTTAGAAATTTTTTATCTTTTCTTTTTAATTCACGTTAGAATTTTTAAAAATATTTAACCTGTTATACAAATTTTATTTTCATAAAGCTCCATTTGATATGACACGCGATATCAGTTTTAAAACATTACTTCCTGTTTTTTTTTCATCACAATTTAATATTAGTCATTTTGTATAGATTTTGTTGTTTTAGAATAAAATAGTCTTAATGATAAGAAGTTTGTTTTATTCTCCAAACCTTTTGTGCTTTAACTATTGGTATATTTGCAGAAAAATTCTAAATTCCAACACTAATCACCATCCAAGCGTTGGCACGGAAGATCCTTTCACCTGTACACTTTTTCTTGGATATGAAGTAATTGATGAGTTATTTATTGCATACCACTAATTTGTATAATGCCATTTTCATGAGGAACCCACCTCAAAAGTACTTAATGTGTCACATTACGTATTTTCAAATGTTTAATGATAAATATTTTATAACTATTATTAAAATATAAATATTAATAAATAACCAATCAACCTGAAAAGACACGTTAACACAGATACGGTGCAGAAGTGAAGTATCAGAATAAATCCAGAAATAAAACAATATATAGATACCTCTACATCAACCATACTCAACCTGCGGCCCGCCGAGCTTTTTTGTGCGGCCCTAAACACATTTATTATCAGGGACATGATTTACAAAATCTGGCATTCTATATTTAGTATATCTTGATACATGAACGATACTAATCTGAAAGCTATTTTTGAAGAAAAAAGAGAGGGAAAGAAGTACATCCATTTTTGGAAATTAGTTCCTTAAAAATAAAAGACTAAAAAATTGTGCTTTTCTGCTCCTTACATTGTTTGCATCAACAAATATTTGTGAATCATCATATTCCAAAATGAAATATGCAAAAAACGTATACAGGAATCGACTTACTGATTCTCACCTTGATGACGTATTGAGGGTAGCATGCAGCAATTATAAACCCGATTTGTCTAAAATTGTAGAAAATTTATCTCAATGTCAAAAAACACTAATTTCGAAATAAACGCCTCGATACATGTTACTTTTGAGTTTTCCTTTTTTCACTATTGTAATTTTTAAGGAACCGTATGCTGATAATGATAAGTGATATATACTATTATTATTCTGTTTTAGTTTATAATTTTTTTCTTCATACCAGTATAGTGTTGCGGTCCGCGTAGCTTTACAAATATATGTATGTGGCCCGAAGACAAAAAAGGTTGAGTATCATTGCTTTACATGCTATGAATGGTGTGAATCTGAGGTTCGTGCCCATGTCAGTCTCGAGTCAAGAAGAAACGGTACACTGATAACCTTTTTATGTAAAATTTCATCCTATTTTGGAGTTCTATGGCTTTATATTTAGCAATATGAAAATTACTGTTTTTATGTAAACTGTAATTTGATTCAATAAACCTCTTGTGTAAAAAAATATCAATAGATCACCGATGAAGCAGTGAATGTAAATCTCATTGCTGTGAATAATTTTGTAACCATTATATTATAACTGAAATGGGAATATTCTAATTGTTATGTGATCTAACACAGTTTTACTTAGACCTGGTATTGTACGTTTGGTTAAACACTTGTTTTTATTTTAAAATAAATAATATCTCATCACAAGTCTGGCTCAAACAAGAGTTCCGAAATTTTTATTTTATTATTGAATATATTTTATATTTACGTCAACATTTGGCACACAATGAAAATGTTTATTTCTCTAAAGTAATATACTCGCAGAACTTCAAGTTTGAGTCAGAGCAGTAACAGAAGCATATATATAATTTATGCTATTTTATTAATTCAACAATCATATTTTCCGGGTTGACAGTTTGGTAATGTAAATAAAGAATTGTTACAATGATAAATTAAACCAACTATGCAAATTTAAACTTTGTAACCAACAAAGTGTCGTTTCCCAATACATTCGCCGATGTAAAACCAGAAGACAATCTCTGCGCCCACCAAGGTGTTGAGCCAAGCCTCCTTCACAGTCAATTCTTTCCATTTCCCAGTCTTGGCGCTGTTGACGAGTTTGCCAATGCCTGCTTTGATCTGAGGGATGTCACCCGGGGTAGGTGGTGTGAGCTCTACTTTAGCGTACTTCAAGAAAACATTGAATTTCGGTTTGGCCTGAGCTATGAGATCTACAAAATAAGAAGATTAATTGAATAAATTGTTAATCATAATTACTTATTTGTACTAAACAATAAGAAGTTATACAAGCATATATTTAATAATGGGAAGATATGTAATAATACATTAGAATTGACTAGCATTAAATGATAAAAGGTGATGTTCCTCAATAAAATATTTTCGAAGTAAAGTTTCATAATTAAACACGCATGAAATATATCAAATAATCAAAATTATGAAGAACATAATTATAAATCACCAATTCTAAAAAACCAAATGTTACATAATTTAACAAATTTGTAAAACATGAAAGGCTGCTTACTGTTAGCAAGACCAGGAAGTTTTCCGATAAACGCCATTTTAAAACAGTAAATCGGATTCGAATCGTAAGGATATATTTATATACTGCGACAGGCAGCAATATAAAAATAATGTAGAAAACCGAGTTTAACCTAACTGATGACCATTGATCGAATTTCTCCCCAATGACCAGAAACAATAGTAAATTAGGGTGTATGACGGCAGCTACCATAGATTGTCATATTGGTTACATACAATTTTTGGTGGAAGTCTATTGGAAATAATGAAAATAAAAAATATAATTTTCTCACTACTTTTCATTTACTTAAGAGCGGGGAAAACTGTTCATTAATTAAAAATAAAAATAAAAAACTTCTCATTTCAGTGTTAACGCCTTGAGTTCATTATAAAATAATTAATAATTCGTTTCATTCCACTTGTTTTTCTAATTCTGACTTGTTTCGGCAACTCGCTGCCATATGCTGATGGGATCTTGGCAAGATGGCAGCAAGCTTTCGAAACCGGTTAGTAATAGAAATAAGCGGAATAAAACTATGTATATATAAATGAAATCGCTCAAAGGTACAAAATATGTACAAAATCTCTTTAATTTCTAATCCCAGGTATGTATTTTCATAACATGAAAGTAAAATAATAAATAATTTGAACAGATGAAGTAAAATTCAAATAGCGTCTATGAGAAAAATGTGAGCTCCAGCATCATTAAAAATAGAATTTAATCTTCATTTTTAGAAATATGAAGTAACCTTTCTCTTATGAATTTGAAGTTGAAAAGAAGTACTAGGTTCATTATTTTATTAACTAAACCCAAGGCATATGGAGGTTCAACTCTGATGGCTCTTCATCTTATGTAGGATGGAGCATTGTTGGAAAGGTAATTAACGGTTAAATACCACGATCTTATAAGCTTCTCGTAGTTTGGGCTTGTATTTGATATTCCAGAAATTGACAAATCGAAATATTAATTAAATGTATTGATTACCTCCCAAAATCAAATACACTAATGCTGGCTTGTAATAATATTTACTTTCGATTTGGCGTTATATTAATTAGAACCTGGCCCGCCTCACAGCTTAGTCTTCGTGTATGGGTAAGCTTCCATGTCAAGCGGTGCATGGTATTGATCGTTGCCGTCCGCACGTTTCTTGAAAATGGCCGTTCTGTCATCGCCACCCAGCGGGCCTTTCGGCTGCAATTCAATCTTGGGCGTCGTGATACCGTCCTTCACCGTAATTTAATCGTGACTTGGGCGCGTACATTAGAAGGAACTGATTCCACACTAAGACCTAGGGGTTTAGGAAGACCCAAAACCGTAAGAACACCCGAAAATTTAACGTGGGATGGCCCGCGCGCTCACCTGATTTAAGCATTTACGACTTTTTCCTGTGGGGTTATCTGAAGGAAAAAGTTTTTAAACATCGACCTTGGAAGAACTTAAGGATTGAATTCGGGAGGAAATCGCCTCTATGCCCATCGAGATATACCAAAATGCAGCTGAAAACTTCAGAAATCGCCTTCATCAATGTATCGCTGCTGGGTGCCATCATCTTTCCGATGTCATCTTCAAGACGTGATGCGTAAAACGGCATTATGCACCAAATAAAATAAAATTAAACTCATTTCTGTAAGTTGCGCCGTTTTTTTTAATAGCCCTTCAAAACTGCGCTGTCTGTTTTGCCGCACCTTGTTAAACTATACGAAAAAGTGACAAAGAAAACAGAATATCAAAAACTTAAAAATAGTAATATTTTTTTTTCGTGGATTATTTATATAAAAAATATTCAATACATCAGAATTTGCTAGATTTTCGCGTTTTCCAATAAAAATCTAATAATTATTTTAATGTGTTGTTGATAAAATATATTTGAGGATGACTATGAATAGATTAATTTGTTCATAGTCATTTTATAACATAATTTCGCTGCTTATATACGTATGTACATACCAATGCTGTAAAGTTAATGCCAATGGCGTCTTGATAGTATATATCTGTATATTGTCATTTCGAAACGGCATTGTGAGAAAAATCATTTTCGAGCCGGCGCGGCTAGCAGCTGCGGCATTGCTTTGTCCAAAAACCAAAAAGCATGATTATAAAAAAAATACGTGTTTATGTTAGAATTGTCTGTGATATGTTTTTAGAATTTACGATTTGACGTTTTATCACGTCTCGCGTTTTATAGCCGGCATAGTTTTAGCGCCGTTTGAGTTTTGAAGTTTTGATGTTTCGGTTGTCAGTTGTCTCTTCCTTATGCCGCTTTTTTATCCTGCCCAACTATATTATTTTTTTTAAATGTTAATCTCTACTTAAATTCCCTTTTTTTAATTTTTCAAATCCTTCGTGTATAATGGAAAGGGATGATTTAGAAAATTATGTCAACAAACAGGATCCTAAGAACTGTATGAATTTCATTGATAAATTTGTGACTATACATACCACATTCAAATCGGAAATTAAGGGTTTCATTAAAGCTATTGACCCAATTTCTGGAAGGTAAATTCAACATTTTATTATTTGTTAATTATTTTAATTCCACAAACCACATGAATACAGTTTTCCATTCGTATTTCTGTGAATTGAAAACTATTATAACTTTCCACGTTTTATATTTTAGTTATTGAGCCAATTAATTGATTTTTTATCTTTATATGCATAAAAATATCTTGGCAATCACAAAAAATGGACTTCACTTAATGAAATCATATAAATTGTAATGAAAGTTTTAACTAGTTAAAGCAAAGCACTTGAATATTAATTAAAACTGTTTTGTTTTCAGTATCATAATATGTACAGAAGTTAGTGACAAACCAGAAACACAAATTTTAATGGGACACACAATAAATTTTTTTAATCTAAGTATACCTCCTGAGGGCAGTCATAATTATACTCTCCTCAAAGCCAGTAAAAGTAATCCAGAAGACTTAATTGAAAGGAAACAAGCAATTCATAGTTGGCTCTCTAAAAACTTACTGCCAGTAGCCGATGTGCATGGGGTACTCCAAGTCCACAATGGACAACTGTCAATTATCCCACCCTATGGTCCCGACGATTGCCTTAGCAATAACTCTATTATATTAGGAAGGATACAGCATTTACTCAATAACATGCCTTAACTCAACTAGATGGAAATTAATGAAGTTCATCAGTAGTGTTTGCATTTTATTTTTCACGATTTCCCCTGGGGGATTCATTAAATGACTCGGATAACATGTGTCTGAAGGCAAAATTGTTTTAGGAGGCTTTTCAATACATTTGAATAAACGAAATGAAATTGCGAAACTTTTTATTATTTATTTCCAAAACAATTGTCAGATTATAGTGAATATTTATCAAGTATCTATTATACCTCCCTTCTTTGGAGAGTCGATATTGTTTCACCAATTAAAAAGAGAGAAGTGTTGGCAGAGAATTCAGGATGATTTTATCACTGACTTGCAATGCATCTATAGAAACCTTGTTTATACTGAAATTTAATGGTTGAAAAGTAAAAAATAATTATACCGGCTACAAAAATAATCAGAAAAAAATATGCATACTCCAGGGCAGTGGTCAGCAAACTTAAAAGCCAAATATGTACATTACAACGATAAAAAAACGAGAGCCAAATCTGTTCATTGATTTAGCAAACTTTTATTATAATTTTAGCACTTCATTAAATTACGGGTACACTGAATAAAACTTTCATACAATTAAGATTTTATTCATTGATGAAAAATATGTAATTAACATGTTCACTGAGGTCAATATATCGCGAACTAGATATTAGTTCTGGATAGTGAACACCCTTCTCAAGGAAAAAATGCTTCGATTTCTGGTAATAGAGATTCAAAAAGTTTTAAAACGTTCTCTTGATAACCAACATACCTTTGTTATGAAGCAGATTATCGTACTCTCTCCATTTCAACTTTTTCATTAAAAAAATTCTTTGAATTGATGATGATTAAGGACTTAAGCTAAAACGGAGTTGATAATTTTAATCACCATTTCCATAACTTTACAAATTTCTCCTGAAAATGTGTGCGCGCACAAAGCGCTTCTTGACGAATGATGAAAATGTGTGCGCGCACAAAGCGCTTCTTGACGAATGATGCAATGGCAAGCAAGTATCTCACGATTCATTTTTTCTTCCAAAATAGCTACAATCCCCATCCCGGTGCGCAAGACGTGTCGATACCATTGGCACATCTTGCGCGCCTGCTCATGGACATTTGTGGCAAATCCACACTTAAGGGGCCAAATAGCCACATGCGGCTCCGGAGCTGAACTTTCCCGACCTCTGCTCCAGGGGATCCCTAACACTAGTCAAAAAGTAGAAAAAAAATGGGTTTATTTTTGCAGTTTTGGGAGATCACAATAAATACACATGTTTCATATCAAAATATAAAATTTATTTTTAAACTTGATAAAAATGACGTTTATAAAAAATATGTAGGATAAACTTAATAATAATTCCATAATACTAGATAACATGTTGGTAACATTTCTTTACGTTCAATAGGAAATAAAATTTACTTTTGGAAAGATTTTAAATATCACAATGTGCAGATATTAACAATAATAATAATCGATCCATTTTCTTTAAAATAAAAATAAACATTAGTGTCTTATCAAACTGCACTAAAAAATAACATTTAAAAATGCCAATCATCATCTCTAAAACTCTTCTTTCGGAACAGAATGTGCAGTTATTTTACATTTTCAATCATAAATCTTTTGAGATTCAAAAACATAGATGTATATCCCTCGTTTAATATAATACTATCCAAATACAAAATCAGATCTCTACAAATATACATTATAATAATTGAACACAGCTAAACAGTTTGAATAACATTTACTCATTCAGCTTTTAACAATAAGATCTAAAAAGGAATTTTTAATTTGCAAAAATCTCCTTTTAAATTCCAGGCCACACCCTTTAGAGAGACGGAAATCAATTAGTAGTTTGTGATTCATATCTATAAAGTTGGCTTTAAAAACCAATTGCATCTTCCTGCTATCCACTGTTGTGATGGTTACCTGAAAACAAAAAATAAATGTCATGTCTACGGAGCATAGCTTAATCCAATAAAGATTTGTGGCTTTATTTAAGATTTTGATACAGAAAATGAAAGAAATCTATAGAAAAGTTTGTATTTTATAGTTGTCATACTAAGGATGGACATGCACTGCGAGGAAGAATAAACTGAAAACAAAATTTCAAATGAAATAATTTAATTTACCAAATATTACACAATTAACTTTACCTCATTTTCTTGTGGAGCCTTGCATTGGCACTGCATGGTTTGTAAAACATCTTGAAGTCGTTGAATTGCCTTTTCAAGGTCACAGCTGACAGAAAAACGTGTCATACGTCTAACGAATCTCTGGAACATACCCTGGAAATACTGTTGATATTAGATAAGTACAAAATCAAACTTACTGACACATTAATTTATTTTTGAAATTGCCCAATTTTGGCAAATAAAAAAAGGTTGTAAAAGAATAAATAAAATGAAAAATTAGTCACATAAAATAAAATACAATGCTCCAACGAACCTGCGAGCACTGGGTGGCGTTCAGTTGTGAACCGAGCAGCAGGTCTTCACTAACAGCAGGCTGGGAAAAGCTCGGAAGTTGTGGCACAGGACCCATGAGAGAGACCTCGCAGGGCCCGGTGGGTAATGGCTGAGATAGGCTCACCTCCACGCGCTCGGCCCCACTCCCGCTTACAGTACCTCCTGAAATTATCGCACCATGTTTATTATGATCTAATAACACAAGTAGACCATACAATGAGTTCCATTTACATGGGAAGGGCACGACTTGAGATAGACTTAATCCTATAAAGTCCCATCCCAATGTCAGATCCCCAAGACATGACATGCCCTCCAGATTATGGTTAACTAGAAAAAAACTACTACACTAAACAAAAGTCAATTTAAATGAAAAATCTATATAATTTTTTAGCAATCATTATCATTATCAATTTTATCAACATCGTGTTTTCATTAAATAATTTATACAATTGAAAATGTTTGTTTTCTAGAATTTTATTATAATTTATGGGTAACCTGTCTAAGGCATTATGGCTACATTATGACACTAAGGCTAATAATTATTGGAGAAAAACAACTATTCAAATCATGTTACAATAACATTTAATTAGACATCCAAGAAAATGCGTTCGCATTGTGAAAAAAAATAATTGAATGCCTTAAATTGTAATTTGAAAAGATAAAAATGATATTGTGATATGATGGTATGAAAGATGGGTTCACATTTAAAATATTTACTTACTCAATCAATGAAATGAACACGAAGAGAAACTTCAGCAGCTGTGCTTTGGTAATCTAGCTTTATGATCTATATACAGTCAAATAGCTAAATCCCCAAAGCAGAGACACTGAAAATGTTGTTCACCTGCTGTAGTATGCGCCCCACCAGATTAAGGCCGTTCCCGCTACACCAGAAACAGGGTGACTCTGAAAACTAACTTTTACTCAGAGTCACCTAGTACCTGACGCAGAGAAAACTTGCAGCTCGGTTTAGCCAAGACAATCCCGCCTCGTGGTGACAATTACAACCCATGCAATAAAATAACAAAAAATAACACCAAATTAAAAAAAATGATTTAATTCTCTTAAAAACAATGCTCTTAACTTAAACTACGTTAACTAAAATTTGGTGTAAAGTGATTACAGTATACATTTAGGATATTTTTTTAGTTCAAGATTAACCTGAAAATCGTGAAATAGATCCTATATACAGAAGGGCCATCATAGTGTTCCCAACAAAGTAGAATGATAAATGTTATAGTACAAGTTTTAATAGATATGCCTTACTAGAATGGGTTACCCCAGTTGGGAGATATTGAAACCACATACTTAGAAAATGATCAATACTTTGAATACCAAATATTGAACTTTAATCTGGCAAAATCTATTGAATATTTAATTAAAGGTGTCTCATTTTGAACACCTAATCTAAGAGTTTTCCTTTTCTTAACAGTTTAAATCAGTAAATGTTATACAACCATTAAATAATTATACAACATAAAAAAAACATTGTTATGTTGATAGTACTCACCATACGGAGTGCAAAGCCAGGGATGGCGGGCAACATCTGGGAGGGCAGGTCGGCCCACGGGCCGGGGATGCAGGAGTTTGCGCAGCAGGCCCAGCAGGACGGGCCCCATGCTGCGCCACGGCCCACAGCCCGCCACCTGCCCCGCACACCACGATACATACTCCGCACACTGTGCCGACGGTTGGTCCCACGGCAGCTCTGCAACCAACATCATTCCCAATTTTCTAATTATACATCAATTCTATGCAAACAAAACACAAATGTTCATCTGTTTTGTTTCAATAACAGATAAGCCATTTATTTTGCAACTTCCCATTATCAACAATAAATAAAATAAGAATATAAACTAACCACCGAAATATTTGTATTAATAGCAAAACAAGCTTGATTAATCCGAGACAACTGATATAATTATTGAAATTAAAACCATTTTCATTCTTGATTAAAAACTGTATAAAAACAGATTCATAGAATCTGTACAACTAAAATTAACCAATATAATTTTCAAACAAACATGAAATAAAAATGTTTGTTAATACATTTTTTTTTTTCTAAAACTGCATGGGTTTGCGAAACACTGACACAATGCAGAACAAATCCAGATATAAAATAAGCATGTCATAACACAAGCAGCAGCAAACCAAAGGAAGTATTTATATTATTAAATATAATCAAATGAACAAAATAAATATAATGAGGCAAACAAATAAAAAGTACTCACCAAAAAAAACATAAATTGCAAAACAAATGGAAAATAAAAGATGCGCTTGATAAGACGGTTTGTGACTTCGGTACCATAACTTTAGGATCTAATAAAATGTCCTACAGCTAGGATACCAAAGACACAACCCGCCCGATACTCCGCGGCCACACTCCGCACGCAGCAGACATGTCAAGTGTTAGCGGTAGCATTCAGCGGCCACCTGCGCAAACACGTGCCATGAGGAAGTCACCGGCGGTGCTGGCCTCCGCCATAATTAGCATCACCAACCACACCAACATCACCTTGAGCAGGCTCAATAAGTCATTATGTGCAAGCGCACACAATTTTACATTATTTACTCATTGGTCATTATGGTTTGGCTAATAACTTCTTCTTTCTGTGCTCATGTTATAAAAAATATTTACAAATTCAAAATACATTATATTTAATTAAGTGTAACATATAGTATTTTTTTTTATTGATTTTTCAATTTGAGCAGTAAACATACATGTTAATTAAATAAATAATTTCATACAAATTCACTTTACAATCACAATTATTAATTGGGTTTAAAATTAACAAAATACATTAGTAAAAAAAAACGTAAAGTTGTTTTATATCTTAAACAAGACAAACTATAACAATAAAGCATACAAGACAATTCTATAGTATAAAGAATATTAAACAAAAAAGGAATTGCTAAGTCCAAAAATAAAAAACAAATAGTTGAATCCAAGGCACGATAATCAATCTGTGTCATGCGGCTGTAATAACAATCAAGAACTAGCCGCGGTGGAGCCATACGACATGCTTATATTTGTTTACAATGTGGAAAATTTGTAAGCTACAATCTAACTTTCTCACACATCAATAAACTAATTATCTCCCGTTACTTTCCTAATGACTGCTAGTTGAATCAATTCAAATATTTGACACCTCCCTTTCCTTTTCATTTTATTAAAATATATACAAATTTAACTTTGTGTTAGTTTACTTAAGTATGAGAAACAAGAGAAACATAATGTTACATCAATAATAGGCCTAAATAGTGGCCGCAAAGTGGACTTTTGGACAGAGAGAAAAATTGGGTACAAAGGGTTAAGAGACAACACAATGTCAAGAAATTAATAATCTATAAAACAATCAAATTACAAGCAAAATATTACATAAATAAGAAAAAGTTACGTTACCTCCAACTAGCATAGCGACGAGAATGATACCACAGGACCAGAGGTCAGCTGGGGGCCCGCTGTAAGGACCCATAAGCACTTCAGGAGCCACGTACGGGAGTGTGCCACAACGACGATCCAGGAGACGCTCCACACCTTTCATTCTAAACCAAGAGGATAAACAATACCATACTCAACAACACTATATAAAAATACTACATATTAATTACCTATCTTAAATAGTCTCTTATTGTTAGGCAACTATTTATCTACCATGGACCTTCTCAGGTTTCTTCGTGATTAAATTTTGGTGAGAGAACAAGTTATTTCTACAATCTTTCTGAGTTACAGTCTAGGGTCTAGACCCAGGAGGCGTGGTTGGATTCAGGGCACGATTCATTGCACAAAATTTCAATGGTATAGTTTAAAAACTATAGTTATTAACTAGTCTTTAAATAAATTAAAAAATTAAGTTGAGCATTGAAACAATGTTAAAAAATATATTAAAATTATATTTTTTAACATTGTTAAAAAAAATATTAAATGGTCAATTGATTTTAAAGCCATAGGTGTTTATTACATTGCATTCCTAATAGATGACTAACCTATACTGTATAAAGGTTAATGAATGTCAATAAGACTAGTAAAATCAGAAAAAACCTTATCCCACAAAGATCATAGCACCACCACATAAACTTCTATAAGCTGTTTTAGGGAAAGTGTTTAATGTGTCAGATGCATAAAAAATAAGGGGAATAAAAAAAAGCTCAAAGACAGAATGAACGAAAGGGAGGGAAATACCTAAACATTGTGGCCATTCCAAAGTCAGAAATCTTAATATTATCATGTTCGTCTAACAGCAAATTTTCTGGCTTCAGATCGCGGTGAGCAACTCCCTTGGAGTGCAGATACTCCACTCCTGACAAGATCTGAAGGAAGTAGCGCCTTGCATCATTCACAGCCATACCCACGTCAGGTTCTGTCCCAAACAGAGGAAACATCACATTATTCACACCAATTAGATACATTCACTCCTTAAACTATTTTAATTCGTTTATCCTGGCCAACAATTATTAGGGATTTCACATTAATCAAAATAAAGCAGATCCGCTTAAAGAAAATAAATTAACGAGTTAATCAAACGTTTCATTTCTTGATGTAGATTCACACAAAAAATAATGTGGTACCATAACCAAAGAACATAGTATGAAAAGTGATCATGAAGTGCTATCGGGCTAACAGAAAGCATAGGATCTACCCTAAACAATAACAAATCTAATTAGTTTCAAGTTTAATTCACATACTGTTACTAAAGAGGGAAAATGTTTTTAAAACAAGAATATCTTAATGTTTAAAGTGTCAAAGGAGAGATGAAGAGAAAAGCCGGTACTCACCGATCCTATCAAATAGCTCGCCACCTGAGCAGTACTCCAGAAAGATAAACTCTTGGTTTTGATGCGAGCGTTTGCCGAAGTACTGCACCAGGTGCGGGTGGCGCAGGGAGCGCTGAATGGCCGTCTCTTTTTGCACAGACAACGCTGCATTGCTATGTTTTCTCAGGTCTATTATCTTCATGGCCACCGCCTCACTCGTGGAGCTGTTGATCACCAACTTCACTCTGAAACAATCGTTATTTCTCAGCAAGAAAACTTTTCAGTTATCTCAACAAGAATACTTTCCTTTACGCATATAATCACCATTGTATTAATCAATATTGACAAAACATTTTATCTTGTACGTCATATAAATAACGGCGTAAAAAATACTGTACATTTCATAATGATATTCAACAAATTTAAAACACAGAAAACAAAGGAATTATTCATATTCCCTTTTAAAACATCTTACTTTACAGAAGTATAAAATGAAACTTTAGAAAACGTGCACTTACAATTCCTAACAAAAGAAAAAAACTTTATTTACAGACCGAAATGCAAATGGAATTCTCTACGGTTTACGATGACGAGAAGAAAATTATAAAAGTGAAGATAAAGGGAAATCGATTTTAAATGGTATTGTATACTTGATATTAAGAAAACTAACATAAAACTAAGAACCGGTGAACACTTACTCTCCATAAGCTCCTTCTCCCAAAGTCTGCCCGAGAATCCAGCCTTCTACGAACTCGTTGCCAGCCATTGTAGCCGGCGCACAGATATCACTACCTCATGAAGCAAAAAAATGACATCCCAGCGTCCTAAAAACGCAAAAGTAACTTTAAATGTCGTGTCCCAAGGACAAACATGCATTTCAATGACGCCGACTTTTTCCAGGATCGCCATTTTTAGTGGCAAAAGTCTACAAAAGCGCAATCAAATAGCAATTAAATATGTGGAATCTTCATTTCCGTCGGGAAATCTAGTATAGAATGCTTTAAACTTAACTTAAATTCGAATATATTTTTTCAAGAAACACGTGGATGTTATTGAACAAAAGCAACAGAGGCTTGGATGCAAAGAGCGTTACCTTTATCGAACGGCCGTCGTTATAGGCATAAAGTTTAGCCACAAAAATCACAACTTATAGAAAAATATTAAATTAAAGTTATATTTCTCTAAACAATTTTCTGCCGAAATATCGCAGCGCTTATCTACAGTGGAAACGTTTTGCCATACCATGAAACGATCTCAGAAAACGAGGCACGGAGGCACCGCCGCTACCGCTGCCGCTAATCCGCCCAATAACGCCGCAACGCGCTGATGGCGCCACGGTCTTAAAGTTTAGATCAATTTTTAGCATAGACATAAAACTTTATTTTGATTTAATAAAATATTGTATTTACTGTTATATATAGATAATAACAATGTAAAATAATATTTATAACATAAAAATAAAACGATTGATATAGCCATGTGTTATGGCATACTCGGTGAGATTTTCACATGGCAGAAATTACGTTTTCTCTCTGGAGGCTTGTTTAACCTTAGTTAAGTTTAATTTTAGCCGGGGAGATAATCTGAACGAGGAGGAGATCGCGACATACGTGCCGCATGGCGCCAGCAATCAAGGTCCATTATCATCATTGGGGCCTGATGCTGGCCACCGCTGTCGCTGCGAAGGAGACCCGTGCCCTCCGCGGTCCATCATCAGCGTGATGCTTCTGTGCCGTGCAGCCTCCGGCAGTCTTCGTGCTGGTCAACCCGCCGCCACGCCGGCTTCCGTCAGCGTCAGTCGTCGCCGCAGATCACCGCCTTCGTTAGTTACATTAGTTTTAATTCGTTGGCCAACGAATAAGCATGTGAGTCCTCTTTAGTTCTTATGTAATCTTTCTTTTTCTTTTGTATGTATTTTGTTAATAAATGTAATTTGTAAATAGTAAATATTGGTTTCAATCTCATATCATAATACATCCCGGAGCATATCTCATATAACATAATGTTAACATTGGCGAATCACATGGGCAAACTGATATAGCCATGTTTCATGGCATAATAGGTGAGATTGCACTAGACAAATTTTACATGACCGAAAAGGCGCTTTCTCTCTGGAGGCTTGTTTGATCTTAGTTAAGTTTAATTTTAATTAGTGATAAGATTATGAAAGACAATTTAAAAACAATAAGTGAGTGAAAAATAATAGCGTTCTGCCCGGTACCGCAAAGCAGTTAGGTACTGCCGGGCCCAATTTTCTTGAGTGGCCACACTTTGAAGGGGATGACCTAACCCCTCACCCTGTAGAGCAGGCTCGAGAGCGGCGCTCGGGAGTTGAAAATCAGACTTCGGAGGAGGCGGACGTGCGGCTTCGCGCCCGCTGGCCGCGGCGCGCTGGCCAGAGGCCATTCCCGCCTCGCACGTCCCTCTTGGCGCGGACGCCATTAGCGGCCGACTCGCCACCACGCTGGCTTCGCAGATCATCGTCCTTGTGCTAACCAACCGCGCCAGCCTATCATCATTGGGGCTTGATGCTGACCACGGCTGTCTCAGCGATGGAGACCAGACCGACTCGCTCCTCGCTCTCCCTCGCTGTTCCGCCTCGGACGTCCCTCGTGGTGTGGACGCCACGTGCCGGCTGGATCGACAACTTCGCAGATCAGATCAAGTAGTGTTAATTCAGTGACGGAGTAGCTTTAAGTCGTTCCAACGATTAGCAAGTAAGTCATCTTTAGTTTATAAGTGATCTTGTTTATTTGTTTTTGTATGTTTGTGTTTAAATATAAGTGTAAATAGCAAATATTGGTTTCAATCTCATATCACTATACCTCCCGGAGCATCTTAGAGATCGAATAATAATCACATTAGCGAATAAACACTGGGCAATACGTTGTGAGAAGGTACTTCGAGATATGGAGTGAGATACGATTAATCGTCATGTTTCACCCTGTGTCGGAAAGCTTCTTCGTAACAAAACGTTGGGGAGTCGTCGAGATCGGGAGTGAATTTCGATAAAATTCTAGAACATCTAACCCCCCCCCCCCTAACACGATGTTCTATCAACCCTACTCGACAGCTTATAATTATTTAAATATGCAATATTTTGTTTAAAAAAATACGTTTTCTCCAGCACCGTTTATATACTTAGGGTGTTTTTTTTAGAGGTTTGGTTTTTAAACTGGCAAAATTGTTTCTACAGACAGTTGACAGTTGATTTGTAGTCAGTATGTTTTGCCATTTCACCATGAATAGAGTGACGTTAGAACAGCGCTTGCAAATTGTGCAAATTTATTTTGAAAATCATGGTTCGTTTCGCCAAACTTATCGTGCACTACGTCCATTTTATGGTCGACATAATCGTCCATCCGAGCAAGTTATTTGGAAGACCATGGATCGTTTTCGCACCACGTACACTCTTGTGGATAATACGCATCCACAAAGACGACAAAGAGTGCGCACAAAAGAAGTTATTGCTGCTGTGGAGCGTAGTGTTGAGGAGAATCCGAATGAGTCGATTCGCCATCGTGCACAGCAATTGGAGCTGTGCCCATCCACTTTGTGGAAGATTCTGCGGAAAGATCTTGTCTTAAAAACTTACAAGATCCAGCTTGTGCAATAGTTGAAACCGCATGACCATTATGCGCGTCGTTGGTTCGGCGAATTTGTTCTCCGATGAGGACCTTTTAAATTTGATTAATAATACGTAGTCGGCGAGTATTGAGTTTCTTTGGTCACATTGCCGGGAGAGAGCTGGGTAACCTAGAAAAAGTAATGTCATAGGAAGTGTTCCAAGCAAAAGAAGTAGAGACAGATCTTTTGCGCGATGGTGTGACTAAATTAAGGAGATGGATAATAGAGATGATTGGAGAATTTGGGCAGCTCCATAAATCACGACCCTCAGCAGTGAGGAAACGATGAGTAAGAAAAAGAATTTGGTCATGGCAATGTTTTTCTCGATGTTCCTCATCTCTATACTCCATTTATATCATTAACGTATACTTTCGTAACTATACATTCTTCATCCATGCGTTTCATGCGCCCAAACCACCAGAGTGAACATTTCACAATTTTCTTATCACCATAATGTCCATTAAATCACCCACTGTGAACATGCAATCTAAATATACAAATTCAGTAACCGGCTATAGGTTCTCGTCATTTACAATTATAGAACAAACTTTAATTTCCTATTCTCTTTCTATCGCCTATCACTTTCAACATTCTAACAATGATAATTAAATCGTTTGCTTTGTATACTTCATTCATTATGTCTTAACTCTTTGCCTGGATACCATCACTCATGATACATACTTTATATGATATGATATCTTATATTTTATTAAAATAAAGAATGATTTCCTAGGGCACATCCACGAAAGATTTTTTTATTTTTAAAATTAGTTTAAGAAAATATTTTTATTTTAAGATATTAAAAAAAAAATTCATAAAAATAAAATTACAAATTAAAGTTCTTCTTTTGAATTACCCCTAACTAACTAATTAACTAACCATCACGCCGTTTCCCCGAAAGGGTAGGCAGAAATAATGGACTGTTACACTTTAAGCGATGCGGCACTCCATCCTTCTCTTTTCGCCCTGCGGGAGACGCGGTGTGATGGGTTGCGAACCTCATCGCCATCAATAGGCATCTCCCGCGCACACTTCGATCGTCCAACATCCACAAAATAAGTTACAAATTCCACAAATTGAATTACCCATATTTGAGGAAAAAGAAAAGAAATTATGAAAAATAATTATGTTCATCATCGAATATGTAGACAAATTAAAAAATGGCACAAACGAATAAATTTAATTGTTAAATACATTATAAAACTTTTATTATCCAATGTCTCTTCAGGTAGAATATATAATATTTCAATAGTTAACTACGCAAAATGTATCAAATGTTTTACTTTGTGTCTTTATTTCATATTTTATCTATGAACAAAATTCTGACAGATTTATTGTAAATTGATATTTTTCTGTTGCGGATGTTTTTGTTGATTTTTAGTCGCCGGCTTCAAAAATAAACTTATTATTTCACTGAAAGTAACTATGAATAGTAATTCAATTCACGAAGAATGTTTTCCGATTGGAAACATTCAAAATGTTATTGAATTATTTAGGAAAAATTTAATTTCTGATGTTGAGCCCAACTTAGCATTACTTTCAATTGTCGTTGGAGCTATCGAAAACAATCTTACCGGTGTAACCGGCCCTCGTTCAAGTCAAAATGATAAGGATTCATCTGTACATTTTAATAAACTCGTTAAGGTCGGATTTCCTGAGTTAATGTTTGAAGAAGTCCAAGCATTGTATTCAAAATTTTCATCAGTTATAAAGAATTCCTTTGACTTAAAGTTATTAGGCAGTGGTAACTATGCTACTAGAGAAATTATCAAAAAGGTTTCAGATATAATATGGAATTCATTAACAAGGAGTTATTATAAAGACCGTGCACATTTGCAAAGTATATTCAGTTACTTGAATGGTAAAAAGTTGGATTGTTTTGGTGTAGCTTTTGCAGTAGTAGCTGGTTGTCAAGTGCTCGGCCTCAGCGATGTCCACCTTGCGTTATCGGAAGATCATGCATGGGTTGTCTTTGGAAAAAATGGCTGTGAAACAGCAGAGGTAATTTGTGCATATTAAACAAATTGATTTTTTTTTATCAAAAGGGGCTGTTTACGATTTGGCAATTAGTGCTTTTAATACCGGTGAGCATTTTGTCTTTTTGACACATTAAACGAGTATGTTGATCCAAAAACATGAAAAAATGCCTTTGGCGCTCTCTGATGTTCCCGCAAAATCTACCAATTTTCTATTTTTATTAATGATGTCCCGTTTTGTTTGATCACCAACATTATATTGATTCAATAAATATTTGATGGTTGCACCATTTTCAAACTTTTGAATTTTTTTGAGTTTTTGTTCAATTGAAAGTACGACTCGTTTGCGTTTATCCATTATTGTAGACACTTTTTCACAGTAAAATAAAATTAACGACAATGTTTTATGAGTATGAACTACGCTGCGGGTGCTTTATTGCAAACGCGCAAATGTGAACTAAACGCCCAAGGTCATTGTGACAGATTTGAGTTTTTGTTTGCATTATAAGTATTATTGTGAAATATTTTTGTTTTTATAACATATTATTTCAATGACTCGAGTGTCCCGGATAATCTGCTTCCCAGATAACCCGACCCTAGAAAATCGGGAGTGTACTGTATATGAAATTTTACATTTTATTTAAAATTTATATCTTTATTTTTCAAGAACACAAAGTCTACCGCCCTACCTTCAGGTAATTTTCAGAGAAACATGCACAAAAAGCAGGTTTTTATTAATTAAATTTAAATATATATTAATTACATTTTTTTAAATTACGAAACGTCAAATTCTCAACCGCACACTTCGCCTGCCCCCTGTAAAACTATCATTTTTGTGAAGACTTGTACACAAGTGTTGTTGGCACACGCGCGTATCCCTAACAGTTTGTACAATATAGGTACATTACTTTTTCTCAAGCGTGTACTGATACGGGATAGCGTAGAATGGTACAGTCAAAGTGAATGTATCACATACGTTCAAATACGTAGGGTGGTTAAAATCTTTTTGAATATAATTGTAACATAGCAACAACGCGTAAATAAATAAACAAATAAATTTATATAGTGTAATGTTTATATAATATAAAATCACAAAGTAGCACTGCAAACTCACCTCTAGGTCAATATTACAAAATAAGCAAGTCCATCATATTTTTCAATCTCATTCTTTAAATTAGCAAGTATTTAAAAATAATTACTTATTATAATTTGCAGGAGAGAATAATTGTAATTTTTCTAAGCATTTTTTTGTGTTTCCCTTGATTTAGTAACATGTGCTATAGAAATGTGTTTTAATGTTTTCCACACACAATGTGTTAATATAGGACCAATGTTCATGTTTTTCTAGTCTGATATGTTTTCCAGTATGACCCCATAATGCAATTAAATAACTTAAAGTTTGTAATGCAAGTGTGAAGGAATACATTGATGTATAAAGTTCAAACTAAACATCACAATTCAACACCTTTGTAGTGATTGGTTTATAAAATTTGGCCATTCGGTGCTATTTAAAGCAGACCAATTTATTTTAATACTATTAATAATGAATACTGATTATCTTTTAAGGTGACATGGCATGGTAAAGGAAATGAAGACAAACGAGGGCAGCCAATTGCATCAAATCTTCTCTCCAGGTCGTGGCTATACGTGGCCGGATACCCAGTGATCTGCACACGGCGAATGGAGGTGGCTGCCCTGGTGTCCTCTATTAATCCCTCCCTGACCTGCACTTCCGATGTTTATGAGGTGGCGCTCATGCAGCAACATCTCCTCTGGCTACTTTATGATCTCGGTTGGCCTGAAGATCTTTTATTTAACTTATTAACACACATAGGAACATTTCATAAACTAACTAACTCATCATCTCACTCTTTCCGGAGGGGTAGGCAGAGAGGATCGTCCGCCATACTGTTCTGTCCTGACATACCTTTCGAGCTTCCTCTACATTCATACACCGTAACATGCACGCTTGTCGATTTTTCCAACTTCATTCATCTTTTAATAATTAATTTATTAATTGGTCATTACATGCTTTTCTTGGATGTCCATGGCTTCTCTTTCCACACATATTGCTTGTATAAACCAATTTTTTTTTACTGTTCTTCTCTCATCCATTCGTTCCATATGCCCAACCCAGTGGCGGTACTCCCATAGAAGCCCAGAAGCCCGGCTTAAGTGAGAAATTTTGAATCAAAACCCCCAAATTTAAGTAATCATGCCCCCGCATAAACCAACAACCCACTAAATCACCTTCCAACAATGTTCCCATCAGACGTAAGAGGAATAGCCAAAAGAGCTGAACCTCTGTAAGCCAGAAGAGGTTTTGATTCAAAATTTCTTACGCAAGCCGGGCTTCTGGGCTTCTATGGGAGCACCGCCACTGGCCCAACCCATCTGAAGGATCCTTTTTTAATTTTACTTATGATGCAATTATCTGCCTTACATTTCTTCCTTATTTCGTCATTCGTTATTCCATCATACATTATTTTCCTGCACATTATTCTTAGTGATCTAATTTCTATGGCATGTATCCTTTTCATAACTGCGGGAAATATTGTTTTAGGTAATCTGAACGCATACCCTATGGCTCTTGGTAATCTTGGAGAGTTGGAAGAAGCTTGTCGATATTGTGATGATAAATCTCGACCAGGTTGTGCCGAGCTCTATTTGGAAGCCATTCGATCAGCACGCAAAAACTACTCTAACCGCCACGTTTATCCTTACACCTATCAAGGAGCTTACTTCTTTCGAAATAAAATGTATAAGGAAGCATTTGGAAGTTGGGCGGATGCTGGAGATGTTATAAGAACGTATGTGAATCATTTCTGATAAACTTAAGGCGTTTACACTGTGTAATTTCATAATGACGAATTTTTTTATGAATTACACTATTTTTTCCACTTTTTGGTTTATTTTTCTTGACATGTTTAGAAGGTTTTACACCTTCATCAGGAATAAACTATATATTTTTCTCGATAATGTAAAACCTTCGAAACATGTCAAGAAGAATTAACTCAAGAGTGGAAAAAATAGTGTTTTCATTCATAAAAAATCAATCTGTCAATCTGACAAGAAATTATGTAAAGTTGTTTTTTCTCCAACTGATAATTTCAATAATTTATTGAAAATTATTGTTTTACAGATATAACTATTCCCGAGATGATGAGGAAATTTATAAAGAATTTCTTGAAATTGCTAATGAATTAATTCCTCAAATAATGAAGGCAGAAAGTTCAGGACATTCAGCACGTTCCATTCTTAAAGACCCACAATGTTTTGCTCATTTATTAAGGTAGATTTGAATTAAAGTTTTAATTGAATAATTATTTATTGTTATGATCTATGTTATATGTTGTAATAGTTCATTGTAATTGCGTATTTTTTATGTACTGATAAATTTGAATAACTAATATAAATGAACATGGAATATTTTTTAATAAACCACTCAATAAAGCGTATTTTTTCTTATTAATTAGGTTTTATGATGGCATTTGTAAATGGGAAGAAGAAAGTCAAACTCCTATATTACACATCGGATGGGCCAAACCCCTTGTGAACACCATCTCAAAATTTGATGCAGATGTGCGGGCGCAGGTTAACATTATTTGTCGTGATCAAACAGACATTCCGGATGATAGTAATATAACAAATATAGAAAGTGACAAAAGTACAACAGTATGCAGTTCCAAACCTGAAAATGCTGAAATTGTCAAAGGATCCAACACAGAAACAGATTCAACAGGTACACCTAAAGATGTAACAAAAATTCAATTAGAATCTATGGAACATAATGATGCAGAGAGTCCAGCAGTATTAAAGTCAAATCAAGAAACTGAAGATGAAGAGAAAAAAAAGTATCTACCTACTAATTTTGAAATTAAATGTGAAGTGCCGCTGAGTGAAGAAATGGAAGCTGTTAGTAACAGTCACCCCGTCACCATTCTGTATAGTCATAAGATGAAAGGATTGAAGAACCTGTTGTTGTCGGAGAAGTTGAATACTCACGCCATATCTCTCCACCTGACCGCGCAGAGTCAAGTCTTTATCAATAAAAAGAACCGCCAAGGGAATGACTCGCAAGACCAGAGTGTGCATTGCAGCACACGGCCCAAAAGGGTTCGACGGGAATGATGAATTAGTTCAAAATAAAGTTCAATCTAGAGCAATAATTAATGTCTTTTTATTTTTCTTATATGTTCTCTAATGCTATATTTTTACAATAATAAATGGGTTCAATCTAGTTAACTAACTTAACTAAATAACCATCACGCCGTCTCCCTGGAGGGGTAGGCAGAAAGAATGGACCCCCACACTGTTCTGTCCTGATATACATCGTGTCATGGACGAACATCGATTTCTCCGACTCCTCTCGTGACCGACATTTAATATTTGACTGTGCCACATTTTCCCCGGCCTCACTCTATTTCTAGCTCTGTTCACGTCGTTTACATATACTTTTTTCACCATTCTATCTTCTTTCATTCGTTCCATGCTTCCAAACCATCTAACAAACCTTTCATTATTTTGTTCATCACTTTCATTCGCACCGCATTCACTTCTTATATTTGCATTTGACATTATATAATATACAGATTTACCGCACATTCTTCTTAGAGATCGCATTTCTACTGCATTTATTCTACATTCATCCTTCTTTTGCCAGTTTTATGCTTCGCTTCCATATTAAAGGGTCAGTACAAGAACACCATTGTGCACTGCCATCTTAGCTTTTTGGATAGGCTTTTGTTTGCGATGAAAATTATAAGTGCACCATTTACTCTGTTGCCTGCCCCAACCCTTCTTTCAATATCCTTCTCCACTTTCTCATCGTTTGTAAAAATACTTCCTATATAAACAAATTCATCTACTCGTTGCAGATTTTCACAATTCACACTAATGTTGCAGACTGTCATGTTTCCTTCTTTTTCGAAAAACATTACCTTGAACTTATTCACATTCATCATCAAATAGTATCGCTTGCATACCTCATACGCTCACACATACTAGACACTAGGGCTTGTAGTTCATGCTCATTGTCTGAAAGTAGCACAGTGTCGTCTGCATACAACAGACAGCTTACTAACACACCGTTTATTTTTGCACCTGCATCCAACCCTTTCAGCTCTTTCATCCACTTGTCCATATCGCACCGTGAGTGTAAAACCGAGATAAGTGCAAATATATATTTTGAAGATATGGGAGTTTCAAGACTTTATTGCTTGGAAAAACTGTTTTTTTTTTAAATAAACCAATGATTTTCGGTTTATAGTAATATACCTATAAACCGAAAATCATTGGTTTATTTAAAAAAAAAAACGTTTTTCCAAGCAATATGAAGTCTTTAAACTCCCATATCTCCCAAATTTATATTTGCAGTTATCTCGGTTTTACACTCACGGTGCGATATATAGATTAAACAACCATGAGGACGTTGTACTCCCTTTCTTAATATCAAACCAGGCTGTAAGATCTCCATTTACTTTGACACTAGCAGTGACTTCTGTGTACAGCGAATGTAGTTAAAGTTGACCTAATTACAATAATATTTGTATTATGTGTACTGGAAAAAATAAAAACAGTCATATTTTCTCCTTCCCATTTCCCATTTATTTGGGGTCGGCTCCTCCAACTGAACTTTGCCAGGCTTCTCGGTCTTGGGTCTCTTCTTAAAGAATAAATAAAACAATAGAAGAGAAATATTTAATATAAACCTTTATTAAATTCAATAGAAAATATTACTATTTTGAACAATTTCTTATAATTAAACATTATATTTAAGGCCACTTTCAAAAATGAATCCTATTAGCTGATTTATAGGGAAAAAAGTAAGAGTTGCACCATGAACACAAGCAATCTTATATTTTCTAATTCAGATGGCAGGCATCTACAGCAGGCAGATGATCAACTAGGTACCTACAATAAGTAGAGTCAAACAATGAGAAGAGTTGTAATTCCCGTGAAACAGGTCTCCTAAAACATTGTTTGCAGTCTCACCCTAGATTACATGGTTCGCGGTCCCATTCGATGAATGGAAAGTCATAAAAGTAGAGTAAGAATTTTCAAATCCTAATAATGTTTTTGGTATGTTTATCAAACATACATTTTATAATTGACTATTTAATTTATTTTTATACAATGAAATTCAAAAATGAATTAAAAACAAGGATGGGTTTCATTTCAGTCAAGTGTAGCTGCATATACGGAACAAAATGTTATATAAGATTTACCGTTACTGATACAATCTGTATATAGAAATATTAATGTTGGTAATTGAAATTTCTTGGCAGAAGTTCATTGTAAATATTATAAATAAAAAAAGGGGATATATTTAGTTTTATTTTATTTGTTCTTCTAATTCAATCAGTTTCGGTGCCATTGCTGAATTGCCTAGTTTGAACAGAAGATGGCAGTAAGCAGCTCAAACCAATCATAATTAGAAAAACATTTGGAATAAAACTGTATTATGTTCAATGTCTTGTAAGTTCATACATAAAACAAAATAATTTGTATCTTCCAAATTGACATGTTTGGCACATCTTAAAGGCACAACAATATTAATATTTCGTAGAGTTAACAAGGTCAACAAAAATAAAAGCATTGCAAATCTACAAATACTTTTTTAATCAGAAAAAAATCTGTTTACTTAAATATGTATATATGAAAATGTTTAAAGAGAATGGAGTAGCTTTACACGCTAATTTCTTTTTATTTTATTTTCAGCACCAATTTAATGAAAACATATAGTAGCATTTTAAACATATTTAAAATGATTGATAATTTAAAGCACAGGTGTTGGAATATGCGTGGAAAATCTTGACTAAAATTAAGAATCTGCCACTGAAGAGTTGTATCATAAGGACAGGAATTACATCAGAAATTCATTAAATATTACATAGAGTGATAGATGAATATTAAGTCAATTGGGGAATGTAACAGCAATCAATTGAAAAAAAGAACCGCAACTGACTGATTTCATAACAAACACAAACATAAATTTATGTAAAGCTACATTTTTAATAATAAAAAAACCACACCTACTCTAGTGTATACAATACAATCTAATTTTGGTAAAAAATATTTTCTACTTACACTAAGCCATTAGAAAAATAAATATACATTTTAAAATAAAATAATGTCAACATCATAATATTTAAAAAAAACTAACAATAAATATTATACAATACGTACTTGGTAATTCTTGATGTACACAACAACTATAATACTTCCAGAATACAGTGAGGTCGGATTTCACTCAACCAGTTCCATCATTTTTATATAAAACATGATGAAGAATTGAATGTAACAAAATATTTAACGAACGTAGATTGACGTACAAACATATACTTTTTCTATACGTAAATATTAACATCAAGCAATTGTTGCATAAATTGATAATACAATCAAATGTACGATTTATTAATCATATTCAAAACTATTAAAAATAAAATGGAATGCTTAATTACATATCAAATATACATAAAATAACAAATCTCGTATAGTTACAGTAGAATAATTTACGATGGGTAGTTAAAAAAAATATATATTTCTCTATATACATTCCTTTGCAATATTGCTAATATTTTCAAGTTTATAAACCTACGTCTTGTTTAAAGCCAATAAAGTGTTATGTATCATGATTTTATCGCAACAAAGTAAAAAAAAAAATGTCAGTGAAATCAAATGGTGCAAATGCATATTTATATTGCTCCAAAAGAAACTTTTGTATATAATGTTTAGGGCTTGGAATTGACATAAAACCCTTTTTTTTTATTGGACTTCCAAAAGATGCCGTTTTTTTTTTTAAATGTTTTTAGATCTATAGACCCCTTTAGCCCGAGTTATTAGAGAATACAAATACATATTTGAGGGTTTAGGGAAAGTTTAAGAATATTTCAGGGTTTTTAGGGTGAGAGCAATTAAGTGACATATTTGTACTTTGCCTATATTGTATGTAGTCTCCTCTTCGATGTTAAATGACGAATGTAAACGACGTTAGTATATGTTTTAATTTTTTTTTTTAAATTCATCCAACTTGCAGGGAGAACATGTAAACGGCACCCTCAATGATTGGGCAACCGATCGACTGGGTCTTGCCCCCGAAAATATAGAAGAAAAATGATATAGTACCATACAATAAATAGTTTGTCACACATAAAATCTTGATTTCTTCTAGTTAACAGTAAATATGAGGTTAGAGAATATAAAAAAATATTTTGGACATACAAAAATAATATTTTTAACTTATCAAATATAAATCCGAGCCCTAATCATTATATTTATCGATACAGATTATATAAAATAAATCTATATCACTTTGCTACAATAATAAGGCAATCTAAGAAGTTCAGTAGTATTTTTTTTGTTGCTTTTACTGTAACATTTCAATTAAAAATAAATACATATATTACAAATATTAACTTAATTAGAGATTGTTCAATTTCACTAAAAACTCGCTTAGCATTAATTTAATTTTATCAAAATACAAATACGCTAATGTAATACATATATGGTATGCACTTAACATATTTTTTTTGAGAATTTGTGTTTTATTTTCCATTCCCATTTTTTAGATGTCAACAATGGATGCATAGCATTAACAAGCACTCCCAGTACAGTGAAAAAAAAAAAGTAAATAATTTGGTGGCAGACTTGATGTCATTGGAGTATTTATATTTACACAAATTATTATAAAAATAATAATAATAATAAAACTGAATACATCCATATTAAATCATGCATAGCTGCAGAAATAAACATCTAATCTTAAATTGCATGCCAATAGTTATTCTTCATCAGACATTTTTTACTTCATGGTAATTTTTTTTTAATTTTGAAAGAAACTGAAGTCACACTTATTTATATGTGCATATAGAAGTTAAGTTTAAAAATACACAATAATAGCTAACTAAATATTTCCCAAAAAACAATTAAAAGCGATTTTCCATATATATTATTTAAATAACTTACGAAATTAAGTGCCAATAAGCAAACAAAGTTTTTTTTATTAACTCCACGGCATGCTTGTGGAATGGGCGGCATTCTCAGACTGAGGCAAACGAATTTGCATCTAAATAATATCATTTTAGTATTAAATACAATTCAGTCTCCTTTAATTTATGGGAATGCACTTGGTGGTTTACTTAACAGAATTAAATGTTTCACATTTTACTCTAAATAAGGTACGATGTTTTTGTAATAATTGAATAATACATAAAGGCAAGCATGCCATCTTAATAATAATAAATGCACAATCGGTATGATGTACTTTTGTACATTACATTTTTATATTAAACCAAGTAATCAATTCACAATATTAAAATATCAGATGTAAATCATCCTATTCGGAAGTGAGCTAAAAATAAACCATAGCCAAAATGTCAAACTGCGTCTTGGAAGTAAATGTTTCACATTCAACTTGCATCACGCAAAGCAAGTAGAAATCATAACAATTTATATACATAAATACACATTATATTATTATAAAGTGAAATAGTTTTTATAAAAAAAAATCTATAATATTGTCATATAAATATATCGACTCTGATCGATACTGTGATCAAGTATTCATCTACAATGCGGGTTTTAATAATTTTCCTATTATTGTGTTTGAACATTGGCTGAGAAAAATGGAGAGCTTCAACCCTAAATCCTTGCTCATGATAAATATTTCATGTCTGTTTTCTAGAAGTTTTATTGCATTTTATGGGAGTAACATATTTTGCCTTGTATGACTCGTTGTATGAATGTAGAGGAAACTAGAGAGGTTTGCCAGGATAGAGTAGTGTGGTGGTCCATTCTCTCTGCCTACCCCTGCGGAGAAAAGGCGTGATGGTTTTTTTGTTTGTTTAATTATATTTTATATCCTGATATTCTAGAGAAATTTTGACTGAGATTAAATAAGAACTGACAGAAATATTAATTGTCACTTTCTGCTACATGCAGTCACATAACTGTCCAGCACAAACCGATTGAATGATATAATATGTACTTACAACTAATACACATTAGGTTGCAGAAATACTATCACAATACACATATCCTGGAATAAATTTAATTTTACGGAATGGTAATAAAATTATGAACTTTTTCTACGATTTTCTGATAAGCTACCCATAAATTGGAACAAAACAAATGAAGTGTAAAAAATATTTTTACACAAAATGAAAATAAAGTTGAAATATTACAATTAGAATAACAAAAACAGAACACACTGTGTACTTGTGATGAGTTTTGGCATCACCATTTTAAAGGCAAACTGTTTGTTAGAAAAATGGTTTAAAGACTATATGATACATCATTAAATAATCATGACATTAGTATTCAGAGATAACTCATTTAAAATGCCAAAAAAAAGTAACAATTAAAAATAAATAAATTTGAAACAGGGTAGTAAACAATATTGTAATATTCACTTAAATATGTCAATGGATTTGGTGTATTTACATGTAATGTAAGAATAGTTGTGAAAAAATAATAAATAAATAATAATAATCTACTTAAAAAATCACATTTTACTTTTAGAGATGTTCTAATATTTATCATAGGTCAAGATTATACACACTATATATAAAGTATTCTTAAATACTAAGAAAAGATTCATTGTCGTTCTACGGTTTGGAAAAACCAATTGGTAAACCTTTGTAGCTGCTGCACGGCCAGCATGCTCTCCTCCCGCAGCCTCCGGTTGTAGTGGCGGAGCCGCTTCACCTGCACACACGTCAACTGATAACATCTCATCTGTCTTTCTCTTTCGTAAACCTTAAATACTTTTCACATATTGAATGCATGTATAAAGAAATAATGGAAAGAGGAAATAATAAAGTATATATATTAACAATGCGAATGGATTGCAGAGTCAAAGAAGACTGACGAAAATACATTATGACCAGGCCTAGGTGTCAGATGTATGGCAGTCCATTCTCTCTGCCAACCCTTTTGGAGAAATGGTGTGATGGTTTGTTGATGTATTAAGGTTTTAAATATATATAATTTTTTTAATGAAATTTTGACAAACATCAATAATTTACTCTACGTAAGACTCCGGATAGCGATACGGCCCTTTCTTTTCTTCCCTTTCAAGACTATCATTAAGCAAACCTTGCTTCAGTATGATGATTTTATATATTTTTAAAGAAATAATTCATTGAGACAGCTAAACAATTAAATTTACCTCTTCTTCCAAAGCTTTTCTAGCCTTAGTCTCCTTGGCGAGTCTGTCCTCGCTCTCTCTGAGCTGCCTGCGAAGTGGACAGCAGTCCCCCTCACGCTCCACGTCTCCCTCTGGTCCCTCGGGAATGGCATCACTCCCTTCCATGCCCATGGAGCCAGTGGTGCTGCCCTCTGCCTCCCCCAGAGACGGAGGAAGGTCATGCTCCTCGCACATCTAAACGAATATTGTACTATAGTATTCAAACAATAATCTTCGAATTTCAAACCGGAATAAGTAAGAACAATAAACAAAATATACCTGCGACAAGGCTCTGGTGGCTGTGTCCACCAGCGAGGGCCAGTCCATCAGTCGGGGATCAGCGAGGGGCATAGGGGCCGGAGAGCCAGCACTAGATGTACTAGAGATGACGGTAGCCGGTCTCGCCTGCAACAGAACTCCCTCGGCCTCTAGGTAGTCGGGGTGAATGAGTCGCATCAGGTCTTCGCGCAGGTTGCTTATTCCGGCTGCACTGTTGCGTTGCGTGCGAGGCACACGCAATCTTGCAGGAGACGCACTGCCGCGTTCATGGACAGACTTGTCGCTTATCGTTTCTTGTGAATGTCGTTTTACAAGCATAGGCTTGGCAGGAATACTAGGTTCACAATCGGTTCGTGTTACAATCGATGAATAAGCAGGTTCTATCGGTTTATTGTAATGTTTTGGATCTTCTTGTTCCGAGGACCACAGTTCAGGAGGAGGGTAACTTTTGCTGGAGCTGCCTGTGCCATAACCGGAACTGGTTCCACTACGAGGAGGAGAAAAACTGGGATCGTAGCGTCTTCGATGTCTCCCTGGGAGCTGGGCACCACCTCCTCCAGTCCCAGGGCACTCTGCTCCTGAACAGGCACCTCTGGCCACGGCTCCCAGGGCAGGGATGGCCGTGACCGTGACAGGGGCAGATGTCTTGAGTAGGTCCACCATTTGGTCATGCGACAGAGTGCACACAGCCACAGTGCAGATCTCCACCAGGCGACACCCTTGACGCAGACCAGCACGCGCCGCACCACCTCCTGTCTCTACTTGGGTGACTACTCCATCAGGCTGAACATGAAAACCTGGAAAATATTTTATATTAAAGTGCAGGATTCTTTAACAAATCGAATGAAGTTAAATTTATACAAATACAATTTTAGTACATCTTTCTTAATTATAAAATAATTAATAACTTAAACTAAACATGTCATTCCCATTAAATGAAATAAAACTTCAGATAGACATTTTCATTGACATAAAATTTTGAATACAGAGGTTTACATCATTGTTCAAGAAACAATAAATACAGTTTTAATCAACTACTACATTTTTAAAAGACAATTAAATAAAAGCTCTTTTGATAGAGGTGGCCTAAATAATGAGAGTTGATAAAAAATAAATTAAAGATAAGTATAACAAAACAAAAAAATATGTCACCTCAATAGATTGCCTATAATTTTCTATGAATTAATAGCATTTTTTTAACAGCAAAATATTTTAAGACAATATAATAGCATACCGAGTTGTCCAACGTGATTTCTCCTAAGCTGCAATTGGGTGGCCGGGGCAGCGTGGGGAGCAACGGAGGCGAATGCTCTCTCCAGCTCGGCAGCGCCCGCCTCACGCCCCTGCAGTGCCACACTCTCCCCACGGTGGTGGTATATCCGTAGCCCTGCTCCCTCCATCCACCAGCGCCAACCTGAATATACAACAAGATGAAATTAAAAAAAAAATATATTTTTACAATTTCATTTATTAGTTGTAGTTTAACAACTTTGCTGGTTCTTGGGATGCTTGGGCCTTTTAATGTGGTAGTTTTCTGTTTCTCTCACCTTTGTCTTTGTATACAACATGGGATAGGTAGCTAGACTATCGCCATTTTATTGTCACATGAATTATACCAAACCAAACACAGTGTGATTTCACACATTTCATCGCCAAACCCGAGACCTTCGGTGTGGCAGTTATAGCTATTGGCACTTTGTCGCGAAGGTCATCATGAACTTTATGAGAGATTTTGATCAGAAATAAGTAAGAAAGTGGTACTATACAAATAAAGAATGAACCTTTTAGTAAAGGTAATGGATATGTGAATGGATATCTTGCACTTCTTGAAGTGAGTTCTTCTGAAAGTGAGTACTATAAACCAGGAAAATGTGGCTACACAGAAGAATGCTTTGTATACCATGGATAGATTTGATCAGCAAAGAAGCATAATTAACTCTATAATATTTAATGTGAGACATGATGTATGAGAAAAACATGATATTGCATTAATTCTTTATAATTTCTAGAAAGAGTCAAATGAATATTGTTTTTATATTTATATGATGAGTATGCGTTGAAATATTTGTTATTAATGATTTATTTTTTATGTTATTACAATAGGTGTACCAGTATAAATTGTTAAAGCAATATAAATAATACCAAGTTAATTGCCAAGGAATCAACATTTCGACAATTGTGTTTTATTGATTAATTACATCATGGAAGAAACTTTTACGCAATAATTTTTTAAGCATATAAAATCACAATAAAAACAATATCTCATGATAACACATACATCTTATCACAAAGATGAATAAAAGTTTCATAAATTAATAGACGATAATTGCAAATACTATACAAAGATACTATTCAAGGCCATAAAATCCGGATAAGGGTAATAAAGAATAGATTTTTTAATATTATTTTTAATATCTTCAAAATATGAATAACCTTAAAAAATAATTCTAGTTTCTAAAATTGATGTCAAGTGGTATTTGAAAGATGAATTATAATCTTATTATTAAAAATGTATGTTTTATTCTAATGAAATCTATAATATTTAAGGTAACATCCGTTTTCTTTTATGGTAGCGATGTGTTTAGCCTTGCTAGGGAATTATTAAATATCAGACTTGATCACGTAAATATATTCAATAATCTCCTACCAAGGTGGCCATCCATAAAATATAATAAAATTGATGTTTTCATCAATATTCAATATTTAATATAGTTTTACTATATTTGTAATTGTTATTCATGGATTGATTATCTAAAATCTTAAAAACATCAATTTAATTTTGCTATGAACAAGCAAGCCTAGCCTCAGTGAAATAAAAATATATAACATATAGTACTGACCAAGGATGGCTTTTGTTGGTGTAACAAAGACAATCTGTCTGGAACTCTCTTCGATGAGCACGAACGTGTCTCTGGAGAGGCCAAGGAAGCAGTCCGTCATGGCCCCGGCACGACCTTCGTCTCGGGCCACCACGGGCCAGCACAGTGCTCCGCTTACATCTCCTGGCAGGCAGCCTAGTGCCCGCACCCCGCCTATATTTGTTGCCCCACTACCACTCTTCATGAGAGAGAATAGAGCTGAAATGATTTAAGTTTAAGTAATAATATTTCATCCCCAAATATTGCTGACACATAAAGTTTATCATTTAAGTGTACGTGTTTATGGAAACAAAAAACTAACTAACCATCACGCCATTTCTCTGGAGGGGTAGGCAGAGAGGATGGATCACCACAATGCTCTGTCCTGGCATACCTCTCGGGATTCCTCTACATTCATACATCGTACCATGCACGCACGTCGATTATTCCGACATCGAATGTGGCCGCCTTTTAGTTATTGATTAATTTGGTCATGCCATGTTTTCCTCGGTCGTCCTCGGCTTCTTTTTCCACTCACGCTGCTTGTGTACAACTTTTTAACCATTCTACTCTCTTCCATTCGTTCCATATGTCCAAACTATCTCAAGGATCCTTTTTTAATTTTATCCACGATGCAGTCATCTGCCTTACATTTCTCTCTTATTTCATCGTTCGGTATTCTATCATACAACGTTTTCCCGTACATTCTTCTTAGTGATCTCATTCCTACGGTGTTTATCCTGCTTTCATCCTTCTTTTTCCAGCTCCAAGTTTCACTTCCATACATGAGGGTTGGCAAACAAACTACTAAAATATTTTTAAAGTAAACCAACTCACAAAATTTTTGGCCAGTGTCGAGCGCAGTGGCTGTAACATAATTTTTTGCCAAATCCTTTAAATATTCTTGCCTCGTTCTAGTTGCCATGGTAGAAAATTTCGTGGATTGGTGAGCTGCATTTTCGCCATTAATAACCTGTTAACAAATTAAATGATGCATAAACATTTCATTATCCAAGAAAAATTAAAACTATCATAGAGAAAGAAGATTTACCTTTGCCAGTAACAGATCTGTAAAGGCTTTTCCTTTGGGATATAGTCCTCCATCTACTAATGGCGGCCCAAAGATAGGCACCTCTTTAGATCGAGAAACAGCGATACTATAATGTGTTCCTTCTGAACAAGGATTGATAACTTTGACAACAATAAACACATGTTGGAACTGTGATCTTATATTCTTCGGAGTAAACTTTTGAGCTCCGGGCTCTTGAAATACAATTGTTACTATGTCATTACCGATGTGTCTCTTTCTGAGAAGCTGCTGTCGATTGTTGGGTGTGTACGGAAGCATTGTGGAGACGTGAAACATAATCTCATAGTCTTGATAAACTGTGTATACAGAATAAAATCCGGTGGAATCTGTCTTGTTGTCCAAGCCAGCTTTGTATTTTTCGAATCCTTTGAGCCGCACGGTTTGGCCAAGCATTTCAAGGAAATCGATGAAGGCCGGTCCGGCCTCCTGGTTGTTGTACATGTCTTCTTCCGAAGCCTGCCCCTGTCGGCAGTACATGATGCCCACCTTGTAGTGTCGGCTTATTCTTTGCTCATCCAACCTCAATAGTTGATCTTCCGCACCACTGCCACTCGATCCCAATCTATAAAATTTAAATAATAAAGGGTAAATAAATAAAAAAATACTTATTGGTAGGTTTCTTAACCTAGAATATACGATTACTGATATGTACATATGAACAAAATAATTTCAAAATAAACAATACACTTCCTATAGTAATGTAAAAACATTCTGGTCCTACAGCACTATCCATAAAATATGTCGAATTTTTATGAATTAAAACAATGTTTTTTTTATTTATTAGTGTATTTTTCTTTTATTTATAACCGGGAGATGATAAACTAATGACAAAGGTGTAAAACCTTTGTTACTTGTTGAGAAAAATAAACTCAAAGGTTGAAAAAACAGTGTTCATAGAAATTCATAGAAAATTTGTCATTATGGAATTTCAGTGTTAACATCTCAAGTTTATAAAAAAAAATGTATATAGACGGAAGAATCAATATACGTGTATGATTTCCTATATGAATGTGAAGGAAGCTAGAGAGGTGTGTCAGGATAGAGTGGTGTGCCAATTCAGAAACGGCATGATGGTTTGTTTCTGTTATTGTATAAAATGTGTATTTGAAAATTAATGCAGAATTTAGTAACTTACCTCAAACATGATAATTGTATTTCTGGAGCAACATATTCCAGAACTTCTTTGGCATTACACATTTTATTATTACTCGAAGGTTTAATATTTGGTATGGAGTCCTCGGGGATGGAGCCTCGCAGAGTGAGCAGCTCAGAGGTGCGGATGATCAGGCGGTACTGCCATAACGGACTACCGGTGCCATGCACAGAGCTTGAATCCATGCTTGAGTTTTCTAATCTTTCTTTTTTCAAAGAAATTGCTACTGGGCCAAGCTGGTCATCTAATCCAAACCAGTTTTGATGTTCTAAAAATATAATTAAAATCCGATTCAATATATGGAGTATTCCGCAAAATATAATAATTAGATTTTAATAAAAATGAAATATTTTTTTATGACCTCTGAGGAATCCAAGGGTATATTATGTAATAACAAAATAATATTAACTAAATTTAAAAAAATAATGGTACACATAAAGACTACTATCTCCGACCCAAACTGTACAATATCAGAATAAAAATATTAATATGACCCACATAAAATGATAATAGATGAATACAAAAAAAAAATACTTCTGTGATAATAAAAAAGGTTCACTTAAGTGCATTATAATTTAAAAAAAATAAGTAAATAGTTTAGAAACATGTCATTCCCATAAAATATAATAAAACTTCTAGAAAACTGATGTTTTCATTCGTATTAATTAAGTAAATAGTGTTAATATATCATATAAGACAACTAATTTTAAAGTAATACATGTTCAGCTGTATTTAGTTTTCTATTTTATTATATCGTTATTATATATAGTGCTAAAAACGCCCCTCTAGAACGAGTTATCCCAGTTGGGGGGGTATTAAAACCATGTACTTGGTAAATAATCAATTAATTTCTTAGAACAATATCCAACTAATCTATCATGACATCTCATCGGTTTATCTATACATATATAACCCGTTTTTTTATATAAACATTTTGAAAATTTTAGTATTTTTAATAAAATAATATAGACTTTTTGTTTGTTATAGTGGAACCTTGATATAATGAATCTCCATGGGTTTTTTAATAATTCAGTATATCAAATGATTTGTTATATTGAGGTTCGTTGCTATGCTATGGCTAGTTCAATGGAAATAAATAAAATTCACTCCTTCGAAGAATTCGTTATAATGAAGTTTAAGTGTTTTACTAAATACATACCTTGGGAGTAAAAATACTTTCGGTAATACAAGGCCCCCTGGTCCTGACACTCTATGGGGCGGGGGGTGTTAGGGGACTGGCGAGCGAGGGGACAGCTCAGCTTCCAGTGGGACTGCCCCACCGGGAACTCCAGGATAGACAGACCATAAGCAACACTTGGTTGGTGCATACACAAATTGATATTTGTGTTAAAGTTCTCAGATTTTTTTGAATGGCCGGTCTTCCAACATAAGCTCATGTTGCGTTCTTCTTCACCTGTTTAAAACCAAACAATTTTATTATAATTTAATAAAATTAAATGGAACGTGCAGGAAGAAGTTATGCGAGCATATACTGATAATTTTATAAAAAAAATAATAAAGTTTAAAATACCTCCAATTTCATTTCTAAAAAATGGACAACTCTCAATTAAATCATTAGTTTGGCCATCTCCAGAGTCATCCTCGGGTTCCCCATCCAGTTCGACAGCACGCGGAGCTATCATGGAGGCTGCTGATGCCCCCGTCGTGGTGTTTCTTCTCCTTCCCAAAAGGATTCCTCTCAATTTAGCGGCATAACCCAAATTAGCTGTCAAAGACTGACAATCGTAATGTGCAAATCCTTTCCGCTTTTGCTGTTCCTCGGCATCATTACACGCAGAATTCATGCTGGAATAACAACTGTTACTGGAAGAAGCGTTTAAAACACTGTCATCCGCTGGGTGTCGCTGAAGCTTGCTCACGCTGCTGCCTGCGCTGTTGCCCCAAAACTTGTGAAATTTCAATTTCAACTTTGGACTGCCACCAACCAAATTTTTATTAGTAATCCCGTCTTCACAGTCAATAGAAAGAGCGTTGATGGAGCCCTCGGTCAGAGGATCCATCTTCACGCGCAGGTACTCAGAGGGGCCAGGGGAGCGCTGGTCTGCAGGTAATCCGGAGGGGTGGAAATCCTGTAGCATGGCAAAGAAACTCTCGCTGGTAGAGGTAGGACTACCGATCACGTCGATGGAGCCGTGACTGCCGTACTCGCGGCGTGGGTGCAGCGTGCCGGGATGCTGCTGCTCTGTGTTCACCAGCTCCAGGCTCGAGTTGCTTCTGTAGAGGGCATCTTTCATAAGTCTCCGTTTGTGCAGGTCTAACACAAACATCGCACTGTTTTCTCTCACAGAGCCAGTCGGAGGGCTCTTCTTCAAGTGAAGATCTACCATGCCATCATTCTAAAATATAAATATACAGATTGAAACAATTGCGGTAAATAAACACCAACTTGGGAACATTGTCGATATTATACAATTTACGAATCTTTACACTTCATATTTATATTTCAAAGAATTTGACAGTATCATTGTGATGAGTAATATGAATTGATTGCAAGGAATATTAACTTGAAATTTTCGAAATCTAATAATTCACATATAATAATTAAAGGTACAACATTATAAAGCAAATCAAATGAAAACTGTAATGTTTACATAATCAGAACTACTTACTTTGCAGGAAAACATATAATATAAACTCGGGGATATTATAATTGACTGCCATCACTCCGATCCTACATTTTAACTTAATGGTGTATATTATAAAGTTATTACATAAATATTAAGTATACCAAAAATCGTGTATCCCTTCATACTACTAAATTCAGTCCATTTTCTAAACAAAGCAAATACATTTGTTATAAACACAAAACACAAACACAACTGGGTATGAGTAACTAGTAAACTTTTTCATTATTCTTGAATGTGTCTTAAACGAGAAGTTAAAGAAGTCCGTTATACGTTGTTATAAACATAAATTGAACTAATTCACACGACAATGAGAATAAACACAACCACATTCTTACAAAATTCCTGACTTTCGCATCATCGCCTAGCCCGGGCGTCTTGCAAAATCTGGGTATTGACATCTTCTAGGGAAATAAAATTTTCTTCGACATAAAAAAGACCATAGTTTGAACTTAACATTGCACCAATGAAATGTATACTTTTTATGAGGTGTCAACGGACTTAATATTAATTAACTGTTTTTTAAACAACGTGAAAACACCAACCATAGGTCTACCAGTGCCATCTTGACATTATATCAAGCCGCAATGATCCTCTATATTGTCTATGGTTTGACTTGGGTTGAGGCCATGCACTTCTTTGAGTCTCCTAGGAATTCGTACCGGCCGCTCTCGTTTATCAAGTGTATTTCGATAAATTTTTGGGTTTTCTTACATTATTTCCGGTAAAATCTTTACGAGAATTCATAAAAGGTGTGAATATATATGTATTTGATAAGTCTGTGTTATAAATTTAAGTTACAGTTGATATATTTCCTGTTTTCAGTATCACGTATCACGTGTGATTTGAAATTTCGAAGTGAGTGCTTTTTGTGTTATTAAATTTAAACAGATGTGTTTTTGTGATAAAACCATTATTTAATTAAATCAACGTGTACTTAGGAAATTGAAAATAGCTTTGTTTAATCCACTAATTATTAAAAAACACGACATGTTTCGGAGCATACCTCCATCTTCACTCTAACCTCCATAACATGAGCTCTCGTTTATCAAGTGTATTTCGATAAATTTATGGGTTTTCTTACATTATTTCTGGTAAAATCTTTATGAGAATTCATAAAAGGTGTGAATATATATGTATTTGATATGTCTGTGTTATAAATTTAAGTTTCAGTTGATATATTTCCTGTTTTCAGTATCGCGTGTGATTTGACATTTAGAAGCGAGTGCTTTTTGTGTTATTAAATTTAAACAGATATGTTTTTGTGATAAAACCATTATTTAATTAAATCAACGTGTACTTAGTGGATTAAACAAAGTTATTTTCAATTTCCTAAGTATATAACTATGGAATTCCACAAAGTTAATGCCTTAGCGTTCAATAAGTTAAATCAATGTGTGTTATCAAAAACAAAATATTGTGTATTGAGATGTAATTCAAGCAAAATATTTCAATTTCAATTGAATAACCTCAAGTTTGCCATTTGCAGTTGTTCTTTCAATATAGATTAGTGATGTTGGATATTAAAAGTATAAATAATATATTTTTATTTAAATAAGTTACATGTTATCGTTTCGAATGTTATCATTTTAGATGCCTAGAAAATGCTGTGTTCCCGGCTGCAAATCCAACTATGCAAATCAAGGGGAATATGTCTCCGGATTCAAATTCCCCCTCGATGCCGAAATGTCCAAAAAGTGGGTGTCCTGCATTCCTCGAAAAAATTTAGTGGTCAAACGACATATGATTGTATGTTCGAAACATTTTCATACCAGTGACATCCTTACAGAGGACAAGTTTTCTTTTGGAGGTATATATTTTCTTCTTCCTTCTGTAATTAAAAGTAGTTTAAATATACAGTGATGAAATTGTGATGAAATAAAGTGAAATTATAGCTGTACTCGTATATTAATTTGAACATACATTTGAAAAAATACCGTCATAACTATATGAATTCGAATGTGCTTCAGATTTGCTATAGTTAATTTAGTAGGCACAATATGTAATGTTTTTATTTATTCGGTTTTCAGACCAAGTACACATCTTGCCAAAGAAAAGAACGCGCCTTCGAAATGGAGCAGTTCCATCGATTTTCCCAAACTTGCCTTCGTATCTTTCCAAGCCAGAGACTACTTCACGACAAGATCCTTCCCAAAGACGAGCTGATATTTTGAGGCGGTCTGACGAAGCAAACACCAATTGGCTCGTATCGGACCAAATTTCGAGGATGGAGGATATATTGAACCAACCGCTGAAGTTCAATATCAGGAATTGGGGATCAAAAATATTTGATGATCATATTATTTTATACAAATTAAATTTCAATCGTAAAGCTTCAATTTCACATTCCATTACAATAACTGATCAATTTGATATTAAAATATTTTATAATAATAATGAGTTAGATATAAAGAAATTTCTGTGGGTTTTGGGGAAAGACTTAAAATGTGATCGGTTTTCAAAACTTGAGAATTTGTTAAGTTCACTAGACAATACAATCATAGATTCACTAACAGCCACTGAAATAGTTAATGATGTAACAACAAAATTACAACAATTATATTCTGGTACTGAAGACAAAAAAATTTTACAGTTCATTGAACAACAATTAAGTTTATGGGTTAGCTCAAAGAATAAATATTCAACAGAATTATTGATATTTAGTAGCTCAATGTTTTTTATGTATCCTGCCGCATATCGTTTTTTACGGGATTCTGGTTTGTTAGTGCTACCTCACCCAAATTACATCAAAACATTTAACGTAGGTTCTAATTGCACTGGGATAATACATAAGAAATATCTCGAAGAAACAATTAAAAGATTACCAGCTAATGAAAGGTTAGTGAATCTCTTATTAGATGAAATATATGTGAAACCAGAAGTTAATTATAAAGGTGGGAAACTCCAAGGGTTTTCTATGAATAAAAATTTAGAATTAGCCACCACGGTGCAAACCTTTATGGTTACATCAGTATTTTCTGGTAAAACTGATGTTGTTGGTATTTTTCCTGTAAAAAATTTAGATAGTCATTATTTATTGGAAATCGTCACAAAGGTTTTGGGGGTACTCAGTAATGTGGGTTATGAAATTTTAAGTGTTATTAGTGATAATAATCAGGTGAATAGAAATTTGTTTAAAAGGATGTGTGGCGGTGTGATGAAATCAAGTATTCCCTCACCGTTTGATTCAAATAAAAAAATATTTTTTTTGTTTGACACTGTTCACATTTTTAAAAATATACGAAATAACTGGTTGAACACTAGGAATTCCACATTTTATATTCCATCATTTAACAATTTTCATGAATATAAAGTATGCAAAATGGAACATTTAGCTAAAGTTTATGAATTAGAGAAAATGTTACCAATAAAACAAGCCTATGCATTATCTCAGAAAACATTATATCCGACAAAATTAGAACGGCAAAATGTTCAATTAGTTATCAATTTATTCAATGATAAAAATATAGCGGCCTTAGAGTCATATCTTGGGGAAGAATCTTCAGGTACACGGGATTTTTTAAAAATTATTTGCGATTGGTGGACATGCGTTAATGTAAAGCATCCTGAAAAAGGTTCAAACTTACTTTTGCCTCTTGCCGAACCTATTCACAGTTTGGAGCAGAGTAGTATTCAATTCTTTTTAAAATTTTGCCAATGGTTACAAATATGGAATTCTCAAAATAGAGGCAGACTGACCAAGGAGACATATTCGGCTCTCTTCCACACCACACAGGCAATGATAGAGCTGGTGGAATATTTATTGAATAAGTGCAATGCCCAGTATGTTCTTCTAGGAAAGTTTCAGACCGATCCATTAGAAAAACGTTTTGGTGTATATCGCCGTATGAGCGGAACAAATTATCATATCTCCGTTCAACAAATTCTAGAATCTGAGAAAAAAATTAAACTTATGGGTCTACTTAAATTTAATTCTCATCTTTCGGGTGTTATTACCATTAGAGAAATTTTTTCATCTATGACTTCCATTGATGAAAACTCGGGAGACTTAATTTCAGATGAAGTGATTGATGACATATTGTTATTGAGCCATGAGGTAGAGATAGATGACCTATCACATGAAGTACTCGTATATATTTGCGGGTATGTTGCAAAAAAAATTACTGAAAAGTGTCAATGCGAAGGGTGCCTGGAGATTCTGACCTCTTCTCGTGATTTGATTGTAGATTATTCATCGAACGTATCTTATTTGGAAACCTTAAACCGCGGGGGGCTTAAATATCCATCTAGTCAATCTTTGACTGTTGGTCTGGTAGCTTATCAAATTTTCCAAACATTGATAACGGAAAAGTTTGAAGTCTTTTTCCAAAACTTAAGAAATCAAAAATATGTTTTGAAGACTTTAATACTGGAAAAATTAGAAATTGATAATTTTAAATCTGATGCATGCAACATTTGTAAATCTTCCATATTTTCACTTCTCGAAATGTCTACAACTGTATGGATAAATATTTTATTAAATAATTATTGTAAAACCAAAAATAATTTAAATTTAGAAATTAATCGAGCATCGAGTCAGAGCAATAAATATAGAAAATTATTAACACTAACCCAAATACAAAGGTCCAACTAATTCCTATATATTTTTAATTAACCTTTGCATGTATTCATGGCCTTTTTGTACATTGTTTCAGATCTACTTCTTGAAAGAAGAAGCAGCGAGTTGCAGACACTGGAACACAGCTTTATTTTATTTTTAATACTCCATTGTGAACGGCCGTTCACAATGGAGTTCTGGTCCCAACCCTAATGTATGGAAGCGAAGCATGGAACTGGCAGAAGAAGGATGAGAGCAGAATAAATGCGGTAGAGATGAGGTCCCTAAGACGTATGTGTGGTAGAACGATAAACGACAGAATCTCAAATGCTGATATAAGAAAGGAATGTAGAGCGGAAGAAGGTATTATGAACAAAATTATGAAAGGATCGCTGCGTTGGTTCAGACATATGGAACGTAAGGATGGAGAAAGAATGGTTAAGAAAGTATACGTAAATGATGTAAATGGGGTACGAAGTTGAGGCAGACCGAGGAAAACATGGCATGACCAAATTAATCAAATTTTAAAGGTTGGTCATGTTAGAAGTTGGAGGAATCAACGTACGTGTATGACTCGTTGTATGAATGTGGAGGAAGCTAGAGAGGTTTGCCAGGATAGAGTAGTGTGGTGGTCCATTCTCTGCCTACCCCTGCGGAGAAACGGCGTAATGGTTTGTTTGTGTTTGTTTGTTCAGTCTGTCAGTTTTCTTTGCCGATTCTTTCTGACAGTACTAATAGAATCGGTAGATCGTAAAAACTCAATAAAATATATATTGAATACAAAAACATGTTTTCAATCACCACCCTATTCCTTCATTACACTCTTAATTTAATAAAGCTTCCATATGATATCATAACCAGCGATATTCATGTTCTTCTTCATCTTCTTATTCTTCTGATTGTAGATCTTGTGATCTGTTTATGCAGGATATCAACTTTCTTCCTGTGATGGAGACGACCAGCCTTCTCTCCATCTCTTTGGTGGTCGTTCTGGTGGTCGACGGCCCTCTGGAGTCTCATGTATCACGATATTAGGAATTCTTCCTGAATTCATTCTCTCAATGTGGTCCCTCCAGAATCATCTTCTCTACCTATTCCAACTCACTATGTCTTCAATTTTGCAGGATTTGCGAATTTCTTCATTGGTTATTGTATCTCTAAGAGTTCTCCCCACAATAAGTCGCAATGTTCTCAATTCTGCTACTCTTAAGAGATGTTTGGTTCTGACAGTGTCTGCTCTTGCTTCGATTTTGTTAGAATTATTCATGTTTGAGAGCTAGAAATGAATTTACTCGACAAAGAACCGAGGTATCTGAGATGGCTTAGAAGGTAAGCAGACTGAAATGGCAGTGAGCAGGCCATATTTGTCGGAGGACTGACTGGTGACATGCGTTGGGAAAGGTTTACGTTCTGCAGTGGACGACGGACAACTTATTAGTCTTGTTAACTTCCATTTCACACACAACAATTGCACATGCTTTAATATGTAAAAAATATTTTCTTCTCTTTTGGATGAACTATTTTCTTATATACTATTTTTATTTTATTAAATGTACTTTTTCACATTGGATTCCTAGGTGTTTTGATACTTTGAAATAATTCGTGTTGTCATGCAATTTCTGCATAAAAATTAAATGATATAATATTATTTTGCGAAACTTGGGTTAAAATTATATAAAAATATTTCTTTGAGATATTACAATGAACATTATTTTATTTTCCATATTTTTTTCCATCGAATCAGATTTATTAAAATAAGTAATGCACATGATTTGATTGCAGGCTCGATTATTTCGCTCGTAAAGCTTTATTAATAAATATTGAAATTTTATGTTTACTAGGAATGTCATGAAGAATCATTTGCATTCTTAAAATATATCGAATACAATTTAAAAAATAATTTAAAAAAACATCGATTCATCGTAACAAATCTGTATGAAAGGTACGACCGAATGACAGCTAAAGTGACAGCTGAGGCGATGGCCTCCTCCGTCGGCCACATTGAATCGAACCCTGCGGCTTGTTATTACGTCAAGATGGCACTGCCTCTGCATACATAATTATTTTAGCAGAACGGGAATCAAAGAAAGGTGGAAGCGGTATTCGAGAGTAGGATATTCAAATTATTTTATTGAATCTATCAGTAGGGCTGAATCGCGCAGCTTCCCATTTAAATATTTTACTTTTATATTCAACGGGGAAGTGTGTGAGAATAAAATACATAAATTAAAGTTTCAAATTAAAACTTGATTGCAAAAAAATGAGTTTAATATTTTTCCTTGTAGACATTTGGGGGATGTGGTGAGAGTTAAAAGCAGTGGAAGTTTCAGCGTTTATTGCAGATCACAAGTAATTATACGTCAACAGTATTATGTACTCGTAATAGAGCGTTGCTGGATGTCGATAGCAGCGGGGCGGAGTCCGGGCGATGAGCAGTAGAGGATGATGACACGCTGGGCAGTAGCGTCGGTCAGCTGGGGCGAAGACTCGTTGGAAGTTACGTGGCGTAGCAGTGTAGATAGTAGCGTAGCTCGGTGGGAGAATCGGAGGTTCTTTGTACGTAGACTTGACGGCGTAGACTCGTGTCGGTTAGAAGTCGCAAGAAGGAGTATCGGGTGGTCGGATGTACCGTTTTTATATGCTTTGCTTCCTTTGCACACGATGCATTGCTCTAATGACCTGTGTGAAAGAATCCGGGCCCTGATTCATCACTTTTGGCTGTGCAACGTATTTCATAATTACGATTTGTCGGTACAAAGTCAGGTGTTTTCGGTTATTCGTGTAATATATTTCATCATGAAATATGTTGGTACAGCAGTCGAAGCCCACTTATGTGGGTCATGCATTTTGTACTTTGCCTGCGAGGTCAATAACCTTCAGACATACTAAAAATTTAATCATAAAACATTTGAATTCCGTGAAGATATTGAAGCCTTTATAACTGTAATAGGATTAGATTTACAATTGTGTCAGATGAAAACTTACATTTTAAATGAATTGCGTTTACACTTTTTTTTTGTATTTTATATGCTGAAGTATGAGTTGAATATTTTTAAACTGGCGAAAACAAAGTATTCATTAACATTATGGAACAAATTCAAATACGCGAAGCCCCACGTTGGGCGCCACTTGTTAGGAGCAGGTTGTTGTCACGGAAGTGAAAGATGAATTTGATCGAAATTCACTCCCGATCTCGAACAACGTCCCAACGTTTGTTCATGTGTTATTCGCCAATGCTAACATTATGTTATTTGAGATATGCTCCGGGATGTATTATGATATGAAATTGAAACTTATATTTACTATTTAAAATTACATTTATTTAACAAAACATACAATACAAAAGAAAAAGAGAAATTACTTAAGAACTAAAGAGGACTTAAATGCTATTCGTTGGCCAACGAATTAAAACTAACGAAGTCAATGAATAAGCACTAACGAAGGCGGTGATCTGCGGCGAGGATGCACGGCACAGAAACATCACGCGGATGATGGACCGTGGAGGGCACGGGTCTCCTTCGCTGAGACAGTGGCCAGCATCTGGCCCTTGTTTGCTGGCGCCATGCGGCGCGTATATCGCGATCTTCTCCTTGTTCAGATTATCTCCCCGGCGTTCGGTCGCCCGCCGAGCGCCGGAAAATGTTACCTCCACCGAAGTCCGGTGTGTAAGAGCTACCTCGCTCTTCGCAGCCCTCTAGTTGAAAATCCGCAGGGTGGGGGGGTTAGATCACGCCCTCAAAGTGTTGCCACTCACAAAATTGTCATTATCACTATTATTGTTCTTCCTATACATTATTATTGTTTTTCAAGGTCTTATCACTATATAAAATTAAACTTAACTAAGATTAAACAAGCCTCCAGAGAGAAAACGTATTTTCTGCAATGTAAAAATTGTTTAGTGAAATCTCACCGAGTATGCCATGAAACATGGCTATATCAATGTAGATCACGATTTATTAATATAAACGAAACTCAATAGATACACTGTGTTGGTTGGGTCACATGGAACGTATGGATGAAGAAAAAATGGTTAAGAAAGACAACGATGTGAATGGAGTAAGCTAGAGAGGTTTGTCAGGATAGAGTAGTGTGACGGTTCATTCTCTCTGCTTACCCTTTTGGAGAAACGGTGTGATTGTTTGTTGTTGTTTGGATGTCAATAAATGACGTTTTGGATTATGACACGGTCTATCTTTTCTATCAACATATCCGCAAAACCATAAAGGTTACCTATTATAAAAACTACCGGATTCAGAGTAAGACACCTTTAAAAACTACACATACAATATGCGATTCCCCATTTTACAAAAATGATTGGAAATTTAATTATTATTTCTTTAGGTAGAATTCGTATCATCTAGAGTTAGCTTAACAGGAAAATAGCTAGACTACGTGTAAACTCTTAACAGGATAATTATATCATAGACAATTTAAATACAGATGACATAATTATTATTCAGATATCATTTTCTGTGGTTTCTTTTGACGTTTCATTTCTGACGGTCGAGTGCGTATGATGAAAATGAAATAATATTGTACAAAATAGCCCATTTTTATTTAATTGATTGATGAACGCACTACTTATAATAACAAATATACTGTACCATACCATTTGGTTATTGATGTAGTGTATGTTTTGATTCGTATAAAAGTATAATTTAATATTCATTTTGACAATGACTCTAGAAGATGATAATACTTGGTGAGATAACAATATTTATTGCTTTAAATTAAGGTGTTGTCATTTTTGTTCAGTTTTTTCCATGTCTTTAAGCAAACTGTTGACTTATAGCGTTTTTAGCTTAGTGACTCATGATTTTGTTATTATATTTCAATATACAAACACTTGTTATTTTTTAGATCATTATTTCATCATTGATTATTGCTTTATGAACCCTCGACTAAATAACGAATTTCCTGTGCAGGGTCATTGAATTGGAATCTGTTTTGTTGGACGATTGTTCTGCGAGTGACATCTATGCGGTTTGCAAGGGCAAATCAATACCGGAAGCCATCAGAGCCGATGTCTGGCAGGTGTGCCTGAATGTTCACGGTAAAGGAAACCAAATGCTGAATTTTGATGAAATATTTGATTTACCCAATCAAAATATTCTCAGAGAAGATGTCACAACATTCGTGGAGAAGCTGGGAAATGACGAAGAGGATAAGGTGTCAGTCACTTCGGATCTTGAATCCATAATCACGTTTTACTGTAAAAATCGTAAAATTCAATATTCGAGAAATAACGGGTTCATTGAAATTTTATTAATGCTACTCGATTTGAAACTGCCGTTATCTGACACTTATAACCTTTTTGAGAAATTGCTGGATACATATGTTCCCAAGAACTGCGGTAAGAATGGGACTCCATTCAATATCCTGTGGCTCCTGCTCCAGTACCATGACCCTGAGCTGTGCTCTTTCCTGGATACAAAGAGGATTACACCCGAGCACTACTGCAAGGTTTGGTTCCAAAGTCTTTTTGCGGGGACTTGCAGTTTACCCGTGGTTCAGGCCATGTGGGATTTATATTTTCAGCAAGCCGATCCATTCTTTGTCTTTTTCCTCGCTCTAATTATGATAGTAAATGGACGAGAGCAGATTCTTTCTAAAAAAGCAGAGCCTAAAGAAGAAATCATCGAATTTCTCATTAATATGCCATGTGCTTTAGAAGCGGAAGATGTTAACGACTTCTGTTCACTGGCACAATATTACGCCCACAAAACACCCGTCTCTTTCCAGGGAGATGTAATTCCTATCATTTTTGGTGAAAATTTACCAGAAGTCCATTCAAAGCTAGTTTCACAAGCTCTTTGTATTCCTGTATCGGTTAATGAATTAGTTGAAAATGCAACTATGGAACTATCTCCAGATTCTGAAGGAGTTCGGTTCTTTCTGGTAGATTGTCGGCCTGTTGATCAATATAACGCTGGTCATCTCTCTACGGCATTCCACTTGGACTGTAACCTCATGTTGCAAGAACCATCCGCATTTGCCACTGCTGTTCAAGGTCTGTTGAGTGCTCAGAGACAAGCCTTAGCAGCCCACTCGTTGGCTGCAGGAGAACACTTATGCTTTTTGGGTTCAGGTAGGGCAGAAATAGATATGTACGCCCATATGGTGGTTGCAGCTTTCTTAAAAAGAAACATCAAACATGTTTCTATGCTCGATGGAGGTTACACTGCTATACATGATTATTTTGGTGACCACATGGTTGACTGCTTAGAAGAGCATGATCCTGCAAGATGCTTAGTATGCGCCCCCAACAATGTATCGGAATTAAATGAGCGTTCTGTTCAAAAAGTCAACATTCCATCTGTTGATTTATTTAGTAAACTTTCGGCTGCCATGCGAAGTAAGTCACAAGAAGTAAAAGGTAAATTAATAGATTATATTGTTAACCCCAATGCTAGTATGCCCGTCATAGAAAGACATGTATCGAAGAATGATAAGAATGGTAAACGCTATCGAAATGTCGCACCAGTATTTAGTATAGATGATGAAAATGATGGTGAAATAGGTTTGGAAGAAGCCACCACAGAAGACGATTATTCTCAAGAAGTCGTTCTCTTGAGTGAATGGCTAAAAATTTCTAATATTATAAGTTACTTTAAATGTCAAGAAGTAATGACGAATGGCTGCATTTATGATGCTTATTTAGTAATAACAAATAGCCATTTAATAGTTCTAAGGGATGCCGAAGGTAGAAAAGGATTTGCACAAATTACAGTGAGGAGACTGTTGTCCTCAATTGTTAAAATTACAGCAAAGAAACGTCTCCCAGAGCTCATAACTTTCAAATATGGCGTGCCCGATGGAGACACTTTAGTTATCAAAGACATAGACCAATTTCTCATTCCCAACGCCGGAGAAGTCACTAAACTTGTATCCAATCAAATTTTCAAATTTCTGGGCAATAAAAATGGATGATATGTATACAAAATTATATTTACATAGTTGATATTCATAGTTTAGAAAAGTACTTAGGTCATTTTATTTTAGTGATTACTTTCAAGTTATATGTAATTTTTGTTTTAAATTCAATGTATATTTTGTGTTATATAATATTTAAATATTTTTAATTTCTTCAAAATGTTTATTTTTTGTGATGCCGACATCAATGGCCTGATTTGTATTTTATGCTTTATTTTGATTTAAATAAATTGTTTTCTGACATCAATATGATATAACTCATTGAAATAATGTTAATCTACCGGAAAAAAAAACATTGAAAAACAGATTAATAAGCTTATATTACTTTCCATAAATTAGAAGGCATTCTTTTCCCCATTTAAAAAAATATATAAGCCAGTTTTAAAGTAAACTTAAATTATTTTACTAACAGACTCCACAGATACTGATGATTATAATTAAAATAAAAAAATAATTCACTATCAAATGTTACATGTTTAAATAATTATTTAAAGCAATCATCTATTACAAATACACACACCTAATTGTTAACACATTAACTACCAAAAGCCGACTAGTCGGCTTTTCGCTTTCAACTGTATACAACCAAAAACCGATTAGTCAGTTTTTCTACCCTATTGCTACCGGAAATGATTCTCACAATTACGTAAATTACTCGGGCATGTTTGGGTAAGAGCAAAAGTTGCCTCACTTATCCTATGAAATTTAAAACATCTTCTTGGATGTATTTCCATTCTCCCCTTTTGCTACTGAGATAATATGATCGTTTGAATTTCTGTGTTGATGGTGATATTTAATTTTATAAGAACACGCAAAAACCGTTCCTAGTAAAACAGTTTCACACTAATTTAATTTATGTATTAATTAGTTTTAATGTTTATTCTTAACACTATACTCGAATTGATAAATGCATTAATCCAAAGACATAATGGGGCCTTAAGATGTTAAACAAAGTTTTTAAATTGCGTACTTTTTAAATGGGCTCCAATTTTAAAGCAATTTGGTTATGTGAGAGCTTAATGTCCAAGAAATCCCCCCCTTTCATCAATAAAAAAATACTTTAAGGGAAGTCTTAAACTTAAAAAGTATAAAATAATATTGAATATCATCACTTATGAAGTTTGAAAAATATGAGGAAGACCCTGTTTGAGTGAATTTTAGTTAGTACCCTTCGAATAGTATTATTATGTATTGTTGTAATCTCAGATAATTAATTTATTTTGTACAAGGGCTCTTTCAGTCTGCTTTAAGGATGTGCGATCCACTCACGAGTTAACTCAAAGAGTCGACTCACTTTGGTGAGCGATTAGACGATGATTTATAAAAAAAGAGCGCCAGCTCAATGATCCGCTGGGTGAATCGTAAATTATCGCAAAAGAATCGACTCTCTTTAGTGAGCTCTTTAATGGATCTGAGCTGAACCGATCCGATCAGCAAAGTGAACCGACTCTTTTTAATAATTCATGGTTCACCATTTTGAGTCATTCGTAAAAATAATCAGCCAATAATTTCGATCAGTCACTTTTGCAATTTTGAAATCACTGGTGACCTTTTTTTTTTTTTATCTCCCCGGGATAAATTTTTTAGTCGATGAGCTAAAAAAAAAAAGGTCACCAACGATTTCCATCCTCAGATTTTGCAACTTTGCAGAAAATCAGCGGTGACCTTTTTTTTTAGTTCGTTTCAGAAATTAATTTTTACGAACGACTCAAAATGGTGAACCATGAATTATTAAAAAGAGCCGGCTCACTTTGTTGATTGGAACCGTTCAGCTCAGATCCCTTAAGTGATTCATTTTGCCCATCCCTAGTCTGATTAATGGATTCCATTTTAATAATATCATCGATTGATGGCTTTTCCGGATGATTGGAACAATGTTATCTAATACTTTGTAATTCTGAAAAGGTCGTCAAAGAAATTAAGATGTCTGAGAAAATACCTTTGTTAATTAAATTTTAATTTATTTGATTTATTACAAAAGTGTATAAAATTATTCTTAGCAATAAATAGTATATATTATATTGCACACGAAATTACATTGGTCTATTTGTGATGTTAAATTCCCTGATTGTCTTCTGTGACACGTCTTCAAGAAAACAGCAGCCCATAGTATTGATAATTATAGTCTTAGTTTGAAGGAAAGTAATTTTTACCCCTAAATTTATTTGTGGAGACGAGTGTTAAATCTTTGGTTATGAGTCCTCTGAATGTATTATTACTACTTACTTATATTATTTTGAATAATTTTAGATGTGTGTGTTGTTGTACACAATGTTTTATTCTATTATTCAGTACAAAATGATGATTATGTTTGGCACATTTTATTTTCACATTAGCTTTTATCTTTTATTTGTACTTTGTTTTAATATTATGGTATACACGGTGATTCTATTCAAGTCGTAAATTTTCATCTTTGAATTTTTGATATTTGTATTGCAATTAATAGTTTATATCTACATATAATGTATTTTATGAAACAAATGTAATATGTTACTTACAAGTTATGGATCGGGGTTTAATCATGTTCATTTTTATTAATTTATTTCATGAGTCCAGTTAAACATTTAAAAACTAGCAGTGATGAAAATATTCATCTGAAGCATTTCTTTAGTGACAATCTCTGCCAATCGAATATAATATAATCTAAGTAGCATCTAAATAAGAATATAAAGTATAATCAATCATTGGGCATTATTTTGATGTCGTGTATAGAATATGATTTTATATTTTAAACTTCATAAAACATACAAACATATTTCCTGCGAGTTTAAAATGACTATGATTTAATTTAACTAAATATTTGAAGTAATTATGTATCTTATTTTTACAGAATTAAATAAAAAGGTTAGGGTAAATAACCTTAAATATGTTGAAAAGTTTTGATTCCCTCCTGGAAGTGCTACCAATGATTAAACACCGTGTATTTTATCTGTGAAATATTACATATCCTCACACTTTTGTTTTTCTAATATATTTGTGGAGTGATTTGATTTTGTGATTAAACCTAGTCAAACTATTAAAAATATATATATTAGATCAGAACTTGCCATTAAATAAAACATGGAAAAAATTTCAATTATTTATTTTTTATTCATTTTAGAAATGTAAAATATTATGTTATGCTTATGGCTATGGATGGAATAAAACTATGTCGATGAGTGTTGATTGATTTAAAAAATACAACTTTGTTTTCTTTCTATCATGAAGTTGGTGGAAATTTTAAAAGTTGTGAATAAAAATTTATCTAAAATATATGAAAGCAGGTATGTGTACTATAAATTTTCATAATTGACACGAAGCGTAAAAAAGAAAATACCTAACAAGTATTAAAATCATCATCGTATCAAGCAGTCTCGACAGTTTTGTTGAAGATACAGTGTAATTCCTCTTAACCGGCCTGGTCGGAACTGGGATTTGGCTGGTTCTGAAGTTCCTAAGAAAAATAGAACCAATCAAAAACATTCTACATATTTCATCAGGTGTCATAAATAAAAAAACAATTAAGACAATATTGCAACTTATTTTATTGTATGTACTGTATATACATAAACAAACGCAAAAAAATTAACTGTATCATTGTTTGAAAAAATCTGTTACTTTTTGAAATTTTTTTTACTGTTGACTAGGTTATCATCGTCAATCAATTTCATAAATGTTGACTAAAATTCACCACCAACTGATTAATTTGTTGATATTTTCCCCCACTTATGTGAGTGAAACGAATCCACTAACAGAATATGCTGGTGTATTTTCGATTTTAATGTGAATTACCCATGCTTTTTCAATCGAAATTGGGCCATTGATGGGGGTTTCTCTCCGACGTTCCAGAACAAACCACATCCAAAGAGCTTCATCGACAATGTCACAAACTTTTTATTGATTCACCGAAATGCAAGAAATTTTTTCGGACTCAATTTTTTAACACATTTCTTCAATCGATAGTCTATTTCGGCCGGTTAAGAGGGGTTCTTCCGTGTACTGTTTTTAAATTGAGCAATAATATTATTTCTTTAAATTTGAATACATTTTAATAAGAAAAGACACAGTAATAATAATAAAAGATACCATTAATTTTAAATATTTTAATTGCATACTTAAAAATACTATAAAGTAAATATTTCACCCACTTCACAGAATTACTCGTATATACGATTATTACAAAATATTTTTTTGACTAGATACTATATTTTTGATTGATTCCAATAGAGATAATGTTTCATAATTAGTAATGAATGCATTTTTCATAACCGCACATTTTATATTGAGATATATTTATTATTTGCAAAAAAACACTCTTTATTTCTTCTTCAAAAAACACATAAAGTAAATGGATTATTAAAATAGAATTATATAAAAATTCTTAAGTTAATTTAACCTATAAATTACATGGAATTTGGATCCAATACATGGAACGTAGAATTGGATTAATTTAACTTATTAAATACTTTGAATATGATAATGGATTTTTTGAACTTTAGAATCTTTTACAAAACCACAATGAAAAAACTACAAACAATTTTTTTGTTGTTGTTGATATTAGCAGTTCTCAAATGCAATTATTCATGGTAATTGGATTAATAATTTAAATTAAAAAAAAAAATACACACAGGGAATAGGGTTGGAAAGTTAAATGAATTTTACAGGTAAAATTAAAAAATCTGAATGTAAATTAATAATTATCATTCCACATATTTGGATTTATAAAAATATATATATTCTATCTTATATTTAGGCATTATGATAAGTATTCCCAATATTTATGACTTTGTGTTGGAAAATCGGAAGATATGAGTAATTTTGGTAACCAGAGTTTGGTTGAAAGTTTCCACAGTAGTTGGAGTTGCGTATTTTTGGTATAATTTATTGCAGTTTATTTGAGTTCTTATTCCTGCTGTTCTTTAATACTTAAACCGATAGTTCATTTTAAATCATAGTAAAAATCATAATTGTCCGGCTCTGGGGGTATTGGCGGGGGTTCTTGGGGAATATCGATCCCTTCTGCGTCGAGAAGTCGAAGTTTTATATCCATAGAAAGTAACGTTTCCAAATCGTTTTCACACATTTTGCTAACCATTTTGTTTCCCAGCAGTGCATTAATCCCATCAGTCCAGTAATCAAATACCTGTTCATCAGGGGCCACGAAATCCAGAGAGGTCATATCTGAGGAATCTATAGTAATGGAGAAGAGTAGGTGGTGAGTTGTTTTCCGCCCTCGAATGTCTTTCATGTGCGGACATTCCTTTCCCACTACCAGTCCTTTAATGTCAGACACGGCCAACTTGTTTCCCAGTTCCTCTAAGCTAGGATTGCTCTTCTCATCGCAATCACCATAGTGAATTACTTTATGGTTGGGCGAAAGCCGAACAAACCAAAACTTATCTTTGATTCTTTGACCTCTCGTGGAATATTTAGTAAATCGAGTACCTTCAATTAGTAAGCCGAGGCGTTGTTGTTCAATTAAACTCATTATCTCCGGTGTAATTTGTTCCTTTAACTCTACAATAGGTCTCGCATGGGACTCCCATTCTTCGCGGTTTGTTCGTTCTTGTTGCCAAATTTGAGTTATTTCTGAGTAAGTCAATTGTTGAATTTTTTGACGAAATTTGTCAAGACCAGCTGGGCGGGATTGGAGGGCTCGTAATATTTGTTCCCTCACAACGCTGAATACTTTGACGAAATCTTCGGTTGTTGCCCTCATTTCTTTCCATGTTTTATTAAGTAAAACAATACAAATACAGAAAAATTCTTCAAAAGGGTGATCGTGGGTGAAAAACATAGGATGATAAGTCTGTCCCTGCTCACTGGGGGACTCTTTGATTCGTAAAATGTCACTTAGCAATTTGACTAACTCTATACTAGTTCTCCCAAATGGACATTCATGCTCGTCCGTGCGGCAGCTATTCTCCAAGACCACTTTAGTGTAGGCCTCTGTATGGTTGCTGGCAAAGTAGATCATGCAGTCCAGCGTCAACATGCCTGGAGTATTGTCCTCGGCAAAGTCAGCAATAGGATTCATGTCATTTTTGAAACCTAACTTTTTGTAATCTTTATATCCCATCTGACGCCTTGCACTAACATCCGCATTGGCAATTGTACCGTCATTTTCAAAAGCTATTTTCCGAAGTTCTTTAATTTTTTCAAGAGCATCTGAATTCTGGGGGTCCACTTTGACCATCCTCTGCTCAAGTAAACTGAGAGTGAGCGTCTGCAGGACATAAAGCTGGTGGGCCATCTCGGTGCCTACGGAGGTCTGTATGACATGGCACCAGATAACGTTCCGTACGTGCTTCGAAGATAATGTTGCAGCCATAGCTTTACGTTTTGGTAAATCAGCTTTTAGGAATAATGCGTTAACAAGAGCAATGGTGTTTTGTTGGATAACTTGGTTGTCAGAGGAGGACTGGAGGTGAATGACCAGGTTGGGAAGAGTGATCTCTTTTTCCACTTGCCCACTTTTGCTGCTGCTGTTTAACACCACATTCTCCAGGATGGACAGACAAGCTTGCACTACTTTAGAGTCTTGAGGTACGGATTGATTATTGACGAAACTCGCAATCTTTCCGATAAAAGGAGATTCCAGAATATCCCAGGATATAGTTCCGTGGTCCATCAGTTCCACGAATGATGAGAGAGCGTGGGCGAGGGCTGGTCCTTTAAACTTGTTGTTCTCGATGTTATTGATCACCAGCAAAAGTCCCTTTTTGTTGATAAACTCCAAAGCAAAAGTTATGTCTGCACTCAGTTGCGAAAGTTTTTCAAGGGCCAATGTTTTGTCATCATTGTTTGTAGAATTGATTTTAGATAAAATGTCTTCCACTGTCTTCGATGGCGATTGTTCCAATGTAAGAATAGATCCATTTTTTATTTCATTTCTGTTTTTCTCAGTAATGTAATTTCTATTGTTATTTTCGGAAAATTGTAAAGCGTAATGTTCAGGATTTGTGAGTCCCCAGAAGTTGCAAAGTTCTTGGATAATACCAGCTAAAGGTTGCCGTTGGTTGAATTCGATGAGCTGTGGATTCTTATCCGGCTCATTGATCATCTGCACTGCAATCTTTACAATATTAGAATCCTTCATGATTCCGGCGTTTTTTGTTTTCGTACTCATTTACATGTAACTAAAACCTCTGAAGATTTTATACTTTACACATTAAAATAATTGTACACATAATTACAAATCTACTTTGACTGAATAGAAGAGGAATAAATTGTAATATTCATTTCAATAAATATACAACACTGGGACAACACCCCAGAACTCTCAAACACGGTCAAGCCTGTCTAAGACAAAATGACAGGAGTCGAGATATGATGCAAAAATTCAACTCGCTGGCTGAACTGGCTAGTAACTGATATTTTTTGGCTAATAAAATTGTTAAAGACAATTTTTGATTTGAATATACACGATTACCTTTTTGACGAACTATAAGGAAAAAAAACTTTTTCAAATGGAATAATAATAAAATATAAGCATTTAGCTATTTGGGTGCGGCGTACGTGCCAGGCGCGTATGAAGAAGAAGACGAAGTAGAGAAGACGAAGAAGAATAATAAAATGAAGAAGACGAAGAAGATAAAAGGAAGACGAAGAAGATAAGAGGGAGACGGAGAAAATAACGAGAAAGAAGAACAAGTAGAAGAAGAAAAAGAAGAAGACGAAAAAGAAAAGACGGAGTAAAAAAGATGAAGTAGACAAAGAAGAAGACATAGAAAATGAAGAATCCAAAGAGGAAGAAAAAGTCGAAGAAGAAAAAAAAGGAAGAAAAAGAAGAAGAAGAAAATGAAGAAGAAGATGAAGTACTCGTAGATGACGAAGAAGAAAAAGGCGAAAAAGAAGAAGACGAAGAAGAAACGCGGTAGAAGTTTTATTTTAATCTATATTAACCCTTTGCACTCGAAAGATTTTTGGTATGTGCATACCGCCAACTCGAAGCATTTAAAAAAAAAAATAATAAAATGGACACAACAATTGATTATTTGAAAATTTTAATCTTAACGTGAATTCCAGGTTTACTTTCGCAGATTTCACAATATAATCGTGTTTCTTTTATACTGCACAGTCCTTGTAGGATGTGCAATTTATTTATAAGTCGGTCTTCTGCTGTAGGGCAATTTATTTATAAGTCGGTCTTCTGCTGTAGGGAGAGTAGCAGAGCGTTGTCCAGAATCTCCACGCAGTGTTCTCTGGACTGTCCTAAGCCCTGCTGTATCACACGAGGTTAAAAAAGCAACCAGCCTTTTATCCTTCCATGCGAGTACAAAATGTTATCCTTTTTGAATTCCGAAGTTTTTGAATATTCTTGTTCCGGAAAAAAATGTTTTTTATTATCCCAGATAGCAAATTTTTTCAATTTAATTTTATCTGTGTTATTATTATTATTATTATTTTGTTGAAAAAACTCCTTACATCATTACAGCGCAAGCCAAATCGATGTAAAGGGTGAAATAAAAGAATATCAAAGGAAATATACATAGAACCATATGAATAGGAAAAGCCAGTTATCTGCTTGCTGCCTTTATCATAAGGGCATTTACGAATTCGCCATAATTGCATCCAAAGAGGTCTATCTCTTTTGCAACCTCATTTAAGAGACGAATCGCCTTCAATACAGGAGAACTTCGAAGGGCCTCTGTGCGGCAATTTGGGGCATAAAATAATATATGCCCCCTTGCTCTGCTATAACTATGGGGAACGTACAGATTCAGCTCTCTCAGCACTCCTGGATTGAAAACACCTCCGGATAACAGTTTAAAAAAATGCTTTCCCAGAAAGATCATTCTACGAGCTTCAAGAGTGTTGAAACCCAACACTCCTGAGAGAAACAGTGAGGGGTACATAAAAGGATAACAGTTATACTCCCTTAGGTATAAATACCTTAAAAATCGTTTCTGGATCCTTTCCAGCTCCAAGATGACTGTTCTTTCTCTGGGGTCCCAAATGATAGAGCAGTACTCCAAGTTACTGCGAACCAGCGCTTCATACAGTCGACGGATCGCCGTTGTGTTTGAAAAAGATCTTGCGTTCCGTAAAACAAAACCAAGCATTTTGTTGGCTCGCATGATAATGTTAGATAGATGTATTTTAAATGTGAAGTTGGACTCAAACGTGATACCCAGATCCTTAATATGATCAACACGCTGTAAATAGGTATTGTTCATCTGGTATGGGAATAATTGAGTATTTCCAGATCGAGTATATGTAATTACAGAGCACTTTGGTATACTAAATGGCAAGTTGTTGTCATCCGACCACTTTAACAACCTATTAATATCATTTTGTAGGAGAAATGAATCATTAGAATTTTCTATAGCTCTAAATAGCTTCAGATCGTCGGCAAAAGAAGATAATTAGATGATTCAATGTAATTATCAATGTCATTGATATACAGAAGAAACAAAAGCGGCCCCAAATTTGAACCCTGGGGGATTCCTGAATTTGCTATGAAGCTATCTGAATTATGATGATTATACACTACATATTGTTTTCGATTAAATAGGTAGGATGCCATTAATCCCAAAAGATTGTAGGCAAATCCATAATTGTTAAGTTTTTTTAATAAAATGGCGTGATCGACCTTATCGAATGCCTTTTCAAAATCCGTGTAAATGACATCGACGGGAATAAATTTTTCTAGTGAATTGTTAACAAACGACGAAAGATTAAGTAGGTTGGTTACGGGCGATCTAGTCGGTCTGAATCCGTGCTGGTTTTCACTGAGCTGATTCTCGCATTGTCTGTATATGTAGGAATGGAGAATGGACTCAAGAAGCTTAGCGGGAGCTGAGAGTACAGCCACTGGTCTGTAGTTATCGATCAATATCTTGCTTCCCTTTTTGAAGATTGGCGTGACTTTGGTAAGTTTCCATCTGTCGGGGAAAGCATTCTTGCACACTATCAAACTAAATATATGATGCAAAGGAGATATGAGTTGCGTAGAAAACGCTTTTAATATGTAAGGGGGTATGAAGTCTGGACCGGCAGAATATTTAGGAGCGAGTTTCCGAAATGCGTTGACGATATCGGCGAGACTGATTTCGGGAATAGTAACAGATAGGGCGGGAACCGAAGTAGAAGGAAGGGAGTCAATATTTAGATCGGGAACATCAGAACTATATACGCTTCGAAAGTAAGCGGCAAATCCCGACGCAATATCGAACGAGCCCCTATAAATTGATTCACCGAGTTTCATCTGGTCGGGGTTGTCATGTTCACAACGCTTTTCATTAATAAAACGCCAAAATTGTTTCGGATCTTTAACGATGCTAGACTCAGCTTCCCGAGTATGCTTCTCGTATGCATCGGAAATTAGGCGCTTAGTCTCGCTGCGTAGTGCTCTGAAACGTTCGAGAGCCAAGGGTGAATTTGTTCGTTTCCAAAGACGATGGTATTTATGTTTTCTCTGCAAGTTAAATATAATTGTACCGTTGTACCACTTCGGAAACACTCGCTTTGGAGTATTGTCAAGTGTTCGTTTTTTAAAGCAGATATCGAATGCTCCGTATAATTTTTGATAGAACAAGTCGACAGCTTGGTTTACATCTCCATTAGTATGGAAGTCCCAATTTATGTGACCTAGAATGTCAGAGAGCATGTCAAATTTACATTCCCTAAATGTCCACCCCATAGAGTCGCCCGTAGACGTTGTCTCTGGTGCGTCCACAACTGGAGGAGACGTGTATTCGAATGACAACGAGAGAGTAGGGTGATGGTGATCCTCCTCCACCAATGGAGAGTCATGTCTGTCAACGACAACGTGTTTTGATCTTAAATTACATAGAATTAAATCGAGTATCACATTGTTTAAATTGGATACACAATTCAGTTGACAGTGATTAAAAAATTCACAAAAATAATTATACAAATTTGTTGGGTTATTCCCGGAATTAAAATTAAAGTCTCCGAGAATAATAATGTTCCTAGAGTATAGATAACGTTGGCTCAACAGATTTTCGTAAAACTTTTGGTATTGTTCTTCCTTTGTACTTGGGGGAAAATACACAACACAGAAAAACACTTGGATATTCTTGAGGTGAACCTTCACCCATAGGTCTTCGTTATCTGTTTCCAATGTCAGTAGTCGCTCTGCATGTGAGAAGCTGCCGAGTCGCAGAGCAAGGAGTGTTCCTCCCCCGCGGCTGCCTCTATCCCTCCGGAACACTGTGTACATATTCCCGAACAGCTCGGAGGAATGTACGCTGTCCGAGAGCCAGGTCTCTGTAAGTCGTATCGAAGTATCAGCCCGAAAGCTAAGACTCCGTGTCTTGTAGGAGTGTGGACCGAGTGACGGTGACAGGGGAAGGCCTTGGGCGGCGGCCGATTGGTCCTGCTGCGGATTCGAGAGGGGGCGGGAGTGGCTTGGCGTGGGTCGGTTGTTTTGGGTGGAGACCGATGGGGGCAACGGGTTGAGATGCAGGATGGGTTAGGGTAGAGGTGGGACTGGTTCGTGGTGTAGAGCGATCGCCCGCGGGCTGGGCGGCATAAGAAGAGACAGCGGCAACGAAATGTGGCAGGCGGCGAGGGCGATCACGAGGGGAGCGGAGCGAAGCGTTGTGATATTGTCACAAAAAGATGCCGTGGGTCGCCTTTTGGCGACGGCCGAATTCGTGGCGGTGTGTGCTGATGCACTGCAGCGTCTTACAGGTGGGATGGCGGCTATGGAGATAGAAGAGTCGGGGCGGTTGCGCGTCAGCGTCTGACGGCCAGGGTGGCAGCTACCGGAATGTTGTGTAGTGTCAGGGCGTTGGGGCGGCGGCCTGGGTCCGTGTCGCTGCATGGAAGGTACCGGTCCCCGTATGTAGATCTCGGAACTTTAACTTCTGGACCGACGAGGCACATGCTTGTAGTGGTAGAGGAATGGGTATGATGGCCGAAGCACTTTAAGTAGGGTAGCGAAGGCGGCGTCCGAATGGTAGCTGTGCGAGATATGGAGAGCGGCTAGTGTGGTTCGAGAACCGGCCTGGGGCCTTCTTGATGGCAGGTGAAGAGAGAATTAAATCTCGCGAGGACGTCGGGTAGTGGCCGATTTGGCGGCGGAGCGAGCGGAGCACGCCGGCGCCCGCGGCCGCGTGCGGAGCGAGAACGATGGTGATAATTTTAATTTTAGCTTAAATGTATTTGGCGCCACACTTCGTTAGCGCGTTGTAACATACGCTGGCGCCATCTATGAATGACTTTTGGAATCCTTGTGGTGAACGTTTTGCACAAACATTATATTTATTTTCGAGCCTTGGCCTCCGTCAGTCGTCGCTTCCAACCACTTTTGTTACCTGTTTCGGTTTCCAGTCTTTCATTTGTAGTAACTGTGCAGCGTCCTTCCTCACCGTATCCTCCCATCGGAGCCTACCAACCCTTTTCCTTCCACCCGGATATCCTTCAAGAATTCTCTTTGGTGCCCGAGACGACGGCGGTTTACAGATATTCAGTATTGTATTCATATTATTGCAAATGAAACCCTCTTATTACTGCTATATTATTATATATGCCAAATGTACCATATTCTATTATCAAAAAAAGATTTAAGTTAAATCCAGGAGATGGTCTAAGGCGAGCAAATTATTACACATGGCAGACAAATACATAAAATAGATAAATATAAGCAAAAAATACTATATACAAAATCTTTTCGTTTGAGGTTTACTTAAATTAGTGGTCGAGGGCTAGAATTTCTATTGTAAAATTGCTCCATCAGCTGACAATGCCTTCTATGGAATTCATTAGCTGTCACTATAACGTCATTTGTCATTATGGTGTGTTTCGAAACTTGGACATTTCACTGTGCAAATTGTTTTTGTATCTGAAAATGAAAACATCACAATGGAAATTAATAATCTTATGTGTATCATGTTAACAGTTTTTTTTTCCAAAATAATGTAACATTGTCTAAAAAGTGATGCCGTATATTATTTTGAGAAAATTAAAATAAATTATGTTTTCCTAAATATTATGCATTGATCGTATTTGGTTATTAGTGTATTTATTTATTTCGAATAACACTTTTTTCTTCGCAAATACTAAAGGTCAGCAAATTTAAGTTATAAAGAACATTTATTTTAATGACTTACGTTTTGTGTGTATACTTTTATGTTTGTATAAATTATCTTACAAATAATCCCACTCTTGTGTTATTTTACGCTCAGTTAGTTTTCCTTCACTGAACACTGATAAAGTGTTTATTGTTTGTGTGTGCGGATATACGCTATACGGTTCGAAATTTTTTAATTTTACCAATTACTCGCATTCTTTGAATTGTCTATTTTTTTACTGGTATTTTTGTAAGTACCTACTTTCACTTTAGAAAAAGCGGGCTTATTTATCTTTAAGTACTTTCGATCAGAGAAATTTTAGTTGATATCGTAAACGAATACCTATCTATTTAATGTGTTTTTAGTGTGTTTTGAATTATTTCGAAGTTTTTTCCAGATATCTTTTTTTATTTATTCTTAATTATAGTTGTGTTTTAATTTAATGGTAATTAAATCAACAATTATCAGGAAATCAACAAGTTTTTATTTATTCCATCATACATTACATGCATTTTTTAATAAGTATTTTTTGCATTTCCATCATTTATACAGACCAGGTTGTATATGAGTGGGAACGCTTGACTTCTGATCCAGAGAACTTGGGTTCAATCCTGGATATGACCTGGTTCATTCTTCATAATAATGAGCTCTTATTTCTGCTGACATGGGATTTTGCATAATAAATTTTGATACCTTGATTTAAATCCTTAGTGTTGTTTTAAAAAATAAATAAATATATATATATGCATATATATTTATTAATTATATATGGATATAAAAATTAAAAGGCTTGCATTAAAGGTTTATTTATAATTATTTGTTAGAATATAACTTCCCATTGTTCAGCATTTGTTGTTTAATTTTTATTTAATTAATATTTGTTTTTCCAAAAATATAACTTATAAAGTTATGTACATCCTGAGGTTTATTAGAAAAAATATATATTGTATAGTGTTTTAGGGTAATTAGTAATTTAGGAAGTAGCTACTTTACGTCCTATTGACCAATAACAAAGTATGCGTTGTTGTAATCAATATGGTTTCACTAACACCGGTGATCCAATTATGAATGTTATTTTTACGCAACAATATAAAGAAACTTGTGATAGTCTACGCAATTGTAGTTATTTTTGTTAGTTTGTAAAAACACGAAGTCGAGGCATCACACTGCACCTTGGACTATGAATCATTAATAATAATACCATCACTCGGTGCCTGCGATGTTTGTCAGTTATTGCTGTTACTATGTTGTGTCCAGTTGGTTTTATTGTATTTCTGCATAGAAGATAAAAAGTTATTTCTATATTTTCAATTATTGCAGGAGAACTGGTAATTTAGTTATAGTTTATCAATTCTTTATCATTTGTAAATAATTATTTAGTTGCAAGGAATAAAATAAATTTATTTATAGAGTATCGATTACAATATAATGCACAGTTTTGCTCTCATTGCTCTTAAAATGTAATGAAACAATCTAACCCCAACACTATCCTAACAAGCTTTTGGCCTCTCTAACATTCATACTTTGTGTGCAAATGCATTTAGATTAATTTTTCTGACACCTCATGTAGCTGACATTTATTATTTGATTGTGACATGTTTTCTCCTTTTATTTCTTCATTGCTCCATTCACATTGTATCTTTCTTAATTCATTCTTTCCCTTTGTGCAAACTATCTTAGTAAACCCCTCAGTATTTTATTCATAACGCTTTCGTTCACAATGCAGTCACATATTATATCTGCATTTGGCTTTCATAAAGATACATATTCGTCTGAGAGATCTAATTCCCACTGCATTTATTGTACTTTCATCCTTCTTTTGCCAGTTCCATATTTCACTTGTACACATATGGGTCGGTACAAGAAGACCATTGTGCACTGCCATCTTAGCTTTTTTTAATAGACTAGTTTGCAATGACATCTTTAAGTGCACAATTCACTTTGTTGCCGGTTCCAACCCTTCTTTCAATTTCCCTCTCCATACACTATCCTTTGTAGTGCTTACTAATATAACTAACTAACTAACTAACCATCACGCCGTCTCCCCAAAAGGGTAGGCAGAAAGAATGGACTGTCACACTCTGATGCGGCACTCCATCCTTCTCTTTTCGCTCCGCGGGAGACGCCATGTGATGGGTTGCGAACCTCATCGCCAAATATACAATATACTAATATACTTACTAAATATACAAATTCATTCACTTGTTTCGGAATTTCTCCAAGTATAATTAGTAAAATGATAAAACGATTGGATTCACCTTGTACTCAAATATGCTATTATGAGTGCATCCACCTGATTGTGATTAACAGCTGATTTGAATTATTACATGAATTTTCATTAAACGATATATTGTATGCATTTTATTTACGGAAACATTTCCAATTTACAAAATTATAATTATACATTCTTCTAAAATGTGCAAATTGTTCTGACATAATATTTGTATGTCTTAATTAAGAAATTAAGACATACAAATTGCACTTAAAGTTGTCATTGCAAGCAAAAACCTATCCAAAAAAGCTAGAATGGCAGTGCACAATGGTGTTCTTCTACCGACCCTTATGTATGGAAGCGAAGCATGGAACTGGCAAAAGAAGGATGAAAGTAGAATAAATGCAGTAGAAATGAGATCTCTTAGACGAATGTGTGGACACTCTGTGTATGATAGAGTGTCGAATGAAAATATAAGAAGTGAATGCGGTGCGAATGATGGTGTCATGAACAAAATAATGAAAGGATCATTAAGATGGTTTGGACATATGGAAAGAATGAATGAAGAAAGAATGGTAAAAAAATTATATGTTAATGATGTAAATGGAACCAGAAATAGAGGAAGACCGAGGAAAACGTGGCACGATCAAATAAATCAAATATTGAATGTCGGCCATGTGAGGAGTCAGAGAAATCGACGCGCGTGCATGACACGATGTATGAATGTTGAGGAAGCGAGAGAAATATGTCAGGAAAGAAAAGTGTGGCAGTCCATTCTTTCTGCCTACCCCATCGGGGAGACGGCGTGATGGTTAGTTAGTTAGTTAGTTAGTTAATTTCTTAATGGAATCAATCGATTAAATATTAAATGTTAGCCACGTGAGGAGTCGGAGAAATCGACATGCATGAATGACACGATGTATGAATGTTGAGGAATGGAGAGAAGTATACCTATGTTAAGGAAAACAGTGTGGCAGTCCATTCTTTCTGCCTACCCCCTCAGAGAGATGGCGTGATGGTTAGATAGTTTTTTAGATACAAAGTTTTTTTGTTGCCCTATGTCTTAATTCACAGTGAATATAAAAATATAACATTAGTATTTTTTTTATATATATCCTTTGATTATAATATTTTTGCTTGACCTACTTCTCAAAAACAGCCTTTTAAAATGGAATAGTTTGTATTTCTATAAATATGATAAGAGAATCCACTAAAACCAGTTCTGATTCATAACCTGATTTTTGATTATGACTGTTCTTGGTTCTAAAATTATTTCATTTTTATTTGGTTACTATCTAGTGTTGCTTGTGAGTATTTGTTTTACATTTGGATTTTCTCAATATTATGCCATTTTTGTTATTACTCGAATCTTCACACATAATAATTAAGTTAACATACTTTCTTCTCATTAGTCACTGTCAATTTTTGGGTTGGTTATCTTGGGATTTCAACACATATAATATTTTTCACTAATTATTTATTTCCTTCTGTATTAAATATTTTTTTTTTTATTATCGTTGACTCAGGAATTTAGTTTTTTTTAGAATGAAATAAAATATAAGCTACCCCAACTCTATCCAGGCACTGCTCCTCTTATCTTCCCCTCGGGAACAGACTTTTTTAATAAATACAATCCCAACCCTAACTGGTCTTCCATTCCTTGACAATAATGTAAGACTTTATCATAAACCCTAAATCCCCCCTCGCCCTCTTTCGGAGGGACACTCCGGGCCATACATTTAGCCCCATCATAAAACAACTACCAAATCGCATTCCAACAACGTTTCCTACAGACGTAAGAGGAATACCCATTAGAGCTGAACCTCTGTAAGCTAGAAGATCCAAGTCCAAGTCCAAGCATGTAATGTACCAAAAGATTCAAAATATTTGTTGGTTGGTGTAAATATGTTTCATCTTTGTTAATTTTATATTTTTACTAGGTGTATTGCGAGTTAAGGAAGGGTTGATTTATTTCTATATTCTTTCTTTTACAGATTTCATCTTAATTGGTTACCATGGCTTGTACAAGACGGTGTGGGCTTATGACGCAGATGACCATTGGAGTCGTTTTAAGTCTTTTATTTTCCATATTAGTCATTGTGTGGCCAACAATTTTCCTCAATATATTAAGAAATGTAAGTTAACAACTTTCAACTTATTTTTATTGATAGTATAGTTAAACATCCAATTTCTGTTATTCTCAGTTGAAATTTGATTGAAGTAACATGTTAGCTAAGAAGAATGTGCAGAAAGACAATGTATGATAGAATACCGAAGAATAATAACGAAGAAGTAAGAAAGAAATGTAAGGCGGATGAATGCATCCTAAATAAAATTCAGAAAGGTTCATTTGTATGGTTTGGACATATCAAACATTTGAATGAGGGAAGAAAAATGTCTAAAAAGATATATATACAAGAAAAAAGGAGTCTAGAAAGATTAAGGAAGGCTAAATTGATCAATTACTGAAAGATGGCTATTTTCAAAATCAGAACAGTCAAGGAGCGTGCATGTCACGTTGTGTTAATATAGAAGAGGCACAGGAGATATGTCAAGATATAGCAGCGTGATTTTCTATCCTCTCTGCTCACCCCTCCGGTGAAACGGCGTGATGGTTAGTTAGAGTCATACAACAAAAACATGAGTTTTAACACGTTAAAATTTTGAGTGATATAACATGTTATTTTTGACAGAAATAACAAATATAATTTTCAGCTAATGTGTGAATACAAACGTTAGTGAAAATTGCAGGGTTTTTCCTCTGTATTTTCAATATCTACCTCATTGACATATTTATATTTGGATATGTCCAGTGGTCGGCAAACCCATTAGTTAAAGAGCCAAATATCAGCAGTCTGACGTTTTAAATTTCTTTTAAGAACCAAACTTCTTTACAGGAACATTGTTTTTCAAATAACACAAGTTAAAATTAGGCTCAGTGAATAAAACTAAATTTTGTACTTTGTAATAATTGCATTGTACTCTGTAATAATTTTAAAAAGACCAAAGTCTTCGACCAGTGCATCTTCCCGGTTATAACTTATGGAGCCAGATGTGGAGGTCTGGTGTACAAGTTCCAGGTCGCCCAGTCCGCTATGGAAAGAAATAGGCTTGGAATAACTTTGAGGGACAGAACCAGTAAGGAGTTTATTTGATAACAAACCAAGGTGACGGTGGGCTGGTCATATTTGTCAGAGAACCGACAGCCGAAGACGAGTTCTGATTTCGTAGAGTTGGACATCCCCCTACCCGTTGGATCGATGACATTATAAGGATTTCTGGACATGGATGGATGAGCGTAGCGATGGAAAGGGGTCAGTGGCAATGGATAGGGGGCAGTGGCGTTGGATAGGGGGCAATGGCGATGGATAGTGGTCAGTGGCGGTGGATAGGGTTCAGTGGCGATGGATTGGGGGCAGTGGCAATGGTAGTGGTGATGTATAGGGAGTAGTGGCGTACTTTGGGAGAGGCCTACGTTCAGCAGTGGATGGCAAACGGCTGATATAAAGAATGATCGTAATAATGAAATAAAATGTTATTATTAAAATTTTAATATGTTCAATATGATCAATGACATTACGTTTTCTTGGAAAGATTGGGAAAATCAGGTTTCATGTTTTTGTTTTTAATTTCATGCAAGATTCCAGGTTCTCATCAATAAGACTGATGGATTTTTGTGCTCAAATATTCATAAATTAATATTAAAAATATATTTTAAAAATGCCCTTCATAGTAGCCAAAGAGTTGCCTTTGACTCACGAGCCACAATTTGCCGACCACTGGGATAAGTGTACATATTATTATGGATTTAAAATTTATTTAATATGTACGTAATTCATAAATCATAATGTAGGCAGTTACCTTTTGATATTCACAACATACATATTTTTTCCTCTATTATTTAAATTAGTATGGACAATTTTGCATGAATCATGTGTACAGTTATTACTCATGAAATGCATTGAAATTTTACATACATATACAATTATATTTTCTCATTTCATTTTATCATAATCTACACTTTTTAAATATGTATATATTTATGTGATAATATTAATTTGATAAACTACTAATTAAAACTTTATCAATCATTAGATGATTTTAGACACAATAGATTCTTTTATAAGAAACTTTAGATAATAAAATGATTACTTTGCTTAACTGATCTTTTTTATCATAGCAAGAGACAGTTTAGACTCTACACCCAAATAGATAAAATAATAATTAATTGCTTCATTATTCTTTTACATAATGTTGAAGAAATTGTTTTTCATTAATAATTGTGAAAATATCAGAACTTGCATAGAGTTAGTATGATATTTTCGTTATAACACTCATCTTATCTCATAAACAGACATGAGTAATTGTATTTATATTCTGAGATAATAAAAATATATTCAAATGTTTATTTTCACAGGGTTGCTTACACATTATTCTAAATAGAATTTGTCTAAGCTTAATTAAGGCGAGGAACGCACAGATTTCAGTTTTAGCCTGCGCTGTACAAGCGGGTAGAGTCCGTTCAAGAGAGGGAGATCGTTTGCAATAGTACGAATGACAGTGCGTTTACAAAAAATCTAGATGCTGTTTTTATTTTAATTTTTATTTATGGAAAACCAAAAAAAATTCAATCATATATTCAAACATCGAAATAAATAAACATGTTATTTTTATTAACATGAATGCTATTGGCTTAATTGTAATAATTATCAAAATTAAGTTGATTAAAATCGTTATTTGTTTATTATTATTTTCTTGGAAAAGCGACGAAGGGTGAGACTAATTATAATAATGATATTTTTTTCCTTTATTAGTTTTTATTATTACAATATTAGATCCTTGCAGGTGTTTATCTCTTGTATATTATAATTTTTTTTTCTGGATTGTGTATTTAAAGCTTTAAACTGTACAGAGCTGACTCAGTCAATATGGGATTAATCAATAATGAATATAATATTTCAAAAATACTCCTGCAAAACGAGTATTTTTCGAATCACCGGGTATACGAGATGCCAAAGAATGCCAAATACGTGCGGTTCCCTCCATGTCTCGGAACGTACTGACGCCGCGCGGCTCATTTGACTCGGCAACTAATCAAATTGCAAAAACTATCACCGCACTCATACATCGATACGAGATTTTCAATTTGTGACTGAACTCTATCCCGCAGAACATCAAATCCTCGTCTTAAATAAGCTTAGATTATAAATCTGATTTGTTTGAAAATACCCCCGTTTTAAAAATTATTTGTAATTCATGCATATTTAAAATTTTAATCAAATGCTTGAAAAAAAAAATTATAAATCAATAAGTATTATATTATTACAAGTCAATTTACTTTATTAAAACGTGTTTGCGATTGGCATGTGTGGAATAATTCTCAAACAAACATAACACTTGCTTGTTTTTATTTAGCCGTAAAATTTCATTTTCTTAACAGTATAATGTTAAGCTAACATTAAATTGTGTTTTTGCATTGTGATGACTCAATACAGTTTCAAGGCTTAAAACGGTGGCCGCTGGCCTGGCCCTAGTGACCTCAGCCTATCTGCTATCTATTTTGTTTATAATATGTGACTCTTATCTGAAAAACAGAATTGTTTCTGCTGGACGCCAAAAAATTTCAATACTCGTACAATCTAAAAATATTACTACATATGCATAAATACAATTTTTTTTTCCATCACTATTTTGACTAAACATTATGAGGTGACGTATATTTTAATCTAATATTAAATAAAACAAATTTTGTCTAATGATATAGTGGAGTTATAAATATGTAATAGCATATTCAAAATTTATAAATAAAATATATACTTTCTTATGAAGCACTTATTTTGTGGTATGGTATTTTTAAATATAATATTAATACACTTGTGAATTTGTATTTACACCACTTTATTTTTTGCAACAATCAACCGGTTTCACTCCCGCCAGAGCATCGTCAGGTTTTGTGTCTTTGGCTGTGGTTTCTTTTGTAACCCTGACGAAGCTCCAGCGGGAGTGAAACCGGCTGGTTGATGAAAAGAATTAAGTGGTATAAATACAAATTTACAAGTTTATTAATATTATATTCAATAAAATATAAAGTTTATAACAGCATTATAAGTTGTGAGAGATGATATTATACACAATTCCTTATTAACCGCCATAACTCCGGGTAACTTTCCGAGAAACTTGCAAAAAACTATCATGTTTTTTATTAATTAAAATTAATTATATATTTTTTTAAATTACGAAACGTCAAAAACTCATTCGCACACTTCGCATGCCCTTTGTAAAGCAATCATACTTGTGAAGACTTGTACTCAAGTGCTGTAGGCACACGCGCGTATCCATAAAGGTTTGTACATTTTAGGTACATTACTTTTTCTCAAGCGCGTACGTGATATGGGATAGTGCAGAATGGTACAGTCAAAGTGTGCGTATCATATGCATAGGGCGGTTAAATCAGTATGAATAAAATAAAAAATTCCAATTGTCAACAGTTGAGTTGAGTCAGACTGTTGACAATTAGAAATAAAACATTTATTTTTAATTTTTTTATAACCAACTTTAATAACACTAAATGATTTCTAATATCATTGTTTAAAATATGATATTTTCTTGTAATATAAGGTTAGAGTATAGTTGGAATCTTTGTATCTGTTACAGATGCTTTCATTACTTTATTACCACAAACCATAAAATATTTATGTCATGGGTTATTTTTATTTATCATCTATACCAGAGGTACCCAAACTTTTTTGTCCCGTAGACCCCCTACCGATTTCTTTTATTTTATGCAGACCCCTTACTTTCATAATATATATATATTTTTTTTACAAATTTACCAATAACTATAAAATGAGTTTTGAAGCTGACACAGAGCAAAATCAGGCCAATAGAAAAAAGAATCTGGAATTCATTGTCAACCTTTTTTTTTGTTCATTTGGAAAAATCGAATGTCGCGGCTGGTCCGATTTTCACGAATGAGCGAAAAAAAAAGGTCAACAAAGAAATCCGTCTTTTTTGCGAATTTGAATATTCACTTCACTTTAGTCACTAATTGGTGCAGGTATCGGCTCTATTGCGTTCCTATATAAACTTGTATAGATAGGCCTGACTCACCGTGATATCTGTTTTTACTTATTTTTTTATGCACCTGTTTATATTTATATTTTACTTAGGACATAAAATTTGCTAATAATTTATTCATTGTTGTTTATTATAACTTGACAGGGGAAAAATAAGCAACCAATTGATTATAATTATCTAATTGGCCCTCCATAATTTAGTTATATCGCAGAACAATTCATTGATTGAAATCAGAAAGATTTTGGACATCTACATTGTGATGGGTGAAATTATTGACCGGTTGATTGAATTTCCACCAATGGCACTTTAATTAAAGCCATAATTTGTTTTCTATATTTTGACAGACTATGTTTTTTTTTCTTTTCTAGATGTCCGTATTAACAAAAGATTCATACAGTTTTAATTTATGGAAAGAGACCCCGTTACCGATGTACCTTGAATTGTATTTGTACAATTTTACCAACAGTAGAGAAGTCTTAGAGGATAATTCAATTAAGCCCCATTTTGTGGATGTGGGACCCTACGTGTTTCAAGAACGACACTTTAAAGTTAGTATTTCATAATTTTATTATTCACCTTGTGGCAGACATTTTGTTTTGTATTTTGTAATTAATTTTGGTTAAACTCTAAATTACATAAGTTTCGCATCTATTTACTTTTATTTATTTTTCCAGGTTAATTTGACGTGGCATGATAATGGAACTGTAACATTTTTACAAAGAAGAGTCTGGCATTTCGATCCAGATCTATCAAAAGGAGATTTGTCAGATGAGATAACCAACATTAATATTATTGCCGTTGTAAGTACACATTCATATTGTATAAGATTTTATGCTATAATTATTATGTACGAGTACACATATTCACCACCAGCCATGCGAAGGTGATATTATCTTAATGTGTAATTAGTGAGTGATGACAGTGATTTCTTATCATAGAAATGACTGATGTTTTGCAGTAGAAAGCAGATGCATCTATCTAAGTTGTATTTTTATACATTTATTATTTGATTATACCAGAATGTGAATTTGAGTATGTAAAATGACATGGGATTCACACTTGTATATCTGGTTAAATAATCAAATAATGGTTTTACTGAAATATCACGGTAGAGGTAGAGTGAAAAGATTTCAACAAACTTCCATACAATGCTATATTGTAATATGAAGTACAGTAGAATGTGGATAATTGGAACCTGGTTAATTGGTAAAACTCTATAATTGGCAGAAATGTTCCGGTCCCACCCCCTCTGAGCAGTAAAACTTATTTAATTGGGAAAAAGAAACCTGTTTAATTGAACTCGACATTCTGGCCCTAAACCTCTGTAATTGGAGAGCACTGCCTCTCGACCTCTGTAATTGGCCCAAGAGTACCTCTGTACTTCGAGAGCACTGCCTTCTCAATCTCTGTAAACTTACAACTCCTCAATATTTGTTCTGTACTCATCGAAGGTGGTCCATTTTAGATCGCAATGTTTCACAAACCTACATATAACGGCTTTGATTTGAGCTTGAAATTAAACCTAATCCTAGAATTCGACGCCGGTAAATCCCGCGAAGAGTTAGCGTGTAAAACAGGCCCAATATCTGATTTTTTTCAAGTCACAATAATTAATTGTATTGTTTGTATGTGTATGGACGTATGTACAGTTACAATTTACTTATTAAACTTTTATTAAATTTTTATTGATTGTTTTATGCATCAATCCATGAATTGTTTTTATTGCCTTTCTGTTTATGTGGTTACAAAACCTGGTCAAAATACCAAAGCACAATTGGGACCTGGATAATTGGAAAACCTGATTAATTGACCATCGTAGGCCTGGTCCCTTGGAATGCCAATTATCCAGGTTCCACTGTACTTTATAACAAGATTAATTGGATGATTTATAAAGCACTGTTTATATGAATTAAACATTTTAAGTGCGCTGTGGAAAGTACTCTATGATACAAACTAGTTAATATATACAGTTAGTATAAGGGCGGTGCCTGATGCAGTCAATCAACATTTACATCAGGATATGATAATTTAAAATGGTGTGTTTTGGATCTCGATTTAAATTCTGACAAGTTTTCAATCCACTTGAGGTCTGCAGGAAGATTGTTCCAGAATACAGGGCCAGCTACTTCAATGACTTGATTGTCAAAGTTTGTCCAAGGAGAGCAAAAACAATCTGCCCATCACAGAAGATATTGCTGAACACACTGTAGACTGTGTCGCATTAAGCTCTAAGTGATAGTTATTTTCATTTAATGCATATTAAAATGTCTGTTCTTTTAGACGGCAGGATATATGGTTCGTCACAGATCACTCTTCGTTCGTTTGGCTGTGAGTTCAGCTTTAAATGTTTACGAGAAATTGATTATAACAAAAACTGCAAGAGAGCTACTATTCGAGGGATATTCCGACGGATTATTAGAAGTCATTAAAACTCTAAATATTCCTGAAATATCATTGCCATTTGATCAGTTTGGATGGTTTTACGGGGTGAGTGGTTAAACTACAATATTTGTTAAAACATTTATTATTTTATAGTATGAAATTAGTTTATTTCGATTAATTAACCATTTTTTTTGCATAAAATATTTTTTGTGGATTTACAATATTTGAACTCATAAAAATCTAATGTACATTTATTGAGATGTGTTGCAAAGTACAACTGATTGGTAATACATATTTTTTCCGCATTAATGTGTACGTGATAATGACAAAATACGTCGAAAAATAATATATATTTTTTGAAGATTCAATATTGATTGTTACAGTTAAAATTTCGTGGAATAATATAATTATTTAAGATTTTTATTTATTATATTAATAATTATAAATTCATTATAAAATGTGGACCTATAAGAAAAGTGTTAACTAACTAACTAACTTACCATCACGCCGTCTCCCCGAAAGGGTAGGCAGAAAGAATGGACTGTCACACTTTTACTGATGCGGCACTCCATCCTTCTCTTTTCGCTCCGCGGTAGACGCGGTGTGATGGGTTGCGAACCTCATCGCCACCTATAGGCATCTCCCGCGCACACTTCGATCGTCCAACACCCACAAAATAAATCTAAAACAAATAATATAAAATACAATGATTTTAAATAAAATAAAATAAAAATAATTTAACACAAAATGTTCTTTTTAGATGGTGCACATATTGTCTATTTAATTTATGTGTGAAAAAGAAAAGTGTTTTTTTTAATAATTAGTAATGAATGAAAACATCTTTCATATAAAACTTTTAGACAACAGACATTTTATTTTTTATTATTTATTTAATATAGAGTTTTACACAATTGTTCAAGAAACAATAAACATAACATTTGATAATGCCTTAGAAGGGGGAAACATGTCATTCCCATAAAATATAAAACTTCTAGAAAACTGACGTTTTCATTCGTATTAATTATTTAATATGGAGTTTTACAGCATTGTTCAAAAAACAATAAATAACAGTTATTTTTTCTTCAATATTTGTATTTATTCTGATGGGATAAGTCTTTTTTGTGTTTTATTATAGCGTAACAATACCGATACTTATGATGGATGGTGGAATATTCAAACTGGTGCCAATGATTTAAAAACATTGGGAGATATGGATCTTTGGAATTTCAACGATCGCGTAGATTACTATGACGGAGAGTGTGGGGCGGTCAAGGGGGGAACGGGCGAACTGTTTGCTCCTAGAACAGATCCAGAAATTGTTTCTGTATTTGCTTCAGATATCTGCTCGTAAGTTGTACAATTTTTCTTAAATATTATAATATATGACAATTATATATACAAATATTCAGCAGTAGCGTTAAAAGCACACTGCTGTACGGATGTGAAACTTGGAAATCTACCGCGGACGTTATTGGAAAATTCCAGGTGTTTATAAATAGGTGCTTTCGCTCAATATTCAAGATCTATTGGCCCCAAACAGAGTCAAATGCCGTTCTCTGGACCATGGGAGGCGAAAAGCCAATTAGAGAACAAGTCGCTAGACGCAAATGGCAGTGGATCGGTCACACTCTGAGATGGAACCTAGCCTGGATCGCTCAGGGCGCAATAGACTGGTCTCCTATGGGGGGAAAGAGGAAGCAAGGCAGACCTAGAGCCACCTGGAAAAGAGCCCCGCAGGACGAGGTTAAGGCATCAGGCCTCACTTTGGATGATGTTAGGCATCAGGCATGCGATAGTCTGGTGGAGAAGGTTCCTTGAGGCCCTATGCACAATGGAGGTGTGACAGAACAAAAAGTAGAAGAATAATATATGACGAGGAATAACAAGATAAAATGGTGGACCCAGCTTGGTATAACAGATATTGAAGTCAGATCTGTGGGCCAACATTCATAGTCAGCAAAGACTGATTTTCTTTAGTAAAAAATTTGACATGAATTGAGCTACGGTACTAAAAAAACCCACTGCATTTCAACATACATTTAAATTTTGTTTCTAGCAAATTCTACTATTTTCAATTTATTTTCTTTATAATTATTTTTTTATACGTTACAGTTATCAAAAAAATTGCACGTTAATTTGGAAGCCAACCAATACTAATTTATAATGTTGTATATTATTTTAAGGTATATATCATTGAAGAGAAATGGCTCCGCTGAAATGCGTGGACTGAAGGGGGCTGTGTTCACGGGAGACGATTCACCTTTTGATAACGGGGACCGTTACCCTAACGAGGCTTGCTTCTGTCACAAGGGAGACGTGTGTGTCCCGGCCGGATCCAGAAATATTTCTCAGTGCAAATTTGGGGCACCTGCCTTCATCTCATATCCTCACTTTTATTTGGCCGACCCCTCTTATGTATCCAGAATTGACGGGGTTACGCCAAACGAGTAAGCTATTTTGTTTATACTTACAAGTCAATTTGTATGTTCTATTTGTTTTTTGCTATGGTAGTATCCCATTCAGTTAAAATTTCATTTCTGCAAAATTATTAATTTTTATGCAATAAAAATACATAGAAAAGAAATAAATTTCTTAAACCCTTCCCACTCCAATGTTAAATCTCGAGCGATACTACTTGACATTGATTTTGTTTCATCAGCTACAATTTCGAGTGACACTCGACATAGTGTAATACATATTTTTGTGGACAATTCAAAAATAGGTTAGATTTTTTTATTAAAGAAATATTCTAGAGTGGCTTAAAGACACTCCACAGGCATAGTTATTATAGTTTCTATTATAAATTGATAAGTGTTGTATAAAGACATGTTAAGTGGAAATGTAGAAATGACAAATTTTGTTTATGTCACCATTGGAGACCTTAAGACTCCCAAAGCAAATAACAGAACCGCAGCAGATACGGAGCAAAGTCTCGATGAAACTCCTCATTTTATTAATTTACATCCATGGGAAGCACAAGGATTGTACTGTGCGCTCCAATAGAAAAATAAAAAGTGTGAGAAAATAAACATGTTATTTTTGCAAAACATGTGAGGCAAAACCTTTGCTTTATCCCGGGATTTGTTTTGAAAAATACCATACTAAAATGAATTATACAGGTATATTCAGTTTAAACATTACAATATAGTCATACATTATAATAACTCCCAATCGAAAGTTCTCATGTAAGAAAAAAACATGTTTAAAACAAAAACTTAATTTTGGCATGGAGCTGGTGGAATATAAACAAAAAAAAACCTTGGAGCGGAAAGGGTTTAGCTATATTATTTCATATACCGCCTTTACTTTGTTTTGTAAATTCATTTTTTAATTTAATTAAAATGCTTTGTGATTATACAGCATACATTTTTAATTATATATTTTTTATCACAAAATGAATAGATTATTTAAATTTTAATTATTTCTTATATATTAAAAAAATAAAGTACACTGAGTTATATATTCTCTGCAGTTTTTAAATTTTCTTTTATGCTCATTCTGATATCACCAGGGTACTATTTTTAGATTAATTCATTGGAATTTATTTTTCCCGTGTAAAAAATTCTGTAAGCGACATTACAATAATGTTTGCCCATTTTTATACATATGTCTTATTTTATTGTATTTTTCAGAACTCTGGATCAGTTTAAATTAGGTTTAAACCTTGCAACTGGAATACCCCTCTTTGTCAGGGCGCAGTTACAAATCAATATCTTATTGCAAAGGATACCAAATATTGCGTAAGTAATTATTTGAAGTATAACCCATTATCATTATATTTGTATGGAACCACTAACCTTAGGGTGGCTGGCTACATTTGCAGTCCAAAAAAAATGGCTTTTAACTGCGGCAGACTACTTTTGCAGCTTATATTTGAATTATTATTTATGATTAAGTGCGCCTCTTAAATTTAACATCACTATCCCCATATTTAATACTAACGCTGATAGCATGGCAGAAACTTGCTTTATTGGCTCTGACTGGACTCATTTGTTTCCATTGATTGGAGTGAACATTGCCCTTCCATTGGTTTAGGTCAGTAGTCAGGTCGGCAGACGTTCGAAATATCTTAAATATTGTTATATACATATATATCTTATAATAAAAATTGTATGTAATATAATGATGAACTGGGACTATCTGTCTGATCAAATGTAGGCAACCGCAGAGACCAAATTTTGAAGCCAGCCTCACAATAGAGGTTAAAATCATTCTATATTGAAGGTGAATTGTTTTCTTATCGATGTAGCATCGAATTTACAAACAATTCAATAATGAGGGAAATAAAAAGGTGTCCTTTTTGCATACACGCTTTTATACTCATGAACTTTACGTAATTTTTTTCTGGATTGAATTATACAATGACTTATATAATAATCACATTTTAAAAAAGATAGGCATAATTGATACTACACAATGCTTATTATTCCTGATGTCATGTATTTTATTTGGGTACTTGTAAAACCAAATCCATAGCTCATATTGAAGATAATACCTACCATAAACTTTGAATTATTTTAGAATACCCTTTCGGCAATAATAATAATAAATTGGATGATTTATAGAGCGCCATTTTTATGAATTAATCATCTCAAGGGTGCTGAAGAGCAACAAGGAGACTGGCATATTTCTATTCATATGGTTCTATTTATATTTTCTTTGATGTTCCTTTTTTTCACCCTTTACATCAATTTGATTCGCGCTGTAATGATGTAAAGAGTTTTTCAACAAAATAATAATAATAAACTTTTGTATGAAGCACTTAATTTGTGATGTGACATTATTAAATAAAATAATATTAAATAATACATTTTAAATATTTATATCTAAACCACGTTATTTGTTAACACCAACCGGTTTCCTTCCCGCCGTAGCTTCGTCAGGGTGAGTAAATAAACGGGTTTATTCTCTCACCCCAATGAACCTCTGGCGGGAGCGAAACTGGTTGGTGTTAACAAATAAAGTGGTTTAGATATAAAATATTAAAAATGTATTATTATTTTATACAATAATAATAATTATACAAGTTTTGGTAAAGGACCTGAGGTGAAATTTATCATTATTAAAGCATACTTTTTAATTTTGTTTTAATTACTGTATATATTATAAACACATTTGATCCTTTTAATCCTAGTATATACATATAACATTTGGGAATAGTCACATGTTTTTTGGTCAAAAATATCCTCATACCTCACATATTTTTAAATAAAATGTAAATACATCAAAAAATATCAGTAAAATGCAAAATTGCAATATAAATTTCCTATTTTTTGTTGAAATCTATCAAAGATAACAGTTGAAATGCATTTGTGTTGTTTTATTTCAGAATGTTTGAACAGATGCCTGATGATTTATTCATTCCAATGTTGTGGTTCAAGCAAGAAGTCACAATCGATGAAGAATTAGCAAGTAAAGCGAGGATAGCAGCATCTATTGAAAATATCATAAGTATTGTGTTGTATACTCTTATAGGTATCGGTGTGGTTCTCTTTTGTGTCGGTTTATTCTTACTATATAAGTTCCCACTCCGTAGAACTGAATCTGAGGCTTCCCTCATCAGATAATATATTGATGATTCCAATTTTACATTTTAGAATCCTTGTGCCTTGCCATTTTTATTACTTAATTTTGAAAAATTTACCTCCTTTTTTAGGTATTTATCATCAATACTTTGTTATAAGTTTTGGCTGTGATGACTGATCGATCGCTTATATTCTTTCTTTATACAAATGATATCTACTTCATTCACACCTAATGATTTTTGATAATTTATTTTGTTAGCAGTTTGTACACTGTGAATTTAAGTCATATGATGTTAAGCTGTGAATGTTTTTTATTTACTGTTGTTAATAAATGTAATTCTCTAATCTTTACGTTCCAAATAATTTATCATTGATTGTCTTTTTATATATTTGTTGAATGCTACCTCAGAAAGATATTTGATAACTCTTTTGCTTTCAAAACTAGTAGTTACGTTTTTGATATAATATAACATTTATCTTTATCATTTTTAAAAGGTGTGTTAATTTATATATTTCTTAAATTAAGGTACATTATGGGTAGTGGCGGTACTCCTATAGAAGCCCAAAAGTCCAGCTTGCGTAAGAAATTATGAATCAAAACCTCCAAATCTAAGTTATCATGCCCCCGCATGAACCAACAACCCACCAAATCACCTTCCAACAATGTTCCCATCAGACGTAAGAGGAATAGCCACAAGAGCTGAACCTCTATAAGCTAGAAGAGGTTTTGATTCAGTTTCTTACGCAAGCCGGGCTTCTGGACTTCTATGGGAGTTCCGCCACTGATTATGGGTACTGGCAAAATATACTGTATATTGTGAGTTTAAATGAAATGTTTAATTTATAATGAAATTTTTTTTTTATTTATTTATTCTTAAATATATTTTTATTGTTATAATTGGATTGGACTAATATAGGGATATATTACAGATCAGTAAAATAAAGAAGATCTGATTCTTGATATTTTTTATCTTTCCATTTTCCAAATTTCAATCCCAAGTTCCATATCTTTATTACTTCCTGTTATAAGGTTCAACAGCTAACAGTGTGTGAAGATACAATGCTTGCCATAATAAAAAAACAAAAGTTTATTACCCAACCAACTAATTAGGGGTCACGCTGTCTCCTCGAAGGGGTAGGCAGACATAATGGACCACCACACGGTTGTTTTCTGATATATTTCTCTTGAATCCTCAACATTCATACATCATGTTATGCACACATGTCGATTTTTATGACTTTACATTATCGACATTTAAAATTTCATTGATTTGATCACGTCACAAGTCCTTCAGTCTTCCTCTATTCTTGTTCTATTTACATTATTTTTTACCATTCTTTCTTCATTCATTCTTCCCATGTGTCCAAACCATCTTACTCAACCTTTCATTATTTTGTTCATAACGCTGCATTCACTTGTTATATTTGCATTTAGCACTCTATCATGTACAAATTTATCACACATTTGTCAAAGAGATTTCAATTCCAGCACATTCATTATATTTTCATCCTTCTTTTGCCAGTTCCATGCTTCACTTCCATACATAAGGGTCAGTACAGGAACACAACTGTACATATTTACGATTTATTTTCAATAATATATTGATTTCAGGGGCCGTTCTAATCTATTTAAAGTAAACCTATTTTTTCTAATGTTTTCTTCGATTCAATTATAAAAATTATTTCTAAATAATATACAAAATATGTATAAATCATTTGAATATGCGATGTCCATGGACAAAGTGTTTTAATTTCATGTAATCAATCTTTTCGTGTAGTGACTTTTTTGGTATCTTTTAAAATTTATATTTTATACTCGTATTAAATTTATAAACACTTATTTCTGTAGATAATAAGGAAATAATTAGTTTAAGTAAATATTTGTAGAAAGATGAACAAACCATTGTTGGCTATACCATAGTAACTAATTTGTAAATATATCTATTAATTTTTCTACTTATTATTATTGTAATATCAGGATATACGAGTATGTTTTTTATATTTAATAAATTTATTATGTTGAAATTTTTTTTTTTTTTCGTTGTATTAATGGCCGTTTTTCCAGTCTCCACAGTTTTATTAAAATTGAATATTTAGGTATTGATTGATAATGCGTTTATAAAGAATATTGTGAGATTAATAATACGTATGGAAATTGGATTGAATGTAGCAACTGTAAATATGGATATTGTGCAACAACTGAATCATTGTAAAATGTTTTTTATCCGGGATTTTTTTCTTTCCTGACACTTCGCTTTCCTTCAGTTTTACCTTGAATATTCAATTTTGAGGACTTTCATGGCAGAGTGGCAAGAGGTATAAATATCACACCGAAGGACCCTGGTTCGATTTCTGGCGATGGCAGTGTGATTTTCATAATATCTTTGGTCTTTAGAATTTACGTGATAGATTAGCTAGCATGTCATGAGAATCAATAGCTGAAAAGTTGTTAACAGTAATTGGGTTCAAATAAAATGCTCTATACAAATGTGGAAAGCAACCAGAATCTACCACATTAAAAAAGGCGCAAGTGGCATTCCATGAGCCAGTAAAGACGTTAACAAACATTGCTGCAAACCAATCTCTAAGATTGAAGCTAAAAAAATATGTCAATTGCAGTATTTTGTATTTCTCGTTTCTCTTAACGTGTGGAAAGTATTAAATTTTCCTGTGCTTTATGGTCATAATGATTGTTCTTTCTTTCTTCATTCGCTATAGTATTTCCTCATTCGTGACTCTTTATTTCACATTACTCTTTATATTGAATTGTCAGAATTATTATTATGATTATCAGAATATCAAATTGCTCTGATAAAAATGTTGTGATTGCAAGGTTTGAGTTATAAAAAACTAAATAACTAATCATCACCACGCTGTTTTTTGGAGGGGAAGGCAGAGAAGATCAACCACCACACTGATTTATTCTGACAACTCTCACGCTTCTTCTGCATTCACACACCGTGACACGCACATTAATTGATTGTTCCAACTTCGAACATGGCATGTCTTTCTTGGCCTACCTCCCCTTCTTTTTCCATTCACACTACTTGTATGTATATTTTTTACTATAATGTATTAAATATTGTTTAAAAGATGTAAAATAAGAAAACTTATATATTTTCATAATAAATAATGATACATAAACGCCATAAAACCATTTGTAATGTAGATTAAAAGAATATTACATTTTTTATGATTTAATAATATGACCATTTATTTATTGTAGGGTAGTCTAACATACAGTGATTGTTAATACACATACAGATGAACAAACTTACAGTTAAATAAAGACGTAGGTTACCCGCCGCTTACTCGAAGCTGTTATAGGATGCAGCTGCGCCCCTTCGTCAAAATATGACCAAGAAAAAGATGGGCGGACTGCGTGGAAGAGGACTGGGATAAATTTTATGCATCTGGAGAATGGAGAGAGATGACCAGGGACAGGAGCCAGTGGAGGACCTGTGGAGGAGACAAAGTCTCACACCGGGATGTAGAGCCGAGAAGAAGAAGAATAATGATTTAATTAGTTATTAATTAATTTTTAAATTTGGTAGATTCTTTTACATTTTGTACATTTAACATATGATTTAAATCAGCATTGCCATTGGTAGATCATCAATGAGCTTAATCAAATAATTCAGACCCGAGAGAAGAGCATTTTGCTCACCTCGAGGTTAATGCCTGTTAACCTCCAATTGTTAGCAATTATATTCGGCCTAGCCAACGGCTCTCTGCCCGGAGTGTCAGGGACGCATCTTCAATAATACTTTTATAAAATATTCCCTGCTCGAAAGGGTAACGGTTAATCTGCATATGTCTGCCATCATTTTATCAAATTGTATCAGCTAATCTAAATGAGGACTGCCTAAGAATTTTCGCTGATTTCAAAGGAAATAAATACCTGTCTGGTGGTATAACAGTACCTACCTGTACTGTTGCGCCTACAAATAATTTATTTAAAAAAATTTCCCGAATGCCGAATGATACTGGCATCTGTGAACAAATGTTCCAAGTTTTTAGAAGTGTAATAATAATACCGACGGATTCAATTTCGTGACGTCATCACTCTCATGTTGCTTGCCAACCTTTTAATGGTCAGGCTGCAATTTATGTGCAATTTAACGATAAAAAAATAGGTAATTTGATGTTAAAAGAAAAATAAGATTTTGAACTTCTCATTTATCTCGACTTTAATTGTGTTAAATAAATTAATGATCTTGACTTATGAAAAAGCATTTAATTTTTTTCTATTAATCGCTTAATATTGATTTTTTGTATTAGTAAAAACGTACTGTAAGTTCGTTTTCTATGATATGTGTTAAAACTAGTAAATGTGTTTAAAATTTATTTTTAGAAAAGTTATTTAATTTATTTAATATAAAGCACCCTTGAAGTTTTTACATTACGAAAACGACGCCTTAAAAATTAGCATAATATTAATTGAAATTATTTAAAATTAAAAAAATACAGAGAACATTGAATGTTAACGATCTAAATTATTTTCCATTTCGATCTGGATATTAAAAATCCCATTTGAACCGGGCGTTTTTATTTCAAATACGTCCCTGGGAGCGTCCAGACGGGCGCTAGGTATTTTTATAAGTTAATACATGAATGTGATCTGTGTATGATTTTCCTATGTACTTGTTGGACAAGTAATGGACGTTTTTGGACAAAATAAAGCTCAACCACGGCGAAAAGCACGACAACTTTAGTAATTGTTGAATTCGTAGTGTAAAATCAGTAATCTTTATACGTATTGGAGCTGGCAAAAGAAGGGTAAAAGCAGGATAAACGCCGTAGAAATGAGATCACTAAGAAGAATGTGCGGGAAAACGTTGTATGATAGATTACCGAATGATAAAATAAGAAAGAAATGTAAGGCAGATGACTGCATCATGGATAAAATTAAAAAGGATCCCTGAGATGGTTTGGATATATGGATCGAATGGAAGAGAGTAGAATGGTTAAAAAGTTGTACACAAAGCAGCGTGAGTGGAAAAAGAAGACGACCGAGGAAAACACGGCATAACCAAATTAATCAATTACTAAAAGGCGGCCACATTCGAAGTCGGAATAATCGACGTGCGTGCATGGTACGATGTATGAATGTAGAGGAATCCCGAGAGGTATGCCAGGACAGAGCATTGTGGCGATCCATCCTCTCTGCCTACCCCTCCGGAGAAACGGCGTGATGGTTAGTTAGTTAGTTAGTTAAATGTATAATTCTTCTGTACGGGCGTATGTAGTTGAATTCCTCCTAAACGGCTGGACCGATTCTGACGAAATTTTGTGTGTGTGTTTGAGTGGGTCCCTGGATGGTTTAGGTTTAATTTGACCCGGTAGGCGACTGTTAAAATCTTCTGAAAAGTTCATTCCATGTATGTCATATATCAAAATTGCGTCCGTATTGAGTATATAGTTTATCAAAAATACGAGTACCGAAAATACGTTTGCTGAACCAGCTAAAAGCAGGCAAGTCAACGTTCGGGCAGGACAACGTCTACCAGGTCCACTAGTGTATTTATAAAATGATGAATAGAATGTATTCAGGTGAATAATATTGATGAAAACTCGTGTGTTATAGAAGTTTTTCTTGGGGAAGGCAACGGGAAACAGCTCCAGTAACACTTCCCGGTGAATCACTGTGGCGAGAAAGCGTTTCCCTACATTGATCGCGAATTTCGGGGGACCTGATACGATACAATAATAACATAAGAACAAGATAGAAGTTTTATTATATTTTATGGGAAAGACGTGTGAAGCTGTGGGTGGTTCGGTGTGTGCATGTAAATATAAGTCACAAGTCGAGTCTACTGTTGATTGCGAATGCAGCACATATACTTCGCCTTGCTAGGTCATTATCAAATGTGTACGTATCGTTATCAAATTACATTTGATGACCCTAGCAAGATAGAACGTGTTATTGCCATAAAATATAATTAAACTTCTACAAAACAGACGTTTTTTTTATTATTATTATCAATATTAAATACTAAATATGGAGTTTTATATCATTATTCAATAAATAATATTAAATTTTTACCAATTAGAAAGGCGATTTAGAGTTGACAGGGAGCTGTTGTTAACTATCAAGGTTCGAAAGATCTCACATTTGGGTCATATACCTACTGCGTGGGGAAAATTACCGCCTTCTCCAACTGATATTGGAGGGGAAAATTGAGGGACGCCGAGGGCTCGGTAGGAGACAGATGTCCTGGCTGCAAAATGTGAGGGAGTGGACCGGCATTCGAAGTGTGGAGGAGCTGTTCCGAGCGGCGCAGGACAGGGACAGGTTTGCCGAGGTTGGGAGGAGCTGACAGGGCACTTGAAAAAGAAGAATAATAGTGCAGTTTATCAAGTACAAATTTTATTTAAAAAAATTAATTAAAAGAAATACAATCTGACGCGATGAATATAGGTAAGATTATGCATCGAAGAATGCGATAATTTTAAAACAAATTTAATAGATAAAATATTTTAATTCAATAGAATTAGATTCGACAATTCAGTCGTCACATTTTTTTCTATGGATTGAAATGAAAAAAAGTCCACAACATCAATTCCAGAGATTTTTAAAATAACTGTTTTAATCTGTGCTAAATTTACCAAATTGCGTAGGTATATTTGTTTTTTTTTGTTTCATTTGGCAACGGATGACGATGTCTACATCCATGTGAATATAAAAAAAGCAAAGCATAACATAAATAAATTGTATGCTTTCTTTAAAACATCCATTGTCCACGTCTAGACGTGATTATTAAAATAATTGACGTGAGAGCTGATACCTTGTTATTTAATTTAAATAATAAGTCGGCGACTTTTAAAAGTCTTTGTTGCTGGAGCTGGTAGGTCCATAGCGCATTGAATGCGGTCTATTCAAGAGTCCAATAATTCAATTGGGAGCTGAGGCGTCGTTGGGCACGAATATCATACATTCACTGCAGTGATGAACAAAGCAAATAGAATAATCTTTTGAAAAACTGAAGCCGGATAGATCGTTAAAAATTATTCTTACGCGAAAAAAAAGTTTCATAAATACACAAGTAACAAATAATTTTATTGATTTTTTTAATTCCATTAAGACTAAGATGATAATTTATGAAGCATGCGTAAGACCAATAATAACATATGGCGTCGAAGCAAGGGCAGACACAGTAAGGACCAAACAAGTTTTGAAGACTTCCGAGATGAAGACACTGAGGACGATAGCAGGCAAGACATTGAGGAACACCAGAATAAGAGAGATATGTGAGGTTGAGGATATTATAAGATGGAGAATGAATCCAGAACCCGTCTCCCTCACCGGCCGTCGGTTCTCCGACAGATATGGCCAGGCCATCGCCACTTCAGCCCGCCCATCCTCAGAGCCACCTCAGTCACCTTGGTTTGTTGTCGAATAAATTCGTTTCTAAATCTCTTGGCTCTTTCCATGGCGCGTTAGGCGATCTTGAATCTGTAGACTAGACCTTTTGTCAGTGTCCACGCCTCGGCTCCGTACGTCATGACTGGCAAGACGCACTGGTTGAAGACTTTAATCTTGTGGCATTGTGGTATTTTAGAGGTGAGAACATGACGTAATTTTCCGAAGGCCGACCAACTCAACTGAATTCTTCGGTCAGCCGACCGAAGATAATATGGTGCAATATCTGATTAATATACTGCCCTGATGAATCTTGGGTACAAGCTAAACTAGTTGGCATCAAATAGAATAACCATACCGTGGTTAAATATACAACATTGCATTATTTTATATAATATACAAAACTAACTAAGTAACTTACCATCACGCCATCTCCCCGAAGGGGTAGGCAGAAAAAATGGACTGCCACACTTTAATCGATGCGGCACTCCATCCTTCGCTTTTCGCCATCGCGAGAGACGCGGTGTGATGGGTTGCGAACCTCATCGCCACCAAAAGGCATCTCCCGCGCACACTTCGATCGTTCAACGTCTACATAATAAATCTAAAACAAATTATCTGAAATACAATGATATAAAATAAAATAACAAAGAAAAATAATTTAACACATAATGTACGGGACAGGAAGTGCTCTGCCTCGAAACAATAGTTATTTATTTAGGTGCCGACTGCTGCTTGCTTCACGAGATGTTGCTTCTTCCGGAAAACGGCGTAATGATACACTGGGTAGTGCAAAATCGGTGCGGAGTCCGGGGAAGTGGTGGCCAAGGTCCAAATAAAAGCAAACTGTATATGAAATGGCGACGGTAGCAGGCTGATACGGGCGAGTCTTGAGAAAGACTCTCGAAGTGCGTGAACGTGATGTAACTCGGGCGACTGAAGAACGATCTCTGTTTGGTCGGAGAGTCGGCACGGCTTTTATCTCGCGCGGCCGTCTCACAGCGCCGCCTCGCAGACGGAGGCTGCGCCGCGAGTAGGTCCGCGGACAACTTGCGCAACTCTCCGAGTTTCACGTTACGTAACACGCACCTCCAGTCTTTCTCGCCTCGCCCTGTCGCTATCTAACGCCTGCGACCGTCTTATTTATTTAATCTAGATACAATATACATTTATACATATTCCTACGAATAAATCTCGAGATTCGGACATACGGGGCGGGAGTAACATAAATTCGTAGGCCCGTGGCGGGAGCGACCGAAATTTCGCGGCCATCGAAGCGAATGGGAGAATCTCCAGCTGTGACCCTAGAGATTCTCCATCTCGCTCGGCTCGCTCGGTCCGCCGGCCCGCTCTACGAATGTACGAACAGTTACTTTCTCCCCATAGACATCTCATCGCAGGTTTCTTAATATGTTTATTAAAGTAAACGATATCTTAATACTAAATACGGCGGCGGGGCGTCGAATGCCGCGAGCTGTCCGCTACACTCCCCCCGTGCAGCTCCGCTGTACTACTCGAAGGACATCTCGGGGGCGTCGGAGTCCTCGACGGCCGGATCCTCTTCTTCTGGATGGCACGGGGGGTGGTCCGGAGGGCCCCGCGCTCGAGGTTGCGGAGGCGGCCGGCAACGGGGCCGCGCCGGGGACCGCAAAGGTCGCGGGCGCGCGTTTAGCGGCGCTGGTTGGCGCCGGGCTCGGCGGCTGGCGTCGAGACGCCGCCGCAGGGTGGGAGGTCAGGTTGGTCGTCCGGGAGGTCCGCGTGGGGCCCTCCGCGACTGGCAATAGTGCGACCCGGGTAGTCGGTCGCACATAGGTGCCGGTGCTCGTCCGCACCGTCACCTTTCGTGTTTGGTCGTCTGCGTCAGGTTCGGTAGCGACCACTCGTCCGCGCGGCCAGGGGTGGCGCGGCCGCGCGCGGTCGGTCGGCAGCCTCTGGTCTCCAAGCTGCAAGGGAGGCCACAGCTGGTGCCATCCCTGCAAGACGGCGACGGTGAGTTCATACTCATGGGGCCACTGGCGCCAGAGTATGTCGGCTAGCTGCTGGCTGGTCATCTGTTCCTGGGGATCTCGCTCCTGGGCTTTCAGCGTGATCCGCACAGCTCTCGCGGGGAGCTCCCATGCTCCCCCCATCTGGGGAGCCGTCGCAAGTGTGAGGCGCAGCTCTATGTCTCGCTCGGTTATGCGATCGCGAACCCGCGGGTCGCGATTCGGGTTCGCAGGTAACTCGCGGCTTGTAAGGCGCGCGGCGTTAGGTGCGGGCGTCCTTCTCCGCGTCACGTTAGGTCCCGGGTTGGTACTCCGGGAGGTCACAGGTCCTAGGCGCGTGACGTGAGTCGTGAGGCGTGTGTACCTCAGCCTCCATGCTGCGGTCCAGATGCAGCGGTTGATCTCTCGCAGATCATCCTCTCGTTCGGGCCAGGATCCTACGGCGCTTGTCCGCAGCCCTAGCGCGCCGTCGGCAGAAATCATTCTCTGCGGATATGTCTCCCACGGCCGATCGCTTATCAGTCGCGCGAGAAGCGCTTTCGGGTTCGCCCATCTTCTGCTGCCTGCGGTAGCGAACTCGCTGATCTCGATCCGCCAGTATAGGATCGTCGTGCAGTAGGTACCGCTCATGTGATGCGTCACACGCATAGCGCTCTCCCTTATCGCTGTGGCGGCCAATCGTAAGCGCCCGGCGTCTGGAACGTCGGTGACGTCACAGCTGCAAAGGCGGCCGCATACACGGTCGTCAAGACAAGTTATTCTCCTGGCGATCCGCGGTTCAATTAAGCGGCTGGCGATCATGGCTGATGTGGTCGGCGAGAAATCTGCAGCAGTCAGCACCGCAGTCGGCGGGTGCGACGAGAAGTTCGTTGGCGGCCCAGAAACAGCGGAGATGGCGGGCCGGCGGGTACGGCCGGCGTCAGCGAGCTCGGTGATGACGCAATTTACGTCACTCAGATCGCGAGTGCGATCTACCGAGGCGGTGGCATGCGGCCAACGGTTCGGTGACGAGCTGTCGTCTGCATGGCGATCGCGGCTGCGGCGATCGCAGGCGAGGCGCGGGAGGCGGCCGCGCGCACGCTCGGAGAGTGGGGCCGCCTTCGCGGCGGCCGGCGGGATAGCGGCGGGGCCGCTAACTCTCTGGGGCGCGATTATCCCGTCAGTGGGGGGCAGCGGGCGCGAGAGTGGCAGTAGCTCGGTCGCTGCGGTGACCTGCGGGATGTCTCCTGACATCTGTGCATCTGGCGGGCTGTGTAGAGGCTGCATAGTGGCAGCGGGGGCCGCGCACTCAGCCGAGGTCGCGGTAACGATCGGCGAGGCAGCGGCAGGATTCAGTATTGAGCGCTCGGAGGGCACCAATACATCGAGACCTCCCTCCGTCGGGAGGGAGTCTAGTCTCGGAGGGTCCGCAGCTATAGCGGGGGCTGCAATCTCAGCCAAGATCGAGATTACGATCTGCGAGGCAGCGACAGGAGGGCATATTGAGCGCTCAGAGGGCGCTAATGCATCGAGACCTCCCCCCGTCGGGAGGGACTCTAGTCTCGGAGGGTCCGCAGCTATAGCGGGGGCTGCTAGCTCAGCCAAGATCGAGATTCCGATCTGCGAGGCAGCGACAGGAGGGCATATTGAGCGCTCAGAGGGCGCTAATGCATCGGGTCCTCCCTCCGTCGGGAGGTAGTCGATCGCCGGAGGTGTCTCACCCTCCGGGATGACGTCTGCTTCTGGTTCGGCGAACGCGGCACACGTCATCTCGTTCTCTATGTAAGTTCCCGCCGTCGTGTCGCCCGGCGGTATGTTTCGCTGGCGGCCGGCAGAGTCCGCTAGCGTCGGTCTGTCGCAACAGGCCGATCGTACCTCTGGTTCGCGCATGCGCACCGAGTAAGCGCTCCTATCGCAGAGAGGCGCCGGTCTGGCGGCGGGAATCGCGGCCGTCTCGGTTTTGGCGCGCTTTTCGGTTTTGAGATTGACGACGAGATTGACGTTTGCGAGATTGACGTCTCGGTCGTCAGCGGAGTCGTGGAGTCCTCGCGACGTACTGCACTGCACCGGGCCCTGCAGGCCGTGCCTCGGAGTCTTGCCGCGAGTCTTCCCTCCGTTCGCGAGACGCAATTCATCCTGCGTTTCTCGGTCGTTAGCGGAGTCGTGGAGTCCTCGCGACGTACTGCACTGCACCGGGCCCTGCAGGCCGTGCCTCGGAGTCTTATCGCGAGTCTTCCCTCCGCTCGGTCCCTCCTCACTCTGCCTGGTTCCGGATGACAGAGGTCCGCCGCACGTTATCCATCCTAGGGTCGTGCGGCACCGTAGCCTTCCGCCTGGTCCCTGCTCCTCCTTCACCTCCCGGGTGATGATGAGATGGGCGTTATCCATCCCCACCCGTATACGAGGGGTCACCATGCGCCCGTCCGGCAGGAACTCGTCTGGAAAGGCTCGGTCGGAAACGGTGTGGGCCTCTAACGCGAACTCGCTTCCCTCTTTGTTGCGGAGTGTGAGGCTCACGTATCGTGAGTCATCGTCAGCGGTACACATCCCGACCGCGCCGTGCAAGTGGAGCTCTCTCGTGGGGCCTGTCGCCCCGATGCTCTCTGCGGTCGCGGCGTCTATCAGTGTCACGGTAGATCCTTCGTCGAGCAAGGCGTGCACTGACAGATCTCCCTTGGGGCCGCTGACTCTCACTTCTGCCACCTTCATGAAGATGTTATCTTGCTCTCCGCGTTCGCGTGTACGTAGGAGTGCGCATGTGGCCCCCGATCGCTGTTCAAAATGCAGCGACGCATGGTGATTTCCGCCGCAGTTTGCATAGCTGCATGTTTTGTCGCACGTCCCTCTGTGGAAACTTATACAGCGTGCACACGCGCCGGCTGACTGTATAATGCTCCACCTCAGGTCTACGTCACTTCGCGCGTATTCGGGGCACTCGCGGAGTTTGTGGGCCCCCGAGTGGCACATAACGCAATTAACTCTCGCGGATCGCGTCTCGCCCGCGCGCGGTCGGTTTGCGTAATCGACGGCGTTCTGCGGCGCGTTCGCGGCTCTCGCGGGGCGCTTGCGGGCCCTCTCGCTCCGGTTTGTTTTCTCCTCGCCGGCGGTCATCCCGAACGTCGCGAGCACTGTATCGCGCCGCGGATTCGAGGTCGCGGGGCCCTCACGGGAAGGCCGCATTTCGACATGGCGTCCGTGAGACGCCCCAGATGCGCGGCGAAATGATGCACTGTCACAGGGCCCTCGGTGTCTGCATATTTCCCCAGCCAAGCCATCCGCATCGCGAGAGGCAGCTTCGCTGTCAAGTCGTGCAGGACGGCCGGGTTTGACAGGTAGTCCACTGGGAGCAGCTTCAGGGACGCGACGAGGTTCTGGACCGTGGAGATGAGGTCCATCACTTGCGTGTTGGACGCATTTTCCGGAAGCACTGGCAGCCTCCGGACTCGTTCCATGAGCAGGTTGGCGATCGCGTGGGCATCTCCGTAGCGGCGGCCTAGAACGGCGATTATCTCCGGCACCTGCGCCGGCTGTAGGAGTAGCGCGGCCACAGCTTCCCGCGCTCGGCCTTTGAGCGCGCGCTGCAAGCGGATCAAGTTTTCCGCGTGCGTCAGGCCGCAGGTCTCCGTCGATTGCTGGTACTGTGCGAACCAGCTCGGCCACTCGATCGGATCGCCGCTGAAGATCGGGAGATCCTTTGCCATGGACTGCCGGGCCATCAGGGTCGCCATCTGCCCACTCTGGTCTGCATAGTTGAGCGGCGGTGTACTGCCGCTCCGCGACCCCTGTATCGCCTCCGTCATCAGGGCCGCAAGACGGGCGATTGGGTCGGTCTCGCGAATTATCTCGCGCTCGTTCGGTGCCCCGCCGTGGGGCACGTAGGTCTCGCGGCCAGACACTGTATCGCGCCGTAGCGTGTGTGTGGCCGTCGTCGAGAACTCGGGAGCGTGATTCGCGGCGCGGCCTGCGCGCGAATCACTCTCGTATCGGGCGGTGTCCGGCCCAGGCGCCACGATCGCGGGCGCTTGCCACCTCTCCGGGTAGCCGGCTGGAACACCTCGGGCATCGGAGGGCTCGGCCCGCAGGTAATGCGTCACTCCCTCCGGAAACGGGGTAGGAGCGCCTGTGTAGGACTGCGTTCCGACCGCGCACGGTCGCGAATCTTCCCACTGCGCTCCTCTCTGTGCGCCTGGTTGCGAGGACGCCGGAGGCTGTGGTCCCTCGCGGCCCGTCCTGGTCATCGTAGGCGCACTATCCGGAATTGCCGCAGGCTGCTGCCGCGGGTCCTGCCAATCCTTGTTCGGCAGGACTTCCGGGGTCGGGGGTCGATCGGAGAGAGCGTGGATTAGCGACGCGATCTGCTCGGACGCAGATGCGATCTGCGTAGCGTGTCGATCGGCCGCCGCGCTGGCGTCCGACCTCTGTGCTCGCAGCTCCTCTCGCTGCGCTCGCAGTTCCTCTCGCAGCATGCGAATGGTATCCACGGAGGAGGGCTCCGAGTCCTCCTCATCTTCCTCGTCCTCAGAATCTCGCGTCGGCCACGGTTTGGGGGTGCGCGGCGGCTTCGCGGCGCACAGCGGCGCGGCGGCGGCCCCACCGACCGAACGGTAGGCGACTTGAGAACTTACCGCTGTTGGGCGGAATCTGTCCTCCGCGTAGGAGGGCCCTTCGAGGTCCACGACCTCCTGCATCCAGGCTGCAGACGTCTGGCCACTGGTGGGGACCCGGGAGTCGGGTCTGGGCTGCTCCGTGGCGATGACGGCGGCAGCAGGGGGCTGTAGGCCCGAAAGAGCAGCGTGCGTAGGAGGCGCCTGTAAAGGCGCGGCTACGGACGCGGCGGCGGCAGCTGAGGCTGCGGTGGAGGCTGCGGATGCAGCATCTTCGTGGGCAGCGGAAGGTCCAGTGCGTCCACTGGGCTCTCCTTTGCCGGAACGAAGCGAAGGCGACATCTCGTGCTGGCAAGGCTGATCCGGCGCGAAGGACCAAAATGTACGGGACAGGAAGTGCTCTGCCTCGAAACAATAGTTATTTATTTAGGTGCCGACTGCTGCTTGCTTCACGAGATGTTGCTTCTTCCGGAAAACGGCGTAATGATACACTGGGTAGTGCAAAATCGGTGCGGAGTCCGGGGAAGTGGTGGCCAAGGTCCAAATAAAAGCAAACTGTATATGAAATGGCGACGGTAGCAGGCTGATACGGGCGAGTCTTGAGAAAGACTCTCGAAGTGCGTGAACGTGATGTAACTCGGGCGACTGAAGAACGATCTCTGTTTGGTCGGAGAGTCGGCACGGCTTTTATCTCGCGCGGCCGTCTCACAGCGCCGCCTCGCAGACGGAGGCTGCGCCGCGAGTAGGTCCGCGGACAAATTGCGCAACTCTCCGAGTTTCACGTTACGTAACACGCACCTCCAGTCTTTCTCGCCTCGCCCTGTCGCTATCTAACGCCTGCGACCGTCTTATTTATTTAATCTAGATACAATATACATTTATACATATTCCTACGAATAAATCTCGAGATTCGGACATACGGGGCGGGAGTAACATAAATTCGTAGGCTCGTGGCGGGAGCGACCGAAATTTCGCGGCCATCGAAGCGAATGGGAGAATCTCCAGCTGTGACCCTAGAGATTCTCCATCTCGCTCGGCTCGCTCGGTCCGCCGGCCCGCTCTACGAATGTACGAACAGTTACTTTCTCCCCATAGACATCTCATCGCAGGTTTCTTAATATGTTTATTAAAGTAAACGATATCTTAATACTAAATACGGCGGCGGGGCGTCGAATGCCGCGAGCTGTCCGCTACACATAATGTTATTTTAGATGGTGCACTTGTCGTCAGCTGGACGATCCGGACATTTGTGTTTATTTAATTTTTATTCCACGTTATCCACTGTTTTTTTTTTAATTTACTGTAATTAGGCACTTCAAACAATCCAACACCAGCAAGAACTTAAAAATATTATTGAAGAATTTATTCAAATTGTCATTGGAACAAATGAAAAATTTATTTTTACAGCTGTCAAAATTCTTTTTATAAACGAAAAAACTTATATAATTTTAACACCAAAACAGTAAAAAACGTATTTTTTGTCACAAATAACTATCATAAAGAGCGGCAATAATCAAATTGACCGAAACAATTCTCTTATACACGAAATATCTCCAAATTGACGGGAGCACCATATGAACCAAACCAAATTTTCAAAATCAGATTCTATTATATATACGAGTATATATGTTTGGTAAATTTTTATTTATTAAGATGCAACAAAATTTCGTTTTTCTCGCTATACAAATGTATTTGTATCAATTTGATTACATTTCGATTATGGATGCTACAATTAAACGCGAAACGCAATCGATATGACACCTCACCTAATATTTAACTAACTACACGGAGTCATTAATGCCCATCTTGCGATGGAATGATACGAACTATAAATTAAATAAACGTAAGTATATAGAAATATGTCGTAACTTGTCCGCACAGCCGTGTAAATGTTAGAACAATTTTAGGCACATCTGTATGTAGAGCATAATTTACTTGTAATAAATCATTTGTATAAAACATAAAGAATTATGTATTAAAATTGATCTATCCTGTAATAACCTTCCTCCAAGGAGCTGAGTGAACAATCTGCAATCGACCGTTGTCCTAAATAATTCACTCCGACGGATTAGTACCTAAGTACACCTACATAAGGAGCAGACCGTAGGTTCATTTGTTTATGCGTGTAGGCAGGTAGCTACATACACAGATATTCTTAATTTAAATGGGAATAGTGCACGTCTTGGATACTGTCTTTTCGGGAGAACCAGTCCGGAAGCTATTACTCCCTCACTTGTTGGAAATTTCTTTTTTGGATGTTGAGGTTGAATATTATTGGATGGTGAGAGGAGGGCTTCTTGGAGGATGTGGTGGGTTGGGTCTGTGATAGGATATATGGAGGGACGGTGATTGGGGTGATGGCTTTGGGTGGAGGGCGGTTGATCCTGGGTACATAACCAAATGGGACGAGAGTGGCCTTGGGTATGGGCCGGTGGTCTTGGGTGGGGACCGATATGACAATTAGATTGAGATACAGGATGGGATAAAGGTGGTGGAAAGGGAGGGTGATATTGCACTACAATACATTTAAAGTAACAAAATATTTTACCGAAATCTTGTGGCGGAAGTCCAACTTGAATTTTATCTATGGATAATTTAAATAAATCTTCCACTATTGTATATGTTCTGCGAAATCGATGTTAAATATGATCTGAGTTTTCGATTTTGTTTAATTGAATAGTAAAATACAATATGAATGCCTGTCAATAATACAAAACATTTATGTTCGTATGACCAATGTTTATTACAATTGTTGATAAATTTACGATATTAACAATGAGAAATTATAAAGTTATGTGTTTTTATGAATCAAGCACTGTTATTTCCACTTATTTATAACACCATTATCGGGTAACGATACAAACTGAGTCGTTACGTATAATTTATAATTGTCTTTCACGCTTTTCCTTTATGAAGGTATACCTAACTTAATATTAGGTCCTTACATATGAAATTGGCGTTTTGCCGTACTGGCAACTTTGATCTCAAATATCTTCTCTTTGGTTAGGAATTTCAAATTCAAATTTATACAGCTATTTACTCAAGTATTTGTGTTTCGAAAATTATAATTCATTTGTTTTTCCTCAATTGTTTTTTTTCTTTGCGTCACTCAGTTTACAAAATGGAAAACTTGAAATATCGCGTTATTTACGAGTACGAGTTCCACCGTGGCACCAGTGCTGCAGAAACGGCTCGAAGGATTAATGATGTGTATGGCGACGGTGCTGCAAAAGAAAACACAGTGCGTTTTTGGTTCCAACGTTTTCGTTCTGGAAATTTCGACCTGCAGAACAAGCCCCGTGGACGGCCGGAGACCAAAGTTGATAATGAAGAATTGAAGGCTATTGTGGAAGCGGATCCATCGCAAACCACGTCCGAGTTAGCTGCAGGCTGCGGTGTTAGTGGTAAAACTGTTTTAATCCACTTGAAGCAAATTGGGAAGGTGAAAAAGCTTGAAAGGTGGGTACCTCACGAATTGAGTGAAGCAAATCAACAAACGCGCGTTGACTGCTGCGTTGCATTACTCAACCGGCACAATAATGAAGGGGTTTTGAATCGAATCATTACCTGTGATGAAAAGTGGATCCCGTATGATAATCGGAAGCGCTCATCGCAATGGCTGAACCCTACCGAACCAGCCAAACCATGCCCCAAGCGAAAATTGACTCCAAAAAAGTTACTTGTGAGCGTTTGGTGGACTAGTGCTGGTGTCGTTCACTACAGCTTTCTTAAATCTGGCCAGACGATTACGGCAAATGTCTTTTGTCAGCAACTGCAAACCATGATGGAAAAGCTAGCTGCTAAACAACCGAGGCTGGTTAATCGCTCTAGGCCACTGCTGCTTCATGATAACGCTAGACCACACACTGCACAACAGACGGCTACCAAATTAGAAGAGCTTCAATTGGAATGTCTAAGACATCCACCGTACTCTCCGGACCTTGCCCCAACAGATTACTATTTTTTTCGAAATTTGGATAATTTCTTGCAAGGGAAAAAATTCAACTCCGATGGGGCAGTCCAAACCGATTTCAAAGATTTTATTGATTCCCGTCCGAATGTTTTTTTTAGTAAAGGGATCGATGAACTACCTATGAGATGGCAAAAGTGCATAGATAGCAATGGTACATACTTTGATTAAATAAATATATTATATTTAAAAAAAAATCAACTTTATGTTCTTCCCATACAAAACGCCAATTTCATATGTAAGGACCTAATATAACCATAATAAAATAAGTAGGAACAACGCATTTTCTGTAAAAAAAACAATTTCAAACTTTGCTAAATTATAGAGAGGGAATCATTTTCTCGTGTTTTACGTTTTCAAGGATATAGTTTCTTAACCTTTTTGCACCTGTGGACCAGCAAAAATTAAAAAAAAAAATTGCGGACCATCGACATTGAAATAAAAAAAAAAAGTATAAAAAATATATTTTTTAATCAAAACAAATAATTTTGATATATAGTTTTAATTAACACGGTATGCCGATATAACAATATTAAATAATACACTGGTTGAAACACTGTGTTCTAAGGTTTACCATATGTACACGGAATGTTAAACAAAATCAAACATGTCATGTACAGCAAATACTTTTAATAACTGGAATTCTAAAAATGTTAAGTTTACAAACGAAGAATGTACTCGTATATTAATATACTGTTTAATAAAACAAATTAGGAATTATATTGTGTATTGCGTGTTGTAAATATTATAAAATGAAGTATTATATTATATTATATAATAGTTTTAATCATCTTCTTCTTCTTAGTTTAGGTCGTATGACCTGTTTGTGAAGGTGAGCTGTCCTGGAATGATGATGTCCATCCATCCCTTCATCTCTTCAAGTTGGGGTTTTATCATAATAATCAGCTTGGAAATGATCGATCATACCTATTCATGTACGTATTAGTAGACCTGATTTACATTATATAATATGTAAAATTAGTAAATCACACACAGGATTTCTCTCTTTGATGCATTTGCATTATTCATTTTTGTCTCATAAGCCGTCTGTCATCCACTGCTGAACGTAGGTCTCTCCCAAAGCACGCCCTTGCCCCCTATTCATTGCCGATCCCTTCCATCCATGTCCAGCAATCCTCTTCAGATCGTCGATCCAACGGGCAAGGGGACGTCCAACTTTGCGGAATCCTGTACGCGGTCTCCACTCCAGAACCCGTCTCCCCACTTCAGCCCGCCCATCCTCAGAGCCACCTCAGTCACCTTGGTTTGTTGTCGAATAAATTCGTTTCTAAATCTGTCCCTCAAGGTTATTCCAAGCATGACTCTTTCCATGGCGCGTTGGGCGACCTTGAATCTGTAGACTAGACCTTTTGTCAGTGTCCACGTCTCGGCTCCGTACATCATTTTTGTCAGAAATATAAACCCCCCAAAAATATGAAATATTTATTAAATTAGTCTTGGACTTGGATCTTGTGGCTTATTGGAGTGAGACTCGGTGATTAAATTAGTAATAACTAGCGAACCCGGCAACGCTTCGCTATTGCTATATTCAAGTATATGCATACATAATATGTGAATTAAACAAATACAATTGAAGTTCGATATCTACCATATACCTACATTTTTGCCGTTCAACTGAATATAGTCAACAACGTGTTTCTTCAAATACTCGTACATGTTTAACGATGATATCTACCAATAATTTGAATGTCGGCGATCTAATTCGATTTGAGCACCATCTCTTCGTGACTTACAACACACACAATTAAACACTCACATCACACATCATTATTTCACACCAATATAGAGTATAACGCATCTTTCGATAGACAATTATTTGTCTGTCACATAAAGAGTTCATAAATGTGCATTATAACTAGATTCGTATCAAATAAATAATTTATTCTCATTTATGATTACTCGGCCCATTTATTGATTATGAAATTACAATTTTTACTGCAAAAACAATTATGTATGTCGTACATGTATATAAAAGGCTTACATTACTCTACATTACTGGACATATGGACTCGTTCTACAGTACTGGAAAAATAATCGGAGATAATTTTTTGAACAAGATTTCCTTGTCTTTTTTTGAGCTTCACCATCTCGGCTCGTCCGGATATTTGACGTTCCGGTTAACTGACGTCTGGATAAACGAGGTTCTACTGTATTATAATCGATCGATTGACACAATTAGTTAAACGTCTATGTGCCAAAATGACTTTTATTTAAACATTGTGAAAATAATAAACAATATATATTTTTAAAAACAACTTATTTTGAAAAGACTCATTTGTATATCGGAATTGAACCATTAAATTTTTAAGTGCACTTTTACGCAGTTACAGATTAAAATTTTCTAATGCATTATGTAGTTAATTGAACCTGAAAAGGTAAATCAAATACGAGTTAGTCGTAATGTTAATAAAATGAATGCACGGAATTGCACGGACATGTCCATGTGCGTATTAGTGTTTTATGCGTAAAATAAATTAATGCTTCCTTTTTACTGTGTGCCTTATTTGTATTTTTCCGGCGGGGATCCTTGTTGGGCGCTAACCGCTTTTAATGCAGAAGTTCACGTAGACGAGGTGAGTCCGGTCGCCTGGCCTAGAGTCGCGCCCCGTAGGCCGCTGTAGCGCGGGTTGCTCACCCCGGCTTTTCACGTACCCTCTAATCCAATTAGAAGATTCCCTCGCCGAGTATACGGGAAATAAATGATGCAACATAAGCAGACTGAAGTGTCACGGTTACTGCAGACTTAAAGTCGTCCTCAAAAATGTGCACCATCGCGAAAACCGTAATTTAAATTAAAATGCGAAAAATTACAATTAGTGTTTGTGGGAATTAGTAATATTTCTTGTTTTACGTAAAGTTACGCACTGAAAAGTTAGTTTATGTTACTCGTAAATGTTTGATATTGAAATCTGAACACCGATAAGTTGTGTATATAATTTATGTGCACATTTCATAACATTTTTTTATATAAAATAAATATTACAGGTAAGAAATTAAATTAGTGTTATATTTTACGTTTGTAATAGAAAAGTGAACGTACAAAACTTATTTGATAAATTTTAGTAAACATAACATATATCTTATTTTAGGTTCCATATTTTTAGTATCTTTTTCACTAAAATCTCATCGTGGAAGATTTTTCATTTTAATAAAATGTTTTGCTTTCTTTGGTAGCAATAATTCAATAGTGACCGAGCTATAAATGATAGCAAGATGGATACAAATGCAATTGAAATAAACATGAGTATTCTGGATTATATTTTGTTTTAATTATCGGAACACTTCGATCTTTAGCTAGGTTATGATATTTTTTGTATTCGTTCATCATCAAGATAGTAAAGATTGAACTTTATCGAAACCAGTCAGGGGGTGTACTGGAGAGGCTCGGAGTTGTGTTTAAAAATCTCAAATTAAATCAGTATCTAACTATAATTTCTTTAGATGGATTAAATATATTATGAAATATAATAATTTCCCGTATTTTGAAAATTCTCGTAAAATACATTTGATGCTTATAAACGTCGATGTATTTTATGTAATATCTTCCAATGTACCGACCTACCTGATCGCCAATAATATCATATAAGCATCATAAGTGGCTTCATGGGTACTGAGTCACTTACAAGGCGTGGACACGACATAGGCAATTGACTTCGGGATGAGATTTTGGAGGATTGTAGTACCCCCTAAGAATTGTCCATAGTCAAAGGAAGAAAGCGCAATAGCTAATCAAGCTATAGAAAAGAATCATTTAAAGTTTTCACCGTGGGTTACATATTATGTTAGAAAATTTGCCACCAGCTTCAATATTTAAGTGGCTGAGCGGATAGCTTACATTCTCTTACACCCCGTTCAAATCCCGCGTCATGCGTTTTTTTTTTAAATTTCAATGTATAATAAAAGCAATGGTGAAAACTTTAAAAGCTTTTTCTAGAAGATGGCTGGCAATTGCATTTTCTTACTTTGACTATCGACGATTCTTAGGGAGAACTACGATCTTGTAAAATCCCATTCTGAAGTAAATTTTTTTTCTAGAAGATGGCTGGTAATTGCATTTTCTTACTTTGACTATCGACGACTCTTAGGGACTCTTACGAATCATGGATCTATGGACATTATATGATGATTGAAAAATTAAATATTTAATTAACAAATTATAGGGTATTAATAAATAATAGCTGCTTGTGAACTTTTTAGATGTTGGGTGTAGATAAAATAGTTTTTAAGTTACGGCGCGCGTTGTGTAATCACTAAGAGAGTTAAAATAACAAATAATATTAATTTATAATTACTTCAATTAAATACAATTGAAGTTAAAGGTGATTTGATGATTATACGATCTACACACTAGCGTATTCGTTTTATACTTGAATATTTATTTATTTATTTTGTTGGTAATTTCTCTCCGATTTTCAATAAAAAAAACTTGTTCTGAGCCCAATAAGTATTTATTATGTAAATGATAATTCCTTCCACCAACGTAGATAATTCCGCATAAATGGAGATCGGAGGAAAACAGAATATCTTAACGCACCATTTATTATATTTATTGCGAAATTATAGTTACTAGAAACGATGTGTAACGGCTACACAGCACCGGAGGGATAAGGTCAACGGCGGTATATCTTAAAGTGTATTTTATTTTATTTCGAATTTAGTAACACCGTATCTCTGTTTAAGAACTATCAATTGGTACACAATACAATAATAAAATTGGTACACTATATATTTTTATTGTCACCACAAATGTGTACGAACATTATGGAATAAAAATTTGACAAGTTAACATCTAGAAGAAATAGGATTTCATAAACATGATATTTTCCATTGTAGGTGAACTTTATTTATGTAAAATTAATATTGTGAATGGACCATTGAATAAATATTTAATTAAATGTTTTCGGAAAAAGCAAATATTTCTAACGGAATGTATTTGTAAGTATACAGACACTCATATTTGTTTTTGACATTTCCTTTTGACAATCTTGTGTACACACAAATTGTATAAATAAAATTGTTTGCCGTATAATTTGTGGGTATTCGATTGAATCATATTATGATAAATTTGTTTTATACAATCACGACTCTTGTAGTATTATGTGAAACAATATAATAATTCGTATTAATCTATAGATTAGTGACATATTTTACAAATCAACAGTGCTTCTTCAAAATATCTCTACTTCTGCTTCCTTGATTAGGTCTTTCGGCCTGTAATTCAATGCGTTAAGTTCTTTCTTGGTAAGTGGACTATTAGCTATCTTTTCGTCTCTCTGGAGGTCGTCCCTAAATCGCCCTTTGCTACCATTACGGTCCTTGATTCTGCTATTTTGGTCATGCTATTACATGTTCACTCCATAAGTTTCGTCTCTGCCATCCCAACCTTAAAATTTTTCGATTTCGCATAAAGTTCAGATATCCGTATTTCGTATTCTCTTAGTTAAAATGTGTAAATAAAAAATATAGTTATATAATATGAGGTCCTGTGTTTTTTAGTGAATAAATAAAACGTGTTTTTATTTAAATTAATATTTTAATGGATATATGACGCACACACTCGCTTATATATTTTTATATTTGAACGTGAATTGTCATTTGGTTCCACGTGTAATATCATACCCATATGTCTTAATAACATATTTTTATAGTTTTTTTTCAAGGTTATTTTAAAACGCTATAAAATCATAAACATACTACATTTTTTAATTAAATTCTATTAGCATCTTATTTTTGAATATTTAAACCTTTGAGTATTATAAAAATGTCTTGAAATGGACATTTGTACAGACGTAGAATCCTCTATGTATCTTATTAGAGGATAGTAATAAAATAAAATAGTTTCTTTATTCTGTCTTGAACAATGATGTAAAACTCCATATTAAATAATTAATACGAATGAAAACGTCAGTTTTCTAGATGTTTTATTATATTTTATGGGAATGACATGTTTCGCTCTTATCAAATGTTGCAATGCGAACATTTTATAATGCCTTAGAAGGGCAAAGCCTAATTCACATAAGAACTTGTTGTCTGATTGGAATTTCGTCCGCCATTTCGTCGATTAATTTTCGATTAATATAAAATATGTCGATATTCGAAGTGATTCCAGTTCATCAGTATTATTACCTGATGATTTCATCAAAATTATTGCAAATTGAAAGACCAAATAATGTGAGCTCCTGCTGTCGAAAGTATCCACCAGGAGCACAAGTATAGACATTTTCTTAAACGTCGGAGTTATATATTTTTTAAAACTAGTTTGAAGAAATACCAGAATGTGTAGAAATAATTGTTGAATTGTTCAATCGTAGGAAACAATCTCTTTTATGATCCTATGGTGTTTGCTAACCGCCTTTTCAAACGCATATATAACCTTTACTTTAATTAACGTACAAACTCATAAATATATCCACCCCCACAAAACGATGTATTCCCGATATTGACATAATATATCTCAATAAGAGTCCTGATACTGTTGATGTTGTCATTATTCCCTATTCTTTTATGGGTTTGTGTGATTGTCACACTGTCTTTGGTCTGGTGTAGAATTCACTTGACAATAAAATGGCGATAGATTAGCTACCTATCACATGTCACGAGTATCACTATGATAGCTATAATACCCTTTACATCGATTTGGTTCATGCTGTCATGATGTAAAAGAGCGATTCAACAAAATAATAATAATAATATCTGTGGTAGAGATGGGTAACTATTGTGTGTGTTTGCAGGGTGGCGAGATGCAGCCAAAAAGCTTAAGGCGACTGGCCGCAATCTCAGTTGTGGGGGCGCTCCTGGCAGCAGCTGGGGCGGCCCTGGCCATCTGCTGGACTGATATATTCTACAGTATTTTAGGAAGAGTAAGACATTATACTTTATCTAAGAATGAAGCTTTATAATTAAGTATCTTGTTGCCTAAATGGGACTGGGAAACAAGTCTCTGGAAGTGTCACGGTTGCCAACAACTCTGCTTCAAGGTGTAGTGAAGGAAGGTATACCTATAAAATGGAGTGAAACGCCATCTTGCATGACATCAACAAGACTTCCAGTAAGTCTTACTCCATGACGTCCTAGAGAGATTCTTATGATCCTGCGATTCCGGACAATGAGAGTACCATCTATCTCCAGGTACTACTGGTTAGCGATGGGAGGCTGGATTTTGTTTATCCGTTATAACGTATTTATCTTCTTAAAGTGCTCTGTCAGGTCCCCCCGACGTTGGCGATCACTCTGGTAAACCCTTCCCTATCCTGCGCTGTCCGGAATAGCTCCTCCACAGTTCCGATTTCCGTCCATTCCCTCACATTGCGCAGCCAAGAGATCTGCCTTCTCCCTGCCCCCCTGCGGCTCTCTATTTTTCCCTTCAAAATTAGATGCAGCAGGCGATATTTTTCTCCTCGTAGAACGTGACCCAGATATGAAATCTTGCGGACTTTGATCAATGTCAGCAGCTCTCTATTTACTCCTGCACGATTTAGGACTTCTGTGTTCGTCACTCTGTATGTCCATGGGATCCTGAACATTCTTCGGTGAAGCCGCATTTCAAATGCCTCTAACCGGTTCATTGTATTTACTTTTAATGTCCATGTCTCACACCCATATAAGAGAACATACCACATATTCTCAACTTTGAATTCACTATTTTGAGCCGGGAGATTCTTCGCAACCCCTGCCCACCTAAGGGCCGCCCCGGACTAGGGGCCATTCTTTGATTTCTCTCCATAGTGATTTCATGGGAAAACATATAACCAGAGTGGTTTCCCGTTGCCTTCTCTGGTGGATTTTCTGTTCGGGTTACCTTCCCTTAGCTGCGGTGATCTGGTTTTGAGGAGCCAGAAACTCGCCTTCCATCCTCTCGTTACCTGCTATGACTCCTCTGCCAGAGTGAAGCCACATTGCCCGAGGTTCGTGACGAGGACACTACCGAGTAGGACTAGCTAGTAGTTTTGCTGGTGTTATGCAAGAGAGCGTTACGCAGCATTTTATAGACTTACATCCTTCAGCACAGATGTAAATCACTGCGGCTCCTACTAGTCATTGAACCCCCTCGGGATCAGTTTATCTAACGTATTTATACTCTTTTTAAATATTACTATCGTATTGTTTCTTGAACAATGGTGTAAAACTCTTAAAATGCTTTAGACAGGCGAAACACGTCATTCACATAAAATATTAAAAAACTTCTAGATTACTTTCGTTATTTTATACCATTTTTATTATTATAATATGACTATTTCAGCGTATCTATGTCTTGAATCAAGAAGAAATAATACGTATATAATCTTAGGATTTTAAATACTATGTTACCATATTGATAACCACTTGGAGTGCTATGGATTGAAATTCATTTCAGTGGATTGCTAGTTATGCCCATGTTAGAGAATCTAGAGATTACATAGAATATGTTATTGTTACACCTTAATGTGAAGGCGCTAATAAGGTTGATGGGTAAAGAAACAACCAAAATGTCAAGCGTGAGTTTTATACACGATACACAACAAGTGTAAATTGTGCATTTACTTGAAGGGGTCTCAAATAATATCCTTGAGGTACATCAGAATTCGATTTTAAATAAATTCTGAGTTACTCTTGAACTATTGAGGTGATTTTAAAATGAAAGGGATCCCCTAAATTTGAATGTGATCACGTGAGTTTTATTATTTATTTATGCACAATTACAAAAAAACATGCAACTACGGAGACAATAAAGAAAGGGCGGCTTGAATGTAGTGTAATTTTTAAAAATAAGTAAATAGTTTAAATAGTGTTATGATATATTTATATAAGACAATTAATTTTAAGTTATACACTTTAGGATATGTGTTGCTGTCCTGTTCATTAATTGTTCCCTAAATTTAGAAATTATATATTGAAATTATATGGAGTGCTAGGAATGCCTCCCTAGAACGGGTTACCCCAGTTGGGAGGTATTAAAACCATGTACTTGGTAAATGATCAATAAATTTTACTTTCTTAGATACAAGAAGAATACCTGTAGGTACTCTTATTTAAGAATTCGTGAATCCCGGTAAATTAATATATTTCATAAAACCTCATATCTGAAATTGGAAATTCATTTATATACTGAAATCGTATGAATTGAATTTCCATATTAATACAACTTATTATTTGAAATACAACCTTGTTGAATGCTTTGTGTTCTATTAAAACCTATAAGTACTTTGAGGTAATGGAGACGAAATAAAGTGCTAACATGTGTTTTGAAAAGAGGTCAGCGTGATATGATTAGATAAACTGATCCCGAGGGATGGTTTCTTAGGACAGGCCTCGGTGGTTATGTGGTTACGATTATATAATCCCGTATTATATTTCAAGAAAATCAATATCACCAGGGCTGTAATCCAACAGAAATCGTTAGCAAGGAGTTCAGGGAATTCGTTTATTTGTATATTAGCCTTGATACATTTCCATGGATTTATTTTTCAATTGGACGAAAATACTTCGGGCGTTCTTGAGATTATTCTTTCAGGGGAATATGTTTTACTAAGAGTTAATCGCACACACAAATTAAATTGTTCTATTATTTCTTCCATACACTACTTTTTGTCCTTAAAATGCTCAAAAATAGCTTTTTTTATATTAAAACCGAAAAATACTTTGAGGTAATCATCATTCAAATATTTTGTAATTATTTTTTATAGAAAAATAATAATCGCTCGAAGTAAAGGTTCATTTACACTGGACCGCCATCAGCCGATACCGACACGTTACGCGTTTACGTTGAGCAAATAATCGTTGTGTTTGTTTTGATGGTGTCTTGTTACTTTTAATTAATGCCAATTCCGTTCATATTATATTTAAAATTCGAGATAATCGTCTCGGCAACCCCCGATTGCGATTTTATTATAGCATTTGAGCTCCACGACCTTCGTGGCCGAGTGATAAGTGCATTGACTGCCACCCCGAAGGTTCCGGGTTCGATTCCCGGCGAGGGCAGTATGATTGTCACACTGTCTTTGGTCTGGTGTAGGATTCACGTGACAATAAAATGGCGATAGATTAGTTACCTATCACATGTCACGAGAATCACTATGATAGCCTATAATATCCTTTACATCGATTTGGCTCATGCTGTCATGATGTAAAGAGCGATTCAACAAAATAATAATAACTAACTAACTAACTAACCATCACGCCGTCTCCCCGAAGGGGTAGGCAGAAAGAATGGACTGCCACACTTTTCTTTCCTGACATATTTCTCTCGATTCCTCAACATTCATACATCGTGTCATGCACGCGCGTCGATTTTTCTGACTCCTCACATGGCCGACATTCAATATTTGATTTATTTGATCGTGCCACGTTTTCCTCGGACTTCCTCTATTTCTGGTTCCATTAACATCATTAACATATAATTTTTTTACCATTCTTTCTTCATTCATTCTTTCCATATGTCCAAACCATCTTAATGATTCTTTCATTATTTTGTTCATGACATCATCATTCGTACCGCATTCACTTCTAATAATAATAATAATAATAATAATATTGATAATGAGTCGGTGAGATTCAAGGCAATTTTTATCGTGACGTGTCGGTATCGGCTGATGACTGTCCAGTGTAAATGGACCTTAAATATGAAAAAAAAATGTACTAGATTGCATACACGAGGTTGATGATTAATTTTTTTCAAATCACATTGCCATGCAATAACCCCACTCTACCTTTCCCCGACATTTTTTTCCTCTGTGGCTTCCTTCGATTAGTAAATTAATGAAGCGTAGGTAATATTAACTGTGTGCGATAGAATCGGGTGGAGAAGATTCCTTGAGGCCCTATGCACCACGGAGGTGTGACAGGACAAAAAGAAGAAGAAGAATATTAACTGTTAACCGTGGTATTTCGTTTCGATAAAATTAACAAGATTTCTCTTAATTGGTCATTATTGATTTCAGGAATTGAAGCTATCACCAAATTCAAGAGGTTACCCGATATGGAAGGAACCTCCGATTCCGATGTTTTTAGATTTTTACTTTTTCAATTGGACGAATCCAGAAGACATAAATGACAACACAACCAAACCCAACCTAGTCGAAATGGGTCCTTATAGATTTCGAGAGACCAAAGAAAAAGTTAACATTACCTGGAATGATAATTCCACAGTTAGTTACCGTCAACTCAGAAGATGGTACTATGTGGAAAGTGAAAGCAATGGTGATCTTGATGATAATGTAACGACACTAAATGTTATCGCTGCGGTAAGAAATTGAATAAATAATTTTTAATGTATTCGTTTTTTAATAACGTTTTTTAATTCAATCATGATTTATTGATTTTATAAGAAATACAATTAAGATTTAATGTGTTGTTTATAGTAATTAAATTGATTGAATAATGTATAGAAAATACCAAACTCCCTGTCTCCACAATATGATTTCCATTTTGAGACAATCATTAAACCAGAGACAAACACAAGAAAAAACAATTTAACTTGATAGGTTCACACTGAATGTTATATAAATACTTTTTTTTTTTTAATAATTAAGAATTCGTAATTTTTACAATTATACATAACAAAGAAAAAATATATCAGATTATAAGAAATATTAAAATGTATAATAATATTTTTGGGAACCATATGTATTAACTAACTAACCATCACGCCGTTTCCACTGCCATACCATTCTTTCCTGACATACCTCTCTAGATTCCTCCACATTCACACATCGTAACATGCACGCTCGTCGATTCTTTTGACTTCGAATGTGGCCGTTTTTCAGTATTTGATTAATTTGGTCATTCCATGCTTTCCTTGGTCTTCCACGACTTCTTTTTCCACTCACACTGCTTGTATGCAAAATTTTAACCATTATTCTCTCATCCATTCGTTTTATATGTCCAAGCCATCTCGGGGATTATTTTTTAATTTTACTTATGATGCATTCATCTGTCTGGAATTTCTTCCTTATTTCGTCGTTCGTTTTCCCGCACATCCTTCTCAGTGATCTCATTTCTACGGCAAATATCCTACTTTCATCCTTTTTTTCCAGCTCCAAGTCTCACTGCTATACACTGGAAACATTTTTTGGCAATTAATGTATTATATAATGAAAGCTCGATTCCTTTTTTAATTTTACATTGATTTATTTATATACAAAAATAAATAAACAAAAGTGATAAATTTGTTTCGCCTTGCGAGGACATTCTCAAACTTATTTTTTGGCGATGATTTGTCCATCAAAAATGACTTGTTATGTCATGTATAATATATACGATAAATTCCGTACCTTTAAAACTTGATGGCATTGAAAAACATCTTTATCTATATTTGTGTCAATCATAGAAATACCGGAAAAATAAGGATAAAACCTAATACCAAGGGTGACGTCATCATTGTCACTAATAAAAAATAAAAATTGTGGTGTGAAAAATATCTGTTTTATATTTTAGAATCATACTCTTAAATTTCTTGTCATTATCAAAAAAAAGTCTGTTTTTAATTTCAATAGCCAGTATGGCGTGTTAGCAAACCCTTTTACTCTTAGCTTATTAGACATTGCATTACCTTTATCAAGACTCTCTTAGTATTGTCGTAAAAACGGCTTAATAATCAGTAGGTACCTAAGGGCCACAATGTCTTAAGTGAATTTTTGTCTGAAATGAGTTATTATGCTCATGTCAGATTTTCATAATGTTTTGAGTGTGAATAGGGCAATTGTCTATCTTAACGATTACTTCTTACTGTATTTTGTAGATACGAATTTGGAATATACGAGTACTATACTATAATTTGATACTGTGCTAATAATATACTCATTTAGGAAAAATAAAACTCATTAAAAACTTTATAGCTCTAAAGTACAGCAATAAATTTATAATATTGTTTAGATCAGAGGTTCCGAAACTTTTTTGTCCCGTAGACCCCTTGCCAATTTCTTCTTTTTTGTGTGGACCCCCTGCTTTCCTGAAATAGATTTTTTTCAGGGTAAAAAAATCCGAAACAAAAAAGCCGGAATTCGTTGCCAACTTTTTATTTTTAGCTCTTTGGGGAAAATAATTTGCCGGTCAAAATCTTCAGCGACCTTTTTTTATCGAAAGTCCGATCTTTGCCGGATGAGCTATAAAAAAGGTCGCCAACGATTTCGATATTCGTTTTGCGTTTCAATATTCGGCTTCAATTTAGTTGAACCATCTCGCGGATCCCCATTTAGGTCCAGGGGGTCCACGAACAGTTGCAAGGGGTCTACGACAGTCGCAAAAAAATGGGGGGTCCATGAGATATAAATGGGGCCCATGAGATGTAAATGGGGGTCCACGAGATGGTTCAAATCAATTGAAGCCGAATATTGAAACGCAATACGAATATCGAAATGTTGGCATCTTTTTTTTTAAGCTCATTTGGGAAAAAAATATTTTTTTAGCTCGACAGCGACTTCCGGCCGGTAGAATTCGGTAGCGACCAGTTTTTTTGAGCAATCAATTAGGATAGCAGGGGCTATACAAAATAGAAAAAATCGACAAGGGGTCTACGGCACAAAAAAGTTGGGGAAACTCTGGTTAGAATCGTTAATGTGTTACCCCGAGTGCAGTTAAATATTTATAAACAAATAACTATATTTCGTTTTTTTATTATTTTTTAGAGCGCAGTATATTCATCAAGAAATTGGAGTTTCCTAAAGCAGAAAGGTGTGGCCATGGGTCTGGTGATGTTTCACCAGACAGTGTCCGTAACAAGGACTGTCCGGGAGTTGTTATTTGATGGCTACGAGGATCCTCTACTGGATTTGGCGAGGAGTATGCCTATGGAGACCAGCGCGCCCCCAGTAGAAAAGTTTGGATGGTTTTTCGGTGTAAATATACAATATTATATTTATATATTTTTGGTTGCGGGTGATTTGTGAGTTCCGTAAATGAAAAGTCACAGGTTAGAGTCGTCAGTATTTATTATATGAGAAAAGATACAATTATTAAGTAAAGTATGAGAGAGAGAGAAGACGCGGTTGCAGACGTCCGTGCCAGAGCGTGTCCGAGGCAAGAGCGCGCGTGCGGAGATATTCGTGCGCGAGGACGTATTTGAGGCTAGCGTGCGCATTACGGCAGACTATTCCCTATATCGTAATACAGATGACAGTATCCCTTTATAGATGTGTAGGCGCAATTGTAGACCTAAGGCGCGGGATTTAAATTTCCACATATTCTTCTTGGATATTGGCTTCTCGGAAGTAATAGCCCGGAGGGTATTGCTTTCACACTTCAAAAAAAATCCTTTTTACAACATTTTGAATGTATACAAATACTTGTAGACGAATACTGGAGACGAACAAAAACTGGTCCAAATTATAGCATATAAATTGGAGTGACATCTCCAGGGGTTATTACGATAATGGCATTGCGTTAAAAAGATCTTCTGCTTAATGCTTAAAATCCAATCTCTATAGATGGCGCTAGTGTAGATTGAAACTACCATGTAAAGGGTGGTGTTACAGATTAACATATATACAACTTCCAAAAATTTGTCCGACATGGTGGTCTTAAGAAAAGGTGAAATGGGGAATGTTGTATTACATAAAGCGTGCGCTTAACCCAACCAATAACAGGTCATAAGTCCTGTAAACACCTCGATATCACCATATTCTGTTTCCAATTTACATCTTCGTCTCTATTGAGATACAATTAATCCTTGAAAATTTCTTTATTGGGTGCGAAGACTATTGGATACTGTTGGATGGTTAGAGGAGAGTTTCTTTAGCGAATCGTTAACTTTATCACATAAATCAATCATTAATGTAGCAGCAATCAAATATCTTACGCGAGTTTAAAAACTAATCTAATAATAATAAATATTTGAATATCAATTAGGGTCTGACGAGAAAATAAAAATAAAAAGATTATTTTTACTTTGTCCAGTTGACTGTCGTAAATTCAGTGAAGTACTAGAACATTTTTAAGTACGCTCTGCTTACTTAGACCCGGGAACCGATGAGATAGCTTTCTATAACCATTTGAAGGGGTGTTACACACACTATTGCAAATATTCTTCATGAAGCGAATGAATTATACTGGCACTGCGTCACCGGCTTCATTTTCTAAGAAAAAAGTGGTCAATGATTCTTTCTGGCGATACACCACATCAAACAGTAACTACACTAAAGTGGGTGTAATTGTCGCTGACGAACTTTTGGATTCTTCGCAGATCATATCCTGCAGTTATGCCTCTTAACGAAGCTATTTAATTGGAAATGGGTTTCATTGTTCATTAGTGAAATTTTGGATAAAATCAATATTTGGCACAGCTTTTTAACGGAAAATAAAATCATCTTGTTCACTTTTTAGTAAAGTGTCGTTCCATATTATATAATCTTTTTTTTGTAGAATTCTTTAGTAAAATGCGTACATGATGAATATGTCGCACGCTTAATAGAACACATTGGCTTAACCAAAAAAAATCACGTTTTTCTCAATCTGACATGAGTCGTGTTATTATCAAAAACACGTACGAATGGATAGCGTTAACATTGTGAACTATTATCGTACTACGAATGGATAGCGTTAACATTGTGAAAAATAGATGGATAGCGTTAAAACAAGCCTCTGTCTAATGTTAACTCTATCATGACCTAAACCATAATCGGTCAGTTTACTATTAAGCGTGCGATGTATCGAAAGAAAATGTAATAAAACTTCTTCTTCTTCTTCTTTTAATAGATCTGACGATCTGTGACACAGAAATCATGTCTCGTCGGATGATGAGATCCAGCTGTCCCTCCATCTCTTAGGCGGTCTTCCAGGTGGGCGGTGTCCGGAGGGGATTTCATAAGCGGCTGTATATGCAAGTCTGTCATTCGGGCTACATGGTCCCTCCAGTATCTTCTTCTGGATCTACTCCACTGAACGATATCCTCTATTTCGCAAGTTTTTCTTACGTCTACGTTGTGGACACGATCTCGGAGGGTTTTTCCAGTAATTGATCTTAGGACCTTCATCTCCGATCTTTTTAGTAGTCCCTTGGTTCGCACAGTGTCAGCCCGCGTCTCTACAGCGTACGTCGTGATAGGTCGCACGCATATTTTATAGTAATAAAAACGAAAATAAATGTAATTTTTTACCAATTTGTACATGAAAGGGGATGCCTTGCAATTCAATAGATATTTAAATATAATATTTAAGTCAAATTTAGTACTATCTTCTGATATTCAACCTATCGCGCTACGAGTACATATAATTCCGACAACCCATTGTTTAAATTTCATAATATTTTACCTCTCGTGTAAGACTAATAACAACATATGAAATGAATAGTAATTAAATCAAATATTTACACACAAAATCAACTCATTATTAAAACGTTTTTTGCCAATGAATTTCTTTCAACTGTTATGATTAAACATCTTGAAAATACTAATGGTCAAATTAATATTTCAGAGAAACGGGTCCATTCAAAACGATGGGTATTTCAATATGGCAACGGGAGAAGGTAATATGGATAATTTCGGTGTTCTTATGAATTGGAATAATGTATCTTCTACTACATTTTATGAAGGCGAGTGCGGAAAAGTATGTAAAATGTAATGTAATTACATTATTAATTATTTTTATTTACAATAATTTTATATAAGTAATTACAACATATATTAAATCCATTGTTTTGACCGAAACACTATGATACTTCAACATTATTACTGATAAAATTAATAACACTGTTATAATATCATATATATAACCCTGTTATAATATTTTAAATCGTTTATTGTAACACCTGATGATGCCAACATCGGTAGGCGAAACAGCTGTCGCGACACTCTCAGTGAATAAAAATAAATTGTGATATTACGAGTATAACAGTGTTATAAATTTTAACAGTAACAGCATACATTCTTAAAAAAATCTGGAAATATTTAATCTGTAATATTGAAGTGAGGTTATTTTCAATCTATAAAGAATTTAAAAAAATGTAGCAGTGGTTCCCAACCTGCCGGTCGCGAGGTTTTACCAGCTCACTACTTCATTTACGTCCAAAATAAAGTTGTCGAACTCATTTGAGGTATAATAATATACCACCTCAAGTTATTAGAAAAATTTGTCATTTAAATGTGAAATTCGAATGTCAAATACAAGATAAAATATAAACAATACATTTAAAAGCAAAAAACGAATTAATATATTTTGTGTTAATTATCTCAGATAATTGATTAATAATATTTACAAAGAAAGCTTTCTGAAAGAGATCAGAAACAAATTTAATTATTGTATATATTGTTTCTTGAACAATGATGTAAAACTCCATATTAAATTATTAATACGAATGAAAACGTTAGTTTTCTAGAAGTTTTATTATATTTTATGGGGATGACATGTTTCGCCCTTCTAAGGCATTATTATTATTATTAATTATTATTATTTTGTTGAATCGCTTTTTACATCATGACAGCATGAGCCAAATCGATGTAAAGGGTATTATAGCTATCATAGTGATTCTCGTGACATGTGATAGGTAGCTAATCTATCGCCATCTTATTGTCACGTGAATTCTACACCAGACCAAAGACAGTATGACAATCACACTGCCCTCGCCGGGAATCGAACCCGGAACCTTGGGGGTGGCAGTCAAGGCACTTGCCACTCGGCCACGAAGGTCATCATTATCAAATATTTGATAATGCCTTAGAAGAGTGAAACATGGCATCCCTATAAAATATAATAAAACTTCTAGAAAACTGACGTTTTCATTCGTATTTATCATTTAATTATTGTAGTTTTGAATTATGGATATATTGTAATCGAAAGTTGTTTAATTTTACAGATCAAAGGATCAGCGGGCGAGTTCTTTCCATCCAAGTTGGATAAATCCGACAACATCTCTCTGTTTACCCCAGATATATGTAGACCCATGGTTTTTGAGTATGACGAAACCATTCATGTCGAGGATATTGCGGCCTACAAGTTTTCTAGTGGCAACAGATTTTTAGATAACGGTAAATTCAAAACAGTCCTCAAAAATATAATCATGTTTTTTTTTACAATTTGGTGAAATAATATTACTAAGCACAGCAAAATGAAGGCATTTAAAAAATAATTCAGGACTTTTCTTATTTTTCTCATAGTGCCGTCTCTGCAAGAGTTTGGCCATTCGGTTAACTACATGAACACTGCAAAAATAGCCTTCTCATAAAATGTCCAGATGTTTGATATAGCCAGAAGTGTTTTCCTTGTCCAGTCCCCATATATATTTTCTTTTCCTGACTTAATCCTTCTTTATTTAGTTCTTATTATTTTGGTGCCGTGCCAGCCCCTGCCCCCCAACGTTGCGATCACTGCATCGAAAGCATCTCTGTCCTGCGCCCCTTGGAACAGGTTTTCAACTTTGCTCATTCCTGTCCATTCTCTTGTATTTCGCAGCCAGGACAACTGCCTTCTACCAACTAGTTCTCTTATACTTTTTAAATGTTGTTTATGATATTGCATGTATGCTTTTTTGTAACCGTACCGGTACTGTCATAATAAGTAGGGTATATGTAATCTAGTGAAATATATACTAGCTTTATTTTTATAGTTAGTTGATTAAATGTGGCCTAAGGTCTCCCTTACTATCCATGTGTAAATATAAGTAAACATCGGTCCCGCATGGACGGGGGACGGGAGACGGGCCTAGTGCGTGCAAGTACGAAACTGATCAAAAGGCGTCGCTGCGTCCTATAACAGATTCGGGTGTGTGGCGGGCCTCTTATATATTATATAACTATCTTCGTATGTCTTTTAGCCGATTGATCTCTTCCCTTCACGATTAAAGGCAAAATTTTGCTTAATCGGGTCGCCTCGACATATTTCGTGATAGTAGGGGTTGCTTCAGGGATGCGATATCAATGTTATGATTACTCTCTCTAATACGTAATCTTTTTTATTTTATTTTTAATGTTATTAAAAAAAAAATCTTGTCAAGACAAATGATAAATCTTATTTATATTTTCGCATAAGATTATCAAAATTTAATTGTTAAATTACACTTAAATAAGAGCCTTTCAATAAAAGGTGACAAGCAAGTGGAAAGTGATGACGTCATGGAATATTCAAAATGAGAATTACTCAGCCGGTATTATAGTCACATTGCTAAAAACTTGGAACATTTATGACAAATAGTTCACAGATGCCAGTATTGTTCGGTATTCGGGAAAAATTGAGTAAAAAATTATCTGTAGGGGCAACCGTACCGGTACTGTCATACCACCGGACAGATTAATGATATTTTAAATGAAAAAAAAAATGTACTAATCATTAACTCTTGGTTTCAGGTACGATTCACGAGTCGAATCGCTGCTTCTGCCCCGGAGAGTGTCAGCCATCCGGTGTCCAGAACGTGTCCTCGTGTCGGTACGGCTCCCCGGCGTTCGTGTCCTTGCCACATTTTTACATGGCTGATCCCTTCTACACGAATGCCGTGAATGGGTTGAAGCCAGAGAAAGAAAAACACAATTTTTACTTGGCCCTTGAACCTGTAAGCTATATTTAGAAACATGCATCTTTTTGTTGGCCGTTCACAATGGAATGTTAGTTCAAACCCTTATGTATGGAAGCGAAGCATGAAACTGGCAGAACAAGGATGAGAGCAGAATAAATGCAGTAGAGATGCGAACCCTTTTAAGAAGTGTGGTAAAATGATGTACGACAGAATTTCAAATGCTGGTATCAGGAAGGAATGTAGAACGGAAGAAAGTATTATGGACAAAATTATAAGGGAATATCCGTTGGTTTGGACCCATAGAACGCACGGATGAAGAAAGGATATTAAGAAAGTATATGTTAACGATGTGAATGGAGTATTGAGTCGAGGAAGACCGAGGAAAACATGGCATGACCAAATTAATCAAATTTTAAAGGTTGGCCATGTTAGAAGTTCGACGTACACGTATGACTCGATGTATGAATGTAGAGGTAGCTAGAGAGGTATATCAGAATCAGTTGCAGAACTCCCATAGAAGCCCAGAAGCTCGGCTTGCGCAAGAAATTTTGAATCAAAACCTCTTCTGGCTTATAGAGGTTCAGCTCTTGTGCCTATTCCTCTTACGTCTGATGAGAACATTGTTGGAAGGTGATTTGGTGGGTTGTTGGTTTATGCGGGAGCATAATTACTTAGATTTGTTTTGGGTAAAAATTTATAGCTTTTATTTATTTATTAATCGCTTTATTTTGTTTTTATCGAACGAACCGGTTTAGCTCCCGGTGGAGCTTCTTCAAGGTTACAAAAACAAACAGTCAGTTTGTTTTTGTACACAAATAAATTTGTGTAAAAACAAAACATAAAGTACGAGTACTTTAAATTATTTTAATAATGCAACCGACGAATTAAGTCCTTCATATAAATGCTATATATTTTTTTAATTTTACCTATTTAAACTAACTAACGAACTAACCATCACGCCGTCTCACTGAAGGGGTAGGCAGAAAGAATACCTTTTAGAATATTTAACAAAATCATGTCTTACTTTAAGGCAAACAGAAAATTCTGTATGTAGGTATGTTTTTTTTTTTAACTTCTTATTGTTGATTTTCGATTTGATTAAATTTGGTTATCATAAAGTTAGGTTAATCCTTAAAAAATAAGAGATCAGATAGATATCGATATTAGCGACGTTGATAACATCGGCCAAAAATTAATAAACTTGGTGGTGGTCTAAGGGATTGAATTCTTGACTTTTGTTCCAGGCGACTCAATACTGAATACGTCTCAGTCAGATCTTTCATCATTGTAACTGAAATTATTGAAATGAGCTCACGAGCGGATCATGTTGAGAATTTAATGGTTGAAGTAAAATAGTCTATGTTATGTACCAAAAAAAATCTAAGTAGGTATGTAGTTTCATTCTATATGACATATAACCATAGATTAAAACTACATGCTTAGTTTTTTTGAACTTAGTGCCTACTTTACTTCAACCATTTAATCGTATAAAAATATAAACCATTAATTTAAATCAATCAACGTAAGCAATTTAAATAAAAATGTTTTCTTTTTATGATAATGTTTTCTTATATTTACATAAGTAAAAAAATGTGTTTCTCGATGCACTTGTCATGCTTAAATTTTTTTTTTACAGAATACGATTATTTTTAGATTTAAAATAATTCTTAGTTTTAATTTTTTGTTATTTTGCGTTCGCTTCTTTTTTGTTAGAAATGTTAATTTTTGTAGTCATGTTGTATATTATTTATTTCAGGTCACTGGGATTCCATTAGATGTAGCAGCAAGAATGCAGTTAAATATTTTAATATATCCTAATCCAAATATAGGGTGAGATACATTTTTTATTATATAAAATATGAGAACTAATGAGTTGATACTGTATTTTTATCGACGTCTCCGTATTAACCGCTCCAACCGTGGGGCCATTGAATACAGGGTTACACATTTATAATTTCTCGAATATTCCAAGATTATGTCAAAATTTGGATTACCAGAGACATCTATTGATGTACACAAAATTAATTCAATTATAGGTTTATTATGTTAGTTACATGTTTTACAAACGAAAAAACTATTCGTGAGGTTAATCAACATGAATTCATTTTTCTCAATATGTTTAGAAGGTTCTATACTTTCATCATTGGTAAAACAATAGAAACTCTATATTTTATACGTTATTTCGAGTCTGTTGAATTTTTGTAAGTAAATACTGGTAATATTCATTAATAGTTTATATAATAATTCCAAGGTAAATGAACTAATCGTGATGGCTGATTTATTTATTAAATCGCACGCTTAATAGTAAACTGACCGATTATGGTTTAGGTCATAATTGAGTTAACATTAGACAGAGGCTTGTGTTAACGCTATCCATCTAGTTTTCACAGTGTTAACGCTACCGTTCGTACGTACCTACGATAATCGTTCACAATGTTAACGCTATCCATTCGTACTTGTTTTTCGACTGTTTTTGTTAAAACACCGACTCATGTCAGATTGAGCAAATATTGCTTTTTTGAGTTAGCCAGTGTTCTAAAGCGTGCGAAATTAGACATATTAATGAAGGTATTATCAATTAACTGTTTTTTATTATATTAAAACAACATTATATTATAATAAGAAGATAATGATTTAGAAATATTAACAACACCAAAAAAACCGACAATGATAATCAGACAAATTATAAATGAAAACCAATATAGTTTAGAAATATTATTTATGATTAAACATATTTATGTAAATAGAGGTTTCTGCGAATGTTGTAATTGTGTGAAACAACAAATAAAAATAAATAAATATTATCAATGTAAAGATAAGTTGAATAAATATATAACGAGCAATAACACATTATACAATATATTATGCAAAGAAAACAATTGCATTATGTCGGATTAAATGGAATCACATATACAAGAGACTCATGACAATGTTAGACATTAGAGTTGATAGAAATAAAAATAATTAGGCTAATTAGTATAGCGCCGTTTTTGTGAATAACCCACCTCAAGGGCGCTTGTAATTAAATCGTTCATACTAGAGAAGTATTAACGGATTAATTACAAATTTTCTATGTGAAACGTGATACTTTAGGTCTAATCGTTCAAATAAAAATATTATTATCAAGTATATGATTCTCTATACTGAAATTCAAGTAATGTAATAGTTTTAATAAATTTGTGAATTTGAGGCCATAGTTGTGAAAACAATGATAATGGTTGATATAATGAATATCCCAAAACGTAAAACAAATTTATGTGGAACGAATTATAAACTCATTTACGTTAAATCACACGTATTGAGATTGAGTTCAAATATATATCGCCTTGCTAGGATATTATCAAATCTTCTCTTCTTTCCCTTTGCCAGTTTCCATCATCTGGGGTCGGCCCTCCTTGTACCAAGACGTCAAACTTTTCTATCCCGGCTCATCTCCACTGTCAGGTTCTCGTGTTGCAGCTTATTTTCCATGTTGGCCCACCATGTTGCCATTGGGCGGCCTCTTTCTCTTGATTTTATGGGAATTATTATCAAATGATATTTAATTATTTTTTAACGAGGCGTCAAGTGCTCTATTGAGATACAACTGATCCTTATTTATACTTTGTTCTACTATACTTTTTAACTGATCGCGAAAATCATATGTAGCGTTCACATTTAGATTTTTAGATCTAAAACACGTCTTAATGCGCCCTTGAGGTGATTACATCACAAAAACGGCGCTTTAAAAGTTAGCATATTATTATTATTATTTATTTATTCAACTTATCTTTACATTGATAAAATTTATTTATTTTTATTTGTTGTTTCACACGGTTACAACGTTCGCAGAAACCTCTATTAACATATTTTTAATCATAAATAATATTTGTAAAGTATGCCTATTGGTTTCCATTTATAATTTGTCTGATTATCATTGTCGTTTGTTTTGTTCAAGGCGGCAAGTGTCACCCCCCAAAAAGATAGTATAAATAGTAAAACAAAATTGAGCAATGTTCATTACTTTGTAAACAACTTTATTAATTTTTAAAAATTAAAATACAAACATGATTCGGACACAGAAGCCCTTTATCATTGTTTTGTTAGTTTTTGTACATACAATACTTTGTATGGAATTATACATAATTGTTCAAGAAACTATAAATAGATTGCGTTTTTGCATATAAAGTCGATCAAGTTAAATGGTAATCAATTATGAGTGTTGCTACATAATGACGCGCTCTCCGGGATATTAAAACAAAGATGGTTGTACCTACCTATGTATTGTATTGTATATAAAGGAAAATAATGTACACTTACACTTATTTGCACATACTTGCTACTCGGCCTGCGCGGCAAAGTGAAAACAGCAATGTTTGCCGGACCAATGGTTCCGGATTTGATTCCCGGCGATGACAGTGTGAAAAAAATCACACTGTCTCCGGTCTGGTAGAATTCACGTGACAATAAAATGGCGATTGACTATATTGGCACTGTAACATATCACAAGAATCAATAGTTTAAAAACTGTATCCAATAATCGGGTTCAAAATAACATGTAGTGAAAGCAACGGGAAACTTTCATATTAAAGGCCCGTATGGCATCCCAAGAACCAGCAAAAATGTTGCACTTTGCTGCAAACCAATCCAAAGATTAAAACTATAAAAAAACATTTATGCACAATTTCATTCTAAATTATTTGAAAGATTTTTCTAATACTTTCGTATAAAGCACTTAATTTGTGGTATGGCATTATTAAATATGATATTACATTAATACACTTTAAATTTGTTTTACACTATTTAATTTGTTTAACAACCAACCGGTTTCGCTCCCACCGGAGCTTCCCTTAGGGTTACAAAATACACCTTTGAGTTGACGAAGCCCCAGCGAGTGCGAAACCGATTGGTTGTTAAGAAATAAAGTGGCGTAAAACAAATTATAACTGTATTAATATTTTAATTAAATTTGTTTAATATTTCATCTTTTTATTCGTCTCAGATTCTTTTAATGATTGAATTATCCTTTACTTTCCTGATGTATCGTATGACATAAAAGGTTTAACTTAGTCAGAACGGAGTTATGAAATTAAACGAGTATAATTGCCAATTAAAAACATCATTACGCGAAAGCTTATTGATTTAAGTTGATCAAGTAGCAATCCATTGTTAATCTCATTGTATTCAAAATGGATTGAACTCATCCGTAATGAATATTTAGCTTAAACCTGTTATGTATTGAGATTAATTAAGTTGCTTGTTGAAGTTGGAAAAATCAAGTAATTAATTTATAATATTTAAATAATTTTGAAGAATGAACATTTAAACTCTTTCGTAAACATAAACGTCCATCTATATTAGAGATTCATTTTTTCAGTACTCTTTACCCTTTTCAAAATTTGGATAGGTGTTGAAACTGTACGGCAGAATAAGTAATCTAACTATTAAAAAGTGTGGGTACTTATATACGCACGTTAGAAGTCATCCTTTTTGGCGTAACAAAACAAAAATAATACATTTTGTACAGGTTCTTTCTTTTCAATAAAAAGTTTTGGTAATTGAAATTATCCCACCAAAATGTGACAGTTCAATGGTAGGTACTATTTTACACTTTTTTATACTAACTTCAATCATGTCTCGTTTCGTGACATTTTTTCGCAATTCGTGAGTTGGCACACGTGAAATATCCGGCCATTATTTTTAATCATTGATGGCTAACTCCATCATGTCGCTCTTCCGTAACAGCGCTCTACTAAACGCGCCAAAAGGAGTACCTACCTATTACTTCAAAAATACATATAACAATTTGTGGTTATAGTATATGAAAACAATGTTTAATCTAGTAAAATAAAATAAAATTTAAATTTATACGTGGTTTAAAATTTTGCATGCATTTTTAAAATGAAACCAGAAGCAAACTAATAATATTAGGAACAAGCTATTAATTTTTAAGGTTAATCAGATTTTTAAACGACCCTTTGAATTGTAAAATAAATAAAGATATTTTGTGAAATACAACTGTCACACCGAAATGACACTAGGGACGCAGAGACGGATACAAAATTGATAAATCGATATCCCAATATATTTAATTTTGTTTCTTATTAAATATTTATGTTTTATAATGCTTACCATTGATGAATTATAAAATCTTGTCACATCTGTGTGGTGTGTAAAAAATCTAAAATATGAAAGTATTTTTTTGGTATTTATTATTATTGTGAATAGTAAAAATAAACATGTTCTAAATAAAGTGTCAGTACCTAAGATAAATTATGTCTAATTTTTTTCGTCTTTTTCAGATTGTATAGCCAAGTCCAAAAAGTATTTCTTCCCGTCCTATGGTTTGAGCAACATGTCACCATGACGGGTGAACTTACAAGTTCCATCAAGACTCTCTTATTAGTGCCTATGATAGGTAAAATTGTAGCTCTAACGATATTCGCTATCGGAATTGTCGTAATAATGCTTACCCCGATTAAGTTGAATATAAGAACCTGCTTGGAGCTCAGGGAGAAAAGCATATCAAGAGAAGATAAGAGTAAACGAATCGTACTGAATAATATGAAAGTTCCCAAAGAGAGTGTGTGCATGCTACCTGATGCTGAGGCCAGCGATACCCCAACTGTAGGCTCCGGACTCAGAAATAAAACAATCATAGAAGAAGAAGAAGGAGTTGAAGCTCTTACCACCGTCAATAATTTAAGTTAATTGTAATTATTTATGTATATTTTTTAAATTAAAAAACAATATTTTCATTTTATAACTCAATAAAAGTATAGTAAATTTTCGTAAATAATTTATTTCCAAGTTTATTGTAAAATATCAAATATTATATCATACATATAATTAAATATTTTTTGTAGGCTCGTGAATCTTCTTTTCTGGTTGAGATTTACCGGTGAATAATGACATCTGGTGTAATAATGCCGAACTATTTTCACAGTAGACCGACAGAGTCCGCGTGTTGCGAGTTTAGCCATTTACGAGTTCTAAAACAAGATGGAGTTATTCATATTGTTTGATATAATAAATAAAACACTTTAAAATAAAATAAAACAAAATCCACAGAAAAACTAAATTCTTAAGTAGACCTACCATAGACATGTGAATCAAATAAAGAAATGACCTTTTTTCTTTTCTGATTTTTACCTCGATTATTTTAGTGAATTATTTGTTTTCGATTAAAAACGTGTATTCTGAATTTATCGTAAATATATTTTTATTTCTGTAGTGTTAAAGAACATAACGAAACAAAACAAATCTGTCTTGTATCAGATAAGCATCCAATTCGAAATTCATTCATAACGTGTACATACAAATGGCCATTAAAAACTTTAACGTGTTTTTGTGTATTTAGATATAAATAGCCTAAATACTGAGTGTTATCTAACACAGAGGTGATAAGGTCACACGATTTATTACGAGTGTCTAAATGAGATTTTACGTAGGAAGATAAAGTACACGTTGTTTAGAAATACCAAGATAACTATTTATAGAAAACTAAATATTTTTCTCGAGATCCATTTTAAACGCAAACTAAATTATACATCATGAATAAATTAACAAAATTACAAAGGTATATTGTAATAAAAAAAGCATTGATCAAATCAGTTTAATATTATATTTTTTTGAAACGACATGTTTTGTCTTGCAAGAGTATTATTAAACAAGACGTTAAGCTATTTCTTATAAATCAGAAAATATAGGATACCATCTACATTCATGGATGTTAGTTTCCATTAAACTTAAGTTCCAGGACAGTTTAATCAATTTGCATATTCTTATAAAGAATTTTATATTGTGGCTATTATGATGCGTATATTAAAATATAAATAGAGGATGCATAATCATTCATTAAAATTTGACAACAAGAAAAAAAAATCCTACAAAACAAAGCAGTATCCTAGTTGCATAAAATCTATTAGCAAAGTTTTTTTGACATTTTAATCAGTCAAAATTAAATATCTATATTAGTCACATTTACAAGTAATCGTTGTGATTTTATAACGGCATACAAATATTAACATTAGAGAATGGTTGGTGAAAAAATATTTACCACTGTAGTTTTGGAAAGAAAGCAAAATTTAATTTTATTCTAAAAATTCTCTATCACCGTGTATACGTTATTTATATGAATACATTGAATACGTGACCGTATATAACAAATACAGACTGTGATAATGCAAAATGATTTGTTGTTTCAATGAGATAGAAATAAGATAATATTCTGACATGATAATTATTATCTCTCCACCTTCCCACAACTAAATAATCAAATCGTCGGTGTCTACTTTCTGTCCTGTGTACATCTGTGGGCACTTCAAAGTAAGTGCTATCTTCCTGGTATCATTAAATAATACACCACCCACACAAATTTTGTGTACACTAAGACCAATTTCATTTTAACCCATAGAGAAATTCAGTTATTAATTAATAATAATTTGCTTTATTCTCGCTTGTTGAACAACGAGCATTATATTCACGTTAAAACATCTAAAAACGTTTTCCACATTTAACATAGTTGATTAAAAAAAAATATAAAAAAACTAATTGTAAAATTTTTATTTAAAAAAATATGAATTAAGTTGATATTGAAATGAAGTATTGTATAATAAAAAAAAAAAAAAACAATTCTATTATTATCGAATGACATTTTATTTAATGAAATGCTTTTCTCTCTTAGATAGTAAGAGAAAATAATTCCATTCAAGAGATGTGAATTTATTGAAAAATAGTGATATAATAAAGTAAATATTACTTATTGAGAAAAAATTAACTGTACTCGATTTCTCAAATTTTAACAGCACCATAGTAGTAACTGCTAATTTTCTCCGGTCATTTCATACACCACGCCTTGAAGAGTTAAAGGCAAGAGATAATTATTCTAAGAAGTAAAACGTGTGATATTTAACTAATACACCTGTTTGGATAACTTACAAGTATATTTTATAAAGAGATTACTCATGTAACGTCTTTTAAGTACCTTAACGCGAACGGAGAACAGATTGACATACAAATATTCTCAGGGTTGACTAATAACATCATTCTTTTATTTTCTTTTTACAACACTTTATATTGTTTTATCGAATCAACCGGTTTCGCTTCCGCCGGAGCTTGCTTTAAAATATCAATATTCACCAACATGGAAGCTTAAAAAAGTAATGTGCAGTAGACGCTCTCTTAACCGGCCTTGACGGGACCGACCCAGGGCCGGATAACGAAAAAGCCGGTTAAAGAGAAGGTAGTGAAAAACACATTAAAAAAAACATTTTCGCAAGGGAAAAAAAACACGTTTTTTTCAAAACGCTAAGAAAACAGAACTTTTATTCTGTATTAGAAACTCACACATTCAAAATTAACATTTCACAAACTGTAAAAAATATGTACAGGAAAAAATCGCATATCACTCCAAAAAATAGACCCATAGACTTCCTATAATAAAAGAGGCCGGTTAAAGCGGTGGGACGGTTAAAACGGCGCCGGTTAAGAGAGCGTCTACTTTATATAAATGTAAAAAAACTGCTATGATAAAAATATTGTTTATGTTTACAATTAACTAATAAACTCGATTAGAAATTTATTTTAATTATCTTAATTACATTATTTTTGTAAAATAATTTTTGTTTGTTTACGAACTTCCTGAGTCAGCGAATAAATTTTTTTTTTTTTGTTATAAAACCACTATGTAATGTTTGGTGACTATAAAAATCGATTAGAAATCTTGATTTGATCGAAAACTAAATTAATGTTAAATTATGTCAAAAAATACATAACCCTGACGCCTGTACAATTATACGTGGGTGTCCTGTTGCCGAAGTGTAACCATCTGAGCCACCTATGAACTTCTCAGAAAATTGCGTAAATAATATCAGAAGGTAAGTACATAAACAACTAACGCAAATGAGAAATTTTAATGTAATACGTTAATTATCTACAATTTTGTAACGAAGTATATTATTAATACGCTCAAAATATTATTTCAACAATTTCACGCATAAAATGATAGATTGTAGTACTTAACCACAATGTAACGATATATCGATCTGTGGAGTATGGTGTGTTTATACGAACGGAAAATCGACACGAGTTCGTACAACACTAGAGTATTTTGACAGCTATCAGTACAATCAGCTGTCACGAAGGCGGCCTTTTTATCATTGTCGTGGTTCTTGTTTAGTGGACAGTAATAAACGAAATTGTCTCGTAGTTAATAACTAGATACACGTGCAGTGTTAAAAGTATGGGATTATATACTATATCAACCGTTTTCACATTTTTCACATTCATAACCTACAGTAAGTCTAAGCGCAACGCTAAAATGAATATTGCATTTATGAAATAATATAAAGAAATATGTCATTGTTATTTGCTCGCGTTTTCGAAGTGTCTGTGGTCGAGGGACATCTTTTTTGTAAAAGGATTTGTTTGTTTACGGACTAGTTGACAGTCCGTGACTAAAAATAATAGATTTTCTAGCTTCTGGACCAAAGTATATCTAGTCGTTCCGAGAAGAATTCGTGAGGTAAACAATGCAAGGTAAATAAAGACGAAAGCTTTTTTAGTTGCTTGCCTACTAACAAAAACGCAAATAATAAATATTTTTAGCTTTTATTTCGAAATCGCTTCTTATGGGTGCATACGTACGCAGGCACTTGTTATTTGGGTAGTTTTATATTTTACTTAATTTTTGGTATCTATACAATTCAATTTTGTGAAAAATTATGTCTATGCTACTATTAGTATTCCATACACGAATTTAACAAATAAATGATTTATTGATCCAAAAATAGATGAAAAAACTTTGTATTTATCGAATAAAATACAATTAAATTCACTTTTACTTTAAATATGTTTTTTAAATACAAGATTTAAAAAAAGTTTTGTTGAAAACATAGCACTGTAGTACGACATTAAATCTAATAAGGGTATAGATTTTCACGGTTGGTAAAAATATGTTCTCTGAGATCTTAGGTATATCTGTGTTTCTTGGTGTCTTCTTCGACGTCTCCATCTTCAGGCTATTATACAATACTACCCTGAATATGGAGACTGCAACGAAATCCGAAACCCCGTTGAAGAGGACGAAAGAAATGCGGATATATCCAGAATTTTCTTATTAAGAAATTCGTTGGAATATAAAACATTTAGTTCTTTTATGGTCCTTAGGGAATTTGGACATGAGCGAAACCGGTTGTGTCTCAATAAATTATACTAACTAACCATCACGCAGTCTCTCCGAAGTGGTGTAGGCACACTGGTATTTCCTGGCATACTTTTCTCGCTTCCTCAACATTCATACACCGTGTCATGTACGCACGTAGATTTCTCCGACTCCTCACGTGGCCAACATTTAATATTTGATTAATTTGATCGTGCCACGTTTTCCTCGGACTTCTTAGTTTCTTGATCCGATGATATTATTAGCATATACTTTTTATAAATACCATTATTTTTTGTTCATTATTTACATGTGTCCAAACCATCTTTTTCTTCTTCTTTTTGTCCTATCACTCCTCCGTGGTGCATAGGGCCTCAAGGAACCTTCTCCACCGACTCTATCGCATGCCTGATGCCTAACGTCATCCCAAGTGAGGCCTGCTGCCTTAACCTCGTCTTGCAGGGCTCTTCTCCAGGTGGCTCTAGGTCTGCCTCGCTTTCTCTTTCCCTCCATAGGGGACCAAACCATCTTAAACCATTCAAACCATCTTAATGATCCATAAATTATTTTCATTCACACTGCATTCACTCCTTATACATATTTGCATTAATCCAATAAAATATTCTGTGGTATAATTCAAGTTTGTTTTTGGCAGGCAAGAATTTTTATTTATTTAAAAATATGTTTCAAATATATCATAACCATGTTCCACCGTATCAGCAGTGGCTGTACTGCCATATAAGCCCAGAAGCCCGGCTGGCGTAACAAATTTTTGAATTAAAATCTCTTCTTGCTTATAGAGGTTCAGCTCTTGTGCCTATTCCTCTTACGTCATTGTTGGAAGGTGATTTGGTGGGTTATTGGTTTATGCAGGGGCACGATTTCTTAGATTTGGGGGTTTTGATTCAAAATTTCTTACGTAAGCCGGGCTTCTGGGCTTCTATGGGAGTACCGCCACTGCGTATCAGTTAGTGTAATACTTTCCGCGCGATCATTTACCTTGTTCAGCCTCAGTAACTTTTACTACGTGTATGGCTTACATATGTTTATCTTCAATAATCTTGATTGGCCATTCAATACTCGTCAACTCCCATATCTACCAATCACCTTTCATTGGGCATGTGGAATAACAATATCAAATCATACATATTACGACTCCTGCAACGGTCCGGAGTTCCGTAAAACGATTTTGAAATAAGCTAAATAAGCAAATACCACCACCTTTTTACATGGTTTCATATCATAACATATAAAATATTTTTATGTTTATTATTTACTTCATTATTGAATAAATGAATTTATGTTTAAAAAAATACATTATTTTAAAACTAACTAACTAACTAACCATCACGCCGTCTCCCCGAAGGGGTAGGCAGATAGAATGGACTGCCACACTTTATTTTCCTGACATATTTCTCTCGCTTCCTCAACATTCATACAGATGCGCAATACATTAGCGATCCTCGCTTTTCCACTCGTGAAAATAATTCCCTTATCACGTTTGCATTCATTTTATTCTCCAGAAGGATAATTGCTAAGTGGATTAGTAGGCACATATTAAAAATAAAGATTATGTTCGTATTTTAAACTAGTAAGATTTTCTAGAATTATTGCCTAAAAATTAATAATAGCATCTTAATCATTCAAAAGCCACAGTCATACGACTACGATGATGAATATTGTTATAAAACTAAGACATATTTCTCTCGCTTCCTCAACATTCATACATCGTGTCATGCACGCGCGTCGATTTCTCTGACTCCTCACATGGCCGACATTCAATATTTGATTTATTTGATCGTGCCACGTTTTCCTCGGTCTTCCTCTATTTCTGGTTCCATTTACGTCATAAACATATAATTTTTTTACCATTCTTTCTTCATTCATTCTTTCCATATGTCCAAACCATCTTAATGATCCTTTCATTATTTTGTTCATGACACCATCATTCGCACCGCATTCACTTCTTATATTTTCATTCGACACTCTATCATACACAGAATATCCACACATTCGTCTAAGAGATCTCATTTCTACTGCATTTATTCTACTTTCATCCTTCTTTTGCCAGTTCCATGCTTCGCTTCCATACATAAGGGTCGGTAGAAGAACACCATTGTGCACTGCCATTATAGCTTTTTTGGATGGGTTTTTGTTTGCGATGACAACTTTAAGTGCACCATTCACTTTGTTGCCTGCCCCAACCCTTCTTTCAATATCCCTCTCCACTCGCCCATCTCTTGTAAACATACTACCTAGATACACGAACTCAACTACTTGCTCCAAATTTTCACTATTCACGCTAATGTTGCAGACTGTCATGGTTTTTTCCTTTTCAAAAATCATTACCTTGGACTTATTAACATTCATCATCAGGTCATTTCGCATGCATACGTCATACAAATTCACCAGGACTTGTAGTTCATTCTCGTTGTCTGCAAGTAGGACAGCGTCATCCGCATACAAGAGACAGCTTACTGACACTCCGCTCATTTTGGCACCTACATCCCCACCCCTTTCAGCTCTTTCATACATTTGTCCATATACAGATTAAATAATCACGGGGACATTACGCAACCCCGTTTGACACCTTTTTTGATATCAAACCAGGCTGTAAGATCTCCATTTACTCTGACACTAGCAGTGCTTTAATAGCGACTTAATTGCCGTGATCAGTTTTGTACTTATTCATTATTTTACATAAATAGAAATGCGCTTTATATTTTACAACCTAACATAACCTTTTTCGATGAACAAATTTTAATAGACAAATAATATTTTTTGATTATTTGTAGTAATAATTACTACTTTTAAATGGTAGAAACGTAAGGGTTCGTTTTAAAATGATGTTAAAATTATTTTAAAAGTTCTTGCATTCAAATAATATAAGTTGACGAGAATACATTGAAAATCGGGCCTGATACACATTGTTTTTTTGTTTGTTTTATTATTAAACGATTACTTCATTTTCGCCCATTTTTTTATGTTCACGATTAAAACAGTTCAATAATTTGATTAAACTTGTCCGGCAGTGAGTTTTTTCAAACTCAACAAAATAAATAGAACTGAATTCCAAATCGTGAATACGAAATTACAATACGTTTTTATTATTACTACAGAAAAAAACATAATTAAGTGATTTAGAGGGAAAAAATATCAATAAATAGTCAACCGTCGGTTTGTTAGAACAGATTATTAATTTATTTAACACAATAAGGGATTACCAAAAAAACTAAGATGACAGTGCACAATGGTGTTCTTGTGCCGACCCTTATGTATGGAAGTGAAGCATGGAACTGGCAAAAGAAGGATGAAAGTAGAACAAATGCAGTAGAAATGAGATCTCTAAGACGAATGTGTGGAAAATCTGTATATGATAGAGTGACAAATGCAAGTATAAGCAGTGAATGTGGTGCGAATGAAAGTCTTATGAACAAAATAAGGAAAGGGTCATTAAGATAGTTTGGACACATGGAAAGAATGAGTGAAGACAGACGGCGTGAACGGAGCTAGAAATAGAGGAAGGCCGAGGAAAACTTGGCACGATCAAATCAAACAAATATTGAATGTCGGTCACGTGAGGAGTCGGAAAAATCGACGTGCGTGCATGACAAGATGTATGAATGTAGAGGAAGCGAGAGAAGTATGTCAGGACAGAACAGTGTGGCGTTCCATTATTTCTGCCAACCCCTCCGGGGAGACGGCGTGATGGTGTGTTAATTAGTTATAAGGGATTATGTTAAGATAAATGAGTAGTCCAAAATCTTCTCTTCATTTTTAAATGAAATTGTCGAATTTTATTATTCATTGTTAAATTACACATCAATCACAGACTGACATTAAAAGATTGGCAATTAGCATAAGGGTGATGACGTCACGGAATATTTAAAATGTGAATTACTCCGTCGGTATTTTAGTTACGTTGCTAAAACTTCATACATTTGTGACAAATGGTTCACAGATGCCAGTATCGTTCGGTATTCAGGAAAAAAATGAGTAATACTCGTACGAGTATATGATTCAAGGCGTAACCTTACCATACTGCCACACTACCGGACAGGTTTATGTGAATGGTGAGGATATAAGTTGGTTGATTAAGATAAATAATCTTTGATAGGAAATTGTATAACATTACGATAAAATTGTATAACATTACGATAAAATTGTATAACATTACGATAAAATTGTATAACATTACGATAAAATTGTATAACATTACGATAACCTTTGATTTGGATGATATTTATATAAAAAGTAGCTTCGCTAGAAATAATGCGAATGAAAATCCCGTTAATGTTGTTATTATTGGAACTCTTTCTGGAACTCGTTGTAAATGACTGTATGTTACATAAACATATATTTATGTTTATTTACTTGCGTATTCTTGTCAACATTCTCGGTAAGCCGTAAAATTCTACCATCTCTCGAAATCGAAAATAAATTCCTTTTGAAAATATAATTTAAAGTTTATCTGATTGGGAATGGAGTTGTACATCATTTTCTAACTAACTAATTAACTAACCATCACGCCGTCTCCCCGAAGGGGTACACAAAAATAATAGACTGCCACACTTTTCTTTCCTGACATATTTCTCTCGCTTCCTCAACGAAGAACGAGCTGATCGAGCATACATCGTGTCGATTTCTCTGTCTAAGTTAGAATAATATGTGTCTCAGTTTAATGTTTTATTATTGAGGTATTTAATTTGTAATTGTCTATTTTACGTTTAAGAAATTATACATATAAATTATTTTGTCCTATACAGTTTCCTATAATTTGTGATTTAACAGTGCTCGGTTTCGAGAAATACAACCTCTCAGGTCATCGGGTAAAGTCAAACTAAATTTTGTACAAAAATATTCCAAAATACAACTGATTAAAGATTCAAGACCACATCACCTACCTCGGCTCTGTTTTTACTAAGGACGACAAACTTGAAAACTACATGGAGCGTAGAATAAAAATAGGATGGCTCTTATGGTGTGCTCTTTCCGTAGTGCTTAGTGACAACAATGTTCCAATACAAAGTAATAGAAAGATGTACAAAACTGGAGTGAGACCAACCATGCTCTACAGATAGGAATGCTAGGCTAAAAGATGCCAAGAGGAACAAATACTGCATGTTTCTGAGATTATGATGTTGAGGTGGGCTTCTTAGAATGGAAGATATTCGCCATTCTAAGACCCTTCAAAGTAGGCCTTGTGACGTAAAAGGTGAGGGAGGGTCGTCTGCGACATGACACATTGAAAATCGACAGCGCAACTGCCCTACACCGAGAAACCTGGCGATTTGCAATTAGAACCGATCCCAAATAAATGGGAAATTCCTAGGAGAGATGAAATGAAAGATTGAGATTGAGAAATTAAAGGATTCTGTGATAGCTAACTATTTATATGTAACTGGGTTTAATTATTATAATACCTACTTCATATATTTCGAAAACAATGTGATACTTAACTCCTTTGTTTCACTGGATAGATTGTTGTGTTGTTTTAAGCCTTCATATCTTTATATACATAATTCTTCTGTACGGGCGTATGTAGTTGAACTCCTCCTAAACAACTGGACCGATTTTGATGAAATTTTTGGTGTGTGTTTGAGTGGGTCCCTGGATGGTTTAGATTCACATTTGGACCCGGTAGGTGGCGCCATGTTCTGGTTCAAGGGTAAAAAATATTTTTATTGGGGCGAGACAACTTGAACTCTATTTGAGAATTTCATGAATATTTCTAGTACTCATAAAAAATTGGATCAATTCCTTCGGCTTGACTTTTAGAAATAAGTAATGAATTATTATTTAGTTATTCTATGCTCTAAATAACTAGTTCAGCGCAGGATGGTTGTGAACGCCTACATGTTTTGCAGTTAAATGTATAATTTCTGTAATTTTATGGTATGCCAAAACAGTATTTATTTCAATACCGGTAAATGTAAATTTGATTGCGGAAATTTTTAGGCGTATTATTAAGAACACATTGCAAACAAACATACACACGAGAACGTTAAATGCCATATTACACGCCTGACCTTTAAACGAAGGTGTGAAAAATTAGGTACTACCTACGTAATTATTCATTTTTTGTACGTGCTACATTTTGATTGCTCACGTTTTTAAAAAAATATTTTTATAGCTTCTAAATCGCTTAAGAATACAGCCTATTGTTTGCGAACCTTCAAAAATCCTACGTAGTAGATATAATTTACAAGAACGTCTCTTATATAAAATAACCTTAGATTTATTTAAGTATTATTAATCTGATATTGACATTAAAAATAATTGTTATGCTAAATAATTTATTACAAGAGTCGATCTATGATTAAACCTTGAGAGCTGTTTTTTTTTAATGTAAACACTTTTTTACATCCATTATCTTATTAAGTTCGCATATCGCTAATACATTAAAGTAATTCTATTTTTTTTTAAATATGTATTTATCTACATATACGGTTTGGTGGTCTAAGGGACAGAACGACATACTCTTGATGCAGAATATGTTTGATCCTGGGAATGGAATGGGTTATTTATTTTATTACATTTCGTGCACATATCGAGAGGATTTGTGACATTGCACTGAGGATGTTGGGCTTCATCATTCGGACCGGAAGAGTTTTCAGAGATTCAAATGTGCTCAGAGTCCTATACAACGCATTGGTTCGGAGCAGACTCGAAAGTGATTCTGTAATATGGAGTCCTCACGAGGCGAGATATTCCGTTATGCTGGAGAGGGTTCAGAAAAAAATTCTGAGGTATCTCTACAAGAGGGAGTATGGTAGTTATCCTTGGCTCTATCCCACGGTATTTCTTTTAGGAATGCTTGGAACCAATTCTTTACAGCTTCGAAGAGATGGGCATCTCATTACCCATTTCTTGAAATTAATCAGGGGATATTTCGAGAATTCGGCCGTGCTAGAGGGTGTTGGTCTTTTTGTCCCCGATAAATTTCTCCGACAGCGACAGCACAGATTGTTTTACCTACCGGCCACCAGAACCAATCTGCTTCTGGTGACACCGGTGGGAAGAGCAATTAGTCTGCTGAACGCGGTGTCCTCGGAGATCGACGTCTTTCATATTAGTGAAGGTACGTTCAGGAGACAAATACTCTTGACTTTAGAAAGTATCTTATCTTCCTAATGTCGAACCATCTCTAATGCGTTCCTGGTACTATGTTGTATTTTTATAATATTTTACCTGTACTCAATAGATGCCTTAAAATTTTTCCTGGTTTCAATTTCTATCAATTTCCATCCAACGATTTGATTTGATTATTTAAACCTTTGCGATACAAGTTCCGTGTTAATCAAAATGTTTATATTGACTGTTGTATATGAGTGCATATAATGATATCTTGGTAATTATATACAAGACGCTTTATATTTTTATTATATGTAGTTAATCTTTAGTTAATCTCTCATAATTATCAGCCGAAGGAGGTGGTATTTTCCTCCCTTTAGCACATGATCCAAATATGAGACCTTTCTAACCTTCACACTCGACAACAGTTCTCTATTGGCTCCGGCTCTCTGTAGTACTTCTGCAATACTGACCTTATCGGTCCATGGTATACGGAGCATTCTGCGGAATATCCACATCTAAAACGCCTCAAACCGGTACATTAAATTCACTTTCAGAGTCCAAGTTTCACAGCCATATAGTAGAACTGACTATATATAGCATTTAACCGTTCTTAGTCGGAGTTTCAGGTAAAGATTATCGTTACAAAAGTAGGTTCTCAATTTATTAAAAGCAGCACGTGCAATTTCGATTTTGCATTTTATTTTATTAGCTGGGTCAAGAGCTTTGGTTTCACATATTACCAGGTAATAACAAGACAATCAACTAGTTTCTTAATAATAAGTTCTTATATTTTGGTACAAAAATTCTAATTATAGAGTTTTATCAGCCGATAAAAGTAATACGCGAGCAAGGGGAGATATAATACATACCTTGTTTGAACTTGATTGTTTTTAGGCATTTGTGGCTGGTGTAAGAAAATTCTTTGTCACGTTAGTAATGCAAAACTTTGATAAACGTTATATTATTATAGGAAAGGGGGTCAGAGGGTCGCGATACTAAAAAGGTTGAGATACGCTGTTTTGAAGTATCCATATTTTTAAAAATAAAATGTCAACAGTATTTTTTACTGTTTTGAACACATTTCGATGATATTATGCCTTCATCACCGAGAAAACGATATAACTTATATAGTGTACGAGTATATCGTTCTCGCGATGATGAGAGTAAAATAAATATCTTCAAAACATGCCTAAGAAAATAAACCCAGTAGTAAAAAAAGTATTTACAATATAATTGATCAATAAAAAGATTAAACTAGTAATCCAGTGTGAACGTCTTAAGTTAAAAAAATAACTAATAATATATTGCAATCATTCAAATACATTTTTCTAATAAATGGGCTGTCAGAAAACAAATGAATATCTAGTCAATTGATAATGTAATTACTAATAGTGAAGATAACATGTTAGTATCTATGTATATAAACGTATGGTTATGTAACTAATTATATTTCACAGTTTTATGTAAAAAAAAAAAAAATTGGGATAAAAGAAAGACAATAATTATTAAATTATAAACTGTTAAATTAAAAAAAAATCGATGTGTTATTGTAACACTTGATGATGTCAACATAGGTTGACGAAACAGCTGTCGCGTAAAACAAAAATACAATTATGATACATAAAACAATTTTTTTATTTATTTAACAATTTATTGTGTTAAAAGTATCATACGTAGTGTTTCGGCCAAAACAATGGACTATATAATAATTATTAATTCACTGATCAACATGGCATTTTTATCATTTAACTGTCCAGTAGACTAATATTTTTAAAATGTACATTTAAATAATTTCAATGTCAAATATATTTTCGAGTTAACCCCTAAGATTTGGACAATCTCGAATCAATATTTGAAATTCGAAAAAATATTATGTACAAATAAAAATTACTTAGAGAATTAGTACATAGATGTCACCCCTTTCCCACATTGCATTTTTTCTCATTTTTTAACGTAAACGTTGTTAAATATTGCCTTCACCACAAGCTTTACCTAATGTGACGATTATCTTGACTTTTTTTGTTGAAAAACAATTACGATTTGTATACATAACGTTTATTTTACAGGTTTTGGAGATGTGGAACTACGGGCTCCTCCTAATATCATAGACTTTTTCCCGAATATTAAAGATAATCTGACGAAGGTATCTTGGGCCCATGCCGTGAATTCTGCAAGCTACCTGGAGGAAGTGCTAGAAGGTAACTAAAATACTCTTAATAATAACATATTTCTACCTTTCCGTAGAAGAATATGCGGAAAAACAATGTGTGATAGAATACTGAACGACAATATTGTATAAAAGAAATGTATTCAAATAATTGCATTCTAAATTAGACATGTGGTTTGGATTAATTTTTTTAAATGAAAATAATTTTTACTATAAATAACAAAATGCTCCTTGTATGTTATTTTCTTTTACGAGCATAATTACTTAATATTTAGTTAAATTTTAATTATGTTTATGTGACTGGTTTTGGCAGCTCGTTGCCATATTTTGGCCTAAAAGATGGCAGCGAACTGCCGAAACCGAAACCGGTTGAAGACACAAACATAAGTGGAATTTAACTAAATATACAGATTTAAAAATAATTACGACGTTTTATTGTTTAAATTATTAATAATGAACTTCTACCATTATTTTTTTTTAGATATACCTAAGTTTTATATTGTGTAGTTACGAATGGTTATTTCAAATTTACAGTAAGTTTGGGAACCACTGGTTAAAAACAGTTGATTTGGTTATCGAACTGGCTTGAAATTAAATATCATAAAAAATTACTATTTATTGTAGATCGTAGACTTTTATTTGTCGATTTTTTTTTACATATACTCGTATGTGTTTCAACTGTACAAGAGTTTTAAAGAATTAAAAAAAACACAAGATATTCGTGCCTTCTTAAAATGAAATAAATCCAATTGAAATAAAATATATAATATAATATATTGTGCAGATGAGTTATGCAAATAGTGCTAAGCGCATTCTTATAAGTTCACTACCCCGACTACGTATAATAATGCAACGTTAAGGCTACGGTCACACTGAAGCGTTTCGGTTGGTGACTCGCTTGCTGTCTGTCCGAAAATAACAGAGACTGATATAACAGCGTTGTCAAATTAGTTTATTTGAAAAATTCATGCCAATGAATAAGCTTTTATATTTACTTTAATTTATGAATTAATCAATTAAAGTAAAGGGCACTCATGATTTGTGATTATTTTCAAATCGAATATTTTACATTAAGTGTAATTTGCTAACGTTTGAATTCATATTTATTTTATGTTTCTTTTTTATATTTTGTACACTCACATTTATTAAAAAAACATATATATCGAACGTGTTTCGGACTAACCCTAAATATTTAAAATATTATAATTTTTTTTACAAATATGGTAAGTTTTGACAGATGTTATAATTATTTATTTTGGAACGTTTATGCTTTTGAAATAACAAATATTATGAATAAATTTAAAATTTAAAATAATAATTTAAAGTTCTTATTGGGGTTTAGATATTAACTTACAACAAATGAAATAAATGAAAGATCGGACATGACGTTATATTTATTTATTTAATTCTGAGCAAGAAATTAGCAAAATTTACTCAATAAAGTGTATGTTAACGATGTAAATGGAACTAGAAATAGAGGAAGACCGAGAAAAACGTGTACGATCAAATAAATCAAATCTTGAATGTCGCGTACGTGAGGAGTCAGATATACTCGTATAATGACGCGCGTGCATGATACGATGTATGTTATGCATATTGAGGAAGCGAGAGAATTGTGTCAGGAAATAAAAGTGTGTCAGTACATTATTTCTGCTTACCCCTTCGGGGAGACGGCGTGATGGTTAGTTAGTTAGTTATTCAATGGAAAATAAAGAAATATTCGATATGAAAATAAATGTGAATTACCTAATAAATTTTTGACCATCATTGACATATGATCACTAATCAGAAGTGCCATTTTCTTTAATTGATTAATGAATAAATTAAAGAAAATATAAAAGCAATCAATTACATACTCGTACATGGTATTTTCATATAAACTAATTTGACAACGCTGTTATATTAGTCTCTGTCATTTTCGGAGAGACAGCAATCGAAATACTTCGGTGTGGCTGTAGCCTTACGCAGGAAGCGGAGACACTTGTAGATTTATGTAAAACCGACATACAATTGGCTTCTTGGCATACAATTGTTTTCTTCATCTTCAATTGTTTAAATGGAACTTTATCGCTGGCAGTGCAGACGGGCCGGCTAATTGGGCCTTTGGGTGGATGATCTCAGTTTCAATTAATAATCACAGAACAATTTGTTTTAGTATAATATTAAGTGACCAAGCGCTTGAGATTGGCCGGAGTGGACCCACATTGTAAGTAGCTAGGTACCACACATAAAATATTTATTATACGCCTCCTCCCGCATTGTAAATGATGTGACTCAATGTGTCGACAAGTAATAAATGGTGCATTACACTAATAAATCATTTTATCATCTAGTTCTTCCCTTTCACACGTATTTTTTCTCATCTTCGAGTTTTCCTTCCCTTTTACACTTGTATTTCAATAGCGTTTTTCTTGCTTTATATGTGAATCGTTTTACGACGAATTAGAATCAAGAGTAATGCAAAGTACTCGTACTATTGTTGGAGGGTAATATAATTGTTAACAAGCGAATCGGAATTATATATTATAGATGGAGGAGCACACGGTGTTTACGTGTGTTCTGAACGGTGTTCCACAAAGCGAGGGACTTGATCTTTGGAAATTGCCCATATCTAGAAGCAAAAATAGTATTGAACATAATTAGGTAATAGAAGCGATTAAGTAATGTAATTCCGAGATAATCGCCTTCTCCACGGCGAATTTAAATGGTAGTAAAAACAGTATTCTGTAAAAAAGAATTATACAGGGTTATTGGTTATTGAATACACCCCTTCTAGGAAGTTGTAGGGGAGGTTATTTCCGATGAATTATGTCATGTAAGGCATTATGCAAAAGTGAACCATTTTTGAGATAAAACTAATTTAAGTTTTTTTTTTTAATTTATCGAGGTCAGGTGTTTTAAAAATTAATTAAAAAATAACTGTTGAACATAATCAAATTTTTATATATTTTTTTAAATTAGTAAACGTAACAGGCATTTATTATCAATACAAAAACAAAAACTGTCTCTTCAAATTAGGAAATACCAGACGGAAATATCATACATTTTAATTATTTATATTGATAAACTCCAAAAGAAAGGCGATTTAAAAAAAAATCACGTGTAATTTTTTCCGTGCAGATTATTTTACAAACATCTTTATAGTTTGAACTTTCAAATGAGGTATTTAAACTAAACATCGGTTTTAATATTACAGATAAATCAACATTACACTAGAAGTAAGTAGAAAATCGTCTAATTATACAAATTTTATGTAGGTAAGTGCTTTCTTCGGCAACCCCCGACGGCGATTTTATTATATAATAGCATTTGAGATAACGAGTCGGTGAGATTCAAGACTATTTTTATCGTGACGTGTCGGTATCGGCTGATGACTGTCCAGTGTAAATGGATCTTTAATCAGTTTGTAATATTTGTTGCGAACAAGATCAGTAAATTCCACGTAATCATTCACGTTGGTCGTGAAGTCTGCCGCCAAGGGAGCTTCGCTTCTACTTTCAAAGAATAATGTTTACATCATGCACATTCCTGGCATAATCAGTATTGCAATATTTAGATTCACTCGATGTAGGGTGACGTGAGAAGATTGTTACTTGCCCGCCCACATCCCGCACACATAACACTCCCGCCTGGTCTAGCGTTTAGCAATTTTTAATGTTCAACGGTAGTACTCATATTATTACTTCTACCCATTTCTCTATTGGAGAAATACCTTCACTATTTTTTTATGAATCCAAAAAAGGCAAGTTGTTGGCTTTGAATAAACATTTTTAATTTGTTGTTAATAGCACGGCCAAGAACAACATTTCAAATGAATACATGCATAAAATTAATGATTACAACATTTTTATGAAATTATTTATTGCAAAATAACTTTTTTCCACTTCCGAAAAATATCTGTCTTGACCATACGAGTATGAAAGATAAAATTCTCCGGTATATTATACAATTATTGACGTCCTTCGTGGACGAGTGGTAAGTGCTTTGACTACTACCCCGAAGGTCCCGGGTTCGATTCCCGGCGATGGTAGTGTGTCACATTCTCTTTAGTCTGGTGCAGAATTCACTTGACAATAAAATGCCGATAGATTAGCTACCTATCACATGTCACGAGAATCAATATGATAGGTATACCCTTTACATCGATTTGGTTCGCGCTGTAATGATATAAAGAGCGATTCATCAAAATAATAATATTAATTCTATGTTATGTAAATTTAAGTTAATTTCTTTATATAACAACAATTAAAAAAAAAGTTCATTATTACGAATGAAAACGTCTGTGTTTTAGATGTCTTAATATATTTATTGGGGATGACATGTTTCGCCTGTTGACACTGCCTTAGACAGGCGAAACATGTCATTCCAATAAATTCTAATTAAACTTCTAGAAACCAGAATTTTTCATTCTTATTAACTATTTAATATAGAGTATTAAATTGTTCAAGAAACAATTAATAATATTTTTAATTTGTATTTTTGTCTCCCTTCCTTGTAACATCAACCTGCTTCTAGTAATGTTAATGGGGAGAGCAATCGTGAATATAATACGTATCTAGAGTTAAGTGCAACATTTTCTATATGACCTCCAACAAATCCTTCATTCAAAAGCATTTGAGCGCTTGATGGAAACCACTCTCATCACACTGTATTAGTAATTTGTAACTGGCGAACTCCTTTTATATGATTGATCTATTTCCATTCCTTAAACCGATTCCAAAGGGAGAATACTTGAAAATAAATCACTGTAAGATTAGAGTCGAAATCCGGACCATGCTTTTTTAAAAGATATATAAGTCAAAAACTCTTTTGAGAAAGGACTTGAATACTGCAATCTGATACATCAAAAATTACTTTTTCATATGAAGCACTCACTTTGTGGTGAAACATTTAAAACATATAGGTATAAAATAATAAAACACTTTGTATTTAACCGAAAGATTGACAGAGTGACAGAAATGAAGAAGCTCAGATATATATCTGGCAAGAGAGGATAAGGAATACACGGATAAGGGAGATATGCGAGGTCTAGGATGTCATTAGGTGGGGAAGGCAAAGGAGAAGATACTGGTATGCACACGTGAGGAGAATGGATCCATCTAGACTCCGCTTCATTGTGTTGCACGGCCAGCCCCATGGTAGACGACCCTCGGGCAGACCACCAAAGAGATGAATCGACAGCTGGGAGTCGACTTCGCAGGAGGCCAACTCCTCTTAAGAAACAGGCCACTAGGCCTACACTAAGAATAAGAAGAAGAACAAGAAGTATTTGACCACGGTATGGATTCATACCGTGGTTAAATACAAAGTGTTTCATTATTTTATATCTATAAATTAAAAAATAACTCATCTATAATTTAACGTAATCCTACTTATTGTTTGTTTTTAATCGCAAATCACTTTTTACCATGTGCATATCGATATTGATACTGAAAATACTAACTAACCATCACGCCGTTTCTCTGGAGGGGTACGTAGATAGGATGGACCGCCTTTCAGTATTTGATTAATTTGGTCATGCCACGCTTTACTTGGTCTTCCATGGCTTCTCTTTTCACTCACACTGCTTGTATACAACATTTCAACTATTCTTCTCTCGTCCATTCGTTGTATATGTTCAAACTGTCTCAGGGATCATCTGCCTTACATTTCTTCCTTATTTCGTCGTTCGGTATTCAATCATATATCGTTTTCCCGCACATTTTTCTCAGTCAACTCATTTCTACGGCATTTATCCTACTTTCATCCTTTTTTTGCCAGCTTCAAGCTGCACTACTGATGTGTCCCAATCTATCTAAAAATCAGAATCTATAATTTATATTAAAAACACATACTTTTTTGTTTTCAGAATTGCTTCTTGCGATGCACATTTTTACGCGTGTATAAAATACCCTCACGAATGCAATTTCTTCCGGTACGAGGTCGTTTTGTAAAAGATTTACAATTCAGTATTCGTGTTTGAGTAATAGCTTATTGAATTATTACAGGAATCAAATTGGAAATCTGTATAACATGCTCGCGGTTAATGTGCCCGCGCCGAGTTCGGTCACGTTCTAAGTAAACAGTCTCAATAAAGTACTTTATTTGAAAAGAATACTAAAACATCAGTGCGGTAGCCATCTAGCGGCGCATGTGTTACAATCGAATTCTAGATTCATAATTTGATTGAATTATTTAAATTAAGAACAAGCTTTTAGAATGGAGATCTGAATTCAATACATGTTTAAACATCGGTCCGCACTCATGGCCTTGCCTAAGGTCACCCCCGACCCCTCTGCACTCCTTCATACCCGGGTAGTTGAAACTAATCCACCACATTCTCCAATAAACCCTCGTATCATCATCCAACGATATCCAACCTCAACACCAAAGAAATTTCCAATATGTGGGGAGCAATCGCCATCGGGTTGATAATATCCAGAAAAATTAAAAACATGTTCATTCATTAAAAAATGCTCTCGTAACTGTTCTATATAATAACAAAAAAAAAGTTAATTTTAATCAATTTATATTTTATTATTAATCTTTATTAACCTAAAAAAAATTAATCGAAAGACGCTCAGAAATATATCTGGCAAGACACTGCAAGATAGGATAAGGAATAAGGATAAGGATAAGGGAGATATGCGAGGTCGATGTGGGGAAGGAAAAGGAGAAGATACTGGTATGCACGTGAGGAGAATGGATCCATCCAGACTCCCATTCATTGTGTTACACGGCTAGCCCCATGGTAGACGACCTCCGGGCAGACCACCAAAGAGATGGATCGACAGCTCGGAGTCGACTTAGGAGACCAATTCCTCTTAAGAAACAGGCCACTAGGCCTACACTAAGAATAAGAAGAAAAAGAATCTTTAGATACCAAATGACCATTTTGCAGTATCCTCAGCATGCGAAACCAACACTACATTATAAAAGCGTTAATCCTGGCGCGATCACGGGATTTAAATGTCCAAGTTTTAGCAGTATAAAGAAATGGAAGGAACAAGAGTAAAAGAGGTCAATATCATTTATGTATTTTACTAGTATACAAACAGTTTTTAGGCAGACATTAAAAACATTTAAACGAACCAAGTGTGCCAGTTTATTTACACAATTCTGTTTATTTCGGCATTAATATAAATATTTGGTTTGGGGTCCTAAAAGCGTGGTTACGTGACTGCGGGTCCTCGGAGAGTACAGATGCGGTGGTCCAGATCGCTCCATTGTTCGGCATGTCTCGCATTGTATCGCCCTTACCACACAAACCGCATCGGGATATTGTAGTCTGGCGGAAAGGGATTATAAAATTTTATGGGCGGGAATGAAATAATCGGATAGTGTATGTTAAAGGAATTCTGATGCCGGTGGCGGGAACAAAGTGTCTTTTTGTGCCGCAGGGAAGATATAGCACACACATGTGAGCAGCGAGGATTTGCCGAATTCAAAGTATACAATACTGTCATCGGTTGAAATAATTATCCTCCACAAAACGACGGTTCAATATATATAGTAATATTTGTATGTCCCTACGTTAAGCTATTTTACCTAATTCTCTGCATATTAATTAATTCATTTTTATTCGATTATTCGGTGATACATTCTTTTAGATGCATCACTTTGGTCTTATTCTTAGTAAAACGATTACAATAAAACAAAAAATCGCCATCATTTAAACACCGTTTTTATATCTAATAAACTGTGTTATTATTTATTTATCTTTTTCTTTTTTATACATTTTGTTTAAACAGCACTTACATTAAAAAAAATTAAATTACATAGACATGTTTCGGACAACAAGTCCTTCTTCAGTATATACGAGTATTATAAAGATACAAAACAAACAAACCATCACGCCGTTTACCCGCAGGGGTAGGCAGAGAGAATGGACCGCCACACTACTCTATCCTGGCAAACCTCTCTAGATTCCTCCACATTCATACAACGAGTCATACACGCACGTCGATTCCTCCGACTTCTAACATGACCAACCTTTAAAATTTGATTAATTTGGTCATGCCATGTTTTCCTCGGTCTGCCTCGACTTCGTACCCCATTTACATCATTAACGTATACTTTCTTAACCATTCTTTCTCCATCCATGTGTTCCATATGTCCGAACCAACGCAGCGATCCTTTCATAATTTTGTTCATAATACCTTCTTCCGCTCTACATTCCTTTCTTATATCAGCATTTGAGATTCTGTCGTATATCGTTCTACCACACATACGTCTTAGGGACCTCATCTCTCCCGCATTTATTCTACTCTCATCCTTCTTTTGCCAGTTCCATGCTTCGCTTCCATACATTAAGGTTGGGACCAGAACTCCATTGTGAACGGCCGTTTTCGCTTTCATTGATAAATTCTTGTTTCCAATAACTATTTTTAAAGCTCCATTCACTTTGTTACCCGCACCAACTCTTCTTTCGACGTCACTATCCGTTCGGGCATCTGCTGTGAACATGCTACCTTAATACACAAATTCCCTCACCTGTTCCAAGTTCTGTTCGTTCACACTTATATTACAAACTGTCATTTGCTCTTCCCTTTCGAAAACCATCACCTTTGACTTTCCGACATTCATCATTAAATCATTTGACTTGCATACCTCATACATTCTCGACACCAAGACTTGTAATAAAGATACATATTTAAAATATTATAAAATTGTTTACATATTTATAATATTTTCTTTATTTTTAATTGCTTTTTTAATTTCTAAAATTTCGAGATTGCTCAAAGTTATATTTCTAATATCAACAATTCAACGCCATTATCTTTATTAAATGAATGATCTTTTTCAATGAGATGGTTAGCAAATTGTATTATTATTATTACGATACAACATAAAATAATCAAATACTCCAAACTGATAAGAAATATAATAGTGAAATTAGAATTATTATGTTATAAAAGGTTATATATTTTTTTCTAAACCATAAATTAATCTTTGCTTAATATCAATAAATAGTAGATCTATTATCGTGATTTATTGGGAATGACATTGTAGGTTAGCTAAGTTATTATCAAATTTATTTGAAACATATGTATCATTTGATTATGCCCTATTATAGTGAAATATGTCACAACCCTGAACAACAAAACTTCTACAGAATTGATATTCCATACTTAGGAAATTGAAAATAAGTTTGTTTAATCCAAAAAATATTTAAAAATATATGAAAAAACATGTCATGTTTCGGAGGATACCTCCATCTTCAGGTGTAAAAATATATATTTTTACATTGAAGATGGAGGTAATCTCCGAAACAGGTCGTGTTATTTAATATTTTTTTAAATATTTTGTGGATTAAACAAAGTTATTTTCAATTTCCTAAGTATATTGCTATGGAATTCCACAGTGTTAATGCCTTAGCGTTCAATAAGTTAATTGATGTTCTTATTAAATCTTTTATTTTTAAATTAATAAATATAAAAATAAAAGAATGACAAGTGTAATGGAAGCCAGCTAGTTTAGTTTATATGCATGCATCTTCAGGGTCGTGTAAGACAATAAAATGAGGGCTTTATATGAAGAAAAAAATTAATAAAATATAATAAGTTTTACATAATTACTCAAGAAATATTTCTATAATTTCGATTGTTTTGGGATATCCGGTATAATATTTTGGCATTGCTGCGTAATTATATTATTTATGAAAAAAACTTTATTGTGAAATTGTGATACCAAAATTGTATCGTGATACCAATTTTACATGCGAATGTTGGTATTTGCATACATTTTAGAATGAGATATATCTCAACATTTTGAATGTATACAAATTCTTGTAGACCAATACTGGATTTTATCCATTGCGGATAAATTATTATTTTATAAGGATTAATTGTATCTCAATAGAGACGAAGATGTGAATTGTTTTCTGGGAACAGAATATGGTTGCCGAGGCGCTTACAGGACTTATGACCTGTCATTGGTTGGGTTGAGCGATCGCTTTATGTTTAACAACATTCTCCATTCCATCTTAATCAAATGGACGTTATTTGCGGTGGTAACAATTATACATTGGCTTTACATTTTCAGTTATCTGCATGAATTTGAGACTTTTGCGCTGTTTGATAAATGTTTCGCCCTTTTAAGGCATTTTCAAAATGAGACATTTCACATTTTGATGAATGCCTTAGAAGGACGAAACATGTCATACATAAATATTATAATAAAACTCATTGAAAACTATCGTTTTTCATACATATTAATAATTTAATATGGAGTTTTACATCATCGTTCAAGAAACAATAAATAAGCACTTGTTTATGTTATTATCTGTTGATATTAAATGTATAAAGCGTACACCCGTCCTGATTCTCCCCTGCACAGATTGATGTATTTATGTGCCCTGGTATTAATATAATTCCCGAGAATTCCATCCGACACGCAACGAACAATCATTCCGAGTTATTTCCAAACAGGTGGCGTAATGATGATTGAAGCCGACGTGGTGTTGGGAACGATAATAGACGACCCCGGTCAGACCCTCCAGCCGGTGATGGGCCACCCGCCCAACACCAGCTCGGACCTCAGCCTGCGACAGTTCCTGGACACTATTAATGAAGCCAACCTACACCCCGCCGTCACAATGAAGGGAGTTAAGCTGGATTTTAAATCCATTGAGGTCTTCGAGAAGTCCTTGGGAATTATAGATATTCTCTACGAAAAGGTAGGAATGCTTTTAAAAAAAAAAGTTGAATATCCTGATTCATGGCTAGGGCTTACATTCACCCGGAATGAATCACGTCCGGGATTTATTGTGTCATATTTTTTGCTCCTATTATACTATCAATTTTCTTGTCTGACTGCATAATGATGTAACTCGACATTATGTTTATATTTTCCATCAAAGGTATTTATTATTGACCTACATATTAATTGTTATAATATGATTAGGAATAAATAAGGAATAAAAAACAGGTATGTACACTTTGTGTTGTGAATTCACATTAGAAAAACTTTTTAAAGGATTAATTGTATCTCAATAGAGACGAAGATGTAAATGATTTGGAAACAGAATATGGTAGTCGAGGCGTTTACAGGACTTATGACCTGTCATTGGTTGGGTTAAGCGAGCAAATTATCTTAATAGATGGCGCTCGTGTAGATGGACCTACCAACAGTGAAGTTATTAAAAATATTGACATATATACAAGTTCCAAAAATTTGTCAGACGTGGTGTCGTAAGAAGGGCGGAATGGTGAATGTTGCTAAACATAAAGTGATCGCTTAACCCAATCAATGACAGGTCATAAGTCCTGTAAACGCCTCGACTACCATATTCTGTTTCCAAATAATTTACATCTTCGTTTCTATTGATATACAATTAATCCTAAAAAAGTGATTAACCCACAATGGGTAAAAATCCAGTATTTGTCTACAAGTATTTGTATACAAAAAACAAATTCTAGAAAAAACTTTAAAGAACGTTATATTTTATCTTATCTTATCAGCCGTCTGTCGTCCACTGCTGAATGTATACCTCTCCCAAAGCCCCCTAACCATTGCTACTGTCCTCTATCCATCACCACTCTCATGTATCATCCACGTCCAGCAATCCTTATAATATCGTCATCCAGCGGGTAGGGGAATGTCTAACTCTACGTAATCCTGAGCGTGGTAACTCAAATACTTGTGATTTTGTTGTTTCAAGATGTTAACGTTTAAAAATGTGGAAAATATTTTAGATTTTCTAAAACCTGTTTATTTCGTTATAAGTTAAAAAAAATACTGTTTTCAGTTACCGCGTTGTTATTTGTAGCAGTTGTAATTTTGAAAGATTCCTTAGTCGAACGAAGTCACAGCCTCATTTAAATATTTATTATATTATAAATGTACCCAACTCACATATAGAAGACGTTGTCATCAAGTTCGCGAGAATTGGATGAACAATATTTTAATATCCTTATACTCATCATAATAGTGATGACGCTAATTCAGAACCTGGACGAGTTTTTTTAACATGTTTGTTGTTAGGTATTAACATGATGTAATAAGGATTAACGATGAATTGATACAGCGCATCACTTGGTAATGAATTGTTAGTAATGTATTTACAAAAATACAAGCTAGATATTCCAAGAGTAGATGAATAATTATGAAAAGGTCAGGTCAACGGTTTAAAATTTTGTGATTAATACAAATTAATGTATATTTGTCAACATTTGTGTATTATAGTAATAAATCGGGTTTAAATACTGAGAAGGATGTTAAATAAGAATAATTTAAATGGACTTCGTCTTCTTCTGATTGTAGATCTTGCGATCTGTTTATGAAGGATATCAACTTTCTTCCTGTGATGAAGACGACCAGCCTTCTCTCCATCTCTTTGGTGGTCGTCCTGGAGGTTGACAGCCTTCTGGAGTCTCGTGCATCACGATCTTAGGAACTCTTGCTGGATCTATTCTCTCGATGTGGTCCCTCCAGAATCGCCTTTTCTGCCTACTTCATCTCACTATGTCTTAAATTTTGCAGGATTTGCGAATTTCTTCATTGGGCATCCTGTTTTTAAGGGTTCCCCCCACAATAGATCGGAATGTTCTCATTTCTGCTACTCTTAAGAGATGTTTGGTTCTGACAGTGTCTGCTCTTGCTTCGATTCCGCAAGTCATTATGGACCTGGTGCATGTTTTATAAATTCTAATTCTGTTTTCCACTAGCATATGCTTATTGTCCCAGACAGTGTCTCTTAGGCATCCGGAGATAACTGCAGCTTTATCAGTCTGTTTTTAACATCATTATATAGATCGCTGCAACTAGATATCTCCACACCCAGATATCTGAACTTCATGACCTGTTGGTTTATCGTCTACAACCAGTTTGCATCTGAGAGGCTGTCTGGATATTGTTAGACATTTTGTTTTGGCGACGGATATCATCATATTATACTTCTCAGACGCAAGATGGAACCTATAAAGCATTCTTTGTAGATCGTCTTCACTTTCTGCTAGTATTGTTAAATGTACTTGAATATCTTTTTCTTCTTGTTCCTCATCTATTGGAGGTTTGACGATATGGCTATTTTTACTTATATAGCAGTTTTTAACAGGGCAACTGACCCATTTTCGTAAGTTTTCTAGACAAATTTGGTTCTTCTCTGGACACTTTGTTTTTCCTTATTTATTTCTTAGATAATCAGTTGCAGCACTTTGTATTTACGATTTTCCTATAACGTGCACGAATTATTTCAGTTCCTGCTCTCTATGGTCATGATATTTTTTTTCTTTCTTCATTCACTGAAGTACTTCTTCAGTGGTGACTGATATTTTCAACTGTCTACGATATATTCACATATCAAAGGCATTCAGCTTTTTGGTCATAGCTTTTGTTAAGGTTCGTATTTCCATACCATAGAACAAAACGAGTAGCACGTAACATATAAGCGTTTTTTCGAAAACATGTTCCGGTTTAAAAAAATAGATATGTTAATTTTAATCTAGTAAGAATTAGTCTTACTTACTTACTTCCTATTGCCATACAACTCTTAAAGAGTTTTAGCCACCTTGATGATTTTTCGCCAAGCTCCTGGATCCTGCGCCTTTTGCTCTCCCAGCAGTCCGATTCGCCCAACCTAGCCAGGTTAGCCAGAACATTGTCCATTAGGGGTTGTCTAGGCCTCCCTAGAGGTCTTACTCCAGTCGATCTAGACGCGTACAGGGTATTGATTGCTCTGGTCTCTTCGGCTCGGCATACGTGCCCAATCCATGCTAGGCAACCGGCTCTCACGGTGCTCATTATAAGGGGCTGCTGGGTCATCGTACGGATCTCTTGGTTGGTCCTATGCCTCCAAGTTCTCGCTGCAACACCGGGTCTGGGTCCCAGGATAATTATAAGTATTCTTAATTAGTATATTTAATTAAATTAGTATATTCTTAATTAGTATATTAAATTAAAATATAAATACAAAATAAGTATGAGTATGAAGTTATAAGTGTAATGCATGTAATCACCTCAAATTAAGTATTACAATGTTTTGTATATATTGTATAATACATATAACAGTCTCTCAATGAGTTATTTAAACGCATGTAAATGCGTATATTGCATGTATTGATAATAAAAAAATATGGAAGCTGTAAAAATATTTTCGATATCTTTTAAGTAAAAAATTGGTTTAATTCATTATCTTGTTTAAGTAAACATTCTAACGTTGGTGTAATAGGTGCCCCACAAACATAACAACACACCCTTCGTCTACAAAAAGTGCATTTGGGCGCCACTTTAATCTCGGGCCTTTTATTATCCCGTTCGATCCCAACAAAAGAAATCATAATCACAGATACACAGAAAGTTCCCAAATTCATGCTAAATATAAAAGGTCGCTTACACTGGAGATGACTTGGGTTTGTGGTGTGGCAGCTCTTCACATAAGCTGTTCCCGGAGCTTATTAGTGGCTCACGTCATGTTTTATATTTACTCCCGATCTATATTTTATTCTAAAGAGGACATCTGACATAGGTTTACTAATGCGGAATTTCGAGAGCAATAATTTATCTGAATATACACGGTGTTCCTAAATTAATATAGGCACAAGAACGGAGACACATTTATTTTCGGATGTATCTAAAAATACTTTGAACTTATTAGATTTTAATCTTACCCATTGAAATATTATTATGAAAGTATTGTGTTTATTTATTGACCGTAACACGGTTTTTTCCTGACATACGTACTTTTCTCGTTCCTTTACATTCATACATTGTGTCATGCACGCACATTGATTTCTCCAACTCCTCGCTTGGCCATTTAATATTTGTTCGTGCCACGCCTTGATCTTCCTTTGTTTCTTGTTCCTTTTACATCGTTAACATTTACTTTCTATATCATACTTCCCGTGTATTGAAACGATCTTAATCATCTTTTAATTATTTTGTTCAGTACATTTTCATTGACTTATTTTAATATTTGATAATCTATCATAATACACACTCTCGTCTGAGAGATTTCATTTATACTGCACATATCTTCCTTATGTTAGTACCATGCTTCACTTTTATACTTATGTAGGTGTCGGTACAACAACACTGTATGCACTGCCATGCTTGTTTTGAAAAATATTAATTAAAGAATGATGTAAAACTCCATATTAAATAATTAATACGAATGAAAATGCCTGTATTCTAGACGTTTTATTATATTTTATGAGTATGACATATTTCGCCTTGTTAAGGCATTATTAAGCATTTGATAATGCTTTAGCAAGGCGAAACGTGTAATTTTCATAAAATGTAATAACACTTGTAGAAAACAGACGTTTTAATTCGTATTAATTATTATTGTTAACTGTTAAAATTTATAATACCATTATATCACAATTTTCATTATTCACTTTTCGAGTGTCGCAACAGCTGTTTCGCCAACCAACATTCAGTTATTTGTAACATCGGTTGGCCAAACAGCTGTCGCGACACTCAAAAAGTGAATAATAAAAATTGGGATATCGTAATAGTGTTGTAAATTTAACATTTAATAATGTTGAAGTATCATGGTCTTCCGGCCAAAACAATGGACTATTTAATTATTACTAACTAACTAACCATCTCGAAATTTCGAGAAAGAAGCCGACCGAAGAATTCAGTTGGGTTGGGCTGCCTTTGGGAAATTACGTCATGTTTTCACTTCCAAAATACCACAATGCCTCAAGACTACAGTCTTCAACCAGTGCGTTTTGCCAGTCATGACGTACGGAGCCGAGACGTGGACATTGACAAAAGGTCTAGTCTACAGATTCAAGGTTGCCCAGCGCGCCATGGAAAGAGCCATGCTTGGAACAACCTTGAGGGACAGATTTAGAAACGAATTTATTCGACAACAAACCAAGGTGACTGAGGTGGCTCTACGGATAGGCGGGCTGAAGTGGCGGTGGGCTGGCCATATCTGTCGGAGAACCGACAGTCGATGGGGAAGACGGGTTCTGGAGTGGAGACCGCGCACAGGATTCCGTAGAGTTGGACGTCCCCCTGCCCGCTGGACCGACGATTTCTTTCCTGACATATTTCTCTCGCTTCCTCAACATTCATACATCGTGTCATGCACGCGCGTCGATTTCTTTGACTCCTCACATGGCCGACATTCAATATTTGATTTATATGATCGTGCCACGTTTTCCGCGGTCTTCCTCTATTTCTGGATCCATTTACATCGTTATATACTATTTTTACCATTCTTTCTTCATTCATTCTTTCCATATGTTCAAACCATCTAAATGATCCTTTCATTATTTTGTTTATAACACCATCATTCGCATCGCATTCATTTCTTATTTTTTCATTCGACACTCTATCATACACAGAGTATCCACACATTCGTCTAAGACCTAGGTTCTCAAAGTGGGCGATAACCCCCCCTTGTGGGCGTTTGAGACTTTCAGGGGAGCAGTAAAAGACCTAGAAAAAATAGAGAGCGTGGGCAGATAAAAAAATATAGTCTAAAAAGACAAAAAAAACAACACACTAATCACGTAGGTACTAATAAAGCAAATTAAACGTAAATATTGGTTTATTTTGTTATTGTATGTATTGTAATCATTTTTCCCTTTTTGAAATAACTTTTATGGGAGGGGGGCGTTGAACGTTTATTTTTCTTGATCAGGGGGCGGTGGCTCAGAAATTATTGGAAACCTATGGTATAAGAGATCTCATTTCTGTTGCATTTATTCAACTTTTATCATTTTTTGCCATAAATAGATTTTTTGTTCTGTATTGCAATTATTTAAAGCGCATATCTGATTTATATCGTGGTGCATTAATAATTTTGACGTTTTCAGGTTCAATATCCGCTCTGGATAAATGCAGACATTTTACCTGGGCCAGTCGACAGTCAAACCGTTCCGGTAGACGCGGGTCGGTTCTTGTCCGCGTGCGAAAGGTACCCAGCCGCGCTCCTGTCCATCGGGTGGACGACCAGTTACGGAGGGGACACGACTGAGGGGGCCTACACGGGGGCCCAGGTGGCGGCCATGCTCCAGGCCCTGAAGAAAAGCTCGTTCTCCGGGGGCGTGACGTTCCCCGTGCGGGCCGGCCTGGCGGCAAACAGTCTCCCTCAAATCTTAGATCTTCTCTCCGCCTCGACCGGTTACAACTCCACTCTGACGGTCTGGTCCAGCCAGGGGGATTACGTGGACATTTCGAAATTAAGAACGCTCATTTCGGACGTCGGATTGGACAGGGTTTACTTGGATGTTCCAGAGGAAGTATCGGATCAGCTTAATTTGTACTTCCATACATATACACCATTGTGCAAAGGCAAATAGCCGCAAGTTAAAAATAGTAGTTTTGAGATAAACGGATTTATAGTTTTATTTTGTTTTTTTGCTATATTTTATCATTTAAAATAAGTTTTCTTATGCAAACTTAGTTTTAAAAGTAAGAACACAGTTCTTAGAAATGATTAAGACTTGTTTTTGCCATAAAAGTATAGTAAGCTTCATATTATTAAATAACATGTGTTTTGCCGCCACATATTAGCTAGACCGTCCCACAAATAATTAGGTATGCTGTCATTTGCCAGGATACATATTGTGTCGCAGCAAAAGGCCGCAAGTTTTGGCTGTGCCGTGGTAAAAAGCAGCAACTTAAAATGATGCTTTTTGCCAAAACATGTATCAAATTAATACAATTTTGCGGCTATTGGGATAGTGAATATCTCAGTAAAGGAAAGAGATAGAGAAAAATCTGTGATTGTACCATATACGAGTATGATAGGAGGCCAGTTATAAGAATGCTTTGAGCCGTGTTACGCCAAACAGCCGCAACTTAAGTTACGGCTTGTTGCCTTTCTTCTTCTCTGGTTTCAATCCTGGGATTGGTTTGCAGCAATTTCCTCTATTCTTCTCTTCCATTCTTCCCTGTCTTGTGTGGCTCTTTTGAAATCTGCATATGATGAGCAGCGCACGTCCACCAACAGGTCCTTCAGGTACTTTCGGCGTGGGCGTACCCTAGAGTTTGTCCCCTCGGTCATACCCTTCATTATGGCATGCAAGAGACCTTCTTGACGTATTACATGGCCGATCCATCTTGCACGCCTTTCGGACAAGGTCCTGAGCAGGTGCCTTCCTCCTTCGATTCCTTGAAGAACTTCCTCATTCGTGATGTGGTCTCTCCAGGAAATTCCTAAGAGTCTTCTATAGGACCACATCTCAAAAGCCTCTAGTCTCCGCTTATCCCTTTCGGATAGGCACCATGTCTCGCAGCCGTACATCAAGACACTCCATACATAGGTCTTGATGAGGAGTATTCTCAGTTTTAGGTCTATATTATTTGACTCTATTATTTTCGACCTTTTATTAAATGCAAGCCTAGCCTGATGTATACGGCTGTCGACCTCGCTCTTAGACCGACCGTCCCATGTTATTTTGCTCCCGAGGTAGACAAACTCCTTGGTGTTCTTTAGTGGAACTCCTGACATCACTACTCTCATCAGATGTTGCGTTCGGCCTACAGTCAGCAGCTTTGTTTTGTCTTTATTTATCTTCATGTTGTAGCTTCATGTTACCTTTACACATTAGTATAACCGAATAAAAATGGTAAATTCATTATCGTACGAAATATAGTACCATATTTTTTATATTTCATGTTCATCGCTTGAAATAAATCGCTTTTGTAAAACAGATATTTTATTTAATGTTTTTTTTTACTACGTTTATCGTACCAGCAAACTATTATACTTGTGGATTAATTGTATCTCAATAGAGACGATGATGCAAATTGGGAACAGAATATGGTGATCGAGGTGTTTACAGGACTTATGACCTGTCATTGGTTGGGATAAGCGCACGCTTTATGTAATACAACATCCCCCATTCCACCTTTCTTACGACCACCATGTCTGACAATTTTTTGGAAGTTGTATATATGTTAATCTGTAACACCAAACTTCACATATGTTAGTTTCAATCTACACACTAACACCATCTATGAAGATTGGGTTTTTTAAGCACTAAGCAGAAGATCTTTTTATTAACGCAATGTGAAAGGCTATCGCCATTAACGTATTGCTAGATAACGCCTAGATTTGTATATTTCTACAAGTATTTGTATACATTCAAAATGTTGTATTATACTCGTACATATTAGGAAAAAAATTATTCGCCATCACTTTGTGTTGTAGATTCATATTGGAATATTTTCTTCAAGACAGTTTATTTTCACAAGATTTTATTGCACTTTTCACAAACATGTTTCGGGCTGCAGACATCCTTCCTCAGCGTAGGAATAAAATTTTCTTCTATATTCGCCATCCTTTTTTGTTGTGGGTTCACAATTGAATACATATTTTTTTAAACATTGTATTTTCACAATAATTTATTGCACTATTCATAAACATTGCAAACGTCCTTTCTCGGTGTAAAAATTTCAACGCTGAGGAAGGGCGTCTACGGCCCGAAATATGTTTGTGAAAAGTGCAATAAAGTAATGTGAAATACAAAGTGTTAAAAAAATTATTGAAAATTTTAATATTTGGATCATATCTGCCTATAAACGATTTCTATTATAATATAACATTACTGATTTCAGAATAATCCTTTAAGATCTCACTGAACTCAAATTGATTCAAATTAACCTGATAATAGACTTATTCGTTTAAGTCGAAACTAGTTTGTCTTAAAATATTGTGTAACAAATATTTAATCAAAACATCGTAGACTTTAGATTAAAATATAATCAGATTTAAAGTTTCATAAAAAATATTATAAAATATTATAATCCAAACTGGTCCAAGTTAAAAATAACATAAAAACTGGAGAGACATCTCCAGGCGTTATCTAGCAATGTATGTTAATGGCGGTAGCCTTTCACATTGCGTTAATAAAGATCTTTTGCTTAATCCAATCTTAATAGATGGCGCTAGTATATATTGAATTAAAAAATGTGAAGTATAGTGCAACATTGTAGCATATATACATCTTCCAAAAAAATGTCAGACATGGTGGTCGTAAGAAGGGCGGTATGGGGAATGTTGTATTACATAAAGCGTGCGCTTAACCCAACCAATGATAGATTATAAGTCTTGTAAACGCCTCGACCACCATATTATGTTTCCAATTTGCATCTTCGTCTCTATTGAGATACAATTAACCCTTAAAATGATAACCCGCAATGGGTAAAATCCAGTATTTGTCTACAAGTATTTGTATACATTCAAAATGTTATAATAAAAATGTTAGATCTTTAGTATAACTATCAATGGATGTCTATTATTTTGTTGTTTCTTATTTTCGCATGAATCTCGACAAGTGGTGAGTAAATATTATGATTACACAGAAAATAGCACATCCTCACGCACCGACATGTTATGCAACTTGTTTGTAATTAGCACTTCAATAAAATAATTTAGTTAGTTAACTAACCCATTAGTTTAATATTGTTTAAAGAACATTTCAACGGAGAGTGAATCTGTTCAAATATTGTAGATGTACCGCCACTGTCGACTTATGCAATATGTAAAAGGGAATATGTATTGTACATACGTGCTAACTTTGCACATAACTAAAACCATTTAACCATCCATTGTTAGTGTAAGATGTTTGGTCTTCGATCTTAAAAATATAATTGACACGTTTTAGATGTTATAAAACGCAAGTTATGAAATATTTAATTCGTAACTAACTAACTAATTAAGTAACTAACCATCACGCCGTTTCCCCGGAGGAGTAGGTAGAGAGGATGATAACTCTCGCGCATCTTCTACATTCACACACCGTGACACGTAGGCTCGTAGATTGTTTCTACTTCGAACATGGCCGACTTTCAGAAATTTATTAATGTGCCATGCCTTCATTGGCCTTTTAAACTTCTTTTTCTATTCACACTACTTGTATTTATATTTTTAACCACTCTTCCTTCATCCATTCGTTCTATATTTCCAAACCATATTAGTGACCCTTATTTAATTTTATTTAGGATGCATTCATCCGCTTTACATTCCTTTCTTACTTCATCATTGTATTTTCTCTATCATTACATTGTTTTTCCGCACATACTTCTTAGTGATCTCATTCCTACGGTAATTGTCCATCTTCTGTCAACTCCCAGTTTCACTTCCATACATAAGGGTCGGCACTAGAACCCTATTGCCACTGCTATCTTCACTTTGACCGATATATTTCTATTTACAATTTTCTCCTTCTAATGTGCCTGTAATTCAAGTGTTTATTAACGAAATAATATTATATTTATTTATTTAGGAATTAAACGATAATAAAAAAAATAACCATGCTTTTCAAAAGTGAATTCATAACATAAAGTGATGGTGAATATTACAAGTGTCTAGAATATATTAGATAAAGGTGTAGGTTTGTGAAAGGGATGAGGAAATGACAGTTTGTAACATATGTAAACGAGGAGAACCCAAAGCAGGTTACTGAATTTGTGTATTTAGATAGCATGTTCACAAATCACATGTTTCGTCTTTCTTAGGCATTATCAAATGTCACACTTGATAATGGTTTAGAATAAATTATAGTAAAACTTCTAGAAAACAGACGTTTTCATTCATATTCATTATTTACATTTGGCTTTTAAATTACATAAATAAATTGTAAATTTTGGAAAAGAGTTGTTTTCTAAAATGCACAGTAAAATGTTTTTAACATTTTTACTATTATTTTGTAAAATCGCTCTTTACGTCATTACAGCGTGAGCCAAATCGATATAAAGGGTTTAAGCTATTATATTGATTCCCGTGACATGTGATAGGTAGCTAATCTATTGCCATTTTGTTTTCACGTGAATCAAAAGGAAGTGTAAATTTCGGAAAATATATGTTTTCTAAGATGCACTGTATAATGTTTTTACTATTATTATTCCTTTTTTGTTGAATTGCTTTTTACATCATTACAGCGTGAGCCAAATCGATGTAAAGGGTATAAGCTATCGTATTGATTCTCGTGACATGTGCTAGGTAGTTAATCTATCGCCATTTTTTTGGCACGTGAATCATATAAATAAAATAATAAAATTAGCTTATAACATTAACTATCTTACCCCAACCATACAAGTATACAGACAAACAAAACAAATGGACATATCAGACCTGACCAAAATTGAAACCTTGAAAATTGTACACAGAGTGACCATGGAAGAGACAACAGACAGCAGCTACAAATTTAGTAAAAATTCAGATGTACACAGACACTGGACCAGGAACTGTGACTGATATCACATACCGAATGCACGAACTAAGACAGGACAATCAAGGATATAGAACAATGGACTGAAACTTTACAATGGACTGAAACTTTACAATGAACTACCAAAAGACACAAGGAGTCTGACTACAAATCAATTTAAAATATACCTGAAACATTATATAATTACAAGTTAGATCTAAAAATGTATCCATATAACCCAATTGGGTTTAAATTTTTTTTAAATAGATATACCAGACCAAAGACTGACAATCACACTGTAATGTGGCAGTTAAAGTTCGGTGTGGCAGTCAAAGCATTTACAACTCGCCCACGAAGATCGTCAACTTTTTATTAACAAAGAGTAAATAACATATCAATTTTATGGAGAAATGAAAATGTGTGCTAAAGAAACGTGCTAACTGGAGCCAGTGGGTAGGGTAAACAGTAATCTATTATTACTATTATAACTTGCACTTTCATTTGAAGGTAAGTACTTGTATTTGTTACGTAAATACCCACTACATGCAGCTTCTGCGGCTCACAATAAATATTGTGTACGGTAGACCAACACTATCGGCACGTATCGCCAGCACTCGAGTGAGATCTAAAGAGTGTTGTCCTACAAACGGCAGCCAACTGACCGCTCAAGTGCAGTGGTTAATCGGCAGTGGGCACGGCCTATTGATAGATCATGCTCTTACAACATTTCCTAGTACTGACGATTGTTACGTTTAAAAAACTTTGAATACAACTTTGAAAAATGATTTTGAAGTTCTAGTTCAACATAATTAACAAAACTATAAAAGACCCACAAAAAATGACAATGCACAATTACAAAAAACATGTAACTACGGAGACATTAAAAAAAGGACGGCTTGAATGTAGTATAATTTTTAAAAATAAGTAAATAGTTTAAATAGTGTTATATAAGACAATATAGTGTTTAAATAGTGTTGTATATTATATAAGTCAATTAATTTTAAGTTATACACTTTAGGATATGTGTTGCTTCCCTTAACTGCTCCCTAAATTTGTAAATTATATTATATATTGAAATTATATAGAGAACTAGGAATGCCTCCCTAGAACGGGTTACCCCAGTTGGGAGGTATTAAAACCATGTACTTGGTAAATGATAAATAAATAAATAAATAAAGTTCATAGATTACCAAAGTGGGTCCCCTGGTCCCCCAGGGGGGTCTGGAGGGAGCTGAGGGGGTAATTCTGGCCCTGGGGAAGTAAGGGAGCCCTGGGAAGCAAAAAGGGGGTCACGAGGTGCTAAAAATCTTGTCTTCCTAATGTCGAACCATCTCTAATGCGTTCCTGGTACTATGTTGTATTTTTATAATATTTTACCTGTACTCAATAGATGCCTTAAACATTTTCGTGTTTGTAATGTCTTTTGAGTTGAAATAAAAAAATATATAACCTTATAGAATTGATAAATCTATTATAACACGATGTACATAGTTACATACTAAAAGTTTTTGATAAAATCTCCTTAAAAATAAATATATATGTTTTTGTAATGTTTCAAATAATCATATACGTACAAATGTATTAGTTTTACATTTTCTCTGATATTATTCACTAATAATAATTACCTTTTTATTGTATTTTTTCGAATCGTTTGATTTCCAAAATACGTGTCTGAAATTAAAGGACACCTTCTCATTAGGATATCGGCGTATCTAACACATAAGTAAGTATATTAAAAATAGGTTCACTACATTTTCCTGTTTGGTTTAATTTAAAAAAAGATAAATTTCCAGGGGGGCCCTTGTGTTATTTTGTTTCTGAAAAGGGGGCCATGGGTCAAAAAAGTTTGGGAACCTATGTTCTAGTGCCTTGAATTGAATTGAATTTCTCCTAGGTGAATTAAAGTTTCAACCCTTGTGCATGGAAGCGCAGTATGTTACTGGTAGAATAAGGATGAAAACATAATAAATGCGGTAGAGATGTGATCCTTTAGACGTAGTATGTGTGATAAAACGTTATACTACGTAGTTTAAAATGGTGATATTAGGAAGGAATATGGAGCGGAAGAAAATATTACGAACAAAATTATGAAAGGATCACTGCGTTGGTTTGGTCACATGCAACGTTGTGATTCTTTCATAAATTTGTTTATAATAAATTTGTTTTCCTCCGCTATACATTTATTCCGGATATCGGCTTTTGAAATTCTGTAGTACATCGTTTTACCACACGTAGGTCTAAGGAATCTCATCTCTACCGCATTTATTCTCCTCATCTTTCTCCTGCCAGTTTAATGCTTCCCCACCATACACGAGGGTTGGAACTACAACTCCATTTTGAACGCCCATTTTTGCTTACACTGATAAATTCTTGTTTCCAATCATTGTTTTTAAAACTTCAGTCATTAGTTACCAGCACCAACCCTTCTTTCGACGCCACTATCCTTTCAATAATTCATGTATAATTACAATCCAATACAACTTCTTTTAACCCTTTCACCATAACTTTGGTCATGTATCGCTGATGAGTCTCCTTTTACACAGCAATTTGAAATGAAATGTATTTCTATAGAATTAAAATATAATAGTAATGACATATTTAATATGAATAAAAACGTCTGCTTTATAGATGATTTATTATATTTTATAGGAATTACATGTTTCGCTTTGCAAATACATTATCAAACGCAACGATAATCAAACGCGTGGCTGTTTATATACCCGAGCTAATGGAGCAGAATAAGATACCTTAAATTGATTGAAATATCTTAACACATAGTTAACAATAATTAACGGACAAGAGAAAAAACCCACAATGGGAATGTATTACTTAGAAATAATTCAAATATTTCGTAATATTAATAATAAATAGTAATATTGATTCAACAGAGCTGTACTTTTAAATCATTGTTAAAAAAACATAAATAATAGTTATAAAATTAACATTGGTACGATTTTTATATATATTTTTTGTGTACAACAGGTCGTATGAACCCAATTACTGTATACAATTTATTTTTTAGCTATTACATTGATTTTCGTGACATGTAATAGGTGGCCAATCTATCGCCATTTTATTGTGACGTGAATTTTACACCAGACCAAAGACAGTGGGACAATCACACTGCCATCGCCGGGAATCGAACCCGGGATCTTCAGTATGAATGTCAGAGCTCTTACCACTCTTTGTCTGAAGAATGGTGTAAAACCCCGTAATTGATGAAACGTTATTTATCTAGAAGTTTAGTTATATTTTATGGCAATGACATGTTTCATCTTGTTAGGGTTTTATCAAATATTTTATGAAGTTCTAGTTAAGCGGAAAATTATGAAAAATATTTAATTTAAAATATGTGATGTACATCTTATTACTAATAGGCGACCGTGTTCGTAATCAGAAAAATCGATGAGCGTGTATGACAATGTATGAAAATATAGGAATTTAATGAAGAATCAGAACGGAATAGTAGGGCAGTTCATCCTTTGTACGCACTCCTCCACGTATAGATTGCGGAGTCGAGGAAGACTGAAAAAAACATGGCATGGCCAAATGAATCAAATATTAAACGTCGGCTATGCTAGAAGTTGGAAGAATCCATGTTGGAATGATTGAAAGTATGGGGATCCATTCTCTCTGCCTACCTCTTCGGGGAAACGAACGTTTTGGTGTTGTTATTTGCTTTAATATATTATTCGTATAAAGGAAAATCTGTATAAGCAAATATTCATCATCGTAGTCGTATGACTGTGGCTTTTGAATGATTAAGATGCTATTATTAATTATTGGGCAATAATTCTAGAAAATCTTACTAGTTTCAAATACGAACATAATCTTTATTTTTAATATGTGCCTACTAATCCACTTAGCAATTATCCTTCTGGAGAATAAAATGAATGCAAACGTGATAAGGGAATTATTTTCACGAGTGGAAAAGCGAGGATCGCTAATGTATTGCGCATCTGTTTATTGAAGCTTTTATAATACCAACAGTATGATTCACGGTTATATGTTCGCATACAAATAGAATTTCTTTGTTAGAAACCGACAATAAACAAATGAACTTGAATTCAGTTTAAAATTGCCAATTAATCATTTATTGAGTAAACTAAATGCGGAATCACAATTAAAACATGTAAATACAACTAATCTTTTATATCGTTTACTTTCTAGAAGGACTAATCCTAATGTAAGGAAGCGAAGCATGGAACTGGCAGAAGAAGGATGAGAGCAGAATAAATGCGGTAGAGATGAGGTTCCTAAGACGTATGTGTGGTAGAACGATATACGAAAGAATCTCAAATGCTGATATAAGAAAGGAATATAGAGCGGAATAAGGTATTATGAACAAAATTATGAAAAGATCGCTGCGCTGGTTCGGACATATGAAGCGCATGGATGGAGAAAAAATGGTTAAGAAAAGTATACGTTAATGATGTAAATGGAGTACGGAGTCGAGGGATACCGAGGAAATCATGGCATGACCAAATCAATCAAATTTCAAAGGTTGGTCATGTTAGAAGTTAGAAGAATCAATGTGCGTGTATGACTCCCTGTATGAATGTTGAGGAAGCTAGAGAGGTGTGCCAGGATAGAGTAGTGTGGCGGTCCATTCTCTCTGCCTACCCCTACGGGGGAACGGTGCGATGGTTTGTTGTTGTTGTTCAAGAAGGCAAAACTGTTGTATAAAACTTCCTGCAAATCGCCTCTTTGCAAGAATAACGTGACATTTCGAAAATCAAATCCGCCGTGTTCAACATTATTTTCTACAAAAACATGGTATTTTTAAAGTGAAAAACAGAGAATTTATGAGGGAAAGAGACAACACAACAGTGGTATATTGTGTTGTCACGTTGTCTCTTTCAGAGGCGTATCTTATTTCATTTTTCAATTTTTCAATTTTTCGAGATAACACGTTATTGTTGCAAAGAGGCGAAATGTGTATGTTAAAGTAGTAACTTAGAAGTTTGAACAAGAGTAATCAAAAACTTATATCATATACTGGTAAAAGCGTAAATTACGCAAGGCATACGAGCATTGGCACCTGATTTGAATGTGTCAAACGTATTTTCCAGACTCGTGTGAACAAGTTGACCCATTTTACGGTTCACACCCGGTTTTCAAAACATGCACTTGCAACTCGTAAATCGAAATCAGGATGGCGGTGACTTTTAGTGTTACGATGCATATAAATTATTTATGGTCGCATTGAATCATGCCATAGATATTTTTAAACAATAAGGAAAAGGTATAACGATATTGTTTTTGGTAAGGATTTCATATCGGATTGTTTTTGTTGGTTTTGAAATGGAATTTTTCACTGATTTTTCACATTGAATGTTACCTAAATAATGCGTAATTTATTATATATAAAATAATCAAAACGTTTGTAACGACAAATTGTATTTTATATTTTAACTGATAGAATCAAACTTTTGACGACCTTCGTGGCAGAGTAGTAAGAGACTGCCATACCGAAGGCCCGGGTTCGATTCCCGGCGATGGCAGTGTAATTGTCACACTGTCTTTGGTCTGGTGTATAATTCCCATGACAATAAAATGCCGATAGATTAGCTGCCTATCACATGTCACGAGAATCAATATAATAGATTTAAAAACAAATTGTTTACAGTAATTGGATTCAAACTACCTGTTGTATATACAAAAAAAAACAAAGGAAAAATTAACGAATAGATTTATGATGTTAGTCGCTAATCATCTGAAAGAGTCATTTGAAACTTTGAAAGGTACCTACTTAGGTGGTAGAGGGATTCAAATTTGAAATGAGTAAGTCTTAATGAAAATATTAAAAAAAAAAAATCTGGGATGGTGTTTTCAAGTCATTCCATTACCAGAAGATTCATTGTTTATGTTCAACCATGAATCCAAGTTCTTATTATTATTCTTCCTGTTAGTTTAGGTCGTATTACTTAAACTAAGTTCTTATTTTGAATAATTTTCGTCGGTTCTTACTTACAATTAGAGTTCATTTCGTGAGGTTATCTTAAGGATTCGAGTCCAGATTTAGAACTACACGTAGGTACCTAATTGACATATTCTTCTTCTTCCTCAGCCTATTCCCGTCCACTCCAGGACAAAGGCCTCCTCCATTCGCTTCCATGTCACTCTGTCCTGTGCAGACTGCATCCAGGTTACCTGTCTAATCGACATATTAATATAAAAAGTATTTGCACTCATAAGTTCAGTATAGTAATAAACTTTAAATCTTGGATCTTGGCTTCTCGGGAGTACCAACCCAGGGGGTTATTGCTGCCCCATATGTTAGAAATTTATTTGTTGGATGTTGTGGTCGGGTGGTGAGAGGAGGGTTGCTTGGAGGATATAGTGCGATACGTATACGTGATTCCACGGGTACAGAAGAGTGTGGAAGAAATGGGGGTGGTCATGGGCAGATAGCGCGGTCTTGAATGGGGACCGGTTGGTTCTGTGTAAGGAACCCAGTATGGCGAGAGTGACCTTGGGTGTGGGCTGGTGATCTTGTGTGCGATTTGATAAACATCTTTAATTCTTTTTTAATATCTTACCTATAAATACAGTATTTAGACTTTTGCAAGTAGGAACTGAGAATGTTATTGTAAATATTTCAGTACCTATTCAAATCATTGGCCGAATAATTGAATAAGAATTCCATTTCAGTAAATGTTAGAATGGTTATGAAATGACGTAATAAATTATAACGACATTACTTCGTGGTTGTTCAGTAAAGGAATTGAACACTATAGTGATAGGAAATAAATCATACGTTCCCTATGAATGGTTCGAGCAGCTTCGAGATTAGATCTATATTTCCATCAAATAACAGCAAATTGCAATTGATTTGATAATCAATTGATTCATACTATTGTTAAAAAAAACTTGAATTAACACATAACGTCATTATATATTAAATTCGAGTCGCATAGTTAATTATTTAGGATAATTAAATGTTTAAATAAAAAACTTTGTTATGAATATCAAAATTGAATATAATTAGTCGCGACAGCTGTTTCTCTCACCGTTGTTAGCATCGTCAGGTCTTACAATCTATTGATTATAATCTAGTTGATTGTAAGACCTGACGATGCTAACATCGGTTAGCGAAACAGCTGTCGCGGCTAATTATATTCAATTTTGTTATTCATAACAAAGTTTCTTTATTTTATTTAATCATTTAATAATATTGAAATATCAAATTGTTTCCTCCAAAACAATGGATTATTTAATATAATAATTTCAGAAATGTTGATTTTCTCATATCAAATGAGTATTATTCAAATTCAAAATTAAAAACTAATTTTTCACAATAAATGAAAAATTATTCTTGGTATACCAGTACTACCATGTTTTTTTTACGTAATCTCGATAGAATATACCGAACGTCTTTACGAATGATTCCCTTAACATTATAACATTTCAAATTACGATCTTATCTATTCTCAGACGCTACAAGTGCCCAAAATCTATCTTCCTTCAGAGGAACATTTTGAGCCTACAGATCAAGCTCCCCGCATAAATCAACAACTCACTAAATCACCTATCCAACAACGTTTTCATCAGGCCTGCGAGGAATATCTACTTGATCTGAATCTCTGCATACCAGAAGATCTAATTCCATGTCCATGATTTAGCATGTTTTATATTCAATGTTTAAATTTTTGGACTAAGCTGGGCAGCTTTTGGAAACATGGGTTACATCCTTAAAAACCGGAAAATACCGATCAACCTGAAACGAAAAGTCAATGAAGCCTGCGTTCTGCCAGTTGGAACTTATGGTCTTGAAACTGTAACATTGTCCAAACGAAGTGCCGAGAAACTACGAGTGACCCAAAGAGCCATGTTAGGAATAAGCCTAAGAGACAGAGTCAGAAACGATACGGTGAGAGAAAAAACAAAGGTCACTGACATCATCCACCGGGTGGCGACTCTAAAATGGCAGTGGGCAAGTCACGTAGCCAGAAGCTCAGATGAAAAATGGACAAGAAGACTGCTGACTTGGAGACCGTGGACGGCAAAGAGAAGTGCAGGGCGACCGCAACTACGGTGGAATAATGATCTGAACAGACACGTCGGAATAACCTGGATGCAGTCTGCACAAGACGGAGTGACATGGTAGCGAATGGTGGATGCCTTTGTCCAGGAGTGGACGGGAATAGGCTGAGGATGAAGAAGAAGTAGTTTAAATTTTAGGCGGACTCCTTTCCTTACTATCCAGAGTGTATTATTATTATTTAAACTAATTAAAATATTTTAATAATATTTCAAATCCGTACAAAATGTTGTTTTAGTGGTTGTCATGTGGGTGGCACGCCTTACTAATATGCAGTATCAATATATTTATCCTGCTCTGGCAGTTCAAAGATTTCTTCTAAGTTTTTGACTCATGGATTGATTTTGGATTTCAGGTTAAAGCATCTTATCAAATGGCAAGGGGGCAAGGATGGTGCTTCCACGTAAAGTGTTACTGAAACTATAATACTCGGGGCTCCTTGAAACGACACAAAGTCGGTCTAACTTTCGGAGAGGCCTCTTATCAATCAAATTAGTTTATTTTCTCAAAAGATATTACAAACGTTTTTTTATAGTTTAAGACATCTATTGATAACAGGTAAAATATATTAAATACTCGTATACATAAATATATTAAATACTAAATACCAGGAACGCATGAGAGATGGTTCGACATTAGGAATACAAGATACTCTCCAAAGTCAAGAGTATTAGTCTCTGAATGTACTTTCACGAATATGAAAGACATCGATCTCCGAAGCGATCATGTTCAGCAGTTTGATTGCTCTCCCCACCGGTATCACCAGAGGCAGGTTGGTTCTGCATGCTGGGAGTTAAAACAGTCTGTGCTGACGCTGTCGAAGATAACCATCCGGAAGATAAAGATGGATAGCCTCCAAGATGACGGAATTCTCAAGTATCCCCTGAAGAAATGGGTAAGTGTGTATCCATCCCTTCTTATCTGTAAGCTATTGGTCCCCAGCATGCCCAAGAGGAATGCAGTGGGATAGAGCCACGGATAGCTACCAAACTCCCTTATGTAGAGATATCTCAGAAATCTTTTCTGAACCCCCTCTAACATGAGCGAGTATCTCGCCTCGCGGGGACTCCATACTCGAGCCGGCTCCGGACCAATGAGTTATACAAAATTCGCAAAACATAGGGATTCTGGAAAACTCTACCAGTTCGGAGAATGAATCCCAACATTTTCAGTGCAACTCCACATATTCTCATAATAATCTCAGTGCGGTTCTGTAGGGATGGTATCCTTGTCCTTATTCGGCCCTGGTACTCTCCGGACAATGACCAATAATTTAGCGTTCACAAAATGCCGAAAGAAGTGCATGCCCTTCTAAGCACATAAAATGTTACGTTGCTCAAACCGTCGGCGACCGCTGCAAACAATTAACAATTCCTGTAGTTTTAAGCACTGCCGTTTCATATGTCGCGTCTTATCCCATTTCGTCGTTAAAATTGTGGTTAAACGACAGTGTGGTCAGCTAACCAGGATGCGGGTGTAAGTTTTAACTGACGTCTTTTATGATTTTGTGGCCATTTTGAACGATACATACTGAGTTTACCGCTTATATTTCAAATGTACATATTTTCTGATAAATTTATTATCAGGATTATACGAAAAACCGCACAAAATCCAAAACAGGTGAAATAAAGCACTTGAAACTTAACAAGTTTTTAAAAGAATTTTTTAAAAGAATTTTCTTACCATTGTTTTTTCCACCACGAGTTTATTATTTTCGGCATGTTTCGAATGTTTATATCGTTCTCCCGATGGTTTAAAACCTTTTTAAAATATCGGACTAAAATTAACCAAATGGTGAAAAAAAAAACTGAAAAATTAATTATGAATTCAAGACTTGTTTGTATAAAAAACCTAATATATCTGTAGCCATCCTAAGCGGAATATTAATGTTATAAATTTTGATAAAAAAATCTTCTTAAATGGGATATTAATCGTAATAAAAAATGGAGTATTCCAAAATATCAGAATAATTATTCACGCACATAATAATAATTTGTATAAAAACTGTAGGTCCCTAATTAATTTTAGTTAAGCAATCGTTGATATTGAGTTTACATAAACAGTTTTGGTAATAAAGATATTCCGAAGTGTAAAAAATAATGAAATATTATTGAATAAATTGAATATTACTTTATGCACTCATGGGAATAAAAAAGTCAAACAAGCAACAGTATCTCATAATATTAGGTACTATACAAATGTATTATGTAAAATTGTTTTCTAATGTTAATAAGATTTTATATGAAAACATTATACGAGTATTATTTTCTCTCGTAGGGAGCTCCGGATTATTATAACCTTAGATCAGCAGGTCAAGGGGTCCTTTAGTGAAACATTTGATCGAAGTGTATGTATAATAGTAATTCTAAATTGGTCTGGTCGATTTATCTCTGGCGCTTTGAACTCTGCGGGCGGTCCGCAGGTCAGAGTTCAGAGTGGCTTCTTGGCGCCGGGAGTTGGCCTTATTGAACGGGAGCGGAGATGAAGAGGGTGCTTCATAACTTGCATTAACGGAGATTACTCGGGAGGGAACTTGAGAATATTAACAGCTTCCGGGCTTGGCAAACGCCCCGAATATTAGTTGTAAAATGAAGAGTTTCCCTGACGGTTTAACAAACGCTGCGCTGGTAGCACGGCAGAGCTTACGAGCGCACGCTGACGTGCATACTCCACTCGCCAGACATCGCAGTGTTTTATTGGTCGAGGTGTATTATTATATTCGGGAGAAGCTCGGGCTGGAGTGAGGCGAGATGCGAGATGCGAGTACACAATATTGGCTGTAGCTTCAGTGGCAGCAGCCAAGGCAGGGACGCGGGCCCGCCGGTCTGCCAGTAGTGCCAGTCCGTCAGTCGCCGCGCTGCCGCTGAGCCGTGCTGCCGCGCACTCCGCACTCTGCGCCAGCCTCCTCCGCCGCGAGGGTGTGCACGTGCCTCGCATGCCTTTCCCTTTGCGCAAGCCGCCACCGCATTCTTATCCCCGCGTCAGAAGCGGAAAGCGCTCCGCCCGAACTTGTTACCGAAAACTCGCATTTCGCCCTCCCTGGGAAAACTTCGGGCAAGTGATAATGTAGAAAAAATATTCCTTACTTTAACATTTGGTGGACACTCTGGACAATAAAATAAGTAAATAAGAGACAATTAAAACTGATAAAACATTTCCTTATCAGTAAGTTTCCCTTATCGGACGATCTCTGTTGATGCGCCTTGAAGTGCAAATTTTCTAAGATGTTTGACTCGAGACTCTCTTCGTTCAAAATGGTTTATTCTATTTTGAAGTTGTTTAGTGCAAAACGAGTGTTTGTTTTCTTGTTACTATGTTTGTGTATATCCGGCAGTACAGGGCTCACCGCGGAAAGCTCTACAACGAGAACATTTCTCAATAGCAAGCAGAAATCAGACAGAAAACACACTTCCGTGGATTCCGAAATAAGTGCGCTCGGGACCATCGAAAGGATAAATCAGAGAGATTTGGTCGACAAGCCTCCACTGAGACATAATCGATTTCACAAACTAGGATACGTTTTCAAAAAAATATCCGAAGACAACAGAAGAAAAGATTTATCTTACTTCAAAACTACGAATGATAATTTGAAAGAAATATCTCCATTGTCGGCACAAAGTCAAATCGACGAACCGACAACAAAGAGGGTTGTCGAGGGGCCCGACGTAATGACAGAAAACCCCGGGAAATTCATTGCGCGTTCCGCGGCCGCCCACATGGCCACGGGACCGCGACACACGGATGATTTTGGCGACGAGGAAGATGATGATAACGACGACTTCGACGAAATAGAGGAGGAAGAATATGACGAGATGCGCGAGGAGCACATGAAGATGCTGCAGCGGGAGGCCGAGCCCCAGAGGCTGCTGGAGCTGTACGGATCCCAGGCGCCCGACTACAGGTGGCGAGATGAGGACACGGAAGCGGCCTTTTTCAATGACGATCCCTCTCAAGAAGATTATGATCAGGAATGGGTAACGTATTTTCTCACTTCATATGTATGATTAAATTAGTACCGCGATTCCAGCGAATGGGAGAGGCTGAAGGAAAAATGTTTGATGATCTCGAGGAGGCTAGAAAGCAATATATAATATACATCAATATATGTTTTTAAACAAAGACATTTTTCTTAGATGTAAATAGATATACAAAATAAATGTGCATATAAGAAAAATATCCAAAACAATATCTAACAAAATATTGGATATCCCCAATTTTTTTTACTGTTTATAACATATTCCGGACCAATTTTAAATCATACGTTCCTTTAGATAAAAAATATTATTTCAATAAAATATTAATATTTTGTTTAGTAGCTAGGAACATCTATAAGATTCATCAAGTTAACATTTCATTTAAGAACAAAATTCTAATTAATTTACAAAAATCAGCTTAGCTATATATTTATAGTTATTTATATCAAGTGACCTCGTTACGTTCCGATGCATTTACTAATGAAGCGACGAACTCAAAATAACAGTGTTATTTTTGTCTATTAGAAATAACACGAAATCGAATAAGAAAAAAAAATGAAACCGGTCATATATCTGGTGTCGCTTTTTGTGATTTTGTGAATCGTATCGAAATATCCATATAAATTTTTTAATATGAATCAGTAAAAACCATTACTTCGTAAAAAATATTTTATTATGAGAGAATTTTTAAGGGTGTTGAAAGTTCCAGATGAGGTTTTCAGTGATTTTCTCAGCTGTAAGGCAAATGTCGGAACATATTTATATAGTCCGTGGACCACAGAGTTTGACTGAGTCAGCTCAGTAGACTTTTTTCTAGCTTAGAAATAATTCTCAGTAAAAAAAAATACAATCATAATAAACTTTTAAAAAATATTACAAATAAAGTAAATGGTAATCAATTAAATAAACAGTTAATATGAATGAAAACGTCTGTCTTCTAGGAGTTTTATTATATTTTAGATGGAATGACATTTTTCGCCCTTCTAAGGCATTATATAAATGTCATTTAATTTAATTTATTTATAATATTAGGTCCTTACATATGAAATTGGCGTTTTGCCGTACTGGCAACTTTGATCTCAAATATCTTCTCTTTGGTTAGGAATTCCAAATTCAAATTTATACAGTTATTTACTCAAGTATTTGTGTTTCGAAAATTATAATTCATTTGTTTTTTCCTCAATTGTTTTTTTTCTTTGCGTCACTCAGTTTACAAAATGGAAAACTTGAAATATCGCGTTATTTACGAGTACGAGTTCCACCGTGGCACAGTGCTGCAGAAACGGCTCGAAGGATTAATGATGTGTATGGCGACGGTGCCGCAAAAGAAAACACAGTGCGTTTTTGGTTCCAACGTTTTCGTTCTGGAAATTTCGACCTGCAGAACAAGCCCCGTGGACGGCCGGAGACCAAAGTTGATAATAAGAATTGAAGGCTATTGTGGAAGCGGATCCATCGCAAACCACGTCCGAGTTAGCTGCAGGCTACGGTGTTAGTGATAAAACTGTTTTAATCCACTTGAAGCAAATTGGGAAGGTGAAAAGCTTGAAAGGTGGGTACCTCACGAATTGAGTGAAGCAAATCAACAAACGCGCGTTGACTGCTGCGTTGCATTACTCAACCGGCACAATAATGAAGGGATTTTGAACCGAATCATTACCTGTGATGAAAAGTGGATCCTGTATGATAATCGGAAGCGCTCATCGCAATGGCTGAACCCCGCCGAACCAGCCAAACCATGCCCCAAGCGAAAATTGACTCCAAAAAAGTTACTTGTGAGCGTTTGGTGGACTAGTGCTGGTGTCGTTCACTACAGCTTTCTTAAATCTGGCCAGACGATTACGGCAGATGTCTATTGTCAGCAACTGCAAACCATGATGGAAAAGCTAGCTGCTAAACAACCGAGGCTGGTTTATCGCTCTAGGCCACTGCTGCTTCATGATAACGCTAGACCGCACACTGTACAACAGACGGCTACCAAATTAGAATAGCTTCAATTGGAATGTCTAAGACATCCACCGTACTCTCCGGACCTTGCCCCAACAGATTACTATTTTTTTCGAAATTTGGATAACTTCTTGCAAGGGAAAAAATTCAACTCCGATGGGGCAGTCCAAACCGACTTCAAAGATTTTATCGATTCCCGTCCGAATGGTTTTTTTAGTAAAGGGATCAATGAACTACCTATGAGATGGCAAAAGTGCATAGATAGCAATGGTACATACTTTGATTAAATGAATATATTATATTTAAAAAAAATCAACTTTATGTTCCTCCCATACAAAACGCCAATTTCATATGTAAGGACCTAATATATCCTAAGCATTACATAATTATTTTCCAAAACACTTAGGATACAAGTTGGAGATACACAACAGTAAAACATAATAAAATAATAAAAAGAGCGAAAAACATAAGATACATGACAAATTAATAAAATGAATATAATAAGGTCAGTGCTTCCCTCAGGTGAGCCAGACTATCACAAAATACGTCAAATTCCGAGGTGATACGATTTAGCAAAGATATTGCTCTACCTACCGGCATAACCATTGGCAGGTTGGTTCTGCATCGTGGGAGGTAAAACAATCTTTGTCGAAGATAATTATCAGGGACGAACAGACTTACATCACTCAGAATTTCTGAGTTGTGTATACAACCGCCTATCAGTCGAAATAAGTGAACACCCAAGTGAATGTCTCGTCTCCTCTTGAGTGACTGGTAGCCCAGCATCTCTAGCAAGAAATCAGCAGTCATGATGGGTCGCACACAAGTTTCGTAAATCTTCGTTTTTCTGCTGATCGGGGTTTTTCCATATTCGATATTTCAAACATCATGGTGTGTTTATTAATTATAAACAAATGATAGAGAAATAAATAGTTTAAAACATGTTTTCTATTTAAGTATTATACATATTACCTATTAAATCTGCTTCTTGTGAACTAAGTCACGTAGAAGAAAAATTACTTAAACTCGATTTTCGAACCTAATATTCTGATTTTAAATAAGTCTGTCTTTACCACATATTCATTAATCATTAATCCAGGGCTGTTCAATGATCGTCCCGCGGGCATTAATTTGAAGCTTTCCAATTTTCAACATAAAACAATTTTAAATCACCCATTGTAAATTAATGGCGGTACTTGGATATGCACTTAACTTTCTTGCTTTTATCATCTGATCTTTAGTTGGGATTGACTACATATAATTTCCATTATACTCTTTTAATTTAAAATGTTAAAAGTGTTTGGATAAAAATTAGTACATAATTCATATTTCATAAAAAAATGACTTTATCGTTAGATCATTGCTTAAATACTTGTGGTTTTGTTTGACTGATATGGATATATTCTTTACTAGTCAATGAAAATTCTCAACCGCAGAATGTAACAATTATTTAAAATAGCGTTTATCTGTATTTTTAAACCATTTTGACGGTAAATTATTGTCGTCTTTGCAGAATTCGTTGTATTGTTGGTTATGTCAAATATTTTTAAAGAAAATATTATATATTGGTTTATTTACATGTTTTGAAATTGTATTCGACGTAAACGGACCTAGAAATATGGGGAGCTCGAGGAAAATATAGCACGATCAAATTGATCAAATATTAAATGGCGGTCACATCAGGAGTCGGAGAAATCGATGTGCGTACATGATTCGTGACATTACGATGTACGGATGTAGAGGAAGCAACAGAAATATGTCAGGATAGAATATGAGGTGGTTCATTCTTTCTGCCATACTCTTCGGGGAGACGGAGTGATGGTTAGTTAGTAATAGTAGAAATTATATTCGGTTTTGTTGTGGGAAATAGAAAAGATTTTTTTTTGTATAATATATGTAATTTAAATGAATTCGTATGACATTATATATTACTCGTATTTCAAATTCAAGTGCTGTGCGTATTTTATTATTATTATTTAACATATATTAAAAGTTAAATGAATCTCATCGAATATATTTTTATTTAGAATTCTCGATAAGAGTGTGAAAATATAATAAATTAATCAAAATAATTGATTCTGCTGAAACTGATATGACTAAGTATCAAAAATGAATGAAAACGTACGTTTAATAGAGATTTTATTATATTTTATGATGATGACATGTTTCGCCTTGCTAAAACCTTATAAAATATCTTAGTTAGGCGAAACATGTCATTCTCATAAAATATAATATAACTTATGGAAAACAGACATTTTCATTCATTAAAAATATTTAATATGTAGTTTTACATCATTGTTCAAGGATCAAAATGATCAATGAGTTAAAAATTGTAATTAATAATAATGAAAACGTCTGTTTTATAGAAGTTTTAATATATTTTATTTGAGTGGCATGTTTATCAAATATTATCAAATATCAAATGACATTTGATAATGCCTTTATCAATCACATAAAATATAATAAAACTTTTAGAAAACAGACGTTTTCATTCATATTAATTATTTATAATATTATAATATGGAGTTTTACATCATTGCTCGAGAAACATTAAATTTGTTAAAATTTCCGTAACAGGTTTGAAATCAATTGGAATAAATATTTGTGTAGGTACATATATTTCAGTATGTGATTTTTTTATGATCATTAATTAGACAACCCTGCACTTGAGTTTATATAAAAAAAAACACATCTTTCAAACTCCCTAACACCACCGTGCGCAATTTCATCATACCGCGTGTCAATGACTTGGATTCGGTGTGTTACAGTGACCCTATACACCAGTACCTACTCAAGGCAGGAATAACATTTGTGATGGATGGTAGTTGCAACTGGTTCTGACTGTCGGCAAGGCTACCAAAATCTTAAGTGGCATTCCCAAGGGAGTCAGTAAATACTTTCTTAACGTGAGAATGTCTCGTCATTTGCAAAAACGTCGGTAGGTTCTTTTCAATTATTCACGTACGAGTACATACAATGTTCATATACTTTTCAGGGGTGGAGATCGCAAACCTTCGCTTATATAATTATTATATATAAATAAAAATATTAATATAATCAAATGATTTTACTGAAATCTCTTGATGGAAGTTCATTTTAAATAATAATTAAATAAAACGATGTTTTTTAACTACTTCCACTTTTGTCTTTATTTAGACAGCGACCGGTTTCGTCAGGCTCGCTGTCTAAATAAAGGCCAAAGTGGAAGTAGTTAAAAACATCGTTTTTTTTTATTATTATTTAAAAATGTTAATGTCTGTGTTCAAAATCTAAAATCTCCGAATGTTATGCAGCGATTGCTTTGAAATTTTGACACAACGTTGCATTTGAATAGGCGCGTGCTTAAAATTTTGATATCGTCTCGGGACTTAGCCATAGCAACGGGTGACTGGGTACAGCTAGTGTTAAAATATAATATATTTTCTGTGTTTTCATGTATACCTTTACGTTTGTTTTGTTATCTAATTCAAAGGAACCATGACATTAATTAAAAAGCACACAACGACCCATGGAGAGGCAGATGCTCGGCGTGATTTTTTAAAAATAAGATATGAGATGAAGAAATAAGACGCCGACGTCATGCAGCTAAATAGAAGTGGCAAGATAATTTAAAAAAAAGTCAGAAAAAATTTACACTACCATATTCTCTTTAATATGTCATAAATAATATTTAATAAATATTTTTTTGTAGTAAAATTAATTAATTCATCATTGCTTCTTAGCTCGTGAGATTTTCGTACCATTAATATAATGAGGCAGCCATCGATTATACAACACATATCTGAACCTGTAAGCTATTTGGTAAATGATAAGAACGTAGCTAATTTTAAACACTGCTTGCCCTAATAAACTTGTGGCATGAATTATTATATAATATAATACGATTATTATATTATATAATAATTGCGTATATTTTATAATTGCGTATATTTTATAATTATTATTTGAAACAAGGAAAAAACTCAAGAGATACATTATTCACTTACTTAGAAGTCTAGATGAGACTGTGAGTAATATAAATTAATATTACTAACTAACTAACTGAAAAAGATTAAGATGAGAGTTTATAAAGCGCACGTAAGACCAATAATAACATATGGCGTCGAAGAAAGGGCAGACATAGTAAGAATCAAACAAGTTTTGAGTACTTCCGAAATGAAGACACTGATGACGATAGCAGGCAAGACACTGAGAGATCGCGTGAGGAACACCAGAATAAGAGATATGTGAAGTTGAGGATATTATAATATAAAGCAGACAGCGAAAATGGGACTGGTACGGTCATGTTCAAAGGATGGACACCACCAGACTCCCCTATATTGTATTGCATAATCAGCCTCATGGGACTCGCCTCGTGGAAGACCTCCTTAAATATGGAAGGACAGCTGGGAATCTATCTCACAGGAGGAGCAACACTCTGGAGAACAAAACACATAGGTCTACAACAAGGAAGAAGAAGAAGAAGAACTAACTAACTAACCATCACGCCGTCTCGCCAAAGAGGTAGATAGAATAAATGGACCGCCACAATATTCTTTCCTGACGTACTTCTCTTGTTTCATCTACATTCATAAATTGTGTCATTCACGCACGTCGATTTCTCGGACTCCTCACGTGGTCGACATCCAGGTCTCCAACCCATTTAATGATGTTTTATTTATTTTGTTTATAACACTTTCATTCGCACTGTATTCACTTATTATATTTTCATTTGACACTATCATATTCACATTCGTATAAGAGATTACTTTAATATATTTATTATAAATTAATATATTGTAAAATATTAAACAAAAAATTGATTCTGATGAAATTGATTTGACAAAGCATTGACAGTGAGTATTTAATATAAATGAAATTTTATCTTGAAGTCATTTCATTTTATTTTATGAGAATGGCTTTCATTGGTAAAAAAGGCATTATAAAATGTCATTCCCATAAACTCTAATCACACTTTTTCATTCATATTAAATATGAATATATTTAAAAATAATAATTTCACATTAAATGAAATCTCGATCGATTTGGTTTATTTATTTTAGCTGCTGGATTAAAACGTTAGAACACGTGCATAATAATGTCATTGAAAACAACTTTACTTCGTTACGTAATGGTAATAAGGCATAAATAAGGGATCGTCAACAGATTCTAAACTACCGTGAAAAGGAATCAGAGAGCGAGGCTTAAATAACATTTCCGTGCGTACCGTCCCAACCGTGGGGCCATTGAATTCATAGTCAGATAGCGTATGGGGCCATGCTTGTTGCTCTCATTTATAATTTCTCGAATATTCCCAGATTATGACAAAATTTGGACTACAAGCGACATCTATTGGTGTACACAAAATTAAATAATTTTTTAAGTAAGGTGCTTTAGACACTGAAAAAAATATGTTACGTAATGTCATTAATATCTAACTAGAGGTTAAGTGCACAAACAATTTACTGGTAAGTATAGCCTGCAGGTAAAAGCTCGCTTGGATTAACTTGCAGATAAGTTCGCCGACTGCGTCTTATTTTTTGTTTGCATAATTTTAATTTTCAGTTTTATATGATAAATTATTTATAATCTGTCAATAAATCAACCCTTCACCTGCGGTGATTATGCAACTATTTATGCCTTTTTGCAGGGATAAATAGTTTCATTTTTAAAATGTAAAAAAGTGTGTTACTCTATACTAAAACACCAATTTAAAATATAAATGAAAGGATCTCTTAACTAATGAAAACAAAAAAAATGATACAAAATTTCTTTATTACGTTATTATGTATTTAGTGTGCTTCCACTTGTGTTTATGTTCGACCGGTTTCGGCAGCTTGCTGCCATTTTCTGGTGCCTACATCAAAAATTATTTGGTTTATATAATAAATGATAGTGGTGGGGGTTAAACATTTTTTCCCTGATGATAAATAATGTATTACTGTTATTAAGTTGTAGTTGAAGTGATTCTATATAATGTAATTGTTGTGTTAGTTTGTTAACTATAAAATTAAAAAGCAATTACTAGGGTGGCTAATTCTTGGAATGATTCAATATAATGTGATTTTTGTGTTTGAGATTTTTATCAGCACATTTTTCTTTAGATCTCTTAACTGTTTGGGTTCTGATGGAATGATGTGAGTGGAGCAAGAAGTTAAACGAAACAAAAGAAAACATTGCACGATCAAATATATAATCGTCTGGTCGAAAATAATTTAATCATCTGAATAACCTAAAATCGTCGATGTTGGCGCTATTTTAACAATGGAACAACACGTGGAGATGTTTACTTAATGAAATAGTTGGTTAGTTTATTTAACCCATTCTAGTTTTTTTTATTTGATGATTTGATTTGATTTTAAATTTGATGGCTGAAGAAAGCAACGGGAAACCACTCCAGTAATACTTCCCAGGAAATCACTGGTGAGAAAGCATCCGTCACAATGATTGCCAACGTTGGGAGGTCTTGGCACGGCTCTGTAAGAAGATAGTTTATGGGTGTTGCTTAAAACTTCAAAATACATCCTTGTTTAAAATAATCAATCTAAAAATGTGGAGCACGTTACTTAAAATGCATAAAAAACGAGATGAGTTTTCATATTAATTCAGATAAAATTGCACCATAAATAAAAACTGTTTTATGTACACAAAAAATGTGCTGATAAAAATCTCAACGAAATTCAAGTGCATTTTTTTATCATGGCAGTATTGTAACGTTTGAATGGAGAAACTTTAATAACAGGTTCGACAGAATATTTACATAGGTATATGGATGTCCCGAGTAAGAACGCAGTAACTCGTTTTGCGAATTTTCTAAGGGAAGATTTCAAATTTATAAATTTAAATCGAAATATCTAAAACCTTTTTAATCCATATTAAAATTAAAAACCTCACATATTTTTATATACTCGTAGGTATGTGAAGTTACTTATAAAAATAATTTATTATTTGGACTTGGATCTTCTGGCTTACAGAGGTTCAGCTAATGTGATTTTATTATTTTTAAATCTGTTTACTATTGATTTTTATTATATAAAATATAAAGCCTTTAAAAGCATTTGAAATGTGGCTTCACCGAAGAATGTTCAGGATCCCATGGACAGACAGAGTGATTAACACAGAAGTCCTGAATCGTGCAGGAGTAAATAGAGAGCTGCTGAAATTGATCAAAGTCCGCAAGATTAATCTGGGTCACGTTCTATGAGGAGAAAAATATCGCCTGCTGCATCTCATTTTGAAGGGAAAAATAGAGTGCCGCACCCCTGCGGTGAGAAGGCAGATCTCTTGGCTGCGCAATGTGAGGGAATGGACGGGAATCGGAACTGTGGAGGAGCTATTCCGGACAACGCGGGATATGGAAGAGTTTACCAGAGTAATCGCCAAAGTCGGGGGGACCTGACAGGCCACTTTAAGAAGAATAAGAAAGGAAAATTATCAAATAAATAAACTAACTAACTAACCATTACGCCGTGTCTCCGAAGGAGTAGGCAGAAAGAATGGTCTGCCACATTTGAACCGATGCGGCACTCCACCCTTCTCTTTTCGTCCACGCGGGAGACGCGCTGTGATGGGTTGCGAACCTCATCACCACCAATAGGCATCTCCCGCTATCGACGTTTTTCATGTTGGTGAAAGTACGTTCAGAAGACAAATACTCTTGACTTTAGAAAGTATTTTGTCTTCTCAATGTCTGTATTGTATTGTATCAATATATATTATATTGTATCAAATAAATAAATGTTTGTTATTTCTGATAAGTATTGAAATTAATTTTCAATATCTTTTGAATTAAGTAATTTATATAGATATAGTATTTTCATGCAAGTTTTACTGTTGAAATGTTTCGCTTTATTAGGATATAAAAAATGCAGATAGAGTTATAAATATATTTTTTATTATATATAAATAAAAAATGCATGTTTGAAAAATACTGAATATATGTTTAATTTTACATCATAGTTAAGGTTAGGTTAGTTAATATTTTTAAATAAAAGATAAACACCATACAAACGTATATTTTTAAAGAAAGTATTGTTTTTTTAAGGTTTAACGATTTAGTAAATTTTATCTCGACGGTAAAATAAAAAATAAAAATAAATAAATATGTATTTGTTTGGATTTCAAAACATAATATTCAAAATTGTATATGTTGATATAGTATTGTATTATCTATTTACTTTAAAATTAAGCGAGAGACTGAATTTAGCTTGTGGCGCGGTATCGTAACAAAAACATGATTTTTTAAAATGTTAAGTAGTAAAAAAAATAGGAGTTACTGGCTTATGTCTTGGGGCAGCCGATGAGTAGATACATCGAACATACCCGATGGTACATTCAAGTACATCAGTTCATACTTTCGCGAAGACTGAATCTCTGGCCACGGTTCACGGTCCTCCGGATTTTATCTTTCGTTCCAGAGCGAATTCCGATTCACAAGGCACTTAATAATTTGGTAAAGGGACGAGACCGTTACATTCAAGCCGCAGTATAATCTAAAGTAGGTACTGACGTTTTATGCTATGTACCTACTCGTACAAGTAGCGTAATATCCACGATGTTACGAAATTGTATTATATCTTGGTTTTGCTGCACCCAGACATGGTTTGTTAGTTATATTATTAATAGTAATTAGAATTAGCTCCGTGGTCTCGGATTGTAACTTTACCACACTACTGGTTTAAACCAAGCTTTAACCAATAAATTCCGAAACCATACTTCATTCTTCTTCTTTTTTTAATAGATCTGACGATCTGTGACACAGAAAACATGTCTCATCGGATGATGAGATCCAGATGTCCCTCCATCTCTTTAGGCGGTCTTCTAGGTGGACGGTGTCCGGGGGGGATTTGCAAGTCTGTCACCATCCATTTTGGGCTACATCGTCCCTCCAGTATCTTCTTCTGGATCTACTCCACTGAACGATATCCTCTATTAATACTTCATATTATTCATACTTCATCAAATAGTTTAATATCTTATTTAACTTCTTCTTCTTCCTTGTTACAGAGCTAAGTGGTCTGTTCTCCAGATAGTTGCTGCTCTTGTGTGGTGGATTCCTAGCTGTTTTTGGATCTTTTAGGAGGTCTTCCACGTGGATGAGTTCTGTGAGGTTGATTATGTAGTACAATATAGGGATGTCTGGTGGTGTCCATTCTTTGGACATGGCCGTGTCAGTCGCTTCTTCGTTGTCTACTCCATCTTATAATATCCTCACCTTCATATAACTGTCTTAATCTGGTGTTGCTCACGCGATATTTTAGTGACTCGTTTGATCTCATCTTGGAAATCATTAAAAATTGTTTGGTCCTGACTATGTTTGCCCTCGTTTCAACCCCATATGTTATAATTTGTATGGTTTGATATCATTTATCAAATCGCCGCGATTATAATGGTGATAATTTAAATTAAAAAATATTTAAATTTTAACATTCTTTTAAAACATCTCACCGTATCTCTGAGGAGACAGGCAGAAAAAACAGATTACCTAGAGATGTTTCTGATATGTGTATAACATTCATGGTTTATTGAAAAGATCTAAGGATCTTGGGTATGCTCATAGTGTTCTCTTCGACCGACGTTACACATTCACAATTAACACGGAGATGAAAATAAAGTTCTAAGTATGAATAAAAACATTTTGTTTAAAGAAAATACTTTTTAATTTTAACCTTTAGTATTGTGGAAAATATACATTTTCTGTTATTATTTCATTGATAAATGATGTCAATATTTAATACGTAGGACTTCGTCATTTTTCAAACAAATTGTATATTTTATATACAATAATTAAATGATTTTACTGAAATCTCTTGATGGAAGTTCATTTTAAATAATAATTAAATAAAACGATGTTTTTTAACTACTTTCACTTTTGTCTTTATTTAGACAGCGACCGGTTTCGCCAGGCTCGCTGGCATGGCTCACCAGTCTGTCGATGCCAGCGAGCCTGGCGAAACCGGTCGCTGTCTAAATAAAGACAAAAGTGGAAGTAGTTAAAAAACATAGTTTTATTTAATTATTATACAATAATTATTTGTAAAGTTTATATAAAACTGCTAAACTTTGTACCGGACTGAGTACATTTAAGGTATATGAGAATATATATTTAACCTCCATTCTGCGCCTGGCTTCATTTGTAGTAAAAAAAACGATTTCAAACTATAGTTGATTATATTTCCAGCTCAGATGGATAGTCCCACTTCATTAAGAAAGTGGATAGGAAGGTAGGAAAAAGGTTTTTAAGATACATTGAAATATGAACTGCAAATATAGTCTGCCATTGTTTAATACCAATTATTTTTGTCTGCAAATGCAGCCAGTTGCACTGTAGAGGCTAAACACGTATTTTTAAATAATTATCAGTTAATATAGTTAAAGTAAACGGGAATCTAATGGTATGATTCGTAGTCAACATAAGTAACAAACGAGGTTATGAATTTTTTCCACGTGGATGTTTAATCTTTAGATGTATGAAATGGCTAAAGGGACGTACGCTGGCGCTAAGATGAATAGAATGTCATTATTTTGTATGCGGATGACGCTGTGCTACTTGCAGACAGTAAGCGTGATGCGCAAATCTCAGAATCCTGTATTTGTGTGAAATAACGTGATGATGAATATGAGTAAGTGCAAAGCGATGATTTCCTAAATAGATGAAACCATGACAGTCTGCGAAATTAACGCAATAAGTGAAATTCTAAAATAAGCCGATGAATTTGTATATTTGGTAAGTATGTTTATAACGGATGAGCGAGTTGGAAACAAACAAAATGCGAAATCATCTCATCTATAATTGGTTAAAACAATAAACAGCACACAAACATTAGTCGGTGACACGATGTTTTATGCACAACACAAATGACACACAATAAACAGAAACAATAAAATTTTGGTTCACTGTATAATACGCAGAAGATATGAATAATAATTGAAGGACTAGCTCCAAAATCTCTTATACGAGTACTTCTATTAACATTCCAATTCTATTGAAAAAAGGGTTCCTACTCCACAAAGAATCTCTTCCATGAAATATTCGCCATTCGTTATCAAGAATACTGATGCCAGGGATCTAATTTCGATGTTTTCCTTAAAACTAAATAATTTAAACGGTCATTATGACCTCATGCTAGAGATAGGTGCAGTAAAAATATGTATTTTTTGTATGATATAATACCTAATGATGAAGTAAGAAAGGAATGTAAGGAACAATGCGTCCCAAATAACATTAAGAAAGGGTCACTTAGTTGGTTTGGATATACGGAACGAATAGACGAGAGAAAAATAGTTAAAATATATATACATGTAGTGTGAATCGATAAAGAAGTCGAGGAAGGCAAGAAAGACTTGACATTACCAAATTAATCAACTACTGAAAGGCGGCCATGTTCGAAGTAGGAATAATCGATGAGCGTGCGTGTCGCGGTGTGTGAATGTAGAAGAGGCGTGAACGTTATGTCAGAATAGAACAGTGTGGCGGTCCACCCCTTTTGCCTACCTATCCCGTGAAACGGCGTGGTGGTTTGTTAGTTAATTAGTAATAGAAAACCGTATTTTTGTTACCTATACAGAATCACATTATTGAAAAAAATATTTAAAAATGCATACTAACATATCGCCTCTTTGCAAGAATAACGTGTTATCTCGAAAATTGAACATTTTTAAAATGAAACAAGCTACCCGTCTGAAAGAGACAACGTGACAACACAATATACCATTGTTGGTTTGTCTCTTTCCCATATAAATTCTCTATTTTTCACTTTAAAAATACCATGTTTTTGTGGAAAATAAAGTTGAATACGGCGGATTTGATTATTGAAATGTCACGTTATTCTCGCAAAGATGCGATATACTCGTATATCTATTCTGTCGGGTGTTTGATAATTTATTCATCATGCGCGCATATTAATAAATTCAACCCAGAAAAAGTGTCACTTGCTTTCTAGTGTTTTAGTATATATGGTACTCGTATTTGATTTAACCTAGAATAACAGAAGCATATAATATGCATATCTACTTACCTACATACCTACATATAAACTTTTTGTGAGCATAAAATATAAATAAGTAGGTATGAACATTACTCGTATATAAGCAAGTACCTTGGCGGGTTTAAAGTTTAAAGATCTATCACTAAGTTAACTATAATACAAGCCATAAAGTAGTGTAGATTTTACTGTGGTGCTTCGCTTCTTCTTACTTCTTATTCTCTCCTAACCTTTCCAATTATTTGGGGTCGGCTCTTCTAATAGAACAGCGCCAGGTTTCCTGGTCTTGGGCCACTCTTCTGCACTCATGACCATGCCATCGTAGACGACCCTCCCTCGCCTTTTCCGTCATAGGGGCCACTTTAAAACTTCTTCGAATGGCTCTGGCGAAAACTGTGGCGCATCACTGTAATATAATTAAACACGATTCTACTAAATGTCTCAAGGAAAAACTTTTAAAGTCTCATGTATCGATTCATCTCACCGAGGTGGCGTCTAAAGAGGAATCTCGAATTTGTGAACACTTTGATGATTACGAGAACAGCGTGGTAAATATCCTACATATTCCCTGTATTATTCTTTATTTTTTAACATTTATACAAACAAAAAATAAAAACTTGTCACAACTTTCGAAACGTCTGGAGATAATTAATCTCACAAGTTCCTACAGTAAACAGAGTTTTGATTAGTCAAAAACTAACTAACTAACTAACCATCACGCCGTCTCCCCGAAAGGGTAGGCAGAAAGAATGGACTGTCACACTTTTACTGATGCGGCACTCCATCCTTCTCTTTTCGCTCCGCGGGAGACACGGTGTGATGGGTTGCGAACCTCATCGCCACTTCATCACTCATTGATTAGTCAATATTCTAAATAATGGAGTTCCACTGTCTTCACAATGCTTCAAGTTTATTGTAGTAAAAAAAACTCTATCTTACCATCATGCTTCTAGGAGTAGGCATGAATAATGGACCACCACAAGTTCTTTCTGATATACATCTTCCAAATTCTCTACATTCATACATCGTGTCATGAACGTACGTCGATTTCTCCGACATTTGATATTTTATTTTTGCACGTTTTCCTCGATCTTCCTCTATTTATTGATCCGTTTACGTCGTTTACATATCTTCATTCATTCTTTCCGCGTGTCCAAACCATATTAATCCTTTCATTATTTTGTTCAAACTACTTTTATTCGCGCTGCATTCATTTTTATATTAATTGTATTTGACACCCTATCATATACAGATCAATCACACATTCGTCTAAGAGATCTCAATTCTACTGCAAATATTATATTTTCATCCTTCTTTTGCCGATTCTATGCTTCACTGCAATTCATAAAGGTATGTCAATAGTATTACAATTTTAATATTAATTTTATAGTCGTTAAATTTCTTTCGACCGATTTAAACCACAAAACTAACATCTTCCGGCTAGACAATAGCAGTATTACTGACTGAAGAATAACGGGAAAAATTAAGTGCTTTTTAATTTAAAATTACTTGTACATAAATACTTTTTAACTTCCATTCGTGCACAGTGAAGCACGCACATCGATTGTTATAACAATTGATTAATTTGATCATGACATGTTTTCCCCCATTAAATTATACAACTACCTGCAATCTAAATTGTTATGTTTGGTGTTATGATTGAGGCTCACAAAGTTAATGAATAACTATCACAGTCTTACAAATACCATTTTGATTTAACAAAATATTTTTTTGATGATATCAAAGCCTATCCAAAAGAGGGTATGTGCACAGTGTTCTTGTACCGATCCTTATTATGGAAGTGAAGCATAGAACTGACAAAATAAGGATGAGAGTTGAAATAATGCAGTAGAAATGAGTAAAATGAGTGAAAATCTGTATATGATAGTGTGTCAAATGCAAATCGAAGAAGTGAATGCAGCGCGAATGAAAGTGTTATAAACAAAATTATGAAAGAGTCATTAAATTCAGTTCGGTTTAGTTTATCAGTTTATTTAGTTATTCAAAAATTACAAACATATTTATAGTTTAATTAAGAGAAGGTAAAGTACCAGAAACGCATTTGAGATGGTTCTAGTCTCTAAAGTCAAGAGTATTAAATTTATCTTCCGAACGCAGTTTCACTTTCCGAGATAATCAAGTTCAGCAGACTGATTGCTCTTGCCACCAGCATGACTAGAGGCAGGTTGGTTCTTGTGACCGGCAGAAAGAACCATCTATGCTGGCGCTGTCGAAGACATCTGTCGGGAACAAAAAAAACGAAACACCCTCCAACACGGCTGAGCTTAAAATATCTCCTAATTAATGAAATAAATTGAAATAAATTAAGTTGGTTTGGACACAAAAGAATGATAAATAATGCATTTGTTAACGATGTAAATGTAACAAGAAATATAGGAAGACCGAGGAAAACGTAGCACGATCAAATCAATTAAATATTAAATGTTGATCCCGTGATCCCGTGATAAGAGAAATTGATGTGCGTGCATGACACGATGTATGAATGTTGAAGAATCGAGAGAAATATGTCGGGAAAGTATGTGTGGTGGTCCATTCCGGTGGAGACGGCGTGATGGTTAGTCAGTTCCTTCATTTTTTATTCCAGGCGACACGATTTTTCTAACATAATAAAGGTAATACATAAAATTACGAAAACCTGGATGATCTCAAAGTGACCGATGCTGTTCCGATGACGGGTTTTCACTCTGACAGATTGATTGAAATTGAATCGGTGAATATGTGAGTCAATGACCTTTTTTAAGAGCAAATTAATACAAGCTCATTCATCTGATAGTCTAATCAAAAGGTAATAAATTTTAATGCATAGTTTTGGTATAGCGCTGAAGTTCAAAGAGTTATTTCAATGTATGTCCGACGAATTTTAAATGAATAGTTAAAAAAAACAATCAGAGAACAAGTCGCAAGACGCAAATAGCTGTGGATCGCTCAGGACGCACTGGACTGGTCCCCTATGGGGGAAAAGAGGAAGTGAAGCATACCTAGAGCCACCTGGAGAAGAGCCCTGCAGGACGAGGTTAAAGTAGTAGGCCTCACTTGGGATGAAGTTGGGCATCAGGCAAGCGATAGAGTCGGGTGGAGAAGGTTTTTTGGAACCCTATGTACCACGGAGGTGTGACAGGACAAGAAGAAGAAGAAGATGTATGATATATAACATGCATATACTATAAAACACCAACACTAATAATTTAATTACAGTGTTAGATTTTTGATAAACTTAAGGCGTTAACACTATGGAATTCCATAACGACGAATTTTTATAAATTAAAAAACTGTTTTTTCTACTTTCGAGTTTATTTTTATCGACATGTTTCAAAGGCTTTACACCCTCATCATCGGGAGAACGTTTAAAGTTTATATCGTTCTCCCGACGATGAAGGTGTAGGTAAACCCTTCGAAACATGCTCAAAAATGGAAAAACAGTGAAATTCGTAGTTATAATATTAGAATTTATTGTACAATCTCCAATACGAGCACAACAAGATTATTTTTGTAAAGATAGAATCGAGTACTGTTCAGGTTTGAACTCAAATTTCCTGGATCAGGAGCCAAGCGTTCTACCCTAAGAGCACCACTAGTTTGTATATAAATATGTATTAATAAGTATATATATACGTATAAAAAAGTATCGATTAATCGAATAAATTTTTAAAAATAAAAATAAAGTACGAAAATAAACACTTCGTATTTTAACCACAGAAGAGTAATTATATTTCAAGTCTTCTAGTTTCGCTGTACCTAAGTAGCATCAGGGTAATATAATCAGTTTTAATATTGTACCGATGAAGCATGGGTACAAGTGAAACTAGTTGACTTCAAATATAATTATCATTCCGCGGGTAAAATACCACCAGAAGATGGCAGCGAGCTGTCGAAACCTGTCGAAGACACAAACATTAGTGGATTTTAATAAAATATTAATTAAAAAAAAAACCTTTTTATTTTCATGTGTCGGGTGTTTTTTTATATTAATTTGACATATTTAGAAATTTCTAACCAAAGGATGAAAGCAGGATAAACGCCGTAGAAATGAGATCACTAAGAAGAATGTGCGGGAAAACGTTGTATGATAGAATACCGAACGATGAAATAAGAAAGAAATGTAAGGCAGATGACTGCATCATGGATAAAATTAAAAAAGGATCCCTGAGATGGTTTGGACATATGGAACGAATGGATGAGAGTAGAATGGTTGAAAAGTTGTACACAAGCAGCGTGAGTGGAAAAAGATGCCGAGGACGACCGAGGAAAACATGGCATGGACAAATTAATCAATTACTAAAAGGCGATCACATTCGAAAGTGGAATAATTGACGTGCGTGCATGGTACGATGTATGAATGTAGAGGAATCCAGAGAGGTATGCCAGGACAGAGCATTGTGGTGATCCATCCTCTCGCCTACCCCTCCGGAGAAATGGCGTGATGGTTAGTCAGTTAGTTTTTTATATGTGAATGCTTAATATGAAAAAAGGTAATTCGAGTTTTATTATATAAATTTAGTAGGTTGGTTAGTGCGAATAAAATTATTTTAAATTGAAGCCATGAAAAAACATATAGGTAATTCGTCTACCTAATGATATTTGTTGTCCGAAAGTGGTCAAAGTAGCTACAAAAATATGCTTTCGTAATTATTCTACATTAAAATTGAACTATTAAAATGTATGCATAGAGATGAATAAAAATGTCATGTAATTCACTGGGGTAGGAACGACAGAATGAATTCAGGTCAACTATTTGTTGGTACTTAATTTTAAAAATATATGATGGTAGATTACGCAAGATGAAACGCTAATGATGCTTGTTATTTTTAATGGGTTAGCTGCAGGTACATCCCATGCGATGACCGGCGTAAATAAATTAGTTATACCTTCCGCATTCGAAATTTAAAAACATCGCGCTGTGGTATGTTGACGATATCTATTGTAAAATTAAACAAAGTTACGCACATTTAAACATGTATGTATATATTTTTTTCTGTTACAAATGAAAAAATAATATGTATATTTTTCAGAATAAGTAAAATTAACATCTGTAATACAATGGTATAAAATTCCTAAGCGATGATGATAAAAATTTTGATATTTAAATATTTCGCAAAGATGACTCATTTCTGCTAGCAGAAATGAGAACATTGCGACCTATTATGGGGAGAACACTTAAAGATAGGATTCCCAATGAAGAAATTCGCAAATCCTGCAAAATTGAAGACATAGTGAGATGGAGTAGGCAGAGAAGACGATTCTGGAGGGACCACATCGAGAGAACGGATCCAGCAAGAATTCCTAATATCGTGATGCACGAGACTCCAGAGGGCCATCGACCACCAGGACGACCACCAAAGTGATGGAGAGAAGGCTGGTCGTCTTCATCACAGGAAGAAAGTTGATATCCTGCATAAACAGATCGCAAGATCTACAATCAGAAGAAGAAGAAGCAAAGATGACTAATTTTACACCGACACCGAGGCCGATAGCAGGCAAGATGCGTGAGGGACACCAGAATTAGAGAGATTTGTGAGGTTGAGGATATTATAAGATGGAACAGACAGCGAAGAAGTTACTGATACGGTCATGTTCAAAGTATGGACACAACCAGACTTCCCTATATTGCACTACATAATCAGCCTCATGGGACTCGTCCTCGTGGAAGACATCCTAAAAGATGGAAGGACAGCTGGGAGTCTACCTCACAGGAGGAGCAGCACTCTAAAGAACAGACCACATAGGTCTACAACAAGGAAAAAGAAGAAAAAGAAGACTAATTTTAATATTATGTACACATAATTATCTCTTCTTCTTCTTCTTCTGCTTTATTTAGGACTGTGTACTGTTATTTCTCGGAGCCTGTTCCTGGGATGCAGATGTCCAACTGTCTCGCCGCCTTTTAGGTGGTATTCCTGCAGGTTGATTTCCTGTTGGTATTTTATTTGCGGCTATATTTATCACTCTTTCAGAACATGCTCTTTCCACATGATCTCTCCAGTAGCGTCTTCTCAGTCTTCGCCATCGCACGCAAGATCTGCAATGTAGAAGATGTCGGGTGCGATAATTATCTCATTATCAAATATCTTAGTAAGGTGAAACGTGTTATTTCCATAAAACTTTTAGAAAATGTTACGTTACTTTTTCATTCGTATTAATTATTTAAAATCGAGTTATTGTTGAATTAACGACAAATACCTACTATTAATTTGAAATGAATTAAAAAATATAAGTATAATCCTATATTGATCAACCGCAGATATATTTAGTCTAAAATTAGCCAGAAAGATAACATTAACATTTACGTAATGTCGGATATATATTATAATGTCATATTTGTTCATGGCTTGGACTATACGAAGAAAGTTATCGACGATTTACGCTCACGCACGATTGACTATTATCTAAGAATGCATTAGGTACTTAATGGAGATGCTCTGACTAAAGGGTCACGGGATAGATATCGATATCTACTCCGTAGAGAACACCTATTCTGTGAAACTTGACATGGATATTGTAATGTGCATTATCCATGCACATTACAATATGCACGCCGTACGGTTGTTTCTCTTATGTTTACGCTACAACGATATGTGCACATCCACTCTAAATACACAGAACATTGTGTGATGTGCACAGGTAATACATATGTATTAAACGTGTACCATTTATTTTGTGAGAACATTGTTTGTTCAATTGTAGGAATAATGTATTCCGAAGGTAAAATCTGAATCGAATGAATTCTAATTCCAAATGCTTGCGGGGAGCCATGACACACGTACGCCCGGCAATCTTATGCCTTGCAACTAATGGGAAACAGTTTAAAATATCTGTTGGATCTCATAGATAATTCCATGCAATTACAAGAACATTTAAGTATACATTTATGTTATAAAACTGTACAACTTTTCGTGTCATGTGTAAAACAATTTTTTGTGGTGGTATTCTTTTAGGGAATACATTTTTATACACAAAATATCAAGTTACATGTAACAATATACACAAAATAAAAACAAAACGATGCCTATTTTGAAATCCTCGCTTTGAGTGTTCAAGCTGATATACTTAAATTTTTTAACAAGAAAATCTTATCAAAATTTAAATAAGAGGAACAAATATTGAAGCAGTTATCTATGTTACTTCTGGTAGAGACACGCGTTTTTTCAAAAACTCTGAGAAATTATAGTAAAATATACAAATTACACAAGTAATTATCCACGAAAATGCAGAACTATCTCTTATGGAAAAAATGCTACAATACTACGTAATGATTCAAATCGTTCTTAAAGATTCAAAAAATTTACAGGGCTTGAGTAGGGTAGGATTTTAAAATTGCCCATGCAATACGCAACCACTGACTGTGCAATTGACTAATTAATTATCGACAAGAGACGAATAAGTGTTGAAGAATTATAATAAGTTTATGACCACATTCATATATGTCCACGTGCACAAATCGCACTGGACAATGCCAACATCGAGGCTGTGAATGAATACATTTAGGGTCACAAAATACAGCTGGGGCGAGATAATTAGACAGCAGGCCTGAATAGAAGAGTCGGATTAAGCTGGGCAGCGTTCAATAATCATGGCCATATTTTGAAGAATCTGAGAATACCCTTCAACTTAAAAATGAGAGTATTTAACGCCCGTGTTCTGGCAGTGTTCACTTATGGTATTGAGACAGTCACAATGTCTCAAAAAATGCCAACATGCTGAGAGTCACACAGAGAGCAATGTAGAGAGTCATGTTGGGTATTAGCTTGCGGTACAGAGACAGAAATAAGGACATACGAGCCAGGACAAAATTCTCTGACGTCATCAAGTTGGCCAAGATCCTTAATAATCTACCGTTAATTAATAACCAAACTAATCTTTCCCATAGCCCCATTTTAGCCATATTCCCCATTATAAATAATTTTAAATATTCCCATAAAAATATCCCCTGTCCGCCACTACAATCTTAATTAGAAATTCTCTATAATTTTTCCCTAATGACCACCGTTCTAACATCCTATTCGTCCTCGCGCACACTCTCTCCTACCCCTCTTTCTCCCCTCCATTTTATATTTATTTTTTCAAACATGTATGTTGGTTCTCTGATTTTATGTTTAGTTTATTATCTTACCCTGACGAAGCTCCGGCGAGAGCGAAATCGGTTGGTGTTAACAAATAAAGTGGTTTAGATACAAATATTAAAAGTTTATTATTATTTTATTTAATAATGTCACACCACAAATTAAGTGCTTCATACGAAAGTTTATATACAATGTCCTGGCTACAAGATAGTAACTCACAAGAAAAGTAGTTTTATACAAAGTAAATAAGCTTTGTATTCGACGTTTTGAAGATCGTTGCACGTAGTTAAATGAATTGTGGGCACCCAACACACTTTTCTCTCCGAAACGTCGGCGTCGGTCCAGGAAGATAACAAGTTACACGGATATAACTAACCGTGATAAATCTGTGCGCTTAATAGATAATGCTCTCAATTAAAAAATCCGTTGACACATTTATAAAATTATTTTCTATAAACTAAATGAAATGAGGCTAACTATTAGACTTTTCTTCGCGAGATACGCCGCAGATTATCGACGCCGACGCGCGTGTCGCGCCGCGCCTTACGGAACCCAGGAAAAAGCTCCAAAAGTGAATTTCAAGTTGCGGGACATTCCTATTCGTCGCTGGGATCGCCGGATTGACCGGCTAAAACTAAACGTGTCTCTTATTCCAGGCGGCCAAAGCCCTTTAATGCCACAAATTTAGAATTCTTAATTCGGATACTGCAAACTAATAGCCGCGTTTTAATTGCTATCGCAGTATTATATCATTTAACGGATACTGCAAACTAATAGCCGCGTTTTAATTGCTATCGCAGTATTATATCATTTAAGCGAAGAAATTCACCTTAGATCAATCAAAAAGGCAAATGATTATTTTTAATGATTTATTTTTCTACTTCGGCCTATTAACGTTCACTCCTGGACAAAGGCCTCCTCCATTTGCTTCTAAGCCACTGTGTCTTGTGCAGACTGTATCCAGGTTATATCGACGAAAGGTTGGGGTCATATTTCCACGGTAGTTGCGGTCACCCTGCACTTCTCTTTGCGGTCCATGGTCTCCAAATCAGCATTCTTTTTGATTTTTTTTATGATGAATATTTAAATTAAACTTATAGATGTAAAATAATAAAACACATTGTATTATATTTAACCACGGTATGGTTATTATAATTGATGCCAACTAGTTTCGCATGGACCTTATTATACCTTATAGGCTTTCATTAGGGCAGTATAACAAAGTTATGTGTCATATCGGCGCTGTTAGCTTAAGCGATTAAATAATCTATAAATAAACGTAAGAAACATGAAAATCTAGCATTATTTTATAACACTTTACAATATTTGAAAGAGAAGTCGATGCAGACTCACATCGGTGGGGGGTATCGTCCATTCAATTCAGTGATATATTTCGACTTGGCACTCCAATTGACCACTGTCAAGAAACAATATAAACAAGTATGATGACTAATTTACAAATAAAATTAATATCTATCCCTAATTGTAATACGTTGACGCATTGGGGAGAAAGGAATACCTGTCCGAATCGAAATACAAAATGAGCGAGCTTTTATTGCTTAAGTGGCTTCAAGGATACTAAAATATTTACGCAAGAAAGCTCGCTAATCGCAGTTAAACTCAGCGCTATAAAATTAAGTCTCGAGTAATTAAAATTTAATGCGTTCCCGTAACACTGGTAATAATTTCTGAGCGCAGTTTTATGAAAATGTTCTTAAATTTTATTTGCGGGTTTATACACCTTTCTTGTTGAATATTTATGAACTTTCAAACTTTCAGCTGATATTTTCCACTTCAGGTTATAATGTCTTTAACACCAATATTTGGTTAATAATCTTATAATTATAACCGGTTTCTGCAGCTTGCAGCAATCAACCATAAATCATTAAAACGCTTGCACCAGAAATTAGTCATAATTATAAATTGGTGTTATGAAACATGGTTTATTTTCTTCTTCTTCTTCACTTTTGGTAGACTCAGGAGTCTGTTATTTCAGGAGGGTCCTCTTGAGACGCTGAACTCCAGCTTTCTCTCCACCGTTTCGGGGGTCTTCCTGGTCGGCGTTTTCCGTTTGGCGTTCCATGGAGAGCTATGTGTGGTATCCTATTTGAGCTCATTCTTTCTACATGTTGATGCCAGTATCGCCGTCTTTGACGTCCCCATCTGACCACATCTTCGACCCCGCAGATTTTTCGGATTGCTGTATTCCTAACTCGATCGATTTATTTTAATTTGTTAAAATGAACTTCTAAGAATATTTATTAACAATAAAAATGTTTCAAATGTAATTTTTTCCCTTTACTACAATATAATTTTAATACCAAAAATAATTTTTACTGTTTTTTAACTAACTAACTAACCATCCCGCCGTCTCCCCGAAAGGGTAGACAGAAAGAATGGACTGTCACACTTTAACCGATGCGGCACTCCATCCTTCTCTTTGCGCCCCGCGGGAGACGCAGACGCGGTGTGATGGGTTGGGAACCTCATCGCCACCAATAGGCATCTCCCGCGCACACTTCGATCATCACAGAAATTATTTAATATTGTTTTTTAACAATATTAAATAATTAATGCGAATTAAAATGTTTCTTTTCTAGAAGCTTTAGAAGTATACGTCAACGATGTGGATGGAACAGGAAAAAGAGGAAGACTAAGGAAAACTTAGCACGATCAAATCCATCAAATATTTAATGTATAAATCAATCAATAATTATATTGTATCAACCTTTCCCTAAATAAACAATACGTATATAAACAATAAGAAAAATGTGTCCATTTGTATTTGGTAGGTACGCTCGATATAAAATATAATATATATTTATCAAGAACGCATGTTTACAAGAGATGGAATAATGATGCACCCTAAACCATCACGTCAAATAGAAATATATCGACTGAAGCAAAGATGGCACTGCACAATAGGGTTCTAGCGCCGACCCTTATGTGAGGAAGTGAAGCTTGGATTTGGCAGAAGAACGATAAAAGTAGGATAAATGCGATAGAAATTAGATCACTTAGAAGAATGTGCGGAAAAACAATGTATGATAGAATACCCAATGAAGAAGTTAGAAAGGATGTAAGGCGGACGAATGCGTCCTAAATAAAATTAAGAATGGGTTACTTAACTGGTTTGGACATATGGAACGAATGGATGAGGGAAGAATAGTCAAAGATATATGCACGTAGTGTGAATGTAAAAAGATGTCGAGGGAGGCCAAGGAAGACATGGCATGACTAAATTGTTGAAAAATGCTGAAAGGCGGCCATGTTCAAGTAGGAACAATCGACGAGCGTGCGTGTCACGATGTGTGAATATAGAAGAGGCGTGAGAGTTGTCAGGATAGAATAGTTTGGCGGTCCATCCTCTCTGCCTACCCCTCCGGGGAAACGGCTTGATGGTTAGTTAGTTAATATAATGGCGCGACGTTTCTGTTTCTTGTGATATTAGAGTAACAGATTTTTATTTAAGTATTCTACAACAACAACAAACCATCATGCCGTTTCCCCGCAGAGAGAATGAACCGCCACACTTCTTTATCCTGACACACCTCTCTAGCTTTCTTCACATTCATTCAACGAGTCATACACGTACGTCGATTCTTTCGACTTCTTCCATGACCAACTTATAAAATTTGATTAATTTGGTCAAATCATGTTTTCCTCAGTCTACCTCGATTCCGTACTCCATTTACATCGTTAACCTATACTTTCTTAACCATTCTTTCTCCATCCATGCGCTCTATATGTCCGGAACAACGCAGCGATCCTTTCATAATTTTATTCATCCGCTCTACATTAAAGTATTCTAAATTGAATTATTTTCGATATTTCAGGAAGATGAGCCACAATCAGATGCAAGCGATGGTCCAGCAACAGAACGAGTGTGGCGACATTTTGGAACAAGAGATCAGTTGCTACCTTACTCAAGAAGGAGGCAAGCACACAGACCGAAACGTAAGCCTACTTCATTTTATGAAAACGGTTTGTTTAATTATTAATTGTTATTTGCGGTAGACCGACGCTCAATCACATATAATATTCTTGCGATATCTTAATGTTTCTAAAATAATATGGAACAAATATTTAACACATCGAAAAATGGTTGAATTTTCAGAAATTCGATATGACATAGGAAAAACTGGTTTAGTTTTCATATAAATGGTATTTAAATACCATATGATTTTCTTTAGTAAAAAGCTCGACAAGAAGTGATTGCGGGCTACTTAAAAAAATATATAAAATTGTGTTGTGGCATATTTGATAGTTGTTGATGGTTGCAGTTTTAATTTGGTAAAATCCATTATGAAATGTATTATGAAAACGGGATTGTTTTTTCGGTTTTACTTTGATTTATTTATATATAAATTATTTAACCAATAGTTAAAAATATTTTCGGCTTGCGAGGGCATTCTAAAAAAAATCTTAATAATAATAAAAAAAATATATCTGTATGTATATTCTTTAAGGATTTTTTTAGAATGCTCTCATAAGGCGAAATAAATTTGTAACTATTGTTTATCGATGTACTCTATTATATAACCGAAAAAGCAAACGCGTTTTCATTATACATTTTATCTTTGATAGTACCTACGAATGTAAATGTAGCATGTAATGAAAAATCATTGTTTTGTTGACGTTATTCTACATGAAAAATTGACGATTTAAAAAATGAAAATCGCGATATTCCGATGTTTTGTTGTTTATAATTTAAATATCAAACATTAGCGGTTCCAACATGGCATAAGTGAGATTCAATATCGATTAAAATATCCAGTTGACAAAAATATTAATTACTCTTTGTACGGTAGCTAAAAGTTTCTAAAGTTTGGAATTTAATAATAGGAAAAAATACTGTGTAAAGGACGCATTGAATACAAAAAACATTTAACACATTTATGCTCTTTACAATTCACTTCGATTACATATTTTAGTTTTGCAGGGTGTAAACATAAAAATTACCTTAATTGGTAAATTATTTTTACCTTCAAGGAGGGAAGATATTCTATCTATCTATGATCTTGTCTTTCGGGAGTATCAGCCCGAAGGCTATTTGCTCCCCAGCCTGTTGAAAGTGACTTTGTTGGGAATGAGGATAAAAGGGAAGATATTTTATTTTATGTTAGCATATACCTATTATAATATAAGTCGTCAAGAAAGAGTACGAAAATATTTTGAATACAAGAGAGCGAGAGAGAAATACTTCGACTCTCTCCGAAAGTAATTCGAAATGCACACGATGCGTATGCCCGAGAACGTTTCTGGGTTATTTTGGATTTTGCTCTGATTATTGTTGTATGACAATAGTGTGGAAAACAAAAGGAGAACAATTTGGTGTTGTTAATTGTGAAATTTTTAACGTGCGTAAAAAAATACATTAAATGTTAAAACTTATTACTGATTACGATTGTACAGGGAACCAAGATTTTAAAGGGTAGAAAATCTTTACTTCCGTGAATATTTCGCGGGTTGCAACTAGTTACATATTAGGTCCTTAGATATGAAATTGGCGTTTTGCCGTACTGGCAACTTTGATCTCAAAATCTTCTCTTTGGTTAGGAATTCCAAATTCAAATTTATACAGCTATTTACTCAAGTATTTGTGTTTCGAAAATTATAATTCATTTGTTTTTTCCTCAATTGTTTTTTTTCTTTACGTCACTTAGTTTACAAAATGGAAAACTTGAAATATCGCGTTATTTACGAGTACGAGTTCCACCGTGGCACCAGTGCTGCAGAAACGGCTCGAAGGATTAATGATGTGTATGGCGACGGTGTCGCAAAAGAAAACACAGTACGTTTTTGGTTCCAACGTTTTCTTTCTGGAAATTTCGACCTGCAGAACAAGTCCCGTGGACGGCCGGAGACCAAAGTTGATAATGAAGAATTGAAGGCTATTGTGGAAGCGGATCCATCGCAAACCACGTCCGAGTTAGCTGCAGGCTGCGGTGTTAGTGATAAAACTGTTTTAATCCACTTGAAGCAAATTGGGAAGGTGAAAAAGCTTGAAAGGTGGGTACCTCACGAATTTAGTGAAGCAAATCAACAATCGCGCGTTGACTGCTGCATTGCATTACTCAACCGGCACAATAATGAAGGAATTTTGAATCGAATCATTACCTGTGATGAAAAGTGGATCCTGTATGATAATCGGAAGCGCTCATCGCAATGGCTGAACCCTGCCGAACCAGCCAAGCCAAAGTTACTTGTGAGCGTTTGGTGGACTAGTGCTGGTGTCGTTCACTACAGCTTTCTTAAATCTGGCCAGACGATTACGGCAGATGTCTATTGTCAGCAACTGCAAATCATGATGGAAAAGCTAGCTGCTAAACAACCTAGGCTGGTTAATCGCTCTAGGCCACTGCTGCTTCATGATAACGCTAGACCACACACTGCACAACAGACGGCTACCAAATTAGAAGAGCTTCAGTTGGAATGTCTAAGACATCCACCGTACTCTCCGGACCTTGCCCCAACAGATTACTATTTTTTTCGAAATTTGGATAACTTCTTGCAAGGGAAAAAATTCAACTCCGATGGGGCAGTCCAAACCGACTTCAAAGATTTTATTGATTCCCGTCCGAATGGTTTTTTTAGTAAAGGGATCGATGAACTACATAAGAGATGGCAAAAGTACATAGATAGCAATGGTACAAACATTGATTAAAGAAATATATTATATTTAAAAAAAATCAACTTTATGTTCCTCCCATACAAAACGCCAATTTCATATGTTAGGACCTAATATATTTGTTTTGTTATAAATAATATAAAATTTCTAAACCTGATGAATATGAGCGGAAAGGTACTAACAACCCACCAAATCACCTCCCAACAATATTCCTATCAGACGTAAGAGGAATAGCCACATGAGCTGAACCTCTGTAAGCCAGAAGATCCACTTTCTCCTCTGTAAGCCAGAAGATCCACTGTCCAGGTGTTGAAAACTTGTAGTTATCTTCAGAGACATTGGAGGCACAACCGTACGTGTGTTCATTGACAATCTTGATTTGGAAAAAATAATATTAATATATAATAATATCGCGTAAAAAGGTATCGTTTGAGCATTATAATTTTTTTTAGCAGCGGTTATTATTGAAATGTCTTATCTACGAAGATATGAATGTGTTATACGAAAAAACATCCGTCGGTATACTTAAAAACATAAATAATGATTTATTATTTTTACAGATATCTAGTATAAATAATATATTTTAATTTTAATGAAATTGTATTACCAAAACTTATTTAATGGCATAATTTAACACTTTGAAAATAACCGCAATCATTTTCAGATTACATTTATGAATGAGTGTTTTATTATAAATTATTACCTAATCGAAATACTCCCGTTTAGTACACAAATTAGTCATTATTTTACGTTCTAATGATCCGCTGACCTTTGCGGGATCGTGTGTGACGGATATTATTCAATGTTACCAGTCGAGATAAAATTTGTTACAATTTGAAAATAGAATTAATCGGTCACTTAAATACTGGGGTTTGGTTAGCAATTTTTTTACTGCAATTACTTAATTATTGGTAAATCTTTTTTATAATCTAGATATTGCCTTTTAAATTATGATATTTCATTTTTTTTTAAAATCCTAATAAATAATTTAACCCTGATGCATGGAAGTGAAATGAGAGCAAAATAAATGCGATAGAGATGAGGTTCTTTAAACGTATGTGTGGTAAAACAGTGTATGACAGAATTTCAAATGCCGATATTAGGAATGAATGTAGAGCGAAAGAAAGTATTATGATCAAAATTATGAAAAGATCACTGCGTTGGTTTGGACACATGGATGAAGAAAGAATGGTTTAAAAAAGTATACCATAACAATGTGAATGGAGCACGGAATCAAGGAAGACCGAGGAAAACATGGCATGAACAAATTAATTAAATTTAAAAGGTCGGCAGTGTTAGAATATAATAGTGTAGCGGTCCATTGTCTCTGCCTACCACTTTGGAGAAACGGCATGACGATTACTTTCTTTTATGTTTCAATCCTAGGGATTAGTTTGCAGCAAATTGTAACATTTTTGCTAATTCTTGGGATGCTACTTGAGTCTTTAATGTGATAGTTTCCCATTGCTTTTCACATAAATAATATTACAAAAGATATTTTTGTTTCAGCTGAAGATATGGCAGCGGCTCTCCAGCATACTTTATTAATGGGAAGGGAAGGGAGTTGCCGGGTGCCAGTTAAGCGTGTGGTGTCTGTCCAGAGCATCCACCCCCACCCTTCTAAATACTACACACCCCAGTGTACCTTTTTGCATCGCTGCGGGGATGACATCGGCTGCTGCGCTGAAACACAAACCTGTGCTCCCAAAAGCACTCACAAAGTGGAGCTTCATTTTTATGTTAGTACGTAAACAATACATTTACTAATATAATGATGCTTACTGATCTCAATTTTGTTTTGTTTATATTAACTAACAAATTAATTTTCATTATTCCATGGGCATGTGATTTAATGGTAGTTATCCGTGGCTCTATCCCACCGCATTTCTTTTGGGAATGCTCGGGACCAACTCTTTGTGGCTTCGAAGAGATGGGCATCTCGTAACCCATTTCTTTAGATTAATCAGGGGATATTTCGAGAACTCCGCCATGCTTGAGGGTGTTGGACTTTTTATCCCTGACAGATATCTAAGGCAGCGACAGCACAGATTGTTTTTATTACCGGCCGCCAGAACCAATCTGCCTCTGGTGACACCGGCGGGAAGAGCAATTAGTCTGCTGAACGCGGTCTCCTCGTAGATCGACGTCTTTCATATGAGTGAAAGTACATTCAGAAGAATACTCTTGACTTTGGAGAATATCTTGATTTTCCTAATGTCGAATCATCTGTCTGTCATGCGTTCTTGGTATTACATTGTATATATATTTATATAATATTTTACCTGTACTCAATAGATGCATTAAACATGATTAGATTTGATTTTACACTTCATTTACCAACGATTTTTAAATTTTTAGTTCGTAGTAAATATCCTTTTTAAATGAATAGTTAAACATAAAGTGATACGTAATTGTGAGAATTATTACTAGCAAGTGTAGGGTAGGAAAAAACGACTAATCGGTGTTTGGTAGTTTACGGTTGGCAGCTAGAAGCCGACTTGTCGACTTTTTGTATAAAAGCATACTGATCTTATTTGCATGGTGAAATTTGTGCCTTGCTGAAATCACATGAAAAAATATAATCCCATTATTTTGTATGTTGGAAGTAATAATTTAAATTCCGCGTTAAATATTATACTATGCCAAATTATTCATGTCTTTTATAAGATAAAATATAATATAATACAGTTATGTAAAACTATATGAGTTATCCTAACTCCCTCTGTAATATGTAAAATTAGTAGTCATAAAGTTTGTGCTATTGTGGTTTTCACTTGGCGTTAACCCATTTAAATTAACCAATGGTATATTTATAAAAGGCATAAACTACATAATTTGATTTATGATATATACATATGTATTTCAAAGAGCTTTCTCAAAACAAATAATAATTATAAGTAAAATGCACCTCATTACAAATAAATATTGTAAATGATTATATTTATGATTATTTCAGACTTCTGTGGTTGGACAAGAAAGGAATACAATTGAAAAGCTGAGTTTTATAAACCACACCGAATGTGAGTGTATTCCGAAACGAGATGACTTTATGATCAAAGATGAAACATCCACGCATGTCATGAGGTCAACAACTCAACAAAATTTTAATGACTATGAATTTGAAACCCCGCAATCAATCAAAATGTATGATTATTTATTTTTTATTATACTTTCATATGAAGCACATTATTTAATTTTTTTATTATTATTTGTATTTAAAATAAAATATAATTAAAACACTGCACTTTATTTTTCACCGCTATGCGGTTATTTTAATTGCCGACAAGTTTCGCTTGTACCCAAGCTTCTTCAGGACTTCTTAATAACCAATTAAAAGGAGGAAGGAGGAAGCTTAGATACAATGGAAACTAGTCAGAAATTAAAATAACCGCATAGTGGTGAAAATCAAAGTGCAGTGTTTTTATTTTACATTATTTTTATTGTTGAATTTATCTTCTTGTTCTTTATGAATTCATTTATGTTTTCAATTGAAAACAAATACTTATCTTTAATTACTCATTCTCATTTTCAATTAACTAACATTAATAATACTTTTAATAAATTGATGACTTTTGATGATTATGATAAAAAAAAATCTCTAATTGTCATTTGGGCTTATTTTATTTTTGCTTTTAAGAATTATACACAAAAGACATAATATTTATATAATGATAACAAATATTTTTAACTCCCTTTTTGTATAAACACATTTTTCATTTCAAGTAAAAAAAAACACAATGTTAACAGGAATTATGGTAATTTGACTTAACGTTTGTTTTAATAAAAGTTTTTATTTATTTTTAGATGTCAGTGTCCAGCTGTATACAAAGTGTATATAATGGAGGACGGAGAATGCTCTTGCGATTGTCAAGCAAAACAAAAAGACTGTATGAGAATCAAGAGAGGTAAAGAGTTCTTTGGCTTAAAGGACAGACAGTGCATACGATATGGCGAATGTCAAACACCGAACTGCGAGTTCGGGAGTTACATGACTGAATCCGGACGCTGCCCAAAGAAGCAGGAACGAAGGGACTAATCTACACAACTAGAACATTTGGAAAATAAAAAGCGCAGAGTTATTAATGAATTTTATTTATAATAAATATAACTGTGATATTCTTAAGTATGTAATGGTAAAAATTAAGGTCAAATGAATATGTAAATTTTACATTTTATAAAAGTTGAAACCTACATGTTTTTCCTTATGTACAATTGATGCATTTAATGTTGTATGATTATATACAACCCAGATAATCTGACTTTGTAGATTTGTCATGATAATGTGTTTTTGTGATAAAAATAATTCTTTTTATAAAAATACAAATTGTAATACATTCTCCTTTTTTCGCTTTGGGTGAAGAATATGTACTTATATGTTATCCAATAAAATAAATACATACCTACAGTGAGCATAATATTATTGTACCAATACTTAATATAGAAATACTACTTGCAATGTTTTAAAATGATATACATATATTTATAGGTTGATATAAATAGGAACAAAATAAACATTATTAACAATTGCAACTTGATAAGAATTCAATAACACGATAAGAATATAAATACCTAATACAATAACAATTAAATTTTCTTGTTCTATGACATAGCTCAGGTGATACACAGTTCATTAAATAGTAATAAAAGATATTGTTTACACAAGATTTATGTAGAGTAAAGATACTTATGGATTCCAGATAAACAGTTCAAAAACAAACCAGTTATTTGTTTGTAGAAAAGCATTTTTCAAATTTATCATATAAAGAAAGTAAACTTAAAGGGGTTCTGGGTTGAATTAAATTTAAAGCTTCCGTGAAGTGCACCATGAGTATTTCCATACAATTTATGTTTTCCTCCAATGCTTTTAATGCAGCTTCATGGCAGACTGCATGAATTTCAGCTCCAGAATAGCCTTGTGTTTTATCAATTAAGAAATCAATATCTATATTTTTACTAAGAGGCATCTTTGTGAATTTTAATTTGAAAATAGCTGATCTAGTGGCATAATCAGGTAGAGGGACATAAATAATTCTGTCGAGCCTGCCAGGCCGGAGAAGGGCACTGTCTATTTTGTCGGGTCTATTTGTTGCTGCTACGATAGTCACATTTTTTAAAGGAGAGATACCATCTAATTCTGTAAGGATTTGGGCCAATACACGTTCTTGTACATTTGAACTACTACTATGTTTCAAGCGTTCTCCGCCTAAGGCGTCTATCTCATCAAAAAATATTATGGAAGGAGCCACTTGCCGTGCTTTCCGAAACAACTCACGTACAGCTCTTTCCGATTCTCCTACCCACTTTGAAAATAATTCAGGCCCTTTAATCGAGAGAAAATTTAAATGACTTTCATTGGCTAGGGCTTTAGCTATCATGGTTTTTGAACAACCTGGTGGACCATACATTAGAATTCCAGATGGCGCTTTAATACCCAGTCTGGCCAAACTCTCGACATGCTTTAGTGGCCACTCTACAGCTTGTTTCAGCTTTAACTTCAGATCTTCTTGTCCACCTACATCGGACCATTTTACATTTGGGACATCAACTAATACTTCTCTCATTGCACTTGGGTGAACATGTTTCATCGCCCATTGAAAATCTGTAAAATTAATTGTTTCAGTAGATGGATATGTTCTAAGCATATGCATAGAAGCTTGAGTACATAAATTGGCAATATCTGCACCAACAAAACCATGAGCAGCATCACTAAGAAGTTTGATTTCTTCTTTTGTTAGATTATGTGAAACAGATGACAACATTTTATCAAATATATCTAATCGAGCGAGTTGACTAGGGACTGGTACTTCAATTTCATGGTCGATTCGCCCGTAGCGTCTCAGATTAGGGTCTAATAGATCTAATTTATTGGAGGTGGCCAAAACAAAAACTTTCTTTTCATTATCGTGAATGCTGTCTAGCAATGTGGCCAATGTAGAAATAATTCGTTTTTCTTGTTCTGTTCCAGAGGTGGTACGTTTTGGACACAAGACATCAATTTCATCGATTAATATAATACTGGGATCATTTTTTATTGCGTCTCCAAATATTTTTTTAAGTGCTGATTCCGTTTCACCATAAAATTTGCTATATATCTCAGAAGTATTTACTTGAATTGTGTAAGCACCTGTCTCCCGAGCAATAAAGTTACTGATCATTGTTTTACCAGTTCCCGAGGGCCCGTAGAGCAATATACTTTTCATCAGTTTTAATTTAGAATTTCTCTCTGTTTTACCAATCGCTATGCTTATAATAGAACGGATATCGTTTAAAATACCTTCAACCCCACCGACAGAGCAATTTTCTGCAATTTCATTTTGAATTTTATCAACATCACTCTGTATGACCCACTTTGTATTATCTTTCAAATGAAACCAAACACTCTCATGGTTTTGATTACAAAGATTTGAGATGCTTATGGATACAATCTTGAGTGAAACGCTTTTACCATAAAATAATACGGTAAGTCTGTGTCCACGAGAAATAATTATGTTTTTTTGAGATAAAGTAACAAAATTCTTGAAACAAGGATTTTCCGCAAGATCATCATCATCCACTTGAGCGTATACCGTCTCAGCTTGGTGGGGCTTTTCACTGAAGGATTCTACAGATATTTTGGTTTTAGCTTGATTAACCCAACAAGAATCTAAACCTGTAACAAAACATAAGTGTCCTTACTATTATAAAAGTTAAAGAACATTATATTTTTAATAGATATGCATGTAACATAAATAATTATGATAGTGAATTGAGGCCGTAAGTAAAAATATAATTAAAATGGTTAAACCAGGAAAAATAAAATAATAAATGTTTTCAAAATGACAAAAATTAATTAATAATGGAGAAAAACTAACTAACTAATTAATCATCACGCCGTCTCTCCGAAGGGGTAGGCAGAAAGAATGGACTGCCACACAAATTCCTCAACCTTCATTCATCGTGTCATGCACACGCGTCGATTTCTCTGACTGTTTGATGTGACCGACATTCAATATTTGATTTCTTTGATCGTGCCACGTTTTTCTCGGTCTTCCTCTATTTCTAGTTCCATTTACATCGTTAACATGTAATTTTTTTAGCATTCTTTTTTTCCATGTGTCCAAACCATCTTAATGATCCTTTTATTATTTTGTTCATAACACCATCATTCGCACCGCATTCATTTCTTATATTTTCATTCGACACTCTATCATACACAGAGTATCCACACATTCGTCTAAGGGATCTCCTTTCTACTTCATTTATTCTACTTTCAGCCTTCTTTTGCCAGTTTCATGCTTCGCTTCCATATATAAGGGTCTTTGTACAAGAACACCATTGTGCACTGCCATTTTAGCTTTAGCTTTTAGCTAGGACAGCGTCATCCGCATACAAGAGACAGCTTACTGACACCACGCTAATTTTGGCACCTACATCCAAATCTTTCAGCTCTTTCATACTTTTATAAAAATGGAGAAATTTATTATAAAAAATCACAAAGTGAAACAGTTGTTAAACTAGTATATTCTATCAATAATTATGAAAAAATAAATCTTAATTGAAAGAAAAATCTGTATGCATTAAAAATATAATTAATTTAAAACAATTCTTTACCTTTTGGTGACAAATAAATAGATGTCAATGATTCAAAACACGATGGCCACACACGCCTCACAATTGGTGGAATGTTCGGACATTGACTCTGGATCAATAAAGGCTCCCCAATCACAAAATTACATTGTTGAATTGTCGATTGATTGATGAAAACGAGCCCATCACTATTCAGTTCAATAGTTTCGTTGACAACTTTTATATCCAAAAAACTATGTAAAATATCACTCGATATGAAAGGAACTTGCCACGATTCTTTAGAGGTAGGACAATCCGACTCAATGTGAGTTTTTAGTTCTTTTTGAGGCAGCATAACAAGGCATGTGGAGCACGAAATCCAGGGCGGAACTTTTTTCGATTTGGGTGGCATTTTCAAGTAATTTTAATTGAATGAGTAAATGAGAAAGTACATTAAATTAATGTGCGATCTACAAAACAAGAGGTTATATTTAGAAAATTTGAATGTGACATTTATTCCATAGATTGTGTACACAACGTGAGATTGACACTCTATGATATCTGTGGCAATGCCGTCTCGAAATTACTGTTAATTAACCTTTTAAATCCTGGGTGGGACCCCGAAGGTCGGCAATTTTTTTGAAAAATCAAATCCAATTAAATACATATTTTTTGGAAATATGTTAAAAGTACATAATTGAGACTAACCATGATATAGCCACGTTTCATGGCATACTCGGTGAGATTGCACTAAACAATTTTTACATGGCAGAAATTACGTTTTCTCTCTGGAGGCTTATTTAATCCTAAGGCCCGTTTACGCGCAACGATAAATCATAGCGATAAATCGTAGCGATAAATCGTAGCGATAAATCGTAGCGATAAATCGTAGCGATAAATCGTAGCGATAAATCGTAGCGATAAATCGTAGCGATAAATCGTAGCGATAAATCGTAGCGATAAATCGTAGCGATAAATCGTAGCGATAAATCGTAGCGATATATCGTAGCGATAAATTGTAGCGATAAATCGTGGCGATAAATCGTAGCGATAAATCGTAACGATAAATCGCTACGATGTCCTGTTTACACGTTACGATAAATCGTAACGATTTCTTAATTGTTTATATTGGCTCTGTCCAGAGGCGCCATCGCAACCCCATTTAAAGATCGCATTCAATGTTTGAGCACTTCGTATTGTACTAATATCAGAAGTTTTATGATGTGGTCTAGCAACGACTGAAGTTTTATCTACGCATTATAATCAGAAATAGTTATATCATCAGGATAAGATATTTTTTTTGTTTCCAGAAGAATGCGATAGCTTTGGTAAATGACGGCATTGTGATTTTTATTTCCGGCGCATCGAAATGTATTGGTCCTAAGTAAATTTTTTATCAACAAAGAAAGCCAAAGCTTCTTCAGGGGTCATTTTTATAGGCATTTTCCTGCCTTGGCACGCATACGATTTTTATTTATTTAAGTGGCTCTTTTTGGTTAAAAACAGGACACTTGCTTCAGTATTTGTGCTGCATCTCGTCTACCCGTTGATTGTAGAGTCATTTGAGCTGCAAGAATAATTTGCCCCGCCGAAATTGGGAGCTTATCTACAAAAAACGATTACGCATCCGGTCTTAACATGTATTTAGCACGATAATACAATCGTTTATTTTTAATTACGAACATTGAAAATTTATACCTTTCGATAAACCAGATTGCCCATTGGGACCTCTGTGTGTGTTGCGATTCGCAGAAATTGATGCCGGCCGGCATCAACCGTCCAATCCAATTCCAATTCCAATAAATCGCTACGATGTCCTGTTTACACGCAACGACAAATCGTAACAATTCAAAATCGCTACGATTTATCGTTGCGTGTAAACGGGCCTTTAGTTAAGTTTAATTTTATTTAGTGATAAGAGAGTGTATGAAAAATCAGTATAGTGTATAAAAAAACAAAAATAAAGGTAACTGATAATTTTGTGAGTTGCAACACTTGGGGCGTGACTTCAACCCCCACCCTGCGATTTTTTTCAACTCGGGGCTCGAACAACGACGCAGCTGTCTTACACACCGGACTCGGTGGAGGAAACATCTCCCGGCTCGGCGGGCGGCTGAACGCCGGGGAGATAATCTGAACGAGGAGATCGCGATATACGCGCCGCATGGCGCTCTTATCACCATTGGGTGCTGGCCACCGCTGTCACTGTGAAGGAGACCTGTGTCCTCCGCGGTCCATTATCCGTGTGATGCCACTCAGCCCGGGAGATAGAAGTGGACGATGGGCTGCCTTCTGTGCCGTGCAGCCTCTGGCAGTCCTCGTGCCGGCCAACCCGCCGGCTTCCGTCAGCCTCAGTCTCGCCGCAGATCACCGTCTTCGTTAGTTCTAATTTGTTGACTTCGTTAGTTTTAATTCGTTGGGCAAAAATTCGTTGAAAGATGAATTCCGATTAAATTCATCTTTCACTCCGTGCCACCAAACTACCCCCCTAACAATATCTCGCGGTTTCCTATACTGAAATGGTGGTAAAAATGCCTCATAAATCTCCATGTTGTGAATATTGTTTATGGTACAAACGGGTCTGGAAAATATTATAAGTTCCCGACGACATTGTCTGTGGTGTCAAAATGTTTTTTTATTTTACTTTGTGTCTGTGGATAATTTAGATTGTTTGAGTTGTCGGGTTTCCGTTGTCACAACAAAAGTTTAGATTCATATTCATTTTTGCTGATCAAATCGAATAAACGTATTTATATTTTATACGTATTTAAATAACCTTATTGCGAAATTAATGAACTTCATTGTTTTATTTCAAACAAATATATTTTTGTTTGAAATAAAATATAAACTCGACTAGTTCCAAAATTGAGAAAACCGATTACTTTGTCTGCCTATAATAAATAGTATTTTACTGAAATTTTAAAAACGAACAAAAAATATGGCTTCCGTGGAAAATGACGATTTTAAAACGAAAACTGTAGGCGCTTGGGGAAGGGAAAATCAGGCCCAGCCAAAGTAGGCGAGATTTACGATTTTGTTTATTCATTGAATTCCCGTAGATGATGTATCCTCTAATATTTAAAAAATAAACTTTAATTTTATCGTCTTAACTCAAATGTTGTTTTCAGAATGCAAGTCATACCACAAAAGACATCAGTGGCTGATGATATTCCAACTATCCCTGATATTGATGATCTTGCTGATACAACTTCTAGACATGTCTCTTCTCCAAAGTATGTCAAAATCTATTAAAGGAATTTATTAATGTGCTTGGAACATTGTTTTGAGTTGGATTAATTTATTTAACGAACATTTGTATATCAATATTGTGACTTTATTTTTTAGAATGTTAAACAGAACTCTCAAGTATGAAGAACTGGATTCAGAACTGTTAAAACAATATTCATATTCTTCTCTGGATGGAGTGAACATGGCTCCATTATTGAAATTTGTTCATCCTGACGTCCATGTAAAGGAACCAGATGTTGTTTGGACAATCGATTCTCTTTTTACAGACTTAGCCGAATATTATCGTAAAGATAAGACGAGCCTTTAAGGATTTGTGAAGCATCAAAGATAAAATGTATTTTATATTTTAATAAAAGAGCTTATTTATGCATTACTTGTAAGAGCATTTATACGTAACTTATATGTAACTAGTGGACGCAACGCACCATCCGAAACCAGAGATATACTGCACGTTATTCGTCGATATATCGACGACATGCAATTTATGATAGATATTCGTTTGTCGAAATATCGACAATACGCATTGTAACGGTTAAACAATGATATTTAGGGGTTTAAGAACCAATAAGAAAAAAATTGATGTGATTAATTTATTTAAAAAAAAAAGATTATATAAAAATTATACATAAAGAAATAAAACATTATAATAATAGTAAAAGTTTACTTATTTGAATGAAATTCCTTTCTTAAAGGTCATCCACGTTCCTCCTATACTCCTGTAGGCAATTACGACAGTGATGAGAAGGATGATGTAAGATGAGGTGATGGAGATAGAATAATATTCCTGCTTATTTAGGAGGGACAAGGCGGAGAACAGGAAATGGGATCCAACGACCCACACAATTCTGAGATAGTCCTTCTCGTCTAAAGCGTTGAAGAATATCACACCCCAGAATGTATGCAGCAGGATAATGCAGAGAGTGATGACCGCGCTTGTGATGAAGAATATATCTGATCCAGACTTGAGTCCTACAGTTCCAGGACCAACCTTAAATTAAAATGCATTCTGATTATTATTTCACTATTGGCAGATTTTTCATGATATAAACACTTAACCCATCGGCTTATTCGACACTTGAATTGGGCGACCTGCTTTAATACAAAGTAAGCACAACTGGGTGGTAGTCTAGAGGACAGAAAGTTTACTTCCTGATCCAAGAGACTTGAGTTCTAACCTAGACACCACCCGATTTCTTATTCCATATGACCAGAAAATAGCTCATTATGGAGATTGAATAATAAATTCTAATATGTACTGTTGATTGAATTTTTGGTGTTAAGTCATTAATAAAAAATTACAAATACAGTACACTCCCTATTTTCCGGGACGGATGGTGAATAAAAATCCTGTATAATTGATTTCCTGGTTAATCCTGGAAAAAATGCCTTTGGGGCTATCCGATGTTCCCGCAAAATCTATCAATTATCTTTTTTTATTAATGATGTACCCCTTTTGAATTATTTCGAGTTTTTGTTCAATTGAAATGTTGGCTGTCCGTTGATTCATTGTTATAGACCCTTTTTCACAGTAAAATAAAATGAATGACAATGTTTTATGACTAAGAACTACGCTGCGTATGTTGGCGGTGGCGCAAATGTGAACTAAACGCCCGATGTCATTGTGACAGATTTAAGTTTTTGTTTGCATTATAAGTACTATTGTGAATATTTTTCGTTTTATAAAATATTTTTTCAATGACTTGTGTCCCGGATAATCCGCTTCCCGGTTAACCCGACCCCAGATAATCGGGAGTGTACTGTACCTTTTTTCTGGCAAGTCAAAGTCAAGATAATAGTATAATAATAATAGATAAAAAAAATAATATCATACTTTTTAGAACATTAATGCTAGTTAACTCTTGAATGCTATGTATCTCTTATTATAACTTTTTTTTTAATAGATACATTTAAATAAAATTTGCAAGTTTAATATTGAATACATTAAAACCACAAGTTTCTGGGTAACAGTTAAAATTTAATAAGCATTTGGAAATATATATTTCCATATTAGAACTTACAGCATCTGCGAGGACATTGATGAGTGCGAATGCCCCACTCATTATTCCAAATCCCAAACCAGAAACGTAGGCAAAGATATGCTTATTGTCATTCATAAGAGGAGCATCTGCTATTTCACGAAGACCAGATTCTGTCCGGCGCAACAGTCGATACATTCCGTATCTGAAGAGTTCCTAAAAGTAACAAAACAACTTTAGGAAATAATTAAAGGTATCAAATAAAATTCATATATATTTCTGAAAAAATAGAAATACATGTTGTATTTTCACAACACTCTTTTTTAAAAATTATGTTTCCATCCATCCTTTGATGCACAAATTTTAACATGTGAAATTTAAATCGTGAAAATACAAAATGTTAATCTATTCAAATGTGAATTCTATGTAAATTCTATGTTGTTATTCTATTCAAATGTAAATTCACAACACAAAGTGAAGGCGAATATAGAAGAAACTCATATTTATGGATTAACCCTTTCTGGTCCTACGTCGAATGACATTCGACATCGACTTTATTCCAGCGAGTCCTAAGTCGAATGTCATTCGACATTTTTCTTCTTCACCAGTTTAGTGTCAAAATACAAGCAAACATATTTTTTCTCGCTCATATTATATTATATATTAGTGTAGCGGTATACTGGGATGAGAATTCAACGTTTTTCATGAACATTGGAATGTGTAACTTTCTACCTAAAAATGATACAAAAGGTTTGTTTTAGGGGCTGGCTCAGTATGTGTCACTTGGATGCCTGGCCGCCGGCATCAATTACACTCGACCCGTGCGCATGCAAACAACTTGATAATTATTATTTACTATTATTCTAAAAATTCGAACCCCTCAAAATGCCTAGAATTCCAAAAAAACGCGTTGACAACGAGTTTGAAAGTAGTGATGAAGAATATATGAAAGAAGTAAACATAGAATTTGATCTATTTGTGTATAAAATGTAATAGTTAGAGCATTATTCCATACATTCAAAATAACAAAAAAGTGTAAACATAAATATAGTTTTATTAAAAAAACACCTGGATGTGTTGTTTTACCCTGTAATTCTGTAAATCTATTGTGGACCTGATGGAACTTTTTTTTATGTGGACTGGAAAGGGTTAACATTAATATGTGTGGATTATTCAATGCAAATAAATCATATGTATTTCTTCTATATTCGCCTTCACTTTGTGTTGTGGATTCATATTTGAATAAATATAATTCCTTTGTATTACAACACTTTATTTTCACTTAATACAGACATGTTTTGGTTGCAAGTTACCTTTATCAATGCATACAATTTTATATAATATTTGTGAAAACTGCAGTTGTCTATAAGTTTAATAATATAAGATAGGAGTGAGATGTTTCCCCATCGAATTTGAATTTCTTAGGTTAGAAAACTATTTTTTTCACCAATTTCGAATATGGAGTTACATACCATTGTTCAAAAAAAATTATAAACATACTGGAATTTTTATTTAAATAATTACCTGGAACAAAACTGAGAAAGTCATTCCAAAAGCCAAATATCCTCTTAAAGGAACGACTGCGAACCAAACTATAGATGATAGTGAGAGTGCCAAGAGCCAACAAAATGCAGCTGCTATCATGATTATAATTCTGATTGGATCACTTGCAATAGTTAGACTAAACATGGTGAAGGGTGGACCAAACGCCAGGAGAGTACATCCAAAAAATTCTGAATAAGTCATCGTTTATCTTTTTCAAATCTAAAGTGAAATAAGGCGTCAACAAAATTATTTTCTTCCTTAGAAGATGAACGAAGTAATTTGTGTTTTTTTCAGATATGCATTACAATAATCTATAATGATTGTAATAAGCAAATAAAATAAGTTATTCGTAACATTTCAGTAAATCAAAGCACAATGAAACGTGAAAAAAGCAGAAGTTAATAATTCCAAACACTGTAAAAGTGACACATTCGTCTGTTTGACATATCGGAAAAATCTATGACCTGAATAGACAATATAATTATGTGCCGGGTAAAATACAAAATGGGTAGGTACCAATTAAATTAATTTTTTATTTGACATTGACGGGGTCTGATGATGGAACGGGGTCCATGAACGAGGAGGCGCAGGGAATCTCGACTAGGCATTGTTGAAATCATCTCTCGTTTCACGGCGCCAAATGCTCATGATTTATAGATTATATGATTCGTTCGGGATTGAGAGTGTGATTATTAAGAAAGGCCAAGTAATTTAGAAAATAAGTTTATTATGAATAGGATTACAAGAATTTACGCGGGAGAAACACCTTAATATTAATAAATTACAATCAAAGACTTACTTGCTAAAAGCTGGTCAGCTTACTTAATTTTACTGCGTTCATCCGTCCGCGTACGAGGAACGTACGAGGCGGACGATGGCGGAGAGCCGTGGATGCTAGAGCCGACCTGACCTCCGCCGTAGAGATCGGGCGAGGCAGACGACGGCGAAGGGTGACGTGGAGGCTGGCCGGATCTGAGGCAGCCGGCACCTGACTGCTAATGGCGTCGATGTGGACAGCGAAGGGCACGGGTCTCCTTCGCAGCGACAGCAGTGGCCAGCATCAGGCCCCAATGATGATAAGCTGGCCCCATGGTTGCTGGCGCAATGCGGCGCGTATATCGCGATCTTTTCCTTCAGATTATCTTCCCGGCGCCGGCGTTCGGCCGCCCGCAGAGCGCCGGGAAGAGATATTACCTCCACCGAAGTCCGGTGTGTAAGACGCGCGTCGCTGTTCGAGAGCTCTCACATTCAAAAAGCCCGCACGCTGGGGGTTAGATCACGCCCCTCAAAGTGTTGCCACTCACAAAATTGTCACTATCACTATTATTGTTTTTCCTATACACTATTATTGTTTTTCATTGTCTTATCACTAATTAAAATTAAACTTAACTAAGATTAAACAAGCCTCCAGAGAGAAAACGTATTTTCTGCCATGTAAAATTGTTTAGTGCAATCTCACCGAGTATGCCATGAAACATGGCTATATCAACATGAGAACATTTTTAAAGTGTATTATAACATAATGAATTTTTAATTAATAATAAAAAAAATATATTCAATTCAAGTTTCATGTCTGAATGTAATATAATTTTTTTTCAATCCATGAAATTAACACAAAAAATATTTGAATGATTCAAATTGAAGCTTAATAAATTAAAACTATTCAAATAATTTCTCTCAAAATAACATTTTTTCAGTGGTATTATTGATATAAAAAGAATAACCAGTAAAATTAAGTATATTTTGGATGTCTTATTGTATTAGTTATTTAACTTAAAAAAAATTAAGTAGGTTTATAATTAACATTTCAATATATCAAAGATATTAGGTAAAACTCCATATTAAATAATTAATACAAATAAAAACGTCTGTTTCGTAGAAGTTTTATTATATTTTAAGTGTATGACACATTTCGCCTGTCTAAGGCATTATCAAATGTCATCCAAGATATTTACCAAAAAAAAAAAAAGGAGAAATTTCCCTGTTTACGTAACGTTACTCTAAATATATGTGTTATACGATTTGAATGTAATCTGCATGACTAAAATCGAATAATATATAAAAAAAAATTCAAAATTTTCAGAACCGACTTTAATGTTTCATTTCGTACCTACTCATATATTTTTAAAATATTAATATGTTAATTGAAATCTCTTGGTATTGTATCATTTATTGTAAATACAGTAGAACGTCGTTTATCCGGACTAATTGGGACCGGAGGTGTTCCGGATACTGATTTTTCCGGATAATCAAACAGGCACAAACTATTTTTGCAAAATAAGGTGTAAATCGATTTTTTTTCTTTGGTTCATTAATTGATGATGAAATTATAAATTTTACTGCAAAAACAAGTATGTATGTAGTACATGTACATAATAAGTTCTCCTTCATCATCCTCATTTGAGCTTTCATCATCTTCATCCTCACTCTCGTTTTGTACCAGAGAAACAATTTCATCATTGTTTAACATTTGGAAACCTGGGTCAACCTCACTTTCCAACCATGCTTGTGCATCTTCCCCGTCACAATCATTAAAGCCAGCAATTTGGGGGAATCTTCCTCTCCAAGTCTTCCTCAAGAGTTTCAGCAGTCTCGACAATCTCTTCACTTCGTCCTATCAATTTATTTCAGGCGTTAAAGTGTAATCCTTAAGAGAAAGTTTTTTTTGCAAAATATATCACACTTTCCTCATCATCTTCTGCCAGTAGTAAATCTCGGCTTGTCCGGATAATGTAAGTTCCGGTTAAGTGATGTCTGGATAAACAACGTTCTACTGTAATGAAAAAATTGGGTTGAGGGTAATTTATTACTCTAAGCTATTGATTTAGTAAAGGAAGCTGTTAAAACAATTAGGCAAAAAAATTTGAATGAAGATTAATATAACTTGTATCAAGTTACATTTTGTTGATGGAAAAAAGAGAAATGTTATTTTTTAACTAACTAACCATCCCTCCACTTCTCCGGAGGGGTAGGCAAAGATGATGGACCGTCATACTGCTGTCCTTATATATCTCTCAAGCTTCCTCTACATTCATACATCATATGAATGTAGAGGAAGCATTATTTTTTGACTTGGAATGTGGACACTTTTAAGTATTTGAAAATTTTGGTCATGCTATGCTTTCCTGGGTTTTCCATGGTTTCTTTTTTTACTCACACTGCTTTTATACAATAATTTTAACCATCCTTCTCTCGTCCATTCATTTCATATGTCCAAACTAACTCAGGGATCATTATTTAATCATGTATCATTTTCCCGCACATTATATTCAGTGATCTAATTTCAATGGCATTTATCCTACTTTTGCCTGCTCCAAGCTTCACTTCCATACATAAGGGTTGGCACTAGAACTCAATTATGTGTTGCCATTTTCGCTTTTTTATATATTTATATAAACCTAATTCAGAACACTATAATTAAATGATCATAATGAGTATCATACTCATGGGAATACAGTATAATTATTGCATGTCTATAAAAATGATTATTTTAAATAAAAAAAGATAATAACCCATCAGTGATGCAGCATTACTTGTTGATGAAACCCTTAAATCGAGTGTAAAGGGATATAAGTATAATGTATGAATAAAAGAAAAAGACTACTAATATTGTGATGAATTTATTTTTAAATCAACATTATAAAATAATTTTGGTACACTTATCTCATAAATTAAACTACATTGACCCACAAGCTTACATTTGATTTATGAAAATCTGGAATTAATTTTTACGCGGAGATGAGTACGTAGATCATTCTGAAAAAACAAAAGATTAAATTGTAGATAACATAATTTATAAATTAATATATTTAAAAAAAACTAAAAATAAAAAAAAAATTACCCATAAAGATAGTAGAAAAATGAGAGGAGGTAGAAAGCCAATTTCACCCAACCTTCCCTCTGGCACTTGGTGAGGGTATCTGCATTCATGATGCTAGTTGGATCATAAAGTCCAGGCCTACTCATGACTGGTCTTGTACGATACCTTTGGCAAAAAAAAAACATATTACAAAACTCATCTTGATGTTAAATATTATGATATTGTGCTGAAATGAAATGTAGTGGAAGAGCATGTTTACAGTTGATAAGAAAGTAATTATTTTTAAAAATAACTTTTATTTAACAAGATGCTGAATACATTAAAATTGAATATACAGAGTGATGTGCAGCAGACGCATGGATTTGAAAATGGAATAAAATGCAGACCGTTACAAAATGACCAAATTTTAAGTTTTTTCTTAATTTGTTAAAATGGGAAATTTCAGTTAATACAGTTTTGAACAAAATATCACTAAAATGGTGCCCCTTACACTTCAAACACTGAGTAAGTCTTTTTCTGAAGTTTTCGTGCACTCTTTGAAGCATTGCCACAGGAATTACGACAATTTGGGCTCAAATGTTGCTTTTGAAGGTTTGCAGGGTCCTGGGACGATCATTATAAATCAAGAATTTTAGACGTTTAGTTCAATTAGAATTCAACAAAATATCCCCAAAAGAAAAAAATTACAAGGGGCCAAATCCGGAGAGCGCGTTGGCCAGTTCAAATCACTTCTTAGGGAAATGAGGCGCCTGGGGAATCTGTCTCGCAAAAAAACCATGCAAACCCTTGCTGTGTGGGCTGTAACCACGTCCTGCTGAAAACAGACATTTTCCAGATCCACCCTTTCCAATTCAGGCAAGAAAAAATCCTAGATCATGGGTAGGTAACGTGCAGAAGCGACTGTACCCGCACGATCATTTTCTTCAAAAAAGTAGCGGTCGAGGATCCCAATACTCGAAATTGGACACCATACTGTGACCCTGTCAGAGTGCGGGGGCTCCTTGAGATTCTTATCACTCCAATAGCGCATATTCTGCTTAGTGACACTTCTATTGAGGTGAAAATGTGCTATGTCACGGAAAACAATACAGTCTCGAAGCAACGCAGCAAGCAAGTTTTCACTAGCGAGTTGCCTGGCTTCAAATTCACATCGCTTCAATTCTTGGACAACAACTTTCTTGTAGAGGTGCAAACAAGATGTTCATTAACAATTCGTTGATGGGAACGTCACGGAATTCCAAGGGTACCTGCCTGTTCCCAAATTTAACACCTGGGAGATTGTTCAATTGCAGGTCGAACCCTTTTACATTGTTAATATATACTTTATTTTACCATTCTTTCCATGTGTCCAAGCCATCTTAATGTTCCTTTCATTATTTTGTTCATAACCCTTTTATTCGGACTGCATTCACTCCTTATATTTTCATTTGACACTATCATACACAAATTTTCCATACATTTGTCTAAGAGATCTTATTTCTACTATATTTATTCTACATTCATTTTCTTTTGCCAGTTCCATGCGTCACTTTCATACTAAGGATCGGTACAAGAACCCCATTGTGCACTGCCATAACTTTAAGTCCACCATTTACTTTGTTGCCTGCCACAACCCTTTGTTAACATACTGCCTAAATATATAAACTCCTCTTCTTGTTCCAGATTTTCACCATTTAGGCTGCAGCTATGTTGCAGACTGTCATTATTTCAAAATAATTTTAAACAAATTAAAAATTCTTAGTTAAATTTGTCATAATATGACACTTATTACATTAGCTTCATGACATGACACTTATTTTTTACATAGAAAAATATTTCTAAATACCTATGGATGTGGTACGCAATGAGCGGGATATTCAGGAGCAGTGAAAACCATTCTCCAGATGCAAAAAATAGGATGTTGATGAGAAGATGAAGTAGATATTCCCATAAAACCAACTGAAAAAATACATGTAATATAAAATACCAATTATGGAATGGCTTCAAAACCTAAAATTGTTTAAGTGATTGAAAAATATATTATTTGGTTTGAAAAAAGTTTTTTTTTTTATAATAATGGCATGTATTAAGAAGACAAACTCTATGATAAAATGAGATCATACCTGGATGACTCATTACTTCATTATCTATTACGTGGATTAAAATATATACAATTAAAATATTCAAGACACGATTTACATAAAATAAATATTGAAATTTAAAGCGATTAGAAATATAATATTTCATATCCGAAACATTTTTTTAAACGAATGTAAGATTTAATTTGACACCTACAAAACAGTGACTAACCTTAAACTAGAAAGACTTACCGGATTTAGGCTATTGCATTGGTCTAATGGATTTTTATAATCAGTTTTTAATTCATCAAACGCTATAACATGAAAAATTGAGAAGAAAATAAGAAAAGCGTCTACTATTAATGCGATAATATAGGAAAATGCAGGAAAACTAAAAGCCATTTTTACGGAGGCGTAAGAAACAAATAAAGCTATTACAGTTAAATTGTAAACTGTTAAATGTGAACTTTATTTTTATCGATTGAAATGTTGCAAATAAGTTTCTCTGAAGATCGTAGTACGAGTGAGAAAAAACAAAAGCGATTTACATAAAAAATTTTGACAGTAGAAAGCATAGACAATCTATATAGAGGAGAATGCGTTAGACATAAAAAATAATGTAATATAGAAAATGCCGATTTACCTGTATATACTTTGTGGTAATTGTGGTCAATCTTGAAGTAACTGACGTTTCGTATGACGTGTGTTTTTAAGATTAATGTTATTAAATTACGATTAGTGCAAGTGCAGTAAAAGTAATAATTGTCACATTATTTAAAATTGTGATTTTTATTTGAATGACATTTATATACCAATATTTCGATTGCATTCAATGAATTGCCTTAAAAAACTTTCAACAGCAAGTGCAAGATGTTTAATAATATATTTTCATTGATTGCATTTTTTACCACTTCAATATTAATACTATCCATTTATGGCCACGATTTCAAAGGATTTGACGATACAGTATTATTTAAAATTAATTGGCCCGGTGTCCTGAAAGATGAATTCATTGTGAGTGATTTAATAGGGTAGTTTATTATAATCTTATATGCATCTTAAATCACTCGCAATGCTAAGCTGTAAACTTTTTTTTATGTATTTTCAGGACAAAAATAATGAAGTGTTACAAGTTGTTACATCAAATAATGAGAATTACAAATGCTTGCTTCCTAGTCTAAATACAAAGTATTCTTCAGAATCTGATAACTACTACGGCTTGACACCTTTGGAACTGATAACTCCTTTGTTTTCTCAAAAAGTTTGTTCCTATCGCTTGGAGAGTTATTGGACATACGAGTTATGCCATGGACGTTTTGTTCGCCAATATCACGAGGACAGGGAAGGTTAGTTTCATGAAAGCTTATTTTATAATAAATGTTGTGTAAGGTACAACATATTTCCCTAATCATTATTTGCATTCTTATTTGTCTAACTAATCATCATGTCTTCTCTCTGAAGGGGTAGGCCACACCATTATTTTCTCCGTGTTTTATGTTCTGTCATGAAGGGTTTTGCCAGCAATGCTTCTAAGTGTCTTCATTTCACTGGTTCGAAGGAGGCTTTTGGTTCTGACAGTGTCAGCTCTGAATTATATGCCGGAGGGCAGTGGTGGGCAAACTGCGGGTCGCGAACCAAATGCGGCTCTTTGGCTACTCGAATGCGGCTCTTTCGTGAATACTATGTTTAAAATACAATTATTTTTATGTATATTTAATAGCATTTTAATTAAAAATTCAATCAGTCTTATTGACGAGAACCTGAAATAATCCCTATAATTATTACAATAACAAGCAAATCTGTTTTTTGCTGAGGAAATATAATACCATTTATCAGATTAATCGTTATTTTTTAATAATCTTCTCTTCTCAAAGTGCCATGTCAGGTCCCCCTGACGTTGGCTATCACTCTGGCGTAGGCCTCTCTGTCCTGTGCTAGCACGAACAACTTTCCAACCCTCCGAATTCAGTCCACTCTTTGATGTTTTTCATCCAGGACATTTAGGGTCTTCCCATACCGCGCCTACCCTCAATGTTCTCTTTCATAATGAGGTGCAGCAGACCGTATTTCTCGTTGCGGAGGATATGTCCCAAATATCCCATCTTTATAGTCTTTATATTAGACAACAATTCTCATTCTACTCTAGCTCTATGTAACACCTCATTGTTGGTGAACAGTTGGTCAGCATTCTGCGATGGAACCACATTTAAAATGCTTCTATACAGTTCATTGTGTTCACTTTGAGGGTCCAGGTCTCCACTCCGTAAAGTAATATGGACCAAATATAGCACTTGACCATTCTTGTCTCAATTTTAAGTTGATGTTGTCCAATGACTGATCTGCAATCAGAAGAATGGTCTCATATTATTGAATGCGGCCCTTGCAATCTCTATTCTGCATCTCACTTCTTTTTCGGGATCAATGTAACACTGTATTTTTTTTAATAAGAAGTAAAATCTAGTATTATTATGTGATCCTAGCTAAAGGCCATCAAATACACAGGGATCATGTCGCACCGTGAGTGTAAAACCGAATTAAGTGCAAATATACATTTTGGAGATATGGGAGTTTAAAGGTTTCATATTGCTTGGAAAAACTGTTTTTTTTTTAATAAACCAATGATTTTTGGTTTATAGTAAAATACCTATAAACCGAAAATCATTGGTTTATTTAAAAAAAAAGAGTTTTTCCAAGCAATATGAAACCTTTAAACTTCCATATCTCCAAAATGAATATTTGCACTTAATTCGGTTTTACACTCACGGTGCGATGTAAATAATGCATTGCGGTAGGTCATTTATCAACAATATATTTCAGTTGTCAATATATATTCTCAAATTTCATATTGAATTATTTTCACCTGATTTTGGGGACACTTTGTTTGATCCTGGACATGACTTGGTTCCTCCTCCATAATTAACTATTTCAGCTCACATAACAACATATTCCAAATTATTTTTTATTTCCATATAAACTTTTTTTCTTCCAATGTATTATATTTGACTCTTAAAACTTTGCTAGATTCTAGATATGTTGTAGGAATTTATCTATATATGTTTAAATTAATGTGTAATACTTGAATGTTTGTTGAAACTCAGTTTTATTTAGTTAATTCTGTAATATGACATTCTATATACTTATTTAATGTGATATTCTATGTATTGTATATATTTTTATCAAATTATTTGTTTAAGACAAGCTTTCAAATTATTTAGATAATGAAAAACAAAAGGAGCTCAATAACTAACATTTATATTTAAAACATGTATTTTTTAAATGTGTTTACATATTATTATTATTTATTACACAGCAAATGTTAAACACATCCACTTCAAAGTTATGATATGTATGTATATATTGTATCCTTATTAATTGATTATTTGTTTTTAAAGGTAAAAAGGTTCAAATTCAGGAATATTTTCTGGGAAAATGGGATCCTGAAAAGCAAAAGGCTTTAGAGGATAAAATGAAAATGGCCGAAGAAAACGGAGAAAAACTCAAATACAAGAAAATAGAAGGATTGAGTTTGCCTTATGTAGAAATCGAGATGGGAGATGGTTAGTAAAAATGCTGCATTCTTAAAGTTTTTAAGGTTATATGAGAACATACTATGATGTTTGAATGCGAAAGAATTATTTCATGAATATGATCCTATCAGGGGTCTTATTTTTGATCTATAATACAGCCCAAATTTTCCAAATATAAGTTCAAGTACAAATTATTAAGTATCAGGTGTTTTTGGATAACAATAAATGTTTTAATATTTTTGAATATTATTTATTATGTATATACAACAGGTTTCCGTAATCATATTATTGTATGCAATAAGTAAATTGTTAAATATGCTCTTTGAATGACATATAGTTAATTTTAATAATGTCGAAAAGCACCCTTGAGGTAAATTATTCACGAAAACGGCATTATATAAATTAGTTAAATTATTATTATTATTATTGACTGACATCCCATTTTGGAGCATCATTCCTCAAGTCATGGTATACTGCGCCAGGACATTTGTTCTGGAACGCTTAGGCGTTCCATTTCTTCTTGATTCAAAACTGCGATACTCTAGTTAATCAGTATCTCAGAATTTATTATTTTGTTTAATATAAATATAATTTTCCTTCTACCTAAAACATTAAAACGAAGATTCAAATTATTATTTTTGTGACTATTCTTTAGTTTTTGATATTTTTTTATGTGCAAATTAAACCGGAACTGCTTTAATAATATAAATTATTCTCTCACATTAAATTTGTAGCTAGTTTAAACATTTTATTTTTTAAGGAACAATTTGTGATCTGAACAACAAGCCCCGTGTCACAAAGGTTCAGTATGTATGCTTTAGCCACGGCAAACATGAAGTGTACTCTTTCAAGGAGATTTCGACTTGCGAATATGAAGTGATTATTTTATCACCATTTTTGTGTACCCATCCAAAGTACAAACCCCAAGATTCTGGAGAAAATATAATAAACTGTATGCCGGAAGGGGTTGCGCCTAAAAAACCCCGCAGCATGCTAGCCATGGAAGTTGAGAGCTTAAATCTTCGTCAACAAGACATCCATGTAAGCGAACTATATTCTTGTTAATATTTTTTTATAAATTCTCTATTGGTTCCCATAAGCTCGTTGCCTTGTAGAGCTAAGTAATCCTTCCTAGTTTTGTTATCAACATATATTGTCAACATTTGTCACTAGTTTGTATTTCATTAAAATATGCATTGTGTTATTATCATAACAGTTTCTTCTACATACAATTTCGTAGAGAGTTTGAATTAAACAAGTAATTTTGTTTAAACGTAAGAACAAAATAATTATGTTTGTAATCAATTGTGCAGGTAGCGAAAAATAATAATCCTATTGTGCATGTAATATTATAATTATTGCATGTGATTGGAGTGTTGTAGTTTTATGCGCATGTATGTATATCAAATGATTATGATTTTAAGTTATCTGAATTTAGTTTCTTGACTGGAAGCAGTGTTCAGCATAGGAGAACTAAATTGGTGATTGCATGTATGGTGTGGGGCCTTTAATTTTTTTGCAAATAGTATGAGATGTTAACCATCTTTATTTGATAATTTTAACATAGAGCAAATCTGATATCTCCTAGTTAAAATTATAATATTTGTTAAAATCCCAATTTAATTTTTACCAAATCAGTAATTTAATTATTAAAAACATAGTCAAAATACAATATCTGTTTCTCATTTGTACCATTGCTTCCTGTCTGCAAACTGATGCCGGTCACTGTAGTTGAATTGTTATAATTTCAGCATTTTGTTTTTTTATTTTTGTTTTGTAGCTGTTTTATTTACACTATTATTTCTTTAGGTAAAAAAACTTGGAAAAGATGTGGTTGCTGTGTTTAGTGTACAAGAAATTGGCGAGGTAGGTTATATAAATAATTATTTATTTTCACTATGCATTGTGTAGATAGCATACAATCGTTTGACTGCATTATTTGCTTAGTAGTTATGTGTTAAATGTTTTTCATGTATTTCATTTTGTTAAAAGTGTATGTTAAATACATCTTTTGTTGGGATACATAAATAACTGTATTTAATGATTAATATATAACATAATAATTCTGTTCTTCTATGTGAGTTTGTATTTTTTGGAATCTTGTTAAAAACCTTAAATATGACGATAGACAACAACTGAATAGGAATGAAAAATAGAGAATATTTTGAATAATACTTTTGATTGTAATTGTTTTAACAAAATATGTAATTTTTATAAGCAAAATATTATAGAGAATAGTTAATCAAGAAATTTTAATTGGTTATGTATTCTCTAGTAAATGTAAAGTGAATCAAAAGTAAAGCCAAGGGAATATATTATAGTTTAAAACATATTTTAATTGATTATTTTTTAGTTCTAATCTCTACATGTTTTTATTAAATTATTATTAATTGATCTGTGTCTACAATCTTGATAGTAAATAAATATCTTAATAACATGGTATGGTGTGCTTATCTCTCGGTATGAAGATACAATTATCTTTGATTATTTGAAAAGTAATTAACCCTTTACATAAACTATGTTTTTGTTATATGTATTATTATATCGTTTGCTTAGCCTTAAATGGTGAAGGAAATAATAAGATTGTGTAACTAATATTGTTATTGTAAAGGGATACCGTAACCTTTTAATTATTTGAAACTCATTTTAAATCAAATTAACACATTAATGAACAACAAACTTTTTTGTTTTATAATTTTGTGATCGAACATTGAAAATATTGTATCAGTGATGGTTTAGTACTTGTAAACATACCTTGTTTCAGGTTATACAAAAAATATAAGAAGAGAAAAATCTAAAGTATTTTAGTTGGTCGAACGTCAAATATTTTGAATTTGATAGGTTAATTATATAATTTTTATCGTTTTGTGGGCATTCTTTTATATTTAATTTACATGAATTATTTTAGGATGGTGAGGCGAGGCTGAAGTTTGAATTGCATCCGATTGACATAGATTCACCATCAACAAAACTTAATGCCGGTGAAAATAAATATGGCTTAACTTCTGAATCTCCACCACCTCTTAAAGATACGAGTCCAGTTCAAGCCTTTCTCAGCGGAGAAAATTGTCTTAATGGAGTAAGTCAAAATGTCTCTGTGCATTAACCAATAACACGATTTTTATACTAAATAAAATGTATCTGAGTAAAAATATTAAGTAATTCCCATACACTTCTTCTGCAGTACAGTTGGTATTTTATATTTTCTTTATTAACACATTGTCTGTAGATAGATATATGCCGTAATTACTACACATAGCTGAAATATGATGATCACATTTACTATATTTATAATTACTTGTTAGGCATGTCATAAAAGTAATAACGTTGTTAAAATTACATTAAAAATACTATTCCAATTAATAGTTAAAGCGGCTTCGGCGAAAAATGTGTTTATTAATAACCTTTCTGCCACCAGTACAGGGTAAAAAATTTACCAGGTATACCTGAGAATTAATAATGTTTTAACCCTTATCGGATGCTAGTTTTGTATTTTTTGTTTATTTTATTCTATTAATATTTAATTTTAAAAAGGCACTGTGTATGTTAATCCCTCCATTGGTAATATTCAACTGACAAAGTAATTACGCGCATCTTCCACGGACAACAAAGTTCTGTTGTTACGTCGGAGGTGACTTACATCTGTTAAGGGTTAATATGTAGTTTTCAAAAATAGAATCATGGAATGACTAAAAAGAAATGTTTCATGTTTAAATTCAATCATTTTTGATTATATCGCACGTTGAAAACAAAAGTGACACTATACAAAAATCTCAATTTTTCAGTACGGTCATTTAAAGTTTTTGTGAGGTCAATAACTTGACTGTGAGTAGAAATATATCTAATGTTGTTATTTTATATATTAGTTTAGATATTATTCCATCAGAATCTAGTTGATTTTAATTAGGTTAATAAGCAGGCAAAACTTTAAATGACCGTACTGAAAAATTGAGATTTTTGTATAGTGTCACTTTTGTTTTCAACGTGCGATATGTTTGGAATAATTGATGTACCTTCAAGTGGTTATATTTATTCATAGTTAATTAATGTTCCTAATTTGTTTATTCAGGGTACAGGATGGTGGAAATATGAATTCTGTTTTGGGAAATCTGTTGTGCAATATCATGTGGATAGGTCTGGAGCTCGGCAGTCCGTTACGCTCGGGACTTTTGATGAGAAGGAACATTTGAATTGGATACATTCTAACCCACACAAGAGACTCAAGCCCCAAGGTATACATAATGAATTTCATGTTCATTTATTATAAAACGTTTATTGTTCATACTGCAAGAGTAATATATTTTTTTATTGAAAATCATTAACATTATCAGGTTTATATTGTTTAGTAACACATTCACTGCCGGCAATGCGGCTCCTGCGTTTTTGTTACTTTGGCGATATGCCGCCAACACGTTTCTTGCGTTCTGTACCTGTGGCGATAAATATGACTTGCATTCTGCTGGCATTAATTGGATCTCGTAATATGTTAGAGTGAGACTTGGTTGTCTGTCGGCTTATCGTCAAAGTCACCAGAACACGGGACATGCGTTACCGGCAGTGAACATGTTAGGGTCTTTTGCCTTCTGGACATTTTCACCATTTTTTTACAAATTTCTCCTATTAAAAAAATATTAAATTGTATCCATTAATTTTTCAATAGGATTTTAAAAACAAAATATGATTTTATTGGCGACCTATTTTATTGGCGACCTTCGTGGCTGAGTGGTAAGTGCATTGACTGCCACCCCGAAGGTTCCGGGTTCGATTCCCGGCAAGGGCAGTGTGATTGTCACAGTTGGTCTGGTATAGAATTCACGTGACAATAAAATAGCGATAGATTAGCTACCTATCACATGTCACGAGAATCTCTATGATAGCTATAATACCCTTTACATCGATTTGGCTCATGCTGTCATGTAAAGAGCGATTCAACAAAATAATAATAATTTTACACTAGCTTTTTGGCACTAAATTCATCCTTTACCCGCAGTTAAAAATGTGTGTTTTAAATTATAAGACAAAATCTATAAGGTTAGTTATTGCAATTAGCTAGAAGAATGTTTTTTTTACGAATTGAACGTCACTGTGCGGCGAGTGCTAAAGTTTGGTTTAGGAGTGTTTTTTATTCAAGGCATGTTATGAAAACTGGATATAATTTCTGTAACCACTATGATTTAAAATTAAAATTTTCAACATTGTTTTTTTGAATTAATTTTTAATAGTTAACTATTATATCTTATATTTGATACTTACATTTTTGACTTCCTTCATTTTATGCTAATTTCATGATTGTTTTTAGTTCAACATCGCCATCAGATGTCACATTTCTATTCTCACGGAAGTGTTTGTGATAAGACTGGAAATCCAAGACAAACGGAAGTAAAACTTAAGTGTTGGGAGAATTCTTCTAGTCCCGGACAAGTATCTTTATATTTGTTGGAGCCAAAGACGTGCCAATACATCTTGGGAGTCGAGTCTCCTATTATTTGTGATATTCTACACTTGGCTGATGAAGATGGTTTGATTAAAATTCCGTCTCCGTTGCTGGAAGGGAAAGGTGAAGAAGGGGATGAAGCTGTTGTCGAAGAGGATGATCCCTTAACCAGCTCTCGCAGTACTTACAAGGATAATCCGGAAAAAGAAATAGAAGTTCCACATATAAACGTTTAGTGTAAAACTTTTAAATTACAGTTCAGTGATACTATTGTTACAGTGAACATTTTATGTTGACCAATTCTACCAAGCAAAGTAATTGTCCACCGATTATTGGTTATTTCTCTCCTGTGATTTAAAATATTCTAATTAGAATATGAAAATAAATCAATATTACTATGAATAAACTTTTTCCGATAAAATGTGTGCTATTTTTTACAGGAACAGATCGTAATTTTCTTTTCTTTTGCGGTTTCCCATAATTTGGGTAATTTCAGGCTAATTCGCAATTTGTGGTGGCAAATGTGAGATTGTAAAAAATAAAAGGCTAGTTGGGAGGATTTGGTCAATTTTAATATGGATGAACCCTGATTAGAAGTAAATAATAGCAAGCAGAACTGGCTTTGAAATCTTTTGTAATGAAAATGACCTTGTTAGCATAATAAATATAATGTTAATTTCTATTTATTTATGTACAAAAAAAATCCTAAATTCATCTTAGAATGATATTGTTTTATAAAAAATAAATTATGTACTCGTACAGCTTCTATTAATATTTTATGAAATTTGGAATGTTTAATTTTCATAGATGAAAAATAATTTAAACTTTTTGTTTTGTTTTCAATAAAATTATAAAATTCAATGATTTCTTCTTCTTTTACACCAAATTCCTTGTATTTTGATGTTTCTTTAAAAAATCTACAACTGAATTTTTTTTCGTATCACTTAAAAGATTTATTGGATAAACAGAATTAAAAAAAAACTGCCTTTAATTGTTTCACCGATGCGGAAATATCAATCCCACGCCCCAGATCGACAATTTGCACTTGCACATCGACAAAGGGATACTGTCATGCTGTGTGCATTACAATATAGGCAGAAAGTCCTGTTGTAATGTGCTCATTCTCGCTCAAATGTCTGCAACAGCATCTATTCTCTCTTTTCATCACATTAACATTGTGTCTGCCCATACTAAATAAATACTTACGACTCCATCCTGTGACTGTTCATTTACTGCATTCAAAACAAGTGGCAAATCACCCGCAACCTAAAATGCATGCGTGTACTTTTGGGTGAAAGCATGCACAAGACATATAATGTGTATGGAATGAAAATGGTAAATAAAAGAGGAGTATAACTTTCGACATGTATTTACATTTACAATAACAAAGTGGGTGTGTATAAAATTGTTCTGATAGGATGTCGATAATTATCTACATTTAACACAGACCAATACCAAATGTGCCACTGATGTTTAATAAAATCTTCAATAGTGTTTTACATTCAGAACACACATTTTATAAGCTTTGGTATGAAGGGCTTAAACCTACGGCTAAATGTCCCGTCGGGTCCTCGGGTGCTCCGGAAGGCAGTAGAGAACTTGCCACACTAATCGGTGAGATAAGACTAACAACACAGCTCACTCAATTATTTAGCCGAGGGCTCACATTACGCTTTTATCACTTAACTGGCCCATTTCGTGTCTTTCCATAAATTACTAAATAATAATAAAGGTAGTTAATTCTCGCAGATAAAGTAAAAAAGCTACCAAATCATTGCTACTGTTTGAAAAAAGAACACCGGTACAGAGAGTGAAATAAGAAAAGTGACAGATATGCACAAAATACGCGAGTACTCATTTGGAAAGTAAAGTGCTGCAAAAAATCGTAATGTCTTTGGAAAAATATAGGATTCACTTTCCAAATAAATGCATTTAGATATTCAGTGGTCATTAAAAGAGTACAAACTTGGTAAAAAGGTTCAGATAAAAGTTGGAAGCGAGCGGTGGCCGCTCGCCAAGAGACGAAACACATCAACAATTGTATCACTAGTTAGGAGTCAATGCTAATAAGGCCGTGATGCTTCTTTGGATCGCTTCAGTTGCACTTTCAGTCTCTTGGTTCCTATTTGGAAGCCGTTCATGGCTTGTATGGCGGCTTGAGCGGATGCTGCATTGTCATATGATACAAAGCCAAAGCACTTGGAAAGGTTGGTTTGTTTGTCTATGAACACCTTTGCCGAAATCACATTACCGAAGGGCACAAACGTCGAGGCGAGATCCGTGTCATTGAACTCCTGGGGGAGGTGGTAGATGAACAGGTTGCCTCCTTCCGGTCCTGAGAAACCGTTAGCTTGAACAATAACATACTCTTAAGATAAGACTAACAGACATTTTCAATAAATTAGTTACATTTCATTAGCACATTTAAAGACACATTGAACAGAACACATGTTAACATTTATTTAAATAACCGTCACATCATATTCATTAACACATACTTTTCTATACTTTATTCATTCTTTCCATGTGACCAAACCATTTTAGTCTTGAGACCAATCTTTTTACTATTATTGTTAACACAGCTCTTCATTTTTTCAATATTAATAAATTTGAGATTCCATCATACAAGGTTTTATTATGTATTCATCTAAGATATCTGATTTCTGCTGTATTAACTCTACTTTTATTTTTCTGTTAAATATTTTGACAGGACTGAGTGGAGGGAATGAGTGAGGCTTGTTGCAGACCAATCCGCAGGATTGTAACCATGAAGAAGAGAAGTACTTTTATATCCAAAAATCTCCATAAATAACATCATTGTGCACTTTCGTCTAACTAACCAGCTAACACAAACATAAGTATACTAATGTTCCATTAGTAAAAGGTAGCCACATCAGTGCATTTCCACTAACTGCTTATGAAAATATGAACAAGTATCACCTTCAATCTGTTTTCCGGCTGCGACCGCGGCAGCCGTGCCCAGCGCGGTGCCGAGAGGGGAAGCGGCGAATGTGCTCGCTCCAAACTGGGCAGCATACGCTGAGTTCAGGGTGTCTGCTGTTGACCCTGCAAAATTTCGATAAATATGATTAGGTTGATTTAATTGAAAAAAAAAAAAGATTTATGAGATACTAATTTGCTTTGTAATTCATAGATTCGTTGTAATATATTTTCTTTATATTGTAATAATTTGGTTACATAATTAACATTAAATGGTGAACCATTGTTGGTGAAAAATGAAGATTGCGATGCTTAAAAAAAAAGAAACTACAGAAGTGTTCACATGCAAGATACATTGTTTTTTTAAAGCATGTACCTTATTCAGTACTTACATTGCTTATAGATATTTCTGGTTTATTTTGGGAATACTCGTATACTAAAATCACCTATATAGGTAAAAAAAAAAATTCTACAGATTTATTTTACAGTACAGTACTTGGTAAGTGTATGTAATGGCATAAAACATATCTTCGTTAAATTTATAATTTGAGTATAAGCTTTTAAATTGTGCATTATATTTAATTACTGTTTCATACAAAATAAAAATTCAAGCAATGCATTCATATTATGCAATATCCTACAATTATTTATTTAATATTCCTAAGTGTTATTTATAGATACAAATATGATAATATACAATTTACATGCTTATCAAACATATAATCAAATATAGAAACTCTTAGCATAAATTATTACTTACAAAAACAATTTTTAAATGGTGACAATGTTTTAATGACAGAAAAATGTTAATTACATAAGTTTAAAATGAAAACCAATTATTATGTTAAATTTAGTGTTTTGTGAGTTAGAAAAGAAACCAAAACATTATACATAATCATTGCACTGTATAAATCGGATGATGGTTATAAAAGCATTATCAAAGAGTCCAGAAGGCTACGGCTAGCAGCAGTAGTGAGCCTCGGGGGCTCGCACAAAGATTAGGTACCAGAGCTGGAAGTCATCGCAGTCACACTAGAGTATTACATGAAGTACAAGCATATGGATATCAGCTCTACAAAATAATTCATTTACCTGTGAGGTTTGTCTTCCCGAGAAGACCTAAATGAAGAGAGATATTTGATGTTTAGAAAGGCATTTCACGCAATGTCTTTGTTTACATATAAACACATACATTTCTTAATTTGATAGAAATACTATTTAACTAATAACACAGATGCTAAATCATATTGAAATCAATCAATATCTCTATAAATATAAAAAAATGTACACTGTGTTTTTAGTGTTTACATTAATTTCTGAATAATTATATAATTATTTCAATTTATAACTAATGATATGGATGAAGTTTTCTGATATTACATAACTTATTAGACATATGATAAAAATGGAGAGTTTGAACTCTTAAAAAATTGTAAATAAAATTGCTAAGTCTCGATTTCAACGTAAGGTACAATCTCTCTCCTAAATTAACTTATTGGTCTTATCAAAAAGGTGGCTTCTGATTTGGGAAATGTGGGTTTGAACTTGGTTAAACAATTTTGGTTCATCCTAATTTCTGCCAATATTTGGGATTGTATACAAATATTGATACTAAAAATAATTGTACTTTTTATTCTAATTGGGTCTTTAATGTGGTAGATTCCAGCTGTTTTCCAACTGGAATAGTAGCTTATTTTAACCCAATTACTGTGCATAACTTTTCAGTTATTGATTATAATGATATATAGCTAATCTTTCGCCATTTTATGTAAATTCTACACCAGACCAAAGACAGCGTGATAAACACACTGGCATTGCCGGGAATCGAACCCAGGGTCTTCGTTGTGGCAGTCAGACCTCTTGCCACTTTGCCACAATGTTCGTCCAAACTACATTTGCTTTTCTTCTATAATCGCCTTCACTTTAGTTGTGGATTCATATTTGAATAAATATAACTTCAACACACTTAGTATTACAACGCTTTATTTCACTTAACACAGACATGTTTCTGTTTTAAGTTATAAGTTATAACATAAACTTTATTATTACTCGTATTTTATTAGATTATGTTATAACCAAAACATGTCTGTGTTAAGTGAAATAAAGTGTTGTAATACTAAGTGTAGTTATATTTATTCAAATACATTTACTTTACACGAAATAAAATTATATATTTTTCTCAATTGTAAAGCATACAAAACATTTTATGAATTGGATTAAAAAAACATTATATTATATTATATTATATTATGTATGAAGTTAGAATAGGAGTAGGTAGGTACTTACATAATGAGGTGGCGGGCGGCGTGAGCTGTGCGGGGGCCTGTGAGGCGGCCGTGATCTGGGGCTGCGCTATCGCCGCCAGTGTGACCAGGTTCTGCATGGACATGGGGGCCAGCAAGCTGGCCGCGTCCGCGGTCTGACCGCTCAAACCTGTGTACATGCCAACAATCGCTTATATAAATTGAATTATCTCACAATAAGTCATTGATTGACTGTTCTTAGATGGTACTCGGACGCCACACACATATTTATATATTACTCTATTAAGAACTTACTAACTAACTAACCATCACGCCGTCTCTCCGAAGGGGTAGGCAGACAGAATGGACTGCCACACTTTTCTTTCCTGACATATTTCTCTCGCTTCCTCAACATTCATACATTGTGTCATGCACGTGCGTCGATTTCTCTGACTCCTCACATGGCCGACATTCAATATTTGATTTATTTGATCGTACCACGTTTTCCTCGGTCTTCTTCTATTTCTGGTTCCATTTACATCATGAACATATAATTTTTTTACCATTCTTTCTTTACATATGTCTAAACCATCTTAATGATCCTTTCATTATTCATTACTTTATTAAGGCCATAATTATTAAGAATTATTGAGAATAATTTATTAAGCACACAATGGGAGTCAGAATAATCGACGTGCGTGCATGACACGATATATGAATGTTGAGGAACGAAAGAAGTATGTCAGGAAAGAAAAGTGTGTCAGTCCATTCTTTCTGCCTACCCCTTTGGGGAGATGGCATGTTGGTTAGTACTTAACTTGTGTGTAAGACATTACTATAAAGTATAATCTAGCAGATAACATTAGATAACATAGATAGCATTGAAAACAAAAAAAAAATTAACTGCGAAATTGAATAAGTCTATTGTCTAATTATGAAGCAGTTGTTTTAGTATAGTTAGTCTATGGTCTAATCATGAAGCAGTTTAACAAGAAGTATCTATGTATTACATATATTTATTAAAATAGACTATAGTGGCTCTATTAAGAGTAGCGCGTAGAAAGCGCAATACCTTGCAGCAGGTGGTGCTGGAGGCCCACGGCCTGCAGCTGCTGGAGCAGCTGGAGCGAGGCGGACGCCGGGGACACGGCGGCCTCGGCGTGCGCAGGTGCGGGCGCGGGCATGTAGGGGCTGGGCGGCGTGCCTGCCGCCGCCGGCACCAGCAGGCCCCCGCCGCCCACGCCCGCGAGGTTCCACAGGTTGGCGTGCATCTGCTGCAGCCGCTTCTGGTCCTTCTCCTTCTGCGTGTCGGCGAACTTCACCACTAGCGGGGCCGAGCAGCCCTCCATTGTCTGGCTGTGGTGGAGCGCCTGAAACGAACGTTTGCCCATGATTAATATAAAGCTTACACGGAAAAACGTGTCTCGTAGATATATTATACTTTTAAAATTTATATATGTAGTAAATTTCCAATTTTTTATTTAATTTTTTGTTTTGAATTGATCAATGAAAGCAAAACATGACCGTTCACAATAGAGTTCTAGTTCCAACCTTTATGTATGGGAGCAAAGCATGGAACTGGCTGAGAAATAATGAGAGCAGAATAAATGTGGTAGAGATGAGATTCCATAACAGTAAAACGATGTACGAGTATGTCCAAATTCTGATATCAGGAAGGATGTAAAGTGAAATAAATTATTTTGAACGCAATTATGAAAGGATCACTGCGTTATGGAAGAAGAAAGCAAACGTTAAATATGTGAATGGACTATGGAGTAGAAGAGAAGACCTAGGGAAACATAGTATGACCAAATTAATCAAATTTTAAAAGATGGTCATGTTAGAAGTCCGAAGAATCGACGTGCGTTTTTGACTCGCTGTGTGAATGTGGAGGAAGCTAGAGAAGTGTGTTAGAATAGAGCAGTATAGCGGTCCATCCTCTCTGCCTAACCCTCCGGGGAAACGTCGTGATGGAGTCTTTTGAATTTTTATTTAATAAATGCGTAAAGCAGGGCTCATGTTAACTATTCGTATATAATTACTGAATATCAATGAAAATAAGCGAAATTAGTTTAGTAAAATTATATTGCCAGCATTTTATGCGTAGGTACTCGTATATTACACGGTGTTGTGATATAACTGTTCGAGAATGTATCGTTTGACTAGTCAGCAGCGGTAATCTTTCACAAATAATTACTATCGATATGTCACGCGATAAATCATAAAATTCGCGATATTCCCGCCATCAAAAGGAATTTGGAATACATCGCATCTTATGTCCCGCTCCTTGCCCGGCCGACTGTGAAATGGAATGTGCCGGAATCAGCTTACATTGATTTGTTTGCCTCGCGAAATGTGAGACGTGGTAAAATGATAAATAAACAATTTTCGCACAAAATGTTTGCCCAACATATTGGGAGTTACAAAATACACGCAACCCCTCTGTGAACAAACGCAGACTTGTTAATGACACCAAATCGATTGAATTTTGAAAATATAAATGTGATTCCATAAGTTTATCTGTGAGCTCTCCTCTTGACTCTGCATTTTGTATTATTCATGGTTGTTTTTAGTAGTCTTATTAGCTTCATTGGGATTTTGAAGTTCAAGAGTATATCATACAATTTCTCTCGACTGATACTGTCATAAACTTCTTTGAAATCAATGAACAAATGCTATACATCGACATCCAATTCCAAGCATTTCGATCTGCCTTACTGTGAACAGTTGATCTGTTCCTTCTGAACCTAGCCTGGTACTCTCCTTACTTACTGTCTGCCTTATCAATGATAACCCTTTACCACCAAGTTATCCACCATCCATCCATAAAAAAATCCTCCCCGATAGCCTACTACGCACTCCGCTAAACAAAATGGTCTCACACAGGATGCTATCTCCTACCACAACTCCATCCAGGCACGGCTCCTCTTCTCTTCCTCTCTGAAACTGATCCCATCATACTCTACAATGCCAACCCTAACTGGTCTTCCATTCTATAACAAAAAATAATGTAGGACTTAAACCCTAAATCCTCCCTCGCCCTCTTCGGAGGAGCACTCCGGGCCACACATCTAGCCCCCGCATAAAACAACTACCAAATCATATTTCCAACAATGTTTCCTACAGACGAAAGAGGAATACCCATTAGACCTGAACTTCTGTAAGCCAAAAGATCTAAGTCCAAGTCCAATCATAGACAACATAGCTTTTATAAAATCTCATCAAATATTAGTACAGTACCTTCTTACATTGGTGTCTCAAAAATGACATTATAACATCAAGACGGCATTGGTACTTAAGTACCGTAATGGTGAAATATTTGAATTATGCTAATAACTGCCCTTGATATTTGATAAGCTAGTTATTTCCATACACAAAAGAGATTTCTACTCACAGTTCTAAGAAAATCGTGAAAATTGTGAATTCTACAAATTTCATAGATGTTGTATGATTGTACAATATATGCATATCAAATATTTTTTTAAAACAACAGAATGTAATAAAAATCCATATCATAAAATATATGTTGAATTCGATAATATTTCAGTAATTTTCTGGAAGGTTCTATGATATCGAAGTTATTTACTGCATCTTTATTTATGAAAGTGCATTTGTATGAATAGATAACGTTATCGTATTATTGATTAGGCTACTATTAACTAACTTACTAAATTACGTACATACAAAATAAATGCCGTTATGTACAACTTACTTCCTAAGTTTAAAAACATATTTGAATAACTGGATGACAAAAGAAAAATTACATGTTTACACTGTGCCCTTAGTTAGATTCCGCAATTTTTATATTGCGTTATGCATCGTCTAATTGCAAACAACCATTTTGTTACGTAAACAGATAGAACATTATTTTGAAGCTACAACCGATAAAATGATTGGATTAATTAAGACGGAACGTGGAAAATTACAATACAAGAGTTGATCAACCAAAGTAGAAAAATGTGTATTATATAAATCTTGCTATTTTCATCATCAAATTACTCAAATAACTCAGAATACGCATATGTAAGATCACAATGCGAGGCATCTATCAAGAAGTACCTACTCGGACACTGCAATGTGCGCAGAAATATCGATATGTGTGATACATTATGACACATTATACCAATTAATTGCCCGAGGGGGCATTACTTGCACTAAGTCACAAGGCCGCGGTACCTACGTTCCGAGAACTTACCCAGACTAGCGATATACGTTTAGGTACCCAACTACTGGAAATAGACAATAATGACATTTATTTATTACGCCTGCCTATATAAGCTAATATTTATACGAAAGAACATGAAACTATTTGAATTTATTGAATACATTTTAACTATCGACCATATCACATTTTCTATGAACATATCGTTTTTTAAAATAACAAAAACATGTATTTTATAATTGAACCTACTCTTCAATAAGGTTGGCAAATGCGCTGGTAGCGTTAAGCGTAATACCCGTATCTGTAAATGAAGACTACAGGGGAAAAACAAGGAATGTCAGTTAAAATTCAAAATAAATTTAATGTAATAATGCCATCTAGCGGCATTTGTACGTAAATATCCACAGTAAATTTTTCATATATTCAAAAATCATCTGTGTCATCTACTATGGCCAGATAATCGATTGCTAATTGCTAAGAAATATATAGACTTTGATTAGCTTTATTCTCAATTTATTCAAATTAACCGTCTACTAACATTCCTTGTTTTTCCCCTGTAGGCTTCAAATGTGGTGTAGGCAGTTTCTGAAAACTTCTCAATTTGGCGTAATACGAAAAAATGTCACTGTCTTTAACTAATATAAAAAAGGCATATATATATTTTTAAAAGTTTACCATAAACATTAAATATTTTAGAAAGTCGGTAGATTTGTAGGGTCACCTAGAATTTACAGTAGAAAATTATTTGTTGTGTAGATACCACCACATAAAAATCTTCTAAACAACGATAGGGAAAGCAAACATTCTTTATCTCCGTATATATTTAAATTCCCCTTAAAGTACGTGAGATGCGTTTTGAACGCGAGGTTGACGATGACGTTATCTCATCATAGGAACGACAAACAATGAATATTTAACATCGGAAGAGGAGAAAATGTGAGATCGGTCGTGCATTTAAAAGTAAAACCACTATAAATATATATTTAACCCATAAGCGTGTGTAACTAGATTTTATAATAATCAAAAAAATCACAGCGTGTTTATTATTTGGTGGGTTGTCTGAAAGTTTGTCTTCATCAGATCCTGTCCGCTTCGCACAGAAAAACGTAACCTGCTACCGTTCCATTCAGATTTGTTCTAAGATTTTTTTTATTATATACCTACCTACTCTCTTACGTACTTTAGGATTAGTTACCACTACATTTTTTTACACACTTTTTTATATTCTTTTCCCAGTTCATTGTATATGACTCACATACTTTTGATTTTAAACTGGAGATGAGGCCGAAGTAGCAAAGGTTTTTTATACACGATTCTTACTTTCCTAACTTTTTTCACTTAGCGAGCTAAAATAAATAATTTATTTTATATTCGCCTCTTTGTTTTACGTATTCATATTTGAATAAATATATTATAATAGATATTTCTATGTACTTTCAGAACATATCATTTATTGATTTGCAGATATGTTTCGATTGCATATTTGCAAATAATTGTTGTGAAAATACAAAATAAAATGTTGACAATGCTTACAAATATAATACATTTCTCCGAATTGGAATATATTATATTATATACATATTTATTAGTTTGTTATACGCAAGTTAGTGAAAAGGGTTCCATTTGATGTTAAACCCTTATTCACTAACGTTTTGTCACGAAAATAGATGAGTAAGGTTCCATCTGATTTTTAAGACATTAAAAAAAAAGTGTTTACTAATAAAATAAGTATTTTTTTAAATGTATATTAAAGAAACTTCTTGGGTTTAGTAGAAAATTTCATTAAAATATCTTATAATTACAAAAATACAAGTCTTAGAAACTTTGACTTAATTTTTCTCAGCTTTTTACTTTTGACAAATGGAACCTTCTTACTCTCAGGAGACGAGATGGAGTCATATTCTTCTATATTGAAACACTTCTCTAAAATGCTTATTTTGTTCGGTTACCCTCGATTTCACGATCAAGTTATATCGTTGGCGATAATTTTTTTTCCATTATACTACTGAATAAATCGGCTCGAAATCGTTTAAAGAAAAGAAAGAAGAATTTAACAAAATGGTACTCTAATGGCCGTAACGGAATGGGTGCACTAATGGCGGTGAAGTTGTCATCAGAAACGTACCTTAATGGCGGCGAAGGCCGACTGCTTGGAGGTGAAGGTGACGAAGGCGCAGCCCTTGCTCTGGCCCGCCGTGTCCCGCAGCACGGTGCACTCCTCGATGGAGCCATGACCCGAGAACAGCGAGCGGACCTCGTTCTCTCCAAGCTTCTTGTTCAGCATGCCGACGAATAATTTTCTTTCTGGAATGCAAAATGCGAATAAAACTTTAAACATTTATGCAATTGAAACATGACCCATATTATAATTTAAATATTGTAATATTTGATTATGAGAGCAAGTGATCATGAACTAATTTTTGTAATGAAGATTTAATTTCATAATATCTTGAATAAACCCATGATTTTTACTAACTACTTCCACTTTTGTCTTTATTTCGATAGCGAACGGTTTCGCCAGGATCGCTGGCATCGACAGACTGTCGAAAAACCGGTCGCTATCGAAATAAAGACAAAAGTGGAAGTAGTGAAAAACATGGTTATATTTCAATTTACTTATACGAGTATATCAATTGCTAATAGTTCCAGTTGGAAACAAAAATATTTAAAATAATTGTATTTGTAATTGTATAATAGTTCAAATATCAAATTTGTCACAAATCATATGTTCTATGAATATTATAAATAAAAAATATGAAGTATATTACAATATACTCGTATTTATTATTTCTTGAACAATGATGTAAACTCCATAATAAATAATATTAATACGAATTAAATTTGTTTGTTTTCTAGAAGTTTAAATTGAATTTATGTGAATGTCATGTTTTGCCTGTCTAAGGCATTATTAAATGTCATTACATTTACAAATTTCAATATAATCAATAATACATTAGACAGACGAGACATGTCACTCACATAAATTCCAACAAAACTTCTAGAAAACATACGTTTTCATTCGTATTAATTATCTTACAAAAAAAAGTATTTCAATTTTGTTTGACAAACGAGTAGAGGTATGTATGCCACTGTCAATGGCTTTGTTATTTAAAACATTTGAATACAAATACAGGTAGGTAGGTACACACGACGTAAAATATTATTATATAAGTATAAACAAGACACGTAGGTACGCACATAATTAAACATTAAATACAAATTGAATAAGTAGTAAATATAAACGGTCATAATATAAACCCATACAACAGTTTATAGAAGACTAATATATAATTGATTATATAAAAATGTTAATTATAAAAAAGGAAATATAAAAAATTGTACATATTTTTAGGAGTTTCATAAATTAGTATTATTTTAAGTTAACAAATTACGAAAAAAGAATTTTATACTGCATTAATGTTAAGTTTTTAGTCATTGGTGCTTTATATAAAATATTTTGAGAGTGTTTTTGATTATATTTTATAAATATTACAAGAAATTGAAAATCTCTGGAAATATTTTCCCAATTATCGTCGAGGTTGTATTGTATTCGTGTTATAATGATATTGTATATTAATATTAATATAATAATTAAAATTGTATTAAAAATATACGACTTATATATAAAAGGATATTAAATAAATAAATTCGGGTCGATAGAGGACAGAACGCCCCTGATTCAGGGAACTTGGGTTCAAGCCTAGATACGACCCGATTCATTCTTCACGAACTAACTCTGCTCAGTTTGGAGATTGTATAAAAAAATATACATATATATTTTTTTAAAGAAAATACTAACATCAAGGATTTATATCAATGATATTAGAATTTATTTTACAATCTTCAATGTGAGCAGAAAATAGCTCATTATTATGAAGAAGGAATCTGGTCGTGTCCAGGCTTGAACCCATTTCCCCTGGATCAGGAGCCAAGCGTTCTATCCCCTAGACCACCACCCGGTTTGTATGGAGTATTGACATTTAACGCCGTGCATCGTAAGTAAAAAAATCCAATAAGGTAATTCAGTTTCTAGCATTTATTTGGCGTTTTATTATGATTATTCTTTTTTTTTAAATGTGTATAATTATAAAGGTTCGAAAATCACCTATAAACGATATGTAAGGAATAGGGTATGCTTCAATTTCGTACATGATTTAGCTAGTTTCCTTCACTACGCGTATTCAGAAGCGTTACTATTTAGACGTGGAACTGTACAGGTCACATTATGTGGGACACTGACAATAGATGGACCCAAAAAGTTCAAGAGATGAAATCTGGAGATGACAGAAGGGCTGTTTGAAGATCTCAATCACTGAGAAGGATTGGAACTAGATTACAAGGGACAGAGTAAATTCTACGACCGATACTCGACGAATAGTAAACGATGATGTTGTAGAGAAGAAAGATAAAATGGAATATATAATATAATAGAGTATATCAAAGGCAGTATACGAACTTTGTTTTACATTGGATCTTTAACTGTTTTGCATGGCTATCAACCAATTATGTATATTGATGCAGGTATGATTTCTAATTGACGAAGCATGCAATTAACAGGAATAAATAAGTAGATTTGTATTAGTTTTACTTTAGTTATTTTATTTTTATTTTTAATAATTAGATTTTTAGTACCGACCTAACTATTATACTATTTTGTAAAATTTTATTTGCACAACTGGCTATGGAAAGATCCTTGTTGAGTATCTCACTTAGAGACCGTATAACCAACGTGGAGATTAGAAGACGCACTAGAGTCACCGATACAGGACTACGCATTGTGAGGATTAAGTGGCAATGGGCTGGAAATGTGTGCCGACGGGATGATGGAAGATGGAGTCAGAAGGTTACTGAACGGAGGCCAAGGTTGGGTCGGAGAAATGCAGGGAGACAGCCGACTAGGTGGAGCGATGATATTGTGCGGCCGGTGGGAAGGGCTTGGAGAACACTGTCGAGAGATCAAAATGAAAGGCGTGGGGTGCAGAGTCTTTTGTCCAGCAGTGGATGGAGACAGGCTATCGATTATAGTATATAATCGCAATGAAACGTATCGAATTATAATTAGTAAATATCTGGTAATCATAATAACAAAGCATACACTTTAATAACAATACGTAATTTGAATACTAAATTATAAGCGAAATTGCACACATGTCGTCACAGCACTAAAATGAGCGTACAATAATCGTATCTATTAGATTTTATTAAGGTTGCGATGTCCACATTTGGGAGCCAAAATAGGCAAAAGTGTTTATCTCTCGGACATTGTTAGGCCATCCTTTATACTCTACACAACGTTTTCATCTTCTTCCGCAATAAACTAAGAATTTTAGGAGTCGTATAAACTAGCTAGCGCACATATAATACTCCTTTACTTCTATAATGTGTAGAGGGTTTAAGAATCAGTGATATTATACTATATGAAAGTAGGTAGTTAAAAAACTTTAAAGAATTAATAGATCGAGTAATTGTGCATTTACTCCTTAGTAAGATTGAAAGAAAAATGACACATATAATCTAATTGATAATTATTTAAGAAATAGAAAATTTGTTTGAATATAGTTTAATTACATATTTTTATTACATTTTACGCTAGTTTGCATCCAAGAAAACGGCGAACATTACAAAGCCAAAGGTAACGCTAAACAGAGAAAATAATCTCGTTAGATAAAAATACGAGTATTTAAATTAAAATAAGATCCGAGGAATGGTCAGATAGTTTCCAGGTGAGAAATTGTAAAAGGGTACGTGACATTCTATTGTAGCTTTCGGGAGTGTGAGTGGACCTTTTATTTCGTACATCACAACGAATATCAACATTAATGATTTTTGATTGATGATGTACAAATCATATTTTTTTAAGTATATCATTCAAAACACGTGTATTTAACGAGATTTTATTTATTATAAGAAATATCTCTTTTTGCTTATCTATGCCATCATGAAATGTTGACCTCGCCAAGACAAAAAAATTCCCTAAAGACTATAGATTTTAAAGAATGTATGAGTACGTTTCTCAAAAATTTGATTCGATTCAAAATAGTTCGTTTTAAATAATACGAATGAAAACGATAATTTTCTAGAAGTTTCATTATATTTTATGTTTCACGTTAACGAGCTGAAATTTCGGCACATTTGATAATGCCTTAGAATGGCGAAAGAAGTCATTCCCATAAAATATAATAAAACTTCTAGAAAACTGACGTTTTTATTCGTATAAATTATTTAATATGGAGTCTTACATCATTGTTAAAGAAACAATATATAAGTACGTTTTAAATTAATATACTCGTACTTGAGGTGATTACACCACAAAAATAGTGCTTTAAAAGTTAGTATATTATTATTTTTATTATCATGGTATTTAGGGAACATTAAAGTCATACAGAGAGATAAACGTTGGAAAGATCAAAACTAGAAATATTTAAACATATAAAATCACAGAATACGTATAGGATTGACTTTTGCTAAGAAAAAAGCATTACTACGAAGTTCTGTTTCACATAGATGCAGGGTAGGTAGTAGGTAACTTGTATTTAGCTTCACAATTAAACGATGTTTTGCAATGCTATATTCGTAGTATCAACAAGGTATCCTAATGACCAGGTTTTACTGCCAACACAACGGTACTTAATACTTTAATGTGATGAACTGCGCCGTGCCGATACTATAAGCTCGTCGTAAACTATTATTAACAAACTTAATGCAGTCGTTAGAAATTTATAAGACACCTTTATATATCCTTAGCTTTTTTTGACCAAAAACTACAGTTATTTAAAAAATGCACGGTGACTATAATTTAAAGATCAAGGGGCAAAATAAATACAGAAAAACCTCGATATAACGGATTAATTTGGGGGAGGGGTGACCGTTATAGCCGAAAGTCCGTTATATAAAAATAGGTTTAAAATAAATCAAAAAACTTTTTTTAAAATATGTAATATACACTGTATTAAGATATAAATAAACAATACAAAACACAAACAAAATTCTATTGATTGTCTTCAGACACTCGTCGTGAAGAGACGTTGCTGTTTGATATCGACGCGCTTGTTTTCGGTAATCCTGTTTTGAAAAAGGAATCAAGTTTGATTTGCACTTTCGAAGTTTGCTGTTTTTATATAATCAACTCTCTAAAATTACTAAAATGCGTATAATAAAGTTGAACTTCGTTATCTGACGAATAGTCAATAAATGTTATTAGATCGTCGAGATGTGATCTTACCACTTATAACTACATTTTTGGCAGTTTTGTTTCTTCTTTTTCGCTATCTTCTCTTCCATCCGCGGCATTATGTCTCAAATTCTAGTGCTAGAAGTATGATGTGATAATCATGACCGCTAAACATTGTTTACGTGCAGCGACACTTGAATTTAAGCATATATAGATTAACAGGACGATTTTAGTTTTTTTACATTTGACCAGATTTTTTGTCCGTTATATCCGAAGTTTGTTAAATAGAGGTCAGTAATATCGAGGCTTTACTGTGCTTAGATATCACAATATTAGCCATGTTTACTTTTGAATTGAAATTGTATATGATTGCAATTATTATTATAATAAGGCATTCATTTATAGCTATAAATCTTTAAACTATCATAGTATAGGCCAAATCCGCGTAAAATGCATTCACTTAAATATTTTATCTATTTGATCGCATCATAAGTGTGTAAGTGAAGTCTCCACAGCAAATATAAAAATTTCTGACATCATGTCGTTGATTTGAAGTTATATGGCAATGATTTGAAGTGCATTTGCACGGCAATTTGAAGCGTAAAATAGGTAATAATAACTTGATTTATTGTACTATAAAATAACATATATGAAGATTTTTAAATTTCTTTCCTTATTGCACACAGACCATCGCGCCGTTTCCCCAGAGGGGTAGAAAAAGAGAATGGACCGCCACACTACTCGATCCTGATACCTCTCTAGATTCCTCCACATTCATACAGTGAGTCAAACACGTTGATTCTTCCGACTTCTAACATGGCCGATATTTAAAATTTGGTTAATTTGATCATACCACGTTTGGAAAAATGTCTCTATAGAAAAGGTTACCAGAATTAGGGGGTGTTAAAATTATATACTTGGGAAATGATAAATAAATTAATCAATATATATTATTCTTGAAACGTTACAAGCTAAATAAATTAACATTTTAATTTTTTTTATAGACATACAGTGGTTATTCTGTATTCCTATGAGTACACTACTCATTCTGGGACAAAATGACAATTTACATACTTAATAATTACAGACAAATTTACAACAATCGAAGACAAAACGATAGTGCTTTAATTAATTAGAATTCACCATCATTAAATTCTATAGTACTTTTTAAACACAGTCGTACGAAAGCACATTTTTAAATGTATTAAATACATTAAAAACGAGCATAAATAATGCCATTCAGTTCCGATAACAACAAAAAATTCCGATAAAATAAATTAAATATAAATAGACCGGAGCTTGGCAATCTACATTACGTCAAGCTTGCACTATGTTGTATCAAATATGTACATACGAGTATTCGCACTTCTATAGGAAACTTTTGAACTCAAAAGTCTATCCTTATTTATAATACTCTCCAGATGCTGCGCGTCTCGCACAAAGGTGCTGTCTGCTTGCATAATTGCATACGAATGCATAAAATGTGGGTTATGTGCAAGATAAAACACACAGCACATGTGGGTTTTATGTATGTGCCGATTCGTTTTCATGCGTTAACACTCAGTATCACTGCTTATATTAACACCTCTATCGTGAATACTCTCCAACGCATTGTTTTGCTGTTAGCACCGAAAGAGAAATCGGAGAGAAATAATTAATAGCGTGATAAAATATTTTTCCTAATGACTAGTATAAATTATAATTTTAATAAAATAAACAAGTTCTGATAATCAAATGTGATACGAACGCTTTGGGAATCAAGTAAATATTTTTTGATTGCTTACGTAATTTTACGAATAAAATATTTTTGACGAATATGCAATTTTACATCATTACCCCAACAAAGCATTTATGCGTTTATATTACAAAAGCATTTTTAAGTTTATTGTGCATATGTTATATTCTTGATGATGTGTTAATAATTTCAGAATTTTGTGAGAATTAAGTATAAAAGATACATACAACTAAAATGAGGCAATATAGTTTAGTGCTTTAAATTGCTGCACGGAAGCAATTTAAAACTTTATAAAAGCGATTATAGGTACTATTAAAATTAGGGATGTTGATCTCTTTAGACATATACCATATAAAACGAATTCACACAATCTATTGTATTTTGTTTAAAGGTTTTTATAATCGATAGTGAATAAAAATAAGATTTTTATAAGCTGGTGAGGATTTTCAGTAACGAAGTGAAGATTAATAAAACATGTATCTCTAATTGATTGAAAAACTATCAACGGAACTGATGAAATATCCAGCAAGCTTATAATACTTTTGTCATTATCAGAAGAGTTAAAAAAAGTAATAATTTATTCATAAAACATTAACAAATCGTTTAAAACTAGAAGAAATACTAAAGATTATAAAGATATTCGTAGGTATAAGAATCAAATTTTTATTACAATATGTAATATTGAAAATGCACAATTCGTTTATTGGATGACATATTAACTAATAAATGCTGAGTTTAAAATCCACTCTTAATATGATAATAAAAAATATATTCTGAACTTCGATAATTAAAAAAATATGAGTTGTCATTCACTGCAATGGACGGATAAATGTCGTATTAAGTTACAAGTACGAGTATATGCAAATAAAACGAATCATTTGCACAGCTGTATTGAACATTTTGATTTCTATTATTTGAAAATTCCAGTAGTTTATTTCACGTTTCCGTGTTATAAAATCGGCACAATTCATTAAAGACAAAAACATACGGATAATTGCGAAAATATAAAATAATTTTTTTATAGTAATACGATTTTTTTTTTAAAATTGTATTTAGTTAAATTCCACTTAGAATTATGAGTTCGGGCAGCTCGCTGCCATCTTATGGTGATCAGAAGATTGCAGCGAACCGTCGAAACCGGTCGTAGCCATTATTCTATATGGAATTTAACTAAATATATATTATATATAAATAAAAAAAAATCATTTTTTATTTCATTTTCATTATTTGCAATGAACATCTACCATGAAATTTCAAATCACAAAATTTTTATAGGTATTTTACAATGTAACATATTCGTATGAAACGATTCTGAATCTATTGTAAGGTGTTTAAATAGCATACGAATATAGATTCTTTTGTTCTTGCTGTATATACAAATTTAACATATATAAGAGCGTTTATTGGAATAGAAAATCAGGTGTATGTAGGTTGCTAAAATATCGGAGAATATAGTGGTAACCTATTTGTGAGTGTGTGGTGATCATTATTGGTTTTACAAACTAGAAGTCTGAATAAACATTTGGTGCGAGTGTCTCGATTGGAAGCGTCAATTGAAATTTCTGCTAACGTACATCGGCAAGTTATGAATTGATTATACAAACGAACACCGGCGTATGTGTACGAGGTCTCTTGCTACCAGCGTGCCTATACCTGCTGCTCGATACCAGAATACTCCAGCGTACTCCGGCGAGAGCGGAGTATCCGCGCGGCTTTGTGTTCGCACGGATGTGATGTAAATATATTCAACTCTAATACTAATTATAAATGCAGTTTACAATTGCGCAGGTAGTATATTTCGGACACCGTTCATTGCAGACCTTCGGATACACTCGGGATGCAAGTGTTCGCCGGTGTATTGTGTGAGCGCGCACGCACACCGCCATTCTTCTGGCTGCACCTTACGTAATGCGCCTTGAGTGAGTACCTACCTACCGTACCGTACCTACACTCGGTAGACTCTACTAGCACCATTAGCCTGTGCGTTTCCTAAGAGCAGCGAATACGCGCCATTCATGAGGAGCGACGGTGTGTCGGATTCACGGTTAGATAATACGCGAGCAAGTACCGCGGCCAGCGGGTACCTGCCTGATTCAGAACCGTCGGGACTTGTTGAAATCAAAGGAAAAGCATAGGGGCTTTCATAAATATGCTAATTTTTCTGCTAGTAACTAGGTCAACAGAAGAATGACCCGGAATAGTAAACGTTTGTAGATTGGCTGATAGGAAATGTCTATATATATGTTTTTTTAATGTATTATGCGCAAACAATACCAAAACGTTAAACTGTGGTGTGGGATGCGAGGCGACGAAGAAAACATCAATTAAAATAAAGGATAGTACGTTTGTATGCGTATAATTGTGATGTAAAACAAAATAAAACAATATTATAAAGAATACAAGTGTTATCTACATATACGAGTATATGGTGTAACGTAATGGAAATAAAAAAAACAACTCGATGACGATAAAGATAAAGCCAGCAAAATAATAATCATAAAATAAATTAATGTGATATGTCTTTAGCTAAACACGAAGCAGAATTATCATTAACCTTTATGTTTTCCTCTGTAAAGTATTCCGTAAAAAATATAAATGGTGAAAGAAAAGTTTGATTGTTCTTTAATGAATGTGTTCATTTGTAGAAACTGAAATATTTTCATGAAAACAAGCAACGAAAGTTAGTACATCTCAAGATAAAGCACATTACGTAATATACATTTAATGAACAAATCAAAAGCTAGGTGGAAAACTGAGATCACTAAAGGTACATTCTTATGTAGGTCAAGATCAGTAAATGGCGATCTAATGATTGCGTTAGATAAGAGAAAAACAAGAATTAAAGAAATATATTTTGGAATCAAATCGTACGAAAAAATTTAGGGTTTGCGTAGAACGCCATAAGCAGAATTATAATTCGTACTTTTTATTCACCAATTACAATTTTCAAAATATTATTGTCATGTTAGCCTTCTTGGCAGAGTGACAACAGCTACGAAGCCACACCGAATGTCCTGAGTTCGATTCCCGGCGATGACAGAATGAAAAAAAATCATGCTGTCATTGATCTGGTAGAATTCGCGTGACAATAAAAATGAAGATAGACTGGCTACCTATCACATGTCATGAGAATAAATTGCCAAAAAATTATATAAATTGGATTCAGCTTTTGTATTTAAAAACGTGGAAATACACGGGAAACTACCACATGTAAGGCTCAAGTGGCGATTTGGTGCAAACCAATTCCTAGGATTGAAAATTAAAAAAATATGTATTGTATATTGTCATATTAATGGTGTGCCAAAGAGTTGTCACATAACACAGCATCATAAGGAGGTCCACTGGTTGAAATGTCCAGAAAGGATACAATACAAGCTCTGCTGGACGGTCTATAAGGCGATGCATGGAATGTGCCAAAACGCTGCCCAAGCACAAACTTTGGCGACCGAGTCTTCGCGGTAGCCGGCCCTTCAGCCTGGAACAATCTTCCAGCAGACCTTAAGTGCATTGAGAATCAATCAGAGTTTAGATCGAGACTCAAAACGCACCTTTTCAAATTATCATTTCCTGATAGGAAGGGCTGATCGACTACGTCAGGTGCAGCCCTCATACTAAAAATGTTTATTCTTATTGTTATCATTATTATTACGAGTATTTTTATTTTTATTATCTAGTTGATAAAACGGAGCATCTTCTACAGCGCCCTTGAGATGAGTAATTCATAAAAATGGCGCTCTATAAATTATCCAATTTATTATTATTATTATTATTATTATAACGTTTAAGAAAAATAAAACGCGTAAAGAAAATACATTTCGAAAACCATTAAAAACGAACAACGGAATGGCTCAGCAATCACACGAGTCTGAAGCCATCTAAGACTAAGAGAACAATGTTTGTGTAGCGTACGTGGTATGCGGTATGTATAACATTTCCAAAGCTTTCAGTTTTACAATGGCCACGCGTTATTTGTTATTTCAATCTTGTCTTTGGTCGCCTGGCCACAGGAATAGCGTCAAACCGAATACCTCCTCTCTCAGCACTCGCCTCCCTCCCGCCCCCCGCCCTCCCAGGCCTCGCTGCCGTGAGCTGCACGCTAATTACTTGCCCATCTTGGTGGACTGTGGAGATGTCTCTGGCGCGAGATCTTACGCACCAGATGCGGATGTCCAAATTTTAGATATTAAAAAGTTTTGATAAATAGATATGCAATTGGAATTCGTTTGTTAATTTGGGAGGAGAAATTGTATCACTGTTTTATCCAATTTTTATTTTACTAATAACTATTTCCACAATAACTATTTCGGAGGTGACCTCCTCTGTCCTACGGTGTAAATATTTACATATTTCAAATCTAGGGATTGGTTTTATTAATATTATTATCAAAATCAAATCAAATCAAATCAAATCAGTTTATTTCATCAACAGATATTACAAAATTTATTTTTAAGGCATCTATTGAGAACAGGTAAAATAATATATTATATATAGTATCCAGAAACGCATAAGAGATGGTTCAACATTAGGAAGACAGGATACTCTCCAGAATTAAGAGTATTTGCCTTCTGAACGTACTTTCACTAACATGAAAGACGTCGATCTCCGAGGAGACCGCGTTCAGCAGACTAATTGCTCTTCCACCGGTGTCACCAGAGGCAGATTGGTTCTGGCAGCCGGTAGGTAAAACAATCTGTGCTGTCGCTGTCGGAGATATCTATCGGGGACAAAAAGCCGAACACCCTCCAGTACGGCCGAGTTCTCGAAGTATCCCCTAATTAATCTAAAGAAATGGGTAATTAGATGTCCATCTCATCGAAGCTGTAGAGAATTGGTTCCGAGCATTCCCAAAAGAAATGCCGTGGGATAGAGCCAAGGATAGCTACCATACTCCCTCATGTAGAGATACCTCAGAAATTTTTTCTGAACCCTCTCCAGCATAACGGAATATCTCGTCTCGTGAGGACTCCATATCACAGAACCACTTTCGAGTCTGCTCCGAACCAATGCGTTGTATAGGACTCTGTATTATTATTTAGTTGAATCGCTCTTTACATCATGACAGCATGAGCCAAATCGATGTTAGGGCTATTATAGCTATCATAGTGATTCTCGTGACATGTGATAGGTAGCTAATCTATCGTCATTTTATTGTCACGTGAATTCTAGACCAGACCAAAGACAGTGTGACAATCACACTGCCCTCGCCAGGAATCGAACACGGAACCTTCGGGTGGCAGTCAATGCACTAACCACTCGGCCACGAAAGTCGCAGTAAATTTAAAAATAAATTTTAACTGATTCTTGAGATACCACTTAGTTTTTTTTTATGTGGTAGTTTCCCGTTGCTTTCCATATATTTTGTAATTTGAACCCAATTACTGTACAACTTTTTATCTATTGATTCTCATGATACGTGATGGGTAGATAGTCTATCGCCATTTACTATACATGCATACATAACGAAACTAAATTTACAGAAAGGCTTAGTGGAAAGTAAACAACAACTTGTGACTAATTCTTAAAAGTACAAAATTATAATAAGAAAAAAGCGAAACTTTAAATTGTGATGTGTTTTTTGGGCTTATTGTGATTTTGTACTTTTAGGGATTTGTCATAATATGTTGTTTACTATATAAGTATTACTATAATTTTAGTTTAGTTATATTTAACCATGAAGATGGAGAAGGTCATATCCGAAATTTGGTACGAGACAAAATCAAAAAGTTTAAATAGCAATTTTAAAAGCATTTCAGATTTTTGTTTTATAAACGTTAACAGAGCTAACTAGTGCACGAACATTGGAGTTAATGATGGATGTTATAAAGTTAAAGTGATTTTTTTCGGGTAGTTCGATTTGTAAAATAATATAATATATATTTTGAAATATGTGGAGAATATATTCCTGTAATTATTCACAATTAGAAATAAATGATTAAAGTGTTAGAAAAACTACTGTGTATTGATTTATTTCAAGAATATATAATATTACAAAGGGTATAAAAATATATAATATTAAGAATGCCAAAGAACAGAGCACCGAAGATTATGTCCAGATGGGTGTCGCGCGAAAAGAGACCAAGAGGCAGACCATAGGGCATAGGACATAGAGGATTCCCACCGCTTATCCGAAGCTGTTATATGCGAACGGCGCCTTTTGTCAGCTTCGTTCATTCAATCCCAAGGCCCGCCACTCGTCCATGCGGGACTTACGTACAAGAGGCAGACCAAGACAAAGTTTGATGGGCTGCGTGGAAGAGGACTTGGAGAAACTTGAAAGACTTGGAGATGGATGGCCAGGAACAAAGGCCACTAGAGGACTATTGTGGAGGACGTATCTCACACCGGGATGTAGATGCCGAGAAGGTTGAAATAATCACATATGATAAATTTTAGATAAACTTAAGGCGTTAACACTGGAATTCCATAATGACGAATTTTTATGAATTAAAACATTGTTTATTCCACTTTTGAGTTTATTTTTCTCGACACGTTTCGAAGGGTTACACTTTATCATCGGGAGAACGATAAAAACATATTATTTATAGCGTTCTCCCGATGATGAAGGTATAAGCCTTCAAAACATGTCGAGAAAAATAAACTCAGAAGTGGAAAAAACAGTATTTTAATTCATAAAAATTCGAAATAAGATAAAATTAATGAAGAAAAAATAGGTAAAAATAACGTATTATTATGTAGTTTGTGAGTTGAAAACGACCGGTTTCGGGAAACATTCGGATATTTACAATAAAAAGAAACTTTATTGTAGTACATTATTTATATTTTTTGCGATATAAAAGCTTTTTGTATCCAATACACAAAAATCGTAGAAATTTAATATCACTATATGAAAAAGATATGACAAATAAATATGTTCAACGCGTATGTTTGATGTTAAAATGATCAAAAACGATTTTTATATCGCGTAAGGCTTATCACAAAAGTAGCGAATTTTCGTTTTATATTGAATCTACATGGTACGTGTGTAAACACCTAGACAATAAATTCTTTTCCGCCGTGCGACACGCTCAGCAGACGATAAAAGGGAATAAGTAGAGCCACGGAGGTATAAATCCAATATCCTTTTTTTTCGTTGGAGCTAGAAGTGACTAGGAGAACACAAAGGTATAATGCGAGAGGGACATTGTCAGTTAGAAATAAACCAACCGACGACATGCTTTATTCTTCTCTAATCCTAAATGTTTTATTCAGCACAGCCCTAACGCGGGAAACTTTTGTTATAACACGTGTCTATCGTTTAACTTTTCCCAGAAACTTGCCGTTTTTCTGCCTCCTTTCAAGTTTATTTTAGTCGATATGATAGCAAGACGAACCGTTTTGTTAAAAAAAGTTTCTAATTATTAATATTTAAATGCTGACGAGGGTTCATTAAATGTTCGCTTATTTGTTCAAAGAAAAGCAAACGCTTATAAACTAGATACATTGTAAATTTATATAGAAAATAAAACAAGAAAATGAACAATCTTCAATAGATAGTAAACCCATATACATGAGAGCCATAATATCGTAAATGAATTTTTGGCCGAAATGAGTTATGATGTTCAATGCCAGATTTTCAAAATGTTTTGAACGTATTCAGGGCAACTGTCTGTCTTAACAAATACTTTATACGTGTGCTGGATATACTATACGAGTATATTGGATACATTCTCAATGATATATTAACATAATATGTACGTAAACCCGTTTCTGCCAAAAATTCACTTCAGACTTTTTGGCTCTCAGGTACAGATATATAAAAATTAAAAGTCTATTATGGATAATTCACAAATCGATTACGACTAAATGATGTTACTTTATTTCTAAACCATTATTTCTAATAATGTGAATGCTTCATCAATCAATTTGATGAAATTCTCTTCAGAATAACATTCGATAACAAAGGAATTGGGCTACTCGATATCGTAATAGAATATGAAGATATTTGAGTTTTGTATACAATCTCGCACATGACACACATGATTAAGGTACAAAAATGATTAATTGAAAAAATTCCATCATCCCATTGTAAACACCATTTTCATTTACTTGTTTAAGATAGAGATGATAAATATTTGCCTACAAGAATCAGAAGCATCGGATTAATGGCCGATATGCCAGCGCTGGCAGGCGAGATGAAAGTGATGTGATATTCAAACACCGGTAACCTTTCGTTTGTTTAAAGAATGAAAAAAGAACGATCTAAGCGCATAGTTACTGAAAACATCAGAATGAATCATCATTATATGTGCAAACCCCTATTGGTCTTGGTCTCGATTTATCTTATATTAATTACAGATATTTAATTTCGATTGAAGGTCTATTTTATGTTTGGTCAGTGCTGTTATACGGGGTGGAGTCATGGACACTTAAAGTCAATATTATGAACCGCTTAGAGGCCTTTGAAATGTGGATACACCGAAGGATGGTACGTATCTCCTGGACTGACATGGTCAGCAACACAAACGTTCTCCATAGAGCCAGAGTTGACAGAGAGTTGCTGAGCAACATCAAAGTCCGTAAGGTGTCCTACTTGGGCCATGTTCTGAGAGGCGAAAAGTACGCACTGTAACATCTGATCTTGGAGGATAAGATTGAGGGTCGACGAGGTGTTGGGAGAAGGCAGGTTTCCTGGCTGAGGAACATCCGAGAGTGGACGGGGCTGAGGACCGTGGAGGAGCTGTTCCGAGCTGCCCAGGACAGGGAGGCATACTCAAGGGTGATAGTCAACGTTGGGGAAGGACACGAAAAGAAGAAGAAAGGTATATTTACACTGGACAGTCATCAGCCGATACCGACACGTCACGGGTTTGCGTTGAGCAAATAATTGTTTAATTTGTGTTGATGGTGTCTTGTTACTTTTAATTAATGCCGATTCCGTTCATACTATATTTAAATTCCAAGATAATCGCCTTAGTAGTAAAAACGGTATTATGTAAACAAGAATTATATACTGTAGGAAACACATCATATGTAGGTAGGTGCTTTCTTCGGCAACCCCCGACGGCGATTTTATTGTAGCATTTGAGATAACGAGTCGGTGGGATTCAAGGCTATTTTTATCGTGACGTGTCGGTATCGGCTGATGAATGTCCAGTGTAAATATACCCTTAAAGGTAATTTTAATTTATCTATTGAGGACGCCACGTAGTCAAAATAATGAACATATTTTTTTTACATTTTCATTTTATTTCTGATACACGCGAACACAAGGATAATGATCACTGCTCAGGTGATCTGTTTTGTCTTTAGTATTGTATAATATTATCCTCATCAGGTTTTATCCGTCCATTCCTGAACGTAGGCCTCCTACATCTGCTTCCATGTCGTATCGTCGGTCTATTTGATGTCGTCCCTCCATCGAAGTTGGGGACGTCATGGGTTTCGGGTCGCAGCTCTAGGATACCAGCAAATGAGGCGCTTTGTTCATCTATCGACAGAGCTACGAGCCACATGGCCTCCCCAATGCCATTTTAGCGCTGCCACTCTTCCGATTATGTCCGACACTCCAGTTCTGACTCTAATAGGTGCGTTTCTCACCTCAGAGCTCTTTGGACAAATCACAATTTATTTGCGCTTTTCTGGGACAATGTTTTAGTTCCAAACCCATAATATAACACAGTAAAAATTTATATGGATGTAGATCATTCGATTAACTAATTAACCATCACGCCGTCTCCCCGAAGGGGTAAGTAGAAAGAATTGACTGCCACACTTTTCTTTCCTGACATATTTCTCTCGCTCCCTCATTAATACATCGTGTCATGCACGCCCGTCGATTTCTCTGACTCCTCACGTAGCCGACATTCATTTCAAGCCGTCATCCTCTATTTCTGGTTCCATTTACATCGTTAACATATAATTTTTTTACCATTCTTTCTTCATTCATTATTTACATATGTCCAAACCATCTTAATGATCCTTTCATTCACTTCTTATATTTTCATTTGACACTCTATCATACACAGAGTATCCATATATTATTCTAAGAGATCTCATTTCTACTGCATTTATTCAAATTTCATCCTTCTTTTGCCAGTTCCACGCTTCGCTTCTATACATAAGGGTCGGTACAAGAACACCATTATTCGAGTATATTATCATAAATGGGGTATCTATTCAACATGCTTCAATCACAAATACATAATATAGAGAATAAATAAATAAATGCGGTAAGAAATATTCGCGAATGCTTTATGGAAAATAATAATGCGTTAGTCGTGCAAAAATAAAAACGGAATTTAACGATTCATTGTTCATGCATTCGCGTGCATCAGAAATAAAATGAAAATGTAAAACATAAATATTTATAGTGAGGACACCGCAAATAATGTTTTTATAGCAAGAAAAATAATGGAATTCAAAGGAAAACTTCCTCACGGTTTGGCAATAAAATAATGTGCAATTAAAGTTAATTGGCACATTCGTATTAATTGCAAGTACTCGATTTTTACATCAATTTCATTATTTTGCGTTAGGATGACTACGTGGCTTTAAAACCACCCGTGCACACTGATGTGCCAATTGGATAATGCACGTGGAAGATCGACACGATTTCGCTTCAGAATCAAAGGTCGAACCTTTAGTTAAGTCGTGTTTGATGCTAAATTCAATTTGTTTCATCTCCAGAATGCACCATTTCGCAATTATTAAGTATAACCGATAAATACGAGTATACAGATTTTGTGTTTCATACGATTGGTATTGTTCAACCCAGAAATATTTTCATGTAACATATAACTCACAATGTTTTACAAATTATTCAATTGTTTTTTTTTCCTTAGTTATTATTATTGATTGTAATTGCTTGTCATATCAACCCCTCAATTTAAGTATTTTTTTAAACTGTTCAATTAAATAATTTTGTTTTTGTATCACAATTGTATTTTATTTTACGCGACAGCTGTTTCATCAACCAATGTTGACATTTTAAATAAAATATTTAGGTACCTAACTCAATTTCAGCAAGAACTTCAAAATTATATCATGAAATTATTCAAATTGATATAGGAACAAATACACATAAAGATTCGAAAAATCACGAAAATTTGACATTTGATACATTATTGTAACACCTGATGATGTCAACATAGGTTGATGAAACAGCTGTCACGTAAAATAAAATAAAATTGTGATACAAAAACAAAGTATTTTTTGTTATTATTAATTTACTAATAGTTGAAGGCTGCATCAGCTAAAACTTGCATTCAACAAAAAATCAAAGATTTTTGAGTCAAATAACCTGGATCTAAAGATCCGAAAGCAACTTACAAAAACATATGGGTGGATCATCTTGATGTACGGCTGTGAGACATGGTCCCTAACCGAAAGAAATAGAAACAGATTGAAGGCCTTTGAGATGCGTTGCGGCACAGAAGAATATTAGGAATTTCTTCAAATCAAATCAAATCAGTTTATTTAATCAATAGACATTACAAAATAAATTTTTAAGGCATCTATTGAGAACAGATTAATATATTGTGTATAGTATACTACCAAAAACGCATGAGAGATGGTTCGACATTAGAAAGACAAGATACTCTCCAGAATTAAGAGTTCTTTGAGAAGTTCTCTGAGAAGAGAACAATTCACCATATCACGAATGATGAGGTTCGCAGTAGAATCAACAGAGGGTGGCAAGTTTTCAAAACCATCCCAATGGATAGGCCATATTACGCACCATGAGGGTCTCATGCACGACAAAATAGAGAGCATAGTTAAGGGGACAAATTATAGGGGACACCCCGACGGAAGTATTTGAAATAGAAATACGAAGACACGAACTACGTTTCATATGTTAGGAAGAAGAGGACCGTAGACGTACTATGGGATTGAAACTGGGAAGATGAAGAAACATTTGAATGACGTACACCAACATCAAAAAAAAAAAATACAATTCAACAGATAATTTATTTATTTTCTATATTAAACTGTGTAACATATTTTTTACATTTTATACAAATGAAAACGTCTGTTTATTAGAAGTTTTATTATATTTTATGGGAATGACATTTTTCGTCATGCTAATAACATTATCAAATGTCGAATCTTTGATTTTATACATATAATTTTGTATATTTAAAATATCAGAGATGCATTTTAAATCGGTAGGAGAATTTTTGTGACGCTCCACAAGTATCGCATTAACTGGATGCAAATTATGAAAAAAAAAAACTGTAAAATTATGAAACGATATATTGTATAGCCGAAGAGCAAATAGTGTTTGTACAATATAATACTTTACGGGTTCTGCGCTTATTCTTCGATATTATGTTTACTCGCAGTGCATTATTAGATGTATATTGAAGGCAAACAAACAACGTTAAAAATGTTTTGCCTACAAATTTTAAACCTATCAAATATTTAAGCATTCCGTTATACGGGATATCATAAATGGCAAACATAGCAAAATATGAAAAATATTTGCTTTTAAAAAACATTTTTTCTTTTATTTTCATTATTTGAAACAGCTAAAATATCATATTTTCTTGCCTTGCAATATGATCATACAAATAAATTAACCGTTCGTAGAAGAAATATATAACGAAATGTAACAATTAAAATAGTCAAAGAAATACCGGCACGTGGGAATTTTAAGAAATTTGAAGTGATTACATTGCACAACAGTGAGTCTCCAAAGAATTAAACATTGATAATAACAATCTAGCAGATTCTTAAGACAATTGAAACTGTTAGTAAATTAATAAGGAAATATTTGTTTGAAAGCACATGTATTTAAGATTTGACTTAAGTTTATATGCTGGTCTGGTAAGTCGTCAAAGAAAACTACCACTTCGTAATTTTCTCACGGGTAGCATCACCAGTAACGGATATAGACGACTCGAAAATCAACGATTATATTATATTAAAAAATGGATATTTAAAATATGATATTAAAAGGCCTTTTCGTGGGAAATTACTAAAAATAATAAGTGTAACTCGTCACCCACATAATATCAATGTTGTTTATTGAAAATTTTCGGTAGAAGTCCATTGTAAATAATAAAAATAATATATACTCGTATTTAGCTTAACCTACTCGATTTTTAAGTTTTAACTGATTTCGGCAGTCACCTTTTGATCGACTTCTGGTGACAAGAAGATGACGGTGAGCTGCCGAAATCGATTGAAACTAAAATAAAAACTAGCGAAATAAAACTAAAACATATTATAAAATAATTTTGATAATTTTTTATTTTCATTATTGTCACTTAGAAATCTTTTTTTGTTGTCTAAATTTGATTTTAAATATATCTAGAACAGAATCATTCGCGATAGAACCAGGGCGATAAAAGTGAAGCTCATGATAGAGGTTTATTGTCACGTGGACCCGACAAGAAATGGAAGTAAGAAAATAGGTACATTACAATATAAGCATAAAACTTGATTTAAAACAATGTATAGATTCTAATAACTAGTTATTCTGAGGTAGTAAATAATTATAGTAATAATATATCTCATGTTCTAGTCGGGATCGATCGAGGTTTCAATAATTCTTCAAGGTTATTAAATAACCGTATGATGCAATCTATATAATCACATAAAATAAAGCGTTAAGTTCCCATCTTCTGTACGTATAATGTTGTGTTATACAACCCAAACGACCTTTTAATAAAATTGTAATAAAATGAATTAATGTTAAAGTAATATCTAAAAATTGAAAGGGACAAACGTATTACAATATTTAGATAATAGGTTAATGATGTTATTAGAAATATCCGTACAAACAATCTGTCTTTTGCAAAATAGGTGCGAAGGTCTCAAGCCGCAGGTAGGTTCCCTGTACCAACTAATTGCGGTCGGCCTACGCCAATCATGAAACGCTGAACAATGGAAGTAGTGACACGTTATGAAAGCAAAATTTATCACAATATCTCCGGTGTCCGCTCATTGTGATGGACCTAATACCTATCGAAAACAGCACATCACATCGAACATAAGATAGCTCAAACTGTATTATTTACAACATGAAGGACATACTACAATAATATATTTACTCGTACTTTGCAAAGCATCAGTAATGGTGTTAAGTAACAAGAGTAACAAGAGCATAGTAATTATTTTAATTTCATATGCCTATTAAAAACATGTATGGTAGGTACACGAAGCGTTTTAAATTACACAGTCGATTAGACTTTGTTAGGTTACTCTCGATTAGCTAATATTCGGAACGACAATACGTATGCACGGATAGAAAATTTACATTTTCCAGAAAATTACATTACTGAAGGAATAATTATATACGGACATACAAGTTCTAGAAGGAATATCAACGCTACACGGAGATATCTTTTCACTTACAACGCAAACATTCCTCGGTGTCAGGAGTCGCCTTATCGCAACAGGGTGGCCACCCGTTACCTGCGAGGTAAGACTGTACCTGAATGGGGAAAAATGAAAACTAAATTTGTTTATCTAGTACCGCAGATGCCGCATGGGGAGTGGGGTGTGGGGTGTATACCTGGCAGCAGATAGGGGGTGGGGGAGGGCGCCGGCAGCCAGTAGGAGGAGGTGATGGCGGGATACTGCCCCCCTCCGCGCCGCTGCACCGGAGGGCTGCTGCCTCCATTGTGCTCTTGTTTTACTCTGCTTTTCATTGTCATATCACATTATACACATAACACTTTATGGCACTACACCGCGTCTTTCATTCTGCGCTAGAATCCGTTATTGCTCGAGAACACAATCCGCCCTGCGAAAGACATCGGCCTGGTTATTAAGACGCGCTAGCGGCCCGCGAAGAGGGAACGTGTGTCCCCGCCGCTTCTCGCCAACGTAAGTGCGCCGCGGTCGCTTTTCTTCGAGCACCGGCCTGGTGAGCGGTTTCTCTTCGCGAGGCGTCGGCAGCGCTAGGGCGGGCCGCGCCGCGCTGCCCGCACCGGGGAGACCGTCGCGTCTTTTGCCGGAGTGCCACCTTCGCTTACGGGAATTCACCTACTCGTGACGCCACTGTCAATCATTCTCGATGACGTAACGAAAGTTGTCAACACGTAAAAAAAAATCACTCGTATATTTTCAAATTCAATAGATATCTCGCGGTTATCTTAGAATGCAATGCGCGTTGTTAAAAGATTTTCCGATGTTGCAGGCTGCAAGGCCGCGTCCCCCTCCCGCGGTGCAGTTCGCGCGAGGGCCCACACGGATTACTAGCGGAATAACAATCGTATGACGAATGGCTCTGTCGTCAGCTGGCCCGACGGCCGACTGATAGATGGCTCCGCCAGAGAGCCGGTAGCTAGGGCGAGGAGCGCGGATTTCGCGCGTTTTTACATGCCGGTGTATCGACAAATGGCTCGCACGGCGCTCATTGGAAATAGATCACTCAGTCGCGTCAGGAATGATTTTCCGAGAGACTGCCACCCGGCCCCCGCCCGCCGCTCGCCGCGGACTGGCATGCAGCGCAACCGCCACACAACATCGATAATAAGTTGGTACATTTGCATAAAAATGATCCCTCGTTCGGGATCGGATGACTGGCCCGCTAATCGTGTGTTCTCAGTATCCTGACGCTGCAATCGCTCGTGTTACCGTGCGAATGGGAAGCGATTTGCTAAGGTGTGATAATTTTTTAATGATAATGAGCTTTCAGAATGGTTTACTTCGAGATTCAGTTATTGAGAATTTAATAATGTTTGTTGTGCATACAATAATATTGCTCGCCGAACAACGCGCACTCAAGACAAAAGCGATGTATGCAACGTGTGGTGCGAGGCTTGCCTTGCATCGAGTGGGACAATAGAACACCACGGACCTTATAATTGTGGAGTGATGTGCGGACACATCGGTATTTACAGGGCATGCAATATATATATACCAGAGACAAATACACCTCAGGTATATTATGTATCAGGTGCGGCTTTGCAGAATTTCATAGAAATGTGTTAGAAGTCATTGTGTGATCGTACGAACACGTCCAATTATTACACAGAAATTCTTAATTGAAAATGTGTTTAAATAAACAATGAGTTTGAAACAATTATATAAAAATAATACATTGAGAGAAGAATTTTATATCAACTACTTAGGGAATAAGCCTCTCATCATCAGCTGTGCGATAGAATTCGCAGTCAAGAAATTTATTTGTCTTCGGCTTACTCCATGGCGATTTTGGATTTTCCCATTCAGTAATAGTGTAATAAATTTGTGTTTATGCCTTAGTACATGATCTAAGAATGACACCTGTTTGTCTTCATTACCCTACCGGTGAGTGTTCTTTCCAGGATTTCAGAGTTGCTATCCAACTCCGCTCAAAATAATCTGAAAACTTGTGTTTAAAAAAAAAAGAATAATATATGTACTTTCATATGAAGCACTTTATTTGTGGTGAGGCATTATTAACAATAAATTTAAAACACTTGACAATTTTTTTACATCACTTTATTTTTGTCACAAGAACTGGTTTCGCTCCCGCCGGAGCTTCGTCAGAGTAACAAAAGAAAACTATAATGTACAACAACAACAACAACAAACCATCACGCCGTTTCGCCGCAGGGGTAGGCAGAGAGAATGGACCGCCACACTACTCTATCCTGACATACCTCTCTAGCTTCCTTCAAATTCATACAGCGAGTCATACATGCACGTCGATTCTTCCGGTTTCTGACATGACCAACCTTTAAAATTAGATTAATTTGGTCATGCCATGTTTTTGTTTTTCCACCAGTTTATTCTTGTCAAACCAACCGGTTTTATATTCGGTTACAAAACAAACTAAAAAATACATTATAGTTTCAGATAAACTATAATGTATTTTTTAGTTTGTTTTGTAACCGAATGTCGAAGTTACGTCGGGAGTGAAACCGGTTGGTTTGACAAAAATAAAGTGGTGAAAAAACAAATTAAACAATAATTAAATAAAACGATGTTTTTTAACTATTTCCACTTTTGTCTTTATTTAGACAGCGACCGGTTTCGCCAGGCTCGCTGGCATCGACGCTGGACCGGTCTGTCGATGCCAGCGAAACCTGGCAAGCCGGTCAAAGAAAAAAGTTAAAAAACATCGTTTTATTTAATTATTATTTAAAATGAACTTCCATCAAGAGATTTCAGTAAAATCATTTGATTATCTTAAAAACAAATTAAACTGTTAAAATATAGTTTTTTAATCATATATGTGCTGATAAGAAATTTATATCAGTATTACAAAGTACGTATATAGTCGTCGTTTTTGAACTATTAGCAAAAAAATATGAAGGTGTTCGGTGTCAGATTAGACCAGGAGGAATCACAGGCTGAAGAGTAATGAATAGATAAACTTTAGACACATGCTCGGGACTTGGCAGCCGTCAGAGCTATCCGCCATCAATCAGTCGGCAAGTGGCCGCCGCCCTCCGCCCTCCCGCCCGCAGTCAGGCCGCCTCGCCTATATTCTTATAACGGAAGCTCGTATTGTTATCATAACATCATTATTGGCGGTGCTTAGACGAAAAGGAAGACGAGAAAATTTTAATGTAAAATAACACTTACTGAACTGAATTAAGAAAGATACAAGTATAATTTTGAGTTCATCAAAACCGTTTCTGGTAAACAAAAATTCCTTCGTAAGGTGGAATTGAAAATAATTTATAACACTTTTGCGCCTTGTGTTCGATGGGGGCGAAATTCGTTAGTGTGATAAAATAAAGTGGTGTAAAAGCAAAGTTTAAAGGTGTTGATGAAACAATGATTTTTTTGGATTTAAACTATAATAATACAGTTAGCGGTCAACGCACATATTATACGCAATCATAAAGTATTAATTATTTCTTGAACAAGGATGAAAAACTCCATATTCAATATTTTATTCTTATTAAAAAATCTGTTATCTAGAAGCTTTAGTATATTTTGTGGGAATGACATGTTTCGCCTTGCTAAACAACATTGGATAGTACCTTAGTAAGGCGATTATGCCTTTTGACCGATTATTCCTGCGTCAAGTCCTGAGATCTTTTTAGAGATCGTCTCTAAGTTCTTTATTTATTGAGGTAAACCATCCCTTTGCTGCAATTGTGGCCCTCTAATCCACAAGCCATTCCCATTAAATATAATAAAACTTAACTAACTACCTAACTAACTAACCATAAAACTAAAAGCTGTCTCTCCGAAAGGGTAGGCAGAACGAATGGACTGCCACACTTTAACCGATCTCATCTTATGCGTTTCTGGTAGTATACTATACATAATATATTATTTTACCTGTTCTCAATAGATGCCTTAAAAATAAATTTTGTAATGTCTGTTGATGAAATAAACTGATTTGATTTGATTTGATCACTCCACCCTTTTCGCCCCCGCGGGAGACGCGGTCTGATGGGTTATATATGTGATGTTACACGTTATTAATCATACAGTACTTAATGATTAATTTTAACCAATAATTCAATTAAAATGTGAGTTCAAAATCTAATGTTTTATGAAACAATAGTGCAGAAATTTCTTCGATACACAATGAATAATTTTAGGTAAACCGTCGGTGTTCCAAAGACTATAAAAGCCACTCTAAGCTATTGTCAAAAAAAAAATCAATTAGATATTAAATAAAATATAACAAATAATTTTTGAGTCATCTGTCTACCTCAATATAGGAGTTTTCGACGAAATAATGATATCAAGTCTACCTCTACGAAGGTTCAATAGGTATAATTTACCGATAAACCGTTTCCGGTTATTAATTATACAAATTTGTATTCTATCAGAGACATAAAAAAATTACAGACCGTACAATAAAAGTAATATATTTAATTAACATTAAAAAAATATAGTATGATTTATTTGAATCCAAGATATATATTTTTAGTATATATCACAATAAAAAATGAAAATATCAAGTTACACTCGACATAGGATGCTTGACAAAAAATCGAATTCGAATGTGTCTCGATATAAAAATAATAATTACTGCACTACACGCTTAATTTAACAAGTGAACATAAGGTAATACTTTTTTTTTACAGCTCCAAATATTGTTATTTATTGTTTCTTGAATAATGGTGTGTTCGTAAAACTTAGTAATTAATACGAATGAAAACGTCTGTTTTCAAGAAGTTTTACTATCATATATTTTATGAATAACATGTTTCGCCTATAATGTCCCATCAAGGTGATGCATGTTATTCCCATAAAATATTATCAAACATCTAGAAAACAGACGTGTTTATTTTTTTATTACCAATTTTAAATACCAATTATTTAACTGCAAAATATATTAATGGCATTATCAAAGATAAAGAGTTTACACACAATATGCTTTTTTGTTCGTGTACACAACTGATTATTTTTAGGAATCTGCACAATTTTCACGAAATGTTTGTTGGAAAAATTAAAAAAAAATTAATCTTTAATTTATCACCACGGTATAACGCAACATTAAAAAATATATATAATTTAAATATTTAAAGAACATAATCTGTTACACAAAAAATCTTATTTAAAAGATTGGTAAACATTCAACACCAAGTACGATTTATTTATTTACCATTTAAATTGCTCATACCAATGCGTATGCCTGCAGTATGTACAGGGATCAAGTGTACATGTATCGACAGGTATCGTGTACACCTCCCGTACACCGGATCTTCCAAATAACCCCTTCCGCTCGAGCCGGAAATCGTTGAGACGTTCAAGTTTTACTAAATTTAAATACAATATTTATCGAATCGATAGAGACAGAGGCAATGGCCGCGAATAAGCTGAATGAAAATCATACAATCAATGTAATTTGGATGAATGTTTTTTTTACGAACAACTGTTTAGCATGCGATTCTCGTCATCTTAAATTACGGAGAAAACAGAAATCGTTCAATTCTGATTCACCAATCGACTTTTGATGTCAAAAATACGCAATTATTCGGAACCGGAGAGTAATACGACTTCAGTGTGTATGATATTATATGTACTCACAAGAGAGTTTTAAAATTATTATGTTGAAACCACATTTTTTGGGTAATTGAACAAAATAATGAGACATTGGACTATTGGCAAAATATTGGTTTATATTATAGTAAAAACATTGATTCATAAATACGAATGAAAACATATATTTTCGTTAAGTTTTATTATATTATAGTTTATGGGAATGACATGTTTCGCCTTTCTAAGGTATCAATGAAACATGTCATTCCCATAAAATATAATAAAACTTCTAGAAAACCGACACGATCATTCGTATTAATTATTTAATTTTACATTATTGTTTAGGAAACAAAAAAGAAGTTAAAATATTGTTTTAATAATCAGAATAAGTTATTTTTTATTATTTATAATCAGATGAATATATTATGTAGCTACCAAACAAAAAAATGTATTTGAAATCTTCCTTTTATGTATTTGAAGATATTCAATGGTATCGAAAATGATTCAAGTTAGCTTCATTTTTTCATAAATGTTTAAAGTTTATATTTGTTTCATAAATGATTCAAGTTAGCTATACACATAAATCTACCAAATGGTTTTATTGACTGGTGATAAATGAATTTTTTAAATGAAATCTGATCTTGTTTATGGTAAATTATAACTTTATTGTCACTTGAGTTGTGTAAATAAAATACAAATTTCTGAGTATTTGATCTAATTTAATATTTTTTTAACATGTTCAACTCACTACTTTTTATTTAAAATTTCGATATTACAGCATCTAGTAATTCGAAAAAAATACGTCTTATACCAAGAGCGAAATCTTTATTCTTTCTTGCCCGGTATCAAATGTGTAATTGTAGATACATTATGAAGTTTCTAAAGATGACACTCTAGTGAAATACACATATTATAACTGTTGAATTTGAAACACTGCTATGTGATAATATCACAATTTATTTATTTATTTTCTCTGATATTAAAATTTGGTGATTTACTGTACGACTGCGAGACTTAATGCCTGGGCGAAAGAGAGCGCAAAAGGCTGGAGGCATTTGAGATGTGGACCTACCGACGAGTTGCCCATGATTCATGGAGGGACCACATTACAAATGAAGAGGTTCTCAGCAGAGTTGAAGAGTGTAGGCACGTGTTGAACACTATAGCGGAGAGGCGCGCAAGACGGATTGGTCATGTGTTGCGACACGATTGTTTCCTGCATAATGTGTTGGAGGGAATGGTCGATGGCTCGATTGGCAGAGGACGACCTCGCCAAGAGTACCTAGACCAGATTTGCCGAGATATGGGCTGCACCTCTAATGCGGAGTTGAAGAGAGTTGCCGAGGACCGAGCGGAGTGGAAGAGGAGATGCGTCGCCTTGCTACAGACCAATCATTAGATTGAGACCGGAGAAGAAGATATTAAATAAATACATTTGTTGATTTTAACACATGGTGAAACCAACATCATTGGCAATTAGCTGCAGCGACAAATTCACAAATCATTGTATATTATAAAAATTCAATAAATGTTGAAGTATCATAGTGGTTCCGACAAAACGTGTTTCTACGTATTATTATGGCTTACCAATATAATATTTAAATCTTGTGTACGGTAAAAAATAAAATCACACAGAAAAAGCGAGACGAGTTCAAATTCTGTGTAATACAGCTCATATTGACACAAAAACTGTAAATAATAAATGATAATATGTAATTCAAATACGATACCTCACGGTTCAAAGGCCAGTCAAACGGAAAAGGGGGGAATGATATTGGTCGTATTGTAATATAATACATTTCGAGTAAATGGCGGTACCACGATTACACACTCGAAAATATTCACATTCAGGAAACACGACTTTTATACTCCCTTAGGTTGAATTATTATTTTAAATAGATATTGTTCAAGTAACTGTCCTTAAACAATTATTTGAAAATGATTTTGTAAATTGTATTTTATCATCTTTATATGATAATATTAACGATTAAGTGTCACTAATCCTTAATTGATAATTGCAATGACAATGTCAACTTAAAACTAAGACAGAGGATGTTAAGGTGTAATGTGTGGTCTGTTCTGTTATATGGGTGTGAAACATGGACATTAAAAGTAAATACAATGAACCGGTTAGAGGCATTTGAAATGTGGCCTAACCGAAGAATGTTCAGGATCCCATGGACAGAGTAACGAACACAGAAGTCCTGAATCATGCAGGAGTAAATAGAGAGCTGCTGACATTGATCAAAGTCCGCAAGATTACATATCTGGGTCACGTTCTACGAAGAGAAAAATATCGCCAGCTGCATCTAATTTTGAAGAGAAAAATAGAGGACCGCAGGGGGGCAGGGAGAAGGCAGATCTCTTGGCTGCGTAATGTGAGGGAAAGGATCGGAACTGTGGAGGAGCTATTCCGGATAGCGCAGGATAGGGAAGACTTTACCAGAGTGATCGCCGACGTCGGGGGGACCTGACAGGGCACTTTAAGTAGAATAATCCTTAATTGAGCGCTAGAAAACTAGTTACTTTGACCCTTAGACAGCTAAGCGAACGTTACTCCATCTGTCATTGCTACGCGGCACATTTTTGTCAATGCATTTTGAATAAGATGTCACTGGTAAATCGATATTTTTTTACAAACAAAATCATTTTAGCAATAATTGTTTAAATATGTGTTTTCCTCGAATATCCAAGAATCAATAAACACCCAATCGAGATCCCGATGCGAACGACTTAATAATCTGACTAAAGTCAGTCACCTTTTTTCTGACATAAAATACTTCCCTCGATTCCTTAACCCTTGGTGGCTGGTGGGAATACGTATTCCCACTTTCGAAATTGCTCTAAAAAGATCAGTGGGAATTACGTTTCCTAAGTTTATTCACTGTAGTCATCTAGTGCCATTATTGGGTATAACAATAGAATATTTACCAGCTTTATTGGTTGAACTTTTAACTGGCAATTGAATTAAAACAAACATGTGCTATTTTTTTTTGGGTGACGTGCGTCCGATACGTTAATTTTTGACAAAACTTTCAAGTATAAAGGAATTTTTCGATTGATTTGAGTTCTATAGACGTTTTTTTTACTGTATGATAATTTCAAAATATGTCATATTTCATAATTAGGAATTTACACAAAAATCATTTTAATAGTTTATTACTTAAAATGAATTATTAAAAAAATATGTAGGTACATATATATATATATATATTTTTAAAAGAGTATTCTTCCAAGTATCAGTTGTAAGTATAGATCATATTAGTTGTTTTTTATAAGTTCCGATCGATTTAAAAGATTTTTTTTTTTTTATAAATATGAATGACATTAGTCATTAATATTTGCATTTATTAAAATCAATAAAGACACAAAAATTGAGCACGAAAGGGTTAACATTCATACATCGTGTCATGCACGCAAGTCAATTTATCCTAAAAACAACTAAATAATTTTTTATCTTTATTTTAGACCTATATACACACGAGTACACATGAGTACATTTTTATTGTATTAGATAAAAAAAATGCAAACGTTTTAGTGTAATGATATACTCGTACGTACTTAAAAAGTTTCATAACTGATATATAGAAACAAAAAAAATTTACATATTATATATATTCTTTTATTATGCTAATTCGAATTAGCTCCGGTGCCATTTTAAATCAACGAATCAAGCATGTAATACATCTCCCGCCGTGTTCGATAACAAATGAGAACCTAATGTGAAGCGGTAGTGATACGAATTACACCCCGTTAAACCCGGTTAAATATTTGTATTTAACTCTCAAATAATGGGAGGTTTAAACTGAACAATTCGAATGTATAATGCACGGTAGCCATTTTAACAGTTATTGAACAAATAATGATGTGCTATCAGCGCGAGAGAGGGCACTATTGACAGGCCAATTTGGTTAATTGAATCATCACGCGGGGCAACTTGATAATTATACACCGAGTACCAACTAGACGAGAAAACTCGACGATCACGATTTGCGACACACGATGGGTATACAAATCCTACCGAGAGCAAAGAGGCATGTATGTACACTGTACATATACAAATACATCACCAGTCTAATGCACAAATATAATAAAAATACAATACGTACCTATAACTCTTTTCCCCTAAAATAAACAATCTAAAAGAAAAATTTATTATAAATGAATTTATTTTAAATTCCCATCTTTTTTACCTTTACCCACTTTTTTGTTACATATAAATTATGATAAGTAAAACCACTTCTTTACCAGAAGCAGAAGTGACTTAAATAGACCATTGTTTTGGCCGAAACACTTTGATACTTCAACAGTATTACTGTTAAAAATTAAAACAATGTTATGACGGCCACGTGAGGAGTCAGAGAAGTCGACGCGCGTGCTTGACACAACGTATGAATGTTGAGGAAGCGAGAGAAAATTCTTTCTGCCTACCCCTTCGGGAGTCGGCGTGATGGTTGGTTAGTTAGTTAGGAAACGAATGGATTTCTATTACTCAAAACACGGTTTTAATTTTTTTTTTTGATTAATAGAAAATCAGAAACATGGACTTCCAAAGTTTATTGTCTTAAGTTTAATAATAATAATAATCATAATTAAGATATGTATGCTACTTACAGAATATTTAAGCATAGCATAATATTTTTTATAACTATGTTTGAATTCGGTTCCACGCCCACGATGTAAAGTTTGAACAACACGATATGGGGAGCCTAGTTATACATTTGTCTAACAATTCAATTTTAAAAGCTAACTTTTAGTTGGAGTACTTTTCTATTCAAACACAAAATAATGATTCGGATGAAACTGGAAGTTGAACATGTCAGCCGTGATGTATAAATTGCCAAAAATTTTCTATTGTGTTATTTGAACGAGTCGGATTTTGGATGCTGGAATTGAATTTTTATCATTCGGAACACAATAGAAAATCGAAAACGCACAGAGGAATTAGGCAGGAATTTAATTTCTTAAATAATACACTTAATACAGAAAAACTGTTTTTTCGTGGATCTAAATAAAATCAAATGGTGAAGTTATGAAAATCATATTTGGAATGATTTGTTAGTAAATGTTTTTTTTAAGTGAAACCTACTAGAATCTAGACTGGATAAAAAATATAATTTATCGTAAGATATAGACACATATTAATTTAAATAAAAATACAATTTACTTTAAGGAATTAAAATAATTATTACATTTGGAAATCGACAAATGCCCTGAAAAAATGTGGTTTTTGGCCAGAATTTTGTCTGTCAATGTACGAAGTTCAAACATTTGATCCATACATCCTCTACCATTCATAAAGGCAACTTGCACATCCCAAACTTTGTCACTCGTCAATTTTCTTACTCTTTCTATAATAACTACCTACTCCTTCGGGGAGACGGCGTGAAGGTTAGTTAGTTAGTTATATTTGAAACTGGATTAATTCAATCTAAAGTATTGCCATCCAAAAACAAAACAAAATAAACAAATATTAAATAATGTGATTATTTGAAGACTTATCTCTGAGATTGTAAACCACACCACGAGAGATATTTGAAATATGTTTTGGTGACGATGCACTCAACATTAGGGAGAACAATTAGACAATTGTGGTAGAAAATTATGATAAACTAGTTATAATTACCATTACCAATATGCGTAATTTCGTATATATTTTTAAATACGAAATTTGTATAGTTTTGTGACAGCAAACTACATTTGAAATAAGGATTAATAAAACATATAGTAGGTACAGTGTTCTTTAGAGCCTTAATGCTGTATAAAAAAAAAATGTGATTATATATTGTAAGAATACACGTATGAGTTTTCCCTCATCGTTAATATAATATTGTATACAATAAAAAAATGTCAAAGATATGGTGTGCTTCATCGTTTTCTGGACTGTTGTTTTGGTAGAGACAATATTTGACGGTTCAGTAGAAGGATCCGAAACAGGGATCGTCAATATTATTTTTAATAACCTTTTAGACATCAATATCACGGAAAACGTTTATATCTGCCATTCAAATGAAACACGTCATAGATATAAGTCGATTTCATACAATATTCAATATAAATTAAAAATTCTTTGCAGTATAGATGTTTAACTTCAATTGAGGGTTGGACATTAAGAAGATGCCAAGTATAATTGTGGACTTAATAGGATCTAAAAAGTCACAAATGAGTTTTTGATCCCAATTGGTGTTTGTTACACATAAATCCCCGTAACTGTGGAAAAGTCCACAGTGATTGAATAATACAGTGTTGTACAAACTTCACTTTAACTAACTCACTAACTAATTAAACATCACGCCGTCACTCCAAAGGGTCAGAAATAATGCACGGCCATACTGTTCTATTCTGACACATTTCTCTCGCTTCCTCGACATTCATACATCGTATAATGCACGGATGTTGATTTTCCGACAATTCACGTGGCCAAAATTTTATATTACCATTTTATTTGTTTTAAGTTAAAACCACATTTGATTTTTAGAGTCTTCCACAAGTCTTCAATTAATTAAGTGAAAACGTTTCATTGTTAAAATAAAGGATCTTCACTCTCATGCATAATCTATTAAACAAATTGAAGAAGTAGAGGGAGACCCCTTACGCTAAGGGTCTGATTATATAAGGAAAATTGCTGGTCACTGGATGCAAAAGGCGCAAGATGGGGGTGTGTAGAGACGTATGGGGGAGGCCTATGTTCAGCAGTGGACGGCATCGGCTGTACCATATAAGTAAGTATTATACAACAAGTGATTCTTTACATAATCTAAGGATAAGATAACTACATATACGATACCAAAAATATGCACGCACAAAATGAATTGTTTCGTTTTTCATTTTGTAGAAATATATAATCAAAAAGATAATTTTAGAATCAGAAAACGTTTTGATTAAAGTTCCACTTTTAAAAATATGTATTTAAGTATTGTCACCTGTAACTGATCTAGTTAGAATATACTCCATTCATACTTTTCTTAGACGAAACTACTTACGAAAAAACCTTAAAAATAATTAAAAAAGCGATCATATAAAAAAAACACACAGATTATTTTATGTTTTTTTCTTATACTCACTTTGATATACTCGTATATATACTAAATTTCCATGAATTAATTCATGTGATGGAAAATTGAGCTTTATTTCTTATAAGATTGAACTAAGATTTTGTCTCCTCTATATTCGTCATCACTTTGTGTTGTGGAATCACATTTGAATATATTCTTTTAAAAACATTGTATTTTCGCAACACTTAATTTTACACACAATGTTTTTAAAAATATATAAAAAAATGATTTTGTCATTTGTGTTTGAATTTGGTATCGAGTTGCTATTGGTTACATTTACAAATTCACACAGATAGTCCCAGATCATAAAAATATGACGTTTAGTTTATAAGTAAAGTTAAAAGGTTTATAAGACAGATTTAAATATGAGCAGCAAATGTAGTCTGCAGTAGTTTGAAACCATTTTCTTGGACTGCAAATGTAGCCAATCGCACTATATGGAGTTATTGGGTAAAATTGAATGAATATATGATACAAGTGAATTATTTGAAATTTTATTGATTCGCAGCTAGTAGGTTGTTCAGATCGATCTGTCATTTCCATTAAAGCTATTTTTAAAGAAATTTCTTCGAAGAACTGAAGGTATTTCATTTTATTCAAAGACAAAACAATACCGAGAATGTAAATCTATTTTTAGAAACGATGAAAACGAAATGTCGTTAAAATGAGTTCTCACCTAGAAGGTTAGGTTTATCACGAGTTGGCAAAGTTTACTGGCGATGTTCTAAGAAGGCATTATAATGCATGGCGTACGTTTTTGTTGTAACGTTCCTAGCAGTTATCTAAATAAATAATTATCTCCTAGAAGTTTACCTATTTGATAAACGTTCTTACCAATGTGAAGATAACACTTCAAATTGATAGATTATCTCACTTATGAGACAGAGTAAACATCGCAAAGACTTGATTATTCGCACATATTTTGAAATGACCACATTACGTTAGAGTTACATTAGTACACGTATTAAATTTTCAATCTTCGCATTGGAATTATTTACTTACTTATCCGTTATGCAAAATACTATACTAAAGTATATCGTAAGTTAAATCAACGATAATGTAAAATATCGAGACGATAATTATTTTTTTCTAAATCATTCAAAAAGGAATGTTTCGATAACGAAAAAAATCTTAATGGATTTATGAAACGAAATAGTCAATTGTTCGGCGAATAAAAGAAAATAAGTATGGATGGTTTTTGTCCTCTAGAGTCGCCGTGAGGGAAAGAGAGGCAGAGTGCCGGCGAGTGATGCTCTCGTATCGCTGATTGCTCATGCCTCCAGCAGATATTATAATACCGAAGCTCGTACCGCGTCACTCTATTGACAGTCTGTTCACGTCCCGTACGGCACGCATAAGTGACTGTTTTTTATGGACTGACTTAATCCACCGCGCCGTTGCGAAGTCTCAGGTATAATTTATTCTGCCCTCGGTTACCTGGCCGCGGCGCTGGATGGATTAGCCGGCAGTCATATTGTGTGAACACAACAATCGGAGAATATTCTGGTCACGATAGGTTGGAGTCCCTAAAATCCAATACGAACGGCGGAGCGCCTCGCGCCGCGCCGGGCCGGGTCCGGAGTCCGGCTCGAACCATCGACTATTGCTATCGGCGCGCGGAGAATAGTTATTGCTTTGATAACGAAGAAAACGGAAATCCGACAGTCTATTTGTTTTCGCATATTTGTAAGCTCCTTATAATGAAAATAACACGCATTTCATTTAAATAAAATTTAGGTATGTTGATTGCAAAAACGAGTACTATAAAATACAATATAAAGATTATTTTAATAGGATATATCGTCGGTTCAAAGATAAAACTCATTAAGTGACATTTTGTTAATTTTTTTTTTGCATTTTCTGTATCAGATTTGTGAATTCTACGTCAGGAAATAATCACCAAGTATTTTTATTAAAGAATAACTCTTATTATTTAATAAATTAATTTTCTGACGTAGAATTCACAAGTCTGATACAGAAAATGCATTTTTTTTTTACCAAAATGTCACTTAATGAGTTTTACCTTTGAACCAACGATATGATATTTATTGTATTTTGAACAATGATGTAAAACTCCATATTAAATAATTAATACAAATGAAAACGTATTTCTCGAAGTTTTATTATAATTCATGGGAATGACATGTTACGTCATTCTAAAGCCTTATCAAATATCACATTTGATAATGCATTAAAAAGGCGAAATATGTCATTCTCATGAATTATAATCAAAATTGCGGAAAACAAAAGTTTTCATTTGTATTAATTATTTTGCCGGATGTCTTGGTGGTGTTAATTAAATATATACTAATTTTAACGACAACAATATATTCGATATTTTTCTTACTGATCACGTGTAGCGAAATAATTAATTTAAAAACAGATTATCGAAAAGCATATATACGATAATTTAAAGCAAAGAAAAGTTTTCATTTGTATTCATTATTTTGCCGAATGTCTTCGCGTGTTAATTAAATATAATATATACTGATTTTAACGACAACAATATATTCGATATTTTTTTTACTGATTACGTGTAGTGAATTAATTAATTTAAAAACAGATTATCGAAAAGCATATATACGATATAATGATGCAAATGCAACAAAAATGCATCGCAGAAAACCAAAGCGGCCGCTGCTAATGAAAGGAGTTAGCATTCATTAGCCGGGGCACACCGGTTCGCAGAAATTTGACGAATTACGTAAACACCGATTGACACTGTGTGCAATTGCGAAATTCCACTCGTTTCGAAATCCGATCCGAGTGCACGTCGGAGGGCCTCACTGCGGCGGTGCGGCGCGAGCACCTCGGGGCACGGCGCGGGGCGAACTAAACAAACTAAGCACTAAGCACTGCTAAACGCCTGCCATTATGTCCATTGTTTAATTTCGGGTGTTTATGGTGATCCTCCTTATACGGCAGGCGATAAGCAAGGCGAGGCGACGTGCGGCGCGCTGCGCCGTCCTGGCGGTGGACGACGGACGATGGCCATAGCGGAGCTCTGAATGCAATTAGAGATCGTTGGGGTGGCGGTTCCCATACTAATCGCTCGCTCGGGAAGACACTTCACGAATTTTTTCGACCAAGTGGCATCCACGTATGAACACTCATTTATCTGTTATTCTTTGCAGGTTTTATGAATCTAACTAACTAACTAACTAACCATCACGCCGTCTCCCCGAAGGGGTAGGCAGAAAGAATGGACTGCCACACTTAACATTCCTGATATACTTCTCTTGATTTCTCAACATTCATACATCGTGTCGTGCACGCACGTCGATTTTTCCGACTCCTCACGTGACCGACATTAAATATTTGATTTATTTGATCGTGCCACGTTTTCCTCGGCCGTCCTCTATTTCTAGTTCCATTTACATCGTTAACATTTACTTTTAAGTTTATTTGTAAACGATAAGTTCATATTTAAGTTTATTTGTAAATGTTGAATTCGTATATGTTACCATATACGAACTGAGGAGGGAAGGATTACTGTCAGCACATTTTTTCAAACTGTCTCTATTGAGAACCCCTATGTTCTGGAGCAAATAGGTCTTTTTGTTCCTGATAACTACCTGCGACAACGCCGACATCAATTGTTCTTTACTCCGTCACGCAGAACCAACCTGCCTTTGGTGATGCCAGTAGGAAGAGCAATTCGGACGTGAATTTAATCATCTCGGATTCGGACATTTTCAGTGTCAGTGAGGCAGTATTCATAAAAAATATATTGCAAATTCTGGAAAGAGTACTGCCTCACTGACGTCGACATATTTGGATTCCTTCTGATATGTATGATTTTTTGGTCTCATGTTGTTTTGTTTTATTTTATCTTTGTAATAGGTACCGTTTTGTGTCCAAATGAGTCGCCTAAATGTTTTTTCGTTTTTAATATCTCATTTGTGTATAATGTGTAAATAAATAAATAAATAAATAAATAAATAAATAAATAATAGATAATTTAACGAAAACTCAAGTGAGAAACTTTCAAAGAAGAAATGAAAGGTTTATTTTTCACAGAATGCGTGAGATGACAGAATAATTTCTCCAGTGTTGGAATGCAAGGCGATTTCGTTTTTATGGTCGCGAATTAAAAGTGCAAAGTTGGCACTTACAAACATGATGTGGTGTCAAATGACTTTACACCGGCCCGCGGTGGTGTAAGTGTGGTATCCGTCATTACACGGTAGTGCCCGAGTACCTTTTATTTATTTACTCACGATAAGCGGTGGGCAAGGCGAGTGAAAACGTAGTGGATTCGTCGTTCCGCGTCTAGAGAGTCAGCTATGTTCTAATCATCAATCATCGCCAATGTCGCCAAGGTCAACGTGTCAAAACAAAAAAAAACTTGCTTTGTGAATCACTGAATTTCGGATTCAAACATTTTAAGTTCAACGTTCTAGACTGCAAAAGTATTTACAGATGACATCGAAGAAAATGGAAGCCAACTGGATAATAAAATATATTATGGTGTAAAATCAAGATAAGCATTTTTAGAACGAGCAATGCGATAACCGTTTTAAATTAGAATTAATTTTCAAATATTTTTATTCCCTGGAATCATTTCAAATAAGTGGCATACTACAGAACACGTTGCGTTTCTTTATTTATTGTTTCGTGACGAATGCATACATATGTTTTCTAGAAGTTTTATTATATTTTATGGGAATGACATTCCATAACGCCGTAGTAAGGCGAAACATGTAATTCCCGTAAAATATAATCAAACTTCTAGAAAACAGACATTTTCATTAGTATTATTCATGTTTTTTTTATATTTATTGTATCTTGAACAATGATCATAATTAATATTTAATATCAATGAAAATATCCGAATCATGAATGTATCGACGTTAAATATATTAGCAAATGTCTGATAATGATATTAATTGGCTCATTGATATTTGATAATGCCTCAGCAAGGCGAAAAATCCTACAAAATATAATAAAACTTATATGAAACGAATATTTTCCTTCATATCAAATATTTGAAGAATAATTATGTTTCTCCTTCCAAATGAACAATGCAATTTCACAGTGTTAGCCTTAACCTTCAGTAATGTCATATCAAATATGTGTTTCTATTTGGTCAATATTACATAATGTTTATTAGATTGTTAAGTTCGATCGGTTAGTTGCATACGGAATTTGAGATCCTAAAAGAACTAATAACTGCAAAAACTTGTTTGATTATCCTTCTAATTATTTGTATAGTCACTCAAAAAGTTGAAATGTTGAACAAATGACGGTCGCTGAATTGTTTTCTGTTTTTTTTTTAAATTTTAATAATCGAATCCATCCGGTATTCGATTGTTTTCATCACTGTGTATGGATTGCATTGTGCGGGTATTGTTGGTAATGCGTATCGCTGATTGAACAGTGCATCGGAAATATAAGAAGCACATTTGTTTGATTGTATTGTATGCACATTGTTCAGGAAACATTATTCGAAGAAAACGTAAATATTTACAAATTATTTCTTATTTGTAATATTCAATGTATTATACATACTTCTGCATTGCTGCGGGAAAGAAAAAAACAATACCGAAAGACACATATCTTAGTCCCACCTTGCACTATAAAAATACTTCTCCGAAACTGTTGTTTTCGAAAAAAATAATGATTCGATTTTTTCTTTCTTTTATATTTTGAAAGAGGTCAAATATTTTGTCCGCCTTCTAATGTCGTATGATAATAATCCCTGTGTTACATCATGACATTTAACAAGAATGGGATAAAATGTCCTTTGAAATACCCTTAGTGTCAGATATTACGAGACTACGTGCCCCCAAAAGCTTTATATTTACTTAGGACAGTCAGGCAGGATACAGTTGCTAAGTCGCTTTGTTCTGTGGACTGGTGATGTTTTCTTTCCGGTAAAAACAAATATAATATTTTATTAAAACTAAAGCACAATACGTTCTCTACATATACTCGTATATCATCAACAAAGATTTTTTGTTTGATAAAATGATGTTTATTTTTTTATCATATAACACAAGAAACTATTACGACGTTTATTAAAGCGCTATTATCCAAATAATAAATGGGTATCAAAAGTTCTTTCGGAAGAAAGAAAAATAAACATCACGCCGTCTTCCCGGAGGAGTAGGCAGAAATAATGAATCGCTAAATCGTTCTTTCCTGATATACTTTTTTCAATTTCCTCAATAATCATACATCGTGTCATGTACGCACAACGATTTTCCCGACTCCTCACGTGCCTAGATTTAATACCAATAATTAAACCTTTATACTGTAATGTCTATTGATGAAATAAACTGATTTAAATATTTGTTTAATTTGAGAGTGCCACCTTTTCCTTGCTCTTCCTCTATTTCTGGTTTTGTTCCAAAGAACAGTGTGATGGTCCATTATTTATGCCAACCCTTTGTATAACCGGCGTGATGGTTAGTTTTTTTCTTGTATACATATACATTTCTTGTATATAATTTATTTTAGCTATTATATTGATTCTTATAACATGTGATAGGTAGCCAATCTATCGCCATTTTATTGTCACGTGAATTCTACACCAGACCAAAGGCAGCGTGACAATCACACTGCCATCGCCGGGAATCGAACCCGGGACCTTCTGTATGGAAGTCAGGCTCTAACCAATCTGCCACGAAGGTCGACGACGTAGTTAGTCAGTTTGATAGTTAAACTAACTAACTATCACGCCATTTCTGGTAGAGGTATTTAGAAAGTCCAGTTACATTGTTGAATCGTTGAATCGTCAACATTCATACATCGTGACACGCACGCTTGTCGATTGTTCCGACTTAGTATATGGTTGCCTTTAAGTCGTTGATAAATTCGGTCATGCCATGTTTTCCTTGACCTTCCTCGACTTCTTTTTCGATTCATAATACTTTCATACTATACTCATATATCTTTTTAATTATTCTCCTTTTATCCATTCGTTACATATGTCCAAACCATCTAAGTGACCCTTTCTTAATTTTATCAGAAATGCTTCGGACTGGAACGAGCATGCCTTCCATATGCGAGAGAATAGGATCCCAAAGATAGCTTGAGACAGTCTACCGGAGGGTTCCCGTCCACATGGCCGACCACCGAAAAGATGGTTAGATAATTGGCGGTTCATCTCCCAGGAGGACGGAGATGCAACCAATAATAGGTCATCACCAACTGCATCACCTATTGACTGCCACAACGAAGGTACCGGGTTCGTTTCCCGGCGAGTGCAGTGTGATTGTTTGGGGTAGAATTCACGTGACAATAAAATGATGATAGATTAGCTACCTATCACATGTTATGAGAATCCATATGAGAGCTTTACCATTTACATTGATTTGGCTCGTGCTGTAATGATTTAAAGAGCGATTCAACAAAATAATAATAATAATAATAATCTTATTGAACGCTTAGGCATTAACACGGTGGAATTCCATAGTATTATACTTATTATTATTATAATTATACTTATTCTTCATAAATATGAAGATGGATCCTTCGAAACATGTCGTGTTTTTTAATATTTTTTATTATTAAATAGTGGATTAAACAAAGTTTTTCAATTTCCTAAGTATAATAATAATTATTATTAATATAATCAGATCTATAAATGAAGAAGAAAATTTGGGTTATTTTTAAAATGATTAAAAAATGTATTATGTATATCAGGGCATACGTGCTATAATATATAGCTTAAATATATAAAAATAAAATTAAACTCTTATAAACTTAGTATAAACCACTTTATTTGAATTTGTTGCGCCAACCGGTTTCACTCTGTAGCGAGATTCCTCAGGGTTATACACAAACTATACACAAACTAAACTGAAGAAAAACACTTTAGTTTGTGTATATACCTGAGGATAGATATAACTTTAAGATATACCTACTCGTACCTGAGAAAGCTCGCTACAGTTGGCGCTACTAACTTGAATAATGTGATTTTCACTAAGTGAAAAAATGTAAGTAAGTTAAAAGTGTTAAAGTGTACGCTTCAAGTGGTAGAATGTTCATGGTGAAAATTTTGAGCAAGTAGTAGATTTCGTGCATTCAGGTAGTATGTTAACAAGAGATGGGCGAGTGGAGAGGGATATTGAAAGAAGGGTTGAGTAAAGTTGTCATCGCAAACAAAAACCTATCCAAAAAAGCTAGAATGGCAGTGCACAATGGTGTTCTTCTACCGACCCTTATGTATGGAAGCGAAGCATGGAACTGGCAAAAGAAGGATGAAAGTAGAACAAATGCAGTAGAAATGAGATGCGGTGCGAATGATGGTGTTATGAATAAAATAATGAAAGGATCATTAAGATGGTTTGGACATATGGAAAGAATGATTGAAGAAAGAATGGTAAAAAATTATATGTTAACGATGTAAATGGAACCAGAAACAGAGGAAGACCGAGGAAAACGTGGCAAGGTAAAATAAATCAAATATTGAATGTCGGCCATGTGAAGAGTCAGAGAAATCGACGTGCGTGCATGACACGATGTATGAATGTTGAGGAATCGAGTGAAATATGTCAGGAAAGAAAAGTGTGGCAGCCCATTCTTTCTGCCTACCCCTTCGGGGAGAGGGCGTGATGGTTAGTTAGTTAGTAAGAAAAAGTGTTTAATTTTATTTTGAAATATGTTAAAATACCAAATAATGGCTTCGTATCAAAGATGAAACATTTCAATTTAATTATTGCAAAACATAATAATAGTACGAGGCTTTCACGCAAGACAATGAAAGTTACAATCTTATTAACTGATATTACATTTCGTCACACGTCATCTCAATTGCCGGCGATCGGTAATTTGTACAATTTCACATACGCTTCAAGTGGTAGAATGCTCATTCGTGTCTATCACGCGAAATGGCAAAATAAACTCCTACTTCGTAAAAAAAAAATTTTACGCTCGTCGATAGTTGGTTCCATGTTCTCGGGTGGATGGAAAAAAAGCTGGTGAGCTCGTGTGTGCTGGGCTAGTGGCATTGATGACAAATATACACACGCGATATGTACGTACCTCTACCTGTACATGCACTCTGTACCTGAATTTACTCGTAATCTCCAACATATTTATACATTTACATAAAATATTATATGCGGTATCCAGAGATTCTCAATCTGTGGTAACATAAAAAAACTATTATAAGAAAATAATTTAAGGCTGAAATTACAAAGGCGCTAAGTTGCTTTAGACACAAAAAAATAAAAAAGTGAAAACAAAGGTTTATTGTAATATGTGTCATATGCCACGGGTGACATCTTTAGGATAAAATTTGAACTACAAATCTTATTCAATCACTTTGCCAAGTTAACAATAATTCGGATCAGAAACGTATTTTTGACATAAAAACTTATTTTTGATTCCTTTGTAATCTCTCGCTCTCTCTGGTTTCAATCCTGGGATTGGTTTGCAGCAATTTCCTCTATTCTTCTCTTCCATTCTTCCCTGTCTTGTGCGGCTCTTTTGAAATCTCCATATGATGAGCAGCGCACGTCTACCAACAGCTCCTCCAGGTACTCTTGGCGTGGGAGTCCCCGTAGAGTTTGTCCCCTCGGTCATACCCTCCATTATGGCATGCAAGAGGCCTTCTTGTCGTATTACATGGCCGATCCACCTTGCACGCCTTAATCAAAACTTATTTTTATAAACATGAACAAGTTAATTTGTGATACACATTAATCCTTAAAAATTATATTTATTAATCCTTTGACAATAATGTAATTTAAACCAGCACGCCATCTCCTCAAGGGGGTATTCAGAAAGAATGGACCCCCACACTGTTTTTTTTTTGTAATCATTACCCCAGAATTGTTGACACTTTAAATAAATTTTATTAGTTTATTTAGTATTTAAATGTCTTCATAATATTTCGCTTTGCTAAGATAATTTCATACATCATTGCGAATGCGATACAATCATCGTAGATAATAAATTGTGTAAAATAAAAAAGGTATAAAATATAAAAAAATAAAGGATGACCGAGGGAAACGTGGTACGATCAAATCAATCAAATATTTAGTTTTGGCCACGAGAGGAGTCACGTAAATCGACGTGCGTGTTTGACATTATGTATGAATGTTGAGGAATCGAAAGAAGTATGTCAAAAGATATGAATAAGTATGGCGACCTTCGTGGACGAGTGGTAAGTGTGCCACCACGAAGGTCCCGGGTTCGATGCAGAATTCACGTGACAATAAAATGTCAATAGATTAGCTACCATGTCACGAGAATCACTACGAGTATGATAACTATAAACACCTTTTACATCGATTTGGCTCGCGCTGTAATGATGTAAAGAGCGATTCAACAAAATAATAATAATAATAATAACAGTGTGGCGGTCAATTCTTTCTGAATACCCCCTCGGTGAGATGACGAGTTGGTTTAAAATACATTCTTATCAAAGCATTAATAAATATAATTTTAAGGAATAATATGTATGACAATACTCTTTAAATTGACAATTTATTCGTGTGTGTAAAAAACATGTTTTGGTTGAAAAAAAAAATTTCTTTACTATATTCTATACTAATAAGTTGGTGGAACCACGAAGGAAAACTTTGGTGTTTATGATCTGTTTTTTTTTGTTGTGAAAACTTTTGGAACCTTTTTTCTGGTATACCTCATGTTGAACAAACACTACTATCGTTACTCCGCTATGTCATAGTCGTATCTCCATCAATGCCGAAAGTGCAAATAAACGTCTACAGCACACGGCGGTAAAGTTTAGTATTCGATAAGAAAACTTGGGTACATATGCCGTTATGTACTCTCAGGTCATGTTATGAACCCAACGTGTGTGGTAACACAGACGACGTGTCGCAAGGTTTGTGCTTACTGTACACATATACATACACACGAAAGAGTATATCGCTTATGTATATGCACGTACACTACATACGTCACGTGGAAGCAGGGTTGTCACCTTCTAAAACGGGTGTTATACCTATCTAAGTTAATGTTACCCAACCGAACTTAATCTAGCCAAACTCAATTAAACCTTACTTAACCTAATCTAATCCAACTTCATTTAAGCTAACTTAAACCGCAAAGTACATTCGAAGGTACCCACAGTACGAGAAGGCACACCGGTATCGACCATAGATGTAAAATGTGCGAATATCAATATGTATTTTCTAATTACTATAAAAGTTATTCTAACTAACTAACTAACTTACCATCACGCCGTTTCCCCGAAAGGGTAGGCAGAAAGAATGGACTGCCACACTTTTATCGATGCGGCACTCCATCCTTCTCTTTTCGCCCCCGCGAGAGACGCGGTGTGATGGGTTGCGAACCTCATCGCCACCAATAGGCATCTCCCGCACACACTTCGATCGTCCAACGTCCACAAAATAAATCTAAAACAAATTATTTAAAATACAATGTTATAAAATAAAATAACAAAATAAAAATAATTTAACACATAATGTTCTTTTAGATGGTGCACTTGATTTTAGCTGGACGATCCATACATTTGTGTTAATTTAATTTGTATTCCACTAACAACCGTTTTTTTAAAGTTAAATGGAATTAGGCACTCAAAAACAATCCAACACCAGCAAGAACTTAAAAATATTATTGAAGAATTTATTCAAATTGTCATTGGAACAAAAGAAAAAAATATTTTTACACCTGTCAAAATTCTTTATGTGAACGAAAATCTTATATAATTTTAACATCACAACAGTAAAAACTTATGTCATGTCACAACTAACTATTATAAAGTGCGGCAATAATCAAATTGACCAAAACAATTCACTTATACACGAAATATCTCAAAATTTACGGGAGCACCACACGAACCCAACCAAATTTTCAAAATCAGAATCAGTGAAAATTCTTATTCTAAAATATTGTAATTTATTATCAATGGGACACACATATTTACATGACGGCCTTTGTGACAGAGAGGCAACAGCTATGACTGCCATATCGCAAGTCCCGGGTTTAATTCCCAACGATGAGAGTGTGAAAAAATATTTCGTTGTCTTTGGTCTTCGGAAAATTCACGTGACAATAAAAATTACGATAGATTAGCTATCTATCAATGTTATGAGAATCAACAGCTAAAAAAATTGATAATTGGCTTCAAATAATCCGTTCTATTAAAAAATGTGGAAAGCAACCGGAAGTGGCATCCCGAGAACCAGCGAACCAATCAGATTTCAGTTGAATCATTTGATTAACCCAATATTGTAATAAAAAATCACTATTATGATATTAAGTAAACAAAAATGATTTGTTTTACATAAAACATGAATGAATGAAAGGAAATCCACAAAATATCAAGTAACAAATGTTTTGTTTACCTAGGTATGTTTTTCACAAGTCAATAAAGGTTTATTATTATTTTTATTATATTTTGGTTAACCCTGATGACGCTGCATTTGATTGTATCAGATGCACTATAATATTTGCGTGATATATTAGCAAGATAGAAATGGCGCAAATAGAAAGTAAAATACAAATTTAATTTTGGTTGTCGAAAACATTAATAATCAAATCAAATCCAAAAGTTTATTTACTCAAAAGACATTATAAACAGCGTAAATGTTTAAGGCATCTATTGAGTACAGGTAAAATATTACAAACATTCAACATAATACCAGGAACGCATTAGAGATGGTTCGACATTAGGAAAACTAGATGCTTTCTAAAGTCGAAAGTATTTGTCCCCTGAACGTACTTTCACTAATTTGAAAGACGTCGATCTCCGAGGAGACCGTATTCAGCAGACTAATTGCTCTTCCCACCGGTGTCACCAGAGGCACATTGGTTCTGGCTGCCGGGAGGTAAAACAATCTGTGCTATCCAATAATAATACTATTTTTATTTTGACAGAGACGTCGAAAAAATGATTAGTGCGGCTAACAAAAATGATTGGAGCTTTAAAAGTAGCCACAAGAATATATCAATAAAACCGAAAATGACCGCTCTCGAGATTCTCTCACACGAGTTTTTTTACGACGAATTAAAAATGCTTATATAAGGAAGGAATGCAGAACGAAAGAAAGTATTATGAACAAAAGTATGAAAGGATTACTGCATTGGTTTGGATATATGAAACGCTTGAATGAAAAAATAATCGTCAAGAACGTTAACGATTTGAATGAAGTAAGGAGGCGAGTAAGACCAAGGAAAATACGGCTTTACCAAATGAACATATATTTTAAGGTAGATTGTGTTAGAAGTTGGAACAATAGACTAGCGTGAATGGTACGTTATATGAACGCAGAGGAACATAAGAGTGGCTCAGGATAGAGAGGTGTAGCAGTCCGTTTTCTCTGCTTGTCTCTTCTTGGAAACGGCGTGATGGTTTATTGGTATGTAACAATATTGAATATAGAATTAATCGAACTAAAGTAATAGTTCATTACCAACTATACGTAGTCCAGAAATAAGCTAACGCGATTTCTTGTTAAATTAGGTTTGGTTATATTATAATAATAGAACTTCTAGTCGCTTTTCACTCATTACGACGTTGTAAGTGTGTCGCAAGCGCTCATTGAGAGGAAGATTGTTGAAAATTCAGAGTGCGTCGATAATTAAGATAACTTACTAATCATGACGCCGTTTCTCCGAAGGGGTAAGCAGAAATAATGGACCGCAACGTTGTTTTTCTCCGACATACTTCACTCACATCCACAACTTTCATACATCGTGACATGCACGCATGTGTATTTCTTCGACTCCTCACGTGGCCGACATTCAATATTTGATAGATTTGATCGTGCCACGTTTTCCTCGGACTTCCTCTGTTTCTAGCTCCGTTTACGACGTTTACATATACTTTCTTTTCCATTCTATCTACATTAATATTTTTCTTGTATCCAAACCTACTTAATGATCATTTCTATATTTGATTAACCACATTTTCATTCGCACTGCATTAATTTCTTATATTTGCAATCGACACTCTTTCATATAAAGATTTATCATATATTCTTCTAAGAGATCTCATTTCTGCTTCAACATTACCTACAACTAACTACAACAACATCAGAATAAGAATTGCAACACCTTTTTTTATTCTCTGGACAAAAATGTTACAGTAATTTTACATAAAAAAAAATAAGATGTCCTTAATGATGTGTTAATTAAGAGTAGCTATTTATACAAAAAATAATGGGCACAGCCAAAAATGTGTTTCCGAAGGCCTAAAAATTTATGTCTGAAGGTCAAGAAAAATGTTCAGTTTATAAATGTGATTATAATATTTAGAGTAATCATTATTACTTCTATAGGACGCTGTAAACCCGACACGGTAAGCATGCAGTTGTTTAAATAAACGTGAACACAAAACACTGCCACACCGAATGACTAATTATAACATTTTGGCAACTGGATTGATGTATTTCCGCATATTTTTCTTCAATGGAGCGTCGAATTTGGATCGCGATGAAAGCTAAAAGAGCCGGAGCTTAACTAACCGAAGGGGGTTGACATTAAACGAAATAATAAGAAGGACTTTGACCTTAAATACCCGGGGAGATATAATAGGATAAGTAATCTGTTGTAAGTTATAACAATTGTGGACTTTGTTCTTACTCCACTTTATTTTGTTTTATCGAACCAAACGATTTCGTACGATTTTCGTCAGGGTTACAAAAAAAAACTGAATACACTAAAAACAAAATAAAACATCATTAAGATGGTTTGGACATGTGGAAAGAATGAATAAAGAAAGAATGGTAAAAAAAAAATATGTTAACGATGTAAATGGAACCAAAAATAGAGGAAGACCGAGGAAAACGTGGGACGATCAAATAATTCAAATATTGAATGTCGGCCACGTGAGGAGTCAGAGAAATCGCCGCGATGAATGTTGAGGAAACGAGAGAAATATGTCTGGAAAGCGGGCAGTCCGTTCTTTCTGCCTACCCCTTCGATAAGACGGCGTGATGGTTAGTTAGTTAGGTAGTTTAAATAGTATAGATCCACTTAATTTTGAAAATGAAAATAAAGATGGATAAAATATTACTATTTTTTAAATCACAATAAAACGAAACGGTATGCTTAGAATTATTTAGAATTATGAAATGTTTAGAATTATTCTTATACACGGGAAATATTGTCATAATTTTTTTTATTAGCAGAAAATATCTCTAATATTTAATAAATTTATTTTTCAGTTAAATTCTACATGCTTATTGAACGGGCTATTCGTCAAGGTTGCATGCGTTTGAAAATGCATTAAATTGCCATTAAAAGCAAACGTCGTAATTATGCGAAGGCATTAAATTCTATTATTAAAATTATTTAACGGAGACATTAGACAAGCATCTTTAGATAGATAAGTACTCATTTATTACAGCGACGGACGTGAGTGCAACTATATTCATAAATCAATTGTATTTACTGCCTGTAACAATGTCTTCGCAATATCAGCGAAAATTATCGAAGCACGTAGCAAAAATAGTCTCAAAATGATAAGCAAAAGTTATGGTTATATCACGAAATAGAAAGGACGTAGTGAAAAAATATCATACGTGGTTTAAAATTAAATTAAATAGATGAACTCACCATTTCTGTTTTCGCTGTCAGCTGGTTTCATTTGGATTGGATGATGCATCTGAAATCAGATAATTGGTAATTTTAAATAAAGGGTTCATAAAATAAAACGCGTGAACGAAAAAAATATTTATCAAAAGAAAAAAATTCTGTTTTAATAGATGTTATCATACAAAAACAGACAGAAAAGGGTTGTGTTTTAATTTTCACAAAACATTTGATTTTTTATAAGCTTGGGGATATAATGAATTTCCATAAAATAAAAACAAATCATTTTCCACTTTAATAATGTTATTTATTTCAACATTATCTTGATTTCCTATGTTATTTCATAAGAAAGAAAACGTCTGTTTTCTAGAAGTTTTATTCTTAATATTATTTAAAAAAAAAACACTAACACGAAGGATTTATATCAATGGTATTAGAAATTATTATACAATTTCCAATATAAGCAGAATGCATCTCATAATAATGAAGAAGAAATCTGGTGGTGTTCAGGCTTGAACCCAAGTCCCATGGATCCAAGCCTTCGATTCCCTAGATCACTCAGTTATTAATAAAAAAAACTTCTAGAAAACATACGTTTTCATTCGTATTAATTACATCATTGTTCAAGAAAAAATAAATATCATAAAAGCACAATTAAAAACAAGTTTAATTCACAACAAATCATGAAATATAAATTCTTTGGCCACATTCTTGTAAGAAATAATTTTAAGCAATTGAATGCTGCCTATTACAAAGCAAATTAATGGTTTAAACAAAAAATAAAGAAAAAGAGAAAAAAGAAACTGTGTCTTGTAACATATATAGCACGGATGCAATCTTAAGGGTGGACTTAAACTAAACTATACTTTAAATTCAATCACTTTGCACCTTGCACAGTTAGTTTTCACGTTTAACACCAATTGGGATCAAAAACTCATTTTTGAGTTTATTGATACTTGGCACCTTTGTAATGATTAGCTCTCAATTGTCAAACATTGAGAGTAGGTAAAATATCATTAGGTTACAATTGTATTTATCAAAAATAATTATGGAAACGCTAGAAAAATGTATATAAAGGATATATTAAAAACTTGTTACCAAATGTATTAAGTCATACTCGTAGATGTGTTTGTGTATGATCAATTAATATCGCGCTAAATATAACTAACTAATTAACCATCACGCCGTTTCCCCGGAGGTTAGATCTGTCTGGATAGACCGCCACATTGCTCTGTCCTGACATACCTTTCGTGCTTTCTACACATTCATAGATCGTAACACGCTCGCTCGCCGATTTTTCCGACATATTAAAAGGCACCAAACATCTCTGAGGTAAACTAGAATTTTAACCAAGATTAAAATTTTGATTTTAATATAATTATAGCCAATTTATTTAAATCATTCTTCTTCTTCTTTCCGTGTCCTGTCAGGTCTCCCTAACGTTGACTATCACCCTTGAGTAGGCTTCCCTGTCCTGGGCCGCCCGGAACAGCTCCTCCACAGTCCTTCGCCCTGTCCACTCTCGGATGTTCCTCAGCCAGGAAACCTGCCTTCTCCTAACACCTCGTCGACCTTCAATTTTACCCTCCAAGATCAGATGTAACAGTGCGTACTTTTCGCCTCTCAGAACATGGCCATTGTCATCTAAATAGATTACACAATAAAATATATCTAAATATATATTCAATTCCTAATATTACGTAATGTGATTTTTTAAAAATAAATGTACAAGACTCCGTAACAAAGCACTGTTTTGCACATGTAATATTTACAATGTGCTTACACAATAGTTATGTAATTTGTCAATGATTTGTATAGTATTGCGCATTTTCTATTATTTTAGCATCGGGTATCTTACACGAGAGAAAGTATAATGAAGCTGTCTATGGAGCAAGAACTACACCGGTGACACTTTAACCCAAGTAGTATATTCCATTTTTAGAGTTTTCACCAATACACACGATGAGACTTCGACTTGCGATGCCTTTACAAATGGCATTCCTTTGTACTATTGTGGACAAGACGGTAAGTTATCGTTCCGAGATAATGTAACTTAGCGTGTTGTATTATCACCACTCTGCATATCTTAGCAACATGTGAATCGGGCAGGATCGTACTGAAAATGATGTAAATCTGGTGCAAACTTTGATTGTACATATAATAATTCTCATCTTATACGAATATAGCTAGGATGGCTTTGGCCATTTTGTTTCGCGATGTTCTGAATAAATGATCCCTTAACCAATCTGGTGGTGGTTTAGGGAACAGACTTGATTCACTAGACTTGGGTTTCAGCTTGGACACGACCCGATTCGTTCATTATAATATTGAAAATATAATATTAAAAACATGGGCTACATCCTTAAAAAACAGAAAATACCGATCAACCTGAAACGAAAAGTGTATGAAGCCTGCGTTCTGCCAGTTGGTACTTATGGTTTTGAAACTGTAACATTGTCCAAAAAAAGTGCCGAGAAACTACGAGTGACCCAAAAAGCCATGTTAGGAATAAGCCTAAGAGGCAGAGTCAGAAACGATACGGTGAGAGAAAAAACGAAAGGTCACTGACATCATCCACCGGGTGGCGACTCTAAAATGGCAATGGGCAGGTCATGTAGCCAGTAGCTCAGATGAAAAATGGACAAGAAGACTGCTGACTTGGAGACCGTGGACGGCAAGGAGAAGTACAGAGCGACCGCAACTACGGTGGAAGGATGATCTGAACAGATACGTTAGTTAGTTAGTTAGTAAATACATTTGATCAAGTATTCTTGTTAGTGAAAGCTTATGGATCTTATTATGAAATAAATGGGAACATTTGTGTAGTTATAATTTAAAGTTACATTGAAATAAGTTAGTTATAAGAAATAATACACAATTTTAATACATCAATAGTAGTCGTACACCATTTCTATTGATGTTTTTTTAAAACAGCGTTAAATAAGTATCTTTTATACCGTTATCATACACCCCTGGAATGATGTATTGTTACGAAAACGATTATTTGAATACTATTATTAAAATAACGGAAAGTCAAACGACGCTTGACAAGAAACCTAGTTTCTGCGCAGCCAAATGAGCAAGTACCTACCCGCGTGTGCGTGTGTTTTTTTTAAACTTAAAACTGTAATGGACGTGCGATATGTCACTCTCTGACATAACTTCGCGAAATGTATACACAATTGTACTGTTTGATACTTAATAACCGACGGGAATGTTCAACAATAGCTTGGCACAGTTACATTTTGTATTAACATACCTATATGGAATGGCAGTGATTTGAAGCTAATAACAAACATGTATTCAAATCGAAAAAAGGAGGAACATTGTTGACGATTCTATTTTTAAAACTAGAAACTACTCCAGTATTACGAATGTTAGATTTTTTCATTTATACCAAGAATCAGTTACTATTATAGTTGAGTTGACTATACATAAAATGGTTTGCGTCTTGATTAAATATAATATCTTTATTTTTATTAAATAAATTCTTGAAATTATCGTAGATATCAAAATATTCTCATATAGTCTCCATTAACTACAGCTAATTTAAAAAATGGTGGATACGTGTAACATAAATTAAATAAACAGAAAAGTCCGGATCGTCCATGTCAACATGTGCAACGTCGAAAAAAAACATTATGTGTTATTACATTATGTGCTAAATTAAAAAGGTGGATTCGTGGAACATAAATTAAAAAGACAATATGTGCACCATCTAAAAATAACATTTTGTGTTAAATTATTTTTATTTTGTTATTTTATTTTATATCATTGTATTTTATATTATTTGTTTTAGATTTATTTTGTGGGTGTTGGACGATCGAGTGTGCGCGGGAGATGCCTATTGGTGGCGATGAGGTTCGCAACCCATCACACCGCGTCTCCCGCGGAGCGAAAAGAGAAGGATGGAGTGCCGCATCAGTAAAAGTGTGACAATCCATTCTTTCTGCCTACCCTTTCGGGGAGACGGCGTGATGGTTAGTTAGTTAGTTAGTCTCCATTAATGTTATACTGTCAGTCTAACAAAAAATATTTTCTCAAAGCAAATCTAATCAAATCAAATCTGTTTATCAACTCAAAAGACATTACAAACAGCAAAATGTTTAAGGCATCTATTGAGTACAGGTAAAATATTATAAAAAATACACCATAATACTAGGAGCGCATTAGGAAGACAAGATACTTTCTAAAGTCAAGAGTATTTGCCCCCTGAACGTACCTTCACTAATATGAAAGACGTCGATCTCCGAGGAGACCGCGTTCAGCAGACTAAATGCTTTTCCCACCGGTGTCACCAGAGGCAGATTGGTACTGGTGGCCGGTAGGTAAAACAATCTGTGCTGTCGCTATCGGAGAAATCTATCAGGGACAAAAAGACCAACATCCTCTAGCACGGCCGAGTTCTCGAAATATCCCCTGATTAATTTAAACATTTTAATGCTATACACCAACAACCATATGGTTATTTTCATTTTTAAGTCAAGTATTTTCGAAAAACATGAGTTTCAATTCCATTTACGCTAATTTTATGTTAAAAACTTATTATTTTGGACACATTACATGACGTTCAATTTGAGATTTGCGTATAATCAATGACGGCCATGATTCAGGGAAGATAATGGTTACAAAAAACACCACTCGTTTGATAATGATGTAAATTAAAAATCTTACATTTTCTCTCTTGAATAACAAATCATTATCATTGTACTATTAAAAATGTTTGCTTCCGTAAATTTGACAAATATTTTATTTATTGTTTTTTGAACTTTAATGTAAAACTTCATTTAAAATAATTAATTCGAATGAAAATGTCAGTTTTCTAGAAGTTTTATTATATTTTATGGGAATAACATGTTTCGCCCTTCAAGGCATTACATTTGATAATGCCTTAGAAGGGCGAAACATGTCATTCCCATAAAATATAATAAAACTTCTGGAAAATTGAAGTTTTTATTCGTATTAAATATTTTATGTTTTATGAGAGTAGTATATTATTTTATTCATGAAAAAATGTGGGTTTATTTATTTATTATAAGGGTGTAAACAGTATTGAATCGGACAAGATGGGCGACAAGCCAAAGTGAAGAAAAGTCTTACCTTAAAATAAATTGATACGAACCAAACAGAGAAGAAAGTGCGTGATTAGAATAGCGATCTAAGCATTTTTCGTCACATACGAAGACGTTTGAAATTGCATTGTTGCATTGTGGTGTCCACGGGAGAAGGAAAGAAAAATGCGAGGTTATGCCAAAGGAGCAATAGAATTTATTGGTGCTAAAACCTTACATAAATATTATATTAAAAATGCTTAAAATGTGAATAAGATTAATAATTATATCATAATATAACTGTATTTATACTTGTATACGAATACTGGATTTCACCCATTGCGGGTTATCTATTCATGATTTTAGATGGCGTTAGTATGTAGATTATATATAGAGTAATCTTAAAAAGATTAACATATGTAATCAAAATCTTCATAGATGGCACATTGAAACTGACATGTGAAATCTGGTGTAGGACTTATTAACATATTTACAACTTCCAAAATTTGTCAGACACGGTCATAACAAAGGTGGAATGGGGAATGTTGTAATTACATAAAGCGTGCGCTTAACCCAACCAATGACAGGTCATAAGTCCTGTAAACACCTTGATCAACCATATTCAGTTTCTAATTTGCATCTTCGTCTCTATTGAGATACAATTAAATCATGTATTTGATACATTTTAGGAACATCAACATTTCGTTTATTCTTTACGACTGAAAAATACTGTAAAATAAGAGCCAGTGGACATCGGCCTGGAACATAAAATAGAGACTTTATTTACTTTTTAAGAAATCTAATGCTTTTATTAAAATTTAAGGATAGAAAATCTTTCGTGATTGGTCGGCTGGTAATTACAAGTAGTTTAAACGTAAATCAGAGAAAAAAAAAACAAAAAAACTGTTTTTTGTTCCATATGTCATGTACCCACGGGTGGCATCTTTAGGGTGAAGTTTGAAATACACTATGTTATTCAAACACTTTGCTCAGTTAGTGGCCTTTATGTTTAACACCAATTAGGATCAAAATTCATTTTTGATATTTGGCACCCTTGTAATGTCCAGTTAATTATATCAGGCACGACATTAAGACCCTCAATGTTAATAATCTAAACAGACTCGTCGGAATAACCTGGATGCAGTCTGTACAGGACAGAATGACATGGAAGCAAATGGAGGAGGCCTTTGTCCAGGAGTGGACGAGAATAGGCTGAGGAAGAAGAAGAAGAAGTAGAAGAACTTTAAAAAAAGGTTGTTTAATTATTGTTTCTTGAAAAATGATACAAAACTCCGTATGAAAAATTTGATATTGATGAAAACCTCAGTTTCTAGAAGTTTTATTATATTTTATGATAGTGTTCTGTTTCGTCTTGCTTCAAATGTACATATAAGGAGAAATATGTCAATCTCATAAAATAGATAGGCCGACATTCAATATTTGATTTATTTGATCGTGCCACGTTTTCTTCGGTCTTCCTCTATTTTTATTTCCATTTACATCGTTTACATATAATTTTTTACCACTGTTTCTTCATTCATTCTTTCCATGTGTCCAAACCATCTTAATGATCCTTTCATTATTTTGTTTATAACATCATCATTCGCACCGCATTCACTTCTTATATTTTCATTCGACACTCTATCATACATTGAGTATACACACATTCGTCTAAGAGATCTCATTTCTGCATTTATTCTACTTTCATTCTTCTTTTGCCAGTTCCATGCTTCGCTTCCACACATAAGGGTCGGTAGAAGAACACCATTGTGCACTGCCATTTTAGCTTTTTAATAAATCAAAAATTCCTAAAATGACACCTATTATAATATTATTTTGTCAAATCAAATAGTTCCTTAAACGACACTATTATCATTTTGACAAACGATAAATTAATTTTAACCTGAGTCACGTCCGTTTGATAATCTTTTACAGTATGTGTTCGACATTAGGTCTCGATGGCGGTATTTCCGTCCGTCCGTCTGTCATGTCAGTCCGTCTGTCCGCCCGTCTGTCCGTCTGTTCCCGGCCGCGTGTCTTTCGACGCCGCGCCGCCGGGTGAGACGGAGTCCCCGCACGCGGCCCATCTAATAATATTGCACGTAACACGATCTCGGCGGGCTAGAGGTAAAATATACGGTGGGAATGTCAAGGGATCTGGGTTCATGTCTATATAATTTAATGATAAATTTGCCTCTTTCTATTTTCTCCCTTTAACGCAAAATGTATGATCAATGCGTACTTCCGGTACTGACATATGGAGCAGAAACGCTAACCCTCACCAAGTCGACCATAAGGAGATTCTGTGTAACACAGAGGAAACACGAAAGAGCCATGCTACACGTAAGACTCTCAGACCGGATAAGAAATACTGAAATACGTAGAAGGTCGGGAGTAACAGATGTCGTCGCAAGGGTAGCGAAACATAAATGGTCATTTGCGGGACATGTTGCCAGATTGGTAGACGATAGATGGACCAGAAGGGTGGTAGAGTAGAGACCCCGCGAAGACAAACGAAACAGAGGGAGACCCCCCACACGATGGTCCGATGACATTATAAGAATTGCTGGCGATTGGATGCAAAAGTCACAAGATAGGGATACGTGGAGAAGTATGGGGGAGGCCTATGTCCAGCAGTGGACGACAACGGCTGACTTAGTAAAGTAAAGTAAGTAACAACAACAACAACAACAGCAACAACAACAAACCATCACGCCGTTTCCCCGCAGGAGTAGGCAGAGAGAATGGACCGCCACACCACTCTATCCTAACACACCTCTGTAGCTTCCTCCAAATTCATATAACGAGTCATACACGCACGTCGATTCTTCCGACTTCTAACATGACCAACCTTTAAAATTTGATTAATTTGTTTATTGTTTCTTGAACAATGATGTAAAACTCCATATTAAATAATTAATACGAATGAAAACGGCAGTTTTCTAGAAGTTTTATTATATTTTATAGGAATGACATGTTTTGCCCTTCTAAGGCATTATCAAATATCATTTGATAATGCTTTAGAAGGGCGAAACATGTCATTCCCATAAAATATAATAAAACTTCTAGAAAACTGTCGTTTTCATTCGTATTAATTATTAATTAATTTGGTCATGCCATGTTCAAAGTAGGGACAATCGAAGTAGGTGCATGTCACGACGTGTGAATATAGAAGAGTTGCGAGAGTGTCAGGAACAGTGTGGCGATCAATCTTCTCTGCCTATCCCTTCGGGGAAACGGCGTGCTGGTTAGTTATTTAATTAGTTATAATTAAGCTTCTAGAAAACATATAGTACGTTTTAATTCATATTAATTACGAAATTTGAATCAAATTAGAGTTCAGTAATATTTATAATGGTTAAGTTAAAAGGGCACACACTGCAATCGGGTGGCTGGGTAGAAAGCTAATCTCCTGATCCACGGGTTCAATCCTGGACACGACTAGATTCTGTCTTCATAATATTGAACTATTGATTAATAGTAATTGATTTATTTGATCAAGCCATGTCTCCGTGGCCTTCATCGAGCTTTATCAGAGTTTATAAGAATGAAATGTTTCGCATTTCTAAGGCATTATCAAATGTTTTTTCAAACTTTGAAAAATTTGATAATGCTTTAGAAAGATTAAGAAGAATCGACCTTCGTATTAGAGTGGTAAGAGCTCTGACTTCCCTACCGGATGTCCCGGGTTCGATTCCCGGCGATGGCAGTGTGATTGTCACACTGTCATTGGTCTGGTGTAGAATTCACGTGACAATAAAATGGCGATAGATTGGCTACCTATTACATGTCATGAGAATCAAAATAATAGCTAAAAATAAATTGTATACAGTAATTGGGTTCAAACGACCTGTTGTATATAAAAAAAAAGTCTTCTACTGTAATAAAACTTCTCTAAAACAGACGTTCTCATTTGAAGACTACAGGGGAAAAACAAGGAATGTCAGTTAAAATTCAAAATAAATGTAATAATGCCATCTAGCGGCATTTGTACGTATCTATCCACAGGAAAATTTTCATATTCAAAAACCATGTGTGTCCTCGACTATGGCCAGATAATCGATTGCTAATTGCTAAGAAATGTATAGACTTTGATTAGCTTTATTCTCAATTTATTCAAATTAACCTTCTACTGACATTCCTTGTTTTTCCCCTGTAGTCTTCATTTGTACTAATGATTTAATATGGAGTTTTACATCATTTAATGAATGGTGCACTTAAAGTTGTCATCGCAAACAAAAACCTATCAAAAAAAGCTAGAATGGCAGTGCACAATGGTGTTCTTCTACCGACCCTTATGTATGGAAGCGAAGCATGGAACTGGCAAAAGAAGGATGAAAGTAGAATAAATGCAGTTGAAATGAGATCTCTTAGAAGAATGTGTGGATACTCTGTGTATGATAGAGTGCCGAATGAAAATATAAGAAGTGAATGCGGTGCGAATGATGGTGTCATGAACAAAATAATGAAAGGATCATTAAGATGGTTTGGACATATTGAAAGAATAAATGAAGAAAGAATGGTAAAAAAATTATATGTTAATGATGTAAATGGAACAAGAAATAGAGGAAGACCGAGGAAAACGTGGCACGATCAAATAAATCAAATGTTGAATGTCGGCCATGTGAGGAGTCAGAGAAATCGACGCGCGTGCATGACACGATGTATGAATGTTGAGGAAGCGAGAGAAATATGTCAGGAAAGAAAAGTGTGGCAGTCCATTCTTTCTGCCTACCCCTTCGGGGAGACGGCGTGATGGTTAGTTAGTTAGTTAGTTACATCATTTATCAAGAAACAATAAATAAGTCAAATTACGTATTTAATATTTTAGTTTTACTTACAGTTAAATAAGACATCAATATTTCAAAGAACGAGAAGTGACTACTAGCCTCTATTGTTGCCTTGACATGAAAAGGTGGGAAAAACTCTCAAAGACACGCGAGGGATACAGCGACACGCTGGCGTGTTGTAGGTAGGTGCCGGTAGGCATTGTTTATTAAATATCTCATTTAAATCGGTCCATCATTACGTCATTAATACGAATAAAAACGTACGTTTTCTAAAATCTTATTTTTTTTATGTTGCTAGGACATTATCAAATGTTAGTGTAATATAATAGTAATGCCTGATCAAGGCGAAACATGTCTCATTCTTATTCTTCTTCTGCTTTATTTAAGACTGTGTCCTGTTATTTCTCGGAGCCTGTTCCTGGGATGCAGATGTCCAACTGTCTCGCCATCTTTTAGGTGGTCTTTCTGCCGGTCGATTTCCTGTTAATACTTTGTTTGCGGCTATATTGATCACTCTTTCAGAATATGCTCTTTCCACATGATCTCTCCAGTAACGTCTTCTCAGTCTTCCCCATTGCACGACATCTTCTACATTGCAGATCTTTCTTATTTCAGAATTTCTTATTCTGTCTCGGAGTGTCGTTCCCGCAAACATGTAATACTCTTAAAATATAATAAATCTTTTAGTTGTTTTAATTCATATTTATTATTTGATATGGATTTTTATAGGATGGATCCACCGAGGATTCCTAAGATCGTGATGCACGAATTTACAGAGGGTCGTCAATTACCAGGGCCAACATTCAACAATAATATAAATCTCTTTTTCTTCCTTTCCTTTATGTAGATCTTGAGATCTGTTTATACAAGATTCCAAATTTCTTCCTGTGTTGAAGATGTCCAGCTTTCTCTCCATCTCTTTCGTGGTCGTCCTGGCGGTCGACGGCCCTTTGGAGTCTCATGCATCACGATCTTAGGAATCTTCGGTGGATCCATCCTCTCGATGTGGTCCCTCCAGAATCGTCTTCTCTGCCTCCTCCTTCTCGCTATTTTGCTATTTTTTTAACACGATTTTATTAAGTTATTTAGACTGTCAGCCGGTTTTTCTTTTACTGAACCTTTAATAAGCAAATAAATTGAAAGAAAATAGACCAGAAGTTGTGAGCGAACTCCTGAAACTGGTCGGAACTTAAAGATGATTAATTTGAATACAACAAAATATTTACTGTATTGTTTTTCATTCTAATTGTGTATTGTTTCTTGAACAATAATCAACGCTGATTGTTTTATACTATAAGAAAGCATCAATGTTGCAATGTATGACCAAAAAATTAATGCAAATAGTATATTTTTTTAAATACACACACAGAAAATACATATGCTGTTTTTTTACTTTTTAGTTTATTTTTATCGACATGTTTCGAAGGCTTATATAATTCTCCCGATAAAATGTTAGGCGTATGTCTAAAAGACAAAATAAGAAATGAAGAAATAAGATGCCGAACAAAAGTCATAGACATAATGGACCTTGTCGCTAGCAGAAATGGCAGTGGGTAGGCCATGTCGCCAGATAGGGAACAGAGCAATGGGCGCCCAGAGTCCTCAAATGGAGACCATGGCATAGAAAAAGAGGAGTGAGCCGACCCCAAAAAAGATGGGCTGACGACATTATCCCTGTCGCGGGTAGAATGTGGCAAAGAAAAGCCCAAGATAGAGTGGAGTGGAAGAAAATAGGGGAGGCCTATATCCAGCAGTGGAGAGATGGCTGAGGAAGAAGAAGAAGAATGAGGGTATAAAGCCATCGAAACATGCCGAGAAAAATAAACTCAAAAGCAAAAAAAACAGCGTTCATATTGATATAAAAATTCGTCATTGTGGAATTACAGTGTTAAGTTTAAAAAAATGTGTACGATTTATATATTTTTTAATTTTGATGGGATTTGAGGTGAATTACGTGAATATACCGTTATTATAGTACGAATAGTTACACACACGATTTTTTAAGTACTGACTATTTCATGTGATTTATGTTTCATGTGATATCTGACCTCTGAGTCTCATCACATTACCTATTTTATCCATAGTCCTATTTCTGTGTTTCTGCTTTATGTCTTCTCTGTTTTTCTCATCCCTATGTTCAATCTATACGTATCACATCTATGCTTCATATATATGTATTGTCCTATGTCAAATTTCCTTGTATTACCTCTGTGTCTCATCTCAATGGCTCAACTTTATGTCTCATCTGTATATCTAATCTAATTGTGTCATTTCTATATTTTATCTCATCAGCAGCTAATTATCTTATTGGATCACTTCTGCATCTCATTTAAATTATAACGACAACAAAAAACCATTACGCCGTTTCCCCAAAGGGGTAAGCAGAGAGAATGGACCGCCACACTACTCTATCCTGACATACTTTTCTAGTTTCCTGAACATTCATACATCGAGTCATACACGCACGTCGATTCTTCCGGCTTCTGACATGACCAACCTTTAAAATTTGATTAATTTGGTTATGCCGTATTTTTCTCGGTCTACCTCGACTCCATACTTCATTCACATCGTTAACGTATACTTTTTTAAACATTTTTTCTTCACCCATGCGCTCCATATTTCTGAACCAACGCAGCGATCTTTTCATAATTTTGTTCATAATACCTTCTTTCGCTCTACATTCCTTTCTAACATCAGCATTTGAGATTCTGTCGTACATCGTTCTACCACACATACGTCTTAGGGACCTCATCTCTACCGCATTTATTCTGCTCTCATCTTTCTTCTGCCAGTTCCATGCTTCACTTCCATACATAAGGGTTGGGACCAGAACTCCATTGTGAACGGTTGTTTATAATAGATTACATCATATTTTAATATTATTCGATTTATTTTCTTTTGCATGTCTGTATGTATGTATGTATGTCTATAAATGTTTCACTTCTGAGTTCTTTGAAACAAATGTAAAAAAAATACAAGAATTTTCCTGATTAGTTATAGCTACTTTCGATTTTTAACTTTATGTACCTATTTATATAGAAATTAACAAACACGATTTAGGTTGAGTGCCAAGACGGGTATGTGCAATAAAATTGAGTTGTACATCAAATAATATCAATACGGTATTTAATAAACTCTCTTCTATATATTGCGTGTGATTGGAATCTGAGATACGCACCAGTGAATACAATAACGTGACCTAAAAACCTTTCAATCTTTTCGAGAATAGTTTTTGAATGGGTAATTAAATTGCTTGTTTCGATGACACACGTAGTAGTGTTTTTGTTCAGAGTAAATTTTTTCCTAAAATAGAAAAACAAAATGCATCCAGTAAGCTACAAATTTCTAGGAATATCGAGCTTAGCGTGCGCATCCAGCGTTGAATAATAAATTGAATATTCGATAGAGAATGTCCACGACTTGTTTGTATTCAACGCAACATTAAATTCGATAACAATTTTAAATATTTACAAAGTACATTTTTTAACCTCACACAGTTTTTGTAATATGTTTTTTGTTATAATAATAAAATAACTGTACCATGTCCTAAAAAAAATACGCACAATTTCTTTATGTTTTAACTCATATGAAATTACTGATATTATTTCAAGGATTCAAGTGCATGTTTTTTTTTACTTAATTTAAATAATCATCCGAATTCGTTTTTAATACACTTACGAAAATTACAAAAAATTGTAATTTTCTTCAAACGTCACTATTTTAAAACTTACTTGATGTTTCTTAAAGCATTTTTACTAAACTTTGATGAAAACGTCCGTTTTCTAGAAGTTTAATAAAATTCTATAGCATAAAAATGATATGACCTATCATGACATATGAGATCGAGTGCAGGGCGGACACCACAATCACAAAAAACGAGTGTCAGAAAAGAAGACGCTCAGATATATATCTGGCAAGACACTGCAAGAGAGGATTAGGAATATACGGATAAGGCAGATATGCGAGGTCAAGGATGTCGTAAGGTGGGGAAGGCAAAGGAGAAGATACTGGTATGCACACTTGAGGAAAATGGATTCATCCAGACTCCCCTTCATTGTGTTGCACGGCCAGCTCCAAGGTAGACGACCCCCGGGTAGACAACCAAAGAGATGGATCGACAGCTGGGAGTCGACTCCGCAGGAAATCAATTCCTCTTAAGAAACAGGCCACTAGGCTTACACTAAGAATAAGAAGAAGAAGAAGAGTATGAAAATGTTTGCTTGCTAGTGCATTAACTAACTAACTAACTAGTCATCACGTCATATCCCCGGAGGGGTAGGCAGAGAGGATGGATCGCCACAATGCTCTGTGCTGGCATACCTCTAGGGATTCCTCTACATTCATACATCGTACCATGCACGCACGTCGATTATTCCGACTTCGATGTGACCGCCTTTTAGTAATTGATTAATTTGGTCATGCCATGTTTTCCTAGGTCGTCCTCGGCTTCTTTTTCCACTCACGCTGTTTGTGTACAACTTTTTAACCATTCTACATTATATTATAATATATGTATTGATAATGAATGCTCTAGCAAGATGATATACGTCACCCCAATAAATAAAATAAAATTTGTAGAAAATGAACGTTTTCTTAAATATTAAAATATATTTAGAAAGCTCAGACATTAAGGTAAATAATAAGAACAATATACCAAAATGGCGTTTATGTTATCATGTGTATTAGCTTTGTCGCATTAATATTTGATTGACAAAATCTTTCGTGGCGTTAAAATTGTAACGATTACTTAAAGAATTTTCTACCAAATTTGACAATTTCTCAATACATGTACCCACCGTAACACAAGACCGTTTCATAATAATTTGACGTCAGCCAGGTTGGTGCTGAGATGAAAACAAATTAGTGCGGGCTCACTCGTGATTTACTGCTTAGCATTAATTCAGGTCCTCACGACTCGAACTCGGAGAAGCAGTAAGCACAGCGAGCGATACTTACGTTTTGACATCTGTGTATTCAAGGGAGAAAAGTAATAAATGTGCGACTTGTAAATTATTCAGCGGGCGCGGTGTATTTCAAATAGGGCTCCATAAAACTGCAGTGAACTTTGTAAATTACGAACTTAATTGACACTAATTTTTTCAACTAACTAACTAACCATCACGCCGTCTCCCCGAAAAGGTAGGTAGAAAGAATGAACTGTCACACTTCAATCGATGCGGCACTCCATCCTTCTCTTTCGCCCCGCGGGAGACGCGGTGTGATGCTACCAAAACTTTTTTCAACTGTTAAATTAAATAACTTTGTTTTATGTATCAAAATTGTATTTTATTTTACGCGACAGCTGTTTCGTCAACCTATTTTGACATCATCAGGTGTTACAATTATATATTAAAAATTATATATATTAAAATATACAGAATGAATGAAGAGAGAATGGTAAAAAAATTATATGTTAATGATTTAAATGGAACTAGAAATAGAGGAAGATCGAGGAAAACGTGGCACGATCAAATATATCAAATAATGAATTTCGGCCATGTGAGGAGTCAGAGAAATCGACGCGCGTGAATGACACGATGTACGAATGTTGAGGAAGTGAGAGAAATATGTCAGGAAAGAAAAGTGTGGCAGTCCATTCTTTCTGCCGACCCCTTCGGGGAGACGGCGTGATGGTTAGTTAGTTAGTTTAGTTTTATATATATTATTTTAACACCTGATGATATCAGCATAGGTTGACGAAACACCTGTCGCGTAATATAAAATACAACTGTGATACATAAAACAAAGTTATTTGATTTAACAGTTTAAAATGATAAGGCATCATAGTGTTTCGGGGAAAACAATGGACTAACAATTTTTTTCGTTACATTAAATGTTATTATATTTACAACTCATATGCGGGTGTTTTGTAACACTAGCATACTGAAAAGTTTCTTAATTGAAAATTTAATAAAAACAATAATTTAAAAATATTTTTTTACACTACTTAAAAATTCGAATGCAATTCTGATACAGAAACGACTCTTTATAAACATACAAAATAATATCAAATTCCCGAAAGAAATACAAATTTTACAGCGAGAACAGGAGTATTGGACATCATCGGAAGAGTTGCAACGCTAAAATGGCGCTAAGCCGGTTATGCCGCTAGAAGCTCTGACGAAAGATGAACAAAACGCCTCCTTTGTTGGCGTCCTAAGACTGTGACCCGAAACGCAGGAAGTCCACAACTTCGAAGGAGAGATGGCATTAGAGAGACTGCAGATACGAAATGGATGCGTGTTGCCCAGGAGTGGATGGATAGGCTGGTAATGGTAATGATGATGAACCTATTATTTATACAGCAGAAACAAATTGTATTCTACAAGTGGGTTAGATTTATACGCGAGCCTTAAAAAAATACTTGCGTGACAAGTATAAAATCACAATTATTTTCAAAATAAAGGTGTATATTTTACCAGATATCATCTTGAATAATAAATTGACCAAACATAGAAACAAATTTCAGCATAATGAAAGATAAAAAATATATATACTATGAAAAGCTTTACGTTTAATAAAATAGATATATAAAATTAAATAAAATGTTATGATTTTATTGAAATCACTTGATGGAAGTTCATTTTAAATAAAAATTAAATTAGAGTCCGTAGTCCGTAATCCAATAATTATGAAAGGATCGCTGCGTTGGTTCGAACATATGGAGCGCATGTATGGAGAAAGAATGGTTAAAACAGTATAAGTATATGATATAAATAGAGTACGGAGTCGAGGGAGACCGAGAAAAACCTGGCATGACCAAATTAATCAAATTTTAAAGGTTGATCATGTTAGAAGTCGGAAGAATCGACGTGCGCGTATGACTCGCTGTATGAATATAGAGGAAGCTAGAACGGTGTGCCAGGATAAGGTAGTGTGGCGGTCAATTCTCTGCGCCTACCCCTACGGGGAAACGGCGTGATGGTTTGTTGTTGTTGTTGTTAAAAAATTAGACCTTTTCTTTTCGATAGACTGGTCTGTCGATGTCAGCCTGTCAGGCGAAACCAGTTGTTGTCGGAATAAATAAAAAATATAAGATTAAATGTTGGCCTGTCATCCTTAGCTTGATGACAAAGAAATTAACTTAACGTATGTCCCGGATGGACGGGAACAGGCCTAGGCAGTGCAGCGAGACTGACGAAAGAGCGTCGCTGCGTCCTATAACAGTCTCTGGTAGCGGTGGGAACCTTCTATCTGTTGTCGGGATAAAGACAAAAGTTGAAGTAGTTTTAAAAAAACGTCATTTTAAAAATTAAAAAAGTAAAATTATATGTTAATGATGTAAATGGTACCAGAAATAGAGGAAGACCGAGGAAAACGTGGCACGATCAAATAAATCAAATATTGAATGTCGGCCATGTGAGGAGTCAGAGAAATCGACGAGCGTGCATGACACGATGTATGAATGTTGAGGAAGCGAGAGAAATATGTCAGGAAAGAAAGGTGTGGCAGTCCATTCTTTCTGCCTACCCCTTCGGGGAGACGGCGTGATGGTTAGTTAGTTAGTTAGTCATTTTAATTAATTATTATTAAGATTAATGTTAAAATACAATTTGAAATAAGCGCGAATGGAATAAAAATGACATTTAAATCCAAGTGTTGCCATTGTTCGAATAATTTATTGCAAAAGTTTTCGTGCAATTAAATGTGTGTTTTTCAGGTGAGCAATTTATTACCGGGGAATACAAGCAGCGGTATCTGTCGTGCGCTAAGCAAAGCATAGCCGGCAACCGGCCCTAGGATCTTCTAAGAAAACACAAATTACTATTTCTAATCACCCGGCAAAATCTGAAATCCGGACTTACGTTTGACAAATGATAAATTGTTTTTTTCTTGTTCATAAATCTTGATTCCGCCCGTAATGTGAAGTTTTCACGAAAATACAATTTGCACAATAGCTAATACTCGATTCCCATGTTATTATTATTTTCGAAATGAAAGCTCTGTACGTATGTAAACTAATACAAATGAAATATTTATTATCAATCATAAAAAAAAGAAATATATTTTTAACGCAGTCATCAATCACGACTTAACAAGAAAATTCGTAGAACTCTCGCATTATACAATCAGCTAGCAGTTGTATTCCAGGTTATTTTAATACAATTTTTCTTCGCCAGATGTCGCGCGTGCGTTTTCACATGACACTTCTTAGATTTAATGTTAAAATTCCACTTTTGAGCTAGGCGGCACGAGGCAGAAAGTGAAGGTTTCGAAATAGTAGTTTGTAAGCACACGGGCGACGGCATTTGGATCTTTTGTTTTGGCCACTTGGGCTATCCGAAATTTGCGGACGGCGAAAATTAATTCGGAGTTGTCTCGGCGCTATTGTTAAAAGAGAAACACCGCGGAAACATTTTGCGAACGAGGAACGAGGTATCCAACTCGAATCTCGCGGCTTACTGTCACGCCAGAGTGAAATGAGAAATGTAAATTTCGATGGTGAAAAACATTTTTTAGCAATTTAATCCTCAAAGCGCTCATTGAATATTCTAAAAAAATACGTTTCTTCTCGGGAGGCTGACAAAACCGCCGAAATAATAAGGGAATTTTTAAATTGTACAATAAAATACATATTTTTTTATAAATGGAAACAATACTGAAGCGTTTTAGACTTTAAATGAACCGTTATCACTTTTGAAAAGTAAGTCGTACTTTTATCATACATTTCAATGAATCTTCTTCTCTCTTCTTCCTCGGCTTATTCCCGGCCACTCGTGGACAAAGGCCTCCTCCATTCGCTTTCATGTCACTCTGTATTGTCCAGGTTATTCCGAAGTGTCTGTTCAGATCATCCTTCCACCGTAGTTGCGATCGTCCTGCACTTCTCTTTGCCGCCCACGGTCTCCAAGTCAGCAGTCTTCTTGTCCACTTTTCATCTGAGCTTTAGGGTACGTGACCTGCCCATTGCCATTTTAGAGTCGCCACCCGGTGGATAATGTCAGTGACCTTTGTTTTTTCTCTCACCATATCGTTTCTGACTCTGTCTCTTAGGCTTATTCCTAACATGGCTCTTTGGGTCACTCGCAGCCTCTCGGCACTTTGTTTGGACAATGTAATAGTTTCAAGACGTTTCGTTGATCGGTATTTTCCGGTTTTCAATGAATACGCGTTCAATATTCTTAGTACATTTTGAATCAAGTGGTGATTTAGAGGACAGGCTGTTTGACTCCTGATTCAGAGGACTTGGGTCCAAACGATCGGATTAGCCGATACAATTTTTATAATAATGAGTTACCTCTGCACTCATGGAGAATTTAATAAAAAATCAAATACAACTGATTTAGATATTTAGTGTTAGTCTATAAAATTGAGTGCTGTAACGGATGTCAGAAAGAGTTGAACGTGAAATATTATGGGGACCGAAGCTTGAAAGCTTTATAGGAAAAATTGAGGGGCAGCGTTGTCCCGGTAGAAGGCAAACGTCTTGGCTGTGCAACATAAGAGACTGGACCGGGATGAGACATGTGGGAAAGCTGTTCCAGGTTGCGCAATATAGAGAAGCTTTCGCCGGAGTGATTGCCAACGTCAGGGGGATATGATACGGCACGCGAAGAAGAAGAAGAAAGCTTAAAAAAGGCTGTATTGCCATTGAAGGAAAATCCAAAGAAGTGTATAAAAATAATATTACACTTTGATTTTTAATAAATAATAGCAGTCTGCATCACAACTAATACATAATCATCACACATATCATCACACATAATCATCACTTTGGTGACCCAGAAGTCAAGAAAGATCCATATTGTTGTGAATGGGAATTATCATCAGGAGTTTCAATAGAGACGGGATTGCACCAGATGCCACCAAGACAGAAAGCCCAGAAGACTACATACAAGAAAAGCCGACTCCAAGTAAATGGCAATATGCTACAAAGAAGAATAAGAAGACTGTGATAACTTTTTTCATTATAAATAAAAATTTCCCTGAATACTTAGGTACGTCACATTTTATATAAATATAAAACTGTATCTACATATAAAGCCAATATAAAAAAAAACTGTATATACTTATAAAGCCAGTCTGTCGATCTAAGCGGGATATATAAAACATTTTAATGAATAATAATAAATTTCTGATATGTATTTATACTATAAGCTACCCAACTATTCGTATTGCTATTCGTAATAAAATTGATTTATTTTATTTATTAATACACATAGGTTATATATTTTATACATACAAATGTGGTCCAATAGCACGGCGCCCTATCAAATGTTATTGATACATTTACATAATATAATATGATATATGACACGTTAAATCTCTGCAGATCGACTGTATTTCGATGTTGCCATAATAATAATTCTAAATATTTGGCGACCGGCCTAAGGTCAATAGCAATATAATGTTAATTCAAAAAGTACCCGAGGAGGAAAAGGCAAATAAATCGACCCTTGCGAGACATTGAATTTTATTTGAAAAATATACCAAACCTTTGAATGTGGAAGGAAGAGACTTTTAAAGGATATCCGTTTAACAAATGCGATATCACGGGAGGGCCCCAGGTGGGCAGGGTAGGGGGTGGTACCTACTTTACCGATCCGAAAAAAAAGGTTTCCCTGTTTATGACCTTACTTAATAAAAACATAATTTACTACCCACGAAGAGATGGTGTGCTTCCAAATCTGTGCAAGGTTTAATAGTTATACAACTTTGTTTCGGAATACAAGAAAACAAAGTTTTATGAAGTATGAGTGAGTGTGTGTTTTATTTAAATTTGAAAATTAAATAACAACGATGCAAAATACAATCTTTAAACTGACTGGATATGCTTCAAAAGGATTGTAATTCAAATCTGTAAATCAGTAAAATATATTTAGAATTAATTGTATCTCAATAGAGACGAAGATGTAAATTACTTGGAAACAGAATATGGTGGTCGAGGCGTTTACAGTACTTATGATACAGATGGAACCCTTTTATTCCAAGATACACACCCGAAACCAACAAAACTTTGACTTAATTTTTCTCTGCTTTTTACTTTTGACAGTTGGAACCTTCTTACTCTCAGGTGACGCGATATAAGCGATATAAGAGTACTAGGTTGGATTAAGCGATCTTTATGTAATAAAACATTCCCCATTCCGCTCTTCTACGAACACCGCGTCTGACAATTATTGAAAGTTATATAAATATGCTAACATATTGAGAGACATTTCACATATTTTAGTTCAATCTACACTAGCGCCATCTATTGGGCCCTTCGGGTTCTGAAGTGGAGACCGTGTACAGGATTTCGTAGAGTTGGACGTCCTTCTGCCCCGCTGGACCGACGATGTTATAAGGATTGCTGGACATGGATGGATGAGAGTGGCAGTCAGTAGCGGTACTCCCATAGAAGCCCAGAAGCCCGGCTTGCGTAAGAAATTTTGAATCAAACCTCTTCTGGTTTACAGAGGTTCAGCTCTTGTAGCTATTCCTCTTACGTCTGATGGGAACATTGTTGAGAGGTGTTTGGTGGGTTGTTTGTTTATGCGGGGACATGATTACTTAGATTTGGGGTTTTTGATTCAAAATGTCTTACGCAAGCCAGGCTTCTGGGCTTCTATGGAATTACCGCCACTGGTGGTAGAGTCTTTGAGAGAGGCCTGTTTTCAGCAGTGGACAACGTTCGGCTGATAAGAATAATCTAAAATAATTTTTATTTAACAAAGTTTTATCACATTACAGACGTGTTTTGTTTTAAAATAGTCGGACTGCCGATATATATTGACACGGCGAACATTTATCGTAAAAGCGGAGAGCCGACATAAAAATTGATTCGTGCGTAAACACACGACTACTTGTAACGCGGGAAGTACACTAAAGTCAAGATGTTCTCTGTTGAATGTGTATTTTTATTTAACAGGCCAGCGAAGAAGCCGGCGCAGAATGTGAAGATCAGGGGTCGTAAGTTATGCAATAACACTTAAATAACGGCGGAGGAAAGTACTGGCGCGGTTTGCTGCCTCGTAACTGTAATCTGCCCTTAAAGGAGGCCCTACGTGACTTTATGGGTTTGTGAACAACTATTATTGGGCTACGTGAAACGAAAACTGTTCTTGTAAAAGTAATTTGCCGAGCAATTACCGAAAAAAACTGTGGCATTAGGCCGTCCTCCGCCGATGTGTTAGAATTTAGGAGGTGCTTCCGGGAATGGATTTAATCAGCCCAGTTTAGCTCACTGGGCGAGTGGATTTTACTGTTATTATTTTATACTGAAATTTTATCCACAATGTTTGATGTATTATATGAGAATGTTGGCAGATAGAACATAGGATTTATACGAAAAACAATGAACCCTACACGTCATACATTTCTAAGAACAATATTATTATTATGCCATCAAATTAAGTATTAAGATAATATAGAAATATGGACCTACAATTTTGGAATTTTGGATTGGTATTCCCTATGTCAAAGGAACACTTAACGCAGGGAATAACACGACTAAATACCTAATTTAAGAAGAAGAAGAAGAGCCAAATAATTGATTAAAATAATTGATTAACATTTGTTCACACTTTTAAACTTCGATAATCTATCATCAAAGCAAATGTGAACGATGACGTAAATAGTAACCAAAATTGTACTTATATGAGAAAAGGACCCTAAGAATACTCTTTGGAACCCAGACATGGTGATGCAGAGGGAATTCGTATACATACGAACGATCGCGAGAGCCGGTCATTTGTCATTATGCAGGGTCGGAGAGACCAGAGAAATCAAGATCCTTCCACGTGTCAAAACCAGCCGAAGTAAGACTTTTAGAAAGGCACAGCTCCTGCTGGATAATGTTCTGGCTTATCTGATTAACCCAAGGGAAAAAAATCACAGACCTTGAAATAACATCATCAAGGATACTAAAACTCTTCAAGAGTTATATGGCTATCTGCTGTGAATAAGTATCTTCTCTACTTAAAAAATAATTCAAATGTGAATACATATCACCTCTGTGATATGTATTCACATTTGAATAATTTATGAAAAAAGTTGCATTGTACTTTTCACAAAAAATGATTTTTAAGGTGTAAAATTTTTGATGTTCAATATTTTACATTGATGAAGCGTCTGTGGAAAATATTATGTTGGTGTAAAGTGTTGTGAAAACACAACGTTTTTCAAATTGTGAGTAAACAATCATGAAATGGTTCACACAAATTGACGCTTTATACACCTCACCTCACTGTTATTTTGTTACTTTCAATCAAGTCTCAAAAAAATAATATAAAACAGGCAAACAAAGAATAAACATATCATTTTAACACTTTAAAAATCGCTTTTTTTAAAATCAATTTGTGTTCAACATACACGTTCATGTAACCAATGCGATGTCCAGATACAATCGAAAATTCAGTGATAAGGTTTGATAGTGCGTACATGTACGAAGTACTTGAATGAAAATTTCATTGTCGAACACGGAATTTTTGTTTATTATTTCATGAACGATTATGTAAAACTCCATATTTAATAATTAATACGAATGAAAACGTCTGTTATATGAATGACATGTTTCGCCTTCCTAAAGCATTAACAAATATAAAATAAAACATTTGATAATGTTTTAGGAAGGCGAAACATGTCATTAATATACAACAATTTTTCTTGAAAACAGGTGTTTTCATTTGTTATAATATCGGTATATTTGTTTAAAGAATGGAACGTCACACTGTTCTGTCCTGACATACTTCTCTCGCCTCCTCCACATTCATACATATTGTTATGCACGCACGTCGATTTCTCCGACTCCTCACGTGACCGACATTTAATGTTTGATTGATTTGATCGTGCCACGTTTTCCTTGGCCTTCCTCTATTTCTAACTACGTTCACGTCGTTTACATATACCTTCATCACTATTCTGTCTTCACTCATTCTTTCCATGTGTCCAAACCATCTTAACGACCATTTCATTATTTTGTTCATAACACTTTCATTCGCACCGAATTCATTTCTTATACTTGCATTTGACACTCTATCATATAGAGATTTAACACACATTCGTCTTAGAGATCTCATTTCTACTACATTTATTGTACTTTCATCCTTCTTTTGCCAGTTCCATGCTTCACTTTCATGCATAAGGGTCGGCACAAGAACACCATTATGCACTGGGATGTTTAATATTTCATTTATTTAATACTATAATATAATGTTATAGATACAAATGTAATATCTTGATCAGAAAATTAACGATTACGCGTATTTAAAAATGGAACATGCAAGTGACATCATAAGATAAATTTGTTCCAGTGCTAAATTCTCGTGTTTAGCGGGTAAAGGTTATTCGATAAGATTCCGTACACAGGTCAGGTACTTCGGGATCCTTTTAATTACACCCCCTTCATACAAAAGTTCGTGTCACTGCTGGAGTTTACGCGATATATCACGCCCGGTTGTATTGTTGAAAGAATGATTCAAGTGCTTGATTAAAATCATAAAAAAATATACAATAAGATAAAAATAAAATATAATCTACTGTGGTAGATAATATATTTTTTTGTAAATTAATTGAAAACGTTTGTATTCGTATGAAATTCGATATATGAACTAACTAACTAAGAAACCATCACTGGACTGCCACACTTTTCTTTCCTGACATATTTCTCTTGCTTCCTCAACAATCATACATCGTGTCATGCAAGCGCGTCGATTTTTCTGACTCCTCACGTGGCCGGCATTCAATATTTGATTTATTTGATCGTGTCACGTTTTCCTCGGTCTACCTCTATTTCTAGTTCCATTTACATCGTTAACATATAATTTTTTTACCATTCGTTCTTCGTTCATTCATTCCATTTCTTATATTTTCATTCGACACTATCATACACAGAGTATCATTCCATTTCTTATATTTTCACTCGACACTATCATACACAGAGTATCTACACATTTGTCTAAGAGATCTCATTTCTACTGCATTCATTCTACTTTCATCCTTCTTTTGCCAGTTCCATGCTTCGCCTCCATACATAGGGGTCGGTACAAGAACACCATTGTGCACTGCCGTTTTAGCTTTTTTGCATAGGTTTTTGTTTGCGATGACAATTTTAAGTGCATATATGAATTGTGTGAAGTTAAAAAGTATTGTACTTTGTACGAACGTCGAGCATAAATTAAAATGTGTCGACCAGTTTCGCTCGTGACTAGCTTATTGAGGTCAGCACTGTACCGTGGTGGTAAAAATATGACATAATTTTGTTTTCAATTATAAAATGGGCGTCAAAATTTTGGTTAACCCATGGAAGTGTAAGGTATGTCAAAATAAATTTAATGATGATTTATAGAATCGTTTTTAAAAAAAATGTTAGAACACTTTAAGATATCTTTTAAATTAATTAGTTAACTAAGCATCATGTTATCATGTTTTTTTGTTACAATGACAACTTTTAGCCTGACGTTTTTTGCACTACTTCCTCTTTCAATATCTCTCTCCACTTGTCCATTCTTTGTAAACATTATACTCGTATGTTTATGTATCAAATCAAATCAGTTTATTTTCTCAAAAGATATTACATACAATTTTTATAGTTTAAGACATCTATTGAGAACAAGTAAAATATAATAAATATATAATACCAGGGATGCATGAGAGATGGTTCGACATTGGGAATACAAGATACTCTCCAAAGTCAAGAGTATTTGTCTTCTGAACGTACTTTCACGAATATGAAAGACATCGATCTCCGAAGCGATCATAATCAGCAATTTGATTGCTCTCCCTACCGGCATCACCATATGCAGGTTGGTTCTGTATGCTGGAAGATAAAACAGTCTGTGCTGACGCGATAACCATCCGGAACATAAAGATGGATAGCCTCCAAGATGACGGAATTCTCAAAGAATATCCTGGATAATCTGAAGAAATGGGTAAGTGTGCACAGATCCCTTCTTATCTGTAAACTGGTCCCCAGCATGCCCAAGAGGAATATATGTCAATAAAGTCTCATTAATGTATGCCCTTGATTTTTTTATTTTCTAAAGTTGTCACTTCGTTGTTAACACAAGTAAGTAATAAATATAATACGAGTACATAAATTATGGATGCAAAAATTTAACTAATTACTTCAGATTTTCAGACACTGTTTCCAGTTAAAACAATACTTATTTTCAAAAAAGACGAAATGCTATATTTTGAATTCGTAGAAAAAAGCGTTTGCCTTGTACAAAACATATCTATATTCATTTTTTTATTTTTTTTTGTTTTTCATCTCAAGTAAAATACCTACACGTTTATAAAGCTCATAGGTTAGTATTGTAATTCTGTATTACAAATGTAGCAAAATAATCTAGTTATTTTCCCTATTAGTTCACAATGATTTCCGTTACGATCAAAAGCACAAAATTTCAATCCACTGCTTCAATCTATTGCTTTAACATTGAGCTATGCCAAACAAAAGCTTTTTAACTTCGGTTTAAGCAAAATATTGTAAAAATTAAATATTTAATCTATTGTTATATATAAATTAATCAAAGATAAGTTAACATTTTCACGCGTTTATAACGTTATCTGAACAAAACGAAAGGCCAACAAGAATATTTATTAGATTAACGAAACTTTCGAATAATAAAGCTCAACATAAAGCACAACATCACGACCGTTATATTTAAGGCAGGTCACTTAAATTATAATTATCGGAGAAATTAGTTAGCACGTAAACAATGTTGAACATAATACACGTTAACAGCCAATGTATAATGTGAGGTGATTACTACATTTTGGACGGACATTAAAAAAACGTATCGTTAAATACGCTTGTGTATGCGTTCACGTAATTTCCAGTGAGAACATAATGCATATTCCTGTGATTATGATAATTTTAAACTAAACGCAACTCTTAGATGGTATTTTAATATGCTTCGAGTATGAAAATTCTTAAGACCTACATTAAGTTAAGTGAGTCAATAATATTTATGCTGAATATTAATTTTAGAATTGCCAGATACCTCCATTTCAAACGATTACTAGTTTGTATTATTCTTTGACTATAATTTCACGTTGTTTAGGTTCTTACCAGCATATAAGGAAAACAAAATATTAAGCCGACGTATTATTGTTAGAAATATATTTTCGATTAAGAGCGCATTTTTAAAGGAACATACAATATATTTAATTAATTGAAAGCGTCTGTTTTTTGGACGTTTTATTATATTTTATGAGAATAATATTTTTCGCTTTACTTAGGCATTATCAAATGTCTGTTGATAATGCCTTAGCAAGTAAAATATGTCATTTCCATAAAATATAATTTTTTTTAGAAAACAGACGCTTTCATTCATAAGAAAAAAAATATTTTTCAGCAGTTTTAAGTGCGAAAAAAACCCACTATAGTTAATTTATTCACATACTTAACATTAAACACTACCAACGATAAAAATAAAAAAGCGTAACTCTAAAAATAATATTTTCATATTTAGTGGGCTGTATTCAAGGGCGTCTAGGCATAAAAATATATCAATTAAAAATACAAGCAAACACTTTCACTTGAATAGAACCCACGTACATGTGTATATATTGAGAACTTTTCTCACGTCTGAATTAACAGCTCCCATAATAATAGTAACACTGACAAGTACTGAGCATACTTAATTTTCAAAAATACAAGATGAAGACAAAAATTAAGCAAAACACACAAAATAGCTGAAATCAGTACATCGAGTCAAATCAGTTTAATATTGCCAAAATATAATATGAACGATTTAAGAAAAGAGTGGTATCCAATACATTGCAGGTATTTTAAGTAGTAAATCGTCTGTAATCTGACAAAGTCGCCAAGACAAAAACTGACTTTTTAGAGTTGATAATGTCAATCGATAGAACTTGTATCTTCTTCAATCGTATGTTTTTCATAAAATAAAGTTTGTCACGATACATTCAATAAATTGAGCTTTTTTTAACAACACGTTCCAGGGAACTCTGAGCATTCGGCGATGGAGCCACATTTCAAATGCTTCCAGTCTGTTCATTGAGTTAACTTTCAGGGTTCAAGTTTCACACCCGTACAATAAAATAGACCACACATAGCATTTGATCATTCTCTGGCGGAGTTTTAAGTTTTAATAAAAATTTTAATTAATAAAATATATGTATTGCAACACATGATGATGTCAACATAGGTTGACAAAACAGCCATTCCGCATAAAAAAAAGAAAAATTTTGATACCGTAAACATTATTTTATATTTTAACAGTTAAATATGAGCTACTTCATTCATGAAATTGACTGTTTAATGTATTGATAATTAACAAATTAATGAAAATTGTTTCAAGGTACATCTGTATATATGAGTATATATGTATAAATTATATGACAGGCCTGTATTGGAGTACTGCTAATTACTGGATACCTGCCAAGTATTGGGTATCGTTCCCTACTTATATAATCGTTTAATTCGTATTTTTTAAGTATTTGTATTATTTGGAGCTGTGAACCCAGAGGTGGTAACTCATATAAATGTAAAACATTCACAACTCACCCCTCCGAGCGTTTTGATATTGTGTAACGCATCTTGCGCTCTCAGCGCCGCTTTGCGCGTGAAAAACGTCACAAAACAGCACCCTGCAACAAGTAACAAACAAAACATGTTCCTTTAACAACAACGTACACAGACATTGAGACATCTTGGCGGGAGGGACATGTTTAGCGGGCATAGCTTGCGATGCACGCCACGTGGTATTCCACACGGTGAGGTTTTCCTATGATACAACTACATATATTGGCAAACGGACAAAAAACTTCACAATTTACAAAAATACGAATAATCGGAAAATTGTTATAAATAGATACTTCTTCTTAGTGTAGTCCTTGTGGCCTGTTTCTTAACAGGTATTAGCCTCCTGCGAGATCGACTTCCAGCTGTCGATCCATCAAAGAAATGGATTGACAGCTGGTAGTCGACCTCGCAGGAAGCCAATTCCTCTTCAGAAACAGACCACAAGACCTACAATAAGAAGAAGAAGAAGAAAAAAAGTATATGAATCTTATGTAGTTGTCGCGATACAGGCCATGCCTAGTGTGATAAGTACAGTCACGTAAAAGTAAAAATAAAAATACAGCTAAAAAATACTCTGCTTGATTAATTTAAAGTTTGAAAGATAATATTTCATAAAATAAAATTGTTTCTGACCAATAACATAGGTATATATATTTAAAGGCCAATATTGAAGTCATCTCAATGCGACAGCCTTCGTGGCAGAGTGGCAACACCTATGACTGCCACACCGAAGGGCCTGAGTTTGATTGATTTGTTAGAATTCAATAAGACAATAAAAATGGCGATAGCCTAGCTACGTATCACGAAAATCAATAGCTACAAAATTGAATATAATAGTAATTGGGTTCAAATAATCTGTTGTGAAAAAAAAACTGAGAAAGCAACGGGAAATTACCTCACAAAAAAGGCCTAAGTGGCATCCCAAGATTAAACAAAGATTTAATAGACTTTATTTTTTTATTGAAATATAAAAAAAATCAATGCATTATTATGATGCCTCAATCAGAAACATTATTTTACAAATAAAATTAATTGATCTGTTATTTGAAGATGTAAAATATTAATGGAATATAAAAAAATACGTTGGAAGTAATAACTCTTTGTATTTAACGACTTGAATGATGAAAGTTCTAATTTACAAACAAACCACAAAGTGATTGTTTTTTAAGACAGCGTTTTTTTTCCGGTTGCCAGTATGAAAATATACATAGAACGCCGTGGTTTAGCTATTTTAATTTTAACACAAACGTACAAATAAACAAACAAGTGTAGGCTAACGCATATAAAACAGGTATTCTAAAACATATTTGAAGTATGAAGATGGTGTATAATAAAGCTGTTGATATGAAAATCATTGCTGTTATCATCGCGTTTTGATAAAAAATATATCGTGAAAAAAATAAAACAACATCTGATAACAGCATTTATTTTAAACTTTTCAGCGAAACGCGTGAATTTGGCGTTAGTACACAAAGATAGCCAATTATTTTTGAACAAGATTACACCATTACAATAATGAAAAATATTTCTACAGATAGATCAAAGTACAAAAATATAAATGAATGAATAAGTATGAAAATGAATTGCAAATTATGTAAGTTATACAGGGATGTAATAGTTAGTACTAACGTAAAAATTAAATATATATTTTTTGTCGCTATTAAAAAAAATTAAACGAATACGCTTCTATAATTTAAAATGGTGGGGATCATGACGTAATCATAATTTGATCTAATTTCATAGTGTGTGGAAATGCGGAATGTCGTCATACACTAGCGCAAATATACCCCAGTGTTATAAAGCGATATAGAAAAACAAACATCGTAAACCCATACGATAAAGAGATATTTCAAGAATACTTATCATAGTAACAAAGTTACGAAATAACCCAAGTTTAAATTGATATACTCATTTATTAAAAGCGTTCCTTCAAAACGAACAAACGAAAAACTTTTGCGCGTTTTCAAGAAAAACATTTTACAAAAAAAAAACATTGTCTACTTGTCAGTTGTGAATGTTTCTGACGTTTCAATTGTATCGCTTAAGTAAGTGTCTCTTGATGGGTGTCAGTTGGGGCTAACATCAAAGTACAGATAAATTTGTTAACCAGACGAGATATTAAGATGCGTTAAAATACAGAAAGAATAAAGCTTTCTTATTTTGAATATATAAAATCGAAAAGAAAACATCATTTGTTCTTTACACGAGTAATTTCACCACAGCAAAGAGTAATGTTTCTTTACAGTAAGCAATATTGTATGCATGGAAATGTTTTTAATAATTGTAACAAAGGGATCTAGACCTTTATTTCAAAATGAGTAAATCAAATAACAAAACATGTAAACATAAATAAACAAGCAAAAATTAGTTGAAGTACTTTGCACTTAACCATTATATAATAAAAATTACTTTAATTTAAGGACTGAGATTAGGCTAAATAGCCTTAGTGAACTAACTCCGTGTTTTTATCGTAGTGGATGCACGAATTTAAGTCAAAAGTAAGGGGGGACAGTGCGGGATTTTGATAAAGAGTCCTGACCTTTGCTGGCTCCGGTGACCTTGTCCCTCAGCACGTTGATCTGGTGGACCCTGCCGAACTCCTCAAACATCTGCCGCAGGTCATTTTCGTCCATCGAGCGCGGCACCTGACCGACGAACATCTGGAAACAATGAGAATAATAAATAAACCAATCATAAACTAGAGTTATACCTTATATCTATCAGGACCGTTCTGGAGTGATACGTACTTGATTATAATAATTTAAATATTAAAATTGTTTAAAGAAACTTTGTTAAATGCCTAATGACTGGCAATCGAATAAGCTATCCATATATTAAACAAAATTGATAGATATTTTAAAATACTCATAATATACTCCAATTAGGAAATGACTGATTTTTAGTTGAATAGTGGGATTAAAACCACAATTAATCATCTTTGTCCAATAGTTTTGGTTTGGTTAAGGAGAAATACAACATCTGAAATGATTAAGATATAAACATTAGGGTAATTGTTTAAATAAATTTGTCTTACCTAAGCAAATGTGTAAAACTTATATCAATTCAGATATTTTGAATTCCACGTGTCATATAAAGAATATAACAACTTTATTTTTTTCTCAATGTATTAAAAGTATTTGCTACATTTTGCATCTATTATATTAATTTCTTTGTATATACAACACTTACATTTAAAAAAATTAAATTACATAGACATGTTTCGGACAACCAGTCCTTCTTCAGTGATACATATTATAAAGATACACATTTAAAATATTATAAAATTATTTACATGATCTGACAGATGTTTTAAAGATCTTAGATAGATTGTTAGAAATCTTTAGAACACCTGTCAGATTATGTAAACAATTTTATAATATATTAAATATGTATCTTCATAATTTCACTGGTTGTCCGAAACATGTCTATGTAATTTTAATTTTTCTAATGTTAGTGTTGTATATACAAAGTATATAAAAATAAAAAGAGAAATAAAGCATCTACAACACAAAGTATGGCGAATATAGAAGATATTATATTAATGTTCGACATATCGAGCCGTTACAATAATTACTAGGAATTAAAAAAAAAAACTAAATTTTAAACATCTCAAGGAATATATTCGCATCACGGATAGCGCAATGCAGTGTTATTAATAAGTTTATATATTGAGTGCATTGTTACACGTTTAACTAAATTTGTTTGCGTATTGCTGAAAGAAAGATATCTAAACAAATGAAGAATCCAGCTCTAAACTCAATGTTGGTCATCCCATAACGACGGTTCTTTAAGCTGTGAGCTGAAAGGAGAAAAATTAACACACTCATTTAAAACAGGACACTTCCCTTGGGTCATGATCCTTGTATATGGGACTAAGGACCCGGGAAGGAGAATGAGGATCATTAAATACGATTGTATCTCGCGTCGGATTCTTTAAGTTTCGCTTGTCCGTTGTTTTTGGTCAAAGATTTTTTAACTGTTTTAAAAATATTCGATATCCAATAGATAAACTGGGAATTTATTACAAATGTATCACGTAGTATTTAGTGTTGGTTTAAATTTGTTCGCAATCAAATATCAATAGATAACGATTATCAGAATAGAAATGATCGTATGTATATGATAATTTTAAAAATAGGTACTGTAAAACATCCTAATGACTAATTGTGTTGATAAGGATTCATATAGGTTAAAGATTTATTTGTATTAAAGTACTCATATATTCTTCTTCTTCTATCGGTGCCGTGTCAGGTCCCCCCAACGTTGGCGATCACTGTAGCAAAGGCATCTCTGTCCTGTGCCACATGGAACAGGTTCTGAACTCTGGTAAGTCTTGTCCACTCTTTAATGTTCCGCAGCCAGGACAGCTGACTTCTACCAACTCCCCGACGTCCCTCCACTTTACCCATTAATATCAGTCGAATGAGGTGGTATTTTTCTCCCCTTAGCACATGACCCAAATATGAGACCTTTCTAATTTTCTCACTCGACAACAGCTCTTTATTGGCTCTGGCTCTCTGTAGTACGTCTGCACTACTGATCCTATCGGTCCACGGTATACGGATTCTGCGGTATATCCACATCTCGAACGCTTGCAATCGGTTCATTACATTCACTTTTAGAGTCCAGGTTTCACAGCTATATAGTAGAACAGACCATAAATAACACTTAATCATTCAAAGTCGGAGTTTCAAGTTAAGATTATCGTTGTAAAATAAGGTTCAGTCATCAAGTCATTTATTACAAAATTTAATTTTTCATAAATATTATAATATGAAATATTATTAAAAAAAATTGTGTTCAATGCTATAGAATGTCATACATCATTTCAATGAAAGCAAAAATGGCCGTTCACAATGGAGTTTTGGTGCAAGTCATGTATGGAAGCGAAACATGAAATTGGAATAGAAGAAGAATGAGAACAGAATAAATACGGTAGAGATGAGATCCCTTAGACTTCTGGAAAACGATGTATCGCAGAATTTTAAACGCTTAAAAAAGGTCGGCCGTGTTAGAAGTCGGAAGAATCGACGTCCGTGTATGACTCGCTGTATGAATGTGGAGGAATTTATAGAGGTGTGTCAGGATTGAGTAGTGTGGCAGTCCATTCTGTCTGCCTACCCCTCCGCCTTACCCGTTGTAGTATTATATATATTATTTATGTAAGTATACATGGATGTTAAAAATTTCTTATAGTTACTTGAACCATAATGCAAGATTACTTTATAAAATGTGAAAATCTCTCCGAGAGCGTGTCCGTAACGCAGATATAAGAAAAGCTTCGAAATAGAGGATATCGTTCGTTGGAGTGGATCCAGAAGAAGATATTGGAGGGACCATTTAGCCAGAATGGATAGTGACAAGACTCGTAATACAGCCACTTGAAATCCCCTCCGGACGCCGCCCACCTGGAAGGCCTCCTAAGAGATGGAGGGCAGAGACATGATTTCTGTGCCACAGCCGTCAGATCTATTAAAAGAAGAAGAAGAAGGTTGAAACCTATACACGTATTGCACATAACTCGCTCTATGAATGTGTTTGTCAAAATTGTGGTCCATTCTTTCTGCCTATCATTCCGAAATAAATAAAGACAAAAGTGGAAGTAGTTCTTATAAAAACATCGTTTTATTTAATTATTATATAAATTACGTGTTTTTATCAGGTTTATAAATGCAAATTACTGTCATATAAATTTTATCTGATTTCGAAAATTGAAAATAACAACCACGGTGACAAATTGGTAGTTTATTGAGACAGATCAAATATGTTCTGGCGCAAAGTGCCACATTCTTGAAGGAGAAATTTATCGCATCGGCTTTGTGAGAATAACAAAAATAATTTTCAGTTCCCGGGCTCGACATCCGCAAGACTGATGAAAGTGAAAAAAATAAACCAATTTGGCTCAAGTGTGCCCCGATCGTGTAGCAAAGCGAGCCGTAGGACCCAGTAGTAGGAAACTCCTAGGCATTTTGAGAGAAGAAAACTGGCGCTAGTGCTGTGTGGTCGAAAATATCGAATTCGGAACAAATTATAATAGAAAAATCGATTAATTCAATATTCAGAAAATAATCGATTTATCGGTTGTTAGAAATAAAAATAATCGTTTGAAAGTATTGAAGGTTAGAATTTTCGTTTTAATTGTGATAAAATATGTTAAGATGCCTTTGGTGAAAGAAATGTATCTAAAAATCATTGATTCTTATCCAATTTATTTGGTACACTTTATAAGGGCGGTTTGCAATCCTTAGGAACATATCTGGTAAGACACTGCGTGATTGAATAAGAAACGAAAGAACAAGGAAAATATTATTACTAGTATAATTATTACTCAACCTACAAGATACTGACTGTTGATGATATTACCTGTGGAGCAAGAAATGAGTTAAATATATTTGGGAACCAATCCCCCTACAGGAACTGGCCACAAGGCCTACCACAAGAATATTAAGATGAAGAAGGAGCGATTTACAACTAAACATTTTAACACATGTAATATATGAAATCAGTAAAAATAATGATTTTTATTTTCCCACTATTTTATATAACAGGGAATTCTGATATAAATCTGATTAATTTATATGAGTTGATAAAAACAATGATTGATTCACTCAAGCGAAAAATAAAATGTATTGTTTAGACGGAGATAACAAAATTACTTCAATTAATAATTAAAATTACATATACAAAAAAATTCATGATAGAATAATGGTTACTATATGATTCTTTTATCAAAATTATAGGATGGTTATTTAAAAAAATATTTTATGCATTTTATCATTTTTGATAAATATTTAAATTTCAAATCTTAGCCGTTTTTTTACTTTTTGACATGAAAGATAGTTTGCGTTGATACGTGACTGAAATAAATAATTATGTAATAAATACTCATAAATTCAAAATTTGATAACATTTTGAAGTTCTTTCTAGAGTTGGATTGTTTTTATTGCCTTATTAAAATTAATTATTTAAAATAACGGTGGATACGTGGAATATAAATTAAATAAACACAATAGTCCGGATCGTCAGGCTAACAACATGTGCACCATCTAAAAGAACATTGTGTTGTATTATTTTTATTTTGTTATTTTATTTTATATCATTGTATTTTATATTATTATATTAGTAATAGATTTATTTTGTGGACATTGAACGGGTGGCAATGAGGTTCGCAACCGATCACACCGCTTTTTTACCGGATAATGTTAGGCAGTCCATTCTTTTTGCCTACCCCTTCAGGGCGTGATGGTTAGTTAGTTAGTTAATTAACTCATAAATGGTGTAAACCTAAAGGACGAAACATAAAAATTCAAAATATATTTATTTGATTTTAAGTACAATATTTGCATTCTATGTTTCAAGATTGATGTTTGATTCAAAGAAACATGAAATATTGAACACCGATGTTTGACCAAGAAAAAGTAAGGAAATCTTTTAATGTTGATTTTTGTTCACATTTTATTATAATGTTATGTAACAATAAATGCTTACGTACATAATAAATAATAAATAAAGTACAAAAGTTTACTTTTAGAAACAAGTAAGCTTCAGTTGACCGACAAACTTTTTTAATGTTAATTTTTTAAATGATTGTATCATAGTTAAAAGAGTAACATTATTTTATTTCTATATATGATAGAGAGTCAGATGCAAATATAAAAAGTGAATGTAGTGCAAACGAAATCGTTATGAACAACATAATGTTGGTATCATTGAGATGGTTTGGAGACATGGAAAAAATGGTAAAGAAAGTTTATTTAAATGAGGTTAAATGAACTAGGAATATAGAAAGATCTAGAAAAATGTGACACAGTCAAATCAATCAGTTGGCCCCGTGAGGAGTAGGATAAATCGACGTGTGTGCATGCAACGATGTATACATGTTGAGAAATGGAGAGAAGTATGTTAGGAAATAATAGTAAGTTGGTTGGATGTAGTTAAAAAAAACACTGAAAAATGTGGCTAGAAATCGGAAACAAGTTTATGTAAATGTTTTCAATTTATTATATAAGATGACCATATAAATCTATCAATATTTGATTTTAAAATGAACATGTTGCAATTTTTTTAACTCTACTAGAAAATGAATATGTTTTGTGTATTTTTGGGTAGCATCGTGTGATTTCTCCTTCTCAGTTCATTTTCCACCACCACATTACCCTGAAGATGGAGACTGCAACGATCTCCGAAATGTCGGTCGAGAAGGAGAAATCACACGGTGTTACCCAAAATCACACAAAACATATTGCTGCCAACAGTGAAAATCTACGCAATTATTAGAAAATACATATCGATTTGACCGTTCGCTGTTTGCAATTTTCGATTATTGGTCTGATTTAACGCCGCCCATCACTAGCAGGGACTGGGACTAGGACCAGAATGATAAAGCGGCTGGAGCTAGGTGGGGGCGGTATCTTGATCAGCCTAAAGGGGAAATCATGACGCAGTTCTGGATTCCCGCCAAATGTGGAAACGTTACCTCCAATATTCAAAGCCATTTTTTGCCTACATCATACGTAGGCGGGCATGAAGTTGTTACATTTCGGCTAGGAATTGATAAAACGGCGAAATTGAATTCGAAATCGAATGCATTATGAAAATTGTTACAGCTATTTCCCGCAAATAACGATGTTAAAATATTTTTTTGAAAATACGACAATACTAAAAACCGTTGGAAAGGTTGGACACGGGAACTGAAATCCCTACAATGGAGTATATATTTTGAAATTAGCGTTATAACAATGATTTATGTGAAACCTTCCTCGATGGATTATTTTCTCATTAACCTATTTAATTCAGCCTTTATGTATGGAAGCGAAACATGGAACTGGCAGAAGAATGATAAGAGCGAATGGGGTAGAAATGAGATCCCTCGGACATATGTGCGGTAAAACGATGTATGATAGAATTTCAAATGATGACGTCAGGAAGGTATGTAGAGTGGAAGAAAGTATTATGAACAAAATTATGACAGGATCACTACCATGGTTAGAACGTATGAAACGCATGGATAATGAAAGAATGGTTAAGAAAGTATACGTTAACGATGTGGTTGGATTGCGGAGTCGACCATGTTAGAAGTCCGTTCAATTTCCGAATCGCTCTTCCTACTGGCATCACCAGAGGCAAGTTGATTCTGCGTGACGGAGCAAAGAACAATTGATGTCGGCGCTGTCGCAGGTAATTATCAGGAACAAAAATACCCATTTGCTCCAGAACATAGGGGTTCTCAAAAGAGCCTTGAATCCACTTGAAAAAATACGTTACTATAGATACTTTACTCCTAAGTTCAGGGGAGTTGTATCCTAACATACTAAAGAGTTATGCTGTTGGTTAGAGCCGATGATATACCCCTAAGTTTTGTTTATTTTTATAATCCATTTCAAAGAAAAGGAAGATCGAGATTTGAACTCGAGACTCTCGGGTAAGCGAAGAGAAAGGCGTGCTAATACCCACGCTAGCTGGAAGTTGAGAACAGCGGCGAAATTTCTTTTATTGTATTATATATAATATGAGCTACGCTCATGAGGTTCGCAACCCATCACACCGCGTCTCCGCGGAGCGAAAAGAGAAGGATGGAGTGCCGCATCAGTAAAAGTGTGACAGTCCATTCTTTCTGCCTACCCTTTCGGGGAGACGGCGTGATGGTTAGTTAGTTAGTTATGAGCTACGCTCAAAAATTCGAAATTGGCTAAACATTGCGCTTTCTTACATTCTCAATCTACGGCGCTAAGGGGTTACTACAACTCTGTAGATTCCCATCCTAAAGTCAGTTTCCTGCCTCGTGCCTTCCCATTGAAAAAAACTGAGTATGCAGTTTCGTTTTATATGTTGTATAGAACGAAACTGCATACTTGTTATTTAATATGAATGAAAACATCAGTTTTCTAGAAGTTTTATTATGTTTTATGGGATTGACATGTTTCGCCCTTCTAAGGCATTATCAAATGTGACGAAATTTCAGCTCGTTGCTGTTTATATACTCGTACACTAGTAAGTGGAGATGAATATGGCAATTAACGAAAACAAATGTGATTTTATACATTTTTTAACAAATATTATTTGGGCAAATCCAGAAACTGGTAAGTGTTTCTTGGAACTCGTTAAGAAATTATATGACAATGATTATGGGATAATAAATGATATTACATAAATCAAAAATAAGTTAAATTTTCGTACGAAGCATTCAATTTGTAATTAGACATTTAAATTTTTATTTTTATTTGTATTTAAAATAAAATAAAATCAAAACACTGTACTTTGTTTTCACCACTATGCGGTTATTTTAATTGCCAACTAGTTTCGCTCGTACCCAAGCTTCCTCAGGGCTTCGTAATAACCGGGTAACGGGGTTATTACGAAGCCCTGAGGAAGCTTGGGTACAAGCGAAACTAGTTGGCAATTAAAATAACCGCATAGTGGTGAAAAACAAAGTACAGTGTTTTTATTTTAGTTTATTTAAATACGAATAGTAAAATTTTTCAAAAATAGGTTATTTGGGGTAGGACGAAATAAAGTGTTTCTAAGAAAAATGTGTCATTTCCATTAAATATAATAAAACTTCTAGGAAATTGATGTTTTTAATCGTATTAAAAATTTAATATGGAGTTTTACATCATTTACAACATTTTGAATGTATACAAATACTTGTAGACGAATACTTGAATTTACCCGTTGCGGGTTATCAATTCAAGAATTAATTGTATCTCAATAGAGACGAACATGCAAATTGGAAAAATAATATGGTTGATCGAGGTGTTTACAGGACTTATGACCTGTCATTGGTTAGATTAAGCGCACGCTTTATGTAATACAACATTCCCTATTCCACCTTTTTTTCTTAGGACCACCATGTCTGACAAATTTTTGGAAGTTGTATATATGCTAATCTGCAACACCACCCTTTGCAAGCTAACCCAACCAATGGCAGGTCATAAGTCCTGTAAACACCTCGATCAACCATATTCTGTTTCCAATTTGCATCTTCCTCTCTATTGAGATACAAATTAATTCTTGAATTTTACATCATTGTTCAAGAAACAATAAATATGCGTACTTGTTATTTTTTTGTTACGTAGTGCCTATTTACTCCAACCATTCATTTAGTTAGTGGAGGATGCCGCTGCGCTATCCATCAGAAAATAATGGACGCGACCTTGACCCGGTATCTGATTCTCGGGCGGCAAATCTAGGGCCGTAAAACACGCCGGATCACGCGGCCGGACCCGCTCCGACGCCCGCGCGTTATCTCCTACACCCCGGGAGCAAATGGGTCCGAGTCGGCCGGCCTATCGCGGAGACATCTGGCCGTCCCGAGACGGACCCCGGTGCCACATTATCTGTGAGTCCGATTCCCCAAAACTCTCCCGATAATGTCGTGCCCCCTTGTGACTCGATAGCCCAGTTCGATGGTTTTGACATATTTTAAGATTATTTCGTTTACGAAAAGCATTTCTATTGCGAGGCAGAGAATTCCGATTGTCCGATTATTTGGAAATCGGAAAATATTCTTTATTAACTTCTTCTTCTTCTTCTGCGTTATTTATTATTCTGGACCCTGGTTCCTGGGATGCAGATGTCCAACTGTCTCGCCACCTTTTAGGTGGTCTTCCTGCAGGTCGATTTCCTGTTGGTATTTTATTTGCGGCTATATTTATCACTCTTACAGATTTCTCCAGTAGCGTCTTCTCAGTCTTCCCCATCGCAAGACATCTTCATATTGCAGATCTTTCTTATTTCAGAATTTTTCAGAAAAATCAGCCAAATATTAAATGAAGGCCATGTGATAAGTCGGAGAAATCGACGTGTGTGCATCACACGATGTATGAATGTTGAGGAAACTAGATAACAATGTCAGGGAAGAACAGTGTGGCGGTCCATTCATTATGCTTATCCCATCAGAGAGAGGGCGTGATTTTTTAAAAGTTTAATTATATCTAATGGGAATGCCATGTGTCACCTTGCTAAGCCGTCACAAATGAGACGACGAGAAATGGAAAATGATATTTGAAAATGCTTTAGCCAGGCGAAACACGTCATTCCCATAAATATATAATAAAACTACTAGAAAACAGACGTTTTCATTCATATTAATTATTAAATATTTAGTTTTACGTAATTGTTAAAGAAACAATTAATAATACATGTAGGTATTATTGAATAAAAAAATAGTAATTGATGATAATCAAGGAATATTCTATAACTTCTATATGATACGATAGCCAAAATTAGCTGCCTTGCAATATATATGAAATACATGAGATAGGACGCTAAACTTTCACCATTTTATTGTCACGTGAATTCTTCACCAGACTAAAGACAGTGTGACAATCACACTGCCCTCCACCACGAAGGCCACGTGATGCCACGAAGATCATCATATAAATAACGTCCCAGAAAAGAAACAACGATTAGTATATTTTTGATAAATTTAAGATATTTTCAGAGAGCAATAAGTTACTTGATAATTTATAATGATGCGTATGAACCAATTTACTTAAAAAATGTAAAGCACACCAAAAATATTTAGTTTTCTATCAAACTAACTCACCATTAAACTGTTTTCTCGATGTGATAGGCAAAATGAATGAACCGCCATACTGTTCTTTCCTGACATGCTTATCTAGTTTCCTCAACATTCATACATGCGTCGTACACACACGTCGATTTCACGGACTTTTCACGTGGCCGAGAGGATGGACTGATATACTGCTCTGCCCTGACATACCTGTCGAGTTCCTCTACATTCAAACATCGTAACATATGGTACACGCTCTTCGATTTTTCCGACTTATGACCGCCATTTAAGTATTTGATTAATTTGGTCATGCCATGTTTTCCTTGGTCTTGCACGGTTTCTTTTTCTACTCACACTGCTTGTATTTAGTTTTTACGGTTCATATATCGTTAATGATCATTTTGATAATATTCAAGTAAAGCAAACAGTAAATGTCAACTCTAAAAATATGAATGAAATACGGCTCGATTCATTATAATATTACAACCGAAAACTAGTTTTCTTTCTAATATTTATCTTCTCCGGTCTCTTGGTCTGCAGAAAGGCGACGCATCTCCTCTTCCACTCCGCTCGTTCTTCGGCAACTCTCTTCAACTCCGCATAAAAGGTGCAGTTCATATCTCGGCAAATCTGGTCTAGGTACTCTTGGCGAGGTCGTCCTCTGCCAATCGATCCCTCGACCATTCCCTCCAACACATTATACAGGAAACATTCGTGTCGCAACACATGACCAATCCATCTTGCGCGCCTCCAGCTATGATGTTTAACACGTGCCTACTCTCTTCAACTCTGCTGAGAACCTCTTCATTTGTAATCTGGTCCCTCCATGAAACATGGGAAATTCGTCGGTAGGTCCACATCTCCTCCAGCCTTTTGCGCTCTCTTTCACCCAGGCACCAAGTCTCGCAGCCGTACAGTAAAACATATTTATATGGGAAAATATTTAATATAATGTGAAAGCAGAGTTCATATGTCGCAGATTTATCTAATTAATTGCCAGAATTCCGCACCGTGGAATTCAACCTACAATTCAAAACACTGCAAGATTTAATAAGGGTGTAATGAATTTTTGGGTGTAACGTAAATTATTCGGGAATGCCGACCTTGCGATACACCAGTAGCCTACTTATAAACAAATAATTCAGTTTTAGGTCGGCTAGTATAACCCGGTCCAATTGCGGGCACGGTGTGTATGGGGACGCATTATTGGATTAGCAAGGCCAGGGGCGGGGGTGGGGGAGGGCAGGGCGGCCCGCCTAAGCCCGCGAACCGAGGGCGGGAATCTGGAAATGCCCGGAGAATAAACGGAACAGTTAGGACGCTTTACTTACTCCATAATGGAGCTAGGTTAAGTTATCGTTTCACGTTGGATAACACTAACTTTAAACGATCGCACGGAAACTAATCCAAGGACGGGCGGCCTCGCTGAATGAGATTACATTTTTGTATGATGCTCGGAGCACTTAGCCCAAAACATGGAGTCGTCGCGGAACTCGATCCCGCTGGCTTTGCCCACAAAAACTACTTCGTATACGTTTGCCAAATAAAAAGCACTGTGTCACAAAATTCGTAATTTGGTGAGTTATCTGTTCTACGATACCAAAATGGTTAAAAGCTTTGGTATTTGAAAAACATCACTACTTCAATTTATTATATTCATTACTAAATTTTACACTTTAATTTATTAAATATCTTCATACAGTAAAATTAAATATATTTAAACACGACAATCTTTCGGAGGTGATCTCCATCTTCATATGAAAGTATTTAACTAAAATATGAACTAAAAATGTCTGTGTAAACTGTGGCATCAAATGAAACTTCTAGAAACAGACATTTTTATTCATCATTGATAATTTAATATTTTTGTTTTACACCAATGCTCAAGAAACAATAAATAAATAATTAGTTTAATTCAATTTGCTCTACTAGTTCTAACTGGTTTTAGCCAGTAGATGGCAATAAAATGAAATATTTTCCAAAAACATCATTACGAGTATGACGAAAATGTTTATATTAAAACTTTTTTTTTTCTAATATAAACCGACTAGTGTTGTGCGAGCTGGGTACTTACCTGTTGTCCTACTGTACATGAAATAAACGTATTTTGTATTATTTAAACAAATTCAATATATTTTACCTTTATGTAATCGGGGTCCGGTTTGGGTGAGTCAACATTATTGTTGATGTTCATGTTAAGGCCACTGAAACAAACAAAAAAGAAATAATCAGATAGACATTCCTTGCTGATGGATTTCTAATTTGGTAATATTTGTATTTGAATTCAGTTAGGTTAAGTGAAACGAACACGACGTTAAGCGATATTAGAGAGTAAATGGGGATATGTCGGAATCGGGAATCGAAATTGTTGTTGACACCGTTAATTACGCGTGATTGCATTTTGTCACGGAACTTTTAATTTTGAGTGTCGTTTCGTAACTGATGTTAAATAACAAACACTTTAGTATTTCGACCGGTGAACAAAGAAACGGCACAATTGTATATGGTTGAAACAATGATATTTAGAAGTAAATTAAAATTTCTCATACGTTCAAAAATCAAATCAAATCAAATCAGTTTCATTTTCTCAAAAGATATTACAAACAACAATTATAGTTTAAAGCATCTATTGAGAACAGGTAAAACATAAAAAATGCATAATACCAGGAACGCATGAGAGATGGTTCATCATTAGGAATACAAACATGAAGTGAATAAATAAAAAATATGAAGTGTTATGTAGAATATAGGCAATATACACTTAATAACAAAAAATTAAATAAATTAGAATATTCTAATAACATATGTTCAAAATTTTTAATCTCTATTTTAATTAATTTTCTTTTTAAATTATAACATAAAAACATATTTATAGTTTTATCTTTTTAATGTATTATATATTTTATAATATTAGTGAAATTAAAAAATATATATCTACAATAAAAAATATATATAATATAAAACATCGATTAATATACTATTTCATTTACACAAATTTAATAATTATTAATATTTACATTGAATTAACCTAATTTAAATGCATAATAAAAAAACAGACATGCTTATTCTTAAATATTACAAATAGTTATAAATTAAGGCATGCAAAAATTTCATTTGTACATATTAATATACGTATTCTGAAACAAATCGATGTGTTGTTTATTTATTATTGAATTGTGATTAATATTTATGAAGTAAAATAGAACGCGTCAGTAGGAAAATGCGTTGAACTGAATTACCTTCAGATATATAGGCATAGACCTGAGCCCTAGTTAAAAAGGCTGCTGCAATTTTTAGGGCTCTAAAATCCACAATATGAAAAAATATAAAGAAAGCATGCGTAAGACAAATAATAACATATGGAATTGAAGAAAAGGCAGATAGTTTAGGCTAAACAAGAATCGAGGACTTCCCAGATGAAGACACTGAGGAAGACAGCAGTTAAATCTCTAAGATCTCTAAGATCTTAGAAAATGAAGTTTTTAAAAATAGTTATTGGAAACAATAATTTATCGACGAAAGCGAAAATGGCCGTTCACAATGGAATTCCGGTCCCAACCTTTATGTATGGACGCGAAGCATGAAACTGGCAGAAAAAGGATGAGAGCAGAATAAATGCGGTAGTGATGAGGTTCCTAAGACGTATGCGTGGTAGAACGATTTACGACAGAATCTCAATTGCTGATATAAGTAAGGAATGTAAAGCGGAAGAAGGTATTATGAACAAAATTATGAAAGGATCGCTGCGTTGGTTCGGACGTATGGAGCACATGGGTGGAGAAAGTATACGTTATGATGTAAATGGAGTACGGAGTCAAGGTAGGCCGGGGAAAACATTGGGCTTGACTAAATTAATCAAAATTGAAAAGTTTGTCATGTTAGAAGTCGGAAGAATCGACGTGCGTGTATGAATGTGGTCCATTCTCTCTGCCTATCCCTGCGGGGAAACGGTGTAATGGTTTGTTTGTTTGTTTCAAAGATATCGCGTGAGGTACACCAGAACAAGAGATATATGTGAGACTGGGGGCATCGTAAGCTAGACAGCGAGAGAGGGACGTTTTCTTTCGTATTAATTATTTAAAATGGAGTTTTTCATCGTTGTTTAGGAAAAAAATAATATATAAGGTAGATTTCTAACTGGTTATAGGATTTAATTTACAATTTGTTATCCTTTAACTAAATTATTAATGGAACTTTTATGTATCAAAACACTTTTTTGTACATAATAAATACATTTGTTTAATTTAACAAAACGCATTTTTTTTATTATCTATTTATTTAAATTTATCTATTTAAAAGACATTCAGTTTGTATTTGTACGATAAACAAAAAATACATTTGATAACCAAATGTTTTGGCTGAAACACTATGATACTTCAACACCATTAAATGTTTTAATTTTGAAGCACTGTTATTTATCACAATTTATTTTAATAAAATTGTCGTGTCTGTTTCGCCTACATCTTTTTCGCCTTCATATAATATAAATAGAATAACAATGTTTTAAACATTAAAAAAAATCAATTAGGTTTCAAAAGAATGACATAAAATGTAACTGAAATACTTCTTGTGGGATTTAATATATACCTATTTGAGAATAAACTGAGTATAGATTCATTTACATTACCACATAATTTATATGTTAATAGCTATTTAAGAAAATTTCGTTGAACTGAAGAAAATCAAATTTTAAAACATTTCGAAAATAGAACCAAGTATTGTGAAGTAAACCCCAAAATAGCAAATTACATACATGGAACCTAACTATATAATTATTTGGCGAAGTATCAATCGACTTTCCCGGTTTTCATCTACATAATAATGATATCCGATTATTGGCTTACCGCAGTAAATTATGTAGAAACAAGAGCCTTATATGGGTACCCTTGGAGTGTCTTGGGTTAGCCCACATACGAACTTCCCCGAGAGAAGTTTCGTAGGAACCGATCGCCCCTAATCTCTCGAGTCTTTGATGGCTTCCAAACACTGTTCCGTCCGTTAGACACTCGATATTCATTCGAGTACTTGGACAAGTAGCAAAATGGGTTCGATATTACCAAGAAAATTACATTAGCGTGTGGCTGTACCAACCGCTAAATAAGAATAAATCTTTTCCACCAACTCCTGAAGACAAGGTGATATGAATACCGATTAAATGAAAAATAAGAGTATTTCTACACACGAAGGGTATTTTAGTCATAAGTATAAAATTGCGTAAACAAATTTCTTAAACAATATAATTATTTGAAATGTTAGAATATTGATTATTTAGAATATTGTATATATAAACTATTATTTCTTCGATATTCGTCATACTTTGGTATTGTAGATGTTTTATATTTTTCTTTTTCTTTTTTATATACTTTGTGTACAAAACTAACTTTAAAAAAATTAAATATCAGACATGTTTCGGACAACCCGGTCCTTCCTCAGTGATATTATAAAGATATTTAGAATGTTATAAAATTGTTTACAAATATGATCAGTTTTGACATATGTGATTAAGATTTATTTTGAAACGTTTATGCTTTGTTATAACAAAAGTATAAACAGATATTATAATATCACTGAGGAAGGACCGAAGATTTAAATAAAATTTTTAAAAAAGCTAGTGTTTGTGTACAAAGTACATATAAAAAAAAATATAAATAAAACATATATTTATTTATATTACTAGTTTTAGATAATAACGATATACTATTATGTATTTAGGCCCACGGAGTGTGAAGCTTACAAAAAACCTTTTTGAAAAAATATTGAAATGAGTATTTTAAAGGTGATTTATTACTAACTTAAAGTTTTAACTATAAAGTTAAAGTTAATAGAAACGTCTGTAATATAAGATTATATTATACCAAAGTTGTAAAGATATTATTATTTCAATCTAATGAAAGCATTCTATATATTTGATAGATAAAAATGATAGTTTGTACACATTGAAAAAAATGATTGCAAAAATAATGGTAAAGAAAGAATAGGTTAACGATGTAAATATAACCAGAAATAGGGAAATACCGAGAAAAACAAAACAAAATAAAATAAAAATAAAGCAAATAAAACAAATATGTAGGCCACGAGCGTGCAATACACGATGAGGAAGTAGGTCAGGAAAGAAAAGTGTGGCAGTCCATTCTTTTTTACCTATCCCTTCGATGGTTAGTTGTTTTCATTTAAAAACGTTAGTAAAGTGGCTAACTTTGTAACTGGAATATCTGTTGAATATGCGTTTATTTTCCGTACATATTTTTACGAAAAATATCTGATACGAAATTCAAATTGATGTCACATGACTCAATCCGATAAGTAATCATTAAGCAATTTTTTTCTTACGCTGATAAGATAAAAAAAAAGTAAAAAAAAAATGTTTACACGCGTAAAGTGTGAGATTAAAATATCAGATTGCGAGCAATGTAACCATTTAAGGTTATGTTAGAAGAAAGCATGGTTCGTCTTGCACGAGCTACCGCCTGTAGGTAGGTAACATTTTAAGATTCCTTGAAGGTAAATCTGAAAACGTGTTGTAATTAACGAAAAAAAAAAAACCCAGCATTTAAAGCAATGTTTTATGGGGTAACGATAATCTTTTTATGTTCAGAAAACGGTGATATTAAAATAAAGATACGAGTGTTACTATTACAAATTCCACGAGGCGCAATAAAGCTGTTTGAACGGGATATCAAAGACAATGTTAACTTACTAGCATTGCAAACATTGTTCGTCGTATTCGTCTGTATCTTCCTTAATTTTCTTTAAAAACGGCATATACCCCACAGCATGCATTGTAACAGGTTTCTAGATACTTGTTATCTATGAATATTTTATCACATACACCTTATCGTCTAGTTAAATATCTCAACAGCCACGTAAAAACGCAAACACACACCGAATTTAAAAAAAAAATCAATGCGCGTCGACTGGTTCAACTCGATAAAAAAAAGAATTAACGTATAAAACACTACGTAACTTGAACATGCAAAACAAATAAATAAAACGGTAAAATTATTATAATTTCATTTGTAAAAATTTTAACGAACGGATCTTCGTTAGGACTTTTTTTGTATTACACGGTCACAAGTGCAACGCAACTGAGGCATACGACTCGCGGAGGTAGGAATCCACAAGACATCAGATTATTGGTGTCGTAAATTTTGGCTTATCGATGTACAGTATTAACGAATGTCGGTGGGATTAACTTTTACAGCGATGGATAGTGCGGAGTCACTCGAAATATCTATTCGATTAAAACAATTAAGATTAAATCGATTAAGATCTAATCGATTTAGACCGAATCGATTTAGACCAGATCGATTTAGACCGAATCGATTCAGATCGAATCGATTAATACCGAATCGCGATAAAAAATATTTAAAATAAACAAACTAACTAACCATCGCACCAGCGATAGGCAGAAATGATGGAACGCCACACTGTTCTATCCTGACATTCGAGCATCTTCTACATTCATATACCGTGACACGCACGGTCATCGATTGTACCAATTTCGAGCATGACCATTTTTTAGTAATTGATTAATTTGTGTTGATCAGGACTTCTCCGACTTCATTTTTATATTCATATTACTCTTATATATATATTTTTAACCGTTCTTCTATCATCTATTCGTTCCATATGTCTAAACTAACTTTGTGAGCCATTGGTTGGCACTATAAATTTAAATTAAAATGCTTAGAAGATATACAATAGTACGAGTATAATCGGCTAATTATATGAATACTCAAATAAAGATACTCTTTAATAAATATTTTAAAATAATTTAATATTTAAAATGTTAATAAAAAAATAATATAAATTATTGACACCAAAAATAATTGGTATTAGTTTCGTCTGTATCATAGATATTAAGAGGCGTCAGCGACTATGTCGAAACCGGTCAATCTTTAAATGAACTGCGGCTTATATCATAAAATCATATTCTTAAAAATATTTCGCATTAAATTATAAGCAAAAAAAAAAAGTTTTTTGATAAGAAATGTATGCATTGTTCTACAGTTTTAACGGGTCAATAGTGTACTTAATTTGTGATTAAACACTTTTAATTAATAAGCATACAATAAAATAAAACAACTGTATTATAATTATATTTGACACCAACTAGTTTTGCTTATACCCAAGGTTCATCAGAGAAATATAAAAACATCTAGGGTTTTATATTGCCCTATTGAAGCTTGGGTTTAAGCAAAATTATTATATAATAGTTTGTGTCACATATTACTAAAATTTTGTAGTTAAAAATAAAACGTGTAAAATAAACACGTTTTATTTTTAACTACGGAATTTAATATAATTATCAATTAAAAAAAATCTTTTGGCTCATTCGTATACTAGACACTAACTAACTAACCATCACGCCGTCTCCCCGAAACAGTAGGCAGAAAGTATGGACTGTCACACTTTAACCGATGTGGCATTCCATCCTTCTCTTTTCGCCCCGTGTGAGACGCGGTGTGATGGGTTGCGAACCTCATCGCCACCGATAGGCATCTCCCGCTCACACTTCGATCATCCAACATCCAAAAATAAATCTAAAACAAATTACATAAAATACAATGATATAAAATAAAAAAAACAAAATAAAAATAATTTAACACAAAATGGTATTTTTAGATGGTGCACATATTGTCTATTTAATTTATGTTCCACGTATCCACCGTTTTAAAAATATATATATATGCTACATATATTAATATATACTATATATATTAATATCAAAGGAATGGTTCAATAATAATTTTAGATACGTTGTTATAAGAGCGTAAATAAAAACGGGAAAAAAGTGTGCAAAGAGCAAACAATTTACTAATATTCAATAGCGTGGATCGGCGATAACCTAGAAATGTATCGTACTAAATAAGCATGAAATTGAAAAATCGTATATGCTCAATGATACCAATATAACGCGTGAGAATATTTTAAAAATACATTCGGATTACTTTAACGACATGTGCGGTAATCGAAAAAAATACACGCCAACGGTTTAGTGGTGTAAATTTTAGCAAGGTAAGCGTTTATACCCATATAATGGTGTGAATCCGTTGTAGATTAAATAATACATAGTAAGATACATTATAATATTAATTTATAATTTACACAGCTCATCGAAAAATATATTAAGAGAATAATTGAAAAAAATATAATAATGAAAATATTATACAATACAAAAATATAAATGAGTATTAAAATGAGTACTTCAAAGATGATTTTATATTAATAATTAATAATATTTTAGTAAATACAAAAGTTCGTAATATGAAGATTTTGTCATACATCATCAAATAAATTATGATATTATTAGTATTTAATGATAGGACATATTTAATTAATTAATATCGGGATGGCTGTAATATTCTATTTAATAAAATATGTAAATAGTTCGTTGTTTTGGCCGAAATACTATGATACTTCAACATTATTACTGTTAAATTTGAAAACACTATTATTAATTAAATAGTCCATTGTTTTGGCCGAAACACTATGATACTTTAACATTTTATAACTGTTAATGTAAAAAAATTGTTTTTATATCACAATTGTATTTATTTTACAACAGCTGTTTCATCAACCAATGTTGACATCAAATTGGAATAAATACACATTAAGATTTGAAAAATCACGAAAATTTGACATTTGATATATTATTGTAACACCTAAACACTATTGGCATCGTCAGGTGTTACAATAAATAAGTTTATTGTAACACCTGATGATGCCAACATCGGTTGGCGAAACAGTTGTCGCGACACTCTCAGTGAATAAAAAGAAATTGTGATATTATAACAGTGTTTTAAATTTTAACAATAAAAATATGTCAATTTTAAATCATAATCCATATTCCAAACCATTCAATGAAAATTTTTGTAAATGTTTTGTAAATGCAAATAACTAATACTGTCAATTTAATGAGCCGATACTGGAAGAAGTTATGATGAAAACAGGCGATGAAAACTAAAATTGTTTATGTATAACAGTGAATAGCAAGCTTCTGTAACATGTTATGTTAGGAATGTTTTGAAAAAAGTAATATTATAAACAAGTGATATAAATCAATGAAAAAGTATTATACTTAGCTTAAATTAATAAATACATGTATCCGAAAAGTTTTGATTTCAACGCTGCAAAATTCATAATATCAATTTTCGAGAATGGAAATAGGATACCTCAAGTACATAGGCGCCGCGGAGATATAAAAATATTTTCCTCTGCACAATGAGATTCACTGCTCGCTCTTCCTGTTTATTATACAAATTCCCGTCAGCAAATCCCCCCATATCGTCCCAAGCACACGTTTTGCAATTTCATCGAAATAACATTTTTCCGGACCTACAAAATACAAGTCCTCAAACGGAAATTGTGAAAGAGAATACGTAGAATAATCTCGAGCCGCTTCCTTCGTGAGTGTTCGACTGCCGACGCCGCGACTCGGGCGGGGGGTATTTAAGTTAAAACCAATGATTTGCTCATGAATCCGCTCTACTATGGACAGAGGCGATAATATGAATGTAGATAGGCGCGAGAAACTGTGAACGTAACCAAATTGGTAAATCGATATCTTTTACGTATGATATTAGAGGATAGGCTCCCCGAGCGAACAAGGCCCGCGGGCTCCTCCGGAGAGTATTGCGTTCCGAAATGAATATATTCGGACACATTTACATGCCTTTAGTAAGATCTGTACTCCCTGCGATGCGGAGATAGGAGCCGGCGCGGGTGTTGGAATAAGGAAAAGCGGAGAATTCTATTGAAAGGGGTTTATAGGATGTGATAGCTACTAGTTTCAAATGCGATTCGGGGAAAGTAAAAATATTTCTTCTATATTCGCCATTACTTTGTGTTGCGGATTCATATTTGAATTACTTTTTGATAACTTTGTATCACAACACTTTATTACACTTTTTTCAGACATGTTTCGGGACACAGAAGCCCCTTCTTCAGTGTGTATAAATTTTAACAGCTAAATGAGACAAAATCGTTACTTATATACTAAATAAAATTAAAATGGTAAAGGAGGAGTGGGGGTGGTTCCAAGAAATAGTGTTAATTACATTTTAGCCGGAATAATGGGACAGGGGAAATAAATCTAGTATCGGACTGGAAGTTAAATTAATTTGATTATTTATAATTTCTTCTTTATTTTTATTTTTATTTTTTTTTTATCGACTTTTTTATTTCTAGGATTTCAAGGTTGTTTAATGTTACTTTTCTATTACTGATATGCAAAACTTCAACGCCGTTATTTTTATCGAAGGAGTGATCTTTTTCTATGAGATGATTCGCGAATTCGGAAAAATTATTATTTGAGAGACACCTAATGTGTTCCTTCATTCTTAAATTAATGTTGCGCGTTGTTTTTCCTATATAATAAGATGGGCAATCGTCGCATTTAAGTTTGTATACTCCCGATTGGATTAGTTTGTCTTCTTTGTCTTTATTATTTATTAACAATTTACCTAGATTATTATTGGTATAGAACGCGGGTCTAATGTCTAACGGAAGATCTTTAGAAACTATATTTGTTAGATTATTAATATATAAAATTCTACGCCATTGATTATTTTTCTGATTATAGTTAGGTGGAGTATACAAAATTGTTTTAGTAAACTTATTTTTGTTTTTTTTATTTAAAATATTATCGATTAGATTATCACTGTAACCATTATTTTTAGCAATATGTTTTATTGTAGTTAGTTCTTTATTATAATTTTCTAGTGAAAGAGGTATATTAATTAAACGAGTCAACATGGCATGGAAAGCTGAATGTTTATGTGACCTCGGATGATTGGACATATTATGAATTACATTATCTGTATACGTGGGTTTTCGAAGTGTAATAAAGTGTAATAAAGTATTTAACGAAGTGTAATAAAGTGTAATAAAATATTTATTTAAAAGTGTAATAAAGTGTTGTGATACAAAGTTATCAAAAAGTAATTCAAAAGTAAAAATATTATTTAAATTGCGGAAATATTTATGTTTGTGAATATATACTTCGTAGTTCCATACATTATACATATTCTGTTTGTGTGGGTGAAAACAGATATTGTTTATTTGTCCATCAAAATACTTCGTACATATTGTAATCAGCATAGAGCGATAATATTCTGATATGTTAAAGTGTTTTAAAGATATGTATAACCTACACATTTCAATAATGAAAGAAACTTCGTAATGTATTCAAGTTATATATTTATTAATATTAATTATATTGATTTATGACGTCTTTGTTTAATAAAACATTAACATAGTTGTTCACTTCACGTTACAATAATACTATGAATAATTTTTAAAACAAACATCTGTACATTTTCAATACACAATAAATTATGGTACATATAAAAAGATGTAAAAAGGATTAATACTAGTAAATTTATTAATTATTGATCATGCAAATTTTCTAAAATATTACAGAATTACTTGTATATTAAAAACATATTTAAATAATCTACAGACGTTAAAGGGGTGTGCATATGATAAAATAAGTGTATCGTAATTATAAAATTTACGAAATATGCTTAAAAATATTACTGAAAAACTTGAATGTACCTAAGTAAATTTATTTATGAGTTTTTGTTTTGCAGATAATTTCATTTTAATGTAATGGTTTATACAAAGGTAAAAGAAGTTTGTTGAATTAAGATAAAACAGTCCGAATTATACTAAATTACAAGAATTGTCATGCATACTGAATATATTATATTTTGAATGTTTCAAATTTTGTTGTCTAATTTCGCTAGGACCCCCGAGAAAGGTAGGTATATACAAGAAATGTCATATAGAGTATAAATCTTATTAATTTTTCTCTCTACCAAAGTATGACCTAATTGAAACAATGAACATCTGGGTATAATACTGCAATTAGTAGCTAGTGGATACTTGTAAGAGTACATGGATGTAGCGTAGTCACTGGAGGGTACTCACTCTGTGGGGCTGGGAGGGAGGCGGTTGGCGTTGGTGTCCAGGCCCGCCCCGGGGGAGATTTTGCCCGCCAGGGCGTCCAGCGAGTGCAGCATGGCGGGGGGCGCCTGTGGCGCGGGGGGCGTTGGGCGCGGGGGCCGGGCGCGGGGCCGGCAGGGCGCTAGCGCGGACCTGAGCAGCAGGCCTAGCGCCGCCGCCGCTCCGAGGGGCGCCTTCAGCGACACGCCCTGGCCCCCGACGCTGTACCTCCTCAGCGGATCCTCCACCGTAGCGGCTGTGTAACTCGGGCCCAGTGCGGGCTCCACTGTCTCTCGAGCGCGTGGCCTCTAGTGTCGCGGACGGCAGCCTGACTGGGGTATCAGCCCGAGGTATCGCGCTGCTGAGGGGCCGGGGGGGGCGCTCAGCCGCCCGCCCCCGCCCCCGCGACCGTATCGCCACGGACCATCTGCCGCCCTGGTATCTTATCTTTCCCGTGTACACTGCGATAAGGGGACCTCGGCCGGTGTCCTCACGGTTTCATCACATCGCTCTTCTAATCACTCACTGGGCTTCTATTACAACAATCTAGAGTTACTACAAATATTCATTTACTTTTAGACAACAACACTAGTTAACTCTTTTTCATTTCAACTTGTCCTGAAACAAAATCACGTTGTTTAGCATCACCGCGGCATGAGTTAGAATGATGATTTTAGAAATAATACGAAATATGACGTAAGTAAACCTCCGAAGAATATCCGTATGAGTATCGCAAACACCTGCCACTCCTGGCCGGTGTAGTGCGTCCTTTATCGGGTAAATTAGATAGCGGGTACCTACACACAGATAAGACCTTATTAGGAAAGAGTTTCACAAAGTGTAAACTGTATTCACTTCTACTCGTATAAGCCAAATTTAAACAAAAGATGACGATTTTAAGGTAAACAGAAAACTAAGTCCCGGTATGAGATACCGAGCGATACACTACTCAAAGGGGATCGGGTAAATAAGTTTTTTTTTTAAAGATTTACACGTGTACACTAAAACATTAAGTAAGAGATTTATCCGAGAGTTTTCATAAATTACATAATGAAATATTTAAGTATTCAAAATACTAATGTTGCCAATTGAAATTTCTTGGTTAAAGTTCATTGTAAAAATCCTTTGTAAAATGTGTTTTGTGTTATTCCATTTGATATTGGAAGTGAAATAAATCTAAACAGATATATAAGAATGATTTTTTTTATTAATTAATACGAATGAAACGCATGTTTTGTAGAAGTTTTATCATAAATGGTGAGTATGAGATGTGTCGATTTTCTAAGATATTATCAAATGTTGTTAAATTTGACAATGTTTCCGAAAGGCGAAACATGTAATTCGCACAAATTATAATGAATCCTCTAGAGAATATACGTTTTCATTCGTATTAATTATTTAATGTGGTCAAATGATTTTAATGAAATCTCTTGATGGAAGTTCATTTTGAACAATAATGAAATAAATCGATGTTTTTAACCACTCTTGTCTTTATTTCTACAGCGACTGGTTTCGCTAGACTCACTGGCATCGACAGACCAGTGACACTGTAACAAACTGACTCCTTTTTTATACATACAGATCAGGTGGTAAACATGATTCTGTACAAAAAAAATCTTTAAATAATTATGTTAAATTTACTGAATTTAAATATTGGTATTTAAGTTATATAAATTATTAATCAAATCAAATCAAAATAGTTTATTAACTCAAAAGACATTCCAAACATGAAAATGTTTAAGGCATCTATTGAGTACAGGTAAAATATTATAAAAATACAACATAATACCAGGAACGTATTAGAGATGGTTTGACATTAGGAAGACAAGATACTTTCTAAAATCAAGAGTATTTGTCTCCTGAACGTACCTTCACTAATATGAAAGACGTCGATCTCCGAGGAGACCGTGTTTAGAGGATTTGTATTCAATATTATGGAATTTGAATTTATTACAGCTGACATATTTATGTATAACGTTAATAAAATTTTCAGGAAAGAAAAAAATTGGCAGTCCATTATTTCTGCCTACTCATTCAGGGAGACGGCGTGATGGTTAGTAAGTTAGATTTTTTAAAACTTTAAGTATTCATCAAAATGAATCATTTGACTCTCACACCTAGTTCGCTGATAAAAAAACTTCAATCGTGACATTCTTCAATAAGTGATGATGACACACGTAAGAAATTAGTTTAATCTTAACTAACTAACTAACTAACCATCACGCCGTCTCTCCGAAGGGGTAGGCAGAAAGAATGGACTGCCACACCTTTCTTTCCTGACATATTTCTCTCGCTTCCTCAACATTCATACATCGTGTCATGCACGCGCGTCGATTTCTGACTCCTCACATGGCCGACATTCAATATTTGATTTATTTGATCGTGCCACGTTTTCCTTGGTCTTCCTCTATTTCTGGTACCATTTACATCATTAACATATAATTTTTTTACCATTCTTTCTTCATTCATTCTTTCCATATGTCCAAATGTAATGGTTTATACAAAGGTAAAAGAAGTTTGTTGAATTAAGATAAAACAGTCCTGATCCTTTCATTATTTTGTTCATGACACCATCATTCGCACCGCATTCACTTCTTATATTTTCATTCGACACTCTATCATACACAGAAAATCCACACATTCGTCTAAGAGATCTCATTTCTACTGCATTTATTCTACTTTCATCCTTCCTTTGCCAGTTCCATGCTTTGCTTCCATACATAAGGGTCGGTAGAAGAACACCATTGTGCACTGCCATTCTAGCTTTTTTGGATAGGTTTTGTTTGCGATGACAACTTTAAGTGCACCATTCACTTTGTTGCCTGCCCCAACCCTTCTTTCAATATCCCTCTCCACTCTCCCATCTCTTGTAAACATACTACCTAAATACACAAACTCAACTACTTGCTCCAAGTTTTCACTATTCACGCTAATGTTGCAGACTGTCATGGTTTCTTCCTTTTCAAAAATCATTAACTTGGACTTTTAATCTTTCGTTTAATCTTTCTCCTGTTAATTCACTTAAGCTGACGGCCGCTCATCGACTGGTCTTTTCGTCGCTCCGAGCCGTTTTGGCGGGACTTTGAGAATAAGTAATGGCGGGGAAAATATCATCGCACCCGGCATGGCAGCGTAGCGCCCGTTAACGCGGGGCGAGCGCGGGAAGGCGACGCGACGGATGTTCTGCGTTCAGCACACGACAGGAGTTGGACTCCCTTGCCACACAAAAATGAATACCACTACGGGGAGACGCATTCGAAGATGCGCGAATCTTTTTAACAAATTCATTTAACATTTTGAAAACTAACTAACCATCACGCCGTCTCCCCGAAGGGGTAGGCAGAAAGAATGGACTGCCACACTTTTCTTTCCTGACATATTTCTCTCGCTTCCTCAACATACATCGTGTCATGCACGCGCGTCGATTTCTCTGACTCCTCACATGGCCGACATTCAATATTTGATTTATTTGATCGTGCCACGTTTTCCTCGGTCTTCCTCTATTGCTGGTTCCATTTACATCATTAACATATAACTTTTTTACCATTCTTTCTTCATTCATTCTTTCCATATGTCCAAACCATCTTAATGATCCTTTCATTATTTTGACACCATCATTCGCACCGCATTCGCTTCTTATATTTTCATTCGACACTCTATCATACACATTCGTCTAAGAGATCTCATTTCTACTGCATTTATTCTACTTTCATCCTTCTTTTGCCAGTTCCATGCTTCGCTTCCATACATAAGGGTCGGTAGAAGAACACCATTGTGCACTGCCATTCTAGCTTTTTTGGAAAACATTTTGAATGTACACAAATACTGGATTTTACCCATTGCGGGTAAATCATCTTAAAGGATCAATTGTATCTCAATAGAGACGATGATATAATATGACGATGATTTAAAAAAAAAAAAAAAACAATAAAAGCATAAAAATTGGAAAGCCATCTCCAGGCGTTGTCTAGCACTGTATGCATAGTCTTTCACATTGCATTAATAAATATTTTCTGCTTAATGCTTACACCTAATCTTAATAGATGGCGCTAGTGTAGATTGAACAAAAAATGTGAAGTGTTTTTCAACATTGTAGCATATATACATCTTCCAACAATTTGTCAGACGTGGTGGTCATAAGAAGTGAGGAATGGGGAATGTTGTTAACATAAAGCGATCGCTTAACCCAACCAATGACAGGTCATAAGTCCTGTAAGCTCCTCGACCACCATATTCTGTTCACAGAAAAAAACAATTTACCTCTTCGTCTCTATTGAGATACAATTGATCCTTAAAAATTAATTTAATTTTTGATAAGCTTAAGGCGTTAACACTGTGGAATTCCATAATGACGAATTTTTATGAATTAAAACACTGTTTTTTCCACTTTTGAGTTTATTTTTCTCGACATTTTTAGAAGGCTTTACACCTTCATCATCGGGAGAACGATATTAAGTTTATATCGTTTATCGGTTTATATTGTTCTCCCGATGATGAAGGTGAAAGCCTTCGAAGCATGTCGAGAAAAATAAACTCAAAAGTGGAAAAAAAACATTGTTTTAATACATAAAAATTCGTCAAATTAATTTAAAGTAATATATGTATGGAAACGAAAAAAGGAACTAGTAGAAGAAGAATGAGAGCAGAATAAATGCGATAGAAATAAGCTCCCTACGACGTGTGTGTGGTTGAACGATGAACGACAGGATCTCAAATGCTGATATAAGAAAATAATGTAGAGTGGAATAACGTATTATGAACAAAATTATGAAAGGATCGCTGTGATCGTTTGGAGATATTCGGATGGAGAAGGAATGATTAAGAAAGTATACGTTAACAATGTTAGTGGAGTATGAAGTCGAGGTAGACCGAGAAAATGTATGGCATGACCACATTAATCAAATTTTAAAAGTTGGTTATGTTAGAAGTCGGAAGAATCGACGTGCGTGTGTGACTCGTTGTATGAATGTGGAGGAATTTAGAGAGATGTGACAGGATAGAGTATAATGGCGGTCTCTTCTCTCTTCCAACACCTGGGGGGGGGGGAACAGCGTGTTGGTTTGTTTGTTTGTAAATAGTATGAGAATGAGTGAAATAATTTACGACCCATTGTGGCAGAGTGGCAACAGCCGTGACTGCTACACTAAAGGTCGCGGGTTAGATTTATGTTGATGACAGTGTGATTCTTGCACTGTTATAAGTCTGGTGTAGAATTTATGTGGCATTAAAAATGGCAATGGATTTGCTACCTATCACATGTCGTGAGAATCATAGAGTATTATAGTTTTACCCTTTACATCGATTTGGCTCGCGCATTAATGATGTAAAGAGTTATTCAACAATATAATAATAATAAAAATGAAAGGATCATTACGTTGGTTTGGACACAAAGAATAAATGAAGAAATAATGATAAAGAAAGAATATGTAAACGATGTAAACGCAACAATAAAAATAGCAAAAGCAAGGAAATCGTGATATGATCAAATCTTTAAAATATTACATGTCCGCTATGTAAGGAGTCAAAGAAATCGACACGGTGTATGAATGTTGCAGAAACGAGAAACTTATGTCAGGAAAGAACAGTGTGGTGGTCTATTCTTTCTGCCTGCTCCTTTGTGAAGACGGAGAGATGGTTAGTTAGTATTATAATGAGATATCTACTCTAAAATGCATAACAACCCACAATAACAATACTTTAAGCATACCCGTCGGTAATTTTTTGTTAATCTTTTGACATTATTGTAGAAGTTTGCTTGGATTATGTTGATCAAATCTTGGACACGACCCGGGTCGTTTCAATAAAAAAATATGTATTTTCTTCAAATTGAGTAGAGAAGCATTCAATGTTTTTCTAATTCCTATTAAAAATAATTCACATTAAACGTTAAAATAATAACAATACTGAAAAAATACCCATCGGTAATATTATGTTAATCGATTTATATCACTGAATTTCGAATGAACTAGAAGATCTTTTGGATAATGTTGATCTAAGTAAAAAAAAAAAATCTTTTCAAATTGAGGGTTTTCAAATAATATATATCATTCTTCAAGTTCTAAGACTATATAGTACGTATGTATAATTTTTTATAACTCTGCATGAATGTGTTTTTTTTTGCAAATTGTATTATACTCGTATATGTTAAAGCCAGAAAGGTCGTGAACAGTAATGTAAAATATGTTTTATGAGATATTGTTTTTATTAGTATAGAAAAACGTAAAATTATTGATGCAGTAATGTTGTCTGAGAAATTCCATATTAAAGTTAGTATTTTCAAAGTTTGTTACTGTTTCCATTCATGTACTCGTATGTAAACAGATCTATCGTATTGCTACAAAATTATTCAAATTTGACTTTTGCTACGTATTTACTGTAGGGATTTCAATATTGTTTATATTCTTACAGAAACTAAATAACGTTTTTTTTTCTACTTTAAGATTATTAGTCTCGATATGTTTCCAAAGTTTTATTCCTTGATTATCGGGAAAACGATATAAACTGTTTATTTCGTTCTCCCGATGACGAAAGTGTAAAACCTTATACGAGTATGTCGAGAAAAATAAACTCATTATGAAAAAAAAACGTGTTTTAATTAATAAAAAAAATGCATGTTAAGCTCTAGCAAGATTTGAATTGTGCCTGATGTGGTTATTGAATTTTTTTTTAGTTTCTTCTGGTTTTGATAACTCACTGCTATTTTACTTGGTGACCTAACAGCCAGCTCAGGCAATGATAGCAAACTACTGAAATCGATTGGAACTAAAAGAAAAATAAGTAGTTTTAAATTAAAAGTGGAACACGATCAGCGTTGTTTTTCAATTCCAAAGTTTTTAAAATAAGTAGATTAAAACTACGATTATGAAGGGTTTTAATTATTATTTTCACTAGTGAAAATAAAATAATTTATATTTTTTTAAATAAAGGAATGTATAATAAAAACATTTAAAAATAAATATGCATTTTAACAGATTGAGTACAATGGTATTGATTCGATATTGCCCTAATGCTTATATCATAGGCGATTGTTTTTGTGGATGGATTCGTACTATATTTGACAACTTTTATCAGAGTGGAGCGTTTATTAAAACCCATTTTGAGTGCTCAGCAAACACAAAGTGAATTGTTAGCCTTATCACGGAGCTGGCTGCTTTTATCTTTTCATAAACTAAACATTCACCCGTAGGTACATCGGCCCGGGTACCGTAATAGATGGGGTGATGCACGGGCGCTCGCGGCTGGGAGGTGTGATGGGGCGCACGTGAGTGATTATCGTTTCCTTTGTTATATTAGGTACATTCAAAATATCAAGATGTGGAACAAGTTGCTACTACCACACTCAATAATAATAATTTCTAGGGCAGTGAGAGTAATTTATACGAATGATGAGGTCTGTTTTTTTAGAAGTTTTATTAAAATTATTGGGAATGACAAGTTTCGCTTTTCGAAGGCATTATGAAAAAGCAATATGAGTACGCGAAATGCAGATTCAACATACTTTCTTTACAGGTAGTAAATTATTGGTTTGTCTCACTGTCTAAAAAGCTGACAATATATTCGTGAACATAAAAACGACAACAACAAAAAATCAAGGTAATATATCAATTTAACCCCCATTGTGCGAATAGCTTCATACGCAGTAAAATGTGGTCTCGAACTCCGATTGGTAATAATGATGTTGATTTACACAGCACCATTTTTGTGAGAGATTCACTTTAAGGGCGCTCATTTACCGCTTAAACAGATAGTCTCAGTTCATCACAATTCATATTAGATAGAAAACTTTTAGTTGTAAGGAACTTAAGTAAAAAGATTCTTAAGATATTTTGCAAATATGTGCTGCAAATGTAGTCTACCTCAGTTCGAACCCATTTTATTTGGACTATAAATGTAGCCAACCGTACAATGCGAGTTAAGCTAGAATAGCACACAAAGAGGCAAATGCTTGGCGTGAATCTTCGAGATAAAATAAGGAGTGAAGAAATTAGACGGCAAACTAAAGTTGCCGACAAGTAACATATTGTGCAGCTAAATTGAAATGTTCATGAACTGGATATATAGCCATACAGGGGAGTGCCGGATAGGCAATTAAACTATTTCAACGGAGGTCTTGGACAGGGAACAGAAGTGTTGGGAGACCACATAAAATACGGATTGATGACATTGCGCGATTAGCTAGAAAATCTTGGATGCGGAAGGGACAAAACAGAGACGAGTGGAGAAAATGAGAAGAGGCCTATATCCAGCAGTAGAGGGAAGAAGGCTGAATAAGAAAAGCCTAGAATTGAAATGTGACGATTCTACCAAATAATGTCTGAGCTGAAATAAGGAAAAATGTTAAAGGAGAAAATGTTTAATGAAACAAATCCCGTTTACTTCGTGTGTGTATTAGAAGAAATATGCGCGCGATGGAAAAGAAACATTGTTTACTTTTGTTTGAGTGATGATGTGAAACTCTGTTTAAAATTTTATGCGAAGAATGTACGAGTAGTTTCTCCAGTGGCTTAAGTTTTCAACAAGAAGTGATAACATTTGCCTTGTTTGGTCATTAAATTGATCATTAAAGTATCTTATGAAATGTTATTTAGCGTCTATTTAATAAATGCATCCATTTTCTTCATGATAATTTTATGACATCAAGTATTTATTTAATATTGATGAAAGAAGTTTAATTTGATTTTTGGAGTGACATGTTTCTTCATGTTGGGGCATACGCAAAAACATTTGTCACTTGTCAAAAATAAATAATAAATACAGATATTATCAGTAAATAATTATATATTCGTATTTTTTATGACATAAAAAATGATAAAAAATATATAAGTATGACTAAGATAAAAACGTAAAGAGAAAAATGAACTCGTCAAATTAAAAAAAGCAGTGATAAAAACATTGAACGTGCATGTAAGCGTATAATTATGACTATCCTTGAATTGGTCACATATTGTGTTGTGACTAGGTACCCCCTTTATTTGTGTGTAATAAACAACAAAAATATTAAATAATTCTATTTAAGAAGTGATAAAAATATTTGACATGTATGTATGCGTGTATTGGATTTTAAATTATGACTCTCCTAAAATTGGTCACATGTTGTATTGTAACTAGGTACCCCCTTAATTTGTGTGTAATAAACGTAACAAATATAAAATAATTCTATTAAAACAGTGGTAAAAACTTTTAACATGTATGTATGCGTACCTATATTGGATTTGAATTATGACTGTCCTAAAATTTGTCACAAATTTTATTGTAACTAGGTACCCTTTTAATTTGTATGTAATAAATGAAACAAATATAAAAAAATCTATTTAAACAGAGATGAAAATATTTAACATGTATTTATGCGCATATTGGATTTTAAATTATAACTACCCTAAAATTGGTCACATATTGTATTATAACTAGCTTCCCCCTTTATTTGTATGTAATAATAAATGACACAAATACAAAATAGTTCTATTTAAACAGTGAAAAAAATATTTAACATATGTATAATGGATTTTAAATTATGGCTATCGTTAAATTGGTCACATATTGCGTAGTGACTAGGTAGGCCCTTAATTTGTATGTAATAAACAACATAAGTATTAAATAATTCTGTTTAAACGTGTTTACACCCGTTAATAATAAGATTCGGTACTAGCCAGGCAGCAGGGGAATGTCTAAACAACACCCCAGTACCACCACTATTTGGAGAAAACAACCGTAATACAGGTATTTTAGTGCAAAACTACGCGGTTTTCGGAGGTTTCCATATTTTGTTATGGCATTAGTATAGAGAGGGGCTCAGAATATCCAATTAGTATGTATTAATACGGAGTGATACCGCAACAAGATTATTATCTTACCCTGTATATTAATAATCTGAATGAATCCCACACATGACAACAAAGCACTTATTTGATGAAATTGTCTAAGATAAGCTCGAATTAATGGAAATATACGAAAACCCCCCTTTGAGGGATAATCTCATCGCTTTATAAGAGGATTTGGGTACTTCGGATGAACGCAAGTTCCTGGCTGGTTCATATCACCAAGAGACATCTATTATCGGCCCATAAAACTTTGTTGCTCGACTGTTTGAACACGAACAGTGTTCCGAGTTATTAGTTTGTATCGCCTGCAGGATAAATAAAGCTTATACTATCGATACATATCTATGACGCAAATGTCGAATATCTACGACTATATTAATAAATGTATTGGATGGCGCTAGTGTAGATTGAACTAAAAAATATGAAGTGGTCCTCAACATTGTAGCTAATATACATCTTCCAAAAATTTGTCAGACGTGGTGGTCGTAAGAAGGGCGGAATGGGGAATGTTGTTAACATAAAGCGATCGCTTAACCCAACCAATGACAGGTGATAAGTCCTGTAAGCGCCTCGACCACCTTATTCTGTTCCCAAAAAACAATTTACATCTTCGTCTCTATTGAGATACAATTAATCCTTATAAAAAAATAATTTACCCGCAATGGGTAAAATCCAGTATTTGTCTTCAAGTATTTGTATACATTCGAAATGTTAATAAATGTATGACTATTTAATTTATCCTTTGATTGCATGCTCTAAATTCTTCGATCTGCTGTATGGATATGAAAGTAATAACTAACTAACTAACAATCACGTTGTCTCCCCGGAGGGGTACGCAGAAATAATGGACCGCCACACTGTTTTATCCTGACATACTTCTCTCGATTCCTCTACATTCATACATGTGCACGTGAAAGCTATAATATAATATTATAAAATTCAAAGTATGAAGATAAAAATAACTTTAAATATTTGTTTTTTCTTGAACAATGATGTAAAACTCCGTATTAAATAATTAATATAAATGAAAATATCTGTCTTCTAGGAGTGTTATTATATTTTATATTGGATTACATGTTTCGCCCGTCTAAGGCATTATCAAATGTTTGTATCAAACATTTGATAATGCCTTAGAAGGGCGAAATATGTCATTCTATATAAAATTTTCAAAAACTCCTATCAGACAGGCGTATTTATTTATATTAACTTTAAATATATTCAACCCAAGATATGGTAAACTGCAAAAACTACGTATCAAAAAAAAAACCCTGAAGTTTTTGGTCACGTGCAAAGACGTAAGAAAATTCAGTAAATTACAACTTATTGATTTTCATTTATATTCACACACATTCTCGTTTATTCTTATTTATTCCCATTCATTCTCGTCCATTTTTGTTCATTTACGTTCATTCGAGTTCATTATCGTTCATTCCCACTTATTCTTATTCATTATCCGTTATTAGCATTCATTAGCGTTCATTCTCGTTCATTCAAAACATCGTCGCATAAGTAAAATTCGGCAATACAAAAAAAAATGCTTCTAAAATGTATTATCTACTGATAAGCTCTAAAACTAATGGATAAAATATTTATATTGAGTTAAATGCGTGTTAAGAGACTTTATATTAAACTTTAGAGTTAAAGATATGGTTGACCTTTTTTTAATTTTAATTTTCGAAGGATGTGGCTTTTAAAAGAAAAAGAAACAGGCCATTATATTAGTCGTGAAATAATTATAACCGAAAATTGTAATAATTTTTTTAATATACAATATAGCATAGTAACATTTAAAACAAATACTTAATTTAGTGCATTGGCAATAAACTATAAAATTTTGCTTAAATTACAACAGACAAATTTTCAATACTTTTCAGCTTTTAAAAGTGAAATAAAAAACAGCGTAAACCAATGAAATAATGTTATACAATAAAAGTTAAATGTTTTTAAATAATGCGTTTTACAAAAAAAGCAGTGGGAATAATATATAAAAGTTTTATTGACTACTTTTGAAGGGTTGAAGAAATGGTATGTTAACTTCTGATACTATTTTCACGCAATAGAAGCGAAAAAAAGGGACGGAAAATTCCCACAACAAATTTCGAGGCACGTGTAGATGAAGGCAAAAAACATTTGGGCTTTTTACAAAGTTATTTAATAATTGAAATTAGTTTCATGGGCGAAACAATGTATTACGGTGTGGTCAGGCCTAACCTAGGGCCAGAGCCGGGAACTAGAAGCTCAGCGGCCGTGCGTGCGGCCCGGTGAGCTGCGGGAAACAATTGATGGGCGCCCGTTTAGGCCGACGCTCGCAGACGCTAACCGGCGGTTTACTGCCGGATTGCGTGACGTCGCTCGTCTAACGCCCGCGTTACATTTTACAAGTTTTCATTTCAGGTACGACTAACAGGGCCGGCGTTAGACCATGTCAGAGCAATCGCCGTCAAAGATGAAACCAGTGCTTATCACATTTAATTTTTTTTTTTTCAATTTATTTTTTAAAGAACCCAATTGGGTTATATGGATACATTTTTAGATCTTACTTTTAATTATGTAATGTTTCAGGTATTTTTTAAATTGAGTTGTAGTGTGACTTCTTGTGTCTTTTGGTAGTTCATTGTAATGTTTCAGTACATTGTTCAATATCCTTGATTGCCCTGTCTTAGTTCGTGCATTCGGTAAGTGATATCTGTCACAGTTCCTGGTTCAGTGTTTGTGTATGTATGAATTTTAAGTTAATTTGTAGCTGCTGTCCGTTGTCTCTTCTATGGTCACTGTGTGTACAATTTTCAAGGTCTTAAGTTTGCCTAATCTGACCTAACCTAACTAACCAACTAACCATCACGCCGTCTCCCCGGAGGGGTAGGCAGAAAGAATAAACCGCGACACTGTTCTGTCCTGACATACTTCTCTCGCTTCCTGTATATATTAATACATCGTGTCATGTACGAACGTCGATTTCTCCGACTTCTCACGTGATCCACATTTAACATTTGATTGATTTGATCGTGCCACGTGTTCCTCGGCCTTCCTTTATCTTTAGCTCTGTTCACGTCGTTTACATATACCTTCTTCAGCATTTTGTCTTCATTCAATCTTTCCATGTGTCCAAACCATCTTAACGACCCTTTGATTATTTTGTTCATATCATTTTCACTCGCGCCGCATTTACTTCTTAAAAACTTAGACCTATGAAATAGAAAAACTGTTTTCAATATTTTAACCTTGAATTGGACCGAAGGATTTTCCGCATTATATTTTACATGTTACTGTAGACACAAATTAGTATTACCCACAAAATTTTATATTAATATATAATAATAAAAATATTTGTCCATGGAATAAAAAAATGATAATTAATAAGAAATATTTTTTTTTGTAATGTTCTGCTTAATGCTTAATAAACATAAATCTCCATAGATGGCGTTAGTATGTAGATTATATATAGAGTAATCTTAAAAAGATTAACAAATGTAATCAAAATCTTCATAGATGGCACATTGAAACTGTCATGTGAAATCTGGCATAGGACTTTAACATATATACAACTTCCAAAAAAATTGTCAGACATGGTCATAAAGAAATGGGGAATGTTGTAATTACAAAAAGCGTGCGCTTAACCCAACCAATGACAGGTCATAAGTCCTGTAAACACCTTGATCAACCATATTTAGTTTCCAATTTGCATCTTCGTCTCTATTGAGATACAATTAAATCAAGAAATATGTTATTACATTATTTATTGGTGTATATTTTTATACCTCTCTATTGAAAACAATATTATTCAACAGTTTTCTAGTTAATGGTTAAGTTAAAATATTCCTATGGATGACATAAACCTTCCTACTGGCAAGTGTTATAGCATAAGTTGGCTCTGTCTTTGAAAATTTGCATAATAATAAATAATTTTTAGTATAATGTTGGTAAGTCTAGTTGAAGTCGTATTTAGATACAATGGATTTTATTTTTAAGGATTTTAATTTTTGACACAAAAATTGTTTGTATGCATAGAATAAATTAATTTTTTATAATCATTCATGTTAATTATAAAGAATATAATTATAAATAATCTTAAGATCTCTGGCCCGAAGCAGACGCCCAGCTCCACTAGCGACCCGAGGCCGACCCTGGACGTAAGCGCAATAAGAAGAGAGCGGCACCAGTCGCTATAATTCGTGGGGTGAGTTACTGCCCATTCGCTGTTTGCTCACGGACACCCCTTCCCCGAGAGAACTGAAATAAAAAACAATAACGGCGCCCTCTCGTTTAAAGCACTTTTTCACCGTCTCAAGTCGCTTTCAGACCTGGAAAAACGGCTCTTGAATGTTTGCTAAGTTTCACCGCACGCAGGTTGGTGAATGTTTTTTTTTTTTTTGAGATTATAAAACGTAATAAAACATTTTCTCGGAAAAAGAGATTTCGCTTCAATTAAATTTACCCTTATTAGCAATGTGAACAAAGGAAATAACGAGGTACAAGTTGCGAACAAAAACGAGCGACCGTCTCTGTGACTGGTATCTGTGGAACGGAATTAAATAAAGCCCCTCATTAAAACCATGTTTTAGCTCACATATCTTTCGCAGTTTTCACAGCCGCAAGTCAGATGGGATGGCGGCGAGGGCGGGGGCTGGGGAGGACAGGGAGGCGGGGTGCTCGCCAAAACTCTCACCTTATTAAGCCGCAGGATTACATCTACACTCATTAGTTAGCAAAAACTTCCGTTGCAAAAATGTGAAGTTTTCATTTTAAGTACAGGTAGATATATTTTAATGATAATATTTCGAGAGAATGTTAAAAAAGAACGTATACACTGGAAGAGCTTATGATAGAAATGGTTTTTGCCTAGAAGTAAAAGTAAATATAAAAAAATATCGTTCAGTGTTACGCGTTATTTTTACAAATAAAAGTATCCTCGTGTACTTTGGCTAATGCGATAATATTGTCGGTCGTAGAAAAACTTAAGCCTAGACTCAAACCGGAAAGCAGGTGCGCCCCTAGCGGCGAACACTCGAACCTGTCGGTTTAATCGGAGGACGCTTTCAGTTAATCTGTTTGGCGGAGCGGAAAAGGGGCTTCACTTGTAGCGGAAGACTGAAAAACCACTTATTTTATAATGTAATGAATTCTTGTCTAGTCGATTTCCCGCAGACAGTTATAGGTACGTGCCCAAGGACTTAATAAATCAATATTTTAATTCTAAAAGACGTAAACAGGGGCAACAGAATCTGCCGGCGCGGCGCTTGAAATTTAATTATATTCCTTCACTGTATATTTATGAACAGTTTTAATAGTTTGTGTAAAGACGCTCAGATTTTTTAGATAACCTAAAAATACAAACTTGAATAACATGTAAAATATAAATATTATAATACATAAATTTATTCAAAAGGTGGTAGGCTTCTCAGCGATACCTTTATAAATATGATAACAGAGAGTTTAGTTGTTTAGTTTTTATTATATTTACACCCGTAGTTGGAGTTATTCTCTAAAAAATGTAGTGTTTTTTAAAAAATATTTTTAAAACATTTTGTGGATTATACAAAGTTTTTATTTTATATCATTGTACTTTATATTATTTGTTTAAGATTTATTTTGTGGATGTTGATATTATGTGGATGTTATCCCGCGGGGCGAAGAGAGAAGAATGGAGTGCCGCAACGGTTAAAGTGTGACAGTCCATTCTTTCTGTCTACCCTTTCGGGGAGACGGCGTGATGATTAGTTAGTTAGTTAGTTTTTAAACAAAGTTATTTTCTATTTCCTAAGTATATGTTAACAGAGGACTAAAGATTAAACGTTTTTTAGATATTACTGTTTTTTAAAACTAAAAAAATGATTATAATAAGATGTGAATGAGTGGACTAACTTCTAGTACAATCTTGGCAAAAAGATTCCTTGCTGCAAAAAAGCGATATCGTATAACTCGAAGATCGTAAGAAGCTCGTTTAATTTTGTTTGTAGATCGCGAATAGCCATGGAATGTTGATCTAAAGAGACAACGCGACGTGTATTTCGGTTGACAGGCATGGACCGATTGACTCGTTACTTCGCCGCTAGATGGCATAATCGGACATGAAATAAACGACGAAACGAAAAGGAAAAACGACACATAAATCAATCATTTAATTATTTCAAACGGAACAGTTATTTTAAATTATTTGATTTAAATTAAATTAAAAATTGAATTTGGAGCAAGTAGTTGAGTTCGTGTATTTAGGTAGTATATTTACAGGAGATGGGCGAGTGGAAAGGGATATTGAAAGAAGGGTTGGGGCAGGCAACAAAGTGAATGGTGCACTTAAAGTTGTCATCGCAAACAAAAACCTATCCAAAAAAACTAGAATGACAGTGCACAATGGTGTTCTTCTACCGACCCTTATGTATGGAAGCGAAACATGGAACTGGCAAAAGAAGGATGAAAGTACAATAAATGCAGTAGAAATGAGATCTCTTAGACGAATGTGTGGATACTCTGTGTATGATAGAGTGTAGAATTATATAAGAAGTGAATGCGGTGCGAATGATGGTGTCATGAACAAAATATTGAAAGGATCATTAAGATGATTTGGACATATGGAAGGAATTAATGAAGAAAGAATGGTAAAAAAAAATATATGTTAACGATGTAAATGGAACTAGAATTAGAGGAAGACCGAGGAAAACGTGGAATGATCAAATAAATAAAATATTGAATGTCGGTCATGTGAGGAGTCAGAGAAATCTACGCGCGTGCATGACACGATGTATGAATGTTGAGGAAGCGAGAGAAATATGTCAGGAAAGAAAAGTGTGGCAGTGCATTCATTCTGCCTACCCCTTCGGGGAGATGGCGTGATGGTTAGTTAGTTATTGAGTTAATTTAAACTAATAATATAACAAGTTTCAAATCTTTATTATCGCACAATGCGCACAAATGTCAAATATTTTTCTGACACATCTCGGAATCAAAATAATGTACACGCTGAGAGATAAATTATCATAAAATGAAATTCGTCGTAAATTTATTCCTACGATTTCGCTGCGCGAGGCTACTGCCGGATAAAATAAAATGAAAATTTTCGTCAACAAAAATTACATTCAAATTGAATCAGTTTTCAGTGCGTAAACACTACATAAATTTTGCGCCAAAGCAAAAGTCTCTTCCTCTTGAATCTTGATCAAACATTCGTTCATCTACTCCAAATCAGTTAGTTACCTCTGGAGCCCTTTCAAAATAAAGAATGGCATAATCCAATTTGTGTTTCGTGTCACAGGGGCGGCGCAGAACACCGTGTCGCCCATCATATCTGTCGGGAACACACGCGGACATACTACGATTTACGATTGAGACGTAGAAATTCCGCAGAGAATTCAGCACGTCTATATTAAAAGCACAAGTTAAACATGAAAATTTGGAATAAGGACATGTAGTTTCAGTTGCTTCTGCATTGCCGTGGTAGCGTTTCGCAGCTTGTAAAGCCGACTGGGTTCCTTTGAATTCATGTCATCGGCTCTTAGAATTTTTCAATTCGGAATTTGCGGGAAGATTTCCACGCTTACGTCACCCCCCGACGCAGACACGTTTGTGAAATCGGAACGGGCCCGAGAATAAATAAGCTACCAAAGCGAGGATTATATTTACGACATATGCAAAACCACGATCCGCGCCCAGTTATTAGGCTTGAGTTTTCGCGTGGTGGTCTCGAGTTCGCATTCAATGAACGTTATAAAACTTACCAGCGCGTGACTAGAAGCGTGTCAAGTCAAGAAAATCAGTGTTGCCGTGTGTATCACATTTTTGTGATAAACGAAGAATTTAGCAGTCACGATTTAATCAATGAAAGAATATTCAAATTTATTCATTGCTAAGAAAAACGCCATGAATTTGTAAGTCAATTTCAAAATTATGCTGATAATCTTCCTATAATGAATTGAGAATCGAACATTTTTATCAATGTTAGTAGATTTTACAAATTAACTAATTAATATGAATGTTAATTAAAATGTCTGTTTACTAACTAACTAACTAACTAACTAACCATCACGCCGTCTCCCTGAAGGGGTAAGAAGAAAGAATGGACTACCACACTTTTCTTTCCTGACATATTTCTATCGTTTCCTCAATATTCATACATCGTGTCATGCACGCGCGTCGATTTCTCTGACTCCTCTCATGGCCGACATTCAATATTTGATTTATTTGATCGTGCCACGTTTTTCTCGGTCTTCCTCTATTTCTGGTTCCATTTACGTCGTTAACATATAATTTTTTTTACCATTCTTTCGTCTGTTTACTAATAGTTTTATTATAATTTATGGGAATGACGCACAATTTATTAGAAAACCAACATACAATATGCAGTTTTACATCATTTTTCTAGAATAAATATATCAATTGTCTCCCCCAAGTGGAAATAAAGGACCACCTGTTCTGTTCTGACATACTTCGCTCGTTTCCACAACATTAATACATTTTTTGTATAAAACATGTCATTTGAACCCAATTACTGTACACAATATATTTTTTAGCTATTATATTGATTCTTATGACTTGTGATAGGTCATAAGAATCACAACCGGGAATCGAACCCGGGACCTTCGGAATGGAAGTCAGAGCTCTTAGGTCGATTTCTCGACTCCTCACGTGGCCGATATTAAATATTTAATTCTATTCAATTCTCTGTTTGCGTCGTTTACAGATACTTTATTTAGCATTCTTTCATCATTATTTTTCATGTATCCAAATTATTTTAATGATCCGTTTAATATTTTGTTCATAACACTTTCATTCAAACAAAATGTAATTAATATATAATATACTTTGAAGAAAATATATAATAAATATTTTATTGAAGAAAATATATAATAAATATTTTATTACTGTGAAGTTAAGTGAAATCTTTGTAAATGAATAAAGATGCACTATTTTTTTACAAGTCTCATTATTTTTGAAAATTAAAATAAAACATTTCAAATGGGATGGCAACGTAATTAATTTATAGTTAAACCAAAAAAAAATACTGAAATGTGATTTTTTAAAATCATGGAATATGTTTCAGAAAATGAATAATATGAAACAAAGATATAAGAATTGTTAAAAATAAAACCCTCATTACCGAGATATAAAACAAACGAAAGAATTTTGGCAAAGTTCAAAAGAAATTGATCACTTTCTTTGATAATATTACATTACAGTACGTAAGTACACATACGTTATTTATTAAAGTATCTATGATTAACTTGACATCATTACTAGTAAAGATGTGGCCAAAATAATTACTTTCAAAATATTTTAAAAAGAGAAACAAAATAAAACATTGTATTTTTACGAACAAGATTGATCAGAAAACATAAATGTCAAATAAATACCAAAGGTCGATGAGAAACTCGTAACACAGGAGGAGGGAACCTTCAAAGGGTTGGGGGTTGACGTGAATGGGCGCTAGTTTCAAGAAGCTGCGAACATTTTCATTCAATCAAAAATGGAATCTTAATATTACTAACTTCACGTGTTAATATTTGAGTACCGAACTCGTTTAAACTATACATACTTTCTATTGGTAGCGATGAGATCTCTTAGATGTATGTGTAAAAAAAGGACGTACGTCAGAAATGCAAATGCTGACACAAGGAAGGAATTTAGAGCGAAATAAAATTATAAAAATATCATTGCATTGGTTTGGACAAATGGAGCGGATAGGTGAAGAAAAAATGGTTAAAAAGCATAGGTTAACGATGTGAATACAGTACGGAGTGGTGAGAGACAGAGAAAACTTGGCATGATCAATCGGAGAGGGTTCAGAAAAAAAATCTGAGTTATCTCTACATGAAGGAGTATGGTCAGACACGTCGGAATAACCTGGATGCAGTCTGCACAGGACAGAATGACATGGAAGAAAATGGAGGAGGCCTTTGTCCAGGAGTGGACGGGAATAGGCTGAGGAAGAGAAGAAGAAGAGGGAGTATGGTAGTTATCCGTGGCTCTATCTCACGGCTTTTCTTTTGGGAATGCTCGGAACCAATTCTTTACAGCTTCGAAGAGATCGGCATCTCATTACCTATTTCTTTAAATTAATCCGGGGATATTTCGAGAAATAAGCCGTGTTAGAGGGTCTTGGTCTTTTTGTCCCTGATAGATTTCTCCTACAGCAACAGCACATATTGTTTTACCAACCGGCCACCAGAACCAATCTGCCTCTGGTGACACCGGTGGGAAGAGCAATTAGTCTGCTGAACGCGGTCTCCTCGGAGATCGTCGTGGGAATGACCTGGATACAGTCTGCACAAGACAGAGTGACATGGAAGCGAATGGAGGAGGCCTTTGTCCAGGAGTGAACGGGAATAGGCTGAGGAAGAAGAAGAAAAGAAGATTTTACTCTAAAGTTTTACGAATCTGTAAGATGGTAACATCGATATGATTTTTAGATTCAAAATCTAGGGGCGCGATTCGACCTTTCAAATGTTTTTCTTATGAGACTATTTCTGGTTATATTTTATTTATATAAAAAAAGGAAACTTGAAATAAAATTGTAATACATAAAAATATTTCAATTCAGAATAACTCCTACCTTTCCATTATGAAATTTCAATTTCGGACTCTTTTATAAATTCAATCTAAAACAAAACAACCAATATATCTTATTACTTCAGAAATCGATAAAGATACAGCAGAAAAATAAAAATTATTTAAATATATGACTACTACAAATAAATAACTAACCATCGGTAGACAGAAAATAAGGACCGCAACACTATTCTTTTTCACTGTCATACTTTTTCCGCTTCCTCAACATTCATACATTGTGTCATGCGTACATTTCTTCGACTCTTCACGTAGCCGAGATTAAATATGAATGAAGAAAGAACGGTAAAGAAAGTATACGTAAATGGAACTCTAGTCTATGGTATATTGTTTATAATACTTTATCACGAGATACTGATAAGAAATAAATAAGATATGTGTCACAATATAGTAAATAGCTAAAACAAAGCTCAAGAACTCGACGAGTAAAAAGCTCATTTCCCTTATCACCGTTTATCACGTTTGTCGAATTAAAGCGTGAAAATATTCAAGTAAAAAAAGTTACTCTGATCGGTACAAAACGATTTTTTGCACGTGTACGTAAAACTACCTTCTCAAATGCGGGTTCGTAAACGATACGTGTTACACGAAAACCGTTAGGAGGCCCGTTTTTGTAAACTGCGCCCAAACAGTGCCGACGCGTGCAAAACGTATAGGAATATAAAGCACATTACGTGCCCGACGACTTGTGCCTACGTCAAATTCGCAGCCTGAAAACCGCGGACGGCCTTAACGGTAAAGCTCACTCATCCAAAATTCACATTTATTGTAATGCAATTTTTAAATTGATTTTAAAGTATGGTACGCGGCTGGATTGTTTTTGTCAAGTGTATATTACATCTTAGCCGTATCGCGATCCTCGTGCTGAGCTCTCTGTCTTCTTTGTTATTGGGATTATGTACCCGTAAAAGTACAATACAATGGATAAGAAATCCGATTATCCGTCGTTTGGAGTTTGCGAGAGAACTGATAGTAGAAAGTGGGCCATTTGTGTTTGGGTAAATACTAAATACTAAGCACGAGCAGGGGTGTAGTCTTATTATCTGGCGCCAGTTATGTACTTCAAGTGATTTGATCCAAATGTATAATACATTAAATAATAGCAAGATCTGAATCAACGCTACGTCATAAAATCTTTGAACAGTTTTAATACACCGCTGACTACCGGTATAAATATGATATCGGATGAAACACTAGGAAGTTAGTTTTGTTTTACGATGCGAAAATTCTCGAGAAACCCAAGAATTTGGGACGATACCCAAATTTTTCCCGTCAAAATTTATACACAAATTAAATTATAACTTATTTTATTACCCACTTAAAAGCGTGAAAATGTTGATAACATTCTATGATATGAATATCACTAAACATAAAAATATTTTACGTAATTGAAATATAGTCAAAAGATTTAAAAAATATTGTTGATATATAATAAAATATTCGTCTAAGAGATCTCATTTCTACTGCATTTATTCTACTTTCATCCTTCTTTTGCCAGTTCCATGCTTCGCTTCCATACATGTGGGTCGGGAGAAGTACACCATTGTGCACTGCTATTCTAGCATTTTTGGCACGATCAAATAAATCAAATATTGAATGTCGACCATGTGAGGAGTCAGAGAAATCGACGCGCGTGCATGACACGATATATGAATGTTGAGGAAGCGAGAGAAATATGTCTAGGAAGAAAAGTGTGGCAGTCCATTCTTTCTGCCTACCCCTTCGGAGAGACGGCGTAATGGTGAGTTAGTTAGTTATAATAACACCGTGTGACCTTTCGACGTGTTCCCTAGATTTTTCATAAAAAAAAACTTGTACTAATGCAATATGTATATGTAGCTCTTGTTAATAGTTTACAGTTCTAATGAACAATTTTATATAATCAAATGATTTTACTGAAATCTCTTGATGGAAGTTCATTTTAAATAATAATTAAATAAAACGATGTTTAATGTTATCTTCGACAGCGTCAGCACAGACTGTTTTTTCTCCCAGGATACAGAACCAACCTGCCTCTGGTGACGCTGGTGGGTAGAACAATCAAACTGATAAACACGATCATTCGGAGATTGATGTCTTTCGGAGATTGATGTCTTTCGTATTCATGAAAGTAAGTTCAGAAGACAAATACTCTTGACTTTGGAGAGTATCTTGTATTCCTAATGTCGAACCATCTCTCATGCGTTTCTGATACTATATGGTACTGTATTATATTTTACCTGTTCTCAATAGATGCCTCAAATTATAATTGTTGTTTGTAATATCTTTTGAGAAAATAAACTGATTTGATTTGATTTGAACTTTGATTTGAAGAATAGTATGATATATTTTTAATAATAATACACTATCACGTATTTTCCACGGAAGGGTAGGCAAAAATAATAGACCGTTACATTATTTTATCCTGACACGACTCTCTAGTATCCACCAGATTCATACAGCGAGTCATACAACCATGTAGATTGTTCCAACTTCTAACATGCCCATCTAAAATGTGATTAATTTGGCTATGCCACGTTTTCCTCGGTCTTCCTCATGTCCGTATTCCATTCACATAGTTAACGTACAATTTCTTAACCATTGATAGATTTTTATACCTTAAAAATAAAAAGGACAACGAAATACCAAGGAAAAATCATTTTACAAAAAGTCTGTATTCTTAAAAAAGACAACGCACTAATATATAAAGTTAACATGTACTATTTCTAATGAATATTGACAAAACAAAGATACTTAGTCCAATAAATAAAAACATTATTATAGAGGGAAATAAGATAGAAAGTGTGAAAGAGTATGTGTATCTTGGTCATAAAATCAGACTCGGAAAAGATAATCAAACTGCAAAGCTACCTCGAAGAGTTGGACTGGGCTGGGCCGCCTTTGGTAAACTGAGACATGTCTTTGAAAATGATGAAATACCGGTTTGTCTTAAAGGAGAGGTTTACGACATGTGTATACTACCTACGATGGCATACGGACTAGAGACGACAACTCTTACAGCAAAAAGTGTCCACAGGCTTAAATGTACACAGAGGTCCATGGAAAGACAGATACTTGGTGTGAGCTTGCATGACCGCATAAGGAATGAAGAAATCAGACGCCGCACCAGGGTTGCTGATGTCATGGACCGAGTGGCAAAATTGAAATGGCAATGGGCTGGACACTTGGAAAGACAGGGTGGCAACAGATGGGCACCCAGGATTCTCAGTTGGAGACCATGGGCAAATAGGCGAAGTATCGGAAGGCCACCGATGAGATGGACCGATGATATTGTCCAAAGGGTTGGAAAATCTTGGATACTAAAGGGGCAGGATAGAGATGAGTGGAGGAAATTGGAAGAGGCCTATATCTAGCAGTGAAAGGAAGAAAGCTAGCAAAGAAAAATAATAAGATTTCTTAAAAACAACTCACTTAAAAAGACAAGTTCCATTAAAAAAAAAAGAATCATGTTCTCAAATTACATATTGTTTCAATACTTTCTAATAAAGAAATAAGAATCACGGTTTTGATTTTAAATTTTATCGAAGTTTTAGGATATCGCCTACCCGAAAAATGATTAAATTTTGAATGTATGTAAAAGTTTAATATTAGTACGAAATGTGCACATTACGTTAAGAAATTTTATACGAAATTTGATGCTCCAAATGGTTCACTGGTACAAAGTGAAGTAACATGGGGCGCACACACAAGTAATGAAAGTCAGGCGTATCGAAACTTTTAATGATACTGTTTGAAATGCTTTGGGGAATTATAATGAAATATAATAAAGTTAAAGTCTTTGGTATAACTATTATTAACTATTTATTTTAAATTTTTTTACCATATTGTTTGAAACAGTAAAAGTTAACGTTAATAAATATTATATACAATACACAAGAGTTAAATACTTTTCGTAAATATATACTAATATAGACGGCCTTTCAGGTAAAGTGTCAAGGTTCGAATCCCGGCGATGACAGCGTGAAAAAAACGAAATTCTCAAGCCGTATTGGGTTTGTTAGAATTCAAGTGAAAATAAAACTGACGATAGATTAGACGAGAGAAATATGTCAGGAAAGAAAAGTGTGGCAGTCCATTCTTTCTGCCTACCCCTTCGGGGAGACGGCGTGATGGGTAGTTAGTTAGTTAGTTTAGATTAGCTATTTATCACATGTCACGAGAATCAATAGCAGAACAGTTTTACACACTAATTTTCAATTAACCTGTTTTATACAAAATTTTCTATTAATCTGTTTTATATAAAACAGTTGCGATGAAAAAACTTTATTAATTAGTCTTCTTCTTCTTCTTCCTTGTTGTAGACCTATGTGGTCTGTTCTCTAGAGTGTTGCTCCTCCTGTGAGGTAGATGTGAGCTATCCTTCCATCTTTTAGGGGGTCTTCCACGAGGACGAGTCCCATGAGGCTGATTATGCAATGCAATATAGGGGAGTCTGGTGGTGTCCATTTTTTGAACATGACCGTACCAGTCCCTTTTTTGCTGTCTCCTCCATCTTATAATATCCTTTACCTCACATATCTCTCTTATTCTGGTGTTCCTCACGCGATCTCTCAGTGTCTTGCCTGCTATCGTCCTCAGTGTCTAAATTAGTGATATATAAATTTATTTTGTGGGTGTTGGACGATCGAAGTGTGCGCGGGAGATGCCTATTGGTGGCGATGAGGTTCGCAACCCATCACACCGCGTCTCCCGCGGGGCGAAAAGAAAAGGATGGAGTGCCGCATCAGTAATAGTGTGACAGTCCATTCTTTCTGCCTACCCTTTCGGGGAGACGGCGTGATGGTTAGTTAGTTCTTCTTCTTCTTCTTTTTGTCCTGTCACACCTCCGTGGTGCATAGGGCCTCAAGGAATCTTCTCCACCCGACTCTATCGCATGCCTGATACTTAACATCATCCCAAGTGAGGCCTGCTGTCTTAACCTCATCCTGCAGGGTTCTTCTCCAGGTGGCTCTAGGTCTGCTTCGCTTTCTCTTTCCCCCCATAGGGGACCAGTCTAGTGCGCCCTGAGCGATGCAGGCTGGGTTCCGTCTCAGAGTGTGACCGATCCACTGCCATTTGCGCCTAGCGACTTGTTCTCTAATTGGCTTTTCGCCTGCCATGGTCCAGAGAACGGCATTTGACACTGTTTGGGGCCAATAGATTTTGAATATTGAGCGAAGGCACCTATTTACAAACACCTGGAGTTTACCAATAACGTCTGCGGTAGACTTCCAAGTCTCACATCCGTACAGCAGTACGCTTTTAACGCTACTGCTGAATACTTGGAGCTTGAGCTTTCTCGAAATGATACCGGAGCGCCATACAGGGCGAAGTATAGCGAAAGCTCCCCTTGCCTTGTTAAGTCTGCTGGCTACATCCTCCTCCGTACCTTCTGAGCCTGCTATCATACTACCGAGGTAGCAGAAACTGGTCGTGATGGTTAGTTATAAATAAGAAATATATTGAGAATTTGGAAACAGTAGTGTAATTTAGTTATTCACAAAGACGTGGTTTTGGTACCCCTGTTCCCTAGTAAGGTAATGCGCGTGTAATAGCGAAATAATTATGTTCAGCGTAAGTGAAATTTTAGATGAACACTCGCAGCCTCCCGAGTGCTTCGTGATCTTCCGAGTCGTGCTTCTCAACTTCCCCGTTCAGTTTGGCAGAGTTTTACATCTTTGTTACGCGCCCGGCGGAATATTAAACCCCCCTCTCCCCCGCCCGCTACTATTCCTTACATTCTACCCGTAGGTACCGGGGCCACGAGAAACATGTGATCATTTTGTTACGGAGGCTGGGAGATCTTCATGTTACCCGGGATGGCTTTGAAACTTCTTTGTTATTCTGCCAATTATATTTTATAATGAGCGAACGAAATCTTTTCAATGCAGAAACAAGTTTCATTTTTATATTTTCTTTTCAAGAAAAAAAATATAAAGACGCAAAATCGACGTCGATAAATATATATGACGACCTTCGTGGCCGAGTGGTAAGTGCATTGACTGCCACGCCGAAGGTTCCGGGTTCGATTCCCGGCGAGGGAAGCGTGATTGTCACACTGCATTTAGTCTGGTGTAGAATTCACGTGACAATAAAATGGCGATATATTAGCTACCTATCACATGTCATGAGAAACACTACGATAGCTTAAATAATACACTTTACATCGATTTGGCTCATGCTGTCATGTTGTAAAAAGCGATTCAACAAAATAATAATAATAATAATAATATTTATATGCATACATGCATACATTTTAGACATACTGATATTATTGGCATATAATGTTTTTATGCAAAACTAGTTACATGAAAGTTTGTTTGAAAACTAGTTCGGTGAGAATTTGGAGCAAGTAGATGAGTTCGTGTATTTTGTTTGTATGTTTACAAGAGATATTAGTGGAGAGGGATATTGAAAGAAGGGTTGGGGCAGGCAACAAAGTGAATGATGCACTTAAAGGAGTAGGCAGAAATAATGGACTGCCACACTTTTCTTTGCAGACATATTTCTCTCGCTTCCTCAACATTCACACATCGTGTCATGCACGCGCGTCGATTTCTCTGGCTCCTCACATGGCCAACATTCAACATTTGATTTATTTGATCGTGCCACGTTTTCCTCGGTCTTCCTCTATTTATGGTTCCATTTACCTCAAGTAAACAATAAAAAACGTTAAGATCCGTCAAACCTTATTTTTGCGTGTGCTATAAAGACAACAAACCATCACGCCGTTTCCCCGCAGGGGTAGGCAGAGAGAATTGACCGCCACACTACTCTATCCTGACATACCTCTCTAGCTTCCTCCACATTCATACATCGAGTCATACACGCACGTCGATTCGTCTATGACTCGATGTATGAATGCGGAGGCGTGGAGGAGACGTGGCAGAGTGGTAATAGCTCTAACTTTCATACCGAAGGCCCCGGGTTCAATTCCCGGCGATGGCAGTGTGTTTGTCACACTGTCTTTGGTCTGGTGTAGAATTCACGTGACAATAAAATGGCGATAGATTGGCTACCTATCACATCTCACGAAAATCAATATAATAGCTAAAAAATAAATTGTATACAGTAATTGGGTTCAAACAACCTGTTGTATACAAAAAAAATACCAATCTTTAATATTTGATTAATTTGGTCATGCCATGTTTTCCTCGGTCTACCTCGACTCCTTATTTCACTTACATTTTTAACGTATACTTTTTTTAACCATTCTTTCTTCACCCATGCGCTCCGTGTGTCTGAACCAACGCAGCGATCCTTTCATAATTTTGTTCATAATACCCTTTTCGTCACTTAAATACTTATGCCCATAACACGATGTACATTTATTAAGTGGACATTTAGCCGAGATTAAGGGTGAGCGGGCGCGCGGCCGGTCCATTATGGGACATTGTTTTGTTGTCCCCGCTGAGATATGGGCGCCGTACATCAGCCCGATCGCGCCGTGATGTCCGCAATGCCGGCCAATTTAGGCGGGTATCATTCAAATTTCTTCTCGCCCAGTGAGCCCGCGGGCCATTAGGTCTGCACGCCCGGGGCAGTGGAGGGGAGGGGTGGGGACACCCGGGAGGGGCACGCCACGTCACGCCGCCCACACTGACAGTACCTCAAGTTTTGTGTCATTGCGTCAGACGAATTGAATCCGGAGCCGTTGAAACGATTAATTAAAAAAATAGCAATGTGATTTCACACTCTGTTTGGTCTGATATAGAAATCACGTGACAAAAAAGCGATATATTAGCTTTTTATTAGATATCATAAGAATCAATATAATTAAATAGTCCATTGTTTTGGCCGAAAAGCTATGATACCTTAACATTTTAAACTGTTATTGAATAAACTTTGTTTTTTGTATCACAATTGTAACTTATTTTAATTTAAATAATAATTAAATAAAACGATGTTTTTTAACTACTTCCACTTTTGTCTTTATTTAGACAGCGACCGGTTTCGCCAGACTCGCTGGCATCGACAGACTGGTCAGACTGGTTGACCAGTCTGTCGATGCCAGCGAGTCTGGCGAAACCGGTCGCTGTCTAAATAAAGACAAAAGTGGAAGTAGTTAAAAAACATCGTTTTATTTTATTATTATTTAAAATGAACTTCCATCAAGAGATTTCAGTAAAATCATTTGATTATATTTTAATTTATTTTATTATGTTTTTAATTCAAAAGGGTAGTAGGGCTACGATGGGGTATGTTTTGCTGGAAAGCATGCCTCTACAAAATGTCGTAAGGCGCCATGTTGCGTTTACAACAACAACAATACTATCATGTCCAACTCTCTAGCGTCCATGAGAGGTATTTTTAAAGACCCCGCGAACCCCGGGCAATGTGGCACATATTACTTAGTGCCATAGCAGATAGAGAGAGGATACTGGATACACCCAGCTAAGGGAAGGTAACCCCGACAGAAAATCCTCCAGAGAAGGCAAGAGGATACCGCTCAGGATATTTTCCCCCAAGTCATCACTAAGGGTGATAGTCAACGTTGGGGAGACCTGACAGGATACAGAAAGAAGAAGAATATGTTTTAAATTTATTAAGTTTCATCGTTTTTGACTCTTTACTATGTGTAATTGTTCCTTTTAATTACTGTTTTATTATTATTATTATTACTTTATTATTCTATATTTTTCACCTTTAATTTTTTCACCTATAAATAGAAACCTTAGGAAGGCGTTATAAGTTTGTAAAAATGATAAATATCATACAACTTTACATCATATAATAATATAAGTTTACCTTGGAAAGTTTACCAAGGTAAAATTGAAGGGAACTTTTGTGCTAAATATACATTGTCAGGGCGATCCCTTCACTCCGGTTCTTACTGACAACTAGAGTGTTCTTTATTTGAAACAAAAAATAACAGTTAGGGTAGTTTTTCGTCTTTTCTTTTTTATATCAGGTGCTCATGATATAGCTTCAGTTGTGGAAAAAGGTTCAATTCTACCAGAAGATAGCAGCGAGCTGCCGAAACTGGCCGAAGACACAGACATTAGTGGATTTTAACTAATACACAATTTAAAAAGATTTTTGAAATTTGTGTTCGTTTTCATTATTTTAAATTCTACCCTTCTGTCGAATCTTTGATAACATTAAAAATACAAGTTTGGGTATAATCATAATAAAGTTCAACCCAAAATTTTGTTATGACGTTTAGAATGCACTATAATAAAGTATTTTTTTCGTAAACATGAGTTCTATGATGGAGATTAGTGATTGTATTTAGGTGATTCTATGCTCTATTTTTCGTCATATTTAGTTGATTCTATGCTCTTTTTTTCGGCATTATTAGAGGCCGTACGGTGATCGTATTTAGGTGATTCTATGCTCTTTTTTTCGTCATTTTTAGAGGTCGTACGGTTCTGTAAGCGTGGAAATATAACAACCAGATAAAATTATTGAAAAAACAAAAATATTTTCAATTAATAAATACTTAATATAAAAATAAAAAAAAACACTTTGTATTTTATCCACGGAATTGTAATTATATTTATTGCCCCGTTGAAGCTTGTGTACAAGCAAAATTAGTATGCTTAAAACGTCATTAGAATTCCGTGGTTAAAATACAAAGTGCTTATTTTATTTTATATATTTATTAATTCAAAATTCCTAACCACATAGTATGTGTTTCAAATGAAAATTAATTAATATTATTTTTTCTATGAGTTAATCAATATTCAAAACTAACTAACGAACTAACCATCACGCCATCTCCCCGAAGGGGTAGGCAGAAATAATGGAATGACACACTTTTCTTTCCTGACATATTTCTCTCGCTTCCTCAACATTCATACATCGTGTCATGCACGCGCGTCGACTCCTCACATGGCCGATATCAATATTCAATAATAACAAAAATAACATAAACGTTGAAAGCTTTTTTAACAGAATGGTTTTGGGTTCGCCACACCCATCTTCGTTGTATAACGAAATCATTTATAAAAGAAGAATGCCAATTTTTACATGTTGTAAAAATAAATAAGGTACCCTCGAACTGGTCGATTAAATTAAAATTCTTCCACTAGTCACAGATAAAAATAAAGTATGCTAAAATAAACTATAATACATACCCGCGTTTTGTGAATAAGATCATTATCCATATCACCAAGAAAAATCTTTATATTTTGGCAACAACTTTCAAGTCTTAAGATATACATAACAGAGGAATATTCTGTTAAAGATTCGAGTGTGCAGTGCAGGATAATGAAATCGTAGATATTTTATGTTTATTTTGCAATAATTTAAACATTTTAAGTCATTCCTATGCTATAAATGAACAACTGATCTCCCAAGTTAGTAACCAATGACAGGTCCTAAGTCCTGTAAACACCTCGATCACCATATATAGTTTCCAGTTTGCATCTTCGTCTCTATTGAGATAAAATTAATCCTTGATCTTTTAGAACATTAAAGATGATATAAGCGTTAACTAGAACAATTAGTAGTCCATTGTTTTCTCCGAAACACTATGATACCTCAATATTATTAACTGTTTAATTTACGACACTGTTATAATATCACATTTTTTTATTATACACTTCTTGAGAATGTTGCGACCGCTATTTCGACAGTTGTTCGTAACATCTGATAGTGAAAACCTCTGTTAGCGAAACAGCTGTCGCCACATTCTCAAAAAGTGTATAATAAAAAATGTGATTTTATATCAGTGTTTTAAATTTAACAGTTTAGAACAATAAGATGAATCGTTCGCGTATCAGAATTTTACGAATCTCTACCGCATTTATTCTACTCACATTGGAGCTAGAACCATTATATTTTTCCATTATAATGGTTTTGTACTTCCATTATTATCCTTGAGTTCATATTTTTAATATAGTGTGTTAAAAACGAAGAAAATATGTAAATAATGTTTCATAGGGCAAACTCTGTAAATGTCGGAAAAGTATGAAAACTACAAAGTATTTGAATGTTCGCTACTGACATCTGTCAAACACGGCGGGCGAGTATTTTATTTCCGACATTTGAATGTTTCCTGCACCGGAATTACTCCAGTTCTTAGTATTTTAAAACGATTCAGCAAACGTCGATCGCACGTTTCGTGCAAGAAGACGACGATTTAATTTATAAACGGAATGTCTGGGAAAAGTTATCGCAAAAAGTAAAACAAGTTAACTCACAAGTCTAGCAAATCACGGCTTTTGAATTCCTGCTGAATTCAAATCAGAAACCGTTTGATTCTAAATATGCATAAATATTATTAAACATTGTGTAGCGACTTCCTCGTAATAAGTTTCCAGAGTAAAAATCATGCCAATGGTTCTTGTTCTACATATTCAAGTGCAAAGGTTCCCATTTTTTTGTCCTAAGCTCCCTTAAAAAAAGTACTCATTGCCCCCTTTAGAGAAAAAGAAATCACTGCTCTCTATTAGAAAAAGAAACACTTCGAATCCCATTCATGAACACAACAATATATGACCATAAAGTACTTTTAATTTTTTTGGGTGAAACAATAAATGATCTTGCTAGGTTAGGCGAATCGGATTGCCGGGAGCAAAATGCGCAGGATCGAGGAGCTTGGAGGATAATCATCAAGGAGGCTAAAATTCCGCAAGAGTTGTTTAGCCAAAGGTATTAAGTAAACAATAAATAAACTGAATAAAGTTAAAACATGTGATTATCATACGAATAATAACATTAAAATGTGTATTTTTTAAATAAAATATATATTTATAATGTATGAAGACACAACAGTTATATAAACCCTTAATTGGGTACTAGAACACTGAATATGTTAAATAATATTGTTTTCAATGTAGTGGTGTAAGTAATAAAAAATACACATCTTTTAACGTATTTCTTCTGAATTATTATATTATTAATTTCATTCCATTGACAAATATGTAAAAAAAAAATTGGTAATTCTAGCCTGCATCTATAAGAACATTGATATTTTTATGTCGGAAATATCCCTCTTTGGTCTAATTAAGACTTAAAAATAATTAATACGAATGAAAACGTCAGTTTTCTAGATGTTTCATTATAATTAATGGAAACAGGCGAAACATGTCATTCGCATGAATTATAATAAAATTTCTTGAAAACAGACTTTCTCATTCGTATTAATTATTTAATATTATTAATTATTTAATATGCAGTTTCATATAATTATTTAAAACATAATTAATAAGCTAAAATTACTCAGGTTCAAAATTGATGCTTTCGAGATGTGGTGCTAGCGACGAGTGCTGCGTATACCCTGAACGACAAGAATAACAAATCAGTCAATCATTGACCAGCTGGGTATCAAGGCAAGACTCTCGCGGGTGTGCTCTCAGAGAGTGCTGAAATATTTTGGACACATAGCCCGGATAGATCAGGACAACCTTGAAAAGCTAATCAACATGGGCAAAGTGGAGGGAAGGCGACCACAAGGACCACCACCGAGCCGCTGGTCCGATCAAATCAGGGATCTGACAGGTCTTACATTAGCTGCAGCCTGGAGACTGACGGGTGACAGGAGCGCATGGCGTGCCATGGTCTATAGTTTACAGGATGGACACGACCCTTAATCATGAGAAATACGACTGAGAAGAAGAATATGGTATTACAAGTATATAAGAATGGTATTACAAGTGTACTTTTAGTATGTGTTTAAGTACTCGATAATAATTGATAAAGTTCTTGAATTAATTGTTATCATCATCAACAAAGTTCGTTCATTGAATAACGTTCGAATAAACTTCTGCGGAGCCCAGAAACCCAAGATTTACCCTTCATACACAGGATCCATTGAGTGCTAATGAATATAACCAACCATTGAAATAATGATTTCTATTGAACTCCGGTTAGACGTATCGGCTAAACAATTAGCTGGAGGGATCGCGGAGGGAGCGCGAACATTTCCCGACCGTAAATTCCACCCCGTCGCCGTCGATATGGCCTATACTCGTGTGTCAATTGATATCAAGACCAACCGTATTTCGCCCGAGGCGCGGGCATAACCCGGATCGATTTTGGGAATCGGCGATTTGGACGTCCGATCTTAATTGATGAACGCAATAACGGGATTCAAGAGAATCGTGGAGAAGGCAGTCAATATTACAACTCCCAATAAATGAATGATGCTACCAGTAACCTAAGAATTAATCACGCATTGAAATAAAAGTGATACTATTCACAAATTACAACTTTGTACATTTCGAAAGTAAATGCAATTACGCTTTGTATTTACATAAATTTTTAAACATTTTTCGATGCACAAAAATTAAACGGTGTTAAACACAAAGTGTAATTCTATTTATTTAATGATGAATGCGAAACACAAATAAAATGCAAATAAAAAATATTTTTTTAAATTTCGTTGGAATTACATTATAAAGCAATCACGCGGTTCACAAATAAATAAAAATGATGCAAATTTGTAAAAAAAAATTAAAACTATTTTTTATTTAAAATTTTACATATTAAAACAAACAAAAACATTCATCTGTAAAAGATAAATCTTTGTGTAATGTCTCATTTGTTTTTAAGGTGCGATGTGAAATCCTAATTATTATTTTCACTTTATGCAAATAGGTACAAACAACCATCGAGATAAAATTTAATATCAATATAAAAACTAGTAAAACACAAGTAATTAATAGTATAGAAAACATCTAATTTCTTAATGTTTCTTAAATTTATTGTTTCTTGAGCACTGATGTATAACTCCACATTAAATTATAAATAAGAATAAAAACCTCTATTTTCTAGAAGTTTTATTATGATTTGTGGAAATTATATGTTTCGCCTGTCTAAGGCTTTATCAAATGTCATTTGATAATGCCTTAGACAGGCGAAGCGTGTCATTCTCATAAATTATAATAAATCTAAAAGAAAACAAACGTTTTCACTCGTTTTAATTATTCTAGATGTTTCGTTATATTATTATACATATATGGGAGTGTCATGTGTCGTAAACCTGCCAGATCATTATCAAATGCCATACAAATTATATTCCTATTACTCCCATTATATAAATTATAATATAATGGATCTTCCAGAAACGGAAAATATCATCAAAATTTAATGTACCTGATAATAGGGATAATCTTTAAAGGATACATATGTATATAATGAAATTGCTAGAACAAAACCAACACAATATCGACATGTATTATATCGCGTGTGTTCAGGAACCATGACAGTTAAAGTTTCTCATTTTGTAGGTAGGACGTAATGTTTATCTAAGAGTAACTTGGGAGTAAATATGCGGCGTACGCCAAACGCGTAAGTTTAACGGAAGTACTTAATTGTTAATCGAACTAGAAAGGTCGGGAAACAATAGTTTAAAAAGTTGGCCATAGCTCGTAGCCGGGCGCGTGTATGATACGTAGAGGCGCCCTATCTCCGCCGATGGCACACACGTGAAAGGCTAACTATTGGCCCACATAGCCGCCGATGCATGGTGATGCAAATAACCCCACGCCCTTTGTGAAGCCTAAGCAGCCGAATATGTTTTATGACCTTCCGGCGAGCAGCTCGCCCCGCGAGACGCCAAACTTCTAAAATTCGACGAAAGAAAGTTCACGCCTCGCGCCAGCGTATCTCGCGCCACGAATGAACGCTTTTATCCCCTTCCACCAGTATTCCGCTAGATATATAGACAATGTGATTTATTTATATATCCTTAAAGAAATAAAATGCTAGACGCCCGTTTACATGAGTGTATGACATGCAGTCATATATGAAATGTTGTTTTATTATAATACATTTTCGTACGAAGCACTCACTTTGTGGTTAGACATTTTAAACTTATAGATATAAAATAATAAAACACTTTGTATTTAATCACGGTATGGTTATTATAATTGATGCTAACTAGTTTTGCTTGGACCCAAGCTTCATTAGGACAGTATAATAACTTATAGTACAATAAATTATTAAAATATGATAATTTATTATACTGTCCTAATGAAGCTTGGGTCCAAGCGAAACTATTTCGTATTAAATATAATAACTGTATCTTGGTTAAATAAATTGATTTTCATTGTGAGCGCTCGTACTTAAAATAAAACAACCTGTCTAAGTGATATTGCCACATTTTATTTATTATTTATTAAGAAAATTCAATGACAATATGTAAAGACTAAAATTTCGGCCAAGTGACCGCCGTGGCTTCGCTGTAGGTGGTATGTATCTTGGTGGTCAAAGGGTTTTTCAATAGGGACGTACAGAATTTGACAGCGCATAGCGGCCATTTTGGTAAAGCGATAGCTGTCAAATTTGACAAGAATATTAATTGAAAATAATAATTAAATAAAACAATGCTTTTTAACTACTTCCACTTTTGTCTTTATTTCGACAGCTGTCGATTATTATTTAAAATGAACTTCTATCAAGAGATTTCAGTAAAATCATTTGATTATCTTAAATACTAATTGAGTCTTGAAATTTAACCATGAAACGCTACACGTCTCAACAACGTGTTGAGATTGTTAAAATTAATTATCAATATCAGTGCTCTGTTCGTCAATTTTTGGAATTCATGGCCGTCCTGCAGAGTGCACAATACGTCGTTTAATGCGTACATCTGAGATAACCGGATCAGTGGTCAATGAAACAGTGGCTGTGCATCAAAGGAACGCAACGTCAAAAAGTTGTGGTAGTATCTCTTAGACAGGTTGTTTTATTTCATTTCAATATTCGAGCGATATTAATGAAAAACCATTTAAAAAGTGTTTTTTAAATTTTTAAATTTTTAATTGTATCTCAATAGAGACGAAGAAACAAACTGGAAACTGAATATGGATGATCAAGGTGTTTACAGGACTTATGACCTGTCATTGGTTGGGTTAAGCGCACGCTTTATGTAATTACAACATTCCCCATTCCACCATTGTTATTATGATCATGTATGATACATTTTTTGGAAGTTGTATATATACTCCAAATTCATACTTATCTTCACGTGGCAGTTCCAGTTAGCCATCTATGTAGATTTGATTGTACTAATTATTTTTTTAAGATTAATCTATACAATCCATCCACTAACGCCATCTATGAAGAATGATTGTTTAGCATTTAGCAAACTACTTTATTAACACAATGCGAAGAGGCTACCGCCTCCTATCGCACTGTTAGAAGTCGCCTGGAGTATCCACTCCTATTTTATACGCCAAATAAAAAAAAAAAAAAAAAAATAAGTGTTTTTTAATTTTATATCTATAAGTTGTTATTTTATTATTCACATGAATGGAAACATTTGTTGTATTATAGATTTTGTTAAATTTTTTGTAAATGACATGTTTTGCCTTGCTAAGGCATTATCAAATGCTAATTGTAATTAATAACATTTGATAACACCTAAGCATGACGATACATGTTATTCCCATAAAATATAATATTACTTCTAGAAAACCGACGTTTAAATTCGTATGAAGTGTGTTAATTCGTAATAAATCGTCATTATGGAATTCCACACTATTAACACCTTAAGTTTATAATAAAAGTAAATTATGTTAAACATAATACTAACATGTATTGTAGAAAAATAAGAAATTATTATATAATCAGAAAATCTAGTTCATAAACACAAGTTGAAAGGTATTTGATGGATGTATTTATAATACTCGTATTTGTGTATATTCAAACGTAAATTCAAATTTTTCTTCTTTTGTTGACGCAAGACACGAGTATACACATTTGTCATAATTTTGAGGTAAATGCTACTGACAAGTTGACAGATGAGTATGGTTCAAAAAAAGTTTTATATTATTAGCTAAAAAAAAATATCTAAAAATGCTCTCAGAAAACGTCTTCATCGTTTTATATTGTATCTCAGAAACTTGGAGAAACACGAACAATATGCGGAGATCCGAGGTTTTTTAGCTGGCACTAAAAGACAATCGGAAGATTTACGACTGAAATGTGTCAAAATGCATAAATGTTGCGGAAATGTTGACAAGAGAAGAAAATGGGTCGTTACTCCCTTTGCGTGTAGTTTGATTTAGCTGTCTGCTATGCTATACTGAAGTGAATACATACCTGAGTACGTTGCTCTGTATCTCTTTGAGTTACCCATTCACGGAGAAGACTCGTACACAAGATTATTCTCATACGGCACACACTCGAGACTTATATACTATCATGTCTCTATTTTTAAGGATATTGGGATAAATCACCCGTGAAAAAGAGATCCCAGTCTCATTGTGTCCCGCGGACAAGATTAATGGACCCGAAGCTTGTCATCCGCCATCAGTAGTAACGACAGTAGCCAGCCTTCGCTTGTCTGCCAGACAGTCTTGGTTTATTGGTTAAGTCGTTTGCTCCATTGTAATGGACTGATGAAAAAATCTATATTTAGTCAATAACGTAGTTGTATAGACAGCCCTTTGAACTACGCATAAATCATGATTAAAATATATGAAAATATTTGATCCGTATTTGAAACAAACATAATCATATGAATATCAAAATAATAATGAGAATAGAATACTTAGAATTATCCTGGGACCCAGACCCGGTGTTGCAGCGGCAACTTAAAGGCATAGGACCAACCCAGAGATCCGTACGATGACCCAGCAGCCCCTTATAACGAGCATCGTGAGAGCCGGTCGACAAGCATGGATTGGGCATGTATGCCGAGCCGAAGAGACAAGAGCAATCAAGACCCTGTACGCGTCTAGACCGACTGGAGTAAGACCTCTAGAAAGGCCTAGACAGCGCCTAATAGACAATGTTCTGGCTGATCTAGCTAGGTTGGGCGAATCGGACTGCTGGGAGCAAAAGGCGCAGGATCGAGGAGCTTGGCGAAAAATCATCAAGGAGGCTAAAATAAAACTCTTCAAAAGTTGTATGGCCATAGGAAAGAAAAAAAAATCAAAATAATATTTGCGGCAGAGTGGCGACATGGACTATGACTAGGACACCGAAGGTCCCGGCGATAATAGTGTGAAAAAATCAACGCTGTATTTGATCTGGCAAAATTCACGTAACAATAAAAAAAGGCGTTAGATCAGCTACCTATAACATACTCGTATAATGAGAATCAGTATAATAGGTAAAACCTTTACATCGATTTGCCACGCGCTGTAATGATGTAACGAGCTTTTTAACAAAATAATAATATTAACAAATTGTTCGTGTTGTTTATACTAATTTTCAGTTGTGTTTCACTAAACTGACAATAACATTAATCGAACTAGACATTTTTTACTCGTTCTAGTAACGCGACGAATATATTTAAAGCTCACTTAAGAAAACATGACGTTTAAGCGATAAATCAATAACAAGCATCATGAAAGTATCAGAGTTACTTTTTTCAATACTAAACAAATTTAACATGAAGGATTTTAAATTTGCTTGTTGGTTAGAGTCATGATTTAAATAAGCGTAATTATTTCTCCTGATTTGTATATTTTTTTCCCTATCTTGGGCTATTGCCTTATTTTACCTGATTCGCTTATTTTTACTTTATCTTGGGCTAATATTTAATTTTCCTTGATTTCAGTATCTCTTATTTATTTTTATATACTACCTTATTTCACTTTATTTGTGTATGCTTCTTTATCTTCTGCAACTATCTAATTTTACCTGACAGTTGCTTACAGTGAAGTGTGGTGCATAACAATTGTACTGACAGTATTACAAACTAAGTATGCACATCAAATTGAAGAATCTAATCTGATATAATATATATATATTTTTTTACTTATTACAATTGTATTGTACATTAGATGCTTTAATTAATACGATTGAAAACATCTGTTGTCTAGAAGTTTTTTTTTGAATTTTTAGGAATGACATGTTTTACCTGTGCCATTTGATAATGCCTAAGGCAGAACAAACAAGCCATTGCCATAAAATATTAAAAAAAAACTTCTAGAAAACAGACGTTTTTATTTGTAATAATTATATAATATGCAGTTTTTCATCATTGTTCAAAAAACGATAAATTAAATGCTTTGTGTGTGTATCAACAAAAATAAATAAATAAACGTATGAATCGTCTTCACTCTACTAAGAAACAACTAGGATTTTCAAATTTAATATAAAAAAAAACAGTCCGAGATTCCTTCTAAAAGAATGTGGTTATAAACTTATTGCTCGGGGGAAATCACGAAACATTATAGTTTTCCGTATCGGCTAATGGTATCGACACATTGTATACGCTGAACGTTTCTTTCATCGGATATCTCGCACAACTAGTTCACTTAAAATGTCCTCCAGCCCGAACAAGAGGGCTCTCCTCGCGCCGGGCATACATAATGTACAATATGTCTCAAAAGAAAGTTTATATTTAGTGGATCAATTAAAATAAAGAAATCATCAATTTATCGAAAAAACGTGTTTTAATTTATTTCATAAAAAAATATATAGTCTAAATGTAAACTCTCGTGTTCGCGGCACTCATTTAGTCGAACAGTAAAAAATCTTATGACGGCTCGGCTGACTGATAATCGACACACTGATTAAAACTCTGCACATGTTCTACCGTTCTTGATGACCTTGGTCACCTGGATTTTTGTTTTTCTAGTGTTGTATCGGATTTTTCAAACATTTCGAATGATGGGTATGTTTGGTGCATCATTTAAGTAGTAAAAATCTCGAATATTACAAAATCTTCTACGCTCTTCAGTCGCCGAATTACCGTTTTTGGAAAATTCTTGCACGCACAATGTTAATATTAACTTCCCGAGAAACGCATTGAAATTAAAAAAATTCCCAAATTGTTAATTTTAATAATTAATAAACTATTTTTAGATAAATTGCTGAATGACATAGTCCCCGCGACCCTCAGATTAAACTAAACAAACGTAAAATTTCTTTTGAGACATCCTGTATATACGACGACATCCACGAACGTAAAGCATGCTTAGTGTATTTTTTATGGTGTCCTCGGAAAGCGGAATAACTCGGAAATGTTCCCTATTGCCTACATTTACCGAACAAAAAATAACCGAATAGCTCGAAGGACTTCCGATAAATATCCCCAGTCATCTCGGCGTGTTGTATGATATTAATATTAAAATATTAAAAAATATGCTTAAGTAGGTCACACTATGAAAGGGAGGAAAGTGTCCCGGGCCGGCGGGGGCATTAACATGGAGACGTGATAAATCACGCATCGCCATGTGATTCCATTTATACATATTTATGGGAACGATCAGGGATACGCTGGGAGGAACGCGCCTCTCTACTAAAATGTTCAACGATTATTAACTGCCGAATGTAATATGGATAATAAATTTTACAAGAATTTTATAAGGCTATCCAAAAAAGCTAAGATGGCAATAGTGTTCTTGTACGGACGCTGACCTACCTCGTAGGCTAGACGGCGTGATGGTTACTAGGTTAGTTTGTTAGACATGTTCAAAGTTTATTTAGGTAATCCATTGTTTTGGCGGAAACACTTTGATATTTTAACAATATTCACTGTTGAATTAAAAACACTGTTTTAATATCTAAAATTGAGTTAATTTTTTATAAAATCGTCGCACAGCTGTTTCGGTAACCGATGTTACAAACGTCAGGTGTTACAATAAACTATTATTCGCGGGTTTACGGTAACACCTGACGATGGTAAAATCGGTTACCGAAACAGCTGTCGCGACGATTTTATAAAAAATAAACTCAATTTTTTATATTAAAACAGTGTTTTTAATTTAACAGTGAATAAAACTTATTTACTTTATATATTATATAATAAAAACAGGTGTTCTTGTGCCCACCCTTATGTATGGAAGTGAAACATGGAACTTGCAAAATAAGGATGAAAGAAGAATAAATGTAGTAGAAATGAGATCTTTTGGACAAATGTGTGGTTATTCTGTACATGATAGAGTGTCAAATGCAAATATAAAGAGTGAATGCATTGCGAATGAAAGCGTTATGAATTAAATAATAAAAGGGTCATTAATCTGTCGTCATTTTTTTTTATTGTATATGGTTGTTTGAACCCAATTACTGTTTACCATTTGTTTTTTTATTATGTCGATTCTCGTGACATGTGATAGGTAGCTAATCTGTAGTCATTTTATTGGCACGTGAATTCTACACCAGACAATCACACTGCCGTCGCCGGGAATCGAACCAGGGACCTTCGGTATGGCAGTCAAAGCTCTTACCACTCTGCCACACTTTTAATATGGTTTGGAGACAAGCAAAGTATGATAAAGATATTATATGTTAACAATGTAAATGGAACTAGAAATAGAGGAAGACCAAGGTAAAAGTGGCACGATTATATCGATAAAATATTAAATGCCGAACACGCGACGTTTCGCAGAAATCGGCGTGTGTGCATAAACGATGTATGAATGTTGATTAATTGAGGGAGAAGTATGTCAGAAAAGAACAGTGTGGCGGTCTGTTTCTTTTATCTATCCCTTTGGGGAGACGGCTTTTTGGTAGTTAGTTGGTTGGTTAAGAATAATTCGAGATTTTGTCATTTTTAATATTACTGATAGGGTATTCTGGGATGAGAAGAACATCATATTAAGATAAGAACTATAAAGTATTGTTATATTGCGTCATTTTTTACTGGTACACTTCTCATTTATCTATATTGAATAAAACATCATACGAGTATATAACGATTACGTATGATAGGTTTGATTAAAAAAAACGCATTAATTGCGAATTAAATAAAAAGACTATCATGTACATGTATTAACTGACCAAGTAGTGTTTTCTTTAGGCTGACTATTATTTAATTCTCGTGTATTGCAAAACTATTGTACGATATAATCGATTACAATACAATTTTATGTTTTTATTTTACGTAGCTTTCAGATTCTACGAGAGATGGAGACGAATTTGGTACCCGCTTCATTTTAATTTTCATATCAAATCAAATCAAGTCAGTGAAATGTATTAAAAACAAAAATATTCAGAGTTTTAATTGACCCCCTTTAAAATGTTCCCATTTTTGACGTAGCCGACGAGATGAAAAGAGTTGAAAAAATATAATATAAGCTTTGAAACTAGTATGAAACTACTAGAACATTTATTTTGTTTCGAGCTTTCTAAATAACTAACTAACTAACCATCACGCCATTTCCCCGGAGGTGTAGGCAGAGAGGATGGATCACCACAATGCTTTGTCCTGGCATACCTATCGGGTTTCCTCTACATTCATACATCGTACCATGCACGCACGTCGATTACTCCGACTTCGAATGTGGCCGCCTTTTAGTAATTGATTAATTTGGCCATGCCATGTTTTCCTCGGTCATCCTCGCCTTTTTTTTCCACTCAAGCTGCTTGCGTACAACTTTTTAACCATTATACTTTCATCCATTCGTTCCATATGTCCAAACCATCTCAGGGATCCTTTTTTAATTTTATCCATGATGCAGTCAGCTGCCTAACATTATACTCTCTTATTTCATCGTTCGGTATTCCATCATGCAAACGTTTTCCCGCACATTCTTCTTAGTGATCTTATTTCTACGGCGTTTATCCTGCTTTCATCCTTCTTTTGCCAGATCCAAGATTCACTTCCATATATGATTATTCATTATTACTAATACTACTAGTTTTCTCTTTAACTTATCAAAGTGTTATTTTATTCTTCTTATATATTTAACCTTATGTCAGTTGTTATATAATATTTGTGGTAGATTGTAATTGGCTTTGTTTTGTTGTCTCTGTGTGTTTATATTCATATACTGTAATTGCTGTTTGTTATCCTTAATAAAAAGAAAAGAAAAAAAAAAAGAAAATGAGAGTTGGCACTAGAACTCCATTGTGTATTGCCATCTTTGCTTCTGTATATATAATTATATTTGCAGTAATGACTTTGAGTGCGCCATTTATAGCTTTCTAAATAATTTGTTAAATAAAGTTTCTCGGCATGATACAAAATTTCACCGTTTAATTCGTTGTGAATAATCTGGATTATTGAAATTTGTGTTTCAACATTATGAAAAGTCTAAAAACTACTTTCGAAAGTCTGGGTATTGTTCCCATTGTAAATTAAGCACCTGGCGACTTAATTCATTCTAATTTAATTTTATCTCTTAATTCTCTCAGCAGGATCGCTAAATAGTCGGGCATTACATAGATTACGCATAGATATTCGGGAGTACGCTGGACCGGGGCCAAGCGATCGCATCGGACGCTGTACTCCCACGCGCTGCGGCCGTATCATCCCGGGAACATTCGTGTCTTTTTATGTTGGGATCTCCCGAGCACACATTTCACCCCGTGAAGTTTCTTTGTCTCGGGAAAGTTAATAAAGAAACAAAGGATCCATCTGTTCAGCGGCATAAAATTGATCGATATGTATGCGTACGAAATTTAGAATGTTTTATAATATTTTGATGAAAAATCTATATATTATTACATCTCGAAATCCAAATTTGAATTAATCTGACATTAGAAATAACATGACACCTTTGATAATTAATACGAATTAAAATGTCTGTTTTCAAGAGTTTTATTATAGTTTTATATAAAAAAAATATAGCGTTTGTTTTGTTATTTTGCTTAGAGACTCATAAATTACTAAAATGATTTCGCTGAAAATTGTACAGTTTATTTTCACAGGTGCCCGGATTATTTTAAGATGCTTGAATGAAATCAATGTGGTGAAAAATAATTCTTGGACGCACCTAGTGGAATAGAAAAATATATCTCATTTCAAAGATGTATCATATGTAGCAATATTGGAGATTAGTAAGGTGGACAGATTGAGAAACACCACTGTTAGATCCACAAGACTGTCGGACATTATCGATAGAGTGGAAGCGCTAAAATAGCACTGGACAGGCCATGTCGCTCGCAGCTCTGACCATTGATGGGCAAAACGATTCCCTTACTGGCATTCTAGGACTGCGACCTGAAATCCAGGACGTCCCAAACTTCGATGACGAGACGACAATAAAAAGGCCGCCGGTATGACATGGATGCGTATTGCACTGGATTGACAGACACGGAAGCAGACGGAGGAGGCCTACGTCCAGGAGTGGACGGATACAGACTGATGATTATTATATATACAAGCATGGCAGGTGGATTAAAGTAATTAAGGTTAATAAAAAAACGGCGGATACGTGGAATATAAATTAAATAAACATAAAAGTCCGGATCGTCCAGCTGACAACATGTGCACCATCTAAGAGATCATTATGTGTTAAATTATTCTTATTTTAATTTATATTTTTTATTTTAGATATATTTTATGGACGTTTGACGATAGAAGTGTGCGTGTGAGATGCCTATTGGTGGCGATGAGGTTTGCAACGCACCACACCGCGTCTCTAGCGGGGGCAAAAGAGAAGGATGGAGTGCCGCATCGGTTAAAGCGTGGCAGTCCATTTTTATGCTTACCCTTTCGGGGAGACGGCGTGATGGTTAGTTAGTTAGTTTGTTTGTTTTATTTATGCGTTTCTCGCGGGGGCGAAAAGAGAAGGATGGAGTGCCGCATCGGTTAAAGTGTGGCAGTCCATTCTTTCTGCCGACCCTTTCGATGGTTAGTTAGTTTTGTTTTATGTTTGAACTACCACCACCATTGTAGTAGCCTTCAATTGATTGTTATAAGAAAGCATGTTTTATAATAATTCGTAATTGGATAATATAGGATTTAGTATAAGTCCGTAGCTAGCAGTCTCCTAGCCACCATCACCAGTGGCACAGCGCTAGCCTGCATCTGTGGGTGCGTGATAAGAACAAACGGCACATCTCCGGCTTCGGTCTAATGACCCAACTTTCGGCATTCGGTCTGGGCGAGATTGGCTGCCAAGAGCGACGGGCAAGGAACATGTGTAAGCACTTATCTCGCCCTACACCTTGGCTCCGGAGACAAAACTTTCCACCGCAGGCTCGTATGAGGAAGACATTCCTAGACACTTGTTGTGGTGAGGTTTTACGACCGTCGAGTTATGCCACGCGAAATAATTGTTAATTTTACTTTGACCGATTGTAATGAGTAGGGACATGTTCGTTTCAGTGGGGTTTTATATATTATAAACTCATTTACATAATTTTGAAATTTTATGACCGAATAGAAAATTTTAGTAATAATTAATTGTGGTTTAAAATAAGTTTAAACTCGCCGAAAATAAGGAAAGAAATTTTAACTAACTAACTAACCATCACGCCTTCTCCCGAAGGGGTAGGCAGAAAGAATGGACTGCCACACTTTTCTTTCCTGACATATTTCTCTAGCTTCTTCAACATTCATACATCGTGACATGCACGCGCGTCGATCATTAAGATGGTTTGGACATATGGAAAGAATGAATAAAGAAAGAATGGTAAAAATGTATATGTTAACGGTGTAAATGGAACCAGCAATATAGGAAGACCAAGGAAAATGTGGCACGATCAAATAAATCAAATATTCAATGTCGGCCATGTGAGGAGTCGGAGAAAGAAATTTTAGGTAAGCATATATTTATAGACCAGACCAGAAGATGGCAGCGAGCTGGCGAAACCGGACGGAGCTATAAACCATAAAGTGGAATTATACTAAATATATTTTTTCTCTCATTGTGTTGCATGCCCCATCAAGCCCAAGGTAGACGATCTCCGAGCAGATCATCAAAGAGATAGATCTACAGCTTAGAGTCGACCTCGCAGAAGGACAATTCCTCTTAAGAAACAGGCCACAATATCTACACTAAGAAGAAGAAGAAGATATATTAAAAAAAAAATCATTATTTATAATGAACTTCTACCATTTAAAATAAGAACATGATAATACCCATTTAAAAATCTTAAAGTAAAATTTTAAAGTAAAAATTAAATTAAAAAAAAAAAATTGTGTTTTCACTTATAAATGAAAAGAAATTTGAAGAATAAGTTTTCTTCTTAGATGGGAGATTCTCAAACACTTAAGTTTATTCAAAGAAAAAAGGGTTGTTTTGCTTAATTTTTCTTTGTGTAACAATATTGCCGTTAAAGGGGGCAAAGTAACGGCAAAATATTTAGTAATTAAATAACTTGTCTCGATTGTAGTCTTGGCGAGTCCCCTGCTCCGGGGTCGGCGGGAAGCGAGGAAGAACGGCGGCCACTATGTCTGCGACAATTTTCTACGTGGGATCATTATTCCGCAAGTCCGGGTGTAGCGGGCGCGCCTGAAAAATCTATCAATCGAATCGGCACCGCGGAAAACGGCACAACCCATCACCATCTGATGCGGCAAGGGCGCGGAGGGCCGGGCGATACTTTTTTGCAAGGTATCGCCGTATTGTGCGCGTCTTTGTGGCGGACTTTATGGATTCTGGACCGTACTCGGCTGCTTCAGTCACGTGACCCTTGGGGCATGCTCGCGGCTATTAAATCAGGGTGGACGTGCCCTGTGAATGGGTGTCGGGCGGCGGGAGGCGGGAGGGGGTGTCGCACCCCCGCCCCACCCCCTGTCCGCTGCCGCCCGGGTAGGGACAATACACGCGACTGTGTATGTAAAGTTACCTGAAGAGTCTTGTAATACGAGAAATCGGGTGTACGGTTCAAATGTAAGTAAACGAATTACAAATAAAAGAACGTATTGAATTAAAAAAAGGTAGAAGCTACTTTCGAAGCTGAAGGTGGATACATACATTTTATTGCACTGTAATGATGAATGTGAATAAGTCCAAGGTAATGATTTTTGAGTAGTATGTTTACAAAAGAGTGGAAAGGGATATTAAAAGAATGTTTGGGGCAGGCAAAAAAGTGAATGGTGCACTTAAAGTTGTCATCGCAAACAAAAACATATCCAATAAAGCTAAAATGGTGCTCTGTGCTATTTGTTATAAGTAGGTACTAACCAATATTTTTTAACAGAAAGAACTAATAAATAATATGAAATTATTATAATACACGATGACAATATATAAAAAAAAATTAAATTTATAAAAAACATACATTTGAAAAGACATAAATTATATAGAAATTAATAAATGATTAATTTCTTAAACAAATAACATTTTGTGTTAAATTATTTTTATTTCATTATTTTATTTTATGTAATTGTATTTTATATTATTTTTTGTGGATGTTGGACGATCGAAGTGTGCGCGGGAGATGTCTATTGGTGGCGATGAGGTTCACAACCCACCACACCGCGTCTCCCGCGGGGCGTAAAGAGAAGGATGGAGTGCCGCATCGGTTAAAGTGTGACAGTCCATTCTTTCTGCCTACCCTTTCGGGGAGACGGCGTGATGGTTAGTTAGTTAGTTAGTTTTCTTAAACAAAATAAAGTGGTATAAAAACAAAGTATGAAATTATTTTCAATCTAATAATTATTAAATAAGACATGGCTGAATAAGTAATATGTAGAACTATAAAATTAATAATTGTTGGATAATTTCACAAGATCCTCCATTAATCCCATAATCGCGTACTTGACTCTCTTCATGGTTAAAGTTAGTCCAATTATCGGGAGATTAGTTATAAATAACAAACAAATACACCACCGCGCCCCGCAATAACGGCGATCGCTTAACTAAACAAGGAAAGAGCAAATTCAAATCAACTCGGATACCCAAACAATTTGGCTTTCATGACGGTTCTTTGGAAGTTGGGATTTCCTGTTAATATTCTGAGGGAGAACACTTTCACTCGAACGGGAAATTACCATTTTATTGGTATACATTAACCCATAGTGAACCGTCTTCTTAAATCGATTTAAAGTTTCATATTGGGGATGTTTCATATTACACAGCCAGGCGGTGGAACCAGGGGCTGTATAACTTCCGACGATAGACTGCCTTCAAATTAATGATCGAGTTCGGGTGTATTAAAGTTAACATATTAGAGCTACTTGCATATTGAAACTAAACAAGGTTAAAACTAAATCGCTTGTGTGAATTATTTTTAAGGATTAAATGTATCTCAAAAGAGACGAAGATGTAAATTATTTGGAAACAGAATATGGTAGCCGAGGCGTTTACAGGACTTATGACCTGTCATTGGTTGGGTTGAGCGATCGCTTTATGTTTTAACAACATTCACCATTCTGCCCTTCTTACGACACCACGTCTGACAATTTTTTGGAACTTGTATATTTGCTAGAATCCCACGATTATCTTTAAATTTTTTTTAAGTTCACTCTACACTAGCGTCATCTATAAAGATTGGGAAGTATTTAGCAGAAAATCTTTATTAATGCACTGTGAAAGTCTCTGCAAATCATACAGTACTAGATTACGCCTGGAGATGTCTCTCCAATTTTTATGCTTACTTGGACCAGTTATTTTATATAACATTTTGAATGTATACAAATTCTTGTAGACAAATACTGGATTTTACCCATTGCGGATAAATTATTTTTATAAGGATTAATTGTACCTCAATAGAGACGAATATGTAAATTGTTTTCTGGGAACATAATGTTTTCTGGGAACAGAATATATATTTCATGAGAACATTTTGTTATACTCGTACATGTATTTGTGGACTAAACTAATTAAGAAACTAATCATCACACCGTTTCCCCGGAGGGGTAGGCAGAGAAGATGGATCACCATAACGTTCTGTCCTGACATACCTCTATGGATTCCTCCTCATTCATACATCGTAACATGCACGCTCGTCAATTTTTTCGACTTAGAATGTGGCCGCCTTTCAGTATTTCATTTATTTGGTCATGCCATGCTTTTCTTGGTCTTCCGCGGATTCTCTTTCCACTCACACTGCTTGTATATAATATTTTAACCATTCTTCTCTCGTACATTCGTTCCACATGTCCAAACCATCCCAGGGATCCTTATTTAATTTTACTTATGATACAATCATCTGCCGTACATTTCTTCCTTATTTCGTCGTTCGGTATTCTATCATATATCGTTTCCTACACATTCTTCTCAGTGATCTCAGTTCTACGACATGTATCCTACTTTGAATTTATGGAATTAAATGTATTGTATTACAACTATTGGAGTTGAATATATTGTTGTCACGTTAGCTTAAATCTATACGTTACTTTATTTTTTAAATATTATATACTCATAAGCTCAAGTTAAAAACGTTTCATATTCTAAAGAAATGGTTTTCTTATGAAAATTGTGTTTAAATTAAATTGAATATTTACTTGTGAAAATACGTTGATTCCTAAGAAATACTATACAAGAAAAAAAAATTCAATGTATTAATTATTACAATATTATATTATATTAATTGGATAAAAATAGATAGTAATTTAGATAGTGTCGTATAATATACATGTTTATTTAATCTATTGTTTTGGCGGAAATACTTTGATATTTCAATATTATTAAATGTTAAATTGAAACACTGTTATAATAATACAATTCATTTAATTTCTATGAAATTGTATTATGGAATTTTTATTTGATTGTAACACCCGATGATTATAACATTGGTTAGCGGAATAGCTGTCGGGATGATTTTATAGAAAAGAAATCAATTGTGATATATTAACAGTGTCTCAATTCAAGAGTTAAAAATGTTTAGAGTTTAAAATACATACGAGATATCCATTTATTGCATAAGATTAATGTGTGTAACGGAGGGATCGTGTTCGTACCACAAACATACATACCTATATAATTGAATATAATTACGGCTGGTGCAAAATCCATTGAACCGAATTACTTGATAATGAATTAGAGCTTTCCCGATCGTGAAGTGGGATAAAGGTGGGCCTTTTCGACCGCTCCATAAAAGCGGCGGGAAGTGCTTCAGTACAGGGTTAACATACACGACAGATTGATCGATTGATCGGCTGCATTCGTCCGGCATCGGCTACCTTCGTCAATCGGGTCGTCATTCCCGCTGGGGCCGGGGGCGGGTCGCGGGCGGCTCTCCGTCCGTAGGAAGGACCTCGCATTGTTCAGGCCCGGCGACGGTTATAAATAGACCCGGGTATCGGGTAACGCGACGCTTGATAGTATAATATAAACTACTAATTTATCCGCTCATTCCATTGCTAACGCAAGCAAAGTATTCAATTACAAGGCCGCGGATGTTTGTCTTCGTTTACTGCAAGCCGCAGCCGCGTGGGAGCACTACGAGTACTATCTCTTCTTCAGAAAGGGAGAGAGAACCGCCGGATGATATTATGAGCGTATCGTAAACGTATCTGCGGAAAGACTTCACTAAAAATATACTTTATGGAGAATGTGACGAGCACATATAAAAGCAAATTTTAACGATTGCTAATACAAAATATAAGTTTAGGAAATCAAATACAATGTAGAAATGTAATAAGATAAAAAAAATATTCGATAATACATTGTTTTGGTCTAAAAACGTTGACACTTCAACATTATTAACTGTTAACTGTAAAACATAAAACGCTAACACTAAAAACATGGCGTTCTTTTGAAACACATTTCTCGGAACACGTTAGGTCCTTCAGACTGAATAAATCAAACTCCCAAATTGTCAAACATCTATTAGGCAATAAAAATACCCTAGATCCAAATAATGTACTAATTCCGCTACACATTCATAATAAATAGTATACTCTCAACCTATTGGAACAATTAGAAATAAATAAGCATAACAAAAACCCTAATTTAACTTTAATCAATGAACAAACCAACATATGTTCATCCCCACTCCTTAATGTAGTTCCGAAATATAAGTAGATTCAAAGAACTCTTGATTCTGCACTGTATTTATTTCACATTTCAGATGCAGAAGAGAAGAATACACCGATTGAGTCTACGCACATAGGATGGCGATTTTATTTCATATATAATACTTAGAATCATTAGTCACCTTGAAATATGTAAAATCATTAGTAAACAGTTTGTAAGAAGATGTTTTTCTTAGATACACTTTATTTCGTCCTTCCTCAAATAACTTATTTTTGATTTATATAATATCATTTAGCATCCCCTAACTATGTTATCATTGTCATAAAATTTCTTGACGAGTTCCAAGAAACACTTTCCAATATTTCTGGACCTACCCAAATAATTATTTGTTAAAAATGTATAAACTCACATCAATTTTCGTTAATTACCATATTCTGCTCCGTTTACTAGTGTATATAAACAGCAACGAGCTGAAATTTCGTCACATTTGAGAATGCATTAGAAGGGCGAATAAATAGAAGGCATAAAATATAAAAAACTTCTAGAAAACTGATGTTTTCATTCGTATTAATTATTTAAGAATGAGTTTTACATTATTGTTCAAGAAACAATAAATATATAAAACGCTGTTTATGGTATCACAGTTTTTAAAAAAAAAAAATATATATTATATGTGACAGTTGTAATTTTAACAGTTGAAAAATTATTGCAACACCTGATGATGTCAACATCGGATGACGAAATAGCTGTCGCGAAAATTAAAAAAAAAAAAAAATTGGGATTCCATTAACTGAGTTTTAAATTTTAATAGTTAATAATGTTGAAATATTATCTGTTTTGGCTAAAACAATTGACTATTATTAAATGTTTAAATATGAGAAATAATTGATTTAAATGGGTTTGTCGCGACAGCCGTTTCGCCAACCTATGTTGGCATCATCTAGTGTTACAAATAAAGGCAGAAACATACTATTAACACGCGACGTGGCGTGTTTACTCCCACCATCGGCAACACGTCGATCTAACTCGTCTGGATCGGGTGGCGTGTGCGCGCATGGCGTCGCGTCGGGTGTTCATAGTGTGATTATGTCCATAGAAAACAATACAATTTGATTCGACTCAACACGCATCACGTGGTATCGGGTGGCGTGGCGTGTTAATACTATGTTTCTGCCTTAACTCTTACTGACAAACTCAATTAAAGAAATTGTAAAACCTTAGGATCATTAAGGTAGTTTGGACACATGAAAAGAATGGTAAAAAATGTATATGTTAACGATGTAAATGGAACCAGAAATAGAGGAAGACCGAGGAAAACGTGGCACGATCAAATTAATCAAATATTGAATGTCGGCCACGTGAGGAGTCAGAGAAATCGTCGCCTGTGCATGACATGATGTATGAATGTTGAATAAGCGAGTGAAATATGTCGGGAAATAAATGTGTGGCAGTCCATTCTTACTGCCTACCCCTTCAGATAAACGGCGTGATGGTTAGTTAGTTAATACCTTATAACAGGGTTTTAAATTTAAACATTCTTCACTCGATGCGAACAGTCTTCATTCGATGCGTGTTTTGAAATTTATCGTGAAACGTAAATAAACTAAACTAAAAGCTCTAATTTTATATATGAAGAATAGGCCAAGTTCTGAACATGGGAAAAAATTAGATAGAGTTAAAAAAAGTTTCACCGCTGGATTAAAATTTATGCGATATGTTAACAACACAACATCGCGTGCGCGAACTATAAATTGTCCCCAAATACCCAGGATTATTGAATATAAAGCGAGCCTCCGCCTTTCGTAGGCTGTCATTTCAAACGAAATTTTTATTTCACATTGTTAGACATTTTATATTATCCCCCATAACCGCGAAACATTCGAGGGCGAGTATTAGCCGGCATTCGTTACGACTTTCCTTTCATTTCTGCTGAAAAGCTTTCAAACAAAACTGAAACTTTTTTATTATACGCTCATTAACGTCAATATAATTTAAATATAACTGAGCAACTGATATAAAGTGTTTTATAATAGATCGTAAAGTGATTTTTTAAGTGCCCTAATAATATTTTATTCGAATTTTTAGAACATTATAAGAAAAATAATCTTAAGCCATAATTCTTTAAATTAAATTAAGTAAAAGATTTATGTATCGCATCCGTTGCTAATACACTTTCCATATTGTGTGATTATACGCCAGCGTGATGCATGCTATGGGAACAAAATGAAAAGATCACTCAGAAAACGTTTGCCTCTTGCGAGATGATGCATCATTTTTGCTTATATCATGAATAACGTGAGAATATTAGCATAATGCATTACACAGATTTGAGAACAAGAGACGTTAATATTTTCAATACATTTTGGAGATTATTTCAAAAATGCACTTTAGATTTTACTTTTTGACCGCCCTAACTTCGGGTTATTTTCCGACAAACGTGCAAAAAAAAGGGTTTTTTATTAATTAAATGTAATTACATATTAATTTTATTTTTTTAAATTACGAAACGTCAAAGACTCGACCACACACTTCGCGTGTCCTTTATAAAACTATCATATTTGTGAAGACTTGTACTCAAGTGTTGTTGGCACACGCGCGTATCGCTAATAGTTTGTACATTTTAGGTACATTACTTTTTCTCAAGCGCGTACGTGATACGGGATAGCGCAGAATGGTACAGTCAAAGTGGACGTATCACGTAAGTTCAAATACCTACCCTAGGTTAAATAGATTTTCAAGTGAATTAAAGCGTTCGCGCCTCTGATTCGCCGCTGCAAAAACGGCAAAACGCTCGAATGAAATAGTCAAATAACCGAAATGCCAGCTTAATATCAATTAGCGTTATTATCGCGGAACCATATTGGCGCAGTTCAGCGCGGACGGACGCGCAGCCGTTTTAACGGCCGCGCCGATGGCGCTAAATTTTCGGATCGCGCTTTGGCGCGGCTGCCGATCTGCGGCGGAGCTCGGGGCATCCGAAACTGCGCGTGATTTACGCCTACTATTATTATGCACACCCGCCGACATTAGGGGATTTAATGTTTCTTCATTATGACGACTGTTTGCTCCCGGGTAGGCCCCCCGGGCGGGGGTAATTAATTTCAGTTCTGCCCGAGCACTAAAAATGATTTATTTATTTGCGGCTCTCGAAGGGAGGAAATCACGACATTCGGATATTTGCCCGAGAGCAAATTATCATAATGAAAATTTGACAGCGCGAAATATTGATTAGCAGTTTTCCGGCAAAGCGGACTATATTAAAACGATAACTTTGATTTATCGCCTACAAATGACGTACAATTAATGGATGCTAAAAAGAAGTATTCAATAAATTTCACATTGTGAGTTATACGCTTACATTAGCTTTTTGATGAAAGCGCTCCGTAAATAAATGGCCAAGCTGTAATGGCTGTCAGCATTAAAGATGAAAATACGCAATTTTGCGAACGATTATTTATCCAATGAATTCCATTTCTCCCTTATATAACCGTTGACCGGGCATTCCACTTCCATCAAAATGAATATCCAAAGATTTACACGAAAAATAACAATATCAAGATCTATGCGTACGTCATAGATCTTGATCATTAGTAAAATCTTAGAAAAAAAGAATTGTCGATTATAATACAAGGCTTAGGGGCATGGCGCGTTGTAATAGTCCCCTAGTAATAAGTCCCGGTGCACACAGGGCGGGGTGGAGCCGACGCCGACGCGCGTGCAGACGACGTCCGCCAGAGTAGAGACACGCGCGTCCAATTGATTTGACCGTGCGACAAATGACGTTCCCCACGCTGCCTAGTATAGGGTACTGTTCGTTAGTGGAATAAATATTAAAAATCAAACGACCCTCTTTTATGTTGTAAAATATGCGCTGCGTTTTTTTTTTCAATCATTATAATATTAAACGCATATAGATTTATAAAATATCTCAACGTAGAAATTGACTAACTAACTAACCAACTAACTTACCATCACGCCGTTTCCCCGGAGGGGTAGGCAGAAAGAATGGAACGTCACACTGTTCTGTCCTGACATACTTCTCTCACTTCCTCTACGTTCATACATCTTGTCATGCACGCACGTCGATTTTTCCGACTCCTCGCGTGACCGACATTCAATATTTGATTGATGTTCAATATTTGATTGATGATGAAAATTAATGTTTTGTCTAAAAGCTAGAAGTATCTCCAAATATTTATAACTGAAATTAAAATATAAATACAGTGAGCGTTGAAACGATTTGTTAGGCTCAATTGAAAATCTTTAATTAATACTAATGAAAATGTTTGTTTTATAGAAGTTGTATTATAGTTAATAGGAATCACATGTTTCGCATTTCTAAGGCATAATCAAATGATAATTCATAAGAAAGAAAAACATGTTATAACCAACATTTGATAATGTTTGAAAGGCGAAACTTACTGTTCCCATTAACTATAATAAAAATTCTAGAAAACATGCGATTTCATTCGAATTAATTATTTAATATGGAATTTACATAATTGTTCAAGGGACAATTAATACATAGAAAATCTGTTTAAATTTATTTAAAACAGAATTTATATCTGAATAATTTATAAATTAAAAAAAAAAAAAACGTTTATTAAACCCTGAAAAATGATGTAATAAATATAGAAAAAAAAGGAGTACTTAAACATAAGACTTATTTTCATTAAAATATAATATAATATGTATGTTAAACGTAATTCCCTTCGAGGAGACGACGTGATGGTTCGTTAGTTAGTTAGTTATGTTAAATATAATAAATGATGATTAACATACCTATAATTTGATTCAATGAATATATTTTTAAATAATACCGACAATATGGTGGATGTGGATGGATGAAATGTGTGGATGAAAACCTAAACAGCAAGAGATTACCAGGAAGGCCGCAACGAGATGGAGAGATGGCTGGACATCATCATCCCAGGACAGCCCGCCGTCACAAACAGGTCATACGACATAAACTAAGAGGAAGAAGAAGAAAAATATGGTGTTTATCGTTTATTGATAATAAGAGCTTACTGATTTTAAGTTTTACTCTAAAACAGTATTATTTCTCGATATAAAAGTAATATCTATAATCTCTTTTCATTTAAATTTTGTACACTTCTCACATAGAAAACGATGAATTAATTTTGAGCAAGATATTATAATTTAACGAGTGAGCTGGTGTTCTGAACCTGGTCTTATAAGCGTCAGGTTAAACTTGTAAGTAAAGTTCGAAGGTATAATGAACACAAAAGTAAGTATACCAATTTAAGTTTGAAACATCCGGACGAAAATGAAGGTGTTAGAATACTAACTTGAGATTTTCCAGATTAGATCACGGGGAAGGAGTACCCATTTTCTCATAACAATTTTAGTACATGCGCTGTGAAAATAGGATTTTACGAGAGTGTTAATTGATATATCATGTAGCTGAAGAACGGCCATCATAATTTTTTGATAACAAAATGAGTTCTTTGAAAGTACTAAGTGAGTAATTGTAAAATCATAAAATTAAATTGTTTAATAGTAACCGTTTTTGATACATTTATAGTCATCATTGTCGATGAAGATATCCTAAGTGATGCCAAAAAAGAAATTGGGAACAGGATGCATTGAATTTCGGAAGTTGTTCCGATATCATCATGAGTGCCAAGATTCTACAAAACCTATAAAATCTGAAGAAATCCTGAAGTTTCATTGTTCAAATATCATTTTGACTCTCTTCATTTATCTAACCCTACGATTTTTGGATTTAATCTGTGAGAATTAATAGTGTTTTGTATTTATATATGTTTTGTTTAATTTTAATATATAATATCGTATCTAGAAAACTTCTGCTTAATTATATTTTAGGTGAAATAAAAAGATGAACTGACTTTATTTGAAGCCAAAATTGTCTGCATAAACATAGGTCGGAATGGCTTTATTATATTATTTCAATATCTACGTCTGTGTGACTATTTATTTACAGATATTTTTATAATAAGCTGTCCAAACCATCTGAATGTTCGATTTATTATTTTGTTCCTGACACTTTCATTCACATAGCATTCACTTATCTTATATTTTCATTCAATACTCTAATACACAAATTTTCCAAACATAGTGATCTCAAAGGGTTAGATATAATTGTAAACATCACTGTGCGATAATTTATAATATAATGTTTTCTACTAACTATTTTCATTCGATACTCTATCATACACAGATTTTCTACACATTCGTCTAAGTGATCTCAAAAGTTATAAATTTAATTGTAAACATCACTGTACTATACTTTATAATTTTATGTTTTCTACTAAAATGACGGCACACATATTTGGAATATCAGTTAACATATTTTCTTTGGGAAAAAAAATCATAAAAGCGATGTAAACAGAAAAAAAAAAAAAGATTTCATCATCTTGAGTCTATTATTACGCTTTTCAGACGGCGGATAATTTGAAAAAGTAAGAAATCTGATATTTCTGATCTTTTGATGTTAAAGGTACATCTTGAAAGTGCAATACCCATTTAAATATATTTCCCGTAATGTGTGGGCAAAGAGATTTTTCACATTAATTGAACGGTCAATATTTGATTAAAAATAACTGAAAGGCCGTTTGAATCTCGGGCAATTGATTAAGAGCAATTTAAGATTTTCAATAGAATTGTCAGAACCCTGAGATGTTCGAAGCCCGCACCCGGCATTCAATGTATATTACTTACAAATGATTCCATCTTGCCGAAAAAAAACCTTTTCCTCATTTGTACAATTTTATACTGATGCAGGGAGAATGTATATCCCTCGAGGGCTTTTCATATACCCTCTTTCTCCGCTTGATTTGTCCCTCTCATTACTGTAATAGGGACCCTCGTTTATACATTAGAGTTTTTGTGTTCACTCGTGATATTCCCAGGTTGCGTGCAAGAAATCGGAGACATTCCGCCCGGAGTATAAATTGTTTGATATTATCAAAGGTTGTTAATGTTCATCCACGTTGATTGTGTGCATAAGTTAAATGGAGAAAGAATCTGATAAAATGTTAAGAGAAAATTTGTGGGTTTGTAACGGACTATTACTTTGACATTTGTTGAAAGAATGAGTCTGGGTATTTTTTATATTATGCAAATTATCGAGTAAATGCGCATTACAATGAGCTCCCCTACGAATTAGAAGCCATTAACATACGAAAATATCTAGATTCTATAAAAAACATTTTTTGTACACTGTCGCTTAAGCCATGAATATATTTTTTTATACAAAATATAATCATTTGAATAATTTGGAATTAAATGTTATAAAATATATTTATGAAATCAGTCCACCAATATCTGCGTTCAGTTTCATACTATATAATATTATAAGAGTAAAGATCTTGAGAACAAAATGCAAAACTTTTTTTCCCTGTATCCCTTATTTATTGTTCGTTTTACGCTGTTTAAATATTCTTTCTCTATCATTCTTTCCATGTACCCGAACCATCATAATGTCCCTTTCGTCATTTTATTCATAACACTTTAATTTGCAATGCATTCACTTCTTACAAAATATTTGTATTTGACACTCCATTGTTTTGACCGAAACAATATGTAACATCAACATTATGAAATGTTAAAATTTTAATCACGGTTATAACGTGTCACAATATATTTAAATGAGTTTGTCGCGACAGCTGTTTCAAACAAAAACTGTGTTATAAACAATTAAAGTTGGATTGTTGGTTGGTTGGTTGCTTAGTTGTCTGTAACACTAACATGTTGGCATTATCAGGTGTTATAAACAACTAAAGTTGGATTGTTGGTTGGCTGGTTGCTTAGTTGTTTGTAACACTAACGTGTTGGCATTATCACGTGTTATAAATAACTAAAGTTGGATTATTGGCTGGTTGGTTGCTTAGTTGTTTGTAATAATAACATGTTAGCATTATCAAGTGTTACAAAAAACTAAAGTCGGATTGTTTGTTGGTTGGTTGCATAGTTGTTTGTAACACTAGATGATGCCTAAATAGGTTGGTGAAACAGCTGTCGCGACAAAATCATTTATATATATATCGTGATACGTAATAACAGTGTTCTAAATGTAAACATTCTGTATACAGATTTATTACAAATTCGTCTAAGAGATCTAATTTCTACTGCATTTATTCTGCTTTCATTCTTCTTTTAACAGTTTCATGCTACACTTTCATACATCAGTGTCGGTACAAAAACACCATCTTCGAACACAATACAATGAAAGGTATATTTAAAAAGTTTAAACATGAACCACTTTATCACGATGTCAAAAGTTTAAAAAAATTAAAGTGATTAAATTTGACAATGAGCGACCTAATTGAACGGACAAAGTCGCCGGGCATGAAGCACGAGAGTCAATTTTATTCGATTACAGGTGGAACTGTCGCACAGGCGCTGCTTCAAAACTCCTACAGGACTGAACTTTGGTTTCAACTCCTTATTCATTCCAAAAACGTACTCTTTCGTACCAAACTTCTTAAGCTGCAGGACATACTTGGACAAAGTTCATTTAATAGCGTTTTTTTTAGTATTAATGTAGCGGGTACTTGCTTGGCTGATTAATTTGTGTTCTAGAATTTGTATCTATGCATAATATTGCGAAGGAAACAAAGTAACCATCACGCTATTTGAGAAGCGATGGACTGCCACACTATTCTATAACAACATAATTCTCGTGCCTTTTTCACATTCACACATCGCAACATGCACGTTTGTCGATTGTTCCTACTTCGAACATGGCTGCCTTTTAATAATTGATTAATTTGGTTATGTCATGTCTTTCTTGGCCTTCCTAGATTTCTTAATCCATTCACACAATTGTACACGTCTTTTTAACTATTCCTCTTTACCCATTCGTTGCATATGTCCAAACCATCTTAGTTATCTTTTATAAATTTTATTTAAGACAAATTCATCCAATCTTACATTTCTTTGTTACTTCATCATTTGATATTTCATCGTACATTGTTTTTCCGCACATTCTTCTTAGTGACCTCATTTCTACGGCATTTATCCTACTTTCATCCTTCTTTTTCCAACTCCAAACTTCACTTCTATACATAATTGTAGGCAGTAGAACTCCATTGTACACTGTCTTTTTGCTTCAGTCGATATATTTCTATTTAAAAAATACAATGTTATAAAATAAACTAGAATCTCAGAAGTATAATATTTTGAATTAATTTTGTTCGATATTGAATATTGTTGAAAACATCCGTTTTCCAAGGTTATATTTAACTTTATATGAGAGACAGGTTGCGTCTTACTAGGGTATTATCAAATATTAATTCTAACGAAACAAATCAAATGATCTAAATAAATCAAATAAAGCTTCTAGAAAGCGTCAGTTTTTATCAATACGAAATATTTTTTATCGGGTTTTACATCATTAAACAAGAAACTACAAATGTTCATTTTGTGATGTTACAATACGAATATATGCATAGCCCTATGTTATGAATGTCAAGGTTGAAATAAGATGAAACGTTAAAACTATTATAGATATAATTTATTTTATTTATTCATCATCAAGTCTAGTTTAATTAGAAACTTAACTCCAAAAAACTGAAATTAATAGAATTTGTTTTTTTATATACAAACACTTGTAGACAAATACTGGATTTTTACTGGAATAATACTGAATTAATACTGAATTAATACTGGAATATGGTAGGCGAGGCGTTTACAGGACTTACGACCTGTCATTGGTTGGTCATTATTGACTTATGACCTGTCATTACAAATTATCTTAATAGATGGCGCTAGTGTAGATGGACCTACCAACAGTGAAGTTATTTAAAATATTTACATATACAAGTAACAAAAATTGGCGAAAAGGGCGAAATGGTGAATGTTGTTAAACATAAAGTGATCGCTTAACCCAACCAATGACAGGTCATAAGTCCTGTACGCCTCGACTACCATATTCTGTTTCCAAATAATTTACATCTTTGCCTCTATTGAGATACAATTAATCCTGAAATTAATAGTTAATCATGGGAAAATGCAGCAGAAGATAGACCTAAGTGGAAACCAACAGTACAAGAAGCTACGCAGGACTTTGAATCATAGCGTAATGATGCCACACAGAGAGGAGGAGGAGACAAAAGGAGAGACCATCGGGAGCTGGTGGCATTTCCATTGCAAACGTATTCCCCTGATCTAGATGCCTTAGAGTGTGTGGGTCCAGGATCGGACTAATTAGACACATGAGAACCCACAACCGTAAAGGACAGTCTTCCTCAAATACAAGAGATGGACTCAGGGATGGTTACTCAAAAAATCTTCGAAATACGAGGGACAACAAATATTGAATGATTAATCGTTTTAGGCCATTAAATGATGTTATTGGTGACAATAACCTAAAAATTATATCTCAATAGAGACGAAGATGCAAATTGGAAACATAATATGGTGTATCCAGGCGTTATCTAGCAATACGTTAATGGCGGTAGCCTTTCAAATTGCGTTAATAAAGTTCTTCTGCTTAATGCTTAATTCAATCTTAATAGATGGCGCTAGTGTAGATTGAACTAAAAAGTATGAAGTGTGGTGTTACATTGTAGCATATATACATCTTCCAAAAATTTGGCAGACATAGTGGTCGTAAGAAGGGCGCAATGGGGAATGTTGTATTACATAAAGCGTGCGCTTAACCCAACCAATGACAGGTCATAAGTCCTGTAATTATACCATATTCTGTTTCCAATTTGCATCTTCGTCTCTATGGAGATACAATTAATCCTTAAAATGATAACCCGCAATGGGTAAAATCCAGTATTCGTCTACGAGTATTTGCATACATTCAAAATGTTGCTAAAAATTGAATTATTTTTTTATCAATAACAACTTCTACAAAAAAATAACAACATTTTTAAGTGTATGTACATCGGCAGAAAATAATAAATACGAAGAGTTAAAAAGTTAGAAATATAAATTTGGAAATAAAATACAAACACGTGAAATTCGCAGCGACATAATACTTATCCGTATATTTTTGCATTGCTTAAAAAAAGTTTACACTCGTGAGATGGGAATCACATTGTACAGAAGTATAATAATATATTCGGATTATTTGTAGCCAAGGAATATATAAGAAGTGAAAAAAAAAACTCGCAAGGGAATAAGAGCTCCAGTAGAGAGTTGTGAACTTTTCCCATAATATTCAAACATAATGCCCCAAGTTTGTGAACGTATTTCATTCGTTAGTTTTGTAGATTTTTTTTTCAAGGAGAGACTTCTCAATACTTTATCAATATCAAAGAAAATACTTTGTCAATTTCTTTACCGAGAATAAAAATCTGTGTGGCAGTATTTTTTTTTATCTATGGATTAGACAGTTTACATTTATCAAAGAGTTTATTATTGAAGCGGATGACTTGAATAGAAATTTGTATGCAGAATACATCAAGAATCAATTAAGCAAGTCTGCTGTACAAAGTTTCATTGCGGAGTTAGAAGGGGACCAAACATGCAGTAGGGGTGATCTTATCTGTATTGTCTCGTATTCTACTAGAGGACAAAATCAGGGACTCGTGTTTTTAATTACAGAATAAATAATCATGAAGCGATTGTTTAGGTACAAAAACAAAAAGGACAGCTAACAAAACAAAATCAAAACAAAGTAAAATTTCATATGAAGCGCTTAATTTGTGGTGCAACATTATTAAATAAAATAAAAATACACTTCTAGTATTTGTATCTAAACCACTTTATTGGGTAACACCAACCGGTTTTGCTCCCACCGGAGCTTCGTCAGGGTGAGAGAGTAAACTAATTATAAAATCACAGAACAACTCCTACCCCCCTTCTCCCCTCCGTTTCATATTTCTTTTTTCATAAATATGTTGTTCTCTGATTTCATATGAAGTTTACTCTCTCACCCTGACGAAGCTCCGGCGGGAGCAAAACCGGTTGGTGTTTCCAAATAAAGTGGTTTAGATACAAATACTAAAAGTGTATCATTATTTCATTCAAAACGAAGTTTTGGAAACTTAACAATATACCTATGGCAAGAATGGTGTAAAAATCGTTATTTGCTGAATGATGAATCCAGTAATATTAATAAATACCAGATAAATGTGTTACTTTTAGTATTTGTAGTTATGACTTATTATATGAGTTATGCCTTAAAAAGTCGAAGCATGTCATCCCCATAAATTAATGTATAATATATTAAGCTACTAGAAAACTAATGCAAACATCTATAACATACATAACTACATAAACATAACCACACTTACTATAATTAAAGCTGTATTGGCATATGGGTGTGCGGCGCTAACACTGACATAATCAAAGCCCCATCAGAAATAATGAAGAAATGTACAGAATATTCAAAGCCTCTACCTCACATGAGACCCCTATATCACATGAGACTACTTAGATTTAAGAGTTTTACACCATGGTTGAAAAACACTAAATATAGTGTATTAAGTTAGTAATTTAAGAGATAATAAAATTGTACTTTAACATGGAAGAGAATGTATTAATTTAAATATAAAATTAGATTTTTTATAATTTTATTTGTAGCTAGTGCAATGATAGTAAATATTCTGTAGAATCAATCAAATTATTCGATCTTGATTCTAAAAAGATATCAAAAGTTTGACTCTTTTTTACGAATGCGTCAGTTGGAATTCGATGGTTTCAGATAACCCTAAGATTTTAAAAGCAATGTTGGTTTAAAAAAGTTTGATATAAGATACAGCATTAAAAATGAAAAAACTAACCAAATAACAATCAAGCCGTCTCACCGAAGAAATTAGCACAAAAAAGTACTGCCACTTTTTTTCCATGAAAAACTTCTCTCTTTTTCCAAAATTAATACGTCGCGTCATGTACGTATACACCGGTTTCTCCGGTTCCTCGCGTGGTTGACATTTAATATTTTATTAATTAATACGAATGAAAACGTCAGTTTTCTAAAAGTTTTATTATATTTTATGGGAATAACATGTTTCGTTGTCGAACATGTCGTTCCCATAAAATATTATAAAATTTCTAGAAAACTGACGTTTTCATTCATATTAATTATTTAATATGGAGTTTTAAATCATTGTTCAAGAAACAATAAATAATATTGAATTAATTTGATCGTGTCACGTTTTTGTCGGTTTTCCTCTATCAAATTTTTTAAGACATTTTAAATTACTCTTTAATCCCGTACCCTAACAAACGAAGGCGAACCCAGCAGAGTTCAGTGTTTAGTGTGCCAATTTGAGGCGTTACATGGATGCGCCGATTTTATTGTGAGCCCCGCAATTAGCCGGCGTCGAATAACGGCTCATTCAATTAAACAAATTAAGGCCAAATTCGTTCCGTGACTGCTCCCCCACTTGGAGTTTACCCTTTCTTTGTGGACGAATAACATTTATTTGCCGAATGCGGGGTTTGTTTGCCAGCAGTCGCTGTGGGGAGGGCCGCGCCACCGCCGTCGCCTAGCCCCACACCCCCTCCCCTTCGGCCGCCGAGTGCGGAAAATGACAACTGCAAGATGCTTTTAATTTATATTGCAGAAGGATTCGGGGTACTTACGGGTAAGTGTATTACGCTAATTAGCTAAAATAGTTTACATTTCATATTTTACGATACGCATACACGCTGGTCTTGCATATCAAACACAACAGTTTTGGTTTAAGCGAATAATAAAAAAGATAAAAAAAAACATACGTGCTTTACGACATACTGGATGACTGAGACTCACTAGCACCTAGTCTGTCGATGCCTGTGTCTTATTTAATTATTATTTTAATCTTCAAGAGATTTCAGTACAATCATTTGATTACCTAAAAATGTTGAAAAATGAATACAAATGAAAACGTCTGTTTCCATAAAGTTTTATTATATTATAGTTTTTGAGAACGACATGTTTCACACATTTAAGGCATTATAAATTGTTGTATATGCATTTGACAATGTCTTAAAAAGGCGAAACGTGTATTTCCCTATGAAATATAATAATACTTTTAGAAAATAGACTTTTTTATTCGCATTAAATGTTTTATACAGAGTTTTACATACTTGTTCAAGAAATAATAAAAACAAAATATTTCTTTAATTCCACTGATTATTTAATATGTATTTCTATGTAATTTCTAAACGTTTTAAGAAAATTATAACTCTACTATACATTACTGTAGATTTAAGATATTCATCGAAGAAAACTATTTGGGAGGGTAAAATAATGCTTAAATAAAAATTCTAAAAAAAAAAAAATTCTCAGAATTTAATAACTTAGATTTATTCACTAAAAACCTCGCAATGATGAAAAACTATTTATAAAAAGCAGAGAATTTAAACGCTTCGGTAATTTTACCACTGCTTTGAAAAAGCAAAACGACTTTTGTTTATTAAACAAGAGAGATTCGATTTTTATTAAATAAAACGACTTAATCTGGTTCAATGCTTTGAAAACAGGCAATGCAGGTTGACTTTTAAGTGGAATTTTTTTATATTTTTTATTACGAGCTTTAATAACCGCATCAAAAAGAATGAAAGAAAAACCTCCGAGCAGCGGAAATCTGTAAAGTACTGCGGGCAAGGTGAAGCTTTGCGGGGGCTTTGTGCTTTCGGTGATTCGATATTTCTGTTGAATAAACTAAACGGGAGGAATTACACTCCCACCAATATACCTTTCAGCAGTGGTCAATTAAAAAAATAAATTGAGTAAAGAAATTTTTAAAAAACTATTACTATAAAAAATTTACATATCGTTCCAGCGTATTTTTATTGAATGTTTTAATTAACGCTTAAATTGAATTAACAAAACTGTTTTAATTTCACTTCTATTTATTAAATATGTTTATAGAATAAACATATTTAATAAATATATATGAGATAAAAACATTGTTGTTGATAACAATGGTAGGTAAAAACAATGGTATTCCACATTTTTAACGCATATACCTTTATTAAAGTAAAACATATTTTATTGAGATGAGATTTTTTTTTTTAAATAAATTTAATTGAAATGGAGCAACTGAAATTTTTTCGATAACAAGTTGATACGTCTGCACTGGGATTAGTTATTTGAAAATATGATATATTACTATATGAAATATTCATAAAAATATTTGATTATTATTGTCTCATACAAGAGGTTTTTTAAATAAAATATTTCCCTATCCGATATTTGTGCGTTTATTTTAATATTTTTTCACTATGTTTCGAAGTTTTGCATTAGAAAAAACTTTCGAGAAAAATAAAAACTCCAAAGTGGTACAACATTGTGTTTTAATTCTTAAAAAATCGTTTTGATAGATTTTCACAGTTTTAACGCCTTACTTTTTTTAACGTAAATTATTTACGACTGTTAATTCAAAAACTTTGTTTAATATCACAAATCGTATTTATTTTACTTTACGACAGCTGTTTCATCAACCAATGTTGACATCATCAGGTGTTACCTGATGATGTCAACATTGGTTGATGAAACAGCTGTCGTAAAGTAAAATAAATACGATTTGTGATATAAAACAAAGTTTTTGAATAAACAGTTATAAAATGTTAAAATATCATAGTGTTCGGCCAAAACAATGGACTATTTAGTTAATTATTTACATTGAACAAACAATGAAGCAAATGGTAATTTGGGACTTAAAAGCTCTGTCGAAGCGTCAAACAAGTGGCGTCATTTTACGCAAACTTATGGCATTCTATCTCGCGTTATTCATTCATTAAAATATTGCCTATTTGTATGTGTGCGGTGCGGCTTAGTTTTTGTGTTCGCCGAATGCAGCGCGGATTCCGGATCACGGAGCCTGCGAGATCGTAAATTATCTCTTTATAGCCGTCATCCCGTATGCTCGTAAAAGTAATAAATTTATGACAGTGGAAATTCGATAAAACAACTACTGGCATTCCAGTGGGATGAAGGGTCTGAGCAGTTAAACGTATTAACGTCTCTGGAAAACATAGTTCCAACTTAATTTAATGTAATTCGAGTTATGTAGATTTTCCAAGTAGTAGTCTTCATAAAACTTTAAGTCAGTTTATTGCCAAGGCATCCGTTATACGGTCCGTATTGTGAATACATTAATCGATAGCATTTTAAATATGCAATCAAAGTTTAAAGGTTCTAAAAATAGAGAAGATATATATTATTAAGTACGAGTATTTATTACATATAAACAAATTTATTAGAATTTAATGAAAACTTAAAAGTATATACATATAACCAGAATGAATGATCTCTTAGACGAGTATGAGGTAAATCTGCATAAGATGGTGTCAAATACAAATATAAGAAGTAAAGGTATGGACAAAAAATGAAATAGTTATAACGTTGTTTTGGACCCATGGAAATAATATTAATGAATGTGAAAGAAAGTCTATCTAAACGATGTAAATGGAACAAGAAACAGAAGAAGACTGAGAAAAATGTGGCATGATTAAATCAATCAAATATTAAATGTCGTTCATTTGAGGACTCAGATGAGTCGATGTGCACGCACGAGAGAAGTATGTCAGAAAATAATTGGGTAACGCTTTATTCTTTCGCTTTCTTTGAGTACCCGACGAAATTTTTATGAATTATAAACAAGTTTTTTTGTTTACTTTTCTTGACATTTTTCGAAGGTATTATGCTTTCATAATAGGTAGAATAATATGAACGATATATTATAAAACAGTTGTAGTCGTTTTTTTCAATGAGAATGGTACAATACCATAGAAGCATGCTGAGAAAATATAACACTTACATGGAAAATAATTGATTAAAAATCATCAACATAGAATTTACTGTTAACACCGTTAATTTAGGAAAAAAAAATAATAACAGGTTTTCCTCCATAGCATCCTCGAGTTTCTTAGTAAGACTAATCACTAGTACGTATTACTTTTACCCCAGATATAAAAATTATGTTCTTAGATGAGCAAATTTTGAACACAGACGTAAAACTCCATATTAAATAATTCATCTAAATGAAAACGTCTGTCTGATAGGAGTATTATTAATATTTTTTGAAATGACATGTTTCGCCCTACTAAAGCATTATCAAATATAATTTTTGATAGCGATTTAGAAGGGCGAAAGATATCATTCCATAATATTCTTAAATAAACTCTTAGAAGACAGACGCGTTTATTTAAATTAATAACAAATCTATCAACGTTATATAGCGACAGGCGGTAGAAAGATATGTATGAAAGAATTTTTAATAGGACAACTGCACTGAAAAGATTGCTCGAAAGAATAACAATAAAACTTAAATAATCCCATGTAATTTAATGAAAATGTTTACACATCTAAATTAGCTGTTCGATTTAGGGTTGGAAGATATAATTTTGTCGGTAAATGTTCATATTTACGAAGCTTGCAATTTGAAAATATATATATATTTATATATACGAGTATGTGAGATTGGTTGTTTTTTGTTCGCCTGTTTCTGTAGTTCTAAGTTTGTTTATGCCTACCCTCTTACCGCTTCTTGATTATCTTAGACTGATTTGGTTGTTTCCTTCTAGAGAAGATTATTTGGCTCTCGTGTTTATACCAGCTAGCTCTAGCGAGAGGGTATCAGGCCTCTCAAGGATAACGGGCACTGAGATGAAGATACTTTCTTAATAATTTCTCTTTAAACATCAAAGAAAATTGTTAATAATCCGAAAAAGGTTCTCCTTTGCTGTAACATACTCAGACAGTAGGTACTTAGGATACACAAGCGAGTGCTTAGACCTGAACTTAATAAAAAAAGCCTAACGCAGTTTATATTTATTTATATATTTGCAATATGTTGTAAACAATACTAATCTATACCTTATAAAATAATCAAAAAAAATTCATTTTATTATAAATTCAAGTACAATGCCTAGATCTACAATACGTGGCTTGGTTATAATGTTTTTTTATATTATTTTTATAAAAATAAGAAATAAAGCAGTTCCTTTTGAATTTAAATGAATAAATAAAAATACATCGATTTTAGATAAACTTAAGGCGTTAACACTGTGGAAATTCATAATGACGATTTTTTGTTAATTAACAACACTGCTTTTTCCACTTTTAAGCTAATTTTTCTTGACATGTTTCGAAGTCTTTACACCTTCATTATCGAGAAAGTTTATATCATTCTCCCGCTGAAGAAGATGTAAATACTTCGAAACATATCGAGAAAAATAAGCTCAAAAGTAAAAAAAAACAATGTTTTAATACATGAAAAACCATTGTGCTATTAAACATATATGATGGGAAAATTCTATTAAAAAAATATATACTGACCTTAACTATCTAAATTCATATGGTGCAAATTGTTGTCATTACAGTAGATTCTTGCTTAAATTGTATATTTTATTAAAGTTATGGAAAGAGAAGCGAAGTCTTCCCACTTTAAGATGATAAACGACGTCTTTTGCCAAGGAAGAAACCTGCTTATTTCGTTAGAATACTGTGCATTTCCGCGCCAATTTCAAGCTACGAACAAACTGCGTTCTTTTCGCGCTGGGATCATTTCGAAAATGGAATACAAGAGGAGGTCGCGGGCCTTTTCTCGCCACTTTCGACAATCGCTGGCAGTGGCGGCGGGCGGGCGGGTGTGGGCGGACGCCCGCCGCCTGCCTACGCCGCCGCGATTACCCCCGGACCCCAGTGCGCACTTGGCTCGGAGCAATCGCTCCGTACATACTTCACTCAGTAAAATAAACATGCCCGGAATGGAGACGGGACCGTCCGCCCGCGCCCGTGCACCGGGATTGTCGACGTTACTACTCTGGCTTGTTTGTGCGCTGTACACAGCGACGCATTCCACGATTGTTCCTTTGGACGGTTTCAGAACACAAACAATAATACAGCTACATATTTCAAAAGCCATTGGTTGATTTCAAATAACATTTGAATGTCAAAAACTCTGTTACATTAACGGTTCTTTTACAGTTAAACTATGTATTGAGGAAAATATTTTTAACGTTAAACAAAAAATTCTATAAGTTAATGGTGAAAATTTGGAGTAAGTAGATGAGTTCGTGTATTTGAGTATTATGTTTACAAAATATGGGCGAGTGGAGAGGGATATTGAAAAAAGGGTTGGGGCAGGCAACAAAGTGAATGGTGCACTTAAAGTTGTTATCGCAAACAAAAACCTATCCAAAAAAGCTAAAATGTCGGCCACGTGAGGAGTCAGAGAAATCGACGCGCTTGCATGACACACAATGTATAAATGTTGAGGAAGCGAGAGAAATATGTCAGGAAAGAAAAGTGTGTCAATCTATCCTTTCTGCCTACCCCTTCGGAGAGACGGCATGATGGTTAGTTAGTTAGTTTTTTCTATAAGTTAACAAAAAAAGATACATTTTCCAGGGTAAATATTATAATATAATTTCACGACATTAAACGTTTATGTATACGTAACACGTACACAGCGGTGTATATTTCTGTTTTGGTATATATTTTTTTCAGAATAACTTCCAAAACATAAAGTATGTATATGATGACTTACTACATTTTGTAGGAATTATTCATACCAGGTTTCAAGTTTTTATTGTTATTAAGGAAGCGAGACAAGTATGTTAGAAAAGAACAGTGTGGCGATACACCCTTTCTGCCCACCCCTTCGAGGAGATGGTGTTAATACCTTCGGGTTTGATTAAATAAATGCCTTCGCGTTTGATTCAAATCCCTTTTATGAGTGTAAAAGAAAGGTAAAGTGTGTCACCCCTATAGATTTTGATTAAATTTATAGAAAACGGATGTTTTTATCAGTAATACGCATTTTATTTTAACTCATAGTGGATTGTATAATATATTTGTAAAAAAAAACGAATTACGCTTAACATTAAAGCTATAAGGTTACTCACTTCTAATTATTGAAGTTCGCTTAGAGACCGTATACAAATATAAGCCTGTATTCTATGAAAGTATGATAGAACGAAATATGTGTTAAGTGGTTTAAAAATGGTACAAAGAAAAAGTGATAATACTGTTTCTAGTTACGTATGTTATGTACCAAGGGTGATATCTTTGGGTTAACGTTTGGACTACACTATATTATTTGATCACTTTGCACGTTTGCATAGTTATGGTATGTGCCTTTATGTTTAACACCGTTTGGGATCAAAAACTCATTTTTATCTTTTTTAATACGATATAGCCCTCAATTCGCTATTTTTTCAAACTCAATTTAGAATCTGAAGATGTAATACACATGTAATTTACACCGCTTGTGGAATTCAAAAGTCCGCAATTTATTTGGATGTTCCGAGGTGGTATAAAACGCACTGTTTTATTGACCCTATAAATAATCCAATTGACCAGAAAAGGTAATATTTTCTCTCTTTTACTAGCGTCGGTTTTGTTAATCAGCATGAGTGTGGTGGGTCGGAGATCAATAAAGGGAATTGTATGTATTATAAGCAAGGCAACGAAATGTATCGCGTGATTCTCGCGAACAATCGGTGCAAAGTGTTTTCTAGTAATTAGATCGTTATATCTGCTCGTAAAATTCATATCGCGTTGAAATAATACAACGAATTTATGTCTTATTTACCTCTTGTTTATTTCGATACAATCACCCCAAATAACCATCAATAAATCGTCTGCGAACTATTTAACAAGATGATAAATTATTAAGACTTTTCTTTTTTCTAGAATCATTTGAATAACGTTATAAGAAAAATATATTATTAATGAATACGGAGCCATTACATATAGTTTTTTTTAATTTTTTTTTTATGTACAAAACATGTCGTTTGGACCCAATTACTGTATACAATTATTATTTTTTTAGCTATTATATTGATTCTCGTGACATGTGATAGGTAGCCAATCTATCGCCATTTTATTGTCACTTGAATTCTACACCAGACCAAAGACAGTGTGACAATCACACTGCCATCACCGGGAATCGAACCCAGGACCTTCGGCATGGAAGTCAGAGCTTGTAACCACTCTGCCACGAAGGTCGTCAAAGTATTTGTCGTAGTTTTTAAGTATTTGTGAATTAACAAAAATGTACTATTTTATTTATGGCTACTGATCGGTCACACTCTGAGACAGAACCCAGCCTGCATCGATCAGGTCGCACTAGACTGGTCCCCTGTGGAGGGAAAGACGAAGCGAGGCAGACCTAGAGCCACCTGGAGAAGAGCCCTGCAGGACGAGGTAAAGGCAGCAGTTCTCCCTTGGGATGAAGTTCAGGCGGAGGCATCAGGCATGCGATATAGTCGGTTGGAGAAGGTTCCTTGAAGCCCTATGCACCACGGAGGTGTGATAGGACAAGAAGAAGAAGAAGACGAAGAAGACTATATAATTTAATACGCGTAGCTAATTAACAAAAGCGACAGACAGAGAAGATAAATATCCTGACATTCTAAAAAATTACCGCTAAGAGGATACAGATAGGCACACTTTTTCATTGCAATGTTTAAGTAGTAACAATGATAATCTGTTGTTTTGACCGAAATAGTATAATAATTCAACATTATTAATGTCTTAATTTTGAAACATTCACAAGTTATAAATTATTTTTTTATGTAGTTGTCGCAACTACTCTTTTGCCTTGTTGGCATCATCAGGTGCTACAAACAACTCAGGTTAGCGAATTGTTTGGCGCTTGTTTGTAACACCCGGTAATGCCTTAACAGTGTTTCTTAATAGTATAAATGAGATTTGTTTGACGTGTTAGTGTCTCAAGAATGCTATTTCTTCTGGCTGTAATAATAGGGTAAAAATCTAGTTTTAGTAGTAGCAAAATATTATTGTTAATGTTATAACTTGAATAAAAAAATAGGATTCTTGTGTTGCAAATGGATCTGGTATTGCGATTGAACGTAGCAAACGAAGCAACAAAAATAAAAATGAAATTGTAGCAGATGTTGCGCAATAAATCTATGTTTTATCCGCGTCCGATCGTGATTATTACCAAACATAATAAATTCACGTACAATAAAAACGCGGATTCGTCCAGAGTTAATCTATTTCACACGGCAATGCAGATTTACTTGGACAATTAAATTCCGATAGACGCCATTATGCGCGACATAATAATCCACCCGGTCATATTGGGCGAAGCAGATGTAATACGTTCACACGAAGTATGCTGGACGCGAGAGCGGTAAGCTGTTAATAATCTCAGAGACCGAGTGCCGTTTACATTTACGACCAATTTATTTTGTTAAGCACGGCTACGTATTCCCGTCGAATGCACTACCCCGTTTTAGTGGACGGGGTTTCGTGTGACATTTACAGAATGCAGGGACGCTGGCCGAGTGGAGTGTGCGCCGCATCACGGGATCCAATTAAACAAAAATTAGCTGCCGGCTAAATCTGCGAACGCCGACTGATAAATTGAATTAGTTGTGACCAGCGGGTGCACTTTACGTACAGGTCGAGTGGAATATCCACTGACACGTTACACCGAAAGATTCACATGCCATTCAAAATATTAATTATCGCACACTCTGGATGGCCATTGCGCCGAGGTGAGAGGTTAATCTAGCATATTATACCAAATATCAAACCTATAAAGAAGAAAATTATCATAATTATTTAACAAACATATTGAACGTTTTAATATATAAGACTATTATAAGACCGGTAGTCACCTACGGCTGTGAGACATGGTCTCTAACGCAGAGAGAGGAAGGCAGGCTAGCAGTTTTTGAGAGGAAAATACTGAGAAATTTTTTTGGACCCACGCTAGAGGATAGGACTTACAGAATTAATACCGCATCGAAGGTCATGGGTTCGATTCCCGGCGATGAGTGTGATTTTCACACTGTCTTTGGTCTGGTGTAGAATTCACGTGAAAATAAAATGTCGATAGATTAGCTCCTTATCACATGCCATGAAAATCAATATAATAGTTATACCCTTTACATCGATCTGACTCGAGTTGTAAATGTAAAGAGTTATCTAATAAAATAATAAAATAAATCAAAATTGTCATTAAGTTATCGTTAACTAAGTAAGAGTGTTTTGTTAATTAACTGAGTATAACGTGAAGGCTTACACATTAGCAAAGTAATGGTCACTTGCTAGTTTGTGCTAATAATTATGAATGAAAACTATCGCTAGTTGAACTGGTACTTCAAGATACAACAGTCTACGCGTATAACACTCATTTTATTTTATATAATAAATAGGTAAACTTTTCATTTTCATATATATTAATTCCACCCGGAATCTATCATAGTTAATCGTATAAAAAAGGAAGTTTATAAGAAACACATTGATTCATAAAGTATTTATCAATCAAGCATCTTTCTTGTAAAAGGAGCGTGTTCTATAACAAAACAAAACATGTATAAAAAACGTACATGGCCAATAAAATGTATGTTTTGCATATATTAAGTGTACACGCTAGGGGACCAAAGTGAAATATTCAATACCCACATATGCATTTTCCTTTAACGTTACCTTTATAGTTTCATGCACATGAAACTGATCGTGCTAGATAAGTAAGGTTAGAATTATAGTTTAGAATAATGTGTTCAATAACCATAAAGGATTTTGAAAGTAGAATAACTGTTCGATTAATCAGACATGCCGTTATAAGTCAGCCAATACTTATTTTACAATGAGTAATAGCATTGAAATTATAAAAAGATTATTTAATTATGAGATTTTGAGGCAATTGAATAAAACGATTTTAAATATTAATGAAATAAAGCGATAATAATTTAATAAAAGGCCAGAGCCTAGCGAAACCGGTCGCTGTCGAAATAAAGACAAAAGTGGAAGTTTATTCAAAATTAAGGCATTAACGCCGTGGAATCCCATTGTAAAACGCCTTGCGAATTGAAAAACAACGTTGTCTATTATCTCTCTTTTTCTTTTTTTATACACTTTGTATATAAAACACTTACATTAAAAAAATAAAATTGCATAAACATGTTTCGGACAACCAGTCCTTCAGTGATTCATATAATAAAGACCCATAATGAAAATATTATAAAATTGTTAACATGATCTGACAGATGTTATAAATCTTTATAACATCTGACAGATCATGTAAACAATTTTATATTATAATATTTTAAATATGTATCTTTATAATACGTATCACTGAAAAAGGTTGTATATATAAAGTATATAAAAAAGAAAAAAAGAAATAAAGCATCTTCAACACAAAGTATGGCGAACATAGAAGAAATTGTCTATTATCCATTAAAATATTAAATATCAAGACATGTTTCGGAGGAGACTTCCATCTTTAAATGTAAATAAACAACAAAAAACTAAACAAAGAAAGACTTATTAAAACGCTTTAAAAAATTGACAAAGGAACAATAATTTCAATATTAAAATCAACATAATTTCCACGAAACATGTCGTGATATTTCATATTTCAGTGGATAATTAACAACGTTATTTCTTATTTTCTAAAAAGTGGATGTAGTTAAAAACACCGTTTTATTTAGTTAATATTTAAAATGAACTTCCATCAAGAGATTTCAGACATATCATTTGATTATCTTAAAATGTATTTTAATTTGAGGGATAGTCTATCGATTATAATGCATAACTCCTAATCCAGGGACATGACTTATTCCGCAGCAAAAATAAGCTCTCAAAGAGGGATGGATAAAATGTTTTAATAGCTGTAGACAAATAATTAACCACAGAAGACTTATATTTGATAATATTGTTCGAACATTATAAGATTAAATTTATATAATAATATTTTACGGTAGTGATATGCCTTACTTTGGTAGGACAATTTATTCTTCTTCTTATTCCTCAGCCTATTCCCGTCCTCTCCTGGACAAAGGCCTCCTCCATTTGCTTCCATGTCATTCTGTCCTGAGCAGATTGCATCCAGGTTATTCCGACGTGTCTGTTTAGATCATCCTTTCACCGTAGTTGCGGTCGCCCTGCACTTCTCTTCGCCGTCCACGGTCTCCAAGTCAGCAGTCTTCTTGTCCATTTTTCATCTGAGATTCTGGCTACGTGACCCGCCCATTGTCATTTTAGAGTCGCCACCCGGTGGATGATGTCAGTGACCTTTGTTTTTTCTCTAACCGTATCGTTTCTGACTTTGTCTCTTAGGCTTATTCCTAACATGGCTCTTTCCATGGCTCTTTGGGTCACTTGTAGTTTCTCGGCACTTTACAATGTCTTAATTATATTTTCTATGACCCGAAAGAGTTCATATTCAAGGGTATAACAATATCATTTGATATTGCTCTAGTAAGAAGGAACATGTCACTCCCATGTAAAGAATAAAGATTTTAGAAATCTGAGTTCAATTTAATATTAAATATACTTTGGTTTTTATGAAAATATTTTCCTAATAAGTAATGAATATCGTTGATCGAATATCGATGAAAATAAATGGAAAATATATTCTGATCTTGTTTTGCGATTTTCCGATATATTAATAATATTGAATCCATAGTAACAAATCATTTTTTCATCAAATATTTAAAGAATTCCATAATATGATTTACATGAATATTGTGCTTAGAAAAACATCACAAAACATGACTGATAATGGAGTATAGAGACAAAAGAAAAACAAGAAAATAATACTGCCTTGATGAAAAACATTTATATTTACAAAAAATATATATTGAAAAAATAAATTGTTCTGATATTCAATTGTTTTTGTTTCGATCAAAGTCGCCCAATTCCGTCCGCTAGCGTTCGTAAAATAAATTAACCAGAAAATGATACACAATAGAAAATAATTTCAGACATTTGTATCTCTGAACCGTATCTGATACAATAAAAAAGATAATAATTATTATTCAAATCTCTTTAACATTGAGCAAACGGATCCAAAATTTTCGCATTCGATTCAAAATAAAAATACAAATATTCACCCATCCGGCGAGTGTTATCCGTCAGTGAATTAATAATCCCGAGGAAAGTCTTCAAATCTCTCCAGCAAAATATTTTTTATAAAAAATAAAAAAAGCTTGTAATTAAAACATGACATTTTGCTTGTGGAAAACCAATAAACAAGTCTATGAATATTGCTACATATTATTACAATTGTGTTGAATCGCTTTCACATCATTACAGCGCGAGCCAAATCGATGTAAAGGGTAGCTTTGAAATTGATTCTCGTGATATGTGATAGGTAGCTAAGCTATCGCCATTTTATTATCACGTGAATTCTACACTAGACCAACAGTGTGACAATCACACTGCCATCGCCGAGAATCGAACCCGGGACCTTCGGTGTGGCAGTCAAGGCATTTAGGACTCGGCCACAAAGGTCGCCAATAGATTATCAATTTGAAATTGTTAGAGTTAAAGCAGCCAATTAATATATCACTTATATTTTCTAATTGTATACCATAAAACATGCTAAAAGGCACATAGTATGGTAAATGTTTTTTTTGTATAAAAATTGTATTTATTTGAAAGGTAAAATAAATTAACTCATCAATCAAAATATTTTCCATCGTTAATCAACACATTTATCATCTTTCTGGCAATAGATGAATCCGTCGTTGAAAAAACGCCTCGTCTTTTGAGATAATTCAGGCATTAACCCAATTCTTGACATCTGGATATGAAGTGTTGAAGTGTTGCTCTTTTAAGGCATGCGTCATGGATGCAAACAAGTGGTAGTCCGATGGTGCCACGTCTGGGGAATAAGGCGGGTGCAGTATAATCTCCCAACCCACATTTTGTATGTAGTTTTTGACCGCGATTGCGATATGAAGTGGCTCGTTGTTTTTCAGCCAGTGCCTATTTTAATCTTCTTCCAATTATTTACTATTATTTACGTAAGTCGACATTTTAAGTAGCGATAATACAAATGTTGTTGTGAGAATGATAAACAATTGTGAACTGAACTTAATTGACAAATGCTCAGGTTGACTAAAAAAAATTGCCGCCAGAAGCCAGAGCCTTCTGTCGTAAAGCGGACCGAACTTTCCGAAACACCTTATAAATTATCTAATTAAAAGTGAATCGGCAAGAAAAAAAGTGAGCGATTTAAATATTTTCCGATTTTTTTTACCTGCTGCCCAATTAGGGTAACATCATTGGTTAATAAAGATGAAAAAATGTTTTGACGCCATTTCTTGAAGCTTTAAAAATTCTCTTGTAACATTATTATTCGGTTTATTTCTTTCAGGTGTGAGTTGAGACCACAAATGATTTAATACCAATCGATCACGTTATAATTGCTCTGCACATCCTCTCATCCTATTCATTCACCGGGCAAGTGTTTCCGTAAGCCGGCTATTATCATTAAAATAATTAGAAAGTGTATGGCGAACAAGCCGGGGGTTGTTTTCATTATCGATAATGTTATTTGCTTAGCCTTGTTTACGCACAAGTCGCAGGTTTTGTTTTCTTTTGCAGCGAGTTCGAATATCGCGGGGCGGTGCGGCCGCGGGGAAGGGTCGGAAACCTGATATTATTACATCCAACATAAGTCAAAAAAACAATCCCCTCTCTACCACCATACTACTAGTGTGCGCGATATACGCGGGGTTGATTTATTCATTCAAATCAAAACTACGTTGCGAACCCTTATATTGTATTATACTTTTATATTAATGTAAGTGATAAAAAATGGCCTTCAATTACATAGAAAACTTTTAATGTTTTTTTACAGTTAATTTTTATCGTCCATTCTATTTATTATAAAATCACGATGAGATGAAAAATTCCACATGATTGATATTCTACAAAAGCTGTATGCTTGAACAAAAATATGTATGACAACATTTTTTTTTAAGAATGCACAGCAATTATAATTCCCAATAAAAACATTATGAATCTAGCTTCCTTAAATAATGAAATAAAATTATAATGGCATAATGACTAGCAACTGCAAATTATAATTATTTGTGTATTTTTTAAATTAAATTGTTAAATCTTTTTAATTCATGAAAAAATAATTCAAATAATTGAATTTCTTTTTAACCAAGTTACAAATAAATAATCCTATTGGTGCAGTGGAATAAGTGTTTTAATAAGAAGGTCATGGTTAGAATTTTGGTCCATACGTAGTTTAACGTGGGGGTTGTTCAAAATTGGAATCGGTTAATGACGTTTTGAGAAACACGCTGAGCTAAAACTGAAAATGATTAATTAAGTTAGTCTTTTTCTTCTATATTTTCCACCACTTTGTGTTGTAGATTCACGTTTAAATAACTTAAAAAACAATCCATGTTACCAAAAGTTATTTACGCTTTTCACGAAAATTTATATTGAAACATAATTATTTAATTTTTTGTATACAACAGGTCGTTTGAACCCAATTACTGTATACAATTTATTTTTAGCTATTATATTGATTCTCATGATATGTTATAGAAAACGAATCTATCGCCATTTTATTGTCACGTGAATTCTACACCAAACCAAAGACAATGTGACAATTACACTGCCATCGCCAGGAATCGAACCCGGACCTTCGGTATGGCAGTCAGAGCTCTTACCACTTTGCCACGAAGGTCGTCCATCGAAGGTAATAACAGAATTTAGTGTTTATAAAAAAATCTGTTTAAATAAAACAATCAACAAAAATCATTAAAAATTTCCTCTGTTGAGTACAGTTATTAATACCTGATTAAGCATATCGTAGTTCATGTTACAGTATTTTTAAGGAATACTCATAAATAAAAATAATTGCTGTTTTATGAATATAAAAATTGAAGGGGTAGTTTTAACAAAGTCGTTTGTAAGTAAAATAAAGAAGATTGTACATTTTTAAATAATGTCCCCTGTGGAATCAGGAAACTACAAGCGGAGAAATTTAATAAGAAAAGAAAGAAGTTAACTGGCTGAGGGGTGCACGCAACGGAGGGACCGCCGGGGCCGCACCCCCCCCGGCCCGCCCGCCCGCGCCGCCCTGGTCTATTCAATTATGCGAATATTGCCCGGTGCAGCCAGCGCCCTTAAGGTGCGCAGCGCCAAGGGCGTCCCGTAATGTGAAATACGGTAATCTTCAGATACCTCGCCCCGCACCGAAATTATTCTGAATATTTCAATGATAAAATATATTTTATCGTTTCTTAAACAATGATGTAAAACTGTAAGAGGAATAGCCACAAGTACACTCTAAGCCAGATGATCCAAGTCCATATTAGATAATATAATATCTACGAATGAAAACGTCTGTTTTATACAAGTTTTGATACAATTTATAGGAATAACATCTTTCGCCTTTCTAAGACATTATTAATTACTAACAAATAAAAGTTCACCGATAAATTATTTCATACGATTTTTTTGGTTTCTAATTAAATTACAAAACATTCAACATTACAAAAAAGAGAAATAAATACTCTGATTTTTTAGATTTATTGAAATAATTTAAAACGCAAAGATAATGAAAGATCCATTTATATGGTTTGGACATAAGAAAAATGAAATCAATCAAACATTTAATATTGAATAATTGCGTAGAATTTAACGGTTGGTACCAATATGTAGTTTGGAATTTTGGGAAAACCCATCTCCGGGACCGACGTTACGGAGATCGTTGCAGTCTTCTTCTGCATCTTCGAGCACCTCTGAAACGTCGGTCCAGAAAGACAAGCTACACGGGTTTTTCCCAAAATACATTTAATATCGGTCGCGTGAGGAGTCGAGTCGGGGAAATCGACGTGCGGGCATGAAGCTATGTATATATGTGGAGGATTCGAAAGAAGTATGTAATGAAATGAGAGTGGTGATCCTGATAATAGTCGTGAGAGACAGTGTGATGGTTAGTTACTTAGTAAGTTTGGTTATTGTAAAAAACAATGACGATTTTAACCTCAAAAACCAAACAAAAAATAGTAAAAAATACAAGTTTCCCGATTATTTGTCTTTTCGTTATTTATCAAGCAGCAACGTACTAGAGTACTCAATAAGTATGATAAATATATTTTAAAAATGTTAATAAATGATAATACTAAGTAGAACGTCTGTTTTCTAGAAGTTTTATTAAATTTTATGGGAATGACATGTTTTGCCTGTCTAAGGCATTGTCGAATGTTGATAATGTCTTAGACAGGCGAAACATATCATTCCCATAAAACACAATAAAAGTTCTAGAAACCAAACGTTTTCATTCGTATTGAGTGTTATTGAGTTTTACATCACTGTTCAAGAAACAATAAATTAGTAAATGTGTTGTTTTACATAGTGAAACAAAAATAGGCTGTTTCATAATGAAAACAAAAAAAATTATACAAAATTTCTTTATTATTATATATTTAGTATGCTTCCACTTGTGTTTAACGTCGACCGGTTTCGGCAGCTTATGCCATCTTCCGGTAGCAATCTTCGGCAGAAAGCTGCCGAAACTGGTCGGCGTTAAACACAAGTGGAAGCACACTAAATGTATAAAAATTAAGACTCTTTTTATAATTTTTTTTTGTTTTCATTATTTAAAATGAATTTCTACCAAATAAATTCAATTAAAATGTTAATAATTTAAAGTGCTGTTATCACTTATATCACTACTATTTTGAAGCAACTGAGCATTTGCTAATTCCGAAACGATCCTTATTTGAGAAATATTTTTTGTATGTTTTAAAACCCATTTTTTGTATTTTTTTTTCGAGAATTAATGTGGCGCAGGAACCCTTCGTTCACATTTCAAGCGATTAAAACCTGCAATATTTCAGCATTAGAACTCGCATCGTCACGGTTGCTAGGAGTTCAGGGGCTCGGTGCTCGAGGCAGGAGAGGGCTCTTCTTAGAGGGAATAATCCCTTATAAATCAGAGGATAAGGGTGAGGAGGGGCCTCACTCGTGAGGACTGTTGTTAAGATTAAAATATCCTTTTCCTGGAATTAAAAAATGAGTCACTACCCTCGAGGGGAATCCATAAATGTTCATTATTCAAGTTTAACTATATTTGCACATCATTATAGAAGTCTTAATTTGTTTTTGGGAAAGACAATGTTTTGTGCGGAGATATTATCAAATGGATCGAGAATCAAATGGGTGCAGTTTACATCACCCAGCTAATGTAAAGTAGCATAATACGGCACTTTAGATAATTGATACATTGTTAAGGGTGAAAAAAAAACAAGTATCTGAAAGTATTACTTGGAAACAATAAGAGTATATCATTATTTTTTAAATATCGATACCTATTTAAAGAATATTTAGTAATTTTATTTAACATTATAAATACAATAATAAATCCATCAATAATAAAAACGAACTAACTAACCATCACGCTCTACGAAGGGGTAGGCAGAAAATATCTATTCCCACACGGTTCTGTCTTGGCATACTTCTCTCAAATATTCAACATTTATACACCGTGTCATGCACGCACGTCGATTTCTCCGACTCCCCACGTTCCCGATATTTGATATATGATTGATTTGATCATGTCACATTTTCCTCAGTCCTCCTTTATTTCTAGTTCCGTTTACGTTGTGACTAAGTACTTTCTTTACCATTCTTACTTCATTCCTTCTTTCTTTGTGTCCAAACCATTTGAATGATCCTTTCATTATTTTATTCATAAAAGTGGCATTTGCACTATTTTAATCTCTAATATTTGCATAAATAATATAAAAAAAGAGATCCAAATAAATTGTCTCTCAGAATTATACATTTAATTGGTTAGCATATTTGAAATAAGATTGAAGGAAAGTAGATACAGGGAAGATAAAAAACAGTTAAATTTATTAATTGTTTCTTGAACAATGATGTAAAACTCCATATTGAATAATTAATACGAATGAAAACGTCAGTTTTCTAGAAGTTTGATTACATTATAAACTGCAACGAGTGAAGTTTCGTCACAATAGATAATGCCTTAGAAGGGCGAAGCATGTCATTCTCATAAAATGTAATAAAACTTCTAGAAAACTGACGTTTTCATTTGTATTTATTAGTTAAATTTATATTGACTCATTTATAAGCATACCCTGTGTTCACATATTATTAGTTTTTTGTTTTAGTTTTGATCTTTAATTGAAACAAAATGAAACTAGTTATTTAATGATATTGGCAGGGTCCACTAGAGAACGGATTTTGAGAGAAAACGAAGAGAATAAATATCTCTTGTAACATTTTATAAACGAATATAAAACTTCAATAGATGACATTGAAATAATATGTATGTATGTATGGAATAGACACTTGGACCCTTATGTTAGTACTATGAATAAATTAGAGGTATTCGGGATGCGGACAAATCGAATAATGCTTCGAATATTCTGGACAGACTGGTTGAATAATTCTGAAATCTAAAATAGGCAAGCAATACTGGAGATACAGCTAGAGTCGTTTTCCACAAAAAGTCGCATTGTTGATTTACGTACGTAGGGCTCAAAATTACTCACTAAAGAAATTAGTACTGAAATTATAGATTTAGTTAACTCGTGAAATCAGCAGTTGAATATATGACCACAAATGTTCAGCTTAAAGACTGCAATCAAGGAAAAATTATTAAAACTCCATTTCACCATTGCAGCGGTTCACTGAGGCCGATAGATTAAGGAAAGCTTTAGATGCCTCTAAAGCTATAGAATTGAATTTGCACGAGCTGCATTTAATAAAATGAGAACATTCTTTTGTAACGATAATCTTAACTTGAAACTCTGACAAAGAATGATTAAATGTTATATACGTATATGATTTGTTTTACTATATGGCTGCGAAACCTGGACTCTGAAAGTGAATGTAATGAACCGGTTGGAAGCGTTCGAGATGTGGATATACCGCAGAATGCTCCGTATACCGTGGACCGATAGGGTCAGTAATGCAGACGCACTACAGAGAGCCAGAGCTAATTGGGAGCTGTTTTCAAGTGTTAGAAAGGTCTCATATTTGGGTCATATGCTAAGGGGAGAAATATACCACCTTTTTCGATTGAAAAAGAGAATACCCGAAGTGCAACATAACTCAAGTGTCAAAATTGCTCCGCGTAAAATAAAAGAAACTAGTGTCCTGGGCTGTCTACAAGTGCAGATTACCTAGTGCGTGTTAGTTTGAGAGTGAATACGGACCCGTGAGTGTTGGTGGAGCTAATTATCAACAAATTAAATATTTAAACCAATATAAAAATAATCTAAAAATAATCTACCTACACAAACTTTTGTCTAAGTACATAGATATCACTCATATAAAACGTCAACCAAACCAAAGACAACAAACTGGTGATATAGACTCAAGACGACCACAGACAATATCTGTTTTGAACAAAAAATAACAACAAAAAAATTTTAATTAAAAAAATTAAAAACAATGGACGTAGAAATATATAACTTAAAAGCAAATATGGCAATAAAGGAACTGCAAGATTGCATCTTGGATGCCACAACAAAGCTTACTAAGGAGCAATTAAACAAACTACTACCCAAATGCAATGAAATTCTAAACCAAACACACATTATGACAATACAAATGGCAGAAGTGAGGGCTGAAAACCGCATTTTAAAATCCCTCACACAATATCAGACTGCCGAAGAAGCGCATAAGGGCCAAGAAGTGATTGTAGTAGAGCCGAAAGAACCACAGACAACTAAAAAAACACTGGAAGAAATAAAGCTCAATATCAATCCAATAAATTCTGGCATCATAGGAATACAAAGCGCGACTAAAGGGAAAGTAATAATAAAATGCAAAAGCAAAGAGAGACAAAAAGCGACTGAAGCAATTCAAACACAGATCGGAGAAAAATACAACACCCGTATCCCAAAACAACGTCTGCCAAGGATTAAAATAGTTAACGTAACAGACGATTTCACCGAAGATGAAATTATTGAAAAGATAAAATACCAAAATGATTTCCTAGAAGATAATGACGCAAGAATAATGAAAGTTGTTAATGTCCACAAGAACCCTGTCAGCAAAAGTAGTACAATTTACCTAGACCTGGACTCCGAAACACATAAAAAAATTTTGAACAACAAAAAAATAAACATAGGATGGGAAAGATGTAGAGTGCATGATGCCATAGACATAAAAAGATGCTACAACTGCTACAGATTCAACCACAAGGCAAATGAGTGCAAAAAAGACAAACCGACCTGTCCAAAATGTATGGGCGACCACAAGGCCAAAGACTGCAAAGCCGAAATACATGAACATAAATGCATAAATTGTGAAGAAACAACAAAAATTATCAAAACCAAACTCGATTCTAATCATGCAGCTTGGAGTTTTGATTGCCCGGTTTACCTGAAAAAAGTTGAACAAGAAAAAAACAAACTGTCTTTTTTGTGAAGAAAATGGAAAACCTAAAAATTATGTACATGAATATAAGAGGGTTAAAATCAAAAATTGACGAACTAAACATATATATCACAAATCTAGAGTACCAACCACATGTACTCGTCTTGACTGAAACCTGGCTCAGTGATAGTGAAAGTAAACTGTATTATCTAAACAACTACACAGGAGTGCACTCCTGTAGGAATCGTAGAGGTGGAGGGGTGGCTATTTACATCAGAACACAGATAGACTTTAAAACTATAAAAGAAGAAACATACCTAAGCAACAACAACCTCCTGAAAGTACATATTAATGAAATAGATCTTACAATAAATGCAATATACAGACAACCTGGAACCAGCAACAAAAAGGAATACATAGAATATTTAGACAGAATGTTAACGGGAGAACACAGGAGTGCAAAATGTGAGATCATAATAGGGGACCTTAAATTCAACCTGCTTTCCAGTGATAAACTCACAAAGGACTATATTAATACAATTAAAGGAAGTAATCTTGGATTTATCAACTCAATAAAAGAAATTGATCATACACGGAAAAATGACAAAGGAAAAAATACTATAATTGACCATGTAATGACAAACCAGGAATTAGCTGATTCAACGACACTTGAACTATTCGACACACCACTGAGCGATCACAGAGGAATAAATATTGAACTAAAAACTATACCCAGACAGAGAATAAAACATCAACAATATACCACAAAGAAAATTAACTACAACAAACTAAAAGAAAGCCTAGGAGAAACAATACAGAAAGAAGAACCAGGAACCTTCAAAGCGCTTCAAGACAAAATATCTGAAACAAATCATAATTAATAGTACCTAAGATCTAAAAATGTAACCATATAACCCAATCGGGTTTTTAAAAAAAAAAAAAAAATCAAATAAAAAAAAAAAAAAAAAAAAATATTTATGGGTAAAGTGGAAGGATGTTGGGGAGTTGGTAAAAGGCAGCTGCCTGGCTGCGGAACATCAAATAGTGGACAGGAATAACAAGAGTTCAGAACCTGTTCCAAGTGGCGCAGGATAGGGATGCTTTTTCTGCAGTGATCAGCAACGTTGGGGGGACCTGACACGGCACCGAAAGAAGATAGATGCCTAAACTGGGTGTTACTCAAGATATCTTTACCGCCAGGATACGAGTTACAATAGAGAGCATGCAGAACCCTGAACCACGCGTAGATAGATCCAGGGAAGCATATCAAGATAGGTATGACGCTCTGCACCTGTGGCATGTAGGATACATGCTGAACATAGCGGAGTGCCCTTACTACCTTGTAATGCAAGGCGGAGAATCTAGTTTGGGCGTTCGGCAGTGCGGTCCAGTTGGCGATCTTCAGGTTTAACTATATATGATAGAGTTATCATTGGCACGACGAAGGAAAAGCAAATGACGAGAGTTTTAACAGCAAAACATTGGTAAATGGACCCGACTAAAACACACGGAGAATCTGTTTTAAGCGGTTGAGAAAAGAGAGATTATTACCAAGAGATTATTATCAACCTCGAAGGTGCTAATTATTTCGCAAAAAAAAAAAAATTGGCTTTCAGATTGAATTAAAACACTAATAAATCCTTAATTTTGTTATTTGAAATTTCATGGTAGAATTTACTTGTAAATAATGAAAATAAAAAAACATCGAAAAAATATTTTTAAAATGTAGATATATTTTGTTGAAACCCACCAATGTTTGTGACTTTGACAGGTTTCGGCAGCTCGCCGCCATCTTTTGGGCCAAGACTAGAAGATGGCAGCGAGTTGGCGAAACAGGACGAAGACACAAATATTAGTGGATTTTAAAATAATATATATTTAAAAAGATTTTTTACAACATTTTTTTATTTTCATTATTTACTCTTATTTCCGCTTTCGTGATTAATTTAATTTCAATTTATGTACTTTTCCCGATGATGTAGGTACATAATTTTCAAAACGCGCCGAGAAAAATAAACTCTTCTTCTTCTTTTTCCTTTTAGTTTAGATTGTATGACCTGTTTGTGACGGTGGGCTGTCCTGGGATGATTATGTCCAACTATCTCTCCATCTCTTCGGCGGCCTTCCTGGTCAATAATTGAAAAATAGTATTGTTTTCCAAAATAAACTCATTAATAAAAAAGAAACCATCATAATGTTAAACCTTAAGTTTTAAAAATAAAAGACGACCTTATAGTTGATATAATCGAATTTTTTTAACGTTAATGCTGTTCAATGTTAAAATTTAGTATCTTATTTGAAATATTAGGCGTAAAATTATTGTAATAAGGAGTTATAAATTCATCACTCCGCCTCGTAAATCTCCCCACTTCCGCCTATTAGGCGCACTTGAAATATTAATCCGGTTTGCGTTATAGTTCAAACAGCGCGAGTCGAAATCGCTTGGAAAAAATACACTTTATTCTTATACTGAAAACTACAAGAAAAAATGGGCATAAAACGTAATTGGATAGTCTTACATATAACATGTTAATTTTTAAATATAATTTAACACTTGTAAATTTGTATTTAAACCACTCCATTCTTTACAAAAACCAACCGGTTACGCCCCCGCTGGAGCTTAGTCAGGGTTGCAAAGACACTGTGTGTATGTGTGACTGTGGATTTGTAACCCTGACGAAGCTCCGGCAGGAGCGAAACGTCACACCAGAAATTAAGTGCCTTTTACGAAAGTATGTTAATTTGTATTCAAATATGGGACTACATAATGATACAGACGTGTTTTTAGATTATATACCAAATTGTTGTTTTCCTATTTTTTATTATTCATGTAAGACAAAGGCAAAACTCATTTGTTTTTTGTTGTTGTTATTTTTGACACTGATATAAAAATCAATATTAATAAAAACATAAGGAGTCCGATAAATCGACGAGCTTGCATGACACTTGAGGAAATTAGAGAAGTATGCCAGGAAAGAACAATATGGCGGTCCATTCTTTCTGCCTACCCCTTTAAAGAGAAGGGGTGATGATTATTTATTTAGTTACGTTAGTTTTCTAGAAATTTATCATAACGTATTGGGCTGACAAATTTTACTTTACTAAGTCATTATCAATTGTAATAGCTTTATCAAACATTTAAAAATGTGCTTATATTTGTGTGACCAGTCTGTCGATGCCAGCCAGTCTGGAGAAACCGGTCGCTGTCGAAACTAAGACAAAAGTGGAAGTAGGTAGTTAAAAAACATTGTTTTATTTAATAATCATTTAAAAATGCCGTAGCAAGGCAAAATTTTCACTCCTATATAGTAACTAATGTAATTTCTTGAAAAGTTTTCAACTACAAGTATGTTAAGAACTTATTCAATAATATATAAATGAAAAACTTAGAAAATTGAAAAACTTTGTTTAATCCACTATTTAATAAAAAATATTAAAAACACGACATGTTTCAGAGGATACCTCCATCTTCAGGTGTAAAAATATATAAAAATAAAAACTAAACAAAGAAAGACTAATAAAAAACGCATTTAAAATTCGATACAATAATTTAAATTTCAAAATTAACCTGCGCTATTTGTTAGAAGTAGGTGTTTTTTAATATTTTTTATTATTATAAATAGAGGATTTAACAAAGTTTTTCAATTTCCTAAGTATATAACTATGGAATTCCACAGTGAGCTATAGCGTTTAATAAGTTATTCAATATAACGATAATTAGTAGACAGCTAGTATTTCAATACCCTTCAAGATTGTCTAATTAAGCTGTCATTAAATAATATGTAAATCCCATTTAAGTAATTTGGTTCTTAATTTGAAAATGTCTACATAATAGCGTTCAGTCATTTCCATTTCACCAGAATTATATGAATGAACGATTTGATTGAAATCCCTTTTATATTTGTTTGAAATCCCTTATAATATAATATAATAAAAGATGAAGAGTGAAGAAAAACATAATCTTTATACGTCTTAACCGTCGCGTTGCCATGTGGTCAATTGAGTTTCCACTGCCAATTTAAAGTTGATTTTCTTAAAACCTATGGACCCTAATATTATAAAAAAATTGTAATCCTCCATTGAAGTGTTCTCAATATTTCGTAATAAAAAAAAAAGCAAAAAATTACTTCCTTCATCCCAAAAAAAAATATTTTCTAAGACTGCCCTCACCTTCATTCGTGTTAAGGTAGAATTTGTTTTGCTAATATTTACAACTTTATCAAAAGTGACAAATACTTACTCGCTGTTTTGAACGTATTATAAATTATATCTTTGACCTTTTCAATAGGTACGTAATAATACCGACTGGATGAAAACGCAGCACGTAACTTAATAATATCAGAACTGTGAAAATATTAACACTTTACCAAAAGGGACAAATATTAATACGTACTCGTTGTCTTGAACGTACTATACATTTTGCCTAGGTGCCTTTATCCTCGCCCCGTCGGCCGCGATGCGCAGACAAGTATATACCTGATGTTTAGTCGCTCGTATGCTGTGATTGCTGTGACGCATTACATATCAGAAATCGCATGGTTCCAGAAAAAAATTAATAATGATATGTTTTTCAAATCAGATCTATTCCTAATGAAATTCCCTACAAGATGACATAAATTAAATTTTGATTCATCTAGTCATATGCTTGATATTTAGATAAAGTTAGCGGTAAACTGAACTTACCACATGGGAGCAAGCGTTTTGTTTTGAACACGGTACGTTAAGGGTTAAAAAAATAATCATTTGTGTTTGTACAAAGCCTATATAAGTTAGCGTACTCGTATATCTTACGAAGGGATTGGTCGGTTCAGATTTCTTACGAAATATTATATTATTTCTTGAATTTTATCAGTTAATGGCTATCCGTTTAAAAAATACAAGAAAAATATTCATGCATATTTTTCATACGTAATCTATGACGACCATCGTAGCAGAGTGGCAACAGCTTTAACTGCCGTACCGAAGGTCCCGGGTTCGATTTCTGGCGATGAGAAAAAATCTCACGGTGTCTTTTTCTGGTAGAATTCACGTGACAATAAAAATGTCGATAGACTAGTTACTTATCAAATGTCATAAGAATCAATGGCTAAAAAAATCTAATACAGTAATTCGATTCAAATAACTTGTTTTATACAAAAATGTGGAAAGAAACGGAAAAACACATTTAATAAAGCCCAAGTGATAGCACACGAACCAGAAAAGTTATTAGACTTTGCTGCATACCAATTGATTGAAACTTAACAAACAACAATCAATATTTAGGATTCAAGCGAAAGTTTCTATTCACAAGCATACATTTATTTATTTTTAGAGTAACAAACAGCGAATAAGTATATATATATATATAAAAATACACAAAGAATAACTCAAATAAGGCCAATTACACGTTACCACAAATATAAATGAATGAACAGAGTTAACATTATAGACTTATGAAACGAGATTTAACAAAACTAAAATCATGATAAAACTAACTAAGGTAATAGTATAAAAAATAACAAAAAGATAATAATAATAAAACAAGTAAATTAATATAACATTATAGCACTATACACATCGAAAAGTTGCCGCAACTATTTTTTCAAAATCATAAGCGTTTAGGTGAAAAACATCGATTGCATTAAAAGATTTGTTATAAGTGTCGCATATCCGATACACTGCCGCGCTCTGAGCGTAATTGGTGCGATAACCAGAAAGGTGGAATACTTAAAACAACATTTAATACAACATTTTTTTTATGCAACGCTTTGAAACAACTGTTACGTAGTTGAGTAAAAAATAATAATTTTTGTTTGCTTATTTAGGGACTTTAATGTTATGTAGGGCGGCGGGTATCCCCTCCTTCGAGCGCCACTGCGTTAGTCAGGCGGGAATGAAAAATGATCTTACAATTTTGAACACTTTTTATTCTGATAATCACGAAGGCGGAGAAGTTTACGGAAAACAAAGTACGCCCGCTTGAGACTCGGGCAACGGTTCCTGCCCGGGAACAATCCCCGATTGGAGCAATGATTGATACAACAGGGAGAAGAAAAGCTACGAGATTGTTTGGGATTTTTCATAAGATGAAGAGTTTAAATAAGCCCGATGAAAAATTAAAAAAATATTCCGTGTGGGACATTGTTTAAGGCAATAAGTTGATGCTAGTGTATTTATTGTTTTATTGAATAATGATGTAAAACTCCATATAAAATAATGATAATGAATAAGATTAAAGACGTCTGCTTTTTACAAGTTTTTTTATATTTAATGTGTATCGCATGTTTCGCTTGTCTAAGGCATTACAACATGTCTATTTGATATATACATTTCAAGGTGATATTTTCTATTTGATCAATAGCCAATGCTTAGATTGGCAAAACATGTTATTCAAATAACATTTAATAAAAGTTCTAGAAAACACATGCCTTCATTCGTATTCAGTTTATCAGTTGATTTATTCACTCAAAAGATATTACAAACATAATTACAGTTTAAGGCATCTATTTGAGAAAGTCTAATAAAACAGGATCACATGAGAGATGGTTCAACTATAGGAAGACAAGATACTCTCTAATAAAGTTTTGAAGTATTTTTTTTCTGAACGTATTTTCACTAATATGAAAGACGTCGATCTCCGAGGTAATCTTGTTCAGCAGACTGATTGCACTGATTGCAGTTGGTTCTTGCGGTCGGAAGAAAAAACAATCTATGCCAGCGCTGCCGGAGATATCTGTCGGGAACAAAAGGACCTACACCCTCCAGCACGGCTGAGTTTTCAAAATATCCCCTCATTAATCTACAGAAATGGATGATGAGAAACCCGTCTCTTTGAAGCTGCAGAGAATTAGACCCCAACATTCCCAAAAGAAATGATTTAGGATAGAGCCATGGATAGCTACCATACTCCTTCATGTAGAGACAATTATATTCTAGTGGAAAGCAAAGTCAGGATCTACAAAACATGCATCAAGCACATACACCTTTGGAATCGAATCAAAATCAGAAATCGTCGGATCGAAACATGTTCTGACAACAGCAGAAGTTAAAACATTGCGACCTATCGTGGGTAGAGCCTATCATTGGGAATCCTACCTCCATAGAGATAGGATATAGACGATTTACAGATCCAGGAAAATTGAAGACAGAGTGAGATAGAATAGGCAGAGAAGAGGACCACATCGAAATTATGGACACAGCAAGGATTCACAAGATGGTGATGCACGAAACTCCAGAGGGCCATTTACCACCAGGACAGACACTAAGTTAATGAGAGAAATCTGGAGGTCTTAATCACAATACCAAATTTGATATTCTGTCTTAATACCATAGATCACAAAATCTACATATAGGAGAAGAAGAACAAAAATACAGTTATTTCCAGGTGACATGATATATAATATATCATTTAAACTGTTTTAAATATGTACGTAACACAAAATTGTAGATATTAATTGACGACCTTCGTGGCCGAGAGGTAAGTGCATTGGCGAGGGCAGTGTGATTGTCACACTGTTTTTGGTCTGGTGTAGAATTCTAGTGACAATTAAATGGCGATAGATTAGCTACCTATCACATGTCATGAGAATCACTATATAGCTATAAAAATTCTCTTTACATCGATTTCGGTCTTGCTGTCATGATGTAAAGAGCGATTTAACAAAAGAATAATAATAATAATAATATAGATTTCTCTTTCTTTGTTAATTTTTCATATCATCACGTAATCACAATGATTTGGATGCTTTAAAAAAAACATTAACTGAAAATCGCGCATTTCTAATTACACAAATTATATAAAGAGGAATTTTCTGATAACATAAAAGTATTTAAGGATAGAAGTTTTTCATCAGTGTCATCATGTTTTTTGTGCAATTTTACACGTGACATAAACAAATGAACGAAATACTTAACATTCTAAAGTAAACATCGAGTGCTTGATTGATTTACAAATTCGCCTTTGCGTAGTTTACGCTGAGGTTAGGTTAGTACTGTTCACCGAGACAAAACCGCGCAATTCCTTCAAAACAACGCAGTGTAATTATAAAGCCAGATTAGCATATTGTCCCGGGATATAAGTGATTTCAGAATATTGAACAGCCGAGAGAATTCCAAAACTAAGCTGGCAGGTTCTTGCTCACAATTTTAGGGAACATTCTCATGAAGCCGCGAGGTTTGCGGTAAGCCCGTCGCACCTTGTAAGGGCTGGACGGGTAGGTATCGGGCGATGGCGAAGGGGTAAAGGCCGTGCGGCGTACACAAATCCCTTAATAAGCTGTTCTCGCTTTATCGACGCCCGGCGCCGCGACGCTTAATCCACGCCGGTCGATTGTTTCGAAATGAAACTACAGCAAAATTGTTCGACGTGACGTAGGTCTCGAGATAACGCGAAAAAGACACGTAGTGAATAATTAACCAATACAAATAGAAGGTACAGTTGTTTACGTACTTTTCCGCCAGGCTGCTTGGTAAGCGATACGACAGGGGAGGAAATTGAAGCAGTTTGTTAGCAGACGAAATTTAATAAAAAATAAAAATGTCTTAGTTCTGTGAGAGAAAAAATAACAAATCGAGTTAAGACTAAAATAAAATTTATCTCCTTTCCTTTGAAAAAACACTGAAATCGCAACAAGAAAACACAGAGAAGCTTTATTGTGAAGTTGTTCGTGTAGATACAAAGCTGAAGCAGTTACTCAAATGGAGTGAAAAGCTTTTCAGTGATTTATTAAAATGCGTTTTGGGGGAAACAAGTGACAGGGTACAATAAAAAAAGGTATTTGAAAAAGCCCCTTAAGTGGATTCAGTGCAGAAGCTTATCAGAACGATGCAACGTTTTAAGGGAATAATACCTCCGCCACGCAGCTCGCAGTGGGGAGCCTTTCGCAAATATTTTTCCACGAAATGCTGGCTCTCTCAAAACGCGCGACACGATACTATTACGCCGCATTGTTGCCGGTTTACGGCGGGCGGCGCGGCGGCGGCGCCCACCGCCTGCGTGCTAACTGGGAGTATTAAAAAGGGTGGCATTTAAGTTCCTAAATAATAATGCATTCTTTATAAGTTTACCGCTTAAAACGTGCCGGGAAGCGGCACTCGGTACTCTTAAACGCGATTCGCAGCCGTTTCCTCCCTAGAACGTTTTTTTTTAATTGTCGGGTAAATATTTAGACGGAGTAAGATTTTAATTAGCGAGTCGGGTTTTACAGTAACCGTTTACTTATCTCGCCGTGTTCACATGGCCGGGGGCAGTTACCCTCGGGGAGGATTCGGGTCGGATGAGGCCCTAATAAATCTAGATTTCAATAATCCAATAATGGGCGGGAAAGGGCCCGACGGCCGCCGCCGTGGGCGAGAAGACCGGCAGGAATGTTATTGTTCCGAGGTGTATTAGAACCAGAACAGGACGTTAGTCAGCTCAATGCCAATAATGGAACAAGGTCTTGATAAGTCATCGCGGATGCCTCCGTTATTAAGTAAGTTCTCGCGAATAAACCGGACTTTTTACACATCACCAATTTACCTCAAGATTTAATCTATTAATAATCGCATTTCGTAATGCGCGATGACCTAGATATGAAAACGTTTCCACTCTTCTTTTTAGTTTATTGACACAGTAAAATGTTTTTATATTAAATGTGATAGTCATCAGGCAGTCGCAGACGGCGTGAAAATTTATAAAAAATGCCGCGAGCAATGGAGTTCGCAAGACTGTGTTAAGATAAAATAAATCGAAACGACTTTCCGAATATAAAAAAAACAAATAGGGCGAGCCGGTCCCGAGCCGGTCTGGAGCACGGTTTCCGGATCTCGCTACAGATAAAAATAAACAGAGAGCAACCGGAGCCTACAAATGTGCTTCGCTTTTTATGTAAATTAGGAGAAAAAAACAATGTGAAGACAAAGAGAATAAAAGTTGCAATGCTATCGTTTTGTGAATTTTAATGAACTAAAAATATACTTACACACTGTAAAATAACAATACAGCTGTTTTATATAACGTACCTATGTACATCGAGGTTAAAATGTTATTATTTTATACATTAGTACACCCTTGTTTTATAAAATACAAGTTGTTTAACGTAGGACTTGTTGAGATTAGTTATGAGCATCGAATGAAATGATTTATGGATTTAACAAACAATTTGAAAATGAAAATTCCCAAGGCAGGGAGACGATAAAAATAGCAATAGAAAACATAACTACAGCGAAGCATTCTATATCCTTTTGGGGCCGTAAATCAGGTAAAATTGTTTTGTTCGGAGAGCGCCGAGCACTCATCACAGCTTGCGTTAATCTCGAAAATCATCACTCAAAAATCTGTTCACGTGCGAGATTGCATTTGATCGGAATTTGAAAAGGGGAAATATTGTTGAGGATTCGGCGGGTGGGGACGGGGTTCGGCCGCGGGGGCGGCGTGGGGGGATGAAAAATTCGAGCGTGTCATGACTTGCGAAAGAAGAACCGAATTTATATAATGGTGGAGAATAGTCCATGAAAGTGTAAGATAAGGACCTCACAATCAAGTCGATTATATCCGTTCCTATTACGAGCTAGGGGAGGGTGCGATAGATTTAAACGTTCTGTTATTTATCAAAAATAATACACTAGAGATGGGCCGCGTTGCGCTAAACAAGTGGTTAGCCTTTGTGGGGAGGGTTACTCTTGGATAGGGTGGAATTAAATGTGACTTAAGAATTTTGGATTTTTCGATTCGTTTCCAAATAATTTATATCTGTTTAAAACAATTGTTTAAAAATGAAGGATTATAAGAACTTTGCATGGGATAAACTCGACAACTAGAAATTAATTTATTCGACAGTGAATTAATGCGACTGAAGTGGCTCTGAGTATAGGCTGGCTGAAGTGGCGGTGGGCTAGCCATATTTGTCAGAGAATCGATTCGGAGTGGAGATCGCATAGGATTCCATTGAGTTGGACGTCCCCCGGCCTGCTGGACCGACGATATGATAAGGATTGCTGAACAAAGATGGATGAGAGTGGCGATGGATAGGGAGCAGTGCCGTGCTTTGGGAGAGGCCTACGTTCAGCAGTGAACGTTAGACGGCTGAATTAGGAAGGTAGGTAAGGTCATATACTCTGAGAAGTAAAGTCATTTTAAGAATTCAAAGGAACATCGATAAACGCTTCAGAGTTTGCAAAAATTTAACGTTATGACCGCAATGAAAGTAAACCTGTCAAAAAATTGAGAGGAACAATTTTGAGAATGAGAAGACATAGACATTTTAATGAACGTTAGGATAAATTATAAGAATTTTTTTTTAGACGTTACCTTGGTTTAAAAAATGCAGAATTTTGTTTGAATATGAAGAATTTTCGTATTATTAATGAACAGTAATTGATTTTTATATTTGTCAATCTTTGCAATGATGTAAAAAAATTATTTATTAACAAAAATATGTAGAAAATGAAAAATACATTACAATGTTATATGATCAAGAATATAGGGCATTTTTTAGAGGTTTGGCTTGCGTGCTTCTTATATAACAACCCTATATATAACAATGTGTATAGGGGTGTTTTTTACAGGTAAACAAATTCACAATGAAAAAAAAACACATTAAAATAATGTGAATGTCTTTGATATTGGCTTTATTTAATATATAATTAATTTTATGTCAATATTGTTTATATATGATTTCGGGCATATGAATGCCACGGCTAGCTCGAATGAAGCTCGAATAAAGTTAAATTTTTGTCAACTTTATCGAGCAACTGGATAAAATGGCAAAACGTACTAATTACAAACCAACTGCCAACTGTCAAATTGATAGTCTGTAAAAACGATTTTGCCAGTTTGAAAAACAAACCTCTAAAAAAAACATCCTAATTAATATAGGTCTATATGTCTGCGCTTTCAGCGAGTATTAAAGCATTTTAGTCACATAGTCCGGAGAGATCAGGACAACATTGATGAGTTTATAATAATATGCAAAGTAGAAGGAAAGCAACTACAATGACGTCATCGAACCACTGGTCTGATCAAATCGTGGCGCTGACTGGCATCTCAATAGCTGGAACCTGAAGATTTACCAGAGAGAAGAGCGCACAACGAGTCATGTTGGATAGTAAACAGGACAGACACGACCTCAAGTCATGATTAACAGGAGGATACGAGTATTTAGACAATAGAGTGATTTGAAAATGCTCGTGTATTCAAATAAAAAAAGCAGAAACACATAAAATTGAAGTAGTAATTACAATAAAAAGTTATATCTCACGCTCAGACATAAGAGCGGACTGAATCGCGTTTTTTTATTTCTTCGTTTTACTCGGAAAATATATTGGAAAATTCCGGTTACGCTTTAGAAAAACGTCGCGAAAATACAGTTTACCGGTGTCTCTTATTTGCAAAAATCGGCAACAAAATACATTCCTCCCTCTTTTACAGTTTTTCCAATTTCGCATGCTCTTTCTCCTGAGTATTTTTTTTTGTTCCAGTTAGATAGGTACTCGTTAAATTTTATTTTACAACGCAATATCAATTCCAAATTGTATTTCAATGGTAACGAGCGATTGTCAAATGTAGTAAATTCACTTCGAATATTGTTAAAATAAGAGTTTGACTCTTTATTCATTCCATAACGCATTTATCTCAGATACACCGAGCCGTAACAACTGCCGTAACAGTCGTTAGCTGCAGAGAATCGTTTTATTACGTATATTGGAAAAATAATTCTAACCTTTAGCGAGTATCGGGAGATTCCCAAGATATCAAATAATTCAGTGCTCTCAATATTTTCACAATAAATAAAAACCAATTGCATTGTCTGTAAACATAATCAATACAATACTATAGATATTTAATATTTTTTTTAAATAAACTTAAGCGTTAACACCGTGGAATTCTATAATGACGATTTTTTTATGAATTAAAACATTGTATAAATATGATGCGCACTGTATATATATATATATGGACATATGGAGCGTATGGATGGAGAAAGAATGGTTGAAAAAGTATACGTTAATGATGTAAATGGAGTACTGAGTCGAGGCAAACCGAGGAAAACATGGCATGACCAAATTAATCAAATTTTAAAGATTGGTTATGTTAGTAGTCGTAAGAATCGACGTGCGTGTATGACTCGCTGTATGAATGTGAAGAAAGCTAAAGAGGTGTGTCAGGAAAGAGTAGTGGGGCGGTCTATTCTCTCTGCATACTCCTACGGGGAAACGGCGTGATGGTTTGTTGTTGTTGTTAAAATACTGTTTTTTCAACTTATGAGTTTAATTTCTCGACATGTTTCGAAAGCTTACACCTTTATCGTTTATATCGTTCTCCCGATGATGAAGGTGTAAGCCTTCGAAACATGTCGAGAAAAATAAACTGAAATGTAAATAAAACAGTGTTTTAATTCATAAAAAAATCTGATGTTTGAATAAATAGAAGTATTCAATATGTAGATTAACATTCGATAATCCCATTGAGAGGGGAAAACATGACATTCAAACAAAATATATTTAAACTTCTATTAAAGTGACGTTTATATTTGTATTAATTTATAATGAATCGTAATATGAACAATATCTAGTGCAGAACAGTAAAAACTGATTTGAATCAAGTTGAAATGATATTGAAAACTCTCCTCTTGTTGAAAACTCTCTCTTACATCTCCAAAATAGTTTGAATCTTTTGATTTCTATTTGTGACACCGTTGAAATAATTTAATATATCTATTAAGTTGAATATATTGGCTTGTTTCTTGAACAATGAGGTAACATTCCATATTTAATAACATGAATGACATGTTTCCATCCTGGCATCCTAAGAAAGGCGGGACGTGTCATTTCCATAAATTACAAAAAAAAACTTCTAGAAAACAGAAAATTTATACACTGTATTGAAAGCGAATCGTCTTTTAAATGAGGTGGCAAAGAAGATAGATTTCTTTGGATGCAATTATAGCGAATTCGTTAATATTGTTCTATGTATATTTTATTTGATGTTCTATTTTTGGCTATTTACGGCTATTTACGATTTGGGAAGAAATAGAAGCCCAAGTAAGCAAGGCAGCTGCAATCTCTGGGGCTCTAAAATCCACAATATGGAAAAACAATGAACAATTAAAGAGTAAGATAAGAATCTATAAAGCATGCGTAAGACCAATAATAACATATGGCGTCGAAGCAAGGGTATACACAGTAAGGACCAAACAAGTTTAGAGGACGTCCGAAATGAAGACACTGAGGACGAATGCAGGCAAGACACTGAGAGATTGCGTGAAGAAAACAAGAATATGAGAGATATGTGAGGTTGAGGATATTATAAGATGGAGCAGACAGCGAAATAGGGGCTGGTACGGTCATGTAAAAAAAAAGAATGGACACCACCAGACTCCCCTATATTGCAATGCATAATCAGCCTCATGGGACTCGTCCTCGTAGAAGACCTCCTAAAAGATGGAAAGACAGATGGGAATCTAACTCACATGAGGAGCAACACTCTGGAGAATATACCACATAAATCTACAATAAGGAATAAGAAGATGAACAAGACGTCGATTTGGCTCGCACTGTAATGATGTAAATATTTTTTCAACAATATAATAATAATTAAAATAAATCGTCTGCACAATCCTTATATAGCATCCGCATAAAGTGGTATCAAATTGTTGACTGTGAAAATCTCTTAACGCTTTAAGACAAGTAATATGCCGCGAATTGAAACAAATTTGACCGCCGCCGCCCTGGTCGGGCCGAAGGGGCGGGAGGTACGGCACGGGGGCGGGTATGGGGCCCAGGCTGTCAGCACCAGAATAAATAATGACGGTTAATGTTATGCACTTAATTTTTTAATGGATGGAAGGCAGTTCAGTTGCCGGTAGACGGGGCTAGACACATAATACCTTTAATGGCTGCTCGGGAAAATTGCTCGAATGCGAGCAAAAATGGAATAATAAAGCCGGGGGGCGCTTAATGCCCACTGAGCGGAGGTAAGCGGTGTTTTTAATTTTACGAATCCAAAAGTGCAAAAAACCGCGACTTAATTACGCGTTTAAGAAATTCCCGCGCGATCCGAATAGAGATTAATGTAGAATAGTTACTTTTCTGTACGGCACGAAAATACCACGATGGATCTACGTAATTAGCGAGCCGCCAGTGAAATGTCAGGAAATTTTTTATTTCGCTCGTCGTTTAAGAAATTGATATAACTCAATCAATTTTTATTTATTGAAACATGATTTCCGTTTCACCGAATTGTTCCGCGTTACAAAATTGACTTTATTTGATTATTCTTTATTTTCTTTACTTTATTTTCTTTAATTTAATATTTATACATTTATAAATTTAAATCTTTAAAAATTATTGTACTTACTAGAATACGTATTTCATTGATTTACATTTTTTATTGTTTCTTTGACAATGACGCAAAAATCTATATTAAATAATAAATATCTTTGAAAACGTAAGTTATCTAGAAGTTTGATAATATTTAATGCGTGATAATTTAATGACATTATCATATAGATGTGAAAATGATAATGGAAACATTTGATAATTACTTAACAAGGCGATACATGTCATTCCCATAAAACATATTTAAATTTCTAGAAAATAGACGTTTTCATTCACATTTTCAGTTTTCGTAAATATCAATTAGGTGCGAATGATGGTGTTATGAACAAAATATTGAAAGGCTCATTAAGATGTTTTGGATACATGGAAAGAATGAATGAAGAAAGAATTGTAAAAAATATATAGGTTTACGATGTAAATGGAACTAGAAATAGAGAAAGACCGAAGAAAACGTGGCACGATCAAATAAATCAAATATTGAATGTCGGCCACGTGAGAAGTCAGAGAAATCGACACGATGTATGAATGTTGAGGAATCGAGAGAAATATGTCAGAAAAAATAAGCGTGTCAGTTCATTCTTTCTGCCTACCCCTTCGGAGAGATGGCGTGACGGTTTGTTAGATGGTTTGTTTAATTATATGATATTAGAAAGATTCTATTAAATAACAATTATTTTAAATTTGTAAATATACATTTTCTGGTGCAAGCAATATATTAAGTTGCAAAATGGTTGTCTAATTGAAAAAAAAAATTATTTAAAAAAAAATTTAACATTAAGAAAACCCTTGTTTTTGTTTGAGTTATATTGAATATATAAATAGTATTATTGAATTTTTTATTGTCATTTAAAAACAGCCAACGTTATTTCAATAAAATTTATGACGATTGTATGTACCTAACATAAACCGTGATATTTTTACTATTTATCAAGTCTACGTTAACCCCAATATTAGCGTCATGTGAGGTAGATACGAAAGCATGAATTTCTACAAATATTATGTTAATTTAAATACTCCAGAAATGCTCGGAATAACTCGACCGCCCCGCCGCCGGCCACAATGGATTCCGTGAGTCGCATGACGTTGACAAATCGAAAACCAAGAAAATGTATTACGAAATTCACATAAAAATATAAAATGTCATTTAACTCCCAAACAGCCCTTAAAAGCCATTATGAAAAAGCCTTCATTTCATACAAAACATTAATTGCGACCGCAGCCGGTATGGCGGGGTACGGAAATCTATCACCGCTCGGTTAAAAGAGTTCAGCGGAAAGAGCGGACCACGTGATTCACAATGAGCGCAAACGCAACAAAAGACTCGAAGGGATTATTGTCAGTAGGAGGCATAACAATCGTTCTTTAGAAGGAACGACTATTCGGAACGTAGAGGCATGTTTTACGCGGCGTAGTGCGGGCGTAGCCTCTCGTAGTCTTGTAGCCGCTCTCGGCTGAACCAGACTCGGCCGTCTGGAACAGCCATGGAAATATGATAAACGGCACCAAATGAATTCATAATGCGATCGTAAATGAGTTTTTACTTCTAGCGTTACAGTCCGTAACAAATTCATTTGAATGTATATAAGTTATGCAAGCCTTTATGCTGTTGCGAATTGTATATCAAATAAAAATTCGAAACTTAAATTTTGAGTGTTTAAAATTGACGTAATTCCAGTTTATGCGCTCTGGAGCGCATTAAATATTTACTAAAATAAACACTATTTCACATTACTAATTTTTCTATTATTATAAACTTCAAACGAAGAGTTTATTTTAAAGGTTAACAAACTTAAATATTGCAATATCGATTTCATGGATATTGCAATATTTAAGATTATTAATTTGATTTTATAGGATATTATAAGATGGGATAAACAGAGAAGTAGGGGCTGTCTAAAGAATGGACAACACCAGACTACCATATATTGCACTACATTATCAGCCTCACAGGACCGTCCTCGTGGAAGATCTCCTAAAATATAAATGAACAGCTGAGAATTCATCTCACAGGAGGAGCAACCCTCTAGAGAACAAATCACACAGGTCTATAAGAAGAAAGATTTAAAAAAAATAAAAATTTAATTCACTTGCCATATTTTTAAGTAAACAAAAACACTTTTTCAACATTCAACAATTTTATCCATGACACACATAATTCTCTTTTCTTCTCCTTCCTCTGCTTTTACACTCTTGTTCTGTTACTATTGTAAAGCTGGCCTCTCTTAAGTTCCTCTATCTCTCCCAGTTAATTCCCAGCTATCCTTTTATCTTTGGTAGTCTTTCGGAGAAACGGTAGCCAAGAAGAATCTGATGCATAACAACTGGTGGGATTCTGGAGGGATTCATCCTCTACACGTACGCATGTCGTTGTCTTCTGCGTTGTCTATCCCATCTAACAATATCTCCCACCTGGCAGATTTAACGGATAGCCGTGTTCCTCATTCCATTTAGAAGAGTCTTGTCTGATATTGTTTTCAAAGTTCGCACCTCTATCACCTGCACTTAAGCCTTCATTCTTGTGGTATCTGCTCTGGTCTCAATGCCATATGTCAATAAAGGCCTTATGTAGGCTTTGTATATTTTGACATTACTGCTAGTTCTCATTTATTATTTTTTCCTGATGATCTCATTGAGACAACCGCCGAAGCTTTGATAATTACACATAACTCTATATAAATTAATATGTTGAAAGAATAAACCTACATGTAGGAACAATGCAAAATAACAACATGATCGCTTTTACTCATATTAATGTAGTTAATTGAATGCATTAATAGAACGAGTGGTCGTTTACCCATATCACAAATAATTTGAGCGTATTTTATAATAACATTCGGTACTTCGTTACGCGTAAACAATTATGAAAACGAGATGCGAAAATGTTGTTCATGGACTTCACAAGCTTAAACAAGTTCGCCTCGACGTGAAAGGTCTCAGTGGTGGCCGCGGCTCCGGCTGTAGTGCAGAGTCTGTGTAGGTAAATGGACGATAATTAAAATGTCAAATGCATTTCATAACACCCCCATTCGCTTGTAAATTCTGTGGAAATTGCCGACAGCTCCATTAGTAATGCTTACACTATTGAAATTCAGAATAAGTCGCTTCTAATACTCGACTAATTTTTAAATTAAATTCCATCTAGTATCATAAAACCTAATTGGTTTTCTCCATAGGTTTGAAAATTATCCCCCGGGGTAGGGAGGGTGGAATTTTTTTGCTTCACTTAAGAATGAGAAGTTGAAATCAAATGTATAAAAATGAGAGTTTAGTAGGGTATCAAGAGGCTTATTTTTCTTAATCTTAATTTAATTTTTTTGGTAATGATGATTGTTTAGCGCTTTCTCGGTAAATTTTAGAGAATGGGATGAAATTAACTTTCGGTTTATTAACTCAGCTAAAGATTCGTTAAAAAGTTTATTTCAATTAAATTATGATGGTGGAAGTTCAAACATTAATTGTTTTTATTCAATAGGCATATAGACGAAGCACTTAATTTGTGGCGTGACATATAATATAATATTAATAAAATTGTAAATTTGTATTTAAACCAAGTTATTCTTCACAACAACCTTGTATCTTTTGTAACCCTGACGAAGCTCCGGCGGGAGCGAAACCGGTTGGTTGTTGTTAAGAATAAAGTGGGTTAAATACAAATTTACAAGTTTATTAATATTATATTTAAAATCTCTTAATTATAAAATCATGATTGGTCTAGACGGTGATCTTTGAATTCGTAATTTTATCGTATTAGCCAATTTTATTACTTATGTGTTCATTGGATAAATGAAACTGAGGAAAATGTAAATATTTTATATATTTTTTTACGTAGCACTCATCTAAAGAACACATATGTAATAAAATTCGTAAATATGAACGTATTTCACGTGAAATTACAAAATTTCCAACTGTATGCATCGTTGCTCTAAGCCAACAGCGAATATTATATTTTACTGTTATGTATAATAATACAATTATTTTAAACATAAGATACTATTAAAAGTGATATAAACAAATGTTATCAAACTTCCATTTAGCTATATGAAAGTGTAGCGTGCAAAGTGGCAAAAACTGTTTGAAAAAGTACGCTAGTTAGGTATGTAGCAATTGTTAGAACTAGGGAAATGTGACGGCAACTTCGAGCCTGAAGGTTAGGTTAGGTTTGAGGATATGATTTATAAGAGCGAAGGCCGATATTGTCGAGTACTTATTACAACAGGGCACGTCATCCGTGACATTTGGCATGAGGAGGAGATAATAAAAATCAGGGATGTGGGAGCGATGGTGACTTTTATTTCCCTCCACGTACACGAAAATATTTCCTCCCGCAAGGGCGGGCGTGATTCCTTTGTCAAAGGAAAAAGATACTTGATACAGTTCAAAAAGCCATAAGAAGGGATTTGTGCACAAGGCGTAGACTTTTTCATCAGCACACATGTTCTTATTCACGAAAAACAAACTATATGAAACCCCTAATTTCTTTCATGTCAGAAAATTAACAAAATTTTGATGAGCAATCTCAGATAGCTAAGAAATAGGGCAATAAATATAAATTTATTTTATAAATTATTGACACAATCTAAATAAAAACATACTTGTTTTATACAATTCCACAGCGGTTTCGAAATGTTAAACACTACATTCAATAAATAATTTTAACATATTATGGGCTCGTGAATAATGGTGTTATAGGTATATAAAAGTATTTGATATGTTACAATTATTAAATATTTTAATAACAACAACATCTACAACAAACCATCACGCTGTTTCTCCGCAGGGGAAGGCAGAGGGAATAGACCGCCACACTACTCTATCCTGACACACCTCTTTAGCTACCTCCTCCACATTCATACAACGAGTCATACATGCACGTCAATTCTTCCGACAACATGACCAATTTTTAAAATTTGATTAATCTTGTAATACCATGTTTTTCCCGGTTTACTTCGACTCCGTACTCCAATACCATCGTTAACGTATACTTCTTAAACATTCTTTCTTCATCCATTTGCTCCATTTGCTTTCATAATTTTGTTCATAATGCCTTTTATATAAGAAAGGAATGTAGAGCGGAAGAAGATATTATAAATAGTTAACTCACTTTTCTCTTTTTCTTTTTTTATACAATTTTTTAATACAACACATTAAAAAAAAGTAAAATTACCTAGACATGTTTCGGACAACTAGTCCTTCATATTTAAAATATTATAAAATTGTTCATGTAAACAATTTTATAATATTTTAAATATGTATCTACATAATATGTATCACTGAAGAAGGACTGGTTGTCCGAAACATGTCTATGTAATATTTTTTTTTTTAATGTAAGTGTTGTATAAACAAAGTGTATAAAAAAAGAAAAAGAGAAACAAAGCAATTACAACACAAAGTATGGTGAATATAGAAGAAAGTTAACTCACTGACTAACTAACTATTACGCCATCTCTCTGAAGGGTTAAGCAGAAAGAATGGACTTTATAAATTGAATAAATAGTTAAGAGTATCAACAGCATTATAATTTGTTTCCTGGGTTAGTGAAACCGGTAGATAGTTAAAAATAAAACAAATAATAATTATTTGAGTATTTCATATACATACTTCTATTAAATAGGCACTCTAAATTTTATGTCTAATGGATATAATGAATGATGTTATACGGCGTATTAACAGTTCTTGAATATTCTGGTTATGACAAAGCCTACATTAATGACTACTCAGATATGTTGTGCTCCCCCATGACAACCCGATGAATTGTGTTTTGTTTTGTGTTTACCTAGATACGTGTATTCATTATGTATCCACGGGTACAACCCATCATCAAAACGATTGTTCACTTCTATAATATGAAAGGGACAGGTTATTTCACGGGGGAGCAACACACAAAATAAATTTTCCAATATCTACTGACAATCTACATTTTCTTTTATATTAAGAGCGTGACTTCAATACAAGCATATGATTTTCATGTGTAAACTGAAGATACCATTCTTTTTATTGGCATAATGTAATAAACGAACGATTGTTTTAATACTTTGAAGTTAACTCAATGTATTTATTGTTTCTTGAACAATGATGTAAAATTCTATATATTTAATGATTAAATCGAATAAAATGACAGTTTTATTATATTTTACGTGCATTATCAAATATTTGAAATAGTAAGGTATCAAATGTTTGCCTTAGTAAGGTGACACATGCCATTCATTTAAAATATTATATTATAAAACTTCTAGAAAACTGTCATTTTCATTCATATTATAATAATTAATAATATATATCTGTACAGCCCTGTTAATTAGAGGACATTTATAATGCATTTGAAAGACGAAACATGTCATTCCCATAAATTATAATAAAACTTCTAGAAAACAGATGTTTTCATTCATATTAATTAAATAAATAGACTGCTCTGTACAGCGCTGTTGTGAGTAAATCAACTCAAGGGCGCTGTGATGAAACATATTATGATTGAAAACATTTCTGAAAATTTACGTATAATATAAGAATCTAAGACAGCGAATAAATTAATAATGAAGGATGATAAATGACGCCGAAAAATTTCCCTTGATTGTTCACGTAATGTAAAATTATAATAAGATCCTCTGTAAGCAAGGGAAAGTTACTTTTGTTTATGGTAAACGGTCGTCAAGTATTTTCAAGAGAGAGCACGTGGCGGTTGGGTTAAGGGTGCGGGTCGAGGGTGGCGCCGGGTGCGGACGGAACGGGGGGGGGGGAGGTGGCAGGAGGTGGGCACTAAAGACAGAGGGGACAAAAAATGAGCTACTGCCTATGAAAAGGCTAAATTAATGTCGGTATCAAGCGAGTAAATCGAAATTTCACCTGCGTTGAAAAAGATTCACGCATTCAAGACGTAAAATGTTTTATTACAATACTCCCACGAACTATATGTAGTAAAAAAAACGAATTACATTTCTTTGGGGTTTCAGTGGAACGTATTTGTTATACGTATCGTACGTTTACATGATTTACGGGTGTAAAAAACTTCTTAAAGTTACTTGAGCCATAATTCAAGATGATAAACCTAATTTATTAATTGATTTAAAAAGAAAAACAAAACTCTTAAAATAAATAAAATACTGATTTGAATTTAATTAATTTGTTCATGCCCGACCCCAAATTCAATTCACACGGCTATTCCATTAATATTTTTTTTGCAAAAATGAGAAACATTGACCCAATATTATTAGTTGCATTTGAATAAAACAAATTGTATTGTTACACAAAAAAAAAATAATGCATTTTTTTAGAAATGTATCAACCTTTTCAATGTTTTAAATATGTATATCTCAAACAGGTCGTTTGAAGCCAATTGCTGTATACAATTTATTTTTAAGCTATTATATTGATTCTCGTGACATGTGATAGGTAGCCAATCTATCGCCATTTTATTGTCACGTGAATTTAACACCAGACCAAACACAGTGTGACAATCACACTGCCATCGCCGGGAATCGAACCCGGGACCTTCGGTATGGAAGTCAGGGCTCTTACCACTCTGCCACGAAGGTCGTCATACTTACTTAAAACAGTGATAAAGAGGTAAATTATCTTAGAATCTGAAATTTACATGCCTTCATAGCACAAACATTGTGTTTTCTTCGTTGTCGAATTTATTCTCTTATAAATATATTTGAGGTCATTTTAGAAATAACGTTATAAATATTATAATATTATACATATGAATGGTTGAAGTAAAATAGGCACTAAGTACGTAAAACATCTAAAGTAGTGGGGTTTTATACTATATGAAATATACTTAGAACTGACATGCCATAAACTATGTTCTAAGTGCCTAGTGAACTTCAACCATTTATAATATATACTCGTATATTATACAAATATCTATTATTTGAAATTAAAATGCGTTTTTAAAATTTGTAGTTATTACTAACAAAATATCGGATGAACAATGTTATTTCGTATTTTTTAAAATAGCAAATATGCTTGTGATGAATGTCCTATTAATAGAAGTGAACGTGTTGGAATAATATTAATATTTCATCGTTAGGGATTCAATGTAACAGGAGAAGTGACCCGATACCCCGCCGCATTATCCCTGTTTATGAATGCTACCCCCAAGTAATGTAAAGAGGGGCGGCCCTCCTTTCAATACCACGGTTAGTCACGTCTGGGCATGACGAACGTATCAGACTCAAGGGGTGGAAAATATTACTCATTTAAATTATGACGGATTCAAATTTTGAACGTACCCTCGTGTTATTAATCTTCTTTTGTTATTGATTTAGCTAACTCCAATATATATTAAATGCATATAACACAATGGACTAAATTAAACATTTAAAACGCTTGCATCCTTACACAGGATACATGGATTTCAAACCTGAATACGAACCAATCATTTCTTCATAATAACGTTATATTTTGAAGATGATATGATAAATTATAAAAAAGATGATATGATAAATTATAAATTATTTATAATTATAATTATAAAAAAACCCTAAAGTCCAATATACAAAACGGTTAAATTGTTTTTTCATGCAAGTACGTATAAAAAGATGGAATTTATTGTTATAATATAATATGCTATACCTCATATTTGAAAACGCGATATTTAAAAAAATTAACAGCAAATAAATAATCCAAGATTTCAAACAAAATAAATTATGAAAGATTATCAAAAAAAAATCAATATAAAAAAGTTTAATGGTAATTTGATAATTTTGATAAAATTTTATGCTTAAACATTATACATCTATTGTTTTTTTTTGTTTTTAGCTAAAATCACATCTTAAATTGTACATATTTTTATTTTTTACCATTTTTTTATTTGTATTATTTATAACTAACTTCTGCAAATAAATTCTAATAAACAGCGTTTATATTTTTAAGGAAAAAATACTTTTTAAAAATAAATTGTTAAAAATACTATTAGATTGAAAGACAATATAGAGAATAACCAAATATTTTATTGATTTTTACGCACATTCTAGAGTAACAATAAAAAAACATGAAAGTGAATACAAAAAAAAAACATGTTGCCGTTTAAAAAGCATTTAAATGTCACAAAGGTGATCTGCCCTTTATGAGAATACATTTTCCATCGATACGAGTTGCCGTTTACTCTATACGTTGCACACTAACAAATCGACTATATTCTGTTCGATGTAATGTTGCATATATGTAATTTGAGTATAGTAATCGTATAATATATCGTTAAATATGTATATACCGTGTACTTTTTTTAAAATAATATAAAATAAAAAACTGTGGCAGCGTTAAAATCTTACATTGTTAAGCAAACGTTGCTTAATCTATCATCGATACGCGGCACACACTATACTTCATCAACGCATTTTAAATAAAATGATCTCTTCTAATGAACCAAATAGTTAAAGCAATAATTGATTATATCAGTATCTTAAGGATTAGTTAGTACCTATCTGAGATATCATCATAGTATCTTATTTTAAAAGATTGACAGATCCTGGAAAGTCGATGACAAAGTATGATGGAGACGCAGAGAAGACGATTTTGGAGAGACTGCATCGATAGAATAAACTCGGCGAAGATTCTCAAGATCGTGATGCACGAGACTCAAGAGGGCCGTCGGCCACCTAGACGACCACTAAGGAGAGTCTAAACAGTTCGAAAGACCTACGTAAAGAAAAATAAGAATATTCCTCGAATATTAAAGAAATAAGATCTTGAGATATTCACGACTTATAAATTCACCAGGACGATCACCAGAGTGATAAAGAGAAAGCTGGCCGTCTTCACCACAACAATAAATTTGATGTCATGTCTAAACAGATCACAAGATCTACGATAAGAAGTATCTTTCTAAAATATCAAAGAATCAATAAGCAAGCACTTGAGATCCTGATGAGTACAACTTATTAATCTGACTAAATTCATTTGATGCGGCTGAAGATTTATTCAGGTATACTATGAATTCAATACTATGAATTTGACAATCAGCTAATAGAAGAACTCGGCCACAATATCTTACTTTACAGAGATAATCAGACTTCTGAGCTTCAGAGAAGAATCGGTCTTGGGTGGGCGGCATATGGCAATATGAAGAAGTTTTTTACTAGTAAGATTCTCCAGTGTTTGAAACGCAAAATGTATAATCAATGTGTACTTCCAATTCTGACATATGGAGCAGAAACGCTAACCCTCACCAAGTCGACCATAAGGAGACTCCGCGTAGCACAAAGGAAACACGAAAGAGACATGCTACACGTAAGACTCTCAGACCGGATAATAAATACTAAAATATGTAGAAGGTCGGGAGTAACAGATGTCGTCGCAAGGGTAGCGAAGCTTAAATGGTCATTTGCGGGACATGTTGTCAGATTGGTAGACGATAGATGTACCAGAAAAGTATAAGAGTGGAGACCCCGCGAAGACAAACGAAACAGAGGGAGACCCCCCCCTCACGATGGTCCGAGGATGCAAAAGGCACAAGACAGGGATACGTGGAGAAGTATGGGGGATGCCTATGTCCAGCAGTGGGCGACAATGGCTGTCTAAGTGAAGTAAGCTAAGTATGAATTCAGGAAACGGGTAATTGTCAAAATTATAGCATATAGATTGGAGTGACATCTCCAGGCAGTTTCTAGCAATGCGGTAAATTGCGGTAGCCTTTCACATTGCATTTAAAAGATTTTCTGCTTAATGCTTAAAATACAATCTTCATAGATGGCGTTAGTGTATAGATTGAATATACTATCATGTAAAGGGTGGTGTTGGAGATTAACATATATACAACTTCCAAAAATTTGTCAGACATGGTGGTCATGAGAAAAAATAAGGTGGAATGAGGAATGTTGTATTACATAAAGCGTGCGCTTAACCCAACCAATGACAGGTCATTAGTCCTGTAAACACCTTGATCAACCATATTCTGTTTCCAATTTGCATCTTCGTCTCTATTGAGATACAATTGATTCTTGGATAATTGTCCCTTTAAATAATAATAATAACTGTTTTTTTATACTGATTCAAGTGCAAAATTAAAGGCACAGTGCCCCACGCGGATGGCCGCCGGCCAGACACGTGTACAATGCCAACATTGTTCCCCGCCGGTGCAATGGCTGCTTAACGAGACAACATGCATGAATCAAAGGGGAAACATTTCCAATAAAGTCGCAATTGAAAAAACAATACACCCCGCTTCCCCATTAAAAAGCCGAGCGCTATTATAATTTGAGTATTTTTTAATCACGCTGGGGCAACCATTTTTTTAATAAGCGGTTCTTTTTATCAAGAGTTTGTTTTGTGTACACGTATAATTTATGCACCAATCTGTTTAAATGACACTCATGCTTTTTTAAAAACTAATGTTATGATCGCAAATATTTGAACGTCATTACATTCCATTTTTTGTTTAATTTTTTTAATATTTTTTTTCAAATACGTAATATTAATGATGTGAATGGAGAGCGAAATTGCAGAGGACCAAGGAAAACATGGCACGACTGTATCAAGTGAATTTTAAAAGTCATCCGAGCGATGTCACAAAAATCGACGTTCTTGACATTCAAATAAAAATATTTTAAGCTGCATTGTTTATCTCAAAACTACATTTTTTATAATCGTTTTACCGGAAAAAACTCTTTGAGCACGTGTCTGTAATGCAGAGATAAGAAAAAATTGAGAAATAGAGGATATCGTTCGGTGGAGTTGGTCCAGAAGAAGATACTGGAGAGACCATGTAGTCAGAATGGATAGTAACAGACCCGCATATACAAGTACAACCGCTTACGAAATCTCCTCCGGACGCCGTCCGACTGAAAGACCACCAAAGAGATGGAGGGACAGCTGGTCCTCATCATCCGAGGAGCTATGATTTCCTTGTCATAGATCGCCAGGTCTATCAATAGAAGAAGTTTTATAAAATGAACGTTGTTGAAATGTCCGTGTTTTTGAAGTTTGCAAATAACCGTTCATTAAATAAGTGATTAAAAACTTGGTGTGTTCTAAATTAAAATCGATTTCAAACGATCTATTAATTCGTGTCGGTAAGTTGACAAATACATTTCAAATTTTATTTAAAGATAAAAAGCCCTTATTGCTTAAGTAATACAAGTTTATTATATTGTAAATAACCATCGCCGACTTTCATGAGTTGTTTCGAAACAAACAAACATCTGCCTTTGTTTTAATACATTACCTAATTTTATAACACAACAGAAATATTAGTCACTTAAGGATATTGAAGAGGTAAGGATTTATTGGCTGTTCGAACCTAACTAACCCAACCATTTGTTTTGATAAGCCTCAAAGATATAACATTATAAATGAAAACCAATCAGTAAGCAAAGTCTAACAGAAAACAATTGCGATATAGAAATAAAAAAAAAAGTTACTTGAAAAGTGGATCCCTATAAATTTAACGAGACTTGTTACAATGGAGATAGCTGTGATCTGAATTGGTAGTGGTTATTTAAAAAAAATGTGTTACTATTTAGTAAGTAATTCTTTGAATACTGGAGACATCTGTATCTATTTTGTATACGATCTACGTTTCAGAGATGATTGTTGTGTATATTTCAATCACTGATTATTAATCACCATGAAGATGGAGATTACAGAGTTCTATAAAACGTTCGTATAGTCACGATTTATAAATAAAAAAAGGACAACATAAAAACATAAAATATAATTAACACTTTGTATTTTAATTACGGAATTGTAATTATATTTGACGTCGACTAGTTTTGCTGGTACCCAAGCTTCATCAGGGCAACATAAAACAGTTAAAACAGTTTTTGTATTGCGTTGACAAATCTTGGGTACAAGCGAAACTTATTGGCGCCAAGTATAATTATTACAATTCCATAGATAATATACTTGTACAGAGGGATAACATTATTAAAATATAACTTTTCACTAATATTTCCACTAAGTGAGTGCTTCATATGAAAATATAATAGTTATACTGACCATGATCATTTATGCGCACAACTTCTTTATATAATATTTAATTATAGATTGTAAAAAAGTAGTTATTCAATAAAAAAGTTTGACTATGAATTTAAATACATATTTTTATATTAAATAACGAACCAAGAAAAGAAAACAAACTTAAAAGAAAATTGCGCCCGGTAATACAATTTCGTTGGTCAAATCACTTTCCAAAAATTCAATTTGACATTTCCCACATGTGACGTTCACGTTCCGTATACCCGGGGTACCTACCCCACATTTATGCACACGGGGCCGTAAAACAAATGAGTTCATATTTCAGGTTACGTAAGGCGGGGAGTGGGGGCAGCCAGAGGTTCCGGGGGTGGTTCCACTGTCAGCGTTTGTTTTGTTTAAGGTGGCGGAAAATCCGGTCGTTTTCACTGAAAATTCGCATAAATCACCATCGAGCACCAGGACCGTTCACTTTTACAATTGAAGCGTACGTTTAGAAAACTATTTCGAATTATATGCTTTTAAATAGAGAATCTATTTGATTTTTAAAATAATTTAATTATAGCAATGGAAATAATTCCTTCTTTGAAATATTTATATCACGTAGCTTTAAAAAATAGTAGCATTATACTTTTTGACAGCGTAAGAGTCGAAGTGGAGTTTCGATATAACTAACTAAATGTCCTTCCACGTTAAAAAAACTATTAATTATAATATTTTGATCTTAGCCTCTTCCTATAACTAAAAAAAAAATCACTTATTTAATTTGTTCATCGTTGTTCTCTATTATATAATTATGATAGAGAACAACTACTGTTTATCGCACTAACTACGCTCAGAGCGCGGCATTGTATCGAATCTCTGAAAACTACAACAAACATTTTGGAGACATTGATTTTTTTCATTTGAACGAGCGAAATTTTAAGAAAATGATAGGAGCAACATTTCGGCGTGGATGTGACCACGATGTTACGTGATAATATTATACTCGTATATTACTTTTTTATTTATTTATCTTAATTTAATTTTTTATTTCCAGTACTATAAGTATTTTAACTCTTAAATATTATGTATACCTTATTTTGTCTTAGTTTAACTTCAATCCCGTTTCACACTATCATTTGTCAATTGTTAACTATTTTTTTATATTTGTATTATTGATATCGCTGAATGTTACCCTTAATAAATAAAACAAATAAAACAAATGAAGGTTATACGAAAAATAAAATGAAAAAAAACACCATTAATTCGTCAAAATCATATATTTTTTGTAAGGTTATAGAATATTATAAAAGCGACGTTAAAAATACTTAATATTCTATAACCTTACAATACAATAGTATTAAATTAACTCAAATCTAACGTAAGTTGTAAACACAAATATACACTGTCAGTTCCCAAATTATGTATATTCGGATTCACCCAGTAAATATGCTCGAAAAAGGTTAAAAAAAGCTTTAGCCCAAAAGTCCATTGAGCCGGAAGGGTCAAACCATGAGCTCTGGTGTAATATCGTGTTTTATTATTCATCCGTCCCCAGTCGTAGGAATGAAGCGCTGTCGGCAGAAATTGAAGATATCATTATGTGTTACCATTACTTTTTCATAAATAACAAACTCGAAACAACGAAATGGAATAAGTTTTATTTACAAGTTGCTCGTATGCCATTAGGAAGTCTTCCGACAGAGTCTCGGGTGCTCGCGAACACCCCAGCTACGTACCAGGAAGAAGTAATTTATATGGGGCGAAAGGCAAACGGATTGTAAATAACGGCCAGAAACGGAATTGATGTAGTTAGGAACTATCGTGAAGGCGGCGATTATTCTACTTGTAACGATCTATTTTACATGATAAGGAGATACAGGTTGGATCGTAAAAGATAAGGGAGACGTAATTACTTTACGAGCGAAATCTATTTTACTACAGTGATCAATACTGCTAGAATTAATGCGGTCGGCCGTTAGGATGACATATCACATATTTATTATTTTTCTTCCCCTTCGTTATATTAAACGGGCATATAAAAGACTTTTCTATTATAATTTTATTGCAAAACTAGATAAATATGTATTTTCGATAGATACTTAATGTTAAAATGCAAAACTTTCAAACGGATTTTCCGTTGATTGTCATTTATATTTTACCAAATATGACATTTAAGAAACAAAACATTGTTTAAAAAGTCTTCATATAAAATAAATATCCCATGAGTTTTCAATTTATCAAAAACCTATTTGACCGGTACGTTGTAAAATATTTTTAATATAACTCAATCCCATTTTATTAAACACTACGGAAGGACGTGTACAGTCCGAAACGTGATTGTGAAAAGTGCAGGAAATTGATGTGAAAATACAATATTCAAAAATTTTTCTAATGAAAAATCTTCGTTGAATCACAACATTTTACACATTTATGTCACTCAATAAAATGTTGTGGTATAACAAATCTTTTTAAAATTTAACTATATTCAAATTCACTAGTAGTAACAAATTAAATCTATATATTATAAATGCGTCGAATTAACAGTACTGTAAGTGTTAATGTATATATAAAGATATAGAATATACCTCGTACGAACTATTATCACAATGACTAATTGGTTTCAATATTTACAACATCACGATATTTTTGGCACTACACAGGGACAAAGAAAACTGTTGAATATAAGGAAAAGGAGTTAAATTTTATTTAAAATAATGAGAACACATAACTTGAGAGAATATATGTATATTAACAGCAAAAGGGTATGAGAGAGCGTAATAAATTTGGAAAAATTATTTACCCCTAGTAAAGTGAAATTGGTTAAGATATATTATAAGTTCTGTGTAGTTCAGGGGTAGGTACTTAACAAAGTTAAGCCTCTTAGAAGTTTCAAAGTTACTTAGCATTGCGCGATTCATAATTCTCGAGTAGGAACCCAGCCAGGATGACTTATACGCCGGGATCGAGCGATAATTTTTGGGATTGTTATGTATAATAAATAGGTCGGCGGCTGCTCAACACACCCGCAATCGATTCCCGCGGCCTGCAGGTGGGTCGATAAGACACGTGGATATGTAAATGCTCTCCTCTCAGATATACAACCGGCGAAATCAATTTGCCATTCTGCCGTATCTCGCGATGCGTGCACTGAATATCGATTAATCCCAAGCTCTTTCCAGGTTCACGTATAACAACCGTGAAATTCGAAGGTTTCCGAAATACGAATTAAAAATCAATTACCGCTCTCCGGAAGATTTAACAATCCGTTACACAATTTCATTATGTATAAACAAAATTCAATAAATAAGCATTTGGAACTGGTAAAAAAAAGATGTAAGTGGAAAAATGCAGTAGAAATGAGATCTCTTAGACGAATGAGTGTAAAGCTGCGTATGATAAGGGTGTCGAACGAAAATATAACAAATAAATGCGATGCGTATGCAAGTGTTATGAGCAATATACTGAATGAGAGATTAGGATGGTTTGGATACATGGAAAGAATGAATGAAAAAAGAATAGTATAAAATGTATAAATTAACGATGTAAATGGAATTAGAAATAGAGGAAGTCCTAGGAAAATGTGGCACTATCAAATAAATCAAAAATTGAATGTCGACCACGCGAGGAGTCGGAGAAATCAACGTGGGTGCAAAACACGATGTATGAATTTTAAGGAAGCGAGAGAAGTATATCGGGAAAGAAAAGTGTGGCAGTCCAATTTTTTCTCCCTACCCCTATAGGATGGATCTCTCCAGAATTCCACACGTTATGATGCATCAGATTCCTGTTAGCCACCACCCTCATAGAGGACCACCAAAAAGATAAATAGATAGCTGCGAGTCAACTTCTCAAGATGGCCAGCCTAATAATAGGAAGAGACTAAAGGTTAAAAGGAGAAGAAGAAGATGAAGAAATATAATATTTACCCAAAAACTTGTTAAGTACCTAATTTAATCACTTAAATAATTACTTCGTTAATTGCCTTAAGCTCCATATTTTCAAAAGATTCATACAACCAATAATACCTTTTATGTGTAATCGTTTGAAGCGCGGCCCCTGTTATCGGAGAGGATAAATTCCCTTAATACAAAGGCGTCGCCGCCGAGAAGCGAATATTAATTTGGACGTCTGACAATTTGTATCACGTTTATAACTCTCATTGCTCCTTTAACTGTCTGCTTGATTTATTTTAATTAGTTTAATGGCCCTCACTCCGCGCATACCCGGCCGGGACGGTACGTGCTGCCTCTCATTACTGATGTTAGAACTATAAGGATAGCCGATAAAACTCGCGTATGGCTCGCGTGTCCCATGCCCCATCTCCGAAGAAATGAATGCACAATCATCTTGAAAACCTTAACGCAGCGAATAATTATTACTATCATCTTCAATATTGAATAATTAATTTAAAAAAAATTAACGACATGTTCAAGGACACGGAAACCTTTCCTCAGTGTAAAAATGTTAACATACATTAAAATTTCGCATGGTTAAAATGTTTGTAAAAAGTTAAAAAAAAAAGTTTTCAAAAAGTTATTCAAATGAGAATACACAACACAAAGTGATGGCAAATATAGAAGACATTTTTCAATATTCTTTAAAATATAATTAAGAATCTTTAACCAATATTGTAATCTTGTGTTGATAATTTTTGTTTTAATTATTTTAAAAATATTAAGGTACGAGTAGTCAGTTAAATTTTTTTGCAAAAAGTTCAGTTTTTTTAATAACTAATTATAAAAATATTTCTCTTTTTCTTTTTATATACTTTGTATAAACAACACTTACATTAAAAAAATCAAATTAGGACAACCAGTATTTCTACAGTGATCACTGAAGAAGGACTGGTTGTCCGAAACATGTCTATGTAATTAAAATTTTTTTAATGTTAGTGTTGTAAATACAAAGTATATAAAAAAGAAAAAGAGTACATCAGAAAGTATGGTGAATAAAGAAGAAAAAATATAAAAACATTAATTCATTAACATTCATTTATATCAAACATTTACTTTTATGCCTCTAGTTCTTTTGTTTTTTCAGCTTGCTACAAAATTATATTATTCTTATTTAAAATTTTTTTTTTTTACTAATTTTCCATTTACTTGGGGTAGGAAACAACTTGTATTGTGTCTCCAGGACTGTATCTAATAGGTGGCTTTTGATGGGACCCGGCCTCTTTTGAAATCATTTTCAATCTTAAAGGGATTACAATATTATTTTTTCCGTAGTATTATTAATTCATTCGAATTAAAAAATACTGGAAAAGGTGACCATTTAAAACATTTAAGTTAAAAATATGTTTTGTCAATATTAAGTGTAATTTAATGTTATTAAAAAATACTAATCCCAAAACTAGCAAATGAACTACAATAATTAATGTACGTAATGGAAAAAAAAGTATGTAGTACGAAGATAATAAAAAATAAATTATAAAATTATAATGTACTTTGAAATTTCCATTCGCGTTTGGGTAGTAATATTTGCGTGTTCCTCACGCATCCATATAACGTTCATGTGCAAAACATCTGAAATATTGAATAGGGAACTAAAATATAAACTTTAAATTTCCTGTAATATTTATACAAACAACAACACTAATATGTTGAAATTACTGACGATTCGCGTGCTGGTTTCATACAGATTAATTGAAACGTTCCCAGAAACAGAAGCGATGCAATAAATTAAAACAATACACATGTTAATAATGGAGAAGTATCATGCCAAACGAATACAAATAATGAATATATAAAATGATCTCTTTATGAAAATTAAATAACTATAAGCTTCTTATCATAGGAATTATTCTGCATGTACATAAGTCGACATTAAAGAAAATGTATTGTCTCTTGAACCATGATGAAAAACTATTTTTTTAATAATTAATAGGAATAAAAACTTTCTTCTATATACTCGTACACCATATTTTGATGCTTTATTTCTTTATTTTTTTTTATCTACTTTGTATATACTCTTACAACACTTATATTAAAAAAAAATAGACATGTTTCGGACAACCAATCCTTTTTCAGTGATACATATTATAAAGATACATTTAAATTTTATTTATTTGTTTTATAATATTTTTTAAGATGTATCTTTATAAAATGTATTGCTGAAGAAGGACTGGTTGTCCGAAACATGTCTATATAATTTTTTTTTTAAATATAAGTGTTGTATATACAAAGTAGGTATATAAAAAAAAAGAGAAATAAAAGAATAAAAACGCCTATTTTCTTGAAGTTTTACCAAATATATTGTATACATTTTTATACCACGAAATAAAATAAAACGCCCAGAAAACATTCTTTTTTATTCGTAGAAATTCAATGAATAGCCTTTTTCTATTTGTCTGAAAACTTTTTATTTATTAACAGAGTGATTGATTTTATAAATTGTGTTTCGGTAATTATAACTATAAAAACTTATTACGTATTTATTCTATTAATAATAATTATTTAGAGAATAAAAACGAAATCATGTCGATTAAAAGCTTTATATTTGATTCGATTGACAATTTCCGAAATATCACAAAAGTTTTTGGTACTGTCGTGGATTTAAGAGGGAAATTAATTTTAAACAATAACACACAAGGACAACACACAAGGACAACCTCCAAAAATATGAAAGGACACCTGGTAGTCTACTTCTTAAGAGGGAGCTTGACACAGATATTAACATGCCAAAAGGCCTTAAATAAGTGAAAGAAGAAGAAGAAGACAGTATACTGTTTACATCTACTTATATAACACAAAATTACGTAAAAAAAAAAACGTATTGAAAATACTTAATTTACGTTGACGTGGATGGGACTTATTCACAGGAGTCTCAAAAGAGACCGGGTCCAACCAGACGCCACCCAAGACAGACAGTCCTTGAGATGCCATACGAGAAGAGCCGACCCCAATAAATGGGACATGTCTTCGTAGTTTAAAAAATATATTAATAAAATTAATAAGGTATAAATGAAATTTAAAAAAAAGGTGGTTCAAAATAAGTTGTATTTTTGTAGCAAGTTATTTTAAAGTACTGTGAATCGTGGTGATGACCTCCGACGATAAGTCTTAATAGATGGTGCACTGTTCTGCTTGGGCGTCGCGGGCGCGTATCCAGCGACGCCGCGACGCTGCGCGATATTATATTATATAAACGTTAATTAGAACGCGCGTTAAAGCATGAGAGGAGCCGACTGCAATATTAACCGGGATTTGTGGCGCTGGGAATAAAGGCGTTCGAGTATTAAACTGCTCGTATAAGACGCTGCAATAAATCTCGCGGGTAAGTTGTTTGAAATTGGATATAATATCTGCCATAAGGACGATCTCATCAGAAACTTGCGGGATACGAGAGTTTTCTGGTTATCAAACTTCCATTAAATGCCGAGGTCTTAAGTGTTCGCCAACTTCTTGCTCGAGTGACGTTTTATGACTGTACTAGTGATCCACAAACTAAGAAGATAGTTCAGTGCGATCTAGCGTAATTGCCTCTAATAAGATAAGATTAATCCCATGATACACGAAAAGCTGTGTCACGTGAATTCATCTTCTTAAATAAGCATAACTTTAATTCAAACAAAAAGTTCAGCGAATTATATTTCAAACTGAGTTTTTCTGTAACTTTCAAGTATTATAAATATACGGGTATTATAATATATTTAACCTTTATTCGATAACGAAAATTGATATGCATAAAAATATTTCACATATTCCATAAGTTTTGATAAAATTGATATGTCTCTATTTGAATTGTTCATACTCAATTAGCTATCTAAATTTGCTGTATCCGCTCTACAGTCAAACAAATATTATATTTCTTTGAATCCTTGTTTGATAATGATTATAAAAAAAAACGTTTGTCGTATATGAAATAATTCTAAATGTTTTACCCGGGTTATAACATGTTTGAGAGCGTAATATTTATTGTAGAATTGGAAAATATTAGAAAGATATTTTCCATGTAGTAATATATATATTAAGTATAAAAAGTTTGGTTACCCTGATTAACAAAATGAACGTTTGTTTATAAAACAGGCGAATGTCTTTGAAAAATATATAAAATTCAAGGATTGATGATCATTATTTATAAAATTAGTAATAAACAATATGTTTGTATTGTTCGTTCATATAATATTGTGATCTTAAAAACCGCACTTGAAATGGAAATTATGGTAAAAAAGTAATGTAAATCAACCGATGTTACTCGTAATAGATGTATGAAGAAAGATAATCAAGTGATTTAACTGAAATCTCTTAATGGAAGTTCATTTTACATAATAATTAAATAAAACGATGTTTTATAACTACTGCCACTTTTGTCTTTATTTCGACAGGGGCCGGTTTCACCAGGTTCGCTGGCATCGACAGACTGGTCTGTCTATGCCAGCGAGCCTGACGAAACCGGTGGCTGTTGAAATAAAGACAAAAGTGTAAGTAGTTAAAAAACATCGTTTTAATTTTAGATAAACTTAAAGCGTTAACACTGTGGAATTCCATAATGACGAATTTTTATGAATTAAAACACTGTTTTTTCCACTTTTGAGTTTATTTTTCTCGACATGTTTCGAAGACTTCCATCTTCATCGTCGGGAGAACGATATGTATGTTTATATCGTTCTCCCGATGATGAAGGTGTAAGCCTTCGAAACATGTCGAGAAAAATAAACTCAAAAGTGGAAAAAACAGTGTTTTAATTCATAAAAAAACCAGGTTTTAATTAAATCTTTATGTTTCATTACAACAGAAGGAATAATAAGTGGTGCCAACCAGTTTCGCGTTGTCGGGCAATTAAAACATCTTATTGCCTATATATTTATTAATAAAAAATATGTTTTAATTCCAATAACTACACAAGTTTGTACACGGTTAATCGACAGTGCATTAAGAGGACGCCCTTGAGAGCAGTGGCAGAGTATTCGACTGATCAGCTAACGGGCGGGAAGTGAGCCCGCGCTGCGGAGGGTGGAGGACTCGCATCTCCCGGGCAAACATCCGCTTCTCTCGGCTGTGGCGGGAAGCTACTAAAGTCTTGAGCCCCGAGAGCGCGTGTAGTATTTGCACTGACGCTCTGTCCACACAAGCGTCGAGGGACACGTGTGATACTACTTGAATACAAGCACAAAGAAAGAGGAAACAAAGCAAACAGATGCAATGATTTATGCGTGTTTTACATTGCGGATCTTCTGTCAACAATGTCTAAGAAAATTCTTTGATGTCAAAAGAATTTCAGCGTCCGAGCAGTGAGTCTATTTACGAGTATGAGTATTGCTGGTAAGAAAATTGAGATATTTTAGAAATTCTTTTTCCCCCCGTAAAAATAATATTATTTCTTTATTTATTTTTTATTATTTACATAAAAACGGTATTTTTTTAGTATGTACGCATAAAAATAAAACTCATTGTTTAAAGACAATTTCAAATATAGTTTTCTGATCGCAATTAATATATTGAAGGCTTTTAGATAATTTTGTATGTATATATTATTTTTTAAATTGGCGGTCTAGAGGATAGAATGTTTGGCTCCTGATCCACAGGACATGGGTTCAAGCCTGGACACGACCAGAATCCTTCTTTATAATAATGAATTATTATTTTTTTGCTCATATTCAAGATTGTAAAATAAATTACAGTATTATTGATATTAATCCTTGGTATTAAATAAATATGTATAATAAATATCAAATTCAATAATTAATACGTTACATAATATGATAATGATTTAGAAAAGTGAAACAAGTCATTCCCATAAAATAAAATGAAAACTTCAAGAAAAAATACGTTTTTATTTGTATTAATTATTTAATATGGAGTTTAACATCATTGTTTAAGAAACAAATAAGATATAAAGAGCTATTCAACAAAACACTAATAATAATAACAACTTAATGAAATATCATAAAACTTCTAAAAAACAGACGTTTTCATTAGTATTAAAATGTTGGATATAAACGGGATGAAGTAAAATAAATTCAGATCTACGTTATTTCAATACGCTAAACTTTGCAGCCAAGTTTTAAGTAAAAATTCAGTCATATAAAATAAGGTTACGTATTAAAGAAACTACAAAATTAAATTTTTTAAAGGAATAAACTATTTTTTTTAAAAATCTATTTTGATTAATTCTACAAAAGACAACATGATTGTGAAATAGTATCATATATTTACATAATAAATGAATCAGAACAAACGTCCACAGTAGAAGGAACATCTAAATTAAGTACGATAATCAAAGTTTCCACATAAAGAACATGGTATGTGTGCGCGAATAGCTTACTATCCTCGTTAGCTACTTATAATAATAGTTTCGGTGCACATTCCCAGCTGTTTTCGTTGCTCTGTGCTGTTTAACGAAATACGCTAAGTCGGGCTTACAATTAGAATTCAAACATTAACTATTAATACTAATAGCATGTTTGATATTCGGATTTCAGAAAATACTGACTCAAAGCGGCCCTCAAAATATTAACAAGCATCCAAAGACAAAGAAATTTAAATTAATATAAATTAGCAATAAAACAGAAAATTAGCGTAACCGTAATTTAAAAATGGAAAGTCTTTATGATTTAAAAACAAATTGAAAATCATTCGAAACAAATTTGCAATTTCAAAACGTATTACATTTCACGTCAATCAAAGTCAGTATCTGCGTCCCGGCGAGACAATGAAGCATTCAAAAAAATGTATTCACAATAAAAAAATGGAAATCATTTTGTCTTCGGGAAAATAGAAGGTACAATTGTTTTCATTTGGATTGCGGCCAAAGTCAAGCTTATAAAACTGTCAGAAGTGACGTGCATCATGGAATATGCAAGAAACTGCCAAGCTTGATAAATATCTATTCGATATGAAGAATAATGATATGAAGGCAGTAAAGATCGGATGAAGCGTATCTTTGATATCATGTTTACGTCAAAACAATTAGTTGCGATCATTTTTCATTTAACTAATTGAAAGTTAAGGCATTAACACTGTGGAATTCCATAGTTATCTACTTACATTCCCAACCAAATGCTAATTAATTATTCATTAATTTCTATATAAATTATATCTTTTCAAATGTATGTTTTTTCTAAATTATATTATCATCATGTATTATTGTTATTTAATGTTATTTATTATTTTACTATTAAAAAAATAATTATTAGTACCTACTTATAACAAATAGCCCAACCGAATTTTTAATTTTGAATTTTGTGTGGTATTTTAAATGCGTTTTTATTAGTCTTTCTTTGGTTAGTTTTTGTTATATTTTTACACCTGAAGATGGAAGAGGTATCCTCTGAAACATGTCGTGTATTTTAATATTATTTTTATTAAAAAGTGGTTTAAACAATGTTTTTTTAATTCCCACAGTACATTTTTCATTTATTAATTATTTTAATTTTTAAGAGCAATTTCTTCCCAATAAAATGTTGTAAAATGAAATTTATATCTTTGGCGTGCGAATATAAAATTGAGTCACAATTTCAAATGCTTTGTAAAGATTAAATCTTTGAAAGAAAAAGCTTTTCAATTTACATACTATGAATACGAGTATTCGTGTATTATTACAATGTCGCGCACGAGGTCGGGTAATGTGACAGATTTGTGTTCGTTTTTTCAAGTCACAATTAAAAAACGTGTACACAAAACGTAAAATGAATTTCTTTATGTGAATATTCTATACATATTCATAACATAAAATGAAATGAAAACGAGTATTTTTAAAGAAAGAAAATTGATAAAGAATTTTTAATAACACCATTCTAACGTTGAAACAATCTAAGAACACACGATAGAAACATCTAATTAAATACCTTAAGTCACCCGATCTCTTATCTAACATGGTCACCGGATTAGTTATACCCCCTTTAGGCAGGAAATATCTTCGGAAGTCCACTTACATCATTTTATCTTAAATTATCACTTCACGTTCGCGGTACAAGCGTAGCGGTTGCCGCAAAACTTACATGCTGAATTACAGATGTTTGCATCTTTTGTTTTCCAAGTACAGGTAAATCCAGGTTCGAATGTTTTAATTCATGCGATGAAAATTGTTTTATCCTTTACGCACGAACTATTATTTAACGTAAAAATTTAATCGAAAAAACGATTTTTCAAAATAAATAAAATAATTTATTATGTCATATTATATAATTATATTATTGATATACTTGTATAATGAATTTGTATGACTAATTAAAGGCTATAAACGAAATTTTCTTACTGATAAACGCGTTAATACTATTATTATGTCTAAAAACATTCAAAATTTCTAAAACGGAACAATGAGTTATGCCAGGTTTAACATAAACCTCTGACAATCGTGACACGTGGGCATAATAATTTTGTGTACCGTCGATCTGTAGTTAGCGACGCGGGCTAAGATCAACCCCCAACGAAAGTCAACAAAAGACGGCCACTTTCGCCCGAGTTGCGGAAAAACAATCGGATGATAATGAAAAGCAGATCCGGACGTCCGCTCCGCACGAGGTCCGCGCAAGGACTGACGGGTGCCGGCGGGGTCGGGGCTGCGCAGGCGCCCCATGCGACAGGTGGCGGCGCGACGCTCCCGCCTCCGCGGTGTTAAGCGCGTTTGCATAATGAATGCGACCGATCAGGGGGAATTATTTATTTTCGGGGTTCCGCACCGACCGGAGGCTCGATTGAATTTTACAGATTTTCTTCCACCCAATCGGCGAGTGCATTCAGCGATGTAATTCCGCCTTGAGTCTCTCGATGTTGAAATACCAAACATTAGTAAGATACGAAAAAAACTGATTCGAATGGAGCGAATACTCACTTACTTTCCTATGGCCATACAATTTTTGAAGAATTTTAGCCTCCTTGATGATTTTTCGTCAAGCTCCTTGATCCTGCGCCTTTTGCTTCCAGCAGTCCGATTCGTCCAACCTAGCCAGGTCAGCCAGAACATTTTCCATTAGGCGCTGTCTAGGCCTTTCTAGAGTTCTTACTCCAGTTGGTATAGACGCGTACAAGGTTTTGATTGCTCTGGTCTTTTCGGCTCGGCATACGTGCCCAATCCATGCAAGGCGACCGGCTCTCACGGTGCTCATTATATGGGCTGCTGGGTCATCGTATGGATCTCTTGGTTGGTCCTTTGCCTCCAAGTTCCCGCTGCAACACCGGGTCTGGGTCCCAGGACAATTCTAAGTATTTTATTCTCAAACCAGTAGATTTTTTGTTGTTCTTTCAGAGTCATTATCCATGACTCACAACCATGTCACTGGCTTGATGATGGTGTTATAAATACGCATCTTGGTGTTTATGGATAAACGCTTGGACTTTAGGAACGTTCGCAAGGAGGCTGCAGCTCGTAGGCCTTATTGGACTCTGTGTTCCGTGTTTCAATGGGGCAAATACGCAACCGATATTTTAATACGTGTAAAAAATATTTAAAAATAGAGAAAATGAAAGGTCCGAAATTATCTCTAAAAATTACTCATTGAACTAACTAAAGTTTGCAGTGTATTGTGATGTATTACTATGAACAATACCATTACTAATAATAAAGTGTATAGTATATTATCAATGTATAAACAATGTACATATGAATCACACAATTTGCTGAAACAACTATATAGAAGGGTGTTTCAAATATATAATTGTATGTTTTTAATACAATTTTATTAAGCTGAAATTGGTATCATAATACGATAATGCGACAGTACAAAAATTACAACTATAAACCTTCACACTATTGGTGAGCAGATAGAATATATGACGGCACAACTCCATACTGACAAGCCTCTCTAGCGACACACGTCGATGTTTCTGAATTCTAATGTTTTGAAGTTCCCCAATTATGAAAAATTTATTTCAATGTTTCAACATCTGAACTTTATGTAATCACTATACGAGGATTGTATTTTTTCTTAAAAAATAAATAATGTTTAATGCCATCGACGCTCTTTATATGTACATAAGTTCAGGAACTTATTTTTCATATGATCGCTTAGTGTCTTACAAACCACAAAATAATAGAGCTATAATATATCGGTATCTAAGTAAGTAAGTAGTAATCAATTTACAATATAATAGGGATTTTGTGTCAAAAGTTGAAAGGTTTCCGTTTATCTATAGGAGGATATAATTTATTATTATTATGATTATTATTTAATAATGTTCATCAACGTTATTAAGAAGTATAAACATTTATATGAACACGAACATGTTCGAAATATTTCGTTATCCCTAAATCCTAATTAGATAAATTTACCCTCAACCTTAGACATAACATCACCCTTTTTTAGTATAAAAATTTCATTTATGTCAATTTATTGTTAAAAATTATCCATCGAAGAACGTTGGGTCACAATCGAAACATGTCTGCAAATCAAAAAATATAGTGTTGTGAAAATACAATTATTCAAATGTGAATCCACAACACAAAGTGAAGATGACTATATAAGAAATTGTAAATATTTAATTTATTAAAAAAGCCTAAAACATCGAAAATCCCATAGAGTATTCGTTTTATAAAGTTAATATGTAGAACATAATATGTAGAATAATTTGCTTTATACATCGTGTGGGCACGTGTCTGTTCATGTAAATAACAACAACAAAAAGAACAAACCATCATGCCGTTTCCCCGTAGGGGTAGGCAGAGAGAATGAGAGAGGCAGAATTCTATCATGGCACACTTATCTAGCTTCCTCCACATTCATACAGCGAGTCATACACGCACGTCGATTCTTCCGACTTCTAACATGACCAACCTTTAAAATTTGATTAATTTGGTCATGCCATGTTTTCCTCGGTCTGTCTTGACTCCGTACGCTATTTAAATCATTACCGCATTTCATGTAAATAATTATATTAAATAATTTGATAACAATAATATAAGAGCATCTCGCTGATTTCTTTGCGTATAACTTATGATTTCGAGTGCTGTTATTTCATTTCATAAAAACAATTTTACTAACAAACCCACGAAGTTACAAAATCATCAAACGTTAACGTAATTAGATTTCACCCCCAGCAAACAGAGGTGAACGGTCGGGTCTAAGAATACAGCTGAAACGGTCACTGGTTTGGGCGGTGGGCCGGAAGGGACGATGCGTTAATTCTCGCCGGGCGGAGGTTCGAGAGGGTGGAAAAATGGCGGTAGTTCCATGCACTGGCGTCACTGGTGTAATGTACTTATTTCTGTCGGACGGAATTATTACGGCCATGCACCGGGTAGGTCGTACATTATGTAGCTACATATGTACGGACGTACATGCGGGATTACGTTGGCATTAGGATCCGAGCCACATCAAGGGATTTATGGAATTAGAGAATGAAGCAGAACATTGACAAGCCGATTTGGTTAATTAAAATAAATATAATAGATGGTGATTCGTGAGATTACCATATTGTAGCCAGAAGTTGTATAACCTGTCAAATACTGATGACCTTGCTTTTATACGTGCGTATTTGTGTACATAAATTAAATTTTAAACTATAGATTTTTAATTAATAAAAATACTGTTTTAAATTGAAAGGTTAGGATTTAATGTTACTAAAATAAAGATATTTCAAAAAAGAATATGTGTACATTATTATGATAGGATGACATAAGATACATAATTTTATGATGGAGCTAATAATGACATAATATTAAAATAACTACGATCGAAGTGTGCGTGGGAGATGCCTATTAGTGGCGATGAGGTTCGCAACCCATCACACCGCGTCTCCCGTGGGGCGAAAAGAGAAGGATGGAGCGCCGCATCGGTTTAAGTGTGACAGTCCATTATTTCTGCCTACCCATTCGGGGAGACGGCGTGATGGTTAGTTAGTAAGTTAATTAAAACGCACAGGGTCCCATATCAAAAGATATTAAAAATACTCGTATTACTTTTATATAATAAATAAAATAAAAAAAGCAATTTTATATAAAATAAATAAACCATTCGTACTCGCCCATTTTAGAGCTGTTTTAAGTTCAAAGTCTCGAGCACTGTAGTGCAAATAGCCCTTAGGTTTAGGAGAGTATGAGAGGGCTGCAGCAATGTCCAGAGTAAGTACTCGCAACGATGCTGTCAGGGAGGGGACATGAACCCCAAACGACGTGACCGGAGAGGCTGTGGTGCCAGTCCGGCCGTAGAATCGCAGAATCGTTACAGACAGACGGGGTGAATGTCATAATCTTGAGCGGTTAGCCGATTAAGATGTGGCCATTAAGCCGTCTGGAGATAACGCACAGACAAGATGACTAGATATAAATGAAATTATTTGTTTCATACTGTGGGAAATCTTTAGGTATAGCTGAAGTACTGCGATATTTGTAGCTTGTAGTATTTATAATAATATTTGTAAATTATAATTAAAACGAGATTCTTCTATATACGCCATACTTAGTGTTGTTATGATGCTTAATTTCACTTTTTCTTTTTTATATACTTTGTAAATACAACAGTTATGTTAAAAAAATAAAATTAAATATACATGTTTCGGACAACCAATCCTTCTTCAGTGATAAATCTTTATAACATCTCTCAGATCATGTAAACAATTTTATAATATTTTAAAAATGTATCTTTATAATATGTATCACTGCAGAAGGACTGGTTGTCCGATACATGTCTATGTAATTTTATTTTTTTAATATAAATGTTGTATATAAAATATACAAAGTATCCAAAAAAGAAGGAGTGAAAAAAAAACGAGATTCTTTCATAGGTTTTGCAGAGATATTTTATTTACGAGTATATTTAAAATGTCAAGATTTATCATGCCTTTTTATGCATTTACATGCTAAATAGGGTAAATAAATAAAAAACAACGTTCAAACCATAATAATTTTTTTGATAAACGGATATTTTTGGGTTTTTATAAACCTACTAATTATTTCATTAACAATGATGTAAAACTCCATATTCAATAATTACATTTGATAATGCCTTAGAAATGCGAAACATTTAATTTCCATAAAATATAATAAAACTTCTAGGAAACAGACGTTTACATTCGTTTTAATTATTTAAAATGGAGTTTTAGATTGTTGTTTAAGAAACAATAAATATCTTAGGTCTAATTAAAAAGAATTTTGCAAAACATTATATTATAAGAAAGAAAAATCAGAATGATATTTTATTTAATATGATTAAAAAATCCAGTGATGAAAATTCTTGGCTTAATTAAAAAATGTAAATTAATGTAAAAAATACCACTTAATTAAAATGTTAATTGGATGGGAAATTTGATTCCATTTCAGTGAATCAAATTGCTTGCAATAGCAGTGTTTCATTAGGGGTGTAGGGATAATTGGTATTATTACGATTTTGAGGCATTTGTTCGCTTATGCTGAATGTCGTCTTTGGTAGGGGGTGGTGACGGGGACCGCTAACGGCCTGGCGACACGCGGGATTATTAGGGAATGTGGCCCGAATTGAGAATTAAAATGGTGATATCTATAAGGAAATCAAACTTTTAGTGCTTATATATATTGCGACAGAAAAGCAATTCCAGTTTTTTTTATTACAAACGAAAATGATTTGTTTTCATTAGGAATATGAGGCGGATGAATGCCTCCTGAATAAAATTACAAAAGGGTTACTAAGATGGTTTGTGAAATGTGAAACGAATTGATGAGGAAAAAATGGTTTAAAAGATATATATTAAGTGTACAATACAAGCAGTGTGAATGGAAAAATACGTGGTGATTGACCTAGAAAGACATGGTAAGACTAAATTAATCAATTACTAAATGGCGGCCGTTTTCGAAGTCGGAAAAATCGACGAGCGTGTGTGTCCGAAGAGTGGTTTCTGCCTACATTTCCGTGAAAACGGCGTGATGGTTACTTGTGGTTACTTGGTATTTGTTAATAATAATAATAAAAATCGACTCAAATGTTCATTTAGATTGTTTCTTATTCTACTTCTTAGCTGAGATTCGAAGTCGAGGATTCTCTAACCCTATATTAAATTCATCAACGGTTATGATATTCCGAATGAAAAAAGTCCAATTGTTGAGCCATACAGATATTGCAGGTACGGTTGTTACTCTGTTGGTCCCGCTGACAACAGGCATAACACGCGTTCCCTTAAGGATCTTTCTTTTAACATAATCTGCTCTAGAACAGACACCTAGCCACTTGAAGCGATCAACCGATAGCTTATCCCAACCACTAGAGGCATTGCACAGCGACAATGACTCCAGTAAGCAATCGTTAAGATTAAATGGTTTGGACATATTATTATAATTATTATTATTATTTTGTTGAATCGCTCTTTAACAACATAACGGCATGAGCCAAATCGATGTAAAGGGTATTATAGATGTCATAGTGATTCTCGTGACATATGATTGGTAGCTAATCTATCACCATTTTATTGTCACGTGAATTTCACACCAGACCAAAGACAGTGTGACAATCACACTGCCCTCGCCGGGAATCGAACCCGGATAGATCGATAGAAAACATGGATAGAATGAATTTAGAAATAATGATAAAGTATATGTTCGTTAACGATGTGAATAGAGCAATAAATAGAGAAAAATAGAAGAAAAGCTGATACGATCAAATATGTTAAATATTTACAATCAGCCCCGTGAGAAGTCGGAGAAATAGATTAATGAATATTGAGGAATTGAAACAAGTGTAGCGGTCTTTTCATTTTGATTAACCTTTAAGACGACCATAGTGGCAGAGTGGCAAGAGCTATGACTGCCACGCCAAGCTATGACTGCCAACTGGTTAGTCTCAGCGATGGCCGTGTGCTTATCACACAATCTTTGGTCTGGTGTGAAATTTACGTGACAATAGAATGGCGATAGATGAGCTACCTATCACATGAGAATCTACAGTTAAAAAGTTGTAATCTGTAATTGGCTTTAAATAACCTGCCGAACTGCCGAGCTGCCGAAACCGGTCGAAGACGAAAATCAATAAGTAGATTTTACACTAAGAATAAACATAGAAAAATTCTTAAGTTTTTTTATTTTTATTTTCATTATTTAAATAACCTGCTGCATACAAATTTAGAAAGCAGCGGGAAACTACCACAGCAAAATATTACACTTTGCTGCAAACCGATACCTTAGATTGAAACTAGCAAAGGTTAATTAGTTGGCGATTTTAGGTTATATTCTCTTCTAAATTATATTATACATTCGGAACGCGTTTTATTATTAATTCTCATAAAAAATATCTATTTTGAAAGTTTTATTAACTTGGATTCTGAGATATCACAACACTAAAAGAGAAGTGTACTAAATCAAATAAAAAAAAAGATATATTTACAACATCAGCAGGCATCGTAAATAAACTACATTTTAGGGACCTAATAATAAATGATTTATGGTGGTGTAATTTGGATCCGGAATTTTGTTAAATATACAATGGCCGCTTTCCTTGGCATCGTATCACTCCGCCGCCGCCACGTGATCGTGGCGTGACGTCACGGAATGAAATGAGCATCAGCGTATGGTACGGGTCTTAAGGGAAATTATTTTTAATGAAGAATGCCTGCTGCCTGCCGCCGGTATATCTTTTCTCAGAGAGCTCACCGAAAATCAATAAGCCATTATATGTTAAAATATATTATAATACATTATGAACTCTATATATAATGAACCATCCCATGCTCATCGGTGTGTTTCAAAACAAACGAACACATTCAAATTTTTCAAAAAGTAGTTTTTTAGTACGGATATACCATAGAATGACAAACAATACAAATACAAATCAAATCAGTTTATTTTCTCAAAAGACATTACAAACATTTTTAACATTACATTAACCAAGAGGTCCAATACCGCATAAAGTCGGCCAGTGCTGCCTTCGGGCGGATGAGAAGGATAATATTTGACAACCATGACCTCAGGAAAGACACCAAGGTGCTTGTCTATAAGTCCGTTGTCCTGCCAACACTCCTGTATGCCTCGGAAACATGGACCCCATACAGAAGACACTAAAAAGCCCTGGAGTGATACCACCAACGTTGTTTACGTAGGATCCTAAATGTGAAATGGCAGGACAAACGGACAAATTACAGCATACTTACCGAGGTCAATAAGACAAGTATTGAGGCTGCCTTTATTCAGAGACAACTGCGCTGGGCTGGTCACGTCATCAGAATGCCTGACACAAGACTCCCATTAAGATTATGTACTCTCAGCTTACCCAAGGGAAACGTTCACACGGTGGTCAGATGAAACGCTTCAAGGACTCCCTTAAAGGAAACCTACAAAATAGTAACATCAACTGTGAATGCTGGGAAAATATTGCAGAAGACAGACTTAGGTGGAGAACAACAGTACATCAAGGCACGCAAGACTTTGAAGCACAGCGCAGAGACAACGTCGCAGAGAGGAAGAGGAGGAGAAAGAAGAGACCACTGGGAGACGGTGGCGGCTCCATTACAAGCGCCTTCCCCTGCTCCAGATGCCCCATAATATGTGGGTCCAGGGTCGGGCTCTTCTGTTACATGGGGACCAACAATTGTGAAGGACAGTCTTTCTCGGACACGAGGGACAGCCGATGATGATGATGACCATAGAATGCTACGTATACCGTGGACCAATAAGGTCAGTAATACAGAGGTATTACAAAGAGCCAGAACCATCAGAGACCTGTTGTTGAATGTGAAGATAGAAAAGGTCTCATATTTGCGTCATGTGCCAAGCGGAGAAAAATACCGTCTCCTTCGGCTGATAATCATGTCGCACCGTGAGTGTAAAACCGAAACAAGTGCAAATATACAGGTTGGATATATGGGAGTTTAAAGAATTCATATTGGAAAAACTGTTTTTTTAAATAAACCAATGATTTTCGGTTTAAAGTAATATACCTATAAACCGAAAATCATTGGTTTATTTAAAAAAAAACAGTTTTCCAAGCAACATGAAGTCTTAAAACTCCTATATCTCCAAACTGTATATTTGCACTTGTTTCGGTTTCACACTCACGGTGCGATGTGCAAGATAGTGTGAGAGGGCCGGGAGTTGGCAGAAGAAATAAATCCTGGCTACGGAATATTATATAAGGGATTGGACAGGAATGAGGAGAGTTGAGAACCTGTTTCAAGTAGCGGAGGACAGAGATGTTTTCGCTGCAGTGATGGACAGCTTTGGGGGGACTTGACATGGAATTGGAAGAAGAATATTTCTAAAATTCTAACAATAATAGGACTCATAGAAATCACTATGAACGCGATATTACAGGGTGGTTACAGGATTTTCCTCAAAAGTCAATTCTTCTGAACTCGAGACGAAGTGATCCGCTGCAAATCTTTCAAAACACCTGGTTTTATTTTTCTCATTACTTGAATATTAGTGTACATCGCGTCAGTAATAAATCGTTCTTAGTGATACATGATATGCGACTGAACCAGCATAACATGCTTCATTTAAACGAATATTTATTATTTCTTCTATATTCGCCATTATAATATTTATTACATTTGAAATATTTTTTTTATAAATATGAATGTTGAGGAAGTGAGAGAAGTATGTCAGGAAAGAAAAGTGTGGCAGACTATTCTTTCTGCCTACCCCTTCGGAGAGACGGTGTGATGGTTAGTTTGTTAGTGAGTTAAAACTTATAAAAATGTATAATAAATCGTTTTATGCAAATGTCGTGGGTTTGATATTATAACTATGTAACTCAAAATTCTCTATTTTTAGAAAATATCGTTTAATTTCGAGGTCAAACCATCAAAAGGCCGTTATCATAGTAATAAAACATAAGGAGTAGAAATGACTATTATTCGTATAGAAGAATAGCTAGATATGTTCTATAATACGTTACTTCTATTTTACTTTATATCTACGAGTATATTAATTATAATTCTACATATCTGTTACTTTATATCTACGAATATATTAAGCCTTTTTTGTTTCCCTTTTATGATTAATCTAGTTATGAAGATACTAAATAGTTATCAAATAGTTATAAATAACCCTTCTTACGATATTTAAGGTGCATATTGTTAATATTTAAACGCATTCCGATGCATAATATTTATTTTATTAACAACAAGAGTCTCAACAAGAGAGTTTTCCAACAAGAGTCTCAAAAATGACGACCTTCGTGGCCGAGTGATAAGTGCTTTGACTTCCACCCCAAAAATTAGATTCCCGGAGATGACAGTATAATTATCACACTGTCTTTGGTCTGATGCACAATTTACGTGACAGCAAAATGGCGATAGATTAGCTACCAATCACATGTCAGGAGAATCAAAATGATAGCTATACCCTTTACATCGATTTGGCTCACTCTGTAACGATGTAATAAACGATTCAACAAAATAATAATAATAATAATAATCATTAAAAAATGAAATAAGAAAGATCTGCAATGTGGAAGATGTCGTGCGATGGGGAAGACTGAGAATACGCTACTAGAGAGACAATGTGGAAAGAGCAAGTTCTGAAAGAGTGATCAATATAGCCGCAAATAAAGTACAAACAAGAAATCGACCGGCAGGAAGACCACCTAAAAGATGGCGAGACAGTTGGACATCTATATCCCCGGAACAGGCCCCGAGAAATAACAGGACACAGTCCTAAATAAAGCAGAAGAAGAAGATTAAAAAATGTTTATTGAATTACTGACATTCAGGATATCGGAGAGCAAGCATATTTTCCACGGCGGAATGTTTATTTCAGCTTTGTAACATGGATTGGCCGTATAGACGAGACCGCATATAACCCGAATTTGACTGCCGTAACATACGCGGGGTTTTCTGTATTTGAAGGGTATTTTAGTTAATTAATGTCGGTGTTTACCGAAATAGGTGCTGCAGTACCGAAATGCGCCAGACCGCTCTGTGCTTGTTCATGGGAGCTATTTGCAATTACACATGCACACACACACACATACATTCCCGGCGACCACACAGCGTTGCGTATACGTATACGGTGTCACCGTATTCTGGATTCAAGCGTTACTCGTAATATTTGGCATATGCTGGAATATCTGATTTCACACACCTGTGTACTTAATATATCGTCGGGATGTCTGTTAATTTATTCTAGCTTTGAGTAACTGATAGTCCAGACACATTCCAAGTTCCGAGCTCGATATACATATCATACACACCATCAATCTATTGAACATCAATATGCTTTACTAATAACTATAAATTCTGTCAATATTAATTGGCTTTATAGAAGTAAACTTAGTTTTATTTAGTAGTTTTTGGCAACAATAGCGAAATATTTTGGTATGCTTCGCCCTGTATGGCGCTCCGGTATAATTTCGAGAAAGCTCAAGCTCCAAATATTCAGCAGTAGCATTAAAAGCGTACTGCTGTGAAGATGTGAGACTTGGAAGTCTGCCGCGGACGTTATTGGTAAACTCTAGGTGTTTATAAATAGGTGCCTTCGCTTAATATTCAAAATCTTTTGGCCTCAAACAGTGTCAAATGCCGTTCTCTGGACCATGGCAGGCGAAAAGCCAATTAGAGAACAAGTCACTAGACGCAAATGGCAGTGGATCGGTCACACTCTGAGACGGAACCCAGCCTGCATCGCTCAGGGTGCACAAGACTGGTGCAATGGGGGAAAAAGAAACCGAGGCAGACCTAGAGCCACCTGGATAAGAACCCTGCAGGACGAGGTTAAGGCAGCAGGCCTCACTTGGGATAATGTTAGGCATCAGGCATGCGATAGAGTCGGGTGGAGAAGGTTCCTTGAGGCCCTATGCACCATGGAGATGTGACGGGACAAAAAGAAGAAAGAAGAAGGAGAGATTGGCAACAATAACTCATCAATGAAAGCGTAAATGGCCGTTCACAATGGAGTTTTAATTCCAATATTAAAAGAGATGGCAGTGTGATTGTCACACTGTCTTCGGCTGGTTTAGAATTCACGCGACAATAAAATGGCGATAGATTGGTTACCTATCACATGTCACGAGAATCAATATAATAGCTAAATTAATTTGTAAACAGTAATTGGGTTCAAACGACCTTTTGTATACAAGGAAAAAAAATAGTTTTGTACTATTGAATATTTGTAAAAAAATATATCCGAGTTCTTTTTACAAGTCTATATTAATTTTACTTGGTTTCATCAACATCGCTGAAATTGACAGAGTGGTAACTCAAACAAATAATTAGTATATATGAAAACTTCTGTTTTCTAGAAGTTATATTATATTTTATGAGAATGATATTCTCCTTGCTTAGGCATAATACAATGTTTATCAAAGATGTTTCATTTTGATAACATTTGCTAATGCCTTAGTTACGATTATGACATTTAGGACTCAAATGACTGGAAGTGCCATGGTGGGACATACATTGCTAGAAGGTAATGTATATCTTCGGCGCAATAAAACCAAGACATGATGGGTAGGTAAGCCCTACAGAAAATCCTCGGCGGAGGCAACGGAAAACCACTCCAGTAACACTTCCCAGGGAATCACCGTAGTGAGGAAGCATTAGTGCCAAGGTCGAGGGGACCTACACAGTACCATGAGAAGAAGAATGCCTTAACATGGTAAAACATATTCTCCCATAAAATATTATAAAACTTCTTATTTTTCATTCTAGTAACTGGTTGGAAAAATTATTATTTATATACCATTATATGGATAGTAATAATAATTTAGTTGATTCGTATATAACCGTTTTAATAAATAAATTATATGTATGAGAGTATAGACATTTTGTCCCCGATAGATATCTCCGACAGCGACAGGACAGATTGTTTTACCTACCGGCCGCCAGAACCAATCTGCCTCTGGTGACACCGGTGGGAAGAGCAATTAGTCTGCTGAACGCGGTCTCCTCGGAGATCGACGTCTTTCATGTTAGTGAAAGTACGTTCAGAAGGCCTCTTAGCTCTTAATTCTGGAGAGTATCCTGTCTTCCTAATGTTGAATCATCTCTTATGCGTTTCTGGTAGTATACTATATATAATATATTATTTGACCTGTTCTCAATAAAATACGCCTTAAAAATAAATTTTGTAATGTCTGTTGATGAATATAAGAAGTGAATGCAGTGCGAATGAAAGTGTTACGAACAAAATAATGAAAAGATCATCAGCAGATTTGCACATGTGAAAAGAATGGTGAAGAATGTATATGTTAACGGAACTAGAAATAGAGGAAGGCCAAGAAAAACTTGGAATGATCAAATAAATCAAATATTGAATGTCGGCCACGTAGGAAGTCGGAGAAATCGACGTGCGTTCTTGACATGTATGAATATTGAATAAGCGAGAGAGGTACGTTAGGAAAGAACATTGTGGTTTTCCATTCTTTATGCCTAACCTTTCAGAGATATGGCGTGATAGTTAGTTAGTTAGTTATAAAAACGTTATATTCTATGAATTATAGTACGTTTTATTTCTGTTTATAACATATTAACTATCGTTGAAGCGTAAACATTAAAATTTAATTAACTCTTCATCCTGACACTGCATCACATAATTCAATTTTGATTGTGTAATTTAGAAAGACACGGAAGCGGAATTTGGAGTGCGAGAGACCGCATCAAAGAGAATCCTTGCTAGTTTATTGATTCGTCTTTAATAAACTGCGGTAAGAACAAACGCACGCGTCGATGTACCCTTCAGCACGTGTTACGAATCAAAGTGAAAAATCGTGACGGGAATAAATGACAACGAGTCAGTTTGCAATAAAAATCAAATGTTTTAGAAAGTGTATTCAATTTGTTTTTCTTTGTCATACACGTGTATAAAAAAATATATTAAATGTTTAAATAAAAAAAAACTTTTTGTTTTGAAAGTACACAAATACTTGTAGAGAAATACTGGATTTTTACCCATTGCGGGTTAATAATTTAATTATTATTATTATTAATCATTCAGACGTGGTGGTCGTAAGAAGGGCGGAATGGGGATGTTGTATTACATAAAGCGATCGCTTAACCCAACCAATGACAGGTCCTGTAAACGCCTCGACCACCATATTCTGTTCGCATAATAATTTTAATCTTCGTCTCTATTGAGATACAATTAATCCTTAAAAAAACTTTGTTATGAATATCAAAATTGAAGATAAAAAGTCGCGTAAGCTGTTTCGGTTAGCAAAACAACTGTCGCTACTAATTATATTCAATTTTTAATAATTATTACAAAGATCTTTTGTATTTAAACATTTCATAAAGTTGAAAAATCAAAGTTTTTCCGCCAAAACAACGGATTATCTAAAAAAAAAAGTATATTTTTACTAGACTATTTAAAATATTTGTATTCGTGTTTCCACGAATTCGAAACAATACATGGGGCAAAATTTTATAAATAAAAAAGTAATAATTTAATTTTATAAATAAAAAAGTAATAATTTTATTTTATAAATAAAAAAGTAATGAACGCTTTGTGTTTAAGCACAGAAGATTAATAATAATTTTATAAATAAAAAAGTAATAAACGCTTTGTGTTTAAGCACAGAAGATTAATAATATTACTAGCAGCTAGCTTGTTTTGCTTGTAATCATGCTTCATCAGGGCAATATAAGAACCATTCGAACAAATTTCTTATATTGTTAGGGGTAAAAGCGAAACTGGTTGACTTTTATTTATTTATTTATAAATATAAAATGAAATATTTTATTAATAATTTAAATTTAAATTTCAAAAGGAGTGCTTCATATGAAAAATACAAGTTTTATTTAATATATGCGCTAAATGATGTATATTATGGAAGATTTAAGAAAAATCCGGAAGATATTAATAAATTTCTATAATGATGAAAATCATATTTTCGGTATCGAGTTACGTTTAAAAAAATATTATCGCTAAAAACTCATCTCAATGTAATGTGATTATTTTTAATTCAAATTTAACGACATTGCGTTTCAGAATTTACATACGACAAACAAAATTATTTCATCTTTTCGGTATCGAGTAGTTTTTAGTGGTTATTCTTAAAAACTCATCTCATTGTAATGTGATTATTTATAATTCAAATGTAACGACATTGTGTTTCTGAATTTACATACAACAAACATAATTATTTGAATGAAACGTAACAAACAAATATTAAATTGATGAAAATGTGCACAAACAAACTTGTGAATCAGTTGACGGCGATTTTCACTTTGCGTAGAATGTAAGGTGAACTTTGAGTTAAACAAAAATGAAATCAAGTAAAGAGACCAACGCTCCCGGGACGTGTTCGCGCTCAATGTTCACCCCTTTCCAAGAAAACTCATAAATGAAAAGCGTTTCTCCAAACTACGAAAATGTATGCATCTGTAAAGTTAAATTTTGTTAATGAAACAAGGAGGAATTTTATTCAAAAGATCAGAACTTTGTAAAATACTAACAAGGGGTGGGCACGTCATAGGAAATTGACGTAGAGATAAGAGATAAGAAAGCGTAATAGTCAGCAAGTTTATAGAAAAATAGCTTTTGAACTTCTCACAGTTGCTTATATTAAATATTAGAAATTTTAGCATTAAATTGAATATAAAGGCGGAACGGAGACCTTGTCTTCTCTATACTGCTGGCCGGGCAGTTTACGGTTCAAATCCCGCTTCATGTGTTTTTTTCCTATTATATAAGTAACTGTGATTCTTTTCTTATAGAACTTGACTGTTTAATGCGCTTTATTATTTTGACTGTGGACGACTTTTAGGGGGTATATTAATCCATCAAAATCCTACCTGAAGTAAATTTCCTATGCCGTGCCCTCTTGTTGTAAGAATATATAATCGTAATTAGTTAAACATTCGTAAGTAGGTGAAAATAAAACATGTTTAAATTTTTTAAATATCATCTCTCACTCTATTTTTAACATTATTTCCATGGTCTCGGGTTGATCTTTTTGCATGTAAATTAATTTTCTACTGAAACAAGTCGCTGTAGTTTGGTTTTTCTTAATTCTGGTCCATCATGTTGCTAGAACTTTCACTTCAGCAAGGGACTGGACATACTCAGCCCCTTGCTGAAGATGGTATGCAAAGGAATCAATCGGATTGATTATTGAAATCATGATGGCAGTCCCGATGCATCACGTGGCCAATCCACTGGAGTCGCAATTCTTTCAACTTTTCTTCTAATTGAGAATCTTTGAAGCTGCCTCAGCTCTATTCAATTCAAATGAAGTATAACAGTTTCCGAAATGCATTTTAGCACATAGATCTTGGAAGGGTGGACTCAGGTTTTGTTATTTCTCGATTCACCATCATATTTTAGCCCAAAAAATAAAGTACATTGTATTACAAACGACATAAAGCAGGATAAGCGCCGTAGAAATGAGATCATTAAGAATAATGTGCGGGAAAAGGTTGTATGCTAGAATACCGAACGATGAAATAAGAAAGAAATGTAAGGCAGATGACTGTATCATGGATAAAATTAAAAAAGGATCCCTGAGATGGTTTGGACATATGGAACGAATGGATGATAGTAGAATGGTTAAAAAGTTGTACACAAGCAGCGTGAGTAGAAAAAGAAGCCGAGGACGACCGAGGAAAACATGGCATGACCAAATTAATCAATTACTAAAAGGCGGTCACATTCGAAGTTGTAATAATCGACGTGCGTGCATGGTACGATGTATGAATGTAGAGGAAGCCTGAGAATATACCAGGACAGAGCATTGTGGCGATCCATCCTCTGTGCCTAGCCCTCCGGGAAATGGCGTGATGGTATGTTAGTAAGTTACAAACGACATATGTTGTGAAAGATGACGTTTGAAAAAAAAATTGTAGATTTTCATTTGTTAATTCGTATCTTACTTAAGCAAGAGTGCGCGCTGTATTTAATCAAATGAAAGTTTGAATTTAGAAGGAGTGGCTGTGGAAAATACCGGTTGCTATCGCACGTGGGTTTGCTCAGACAGTCGTTAAGGTTTCCAGCGTTTTATTGGCCCCCGTGCGTGCCTCTGCATAAGGGCCCACATTCCGCAGTCTGCAGTCTACGGTCCACAGACAGACAGAGTCTCGGTGATACTTACACCCCTGTCATCTCGAGAGATTCATCTTCATTCTAATGCCGTGAATTAAAATGAAACGTCAGGGTAGATTCCCTTTTCACATTAAAACGGATTTAAAAAATATAAATCGTGAAGCTTGGAGCTGGCAAAAGAATGATGAAAGTAGAATAAATGCCGTAGAAATGAAATCACTGAGAAGAATGTGTAAGAAATATTCTTCCTCTTCTTCTTCTGCTTTATTTAGGACTGTGTCCTGTTATTTCTCGGAGCCTGTTCTTGGGATACAGATGTCCAACTGTCTCGCCATCTTTTAGGCGGTCTTCCTGCCGGTCGATTTCCTGTTGGTACTTTATTTGCGGCTCTATTGATCACTCTTTCAGAACATGCTCTTTCAACATGATCTCTCCAGTAGCGTCTTCTCAGTCTTCCCCATCGCACGACATCTTCCACATTGCAGATCTTTCTTATTTCAGAATTTCTTATTCTGTCTCGGAGTGTCGTTCCCGCAACGGATCGGAGAGTCTTCATTTCTGTGGTTCTTAGTTGACTTTTTGTTCTGGAGGTGTCAGCTCTCGTTTCAATTCCATATGTCATTATAGGACGTACGCATGTCTTGTGCAGGAAATCGATAAATGTATACTAAAATACCGAACAACGAAATAAGGGAATATGTTTGTATCATAAGTTAAATTAAAAAATAATCCCTGAGATGGTTAGGATATATAGAACGAACTAATAAGAGATGAATGGTTAAAATGTTGTATACAACTAGTGTGAGTTCAAATATAATCCATGGGAGACTAAGGAAAGCTTGGCATTACCAAAGGAATCTAATACTATAAGGCTGCCACATTCGATGTCGGAAAAATCGACGAGCATACATGTTATAATGTTATGAATGTAGAGGAAACTACAGGGGTTTGTCAGGACAGAGCAGTTTGACTGTTCATCTTTCCTGCCTACGCCTCTGGTGAATGACACCATGAAGTTACAGAGACGTGTTTTATTTCTGAGAGGACAGAATGAAAAATATATAAATGTATTTGTAATAAAATATTCGTAAGAAATAACAAGCCTTCAGATAAATTAAGAAAAATCAATGCTTACACCTAATCTTAATAGATGGCGCTAGTGTAGATTGAACAAAAATATGTGAAGTGTTCCTCAACACACGTGTTTCTCATATATACATCTTTCAAAAATTTGTCAGGCATGGTGGTCGTAAGTAGGGCGGAATGAGGAATGTTGTATTACATAAAGCGATCGCTTAACCCAACCAATGACAGGTCATAAGTCCTGTAAACGCATCGACCACCATATTCTGTTTCCAAAAAAAATAAACAATTTACATTTTCGTCTCTATTGAGATAAAATTAATCCAAGAAAACTCGTTTTTCATGCAAAATTATTTTGTAAAACGATGTGTATAAAAGTATAAAAAGTAGTCCATGTTTGTAATTCCGCACGCGTTTTGACAATGCCTTATTGATACGAGTACGTTACATGCAGCCCATTATAATACAAAATCTTACAATGCGAACCCAAAATATCTGTTATGAAGAGATTATTACTGGAATATTAAAAAATATTGAAAGAGACATTAAGATGATTTGAACACACGGAAAATATAAATGGTAAATAAAGCATATATTAACGATGTATACGGAACACGAAATAGAGGAAGACAGAGAAAAACAGGAACGATCAAACAAATGAAATATCATATTTTGGCCACGTGAAGAGTCGAAGAAATTGACGCGCGTGAATGACACGATGTATGAATGTTGAGGACGTGAAAGAAGTATGAGTTTATCAGGCAAGAACAGTATGGCAGTCCCTTCTTTCAGCCTACCACTTCGGGGAGACGGCGTGATTATAAGTTTGTTAGTTACAACATTTTGAATGTATACAAATTCTTGTAGACAAATACTGGATTTTACCCATTGCGGATACAATTTGTCAGATGTGGTGGTCATAAGATAGGCGGAATGGGGAATGTTGTTAAACATAAAGCGATCTCTCAACCCAACATATTAGTGACAGGTCATAAGTCCTGTAAGCACCTTGGCCACCACATTCTGTTCCCAGAAAAAAACAATTTACATCTTCGTCTCTATTAGTTAGTTAGTTTAGAATCTCAAAATATCTGTTATGAAGAGATTATTACTGGAACACTTTATTTATTATACATGTGGTCAAGAAACAATGTGAAATTTAAAAGCATTTTGAAATAAAATGGTATGTTTTGCTAGTAGAGTATACAAAAAAATATGAAAAAAATCTATTCTCTAATACGTATACTTAATTAAAATACAGATTTATATGACCCGTAGAGTAAATAGTGCGGTTATTAACAGATCGGGAGCATATTTATGTTTGGTGAGGCCATAAAATGTTTTACGGCTCCAGAGATTGAAAAAACGTTTTTTTTTCGCTTTGCAACTACTCTACCAGAATCAAATAAAATGGCACATCCGAACAAAGAAGTATATCTGATCCCAGCGGATATCGTAAAATGTCCACGAATAAGTCTGATGTCTGCCCCGGGTCCTTTGATTGCCGCTAGTAAAACACACATCCTTAAAGTTCCCAACGATTTAAAAAAAGGAACCCCTAACATTACTATATATCAAAAGGGTAAAAAATATAACTTCCAACTGATCTCTAGATACAGTAAAATATTCAGTTTTTACTTTTATTTGAAATTTGAAAGAATCTAGATTCTATAATCCACTTATATAATAAAGATAATAGCGTTGAAATTTTGCATGTTAATAATTAAAATATAACTTTGAGCAAACTCGTAATTTTAGATATCAAAAAAGCATTTAAATGTAAAGAATATATAATAAATAATCAAATAAATTAAACGTCAAGTCCAATCTATGATTTATTTCCTTTGTTGTAAGTAATTACCTGAATCCCAATATGAACTTTAAAATATTATTTTTAATTGATTCATAATATTTGTTATAACAAAAGCATAAACGTTCCAAAATAAGTCTTTATAACATCTGTAAAAATTTATCATATATGTAAACAATTTTATAATATTTTAAATATGTATCTTTATAATATGTATCACTGAAGAAGGACTGGTTGTCCGAAATATGTCTGATATGTTATTTTAATAGTGTTGTATATACAAAGTGTATTACAATGTTAAAATATCACAATTGATAAATCACAGGATCATCATTATAACATTGGTTAGCGAAACACCTGTCGCGTAAATTACATATAAATGGAAAATCAGTTGTGATATTATAACAGTATTTTAATTAAACAGTTAATCTCAATTCTTTTAAGATAAGACCTTTTAAGTATGACTAAATTCGCGTCGTATAAAAAGTATGCAGAGATTTTAAATACTTGACCTTAATTTGATAATATTAGCATATCGTTACCTGAGAACCATAAAGTCTTAAGTGCATTTTTGGCCGAAATGATTTATCATCGTTATGTCAGATTTCATAATGCATTTAGTGCATCTAGGACAATTGTTTATCTTGATGGTTACTTATTACTCTACTTGATACTGTGTGCTGGATGCTTTACTTCTTCTTCTTCTTCTTCTTCCTTGTTGTAGACCTTTGTGGTCTGTTCTCCAGTGAGTGTTGCTCCTCCTGTGATGTAGATTCCCAGCTGTCCTTCTATCTTTTAGGAGGTCTTAAACGAGGACAAGTCCCATGAGGCTGATTATGCAATGCAATATAGTGTAGTCTAGTGGTGTCCATTCTTTGAACATGACCGTACCAGTCCCTATTTCGCTGTCTGCTCCATCTTATAATATCCTCAACCTCAATATCTCTTTCTGGTGTTCCTCACGCAAACCCTCAGTGTTTTGCCTGCTATCGTCCTCAGTGTCTTCATTTCGGAAGTCCTCAAAACTTGTTTGGTCCTTAGTGTGTCTGCCCTTGCTTCGACGCCAAATGTTATTATTGCTTTACAATATACATAATAATTTTATTTTATGTGTATAACTTATTTAGGTCAAAGTCTCACTTACGACTTTATGGCTCTCAAGTATACATCTCAAATGCTGATATAAGAAAGGAATGTAGAGCGGAAGAAGGTATTATGAACAAAATTATGAAAGGATCGCTGCGTTGGTTCGGACATATGGAACGCATGGATGGAGAAAGAATGGTTAATAAAATATATAATACGTTAATAATGTAAATGGGGTACGAAGTCGAGGCAGACCGAGGAAAACATGGCATAACCAAATTAATCAAATTTTAAAGGTTGGTCATGTTAGAAGTCGGAGGAATCGACGTGCGTGTATGACTCGTTGTATGAATGTGGAGGAAGAGAGAGAGGTTTGCCAGGTTAGAGTAGTGTGGCGGTCCATTCTCTCTGCCTACCCCTGCGGAAAAACGGCGTGATGGTTTGTTTGAGTAGAGCTTACGACTTTATAGCTCTCAAGTGTACATAAATTATTATTTTCAGTGGAAGCATGAGGTTTAACTTAACATTGTTTAAATGACGAAATTAAAAACGTGCTTCCGCGGTTTTTTCGCTCCCTTAGCCTACGGAAGACCAATATGGCCGCGAATACGGCGAGTCATTTTCTTCCCGGGCGGAAGTTGAAAAAGTCGCGCGCTAATGGATGCTAGCTGGCAACATCGATCAGCAGAGCACCGACTTCCGGATGTGACGTCACTGCAATGTTACAGTACATGGTGCCGCTTCCGCCCCGACACGTAATGGAATAAAAGCGGCAAAGCGAACGCTGAAAAACACCGCCAGGGCTAATCCCGGAATAGAGCGCGGGGGAACCTGATCGATGGCCGGGAGGGGCATGGGACTGTGCAGCGGATGGGAGCAGAACAGAATGTTTACATATTTAAGAGCGTGCAGACCTACCGCCACGCCGCGTGTCTGTTACATTATAAAAGGGAAAACAGTCATTCAATATTACCACTTCCATTGCTCTACAAGTCGCGACGAGAGAAATACATTTCACTCGCAAGGAGATAGTGAACATCCAGGTCTATTTAATTTGGTCCATTTAACATTTATACAAACAATATGAAAGAAAACGTCTGTTCTCTAAAATATTCATTACATTTTATAGGAATAACATGTTTCGCTTTGCAAAGCCATATTATAAAGGTATTAGACTGCCCAAAAACATTTGATAATGCTAATTTTGTTAATTGAAATTGTAAATAATGAAAAAGATTACAATAAAAATACAAATTCTTTAATAATTAATATTAAAGTTTAATTCCACTTGATTTAATGGATTGCCGGCTTTAAACGGTTTCGGCAGCTCACTCACCAGAAGATAGCAGCGAGTTCCCGAAACCGACCAAAGCCATACAAGTAGAATTGAACTAAATACATATTTTAATATATTTATAAAAAAATGATAATACCTCAGCAAGACAAAACACGCCATTCCCATAAAACACAACAAAATTTCTAAAAAACTGACGTTTTCATTCGTATTGATTATTAAATATGGAAAATTAATACGAATGAAAACGTGACGTTTTTATTGATATTAATTATTTAATATGGAGTTTTAACGTACATCATTGTTCAAGAAACAATAAATTAAATATGGAGTTTTACGTCAGCATTCAATAAACAATAACAAATAAATTTACAGTTTCCTCTGCTTGATGGTCATGATATTTCTATTCTCTTTCTTCATTCGCTGCAGTACATATATGTTCGCGAATCTCTCTGTTTGTGATATTTTTTTTGAATACTTATGAAAAACGATAATGCTCCAAATGATTATTCAATGTAAAATTGAAGGATAATGAACTGTCGGTAGAACAAGAAAATTTGGTCTAGATGGTCTTCGACAATGGTTCTGTTGTTGCAGGACTATATTTCTCCTTAGAGCTGCATCAAAAGTAAGAAAAAAAGCCATGATATTGTCCAAAACCTGGCGTAATTTTAAAACGCTTAAAAGTCAGCACCCTGATTTGAACTATTGATAACAGCTGTATCCAACTGTGTCCAACTAAATAATGATATTGCTTAATTTTTAAAATCGTATATAAATGTTATAACTTTAGAATACAGACAATACGAAATAATTACACTATCGTATGGAACACTTAATTTGTGGTGTGGCATTTGTACGGGACAGATTGCTCCCCCCGTACTATTAATATTTATTTTGGCCGCTGACTGCTGCTCGTCTCCGATGTGGTGTGGATGGTAAAACGGAGAATACGGCGTGATGATGATTGTGTAATAAAACAAAGTTTTATTATATGCGGCAATCAGTGCAGGGTAGAAGCGAAGAGAAGTTTACAGTAGCTCAAATACTGGTTTTCACGTAATTAAGAGCGCCAAGCCTCTTACGCGCAGCGTGTCCACGCGTGTCAGAATTTGAAGGAAGAGAGAAGGCCGAGTCCTTACAAGACCCGCTTATATAGTCTCCGCAAACTAGCAAAAACGGTTATTTAACGTTTTTTCCAATTTCGGAGAATTTTAGTCGCAGCCGCTGTGTTGCTAAGGCCTCTGATTGGCTGTTAACATCACGCGAGCAACCGCAAAACTATTCCAAGAATAATCTCGATTGAGCTACTGCATAATCTCGTTGCTATGCGCTTTCACGCGACTACCAATTGCCTTATTTATTTTAACAAAAACATAAACAAATTAAACTTAAACGAATTAAACTTAATAATTAAATAAAACGATGTTTTTTAACTACTTCCACTTTTGTCTTTATTTAGACAGCGACCGGTTTCGCCAGGCTCGCTGGCATCGACAGACTGGCGAAACCGGTCGCTGTCTAAATAAAGACAAAAGTGGAAGTAGTTAAAAAACATCGTTTTATTTAATTATTATTTAAAATGAACTTCCATCAAGAGATTTCAGTAAAATCATTTCATTATTGAATTAAACTTAAATGAATTAAAAATAGCAAACATGAATTGAATAATAAAATTAGCATAGTTAAAAATAATAAAAAATTAATAATATAATAAAAAATTAATAAAATTAAAACTACTCGCATACGTCCGATACAGCATTATTAAAAATAATTTCTCATTGTTTTGGCCGAAACACTATGATACCTTAACATTTTAAACTGTTAAATTAAATAGCTTTGTTTTTGTACCACAATTGTATTTTATTTTACGCGACAGCTGTTTCATCAACCTATGTTGACATCATCAGGTGTTACAATTTTAACACCTGATGTCAACATAGGTTGATGAAACAGCTGTCGCGTAAAATAAAATACAATTGTGGTACAAAAACAAAGTTATTTAATTTAACAGTTTAAAAATACTTTTAATACAATTTAAAACTGAATTTGATAAACTGCCTTGATGAAGCTTGGGTCCAAGCGAAACTAGTTGGCATAAATTATTATAACCCGTGGTTAAATATACAAAGTGTTTTTATTATTTTATATCTGTAAGTTTAATTTTAAAAGACTTTTAGTACTTATTACATCATTTTATTTTTGTCAAAACTAAATAAAGGCGGAAGCTTAACCGGTCGGTTTTAACAAAAATATATTGGTTACTAGTGGTACTAGTAAAAGGGTTTTAAAAATATTTTTATTAAAATATTTACAAGAATCCTTACTTAGTTTATAGTGCTAAGATATATTCTTATAATTTAGACATTGGATGTATTATAAAAGTCGCGTATTGAGGAGGAAGTCTGCCGTGAACAATGTGGAATATTTAGGTCAACCCTGATTTATGTACAAGAGATACGCGCCGATACATAAACCTTCCTCTTCCAATCTCTAGGCATCTGCAAAAATGTCAACGTAACCAAATGAAGGCGGAAATTTAATTTTCATTTAAATTGAATAACGAACGCTCAATAAATCCACAAACACGGAAAAATAACCAAACAAACAGTTGTTTATGCCTGAATTTATAAGTCACTGTCAAATAAATTATGGAAAAACGACATAAAATCGGAAAGGTTTTCTTATTGCTAAACCTTATTATTTATAATGTTATAAAGCTCTTTGCGTAGTAATACGTAGAAAGCGTGGATAGACGATATTAATTATAAAACTAATAAGGGAAGGTCACCACATAGGAAATTGACTTCGGGAAGGGATTTTACCGGATTGTAGTATCCCTTAAGAGACGTCCATAGTCAAAGTAATAAAGCGCAATAGCTAGCCGTTTTATATAAAGAAACCTTTAAAATTTTAACCGTTGCTTATATATTAGAAAATTTTGTCACTAGTATCAATAGATGGCGATGAGGTTCGCAACCCATCACACCGCGTCTTCCGCGGGGGCGAAAAGAGAATAATGATATGCGGCATCCGTTAAAGTGTGGCAGTCCATTTTTTCTGCCTACCCCTTCGGGGAGACGGCGTGATGGTTAGTTAGGTAGTTAGTTAGTTATTATCAATAGATAGGTGGCTGAGAAGATTAGCTTGCATTCTCGAGGCAGCTGGTATCCGGTTCAAATCCCATGTCATCCGTTTTTTTCAGCAACGGTTGCGCTTTGCGCTTTCTTACTTTGACTATAGACGACTTTTTTGAGGTACTACAGTCTTGCAAAATCCCACACAGAAGTCAATTTCCTTTGTCGTGCCTTCGCCTTGTAAGACATAAATTTACTGATATCTGTAGATGAAAGTTCATTTTGAATAAACCGTTAATAAAACGATGTTTTTTTATCACCAGTCTACTGGTCTTTCGATGCCAGCTAGCCTAGCAAAATTGGTCGCTGTCGAAATGAAGACAAACAATGTATGTTGTTATTAATTTTTTTTTCTTTACACCTGTCAAAATTCTTTTTATAAACGAGAAAACTATTATAAAGTGCGGGATTAATCAAATTGAACACCAAAATTTATATTCATATCATTGTTTTTTATATAATTTGTTTCAGATTTATTTTGTGGACTTTCAACGGTTAAAGTGTGCACGGGAGATGCCTTTTTGTGGCGATGAGGTTCGAAACCCATCACACTGCGTCTCTCGCGGGGGCGAAATGAGAAGGTTGGAGTGCCGCATCGGTTAAAGTGTGGCAGACCATTTTTTCTGCTTACCCTTTAGGGGGATGGTTAGTAAATTGGTTCTATTTATTTTTTAATCAAATTGTTTAATATATACGAAATTTATTAAATAATACATGGTTTTAAACCATCTTTTCAAAATTCTATATTATGTATATTGTACTGCAGATGCTTTGAAATCCTAATGTATATTAACATCGTTTATCTTGTGAAAAACCTGGGATGGTAGATGGCTCAGCATTTCGTGTATTTCCATACATATGGATATTTTCTCCGCTAGATTAATATTCAGTACGACTCGCTGGTAATATTCTTAAAACACGCCACGACTTTAATGATTCAATTATACAAAACCATCTCAAATACGGGCAAAAAAAGCTTTATTTAAGCGAAAGATATAACATTAAAAAATGCTAATGTATTCTCAAATAAATTCAAAAGAATTGTCTTGTTTTAGGACCAGCGGAGAGATTTAATGGGTAGCACCGCCCGCTCTCTGCTGGATTTAGGTAAGCCGAACAGAATGTAACATTGCGATCGCAATAGTGTGAGTAATCAAAATTACTAGTTTTATATTAAATTAAGAATAAATAACAGATTACTGACTCTAATTACATTCATTCATAAGAATTAAGGTAGCAGTGTTGCTGTTTATAGGTAAAAGGCGAAAAAAAATTATACCCAACGCACAAAAAAAAATCTATAAATTAAAAAATATATATATAATTACTAATTTGAAAATTTGGTTTGGTTCATGTGGAGCTCCCGTGAATTTGGAGAAATTACGTGTATAAGTGAATTGTTTTGGTTAATTTGATTGTTGCCGCACTTTATAATGGTTAATTGTGAGACGTAATACGTTTGTACTGTTTTGATGTCAAAATTATCCAAGTTTTCTCGTTTATATAAAAAATTTTGACAGGTGTAAAAATAATTTTTTCATTTGTTCCAATGACAATTTGAATAATTTCTTCAATATTCTTTTAAAGTTCTTGCTGGTGTTAGTTGGTTTTAAGTGCCTAATTACTGCCAAATAAAAAAAAGTGGATACGTGGAACATTAATTAAATCATATAACAGCTAATTTAAAAAACGGTGTATACGTGTAACATAAATTAAAGAAACACAAAAGTCCGGATCGTCCATGTCAACATGTGCAACATCGGAAAAACATTATGTGTTATTACATTATGTGCTAAATTAAAAAATAAAAACGGTGGATTCGTGGAACATAAATTAAATAGACAAATGTGCCCCATCTAAAAAATAACATTTTGTATTAAATTATTTTTATTTTGTTATTTTATTTTATATCATTGTATTTTATATTTTTTGTTTTAGATTTATTTTGTGGATGTTGGAAGATCGAAGTGTGCGCGGGAGATGCCTATTGGTGGCGATGAGGTTCGCAACCCATCACACCGCGTCTCCCGCGGGGCGAAAAGAGAAGGATGGAGTGCCGCATCGGTTAAAGTGTGACAGTCCATTCTTTCTGCCTACCCTTTCGGGGAGACGGCGTGATGGTTAGTTAGTTATATTAAATTAAGAATAAATAACAGATTACTGACTCTAATTACATTCATTCATAAGAATTAAGGCAGCAGTGTTGCTGTTTATAGGTAAAAGGCGAAAAAAAATTACCCACAAAAAAAAATCTATGTATTTAAAAAAATATATATAAAATATACATGATGTAAAACGGGAAAGCTTTTGATATATTATAATATAATTATATTATAAGGGGCTGAAAATCCATCATTGAAATATTGTGATAAGAATGATTACATAATCCATTGTTTGGCGCACACACATTGATATTTTGACTTCCATACCGAAGGTCCCGGGTTCGATTCCCGGCGATGGCAGTGTGATTGTCACACTGTCTTTGGTCTGGTGTAGAATTCTTGTGACAATAAAATGGCGATAGATTGGCTACCTATCGCATGTCATAAGAATCAATATAATAGCTTAAATAAATTGTATACTTGGGTTCAAAAGACCTGTTGTATACAAGAAAAAAAAAACATAATAAACTGTTGATTGTAATACCTGATGATGCTAACATTGGTTGGCAAAACAGCTGTCGCGACAATTACATAGAAATTAAATCAATTGTGATGTTATAACAGTGTTTCAATTCAACAGTAAAGCATGGCTGCATTATTTTTCTAAATTCTCGTGATAGTAATGTTTTCTTATGAAACGCTTAATTTGTGGTGTGGCAATATTAAATTAATTTAAAACTCTTGTGTACATTATTTTTACACAACTTTATACTTTTGGAAATTAAAAATCTTTGTTTAATCCACTTTTTAATAAAAAAAAAATTAAAAATCACGACATGTTTCGGAGGATACCTCCATCTTCAGGTGTAAAAATATAATAAAATCTAAACAAAGTCTAATAAAAAACGCATTTTGAATTCGATACAATAATTCAAATTTAAACATTAAACTGTGCTATTTGTTATAAGTAGGTACTAACAATCATTTTTTAACAGTAAGAACTAATAAATAATATTCAATTACAATAATAGATGATGAAAATATAAAATAAAAATATTGTAATTTCGAAAAAACAAAATAAATGGTGTAAAAACAAATGTGCAAAAGTGTATTAAATTATGTTTGTTAATTTAATTTCTTAGCAGAAGTTCGCTGTAAAAATGATATTAAAGATAAAAAAAAATATTTCGTTTTATTCCACTTTTTCTTCTAGCCCCGACCGATTAAGGCAGCTCACTACCATTTTCTGGTGGTCAAAAATTTAATAATGCAAGGTGAAACATGTTTCTTCCATTTACTGTATATTTAACTTCGTTTGCATCATTACTTAATACCCTGAAGATGGAAACCACAATGATCTCAGAAACATCGTTAGAAGAGAACCCCATCTGACATAGACATACCCAGGATTCAAAGACTGTAAAATAGGGTAAATGAGCTTGAAAAAAAACAATTTTCAGTGAATACCAAATATTAAATAACATTTTGAAATACCCTAAAAGGTCTTCAAAGTAAGTTAGTAAATTCTGTTTTCTTTTGTATAATTACCAACACACATCGTTTTTTAAGTTTGTAAGAAAAATTAGTTTAAATAATGAATTGTATAAAATATAAGAACATATTTAAATGTAACATGGAAAATTTAAGTTGTGCGTGTTAATGCCTACCAACGGCAATGAGGTCCGCCACCCGTCTCGTCGCTTTTCCTGCGGGGGCGAATAGAGAAGAGTGGAGTGTCGCTTTGGTACTTGGAGCATTCAAGTAGGCATGGAAGTTGATTGAGATGTGCGATGAGTTTGAGAACGTCAATGATGTGAATGGAGTACGGAGTCAAGGAAGACCGAGAAAAAAACAGTATGAACAAATCAATACAATTTTAAAGGTCGGCCATGTTAAGTCGGAAGAATCAATTTGCAAGTATGCTTCGCTGAATGAATGTGGAAGAATCTAGAGAGGTGTGTCAGGATAGAATAGTGTGGCAGTTCATTTTCTCTGCCTTTTTTACCCGGGAAACCGCGTGATGTTGTTGTACCAATATACCTCTTTTTGATAGGAAATTTTGTTTTTGTTTTATAGAAAGAATATTTTTTTTTGATTCTCACGCAAGCTTGAATATCAAACATTCAAATTTAAAAACGTATACACTCTGATTTAAAAGAATTTTTATGTTAGACTAAAATGTAAATTCCATGTTATCGGATTGAATTGAAATAGAATAGAGCGGCGTGCATCTGTCCCGCGGTATACAAAGGCCATTGTGGACTAGAAATAAACATCTCCGTCCGTCGGCGTCGCGTCGCTCCGCGGCAATGCGTCGTGATTTGTACGTCGCAGGTGGTGCACCGCCGCTCGCGATACGGCTCTATATGTGAGAAGTGCGATCGTGTATCGAGAGCGATAATATGGACCTTTCACACTTATATAAATATGCATGAAGCATTGCGATTCATACACCTAACAACAATCGTTGTAAATGAGATTTCTCGGACTCATTACAGTTGGTCAGACATGTAGAAAATATTCAACACAGAGCTCTAAGATCTACGAGTATACCAGGACGTGAACGTGGTCAAGTTAATAAAGATTAACATATTATGCTGGCTAGGCCATCTACACCGCACCGGGGATTTGGATCTCCCCATGGCAGACTATCGGGCTCTGAGGTATCAAGATTGGGAAGTTTGCGTCCAGAGACAGAAAATGATAGAGACGTTTCTTTGAGGATCTAAGACATAACAATGGTTGTAAAGTTGAAGTTAAAGACGATGATGATAATTTTTTTTTTTGGTTATTTTCATAGTTAGTAATTTATTGATTTTGGAACAATGATGTAAAACTTCCCATGAAGTCACTGTGTACGATGAAAATGTCTATTTTTTAATAGTTGTATTATATTCTTTGGGAATAATATGTTTTGTTTCACATTTGATAATGCTATAGCAAAGCAAAACACGTCACTCACATAGAATATAATAATACTTCTAGAAAACAAACGTTTTCATTTGTATTTATAACAATGTTTTTTTGTGAATTAAAACAAGGTTTTTCCAATTTTGAATTTATTTTTCTAGACACGTTTCAAAAGCTATTAACCTTCATCGTCGGTAGAATGATTTTAACTTTAACAATAAAAAGAAAATAAACGTATTTATGACAGTTAATAATATTGAAGTTTATTAGTGTTTCAGCCAAAATAATTGATAATTTTATAATTACAGTATATAGGTGTTTTGTAATGAAAATGAATATTTTAGAATATATTACATAATGCATATGTAATCAAGGTAGGTTCGATAATAAGTATGTGTATGAATACGTAATACGCTACACATATTTGCTTATTTATTTATATACCTACTAAAACACACCGCAAGAAAACCAAGGCGGCAGCCATTTACGCCCTTGCGCCTCGGGGCGGGCCGTCCGCCATTCTTTAGCCATTTCAGTTGTCGTCGAGTGAATTTTAAATGTGGACGGATCCATGAAAACTGTTCTTAACTCAGAGAACTACCCACGGTCTACAATGAACTGCAACAGGGGCGGCAGGAGATTCTTTTGAAAGCCTTAATAAAAAATTAAAAAAATATACTGGCGTAAGTTGTCATCGCAAACAAAAGCCTATACAAATAAAAACTAAGATTGATGTGCACAAAGGGTGTTCTTGCAACGATCTTGATGTATGGAAGTGAAGCATGGAACTGATAAAAGAAGGATTGAAACATAAATATTGCATTAGAAATGGGTTCTCGTAGAAGAACGCGTGATAAATATTTACGGAATTGAGTGTCAAATGAAAATATTAACGGTATATTTTTTTGGATTTCAGGTATAATTATTTTTAAATCTTGTGGATATACGAGTACTATTGTATATTAATCAATCGTATTTTTATAGACGGAAAATATTTTTTTTACGTTTAACAATATGTCTTGATAATCAAATGATTTTTCTAAAATCTCTTGATGGAAGTTCATTTTAAATAATATTGAAATATAATAAAATGATGTTTTTTAACTACTTCCACTTTTGTCTTTATTTCGACAGCGACCGGTTTCAATAGGCTAGCTGGCGCTGGTCGCTGTCGAAACAAAGACAAAAGTGGAAATAGTTAAAAACATCGTTTAATTTAATTATTATTTAATATATCTTAAAATGGGATTAGTTAAATATTGATATAACTTATATAAATTTTGAGTTAATTTACGTTTTTTGGATATTTTTACGGAAATAATTCAGGCACATTAAAAGAAACGTTAATTAAAAAGTGCTGCAAGTGTCGGGAGAAAACAAAATCATGTCTAAAAAACATTAGAAAATGGTTTAGTTACAGGATAACCTCCCTGTTTAGAGCTACTGTATCAAGGGTATAAATAGCCAAGATGTTGTCTAAGCTCCAATAGAAGAGGAACAAGAAGAAGAAGAAGATATTGTTTTCTTTATTTATATTTATTTACAATGTTTTAAATTTGCTTTTGCTATTATGCCAAAAACCTAAATAATTAATTACAAAAAACGTTTCTAGTTTACAACTATTAATTTATGTGTGTTATTTTACTTTATAGCACATTTCTACGAAGTTCAAAATGATATTAAAATATTTTGTGACAATAATTCATGTTCATTTGTAAGAAGTCATGAACCGTCCCTGAGATGCGGCATTTCAGGTACCTATCTTACCTTTTACCTAATTGCCTCGCGTCCTGGGATTACTATAGAATTCAAACATTTTTTCAACACGCTACTGACGTTAAACATTGAAGATTTAATATTACAAAACACATATTTTTGGAACGGCTATACTTGATGCCAAGTATATTAAATTTTCGTACGTGTACAAGACATGAGGGTGGCTCTTAGCCTATAGGTAAAAAAAATATAATTCTCACCCCCATGTCTTTTCCTTTAGGGCTAGTAAGTAACTAGTATTTTTTTAAATAAGCTAGTGTGAGTCCTCATATGGCCGAAGATTCCAATTCTGAACCACACACTGTGGGGCTTCTGGGGTAGAACAGGGGAAGATGTTGGCAGTGGAACCAGCACTCAGGTGACCAACTATTATTAAGAGGGGTTTAGGATGTTACGAGGTAAGGTTTTTAAAAGACGTTATGATTATCATATTGAAAAAAATCCCCAGCACCTAACAATTTGAAGAATATACGAATCCGGTAGCTGAATTACACATAATAAAATAATGTTATTCCACACTATTAAAAAAGGTGAAATAACTTCAGACAGAAACTAAGTCAAGATCGTGGAGTGTGGCTTCTCCGCATAGAGTGGGCTGATTCAAAATGGCGGGAAACGTCCAAAAAAAGAACCGCATGAAGTGTAGAAGATAATATTAGCGCGGTTATTACCCGTGGCTCTTTCCGACTGAATTCTTGCTAGGTATGCTAAGCTACCAATCATTGGAGAGAAGGAGGAACATTCAGTTGGGAGTTCACTTCTTTCAGCTGATTGGCGGCCGTATACAGAACTCAGATGTCCTGAGTGATGTAGGTCTATTTGTCCCTGATAATTACCTTCGTCAAAGACAGCAAGTTTGTTTTATTTGCCACGCTGCAAAACCAACCTGCCAATGGTTATGCCTGTGGGTAGGGCAATCTTATTGCTTAATCGGATCGCCTCGGAGGTCGACATATTTCGTGATAGTGTGAGTTGCCTCAGGGATGCAATATCAATGTTATGATTTTTTTCTTATTCTTAAGCTTAATTTTTTGTAATGCTTCTCTTTTTATAATGTAATTGCAAACGATTTGGAATTGCACGTCTGTAATGTTTGTGATTTTTATCAAAATAAATGAAAAATAAAAATGAAATAAAAAAATCAATTCAAAGCGCATAAAAAACACAAATATTGAATATAGTTTTCAGGAAAAGTTACATTCCTTGGAAGTTTCACGATATAAAAAGGGAATGACACATTTCACCCTGCTATAGCATCATCAAATGTCATGTCGATGATAGTGCCACAGTAAGAAGAAACGTGTCACTCTCACATAAAATAACAAATCGTTTTCCTCAATATTGAATATTTTATATGGAGTTTTAACTTTCTCGTATTACACTTGAATGGTTTGTTTAAGTAACAATAAACAAACCATTCAAGTGTTACCATATCAAGTCATAAATTTAAATATTTATTGGGCGAAAACAAAACTGTTTTTTCAAAATTAGAATAATATATTAAATTATACTTTAGAATATTATTTTAAGCAATTTTTTTCTTAGGATGAGGCTTCTTACAATTCTTCCTAGTATTTTCATAACGTATAAATTTCCATCTTATCGTTTCGCCGTGTATTTATAATTTCCGATGATTTTATTATTATTTCGTTTAAGCATTCCCAATAGAACGGCGCGCGAGCTGAAATACGAAATGAAAATTTGACGAAAAAATGAACCACGGTGTGGGGTCGCTACTACCTTTGGTTCCCCCCAGGCAAGGCAAAATGTTATTTATATGGCTATGCAAACCGCAAACTCGGTTCCCATACCGACTAAGTCCCGTTTTAAAATCCGACTCATAAATAAACTTTTTAAACTTGTAATTCCAATATCTGCATAGACTTCTCATTTACTATATGAAGTTTTAATTTTATTCTCTGTTGCCTGAGCATTCCTGTAAAACTCCATATCAAATAGAATCAAAATATATTAGGTCCTTACATATGAAATTGGCGTTTTGCCGTACTGGCAACTTTGATCTCAAATATCATCTCTTTGGTTAGGAATTCCAAATTCAAATTTATACAGCTATTTACTCAAGTATTTGTGTTTCGAAAATTATAATTCATTTGTTTTTTCCTCAATTGTTTTTTTTCTTTGCGTCACTCAGTTTACAAAATGGAAAACTTGAAATATCGCGTTATTTACGAGTACGAGTTCCACCGTGGCACCAGTGCTGCAGAAACGGCTCGAAGGATTAATGATGTGTATAGCGACGGTGCCGCAAAAGAAAACACAGTGCGTTTTTGGTTCCAACGTTTTCGTTCTGGAAATTTCGACCTGCAAAACAAGCCCCAACGGCCGGAGACCAAAGTTGATAATGAAGAATTGAAGGGTATTATGGAAGCGGATCCATCGCAAACCACGTCCGAGTTAGCTGCAGGCTGCGGTGTAAGTGATAAAACTGTTTTAATCCACTTGAAGCAAATTGGAAAGGTGAAAAAGCTTGAAAGCTGGGTACCTCACGAATTGAGTGAAGCAAATCAACAAACGCGCGTTGACTGCTGCGTTGCATTACTCAACCGGCACAATAATGAAGGGATTTTGAATCGAATCATTACCTGTGATGAAAAGTGGATCCTGTTTGATAATCGGAAGCGCTCATCGCAATGGCTGAACCCTGCCGAACCAGCCAAACCATGCCCGAAGCAAAAATTGACTCCAAAATAGTTACTTGTGAGCGTTTGGTGGACCAGTGCTGGTGTCGTTCACTACAGCTTTCTTAAATCTGGTCAGACGATTACGACAGATGTCTATTGTCAGCAACTGCAAACCATGATGGAAAAGCTAGCTGCTAAACAACCGAGGTTGGTTAATCGCTCTAGGCCACTGCTGCTTCATGATAACGCTAGACCACACACTGCACAACAGACGGCTACCAAATTAGATCCACCGTACTCTCCGGACCTTGCCCCAAAATTACTATTTTTTTCGAAATTTGGATAACTTCTTGCAAGGGAAAAAATTCAACTCCGATGGGGCAGTCCAAACCGACTTCAAAGATTTTATTGATTCCCGTCCGAATGGTTTTTTTAGTAAAGGGATCGATGAACTACCTATGAGATGGCAAAAGTGCATAGATAGCAATGGTACACACTTTGATTAAATAAATATATTATATTTAAAAAAAATCAACTTTATGTTCCTCCCATACAAAACGCCAATTTTATATGTAAGGACCTAATATTTTAAATAGGCAACCACCCAATGTTGTCAAGAATGAGCACGAGAATATTTTGTATACATGAAAACGAGAGGGAATAATTCAATTCTTTCTGAAAGTAATTCGAAGTGCACACGATGCGCATGTCCGAGAACGTTTCTGGGTTATTTTGATTTTCGTTCTAATTATTTTTGTATGACAGTAGTGTAGAAAACAAAAGGAGAACAATTTGGTATTGCTAATTGTGAAATTTTAAACGCGTGTGAAAAAAAAGTAACGTTAAATGTTACAATTTGCTAATGATTACGATTGTACAGTAAACCAAGTTTTAAAGGGTAGAAACAATTTTTCTCTGAATATTTCACGGGTTGCAACAAGTAATATGATATTCATGTTAGACTTTGAGAGCATTGTAGGCATTTGGCGTTAACAAATAAAAATTTAAACATTTTCATACTTTGTTTTATCAAACACCACTTCAATTTGTTTAATCAAAGTAACCGGCTTCGCTCCCGCCTAAGCTCGTCAGAGTTACAAAAACAAACCGGTTGTTCATTTTTCTAAATTAAGTGCTTCAGACCAAAATTTATTACATAATATTATTTCATTTATTAAAATGTGACATGTTAAGTTAAAGAAGAATCGACTTGTGTGTATAATTTGTTGTATAAATGTGGAGAAAGCTAGATAGGTGTGTTTATATCGAGAAGTGTGGCTGCCCATGATTTTTGCCTACATCTTCGGGGAAACGTTGTTGTTAGCTTTATAAGCAATATCAATATTACAATTTTTATTTATTGTTAACACGAATTTCTTTATATTCCATTTTCTTTCTGTTTCTTGAAATTCGAGTAATTTACAACGACATTGAAAATATAATATATAATATTATAATTAATACAAATGAGAACGTCCGTTTTCTAGAAGTTTTATTATATTTTATCGGAATGACATGTTTCGCCCTTCTTATAATAAAACATTTGATAATGCCTTAGACGGGCAAAACACGCCATTCCCATAAAATATAACAAAACTTCTAGAAAACTGACGTTTTCATTAATATTAATTATTTAATATGGAGTTTATATCATTGTTCAAGAAACAATAAATAATATATTATAATATTTTGAAGTTTTTCTAAAAGACAATATTTATTTTAAAACACTTATTCTTGTACTTAAGGTAGCATGAATAATACATATTTGAGTTGTGTATCAGGGGTAGTGTTTTGTTTTTTATTTAAATATTATTAAGAACGTCTGTTTTAAAAATAAAATACAATATTTTATAGGAGCAACATTTTTTAATTTACTAAAATATTAATTACCACTGTCAAGAAATAATAAATATAATATGATTTGATTCAACTAATACATAACTTTTGTAGGTGAATATGTGGGCGATAATAGGTAATAGGAGAATATGTGGGCGAAAATAGGTAGTAGGTGAATACGTGGGCGAATCGGTTTGTGTATTTCAGAGAAGATATTTTGCACGGTTTTTCTCTCAAGCGATGGCCAACGTAAAGGAGATTTGTCTAACGTTTTTAAATAAAATATTGAAATGTTTTTAATATAGTTCAAGAAAATTCGCTAAAGTTTACAGAATCGAACCCATGGTTGTGAACAATAAATCATTTTTGCCTTTTCCTTAAAAAAGTTCAACCAAAATTAGTTTAAATGGAATAGAACATCGGAAAATAAATATTTTCCACTTATGATTTAAAGCTTATAGACATTCAGAGTAACTAATTGTTGATGTGACAAAAAATAATACTGTAGATAAGCTAATTCAAAAAGTAAAAACAAAATAACGCTTTTTTACGTATGTTATAAACTATATTTTAGAATAACCTATATTCATCCCTACTATTAGGTACATAAATGTATAGAAAACATCGTCTGCGCACAGACCAATAAGATGGTTTGGACACATGAAAAGTATATGGTAAAGTAGGTATATGTTATCGATGTAAATGAAACTAGATTTAGAGAAAGACCGAAAAAACGTGGGACGATCAAATAAATCAAATATTGAATGTCGGTCAAGTTAGGAGAAGAAATCGAGGTGCGCGCATGTTCCGATGTATGAATGTTGAGTAATCGAAAGAAGTATGTCAGGAAAGAACAATGTGACGGTCCATTATTTTTGCCTACCCCTTCGGAGAGACGGCGCGATAGTTAGTTAGTTATTATTATTATTTTGTTAAATTGCTCGTTACGTCATTACAGCGTGAGCCAAATCGACGTAAAGGGTATAGCTATCATTGATTGTCGTGACATGTGATAAGTAGCTTATCTTTCGCCATTTTATCGTCACGTGAATTCTACACCAGATCAAAGACATTGTGACAACCACACTGCTATTGCCGGGAATTGAACCGGGGACCTTCAGGTGTCAGTCAACGCACTTACTACTGGGCCACGAAGGTCGACAAAATCGTATATAGAATAAATTTCTATAGAAAAACAAGTATATATAGACATAATAACTTATATCCATCACTTTAGCAAGGCGAAATATGCTATTTCCATAAAATATAATATTATAAAACGTTTAGAAAACAGAGGTTTTCATTCTTATATTACATATTATATTCGTAAGCCTAGAAAACTAAAGTTTATCTAGTAATTTAAGGGGTGTGATTTATTAATAAAAATACTAGAACACAAGGTTATGATAGAAGTATTCTATTGGCACAGTTTGTAAAATAGGTTGTTAGTATCGCTACTCTGCGGCGCGTTCAGCCCAAGTTCCAAACTAATTCAATTACCCGCAATATGTTCGTCTCCACAACTTTTAGACGAAGCGGAGTAGCACAAACGATCGGGAATAATTCATAAATTTATCACGGGAATTATTCCTATCAATTTACTAAGAAAAGGCAGACCGAGAAAACAACATTTAAATACGAGCGAACAAAACACAATAATTTAAATAAATTTTACGCCAAGAGCAGAAATCAAACAGAGAGCAATTAATATCCCGGCCGCAATTTTAATAAACGAAGGGTTGATGTGAATTCTAAATGATCGCTGGCGTAAAATATCCGCGGAGGCTTCTATTCTTTGGCCCCGCGAGCTTACAAAAGCCAGCGCTTATAGGGTGGTTCGATGTGTTTGGATCATCACAATTATGTATATCGCGAATACGGAGCCGCGACTTCTGGAAATCTTGACTGGAGAAGGGTAAACTGAACATATTTAATAATTCAGTAATTGAATTGAGAACTCGGTTAGTATGCATACTGCGGGAGATACAGCCGAGCGGTACACGGTACACAGTACACAATGCCTGGTACAGCGCTGGGAGCTGCCGCGGAATTTATTACAATGGGGCTCTGAGAAAGTAAGAACGTTTTGTTAAGGATTCCAATCAATTGTACACTGAATTATGTGCTTCACGGAATCTTGCGGGACTCGGGAGCTCTATGAATTTATTAAGGAAACTTGATTAAATGTTATTGAATCGGGAATACAAAAAAACAGACCTCAATGGATTGAATTAAAATATAAGCAAAAGTTTACGTAACCATATATTTTAGTGTAATACGAGTACAAACAATTATTAAACTTGTAGTGAATGGAACTGGCAAAAGAAGAATGAAAGTAGAATAAATGCAGTAGAAATGAGATCTCTTAGACGAATGTGTGGATACTCTGTGTATGATAGAGTGTCGAATGAATATATAAGAAGTAAATGCGGTGCGAATGATGATGTTATGAACAAAATAATGAAAGGATCATTAAGATGGTTTGGACATATGAAACAAATGAATGAAGAAAGAATGGTAAAAAAATTATATGTAAACGATGTAAATGGAACCAGAAATAGAGGAAGACCATGTAAAACGTGGCACGATCAAATAAATCAAATATTGAAGGTCGGCCATGTGAGGAGTCAGAGAAATCGACGCGCGTGCATGACACGATGTATGAATGTTGAGGAAGCGAGAGAAATATGTCAGGAAAGAAAAGTGTGGCAGTCCATTCTTTCTGCCTACCCCTTCGGGGAGACGGCGTGATGGTTAGTTAGTTAGTTTAGTAAGTGAATGGAGCTTTAAAAATAGTTATTGGTAACAAGAATTTATTAATGAAAGCGAAAACGGCCGTTCACAATAGAGTTCTGGTCCCAACCCTTATGTATGGAAGCGAAGCATATCGGGAATACAAAAAACAGTCCTCAATGGATTGAATTAAAATATAAGCAAAAGTTTACGTAACCATTTTTTTACTATTATATAATATGAGTAGAAACAATTATTCAACTTGTAGTGAATAGAGCTTTAAAAATAGTTATTGATAACAAGAATTTATCAATGAAAGCGAAAATGGCCGTTCACAATGGAGTTCTGGTCCCAACCCTAATGTATGGAAGCAAAGCATGGAACTGGCAGAAGAAGGATGAGAGCAGAATAAATGCGGTAGAGATAAGGTCCCTATGACATATGTGTTGTAGAACGATGTAATATACGTATACTGTAATATAATAACTTACTATACTGCCCTGGTGAAGCTTGGGTCCAAGTAAAACTTCTTGGCTTCAATTATAAAAACCACCATGGTTTTAAAAAAGTGTGTTTTTATTTTATATCTATAAGATTAAAATGTCCAACCACAAAGTAAGTGCTTCATTAGAAAATTTAAACATTTATTATGTAATCTTCTTCCCTTTAGTGTCAAGAACAAGGCCTTACGTGTATCTCTCATATTTCTCATGGCATTATGATGTTAATATCAATAACAATTTATTAATTAAAAAAAATCATAAACATTACAGATAAATAAATCCAAATAGTTTATTACTAAAGAAAAAAAGTATAATTAATATTTGAAGAATAAAATAGAAATAAAAATAAATCATAAGATAGATATTGCATCCTTGAGGCAACCTCCACTATCACAAAGTATGTCGACCTCCGAGGCGACCCGATAAAGCAAAGAGTTTGCTCTAGTCACAACATAACCACTGGCAGGTTGGTTCTGCATCGTGGCAAATTAAAAAAATACGTAATTTATGACGAAGATAATTATCAGAATGCTGGAGGGTTCGGCTGTATTTTTTGGCTCCGGAAGGAAAAATGATGTTTTCACACAATAAGAAATTGAATAACAAAATTTAAGATTTTCAGATGATTCTTATTTATTTATTTTGTCATTACAATTTGATAATTGTTTATCCATCATTAACCGGTACCTTTAACGAGCTTACTTTTAAATATAATATATTTTATAAATCACAATATAATATTTATACAATTATTAGCTGTGATTTAGTTATTTTATCTGTTTAGTGGCGAAGTTAATTGAAATAGATTTATTATTATGGTATTGGATGCAATATATATTTTTTTAAATGACTAATTTTGCTTAATTTTGTAATTTGATTATGTAGTATTTTTTATATACAATAGTAATTTTATTATGTATCATTGGACGACCAATGCTGCGATGGGAGGATGAAGTTGAGAGAGTTGCAGCGATATTGTTGAGTGGTGTCAAGTTGGAGGGCTTAATTAGAGGACATGAGGAGGGCTGTAGGGCCATTGGAGAAGGATTTTTTATTATTTTTGTGTCACATATAATTGCCAAAATATGCAATGTCAATTCAGCAAAAAATATCAAATGAATGGTGTTTTTTTTAGTCAAGTATTCTCACAGGAATATGATAACTTTTTAATGTTATGTTAAGTTCGTACACATACGTTCGTATAATAATGTAAATTTTGCGCTGTATAACATATACTCATAAATATATTAATTAATGTTGACAAACAGACTATTAAATGCTTTACAATTGTATATATGTCATGCATTAAGGTACACACTAAATCATGAAGCTGATTACTGAGGGATTTCCATGGCTGCTTGCGGTTCGATTTAATAGCGGTTTATTAAAAATAAACAGAGATTTATTCGAGTGGGGCAAAATACAGTTTGATTTAAAATTCCATGGCCACAAAAAATAAATGGACGTAATATTGTACAAGAGCTATATACGACAATGGTACCTCGGTGATTATACAAATACGGCTGTACAATACATTAGCGATCTGAGTATAAATGGTGGATCCGGTCGGGTCGCGAAGGAGGGGCAAAAAAACCGTAATGGTTGGCTCGTACTTCCGCCGCGGAGGAACACGCAAATGAAAATTAAGTTGAATATCAATCATTCCCTGCGTCGGGAAAGAAAAGAAAAATGTGTATGCCTGCGAATATGCTCATTGTTGACTTAGGCGGGCGGTTTTGATTAACTAGCAGATTTCCGGCTTAGCGAAATGTTTACCAGGGATTAACGTGAACTCCTGAGCTCGCACGGGCCCGAGTGTCGGGACTTACACACACAAACTGCTAATACATAATTTTGTAAGGGCGGGTAAAAGTGTATATATCGTAAGTTTATATTTTACGCATGTAAAGTGTCATATGAAATTCCTGCCTTTACATGTCGTTAAATCTAAGTTCGAAGGTGAAACTTTGAAATAGAAAACGTCAATAATTATTTCATTTATTTTAATGTGTAATATCTTTGATAAACTGCTAATACATAATTTTGTAAGGGCGGCTAAAAGTGTATACTACGTAAGTTTATATTTTATGCATGTAAAGTGTCATATAAAATTCCCGCCTTTACATGTCGTTAAATCTAAGTTCGAGGGTGAAATTTTAAAATAAAAAACGTCAATAATTATTTCATTAATTTTAATGTGTTATATCTTTGATAGTTATCAAAGATAAAAGCAAGCTCGCTTTTCAAGTAAAATATGCTGAAAGAGGTGATACAATTCTAGAGTGCTATGTGTAATTTTGTGGCAAAACTTCGGTTTCTGTGTTACACAAAAATATAAGAAAAACAGTACTTATTCGGACGTTATTCATATTTTTCTTGTCTAGTCATACAAGTCTTACATAATACGAAGTAAGATTGTTTTAAATGACGACTATAAAGAAAATGGTGTAGATATTAATCTAATTTGAAATATTCCGTTATGACAAATACGATTTTACCTTTATTTCATCGTTTCTTTGACAGTGATGTAAAACTCCATATTAAATATCAAATGAATACGTCTGTTTTCTATAAGTTTATTTATATTTTTATAAGAATGACAGCCGAACCAACTCTCTTTTGATTCTTGCTACTGTTTCAGGAAAGGCGAAAATGTCATTCCCATAAATATGTAAAGAAACTTATAGATAATAAATATGCGTTTTAGTTGAAATTTTTTTTTTTTTATGGTGATTATATTTTCATAATAATATGCTCACTTTTAATGTGCCGTTTTCGTGATGTATTCACCTTAATGGCGCCCTAAAAAGTGTTTTAAATCTAAAAATGAGCTCAGCATTTGAAATTTGTGATCGGTTAGAAAAATATATTGCGATATAATAAAAATAATAAAGGGACCAGGTGGCCAGAATGGATGGTGACAGACTTGCATATTACAGTCGCTTATGAAATCCCCTCCGGACGCGGCCACCTGGAAGACCGCCTAAGAGATAGAGGGACCGCTGGATCACATCATCCGACGACATATCTGTGTCACAGATCGTCAGATCTATTAAAAGAAGAAGAAGAATAAAACAAATATAAATCCAATATCCATTACTAGAAAAACACTTCAGGATCGTATTCGTAACCCAGAAATAAGGAAACACTTGCGAAATATAGGAAATTGTTTGGTGTAATATAATAGATCCAGAAGAAGATACTGGAGAGACCATGTAGCTAAAATGGATCGAAGTCCCCCCGACACCGTCCACTTGGAAGACTACCAAAGAGATGGAGGGACTATTGTGCCTCAACATTCCAGGAGACAAAATATCTGTGTCACAGATCGTTAGATATAACAATTTTTTTTTATTAAAACAGTTGGTTATGTTGAAATATCAAAGTGTTTCCGCCAAAACAATGGATTATCTATCAAAAGTAAATAAGAAGTTTCTTGAACAATGATGTAAAACTCCATATTTAATAATTAATACGAATGAAAACGATTGTTTTCTAGAAGTTTTGTTATATTTTATTGTAATGACATGTTTGGCCTTACCAAGGTATTATCAAGGTATTATATTATACATTTTTCATCAAACATTTGATAATGCATTAGTAAGGCGAAATATGTAATTTTAATGAAACTTCTAGAAAACAGACGTTTTCATTCGTATTAATTAAGAATAAGAAGGTTGAAAATCAGTTATAAGACTTAATAATTGAAACATTTACTGTATGCACTTTATGTTAATTACACATGGAAAACTCTGTATTACACGAAGGTGTAAAATGTAAGAAGGTATAATGTGTGAAATAGCCTCGGGTGTTGAGAGTTTAGAGGCACTAAGCGCGGTACAGAGTATACCGTGTTCCGCCATTTATAAGCGTGATTGGCCGACTACTGCTACGCTTATTAAAACTCCACCACGGCCCTTCCAGTCGGGGGTTCCTGGTTATTAACGGGGTAATATTTAGCCGGCCGCTACATTTTTAATTTTTCGTTAGAGCTTTAAGCACCGCGGATGTTATTTACCGCTGGGCGGGCCGCGAGCACCGACACGTCGGATAGCTTCATAAACGGTTCCGGCCAAATGTTTAACGCGCTCTTAATCTCTTCAGGTAATGCATTCACTCAGCTAAGTCCCGGATTGGATAATGGAACGAATACTTCATGAAACAGATGATGATTAACTGAAAAAGTTTCCATTATGTGTACTGAGTTGATTAAAATACTTATTTTTCATCTTCTCCTTTGAGACCTTTGGTCGGTTCGTCGTAACATAGTTAGGCTGGCCTCTCTTAGGATGTTGACTCCCAGTTATCCCTCCATCTCTTTGGTGGTATTCCTGGGAGACGGCAGCCAACAGGAATCAGAATCTGATTCATTCGCTGAACGGTCGCATTCCATTAGCTTCTGCGTTGTCTGCTCATCTTAAGATATCTTCTACCTTGCAGATTTCGCAGAAAACCGTGTTCCTCAGCCTATCTCTAGAAGTTTTTCAGGGTATAGTTCTCAGCGTTTGTATTTCTTCCACCCGCACTTTAGCTTTCGTTTTTGTGGTATCCGCTCTGGTCTCAATGCTATGTAATTATCAGCCTAAAGGAGGATCTGTGTATTTTGATATTGTTAATTCTCATATACATATTCTTCCATATGGTCTCCTTGAGATAACCTGACAACCTGGTTAAAATTGTGTGTAAGAAATGTACTATCGCAGAACGAATAAAAATAAAAATTATTTTTCCTTATTACATCAACGAAACATGTTTGTGAAAAGTATTATGAAAAATTAATGTTTAAAAAAAATCAAATGTGAAAGAAATATAAACAGTTGAAGGTAAGTCTTCTTTACATAATAATTGCATAATGTGTTAATTTTTTATCAAGAAATAACAATGAAATAGTTAAGAACTGTTTAAAATAAGAGTCAAATTTACTGTAAAAAACATTATTTGATAATTTAAAAAAATATGTATCAACATTGTTTTAAAATACAAGATAAACATATAATATAATTATATATAAATCTTTTAATTTGAAATTTAATGGTAAGTAGTTCATTTTAAATAATCAAAATATTACAAATATTATTTTAAAGTATATATAAAAATATGTCGACCTTCCTGGTTGAGTGGTAAGAGCTCCGACTTCCATTCCAAGGTCCCGGGTTCGATTCCCGGCGATGGCAGTGTGATTGTCACAATGTCATTGGTCTGGTGTAGGATTCACGTGACAATAAAATGGCGATAGACTGGCTACCTATCACATGTCATGAGAATCAATAAATTAGCTAAAATAAATTGTACACAGTAATTGGGTTCAAAACGACCTGTTGTATACAAGGAGAGAAAAAAAAAATTTCACTTAGGTTCGTGGCTTCGATCGGTTTCAGCAGCTCGCCTGAAACCAGAAGATAGCAGCGAGCTGCCAAAACTGATCAAAGCCAAAAACCTATATGGAATTTAACTAAATATATTACATACTATAGAGAATAATTCCAAATTTATTGGTTCGAAACAAAAAAGTTAATAAATTATCATCTTTTCTTCTATATTCACCATTACTTTGTATTGCGAATTCACAAATGAACAATAATTTTTACTATGTAAAACAACACTTTATTGTAAAGTGTTGTTTCACAAAGTATAAAATATTGTTCTAAATTATCGTAGAACACAGAGATTGAAATAGAGGGACTACCACGCAATACTTTAAATGTTCATACTAAACGTAAGTTAAAAATGACGCACCATTAATACGGAACCATTTGTTTTCAGAATCACAGTTGTAGAATTTAAGTGAATTAAGTGAAATATACCTATAATAATTTATTTCGTGTTGTCTCTACTGTGGACAATTACAATTCGATATGCAAAACACAATGAAAAAATCATCTTCAAGACCATTTCATCACCATTCATCACGTTAAAGTACGCGGCCCTAAAACACAAACATTAATATTAATGTAAATTTATTGCAACAATGGGCATTATAAATGTATCCGCGGCGCCTCGGAGTAGCGGCAGCGGGAGATGGATGAAAACATTCTCCCCCGCTCGGCGCTGGGAGCCGCTCATTCCCTCACTCTTCACCGCGAGTCTTCTTCATACAATCGGGATATAATGCAATTATAACAACGCTTGAATTCCAAAAAGGGGTTAACTCCGCAGGTGGAGTAGGGCCCGGAGTCGAAACGGGCTATTATTTGGCCCTAAAAGAGATGTTTTGCTTACAGAGCAATTACGGGAGACCCAGTTCTACAAAGGCAAACAGACTAAGAGCGCCGGTAAAGCAAGAGATGGAAACAAGAATCAGAATCCACAAAGAATGAGAGGAAAACCTGAAATTACTTTCTGGTACACCCAAATTAAGAATCCACAAATTGACTTTCAAAATAAAAGACTGCATCGTATTAACGAGAACAAAAAATCCCTGTAGTTTATATACTCGTATTTTAATTAAACATACTGCAAAATACACAGTCTTATTTTAAGAATCTTGAGATTCATAACTAGAGAAAGTCTTTGACGGAGTATAAATGTTGAAAAATATGTCAATCTCCCTTTAATTTTGAGAGAAAAAATTACCTACGCATCTACTACCTAGCACGAGTATAAGTAACTGGAATATGGTATGATTGTAAAAAAAAAACACATATCACTGATTCAAGCGTAATAATGTCTATAAAAAAACTTTGAAGTTAGGTTAATAAGGTTATATGTGAGGAAAACTTGTTAAATATTTATTTGTTCAACTCTTTAGCTAGCATCTAGTATAGATAGAAATATAATAATACCAAGGTTTTGTAGGGTTACGGTTAACCTATGCACTCCGAGAGTAGATTAGAGATCAGTTATGCATTCGACATAGACCGGTGTACGTGGTTCCTTCGGATATAATTGAACAAATCCAGTTATCAGAAGATCAACCGTGACGATCTATCTATTATTACCATTTCGTTTCATTTCAAACTCCATGATACCTTAGCATTTTAAACTGTTAATGAATAAACATTGTTTTTTGTATCACAATTGTATTTCATTTTACGTGACAGCTGTTTCATCAACCAGCATCAGGTGTTAAAATAATATATCAAATGTGAAATTTTCGTGATTTTTCGATTATTATATTTTCCACCTTTAATGTGTTCTCCTATAAATAGTAACTAATCGTTCTTTTATTATAATTAAAATATTTAGGTACCGAACTCAATTTCAGCAAGAACTTCAAAATTATATCAAAGAAATTATTCAAATTGACATAGGAATAAATACGCATAAAGATTCGAAAAATCACGAAAATTTGACATTTGATATATTATTGTGACACCTGATGATGTCAACATTGGTTGACGAAACAGCTGTCACGTAAAATAAAAACAATTGTGATACAAAAAACAAAGTTTATTCATTAACAGTTTAAAATCTTAAAATATAATTAATACATATGAAAACGTAGGTTTTTAAAAAAAAGAAACTGGGTACGTAAACATTATTAAATTCGAAACACTACTACAATGCGAAAACATTCAACCCAACTTGGAGAGCTAGAGATCAGAGTTAGAGAAACTTTTCAACATAGAAATATACACCTGCAGCAATCAAAACTTAATACCAAGGAGACAAAGTATATCACATTGGATACACTCTCACATCTTACAACTACTTTAAGACTTCACTTCAATAATATACAAGCGATCGACATATAAAATTAACCTTTATATAAAAAAGCGTTTTAAAATGATTTTAAATAATTTTAATATGTTGAGGCGTTGAATACCTTTTTACTAAGCACGTGATTTTTAAGATGTCCCGTATGTATTGTGTGTAATGGCTGAGTTTGCTTCGAAGAGCACGCTCGCTGAGCGCTTTATAATGCGCCCACAGCGGATGAAATTATGGTACAACTTAATTTTAGTGCTCCGTATGTAGGTGTGGGTGGGATGTACCCACCCATACACAGGCTGTTAGGACATGTGCACAGAACAGAGACGCGGGAATCATGCGCTTGTCAGTTTGACCTCTTCCAGCTGAAAGTGACCCGCTGTTGAACTCGTGGAACTGCCGTCCTTCGAATATTGTCTGGAGGAAAGTTATTATTATTATGTCCTCTTCTGTAGAACAAAGATATATTTGGTAGACTAACTAACTAACTAACCATCACGCCGTCTCCCCGAAAGGGTAGGCAGAAAGAATGGACTGTCACACATTTACTGATGCGGCACTCCATCCTTCTCTTTTCGCCCCGCGGGAGATGCGGTGTGATGGGTTGCGAACCTCATCGCCACCAATAGGCATCTCCCTGAAGATACTGGTAGATATTAAATAAAATGTTTCCCACTTGCTTTCGTGGAACTACGCAAAGGTTAAAATACGAGTAGCAGTTACTTTTGCAATTCCTAGCGTCGGGTGAATTTTATTTCAGATCATTTTTCTAGAAGTAAAATTAAACTACGATTAATACTGTATTGTTTCATCATTTTCTTCTTCTTATTATTATTCGCGTAGGCAGAGTGGCCTGTTTCTTAAAAGGAATTGGCCTCCTGCGAAGTCGACTCCCAGCTGTCGATTCATCTCTTTGGTGGTCTGCCCAGGTGTCCTCTACCATGGGGCTGGCCGTGTTACACAATGAAGTGGAGTCTGGATGGATCCATTCTCCTCACGTGTGCATACCAGTATCTTCTCCTTTGCTTTCCCCACCTAACGACATCCTCGACCTCGCATATCTCCCTTATCCGTGTATTCCTTATTCTCTCTTGCAGTATTTTGCCAGATATATTTCTAACCGTCTTTATTTCTGACACTCTGAGCGCGTTTTTTTGTGATTGTGGTGTCCGCTCTGCACTCGATCCCATATGTCATGATAGGTTGCACACAAGTCTTTTAAATTTTCTCTTTGCTGTTGATCTTCATGTTAAGGTTTTTCCAAATTGAATTCTTCAAGCATCCAAAAATGACCGCAGTCTTGTTTACTTGCCCCATTACTTTATACGGTAGATCCGTTTTCCCACACAAGTCCATTTTTATTTTTTCATGGTTATAATAAATAAGGTATGATCTTTGAATAACTTTTTGAAAACATTGTATTTTTACACCACTTTTTTGCATCTTTCACAAACATGCTTCGGGACACCTCCTACTCTTTCAGTGAATAAATTAATGAATTTGAACAACAATTAATGAATATTATTTAAAATTTATTGATTCATATACTGAAGAAAAGTAGACTATGTCCCGAAACATGTTTGTGAAAGGTGTAAAAAAGTGAAAATACTACGTTTTCAAAAAGTTAAATAAATATGAATTCACAACACAAAGCGATGGCGAATATAGAAGAAATGTATTATAAATAAAATATTTCCAAAAATTATGGTTGAACGTAATTAAAACAAATTAAAACGTTTGTTTTCTAGTATAAAATATTGTAAAAATAATGAATGAATACAATAAAATATTGTACGTTCGTAAAATAAAATATAAATATAAAGCGTGTAAGGATTATTCCAGAAACAATAAATAACGGGAAACGTTATTTATTGTTGTTGTTACTTGGGCTTGGATTAATAAATAAAACCAAGAAAAAAATGAACATTAATCTTATAAAACATTTTTTAAATCCATATTATCTTACTTTTAAAATCATCTCAGATATATAATCTAAAAAAAAATAAGGAATTACAACACGGTATCGAGAAGTATAGATATTTCTTCTTTTTACATTGGTAGTAACTGTACCCTAACGAAACTGCCTTTTTGCGACTGGGGTTAATTATTGCAGCCACTATTTAGCCCGCGAGATGGCAGGACGGTGGGAGCCGGGTAGGGGGCGGCTGTATCGATGGTCATGTTTACCGCCATTTTCCACGATTCCAATTACAAAAGTTTCCCGCGCGATTCGGTGCGGGAACAAAATACGATCGTACGTCAAAGTCCCAGGAAAGCCGCAGCGAACCGGCTCCAAGTTTCTCCCGTGTTCCTTCCTCGGCTCGGCGGAGGAGTGGCGAAACTTACGGACACCGGAGAGGGTATAGATTCCCTGGGAGGATTTGTAGCCGAGATCGAAAACTGGGGGAGGTTTTAAATGGTCTAGTTGGCAACACCGTTTCGTGTGTAGTTTGTTTACCTGATGTTGTTAGGGGATTATTTAGTTAAAAAATTAAGCAAGATTAAGCAAACACACGGAACTTTGACCAACCAATTTGGGAACTCCGAAAAAAGAAAGAGATTTTCGACTAAACCGGGAGGAAGTTTTGGAAAATGTAAACAAAATTGTACTTTTCCTTTCCAATTCAATTGATCGGAGAACTAAAACCGATGTAAAGCGAGCTAAGCTTAATTTAATAATTAAGTAAGTCAGGGATAATTTATATGTTCACACCAAAAAACGACTGGGTATGGTTGATTTACCGTAATCTATCAGTACTTACTTTTAACACCCAAAAATATATTATACTAGAATATCAATATTATTAAAAATTTCAACTAGGCGCTTGTAAGACAATTTAAATTTTGAAGTGTTTCGATCCTCAATTTTAAGGATACCAAATACCAATAATGTGCTTCGTTAACACCATATGGAAACATAAAATTGCTGTTTGACTATTTGGTAATGAAAAAAAGTGATTCTCATTTAATAAAAAAATATTCCCATATTATTGCATCAATAAGCGTTGAATAGTCTAGTTTGTGGAGAACAGACCCTTCTAAATTCGGTCTAACTGCCAAACAACCCTATCGTTTCTAGTGGAAAAAATATAAAGCTGCTCAATAAAAATCACTTAACTCTCATATAAAGCGGAGATAGAGGGCGTTACGTGGAAAATCGGAACACAAAAAGCAGATGGTGTTTTCTTGAACATTTTCATAATATCCACGTGTAATAAACAAAAACAAGTCGATAGATAAAGATGGGGGTAGGTTTTTATTATACGTATTCCTCCCCTAGGGCTTCGCGGCAACAAACATGAAATTCCTCTCTTGGAGTAATGAATTTATTTTCTTCGCTGATTTTGTCCTGATTTCAACACGTTTTGAAAATTCTTATTTTCCCGCAGGGAGGCTGAAACGACAAGACAAACTTTTGATAAAAAATTAAGATAACTTAAAAAGAAAACAGTAGCAAAAATACTTTTATGATATTAGCATATTTAAAAATACATTCAGAAAATAATAAAAATTAAAATAAATATAATATTTTTAACCAGTTGATAGAGTGTTATTTGGTATTACAATAAAAAAAAAACCAATATTAATTGTTAAATTATAAAATTCTGTTTATGTATGACAATTTTTATTTTTATTTTTTTATTTTTCGCTACAGCTGTTTCATTAAACCTATGTTAACAACATAAGGTTTAAAAATGATGTTAACATAGGTTGACGAAAAAGCTGTAGCGAAAAATAAAAAAATTAAAATTCTGGTATTGTTCATTAACAGAGTTTTAAAATTTAACAGGTAATAATGTTGAAGTATTATTGTGTCTTCGCCAAAACAGTAGAGTATTTAAAAAAAGAACAAGTATTTTGGATGCGTTATTCATGATACTGTGTAGTTTATCTATTGTATAAACAGATGGTCAATAGTTTAATTTGCTTCCTCACTCAAATAACGGGATTCGATTTTTTAAGTTTTAGAAATTTATCAATAAAGCAGATTAAAAAAAAACATTTTATTGATTTTAATATTAATTTATACGTCGGTTTCCTAGAAGTTTTATCATATTTTATGTGAATGTTATGTCTCGCCTCTCAAAGACATCATCAAATGTGATTGAAGAGACTTTGATGATGGTGATGAGACATTTGATAATCTCTTAGACAGGCGAAACATATCACATCTAATAAATCTTCTAGAAAATATACGGTTTCATTCACATTAATGATTTAATATGAAGTTTTGCATTATTGTTCAAAAAACAATAAATAAGAGTTTAATATTATTTATATTATTAATGACGACCTTCGTGGCAGAGTGGTTACGAGCTCTGACTTCCATGCCGAAGGCCCTGGGTTCGATTCCCGGCAATGGCAGTGTGATTGTCACACTGTCTTTGGTCTGGTGTAGAATTCACGTGACAATAAAAATGGCGATAGATTGGCTACCTATCACATGTCACGAGAATCAATATAGTAGCCAAAAAAATAAAAATTGTATACAGTAATTGGGTCCAAATGACCTGTTGTGTACATAAAAAAATATATATATATATTATACCTTTAGTAAATTTAACAAGAAGATGTGACGAAAACTGTTAATTAAATGATTATATTTTTAAACACTGTTTTTATGCGTTTCACTATTAATAAATTAATTTTTATAATATTGTCGCGAGAGCTGTTTCGCCAACCCATTTTGGCATCATAATGTGTTACAAACGACGAGTTGTTTGTAAAACCTGATAATGCTAACGTAGGTTGGCGAAGCACCTGTCGAAAATCTCATAAAAATATTATGAGATTGTGATACGTATCAAAACAGCGTTTCAAAATTTAAACTAACTAACTAACCATCACGCTGTCTCTCCGAAGGGGTAGACAGAAAGAATGGACTGCCAAACTTTTCTTTCTTGAAATATTTCTCTCGATTCTTCAACATTCATACATCGTGTCATGCACGCGCGTCGATTTCTCTGACTCCTCACATGGCCGACATTCAATATTTGAATTATTTGATCGTGTCACGTTTTCCTCGGTCGTCCTCTATTTCTGGTTCCATTTACATCGTTAACATATACTTTTTTTACCATTCTTTCTTAATTCATTTTTTTCATATGTCCAAACCATTTTAATGATCCTTTCATTATTTTGGTCATAACAACATCATTCGCACCGCATTCACTTCTTACATTTTCATTCGACACTCTATCATACACAGAGTATCGACACATTCGTCTAAGTGATCTCATTTCTACTGGATTTATTCTATTTTCACCCTTATTTTGCCAGTTCTATGCTTCGCTTCTGTATATAAATTTAAATATTTGTTAACATTGAATTATCATCGTGTTTCGTCAGAACAATGGATAAACAGAAAATATACATTTAATTATGTAAAGATATACATTGTTCGAAAACTCGTATAGGTTATTACTATTCGAAGTTTTACTATATTAAGAACACGTATCATTGAATGTTGTTTTTACTATAAGACTATAAATGTAATATTAGAACTATCTATATTAGAACTATTAACAATAATTAAGGAACGATGTCCATCAAAATGACTGCGTAAAGTTGGGCAATAAGTGTGAACGATGGCAGGTATTTGTGTGATATGTGATACCAGTAGTATTGATTTATGGTGCACGTCCAATACAAGGGCGAAGACTTATGCAGGTATCATCCCCGCCGCCCTTCAAATAGGGGAGGACTATTAATGGACGGGGACACAACGGAAATGGGAGTCGACACCCCATGCATCGATTTGTTGCACTGCATTTTTATGTCACGTAAAATATTATTGGGACAATGTGAAAGTGTCGTTTGAAGGCGTTTACTCGAGTATACCTTTATAAATTAAGGGCTGTTCATTAAAAAGTTGCAAAGTATCATAATTCCTAATAAAGGTGCCACCCAATGCTTTTAAAGTTCTCTAAATATTTAAATATATTGAAAAGGATAAAAATTAAATTGCCTTCATAATATTATAAAATATATACGTATTCTTCTTCTTCTTCTTCTGATTGTAAATCTTGCGACCTGATTATGCAGGATATCAACTTTCTTCCTTTTATGAAGAAGACCAGCCTTCTCTCCATCTCTTTGGTAATCGTCCTGGTGGTAGACGGCCCTCTGAAGTCTCGTGCATCACAATATTAGGAATTCTTGCTGGATCCATTCTCTCGATCTGGTCCCTCCAGAATCGTCTTTTCTGCTTTATCTATATCACTATGTCTTCAATATTGTAGGATTTGCGAATTTCTTCATTGGGTATCCTATCTCTAAGGGTTTCTCCCCACAATAGGTCGCAATGTTCTCATTTCTGCTACTCTTAAGAGATGTTTGGTTCTGACAGTGTCTGCTCTTGCTTCGAATCCGTATGTCATTATAAAATTACATAATAAATATTATTAAATAATTAAAACGAATTAAAACGTCTGTTTACTAGAATTTTTTTATATAATTTATATGAATGGCATGTTTTGCCTGTCTAGGGTATTATTGAATATTTAAAGATGCCTTAAAAGGCGAAACATGTAATTCCCGTAAAACTTTAAGAAGGCAGATGTTATTATTCATATTAATTATTTAATTAATGGTCGTACACCATCGTTCAAGAAACAATAAATAAATATGGTTTAAAATACTTATTTCTAGACAAATTCTTTCTTCTTTGCGTGTCATAAGATCGTCAAAATGTAGATTAAAATTAATAAAAATCAAAATGATTTCGAAACACATAAATAATATTAATAAATTAAAATTGTCAATACGAATACAAATTAAACAGATAAATCAAAGAAAATTTGCTTAGGAGGAAATAAAAATCGTGGATTGAAATAATTTTAAGATGAAAAAAGATCTACCAAAGCAGGTAACACTGTGTTAGGGATGAGCCACCGAGTCTTGCCGAGCATGTACTTGAGACTCCTTTGATGACTGTAAACAGATGCAGCGGGAATATTTCCCCGGGAAAGGGTGAATGAACCTCCAACAATAGGACCACAGAGAAGGCAAAAATATTACGTTTTCATTTGAAGATAGGAAACCAACTACCTATCAACGTTCTATGCATATATAATACATCGGTCGTATACTCGGAAAAAACGTTAAATCAAATCCTTGAGGGAAATCTTCAAGTAACTTCAAGTATTTTGTCAGTATAAATAATATATAAATTGATTGTTATGTGCACATCTCTTGAAGTATTGTTAAAACTGCCTTTTATGAAAAACACACTGAAATATACTTAAATTATTTTAAATAGTTCATTGTTTTGGCCGAAACACTATGATACTCTAACATTATAAACTGTTAAATTAAAAAAAAACTTTGTTTTGTGTATCACAATTGTATTTTTATTTTACGCGATAGCTGTTTCGTCAACCTATGGAATCATCAGGTGTTAAAATAAATTATTTAAATTGACATAGGAACAAATACGCATAAAGGTTCGAAAAATCACGAAAAATTGACATTTGATATATTATTGTAACACCTGATGATGTCAACATAGATTGACTAAACAGCTGTCGCGTAAAATAAAAACACAATTGCGATAGGTACATAAAACAAAGTTTTTAAATTTAACAGTTTAAATTATTTTGCCAGACTACAAAAGACAATAAATTCTATTGACTCATATAACCTGGCTCTGGTGATGCCGGTGGGGAGAGCAATCAAACTGCTGAACAAGATCGCTCCGGAGATCGATGTCTTTTATATTCGTGAAAGTACGTTCAGAAGACAAATACTCTTGACTTTGGAGAGTTTCTTGTATTCCTAATGTTGAACCATCTCTCATGCGTTCCTGGTATGATATATTTATTATATTTTACCTTATTTTATATAATAATAAACGCGATTGTTTAATGGTATTACTTGATTTAATTCATATAATTACTTATATAAATAGTAATTACAAATTTGTTTCGCCTTGCGAGGGCATTTTCAAACTGATTAGTCGTCAGTAGTGAACGTCAGTTTGAAAATGCCCTCGCAAGGCGAAACAAATTTGTTACTCCTATTTATATAAGTAATTATATGAATTAAATCAAGTAAAACCATTAAACAATCGCGTTTATTGTTATATACAATAATTATAATGGAGTCTTACAAAACAAAAACATCAACCATCAATATATTTTATCTGTTCTCAATAGTTATCTTAAACTATAATATAAAAATTGTTTGTAATATCTTTTGAGAAAATAAACTAATTTGATTTGAAATAACTCATGCGTTTAATTTGAGATCATGTAATGTTTGGGTACATTTTCTTCATTTCTTTTTACTCGGAAATAGTGAACTATCCAAAATATTAAGAGTAATCCCATCATATTCTACAATGTCAACGATAACCGGCCTTCCGTTAATGCAGCCGCAACCGAGATAAATCTGGGACTTTATCATAGACTTTAAATCCTTACTTGCCATCTTTTGGAGCACCACTCCAGGCCCCACAGATCTAGCTCCCACATAAACTATCCACCAAATCCCATATTCAACAGACTTAAGAGGAATAGCCATTATATCTGACCACGCACAAAGTATGCCAGAAAACCAAGTTCAGGTATAATGATAAAGACGCGTATTACATAACAGATACTGCATATGATGATATTTTTTATAAGTGTTCAAAATCAAAAAATTAATCCTGGTCAGCGCATGCAAAAATGGTTAGAATTTCACTACAATTTTAAAATGTGTTTTGATATTTACTTCTTTAATTTTATTAAGAATCTCTACTAGTATCAAACTGCGGAGATGAGACATGGACATGAGAGTACAGACGAAATAGCTATACGCAGAAGAGTTCGACAAATCTGCATTTTGTCACCTCTATTGTTTGATAAGTTTTAACATGTCTTTTGCAACGATGATCTTAAATTGAAACTCCGACAAAAAATGATTAAATATTATATTTGGTCTGTTCTACTCGTACTATATGGCTGCGAAACCTGGACTCTGAAAGTGAATGTAATGAAGCGGTTGGAAGCGTTCGAGATGTGGATATACCGCAGAATGCCCCCGATGCCGTGGACCGATAGGGTCAGTAATGCAGACGTACTGCAGAGAGTTACAGCCAATTGAGAGCTGTTGTCGGGTGTGAAAATTAGAAAGGTCTCATATTTGGGTCATATGCTAAAGGGAGAAAAATACCACCTCTTTCGACTGATATAAATAGGTAAAGTGGAGGGACGTCGGGGAATTGGTAGAAGGCAGTTGTCCTGGCTGCGGAACATCAAAGAGTGGACAGGAATAACAAGAATTCAGAAACTGTTCCAAGTAGCGCAGGATAGAGATGCCTTTGCCGCAGTGATCGCCAACGTTGGGGGGACCTGACACGGCACCGAAATAAGAAGATATTTACTCCAATATAATGACATTCAATGCAACGTTTACTTTGTTTTCAGAATCAACAGTTCTTTCGAAGTCATCCAACGTTTTCTACTATTCTGAAGATTCTATTTTATTTATATCTTTGCGCATATTCTTCAATAACCTTTCATCTTACATTTTCTAAGGTAAAATATGTTAAATAAATCACCCCTCAATGCAAAGTGAGGATCTTTTGAAAAAGGTAAAAATTGCTGCGTAATTTAAAAATGTTAACACACATCATGTTTCATTGAATGTGTCTTACAATTCAGATCGCATTGTAGGTACAATATTTCTCTCCAGAGCGCAACAAAAGCTCACTTAAGAGAGTTTCACCTTCAGAAAAGTATCCACGGGGCCGGTTATACCGCTGGTGTAAGTGCCGTGAGATAGCTTAAGGTTTTTTTTTATTAATCAATAAAATCACGCTGTATACACTGCCGTACACAGACCGGATGGATCGTCACACTCTTTTATCCTTATATACGAGTATATATACTATATATTATACACAATATTCTTTCGGAGGAAAAGTACAAGCCCAAGTAAACAAGGCAGCTGCAATCTCTGGGGCTCTAAAATCCACAATATGGAAAAACAAAGACATGGCCATTAAGAGTAAGATGAGAATCTATAAAGCATGCATAATACCAATAATAACATATGGCGTCGAAGCAAGGGCAGACACAGTAAGGACCAAACAAGTTTTGAAGACTTCCGAAATGAAAACACTGAGGACGATAGCAGGCAAGACACTGAGGGATCGCGTGAGAATAAGAAGGATATGTGAGGTTAAGGATATTATAAGATAGAGCAGACAGCGAAAAAGGGACTGGTACGGTCATTTATTAAGAATGGATACCACCAGACTCCCCAATACTGCATTGCATAATCAACCTCCTAGGACTCGTCCTCGTGGAAGACCTCCTAAAAGATGGAAGGATAGCTGGGAATCTACCTCACAGGAGGAGCAACACTCTGGAGAACAAACCATATAGGTCTACAATAAGGAAGAAGAAGTTACTCCATATGGCCGACATTTAACATTTAATAAATATAGTCGTACGACGATTTCCTCGATCTTTTTCGATTAACCGCTCCATACACATTTTGAACAAAACTTTTTTTACCGTACTTTATTTAATCGTAATTTCCGTGCGGCTAATTCAGTAGGCTTTAATTTTATTCATAATGTTTATTATAATCAATGAAAAAAAGTATTTTTTTAAATGTATGTTTAGTTAAAATCCACTCATGTTTTTGTATCTTGTACGTTACAGCTGTTGAAATCATAATTTCTATATAAACGTATAAAATAAACTTAATTGGATAAAGGCTATATGAAAATGGAGATTCACAATGAAGTTCTGGTCCCAACCCTTATGTATGGAAGCGAAGCGTGGAACTGGCAGAATAAGAATGAGGGCAGAATAAATGAGGTAGAGATGAGGTCCCTAAGATGTATGTGTGTAGAACGATGTACGACAGAATATCAAATGCTGATATTATAAAGGAATGTAGAGCGAAATAAGGTTTTATGAACAAAATTATGAAAGGATCGCTGCGTTGGTTCGGATATATGGAGCGCAAGGTTGAAGAAAGAATGGTATACGTTAACGATGTAAATGGAGTACGGAGTCGAGTTAGACCGAGGAAAACATGGCATGACCAAATTAATAAAATTTTAAAGGTTGGTCATGTTAAAAGCCGGAAGAATCGACGTGCGTGTAGTATGACTCGATGTATGAATGTGAAGGAAGCTCGAGAGGTATGTCAGGATAGAGTAGTGTTGCGGTCCATTCTCTCTGCAAACCCATGCGGGGAAATGACGTGATTTTTTGTATGTTTTTGTTTGTTTGCTATATGCGTGTTCTGTAATTATTCTGAGACCGACGTTTCGGATTGCTTGGCGACCTCCATTTTCAGGGTGGTTGACGACGAGAAGTGATGACGACTGATCTCTAAATCGTCGGTCGCAGAAAAAATCACAGGAAACGAACTTATCATGACAAATTGGTAATTTATCAAAATGTCGAACATTATATTTACTAGAAATTGGATACAAAATACAAAGTTCAACTTACAATGAAACGATTTATTTTCACTTTCGTTTGAAAAGATACCGAAATAAACAGCTCAGAGTCAATGTTCTACGAAGATCGAAATAAAAATAAAATCAGTTGAATTGCCATGCATTCACCAAACAAGCAAGTGTGTTCTTTTGAAATATGTTACTATCAGATTTCCCGGAAAGCACATTTCCTCAAACGAAATAAAATATTTAAGAACCATGTCGGTTCCTATAACATGCGCTGGTTTCTCTTGTAGCACACAGCCGAGTATTTGCATTACACGAGAATCGCTATTATGTTATATGTGTTATATAGATGTGTTTGAATATACGCAGTAAAGTTCAAATGTTCGCGGCTTGAGGGCGTTGAAGAGGTTACAGAATCGAAACGATTTTTGTTTAGGATTCGTCACGAGAATGCGCTAATGTACACTGCAATTGCAGTGAAAAACGTAAATCAGCAGCGTGGTTTTAATGACAATCTTTTGTTTTGGTCGATAGATGATAATTCAATATTAAATAATGTATTAATGTTAAAGCACTGTTATTATATGTATCACAATGTATGTTATATGATATTGTCGCGACTGCTATTTTGCCAACCAATATTGGGATCATCAGGTGTTACAAACAACTCAACTCAATTCAAGTTAATTCACACGAATAAAAACGTCTGCTGTCATTTTTAAATGCCTTAGAAAGCCGAAACACATGATTCCCATAAAATCTAATAAAATCCTTTTTCATTCGTATTAATTATTTGGAGTTTTACATCATTGTTCAAGAAACAATAAATAAACACAAGTTTTTATTTATTAATTTTTTGAATGTATACATATACTTGTATACGAATACTGGATTTCACTTAAATTGGAAACTGAATATGGTTGATCAAGGTGTTTACAGGACTTATGACCTGTAATTGGTTGGGTTAAGCGCACGCTTTATGTAATTACAACATTCCGCATTCCACCTTTCTTACGAACATGTCTAACAAATTTTTGGAAGTTGTATATATGTTAAAGTCCTACACCAGTTTCACATGTCAGTTTCAATGCGCCATCTATGAAGATTTTGATTATATATGTTAATCTCTAAGATCAATCTATATATAATCTACATACAAACGCCATCTATGGAGATTTATGTTTATGGCGTTAGTATGTAGATTATGGTATATATAGATTGATCTTAGAGATAAACATATATAATCAAAATCTTCATAGATGGCGCATTAAAACTGACATGTGAAATCTGGTGTAGGACTTTAACATATATACAACTTCCAAAAATTTGTTAGACATGTTTATAAGAAAGGCGGAATAGGAAATGTTGTAATTACATAAAGCGTGCGCTTAACCCAACCAATGACAGGTCATAAGTCCTGTAAACACCTTGATCAACCACATTCAGTTTCCAATTTGCATCTTCGTCTCTATTGAGATACAATTAAAACACAAGTTGTTTTTTACACCTGATGATACCAATATACTAAAATAACAGTGTTAAAAATTAAAGCGTTAATTAATAGTTTAAATGTTTGAATTCACCCACTTTTCTGTCCTTATCAAGGCTTATCAAGGATTGGTTTTTTTATATTAATTTAAGACCTGCGTTCTGAAAAATGTACTTTTACCAAAGACGTTATTTATTTTATTTTCAGATATTTTTGTTTCGTCCTCAATTTGAAATCGACATTAAAACAACAAATCTATAAATTTACTGTAAAATAATAAAATCTTTTCATCGCCGTATATAATTTTACACTAATTCAAAATGTACATAAATTCATATGTTTACTTTTTCGTACTATTCATAAATTATCATATGAAACCGTGTTATGAAATATCTTGTATATATTATAAAGATAAATGTTCAGCAACCATGCTAATTGCGTAATTTATTCTTTACATTATGTGCATCTTATGTATTATAATAACGAAAATTGAATACATCAGTACGTAAAGCTACCATTTCTCTATGTTTTATATTTTCATATATTATAATATTCACCCACAAATAAGTGACGAGAAAATTATGCTTATATATCTTAGTGGAAATTTTATGAAAATACTAAATCTTTCAGAATGTTATTCTTAGATCGTTGAAAATATTTATAATATTTTCAAGCTTTCAAGAATTATTTACAAGAAATAAAATAACGAAATTTGCATGATTTTAATTATATATCTAATAGGATTTAAAAAATAAAGAAATATATAATAATACGAAATAAAAAATAAATATAAGATAATCTTGGAAAAGATGACATAGTTAAACAATTGGTAAAGATAATACTAAGCAAGTCAAAATATGTCACTCCCATAAAATTATATGTACAAAAAAATTCACAGACATGTCACTCTCATAATAAATAATAAAAAAATCTAGAAAACAGGCGTTTTCGTTAAAATCAGCCTACATCGCTCAGGGGACACTAGACTGTTCCCCTGTGAGTGGAAAGAGGAAGCGAGGTAGACCTAAAGCCCCATTGAGAAGAAGCCTGCAGGACGAGAATAAGGCGGCAGGACTCACATGGATTGATGTTAGGTATCAAGCGTACGATAGAATCGAGTGTAGGAGAATCTTTGAGGTCCATAACACCACACCAAGGTGTGAAAGGAAAATAAGAAGAAGGATAAGACATTATTAGTCAAGAAACAATAATTAATTGATACGAATAAAAACGTCTGTTTTCTAGAAGTTTTGTTATATTATAATTTATGAGAATGACAATGCTTTAGACAAGCGAACAATGTCATTTACATAAATTATAATAAAATTTCTAGAAAATATACGTTTTAATACATTTTGATTATACATTTTTATTCGTTTTATTTATTTAATTTGGAGCTTTACAACAATATTCAAGAAGCAATTAATAAACAATATTTAAGCCATTGGTTACACTTTTATTATGAGAATTTTTTTATTTAGTTAAGATTACATCCAGATAAATAATTTTAATTAAAATTTAATTATAAATTTAAGCTGATAGTTTCGCTACGAAATGAATAAATTATCACCAAAGACTATATTAATAGGAATATAGAAGTTCCTTTGTCTACTAATGGCGGTGTCTCTCACTAGCACTATTACAGGATACCCCCTTCTTGTTTGTGGAACACGGGGCGAAGAAATCTCCGCATGGGGGGTGGTGAAGTCTGCGGAGGGGGGAAAGGGGCGCGGAGTCTCCTCGGGATATCATATTTCATACGCGTCATCGTCTGTGCTCCTGGTAATGCACCGATGCTCTATGATAATAACGTCAGTCTTTGTACGAAAACAAAACTATTAGGTTATAATGTTTGTTATTACACGAGGATATTCGATCCGACGCGCACCGCTGAAACAAAACAATATAACCGGGGAACATTATATGAGAATATCTTTGTTCTAACACTGAACCTGCGGCATTTGATGATTACACTCAAAACAGTACAATTTAATTAGAAATTGGTTCTATGAATATAATACTAACTAACTAATCATCCCGTAATCTCTTCGAAAGAGGACCGGAGAAAATAATGGACTGCCAAACTGTTCTTTTCTGACATACTTCTATTGATTCTTCAACATTCATAACAGAATGACATCGTGCCATGCACATAAATCGATTTTTCCGATTCCTCACGTGGCATACACATATTAAATATTCATTCATGAAAATAGCATTTTATGAAAAAGTCCATTGTTTTGGCCGAATTGATACGTCAACATTTCTAGCTGTTAATTATATCACAATTTTTATTATTCACTTTTTGGGAGTGTCGCCACAGCTGTTTTGCCAACCGATGATGCCAATCATCAGGTGTTACAAAAAACTGATTTGTACAAAAAACCATAAAGTGAATAAAAAATATATATTGCAGTGTTATAAATTTCAAAATTTAGTCATTTATTATTAATCCAACTCGTTAGCGCCCCTGTCGCGAACCCCGGGCAATGGGATCACACTCATAATCGTGTGATCACATCAGATAACGAGGGGATGAAAGGCGAGTTTCTGGCGCCTCCAAACCAGATCCAACCAGCTAAGGGAAGGTAACCCCGACAGAAAAATCCACCAGAGAAGGCAACGGGAAACCACTCTGGTCACCTTTTCCCAGGAATCACTATGGCCTTTGCTGTAGTGATCGCCAACGTTGGGGGGACCTAGCACGGCACCAAAAGAAGAATAATTATTAATTTTTTGAATATACGTATATGTCACTGCCACCTCTCTGGATCTGTCACCGTTCCCTTGGAAGGCTACATCCCCCCGTTGGGAACCTATGGTTTAGAGTAGATACTTATACAGCCGATTCATCACATGATGTGTCAAAATGAAACACCGTAATAATAATTAGGATCCGTAGTTCACTAGAAATGTGTAAAATCAGCTGAGCCGCTCAGATAACACGGTTACACCTAATTGGAGCAGCTACGTACTCGTACAATGGTCCGGAGCGATTCGCCAGCAGCCGCAGCGGCCGTTCCGGTCGCCGGCCCCATCCGCAGTCAGCGTTCTCACCAGTCCGGTTAATTTTCCAATTTCCCTCAAAAGCGACTACCCTTCCTCCAATGCCAGCTCTATACATATACCATAGTACCCACTGATGCCCATTGTTTTACAAAATGCGGACGACACGCGAAGTCCCCCGTTTTTCATCTTTACTAGTTTCAATCCACGAGATTAGTTTGCAGCAAAGTGTAACATTATGGCTGATTCTTGGGATGCCACATAACCCATTAATATGGTAGTTTTCCGTTGCTTTCCACATTTCGCCTCTCTGCAAGAATAACGTGACATTTCGAAAATCAAATCCGTCGTCTTCAACATTATTTTCTACAAAAACATGTTTTTTTAAAGTGAAAAAACAGAGAATTTATGAGGGAAAGAGACAACACAACAGTGGTATATTGTGTTGTAACGTTGTTTCTTTCAGACGGGTATCTTGTTTCATTTTTCAATTATTCAATTTTTCGAGATAACACGTTATTCTTGCAAAGGGGCGATTTGTATGTATAGCAGGTTATTTAAACCCAATCACTGCATTCATTTTTGTAGCTATCTAAAAACTAACTAAATAGCCCATTGTTTTGGCCGACACACTATGATACCTTTTTTATTTTACGCGATAGCTGTTTCGTCAATCTATGTTGACATCATCAGGTGTTACAATTGAAAGAGATCTCTTTTGTGAGCGAATCCGCCCAGGCACGAAGTAAATAGGTTTTTAGATTTTTAACAACTATTTTTTATACATAAAAATTTATATACTCGTATTCTAGGATAGTATATCCGTATGTATATCCTTGATTTAAAATTTCTTGTTACTATGAAATATAGAATTTTATTACGTTAATTTTATTACGTTGTTTTTTTACTAACTAACTAACCATCACGGTGTCTCCCCGAAGGAGTACGCAGAAATAATTTACTGCCACGTTTTTCTTTTCTGACATACTCTCGATTTCACAATATTCATACATCGTGTCATGCATGCACGTCGATTTCTTCAACTCCGAAATTCAATATTTGATTTATTTGATCATTCCACGGCTTTCCTCGGTCTTCCTCTATGTATAGTTCTATTTAAATCCTATATATATACAGTTATTCATATTTTTTTCTATATTCATTCTTTCCATGTGTCTAAACCAACTCGATACGGTTATGGATATACAATTCTCATTATAACTATATATCTATCTGTTCTAATGTATTATTTATAACATATATGTTTGATACTAATTTAATGCAGTAAATACAGAGCATAACTTTTCTTACATTTATCACAACAGAATTGAAATGTTAATCTTTAATAAACTTGTAACACAACGAATGTTCTAGGAATTGAAGATTAAGTGTTACAAAATATTCGTAAAATGTGAGCTCAGTATTATTATAATTATTTTGTTATATCGCTCTTTACCCCATTACAGTGCAAGCCAAGTCGATTAAAAGTATATAGTGATTATCGTGACATGTGATAGGTAGCTAATCTATCACCATTTTATTGTCATCAAAGACAGTGTGTCAGTTTTTTTTAGGTACTATATTGTTTTTAATGTCATTTGATAGGTAGCTAATGTATCGCCATTTTATTGTCACGTGACACGTATACACCAGATAAAAGACAGTGTGACAATCACACTGCCATCGCCGGAAATCGAACTTGGGACCTTCTATGCGGTAATCATAGCTCTTGCCACTCTTCCTCGAAGGTAGTTCCCGTTTTTTTCTCAGAGGAAATAATGCAGCGAGAGCCTCACTCGCGGCCATTACGTGCGGCGAACACAAGTCGCACGATATAATAGGGTCTTATATCTCCATTATTCATTCGGGGCGCATTCCCTTTTAAGTAAGGAGCCCGCGCGAGTTAAGTAGGTTAAGAGCTACGTCTTCTGTGATTCTTCCGCCGCGATCTGTTTACCGAAGAAAATTTTAGTACATTCGATATTTTACAAGGAGTTGCCGCACACGCTTTGAGAATTGGAAAAGAACTCTCTTTTCGTTTTTAGCCGGCGAACTCTTCGGGCTTCTTTATAACATTAAAGGTTTGGGTCGCCCATACATACTTGTTTTTACATTTTTAAGAGCGCATTAATATAAAGCTATCTTGAATTGAAAGAGATCTCTTATGTAAGTGAATCCGCCCAGGCACGAAGTTAACATGTTTTTACATTTTTAACAACTATTTTTTATACATAAAAACTTTATTTCGGTTCAAGGTATTGTATTACGTTAATTTTAAAATGGAAGAATAATCAATTAAGTGCATTGTATGTTCGATAACACGTTATTGATGATATAATTGATTCTCATTTACAAAAAAAAAACGAATTAGAAATACAAATCATTGAAAATATTTTTTAATATTAATTTTTTATATATTATAATACTTTATATATAAAACTAACTTTTTAAACAAATTAAAATTAAATATCAGATATGTTTCGGACTACCCAGTCCTTCCTCGGTGATATTGTATAGATATTTAAAATATTATAAAATTGTTTACAAATGTAGTCTGTTTTGACCGATGTTATAAAGATTTATTTTGGAACGTTTATGCTTTTGTTATAACAAATATTATGAATAAATAAAAAATTTAAAATGACAATTTAGAGGTCTTATTGGGGTTCAAGTTATTACTTACAAAAATGGAAATAAATTGGACTTGACGTAATATTTATTTGAATATTTATAATGTTTTCTTTATTTTTAATTGTTTTTTTAATTTCAAAAATATCGAGATTGCTCAAAGTATCAGAAAAATATTTGTATTATTATACTTTATTACCGGACCATCAAAAAACATACAAATAAAGATGGAAAGAATTCCCAATGATTGTGAACAAGCCCGCAGGTGTTTCGTGAGTACAGACATCTATGTACAGGATGCGAGTCGAGAGTCTTAATGAAATTCTCGTACGTGATAAGGAGATAAGCGATTCCCGGGACCGCGGTTCAATAGGGTCTACAGCGGTAAGTTCCCTGGCGCCGCAATCCAATCAATGTCTGGTGAACCAAATCAAACACACCCCCCCGTGTACACGCCACCCCCGGGGGACACCCTTCTTCTTCTTCTTTTATTGGGGATTACATTTTGTCGGGGGACTGAACGTCTTTTGGTGGCACTTAAACGCATGCAAGTGACGCCAAAGGAGGGAAATAAAAACTTGTTGGACACTAAAGCATGACTAAGTTAGAGGAAAAACATAATCCTGAATGTGAAGAGAGACATTTTAAATTTTAATATGAGAAGAAAACACAGGTCGGACGAAAGGGTAATGAATAAATAAATGAATAGTTACATTTGTTTGTAGGGGTTTTATCCTATGGCATACTTATGCTATCAATTTAAAATATGTTAGTTTTGGGAAGTATTATAAAATTTTGAAAGTAAAAGTTAAGAAATTTTTTTAAAAGCTTTATTAATTTTTTTCTTTTTAATATAGCTAAATTTTTCTCATAAAATAAATGCTTAATGAACGAAATTATAACAAAATGTATGTTTTAATTAACCAAAAAAATATTAGTTAAATAATATACGAAATAATTAAAGTTTATAAGTAACTAACCATCATTATAATATATTTTAAATGTGAATTAGATAAACCTCGTATTGTTTATTTTTAATACATTTTATGTTTTAACTTTCACCTATGTATGTCATAATATGCTGAATAGACTGAGATGGGCCAGTCACGTGCAGAGGATGCCGTCATCGCGAACCCCAAAAAGATTGCTGGAGTGGCACCCAGGTGGTAGAAGACCAATTGGACGACCAAGGCTGCGATGGGAGGATGAAGTTGGGAGAGATGGGGTAAAAATGTTGTGTGTCAGATTGGAGGGTTGAAGCGGAGGACAGGACGAGTTGGAGGCGAAGAATACTGGAGGCTAAGGCTCAATATGGGCTGTAGGGTCACCGAAGAAGAATTTTAACTTAAACTTGCCGTCATTTGTTATTTGTTCGATTGTTTAGTTTAGTTAGTTTTAAGTAATTTTATGTATAAATTTTCACTAACTTCAAATAAGTATATTCACTGGCTGTTATAATGTTCAAAAGAGCCACTTATGCCATAAATAGTGGGGTATCAATAAAAAGAGTGCTCACATATTAAATCGAATAAAAAAAAATTCACCGTAACACAAGGGGTAGGCAGAATGAATGGACCATCACATTTCTTTTGATTCCTCTACTTTCATATATCGTGTTACTAGCTTGTGTTAGTCTTAATGTAGTTTAAAAAGGTCTTGGCAACTTGTCCTCCTTATCCTCACTATCAGTAATCCATTAAAAAAATGACGATATTCACGCCATACAGAGCCAAGCTAAAGCCAACACAATTGGTGGAACAATACGAAAAAGAAACAAAATATTTAAAAAATACATATTTTTGATTCTAATAGTATACACAAAGTGAACAAAGCAAGAGATCTAAATAAAATAGAAATTTTGGCAAGACCTAATACAACGAAATTTGAAAGTGTTCAAAAGTTGGTTACTTACAAAAATACAATAGTTTTATTCATAGATAGTTCTACATGTCAAATGACAAGAAAAGTAATTCAATTGTTTGTATAATACCAAATTTGAGAAAATATATTGAGAGCTTTTTAATAGCCTCTTGAATTGCGAGGAGTATTGAGTCTTATTGCAGGTATTGAGGTGAATAATGAAAGTAATAATAACATTAAAGATGGTTTGGACACATCGAAAGAATTAATAAACGAAGAGTGGGAAAAAAGTATCTGTTAACGATGTAAATGAAACTAAAAATAGAGGAAGACCGAGGAAAATGTGACACGATCAAATGAATAAAATATTTTTGAATGCCAGCCACGTGAGGAGTCAGAGAAATCGACGTGCGTGCATGACACGTTGTATGAATGTTGAGGAAGCGAGAGAAGTATTTCAGGAAGGAAAAGTGTGGGAGACAATTCTGCCTATCCCTTGGGAGAGACGGCGTGATGGTTAGTTAGTTAGTTGTTACTATTTAGGTTACTAAATACGAAATACAAAACATAAAATTTTGTAACTGTTAATGCAAAAACTTTGTTTTATATCACAATAGTATTTATTTTACGACATCAGGTGTTACAAAAATATATAAAATGTCAAATTTTCGTAATTTTTCGAATCTTTGTGTATTTGTTCCTATGTCAATTTGAATAATTTTTTTGATATAATTTTGAAGTTCTTGCTGAAATTGAGTTAGGTACCTAAATATTTTAATGTAAAGAACGGTTAGTTACTGTTTATAGGAGAAAATATAAAAGGTGGAAAATATAATAATAAAATAATAATAATAATAGAACAATAATTATAAGAAACAAATACACATAGTATAGAGTCAAAAACGATGAAGCATAATAAATTAAAAACGGTAAACAATAACAGGAAGTACATAGATAACATTAATAGGAAAGGTGACAAAAGTTGAAGGTAACATTATTATTTTTTAGCAAGATTGTACAGGGGAAAGTTTTTAATATACTATATACTAATGGGGAATAAGAAGGAATTTGGTTATTTACAATTTTTTTTTTTTTGTATTATAATTATAAAATATATACCAATCTCCTATCCCTAAAGTATGATATTGTTGGCTTCTTGAACAATCAAATAAAATTCCATATTAAATAATTAATACGAATGAAATCGTCTGTTTTCTAGAAGATTCATTGTTATTTATGAGAATGATATGTTTCTTATTGTTAGACATTTGATAATGCCTTAACAGGACAAAACCTGTCATTCCCATAAAATAAATCTTCTTGAATATAGACGTTTTCATTCGTACCCTTTTATTATTTGTTAAAATATGACGTATTGATGAAATGGATTTTATTTTAGTATTGATTGAATAATGTAACTCTCAGTATCAATTTTGAATAGTTTGCAAACTATCGTAAGAGTACATATATAACTTCCGAATCGCAGCCTCCAGCATCGGTCCAGCAATAAATCTCAACAACTTACAGCCAATAGCACGCGCAGCCATTCCGGTTACTCTAAATTGAAGTTGTTCCAATGCAATTGCTGGTGGGAACTGGGGGTTGTCAACTATACACAGTTAATTTGTTCCCAGAGCCAAGGGCCAAGGGGTGGGGATTAATTTAATTACTTGTTTATTGTTTCAATTGCGTTCACTTTTCTGTGACGCGACATTCTTGTAAATTTTGTATTCAACAAATTAATCACTGTTCTATTACCAAGAATATGAAACCAAAACCACTGTACAATTGAGTTAATATAAAAATACGTTTTGAATGTATACAAATACTTGTAGACGAATACTGGATTTTATTAACCCATTGCGGGTTATCAATTCAAGGCATCCCGCAATGGGTAAATAAAATCCAGTATTCGTCTACAAGTATTTGTATACATTCAAAATGTTGTATAAAACAAAAACTGGTCCAAGTTAGCATATAAATTGGAGTGACATTTCCAGGAGTTATCTAAGCAGTGCGTTAATGGCGGTAGCTTTTCACATTGCGTTATAAAGATCTTCTGCTTAATGCTTAAATCTTATCTTCTTAGATGGCGCATTGAAACTGACATGTGAATTGTGGTGTTGGATATTAACATACGAGTATATACAACTTCCAAAAATTTGTCAGACATGGTGGTCATAAGAAAGGTGGAATGGAGAATGTTGTAATAACATAAAGCGTGCGCTTACCTAACCAATGACAGGTCATAAGTCCTGTAAACACCTCGATCACCATATTCAGTTTCCAGTTTGCATTTTCGTCTCTATTGAGATAAAATTAATCCATAAAAATACGTGTTTATCATATGATGGGAGGATGAAGTTGAGAGAGATGGGGCGAAATTGTTACGAATGTCAGATTGGAATGTCGAAGCGGAGGCTAAGGCTCGATATGGACTGTAGGGCTATCGAAGAAGAAGAAAAAGTTAATCATACACATTGTGATTTAGTTTGATTTTCGTAATAATCGTTGTTTATTCAATATTTAGTTATTATCAAAAAAAATTCTAGAAGTTTCATTATATTTTTATTTAAGCGCACTATTTACTACTAGCAAACATTTGATAATGCTAAAGTGAGGTAAAACATGTCAACTCAAATAATAAAAACAAAAACTTCTTACGGCGTTTTGATTAATTTTAAATCACTTATATAAAGTTTTACATAATTGTTTAAGAAACAATAAATAATCCATTGTTTTGGCCAAAACACTATGATTCTTCATCATTATTAACTGTTAAAATTTAAAAACTATTATGCTATCACAATTTTTATTATTCATAATTTGAGTGTCTCGACAGCTGTTTCGCCAACATACAAACTGTACTCATGATGCTAACATCGGTTGGTGAAACAGCTGTTGCGACACTTAAAAAGTGAATAATATTTTTTTTATATCATAACAGTGTTATAAATTTAATAATGATAAGTTCAATAATATAGGTTCTGTTCATATAGATCAGAAATATTATGAACAAAATTATGAAAGGATCGCTGCGTTGGTTCGGACATATGGAGCGCACGGGTGAAGAAGATATGGTTTAAAAAGTATACGTTAATGATGTAAATGAAGTACGGAGCCGAGGTAGACCGAGGAAAACATGGTATGACCAAATTAATCAAATTTTAAAGGTTGGTCATGTGAGAAGTCGGAAGAATCGACGTGCGTGTATGACTCGCTGTATGAATGTGGAGGAATCTAGAGAGGTATGTCAGGATAAAGTAGTGTGGCGGTCCATTCTCTCTGCCTACCCCTGCGGAGAAATGGCGTGATGGTTTGTTGTTGTAGATCAGAAATAATATATATTCGATAAATTTTGTACAAGAAAATAGTATAGATTCGATAATACAAATTGATGTATGCAATCAAAAACGAATAAAGAACAGTTTGAATCTAAAAAAATGAAAATAGCAAAATCCACTATCATGACAACGCTACAGCCTGGGCAGGACTTGACCGCCACCTAAATCCTCTTACACAGTTTCCAATCCATAAAAGTACTTCAAACTGTATTCTTTTTATAATTTTAAATTAAGAAAAGTAATAAAAAAACGTATTCCAGTAATTCGATAAAATTCTGTTGCTTTTTAAAAAGATATTAAAATTGTGAAAAGTTTTGAACACGATACTCCTGACAATTAAAAAACGAGAGCAAACATAACAAATTAAAAAGAAAACAGGACATTCCGGCAGCAAGCTCTCCACTTGAAATTCACAATATTGTTTCTGAAATCCTTAATTATAAATTTTGCGTTTTAATACGGCCGGAATGTCTTTGTCCTCGTCGTTTTAACACGATATTTATTGTGTACTTGAAATAAATAGATAAATTTACTTTAAGCGCCGGAGAAATGACAAAGGTGAAATGTTGGCTACGGGGTAGGTGGCTCAGTTGACTCGGGACTCCTGCCGCCCTCTGTAGTTTTACGGACAAATTAAGGGGATTCGTTACAGGGCTGATGGGCGTGAGAGATATACGGTCTACCCTGTGTACCGTGTACCGCGTGCGTACACACAGGATACGGTGGTCCTAGTGCTGCGATAAGGGAAAGGACGCGATAAATTGTTAAAATTTTACCCTTCACGATAAGGTTATAAAATAAAAGTTAAATCTTTTATCACAAAACAACTATTTCTATTTCATTCACTTTATGTTAAAAATGTAGAGATAAAATGCAGAATTGATGCAGCAAGAGCTACGTTTAATAAAATGAAATCACTCTCATACAATGATAACATAAACTTGAAACTCCGCCAGACTATGATCAAATGCTAAAAGTGGTCCGTTTTATTGTATGGATGTGAAACGTGGACCTTGAAAGTCAACTCAATGAACAGACTGGAAGCATTTGAAATGTGGCTCCATCGCCGAATGCTCAGAATTCCCTGAACAGACATGGTTGCCAATACCGAAGTCCTGAGGCAAGCTAGAGTTGACAGGGAACTGTTATCAACTCTCAAGGTTCGGAAAATTTCACATCTGGGTCATATACTGCGTGAGGAAAAGTACCACCTTCTCCAAATGATATTGAAGGAGAAAGTTGAGGGACGCCGAGGGCCCGGTAGGAGACAAATGTCCTGGCTGCAAAACGTGAGGAAGTGGACCGGCATCCGAAGTGTGAAGTAGCTGTTCCGAGCAGCGCAGGACAGGGAGAGGTTCGCCGAGGTGATCGCCAACGTTGGGAGGACCCGACAGGGCACTTGAAGAAGAAGACGATGTTAAAAATGTGTATGTAAATAACAAATAATGTAAAAACTATTGTAAACAATAAATTATTAAAAGATGGCTACAAGTCGTGTAAATCGACGTGCGTGCATGATGCACGGTATATAAATGTAGAGTAAATTCAAGGGGTATGTCAGGACAGAGCAGTATAGCGGTCCATCCTCTCTGTTTACTCCTACGGGGAAACGGCGTGGTGGTTAGTTAGTAAGTTTTAAACTATTATATGTGTTGTACAAAAAAAAATACATTCAATGAACGAAACGTTTTTTTTAACTAAATAAAGTACAAAATCAAAATATGTTAATTTGAATGTATATATATATAAAAAAAACCTTGTTTTGTTGTAAACACTTTATTGAAAATGTGTTAAAATTAACAAAATTTTAAAGGTCGACCATGTTAGAAGTCGGAAAAATCGACGTGCATTTATGACTCGCTGAATAAATGTCAAGAAAGTAAGAGCAGTGTGACAAGGTAGAGTAGTCGCGTTCTATTCTCTCTGCCTATCCTTCCGGGGAAACGCAGCGATGATATGATGTTGTTTGTTAAAATGAAATATGTTGTTTGCATTCTAATTCATATATTACCAATGCAAACCAATGTTAAATATAATGCCATAATTAAAAATACATAAAAAAATCAAGGATTTGAGTCAATAGTATTAAAACTTTATTATGCAATCACCAACATGAGCGAAAACATTCTTAACCTCATAATTACGATGGAGATATCAGATTCTTCAGATTCCTTCATCAAGATGATTCGTCAATCATTCATCATCATTCAGATCAGTGTGTACAGACTTGAATCCAAATTTCCGGGATCAGATCTAAAACAGTACTTTTCGAATGACTTATCTACTTCATAAGAGTATATAAAAGATACTTTAAGGATAACAAAAAAAAACGATATTTTATTTTTTGTTACATTAGATTAAAACTTGAGTTTTATACACATAATAATGTAAAATGTCTTACCACAAAGTTAGTGCTCATATGAAAATATGCAATAATTAAAATTAAAATAACTATTTTTATTAAACACTATCGTAAGCAAGCATAGTAAGTAACTCTATAGATTTTATTATTTAGACAGAAGTAACTTTAAAATTCGACAAGTAAAACTAGAGAATTAAAGAGAGATAAGTGAATTCTATTTTTCCCTATCGGATGGGACCAACCCGGTATTTCCCACCATCCCGCTATCCCTCTATCCCGCCATCCCGCCTATCTATCGGCGTGTAATGATGGCGGGAGTACGTTTTTGAAGCGCCTCTTTGAGTTTCCGTTTTGTTTGCCAAATGGCTATCGGATTTCTCTAACTAAAATATATTATATGCCCGGGAACGGCAAAGGGGAACTAGCCATGAGACGGGATCTACTGGTGTACTTCCGCCAGTACCGCTTCAGATAATGTACCTACCTACCGGGAGTAGTAAATTGTTCTGAGAAAAGATTTTAGTAAATTATTTAAATTTTGAAAATCACGTTCCACGAGTGTCTGGTGTGTAATCAGAAAGGTGATGATGAAGGAATGACATGTTTCGTTTGTATGTAAACACAGTGAGTACAGTGAATCTCATCTTCAAATAGTCTTAAACTGCATTATGTGAAAACAAGTATAGTATGATTTGTTAAATTATTGCGTAGATTTTCACTGTCGGCACCAATATATAATCGCTCTGTGCTAACTAACTCGGAGAACATAGCGCGAAATTAACTCGGAGACATCCCATTGCCAGCATAGGAGTTAAACATACATTACCCACCCCGCATATTATAACCACCCTGAAGATGGACACTGCAACGATCTCCGAAACGTCGGTACAGAAAGACGAATTACACGGGTTTTCCCAAAATACATATTATATTATTATTGTTATTTTAAAATAAAGCTTTTTTAATCTTTTACTCTCCCCATACATATACCCTTAATGTTATGGCTGTTTTTCATGGTTTTCTCAGCTGTATACCGAATGTCGGAAAATATATAGATAGCCCATGGACCCCCGAGCCTGACTGAGTCAGCTCTGTAGAGTTGAAAGTACACAAAATACAGAAATAAAATAAAAAATAACAAGTTATATCCTTGAGATAATCACCAGCAAGGAAAAAATATTTTGAAACTAATAAAGAAAATGAAAAAAAAGCTTTATCAAATGTAGCAAAAATCAAACGCGTTGATGTTTTTATACTCGAGTTAAAAAGCAAAATGGGGTAATTAATGTAGTTGATGTGGCCGAATTATTAAAAAAAAGTGATTAATTCCAGAATACTAGAAAACATTGCATGTAACTAGTTAATTTATGTAAACAGTGTTTACATGCTCATTCTAAAATTTAACTTCGAGAAAATAGATGTTTTCTTTTGTATTATGTACATAAAGATCAAACTTTAAATGAGTTGGTATAAAATGTATGCATTATTTTATGAATTCTACAACATTACAAAATAAAATTCCTAATACAGTCTTATGAATAACAACAACATCAAATTGAAATTGATTATGAAACAATTTTTAACTTGAACAAAAGTAAATTATAGTATAGATTAGATTTTTCGGATTGCAGAAAATTCCATAGTTTTTAGCTTATTTTTCGGCACAAAGGTATCCAATATTTACCTTCGTATTTTTAATAAGAAACAGTTCTGCATATATAAGAAATTACGAGACAATTTTTTATTGAAGAATGTAAATAAACATAAATGAACACGTTTTTCATTATTTACAAATCATTTATGCGTCTCGCCATGAATATTTTTGATTTAAAACGAAAATATATAGGAAATTACTTGTGATTAATTGTGATTTTAATTGTTAAATAAAATCAAAATTGCTCTAGTTTAAGCATATTCTAAGAAGATTGATGATATTAATATTAATTATTAAAACCATCGTCGTTCAAGAAACAATAAATAATTATTATCTTGTTTCGGTTTTGGTTTCAAGAATCGTAGTTTTAAATTTATAATTAGACAAACCAACAAACAAACAAAACCATCACACCGTTTCCCACAGGGGTAGGCAGAGAGAATAAACCCCCACACTACTCTATCCTGGCACACTTCTCGAGATTCCTCCATATTCATACGGCGAGTTATATACGCAAATCGATTTTTCCGACTTCTAATATGACCAACCTTTAAAATTTGATTAATTTGAGAGAATTGAGAATTGAGAATAATGAGAGAAAATAAACAGATGCTTTCCTCGGTCTGTCTCGACTCCGTTCTCCATTTACATCATTAACGTATACATTCTCAACCATTCTTTCTCCATCTATGCGCTCCATATGTTCGAACCAACGCAGCGATCCTCTCATAAATTTGTTCAAAATAGCTTCTTCCGCTCTACATTCCTTTTTTATAACAGTATTTGAGATTCTGTCGTATATCGTTCTACCGTACATACGTCTTAGGGACCTCATCTTTACCGCATTTATTCTGCTCTCATCCTTCTTCTGCCAGTTCCATGTTTCGCTTAGCTTCATTGTAACACAAAGGACACTGTAACAAACTGTGAACGGCTGTTTTCGCTTTCATTGATAAATTCTTGTTTCCAATAACTATTTTTAAAGCTCTAAATAGGATATTTTTTAACCTGGTTGGTTAGTTAATATTGTATTCGTACATTTTGGAATACATTGGATATTTAACGATTTAAACTTGGAAATAATTAAACTAGATTGTCACGTAAAAAAGACAGAAAGCCCGTGTTGCCTGGGAAGTAAAGGTGTCCGATGCGAGTTGAACTCGACGAGAAACACTAGCTTAATTGAAACGAATGTTTCAATAAAAAGCCATCGACTGTTGTCCTCCGCCCGTCGCGTCGGTCCGCGCGGAATCCCCACTGAATCCCATTGCCGATAGTGAACTACTGAGAATAATAAATAAGCGTTACACAGCTTCCTTTTGGACCGAGTGCGAAAATTCATTTTGCTACCGTGTTCCTATAAAAGTGGCTGAAGAGAGACTTCGAAAGTTCTATCGGATTGGTTTGTAAGCCGGTTTTGCACTTTACTCGTATGATAATATTGTATTTCCCTTGCAGGGGAAGGCTTACGGGTGTTTCTTTGAAAATATTATGAATTCCAAATAGGCAAGCTTGCACTTCTATTGAAAAGGTTGCATGCGAAAAGATTCGTTTATTTTGTACTTATTGTTGGCAAAGCGAAAACACTTAAGAATTTCTGTTTAAAAATAGAATGAAAAAGTTTATTCGGGCATGAGAATTTATAATTTAGTTCCAATAATGGAAACATTTTCAAATTTATACTATATAATTGATTCAAATTTGAAAATGATCAAACTACGTAAACCAATTATACTTTTATGTTGAATTGAGATTTTCGATTGTTTATAAATATCTATATTAAATGACACAATTTAAAAAAATGGTAAACAAAGAAGTTCATGGATTAAATTGTTATACATACAGGTTGTTTAGTCCTTGAAATATTAAGATAGTCAAGTCCCAAGTCGCTGTCTGCTCCATCTTATAATATCCTCAACCTAACATATCTCAAACATTCTGGTGTTCCTCACGCGATCTCTCAGTGTCCTGCTATCGTCCTCAGTGTCTTCATTTCGGAAGTCCTCAAAACTTGTTTGGTCCTTACTGTGTCAGCCCTTGCTTCAACGCCTTGGTCTTACGCATGCTTTATAGATTCTCATCTTACTTTTAATGGTCATGTCATTGTTTTTCCATATTGTGGATTTTAGAGCGCCAGAGATTGCAGCTGCCTTGTTATCTTGGGCTTGTATTTCTTCCCGCAGATCAGCTCCTTCCACCAGGTCTATGCCTAGATATTTGAATGTCCTGACCTGTTCTATGGGTTGATTTTATATAATCAGGTTAACTTAGAAGTACGTATTTAATAAAAACTTTGGAACGCAGTTACATGTGCAAGTATCTATGTGTGTTTGTTATAAAGTACGTTGGAATACAGTTACAAGTGCAAGTACCAAAGTATGTTTATTTTAATATACGTTGGAACATAATATGCGAAGAAAAAAATGTCGCAGGGAGTAATAAAATATATGGTGTGTATTTGCGGAGATAGCGAATTTCTGTATTTGATGAAGTATATGAGATTTTTTCCCAAACGAATAGATTGGAATAAAGCAAGGGAAAAATATCTCTGAGAAACAATATTATTTTTCGGGGGTCAAGTAAATTTTCTATACATCATGCTTGTGGCCTGACCCCAGTGTACAAAAAATGTATCCCTTATTTTTGTCGACGACGTCGCGTTCAGATAAGCAAAAGGGAAATAAAGGGCTGCATGTTTTTAGAAACCAGACTACGGATACAGTCGTGTTGTCTTACCTACTGCCGCATAAAAACATTATTAAAGTCAAATGTGACTTCACTTAACCGTCGCGTTGCCATGTGGTCAATTGAGTTTCCACTGCCAATTTAAAGTTGATTTTCTTAAAACCTATGGACCCTAATATTATAAAAAAAATTGTAATCCTCCATTGAAGTGTTCTCAATATTTCGTAATAAAAAAAAAGCAAAAAATTACTTCCTTCATCCCAAAAAAAAATATTTTCTAAGACTGCCCTCACCTTCATTCGTGTTAAGGTAGAATTTGTTTTGCTAATATTTACAACTTTATCAAAAGTGACAAATACTTACTCGCTGTTTTGAACGTATTATAAATTATATCTTTGAACTTTTCAATATGTACGTAATAATACCACTGTGGACGGAAACGCAGGACGCAACTTAATAATATCAGAACTGTGAAAATATTAACACTTTACCAAAAGGGACAAATATTAATACGTACTCGTTGTCTTGAACGTACTATACATTTTGCCTAGGTGCCTTTATCTCGCCCCGCCGGCCGCGGCGCGCAGACAAGTTTATACCTGATGTTTAGTCGCTCGTATGCTATGACGCATTACATATCAGAAATCGCATGGTTCCAGAAAAAAAATAATAATGATATGTTTTTCAAATAATCCATGTATGTTATAGATATCGATCTATTCCTAATGAAATTCCCTACAAGATGACATAAATTAAATTTTGATTCATCGAGTCATATGCTTGATATTTAGATAAAGTTAGCGGTAAACTGAACTTACCACATGGGAGCAAGCGTTTTGTTTTGAACACGGTACGTTAAGGGTTAATAGAGGAAGTTCAGATCGTTAACATTTTTATCAGAATTACGAAGCTCTTTGATAGTTTTTTTTAGTATAACTATGACTCAACTAATAATATTCGAAAATAAATTCCGTAAAATAACGATAAAATTTTATGTTTATTATTATATATTGTATCACAGATTTTTCAATGAACGTTTAAGTAATTTATTTGTTAAAGTTATTAATTTTAGATAAACTAAAGCCGTTAACATTGTGCAATTTCATAATGACGACTTTTTACAATGTTTTTTCCACTTTTCAGTTTATTTTTCTAGACATGTTTCGAAGGCTTTCACCTTCATCATCGGGAGAACGATATAAACTGATGAACGATATAGTTTATATCGTTGTCCCGATGATGAAGGTGTAAGCCTTCGAAACATGTCAAGAAAATAAACTCAAAAGTGGAAAAAACAGTGTTTTAATTCATAAAAATTCGTTGTTAAAATCATGTTGATTGTTGACGATCAAAAACAAAAAATGTCAACACCGATTAAGAGAATTAAGTGAAACTTAACACTATGTTTTAGTTTCTTACCATAAGAATATCAAACAAAATGAGTTTATTTTATCTTGATATATTTTATAATAATTATAAAAAATATAGGATGTTTTGAAATAATACGAAAAGTTAGCGAGAACATTGTTTTGAAGCATTTGTTGTTATATTTTTCCAAAAGAGAAAGGTATAATTGATAAAAAATGAAAACGTTTGATTGTTAGAAGTTTTATTATTGTGTATTTATTAGTTTTACGGAAATAGCATGTTTCGCCTTGCTAATAAGATTTTCTGCTTCCTCTTTTCCTTCTTAGTTTAGGTTGCATGATCTGTTTATGACGATGAGCTGTCCTGGGATGATCATGTCAAGCAATGGCGGTACTCCCATAGAAGCCCAGAAGCCCGGCTTGCGTAAAAAATTTTGAATCAAAACTTTTCCTGGCTTACAGAGGATCAGCTCTTGTGGCTATTCCTCTTATGTCGGATGGGAAGGTGATTTGGTGGGATGTTGGTTTATGCGAAGGCAAGATTGCTTAGATTTAGGGGTTTTGATTCAAAATTTCTTACGCAAGGCGGGCTGCTGGGCTTCTATGGGAGTACCTCCACTGATGTCAAGTCATCCTTTCATATCTTCGGCGGCCTTTCTGCTAATATTTTGCTCCTGGGGTTTTTATCTTTGACATTTTTTGCAATTTTTGAATCAAAAGATTTTCATTCGTATAAATGATTTCAAATCGATCGATTATCAAACGTGAGGAGTCGGAGAAATCGACGTGCGTGTATGAATGTTGAGGAAGCGAAAAGAGTATGTCAGGAAAGTACAGTGTGCTGTTGCATACCTCTTTGGTGGGATGGCGTGATGGTAAACGTTTAATGATTTTATATGGATTTTAAATAATTGTTCAAGAAATAATAAATATGAGAATGATATATTATAGATAAAAAATAATAATACTCCATTTGAAGTTTACCGTGATCTGTTTTTATAGCCAAAGTACACCTAAAGTCAATTTACGACCTCTGAACCCGTTTCGAATGCCTGAAGAGAGAAGACAGGTGCAATTTATTTATTTATTGATAAAAAGGTTTTATTGTCAGTATGGTGGCAATCTGATTTCTTAAATGTAGCGCTTTTATTGGCCGTGATTTACTTTGATGACTCTTACTGAACGCGCTGATTGCTCTGTTCCCCGCTGCCATTACTAAATATTTATTACCATTTTTTATTACTGGAACAGTAAAGCCCCCTTCATTGATGAAAATAGTCATGCCGCTCTCGCGTCGGCATCGCCCCGCCGATCTTACTATACATTTTATAGTATTGACTCAAACCACACACGTGCTCTTTGAAGCGTAGGTTTAAAATTCTACAATATGTGTATTCCTAGACAGACAGAGAATATACGCTATTACTCTTCGTTTCGAGGTGTAGCAAATTTGCTGCAAACCGAAAAATCGACTAATATGTGATTAATGCGAAAGTAAACCTCTGTTTTCTAGAAGTTTTATTATATTTTTTGTAAATGGCACGTTTCACATGTCCTTTACATAAAACATAATAAAACTTCTAGAAAACAGAACACAAGGCCATTCACAACATGCCATTCACATAATATATAATAAAACTTCTTGGAAGCAAGAGTTTTTATTCGTATTAATTACTTAATATAGAGTTTTGCATAATTGTTCAAGAATCAAAAAATAAATCGTAATATGTGTTTAGAATGTTTAAATGTTATACATATTCTTGTTATGCGCTACACTCTACATTCCCACCTTCCTTATTAGGGACACAAGCCATCGTGGTGGAGCTAGTTTACAAAAAAAGTCAATTTTACTCTGGCACTTGGTTGACGGTTGACATGTTTCGATTACTGTCAGTTTGTGAAGCACTTTGAGTTAAAAAGAACACACGCACATTATTTGAAAATTAATGAATAATAACTAAGCAGGTGAGTATTTGTATTATGTCAATAATTTATTGTATGTTGTAAAAAATATTTAATTAAATATTATTAAATTTTGCTTTCCAGTAAAATGCAAGATAGGCAATTTATCCATATATCTAAATAAATACAACATATTTAAAAAATATTTTCCCGTATTCTATTTTGCAATAAATGCTTAAATCTTTTTACATATAAAAAAAAAGATGAGATACGTACATTGTAATATTTCAAGCCCTCTATAACGCATGCAAATGTAACTATTTTTCAAATATCAATGTGTCGAAGACTGACGTCAAAGGGTTGCTTTGATCATAGCATGTTTTTTCATCTTACGTTCAAATTCTTTCGCCACGATGCGCAAAGATGCAATACGGTATTGAAAGACATTTTTTCTCTCCGTTGAGACTATTGAAAATCGTAGTAATTACGAAAATTACCGTATGATATGTATTTTAAGAAATTTAGCGAACGAACATCCAAAATTTGGCTTAAATACCAAAAGTCTCAATAAGAATTATTAATACGAATGAATACGTCTGTTTTCTAGATGGTTTATTTAATATGAGCAACATGAAAAACGTTATTCTCATAATAACTTCTAGAAAAATTGACATTTTTATTCATATTATTATTTTAATATAAGTTTTACTTTGTTGTTCAAGAAAAAATAAATATGTTAATAAGAGAATAACGGAATTGATAAATGTTGATACGTTGATAAAAAAAAATATAATGTATTGTATTTTTTTTACATAATATTACTGAAACTTGATATAGAGTACAATCTACGATAGGCGAGAAATAAGACGAAGAAAAATGTGAGAATTTAAATTCAAACAAATTGGAATTATTATAACAAAGTTCTTATGAATGATAATTATATCTGTGAAAACAAAATACGAGAAACGACTACAGAATTCTTTAAATTAAATGCCGATCTATCTTATACGTTTCCAATGTCTTGAATAAAATAGTAATTCATTTTATCAAACGAAACATTTCATATTCCTGATTGATATATTTACTTACAAGTTCTAGAAACAATGGGAGAGATGGAGTGTGACCGAGGTAGGGGGTATCTTAAGAGGTAGGAAACTCATCTCTTGGGATCTGATGAGAAGGTGGATTTGCGGTTTGCCTGTTGCTGCCCCTCGATCAATCATTTAACGGCGAGCCGAGCTAGGGGAGGCTCCTTCTTCCGAGGGGGTGGTTAAGCGAGAGGTTCAAAGAATTAGGAAAACCACCCCTTCTAACAAAGATTGAAATAAAGGAAATTAATATAATCAAATACCACTTTCATTTGGGAAACTAATCATATTACGTGTTTCCGGAATCTTTAGCATGGAACTGGATAGTTTTGTTTGGTTTAATTTTAAATAAAATATAAACTTGTAGAAAAAACAGAGATTTTAAATACACGTTTGTTGAAATAAATAAAGGGAAATACAAATGAAAACGAGTATGGTAGGTTTTATATGGGTGGATTATTTAGAAATATCGTTAATGTTACTAATGATAATAGTGATAATATTATTACATATTGTCAATGTAAACAAACAGAGGGTTTATAAACCTTATAATGTACTATATAACTAACTAACTAACTAACTAACTAACCATCACGCCGTCTCCCCGAAGGGGTAGGCAGAAAGAATGGACTGCCACACTTTTCTTTCCTGACATATTTCTCTCGCATGCTCAACATTCATACATCGTGTCATGCACGCGCGTCGATTTCTCTGACTATTTGATTTATTTGACATTCAATATTTGTACTATATAAAGAAACGATTAAATAACATTACAAAATTAACAAAATTATAATGAACTAATTTCTAACGCATTTGTCATGCTTCTGCTCTTCATTACTCCAAGTTTTACTTCAATAAAAATAATCTTTGTTCCTTTAAAATTTAAAATATATTTATCCAAGTTTTACTTTAATAAAAAAGAACTTGTGTTCCTTAAAATTTAAAATGTATTTATGTTACGGAGCACACGTTTTCAGTGATATATATAATACGCTAGTTTAGTTTATTGAAAAAACGTCAAATGTCTTGTTCAATATAACTTTATCACATAATCACTATCTTTAGTTATTTTGGGCTATTGCTTGAGACAATTTTCTGGTATCATATAATGTTCAAGACAATCGTTTTATCGTTGAAGTATGTATGCGTGATGGCAATGAATAAAAGCGAATTTCTGAAGTCATAATACAAATGTATCTGGTATCCATTTCGCGAGCATTCCAACTGTAATTCATTCCCCCAATCAAATTATTTTTGATATTGTATTTATTTGTAATATGGACTCGAACGTTTTGACCAGGAATTGCAAACCTTTTTCTTCAAGTGCGTCAAAAGTGATATCTTATTCTTAAAAAGTAAAAACTCACACATAAAATAGAGCGCATGTTAAATATGGGTGACAATCCAAAATTAAAATATAATTGCGATTATAATTATTATAGGATTTTAGCTTATTAAAAAAAATACACAATTACTACTTGATTTTTATTTTTACAACGTTGTGGTATATATGGTTTAATGTGGTTTACTTTTAACGCTACCTACGCTGAAGATAAATATTTATTAAGACGATTTCGCACGTCCAACTTGATCAAATTCATCAAAAGAAAATAATACTATCTAATGATTTTAATGAAATCTTTCGATGGAAGTGACTAGCTAGCTAACCATCGCGCCGTCTCCCCGAAGGGGTAGGCTGAAAGAATGGACTGCCGCACTTTAACCGATGCGGCACTCCATCCTTCTTTTTTCGCTCCCGCGGGAGACGCGGTGTGATGGGTTGCGAACCTCATCGCCACCAATAGGCATCTCCCGCGCTTACTTCGATCGCCCAACGTCCACAAAATAAATCTAAAATAATATAAAATACAATGATACAAGATAAAATAACAAATTAAAAATAATATAACATATAATGTTCTTTTAGATTTATACAAGGTGCGGCAAAACAGACAGTGCAGTTATGAAGGGGTATTAAAAAAATGAAATGATTCATTGATGGAAGTACATTTTAAATAATAAAAAAACTGGTCCCAGTCCTGCCTAAGTCTGGCGAAATCGGTCGCTGTCGAAATAAAGACAAAAGGGGAAGTAGTTAAAAAATATCGTTTTCTTTAATTGTTACGAGTATTTAACACTAGTCCCAGTCTATCGGTGCCAGCGAGCCTGGCGAAGCCGGTCGCTGTCGAAATAAAGACAAAAGTGAAAGTAGTTAAAAAATATCGTTTTCTTTAATTGTTACGAGTATTTAACACTAGTCCCAGTCTATCGGTGCCAGCGAGCCTGGCGAAGCCGGTCGCTGTCGAAATAAAGACAAAAGTGAAAGTAGTTAAAAAATATCGTTTTCTTTAATTGTTACGAGTATTTAACACTAGTCCCAGTCTATCGGTGCCAGCGAGCCTGGCGAAGCCGGTCGCTGTCGAAATAAAGACAAAAGTGGAAGTAGTTAAATATCGTTTTATGTCATTGTTTATTTATTATTAACTAATTTTGTCAAAACGGCGCTTTCTATCTTTTTCGTCGTTTTAAATGTATCAGGAACCGAGTTCTATTTACTTAAAAATTAAAATCTTTAATAATCAATTCAATCGTTTTATTATTCTAAAAAGACATTACAAACACGAATTCGAATACGAGGCATCGATTTGAATATAGGTAAAATACCTGGAATGTTCGAGAAATGGTTCGAATTTTGAAAGACAAGATATTTTATTGTATCAAGAGTATTTATCATCTGAACGTATTTTCACTAATACAAAAGACGTCGGCATCCGATGTGAGTTTTAGTGCCGACCCTTATGTATAGAAGTGAAGCTTGGAGTTGGCAGAAGAAGGATGAAAGAAGAACAAATGCCGTAGAAATGAGGTCACTAAGAAGGATATGCGAAAAACAATGTATGATAGACTATCTAATGATAAAGTAAAAATATAATGTAAAGCGAATGAATACGTGATAAATAAAATCAAGAAAGGGTCACTAAGATGGTTTGGACATATGGAACGAATGGATGAGGGAAGAATGGTTAAAAAGATATATAATACAAGTAGTGTGAATGGAAAAAGAAGTCGAGGAAGGCCAAGGAAGACATGACATGACCAACCAAATTAATCAATTACTGAAAGGCGGCCATGTTCGAAGTAGGAACAATCAACGAGCGTGCATGTAACGATGTGTGAATGTAGAAGACGCGCGAGAATAATGTCAGGATATAACAATGTGACGATCCATCCTCTCTGCCTACCCCTCCGTGGAAACAGCGTGATGGTTAGTTAGTGAGTCTAATTTCTCTTCCCACTGGTATCACCTGACGCAAGTTGGTTTTGGCTGTTGACAGGTAAAACAATCTACGCCGGCGCTGTCACAGTTATATGTGGGTACTTCGTATATACGCCATACGCCCTCTTTTTGTCTGCTATGATCCTAATGGCAAGGTCAGTGATTATACTGCCAGGGATTCAACGGGATCACGAGGACCACTCTAGGACGCCAGGGAGTCGAACTTACTGGAAGTTTTGCTATTGTCATGTAAGGTGACTTTTTACGGCATTTCTTTAGTACATACCGTGGTACATAGCAGGGCAAATACTTATTTTATCTATCTACTTAATTGTGATTGAAATTAGAAAAAAAAACGTTTATTTAAAATTTAATCTCAACTCCGACTATGTTTTAAAACGTGCCCTCATCAACACCGAGAAAGGACTGAAAATTAATGGCGTTGTGATAAACAATATAAGATATGCCGACGACACTGTTTTATTAGCTGAAACTGTCAGCGATCTTCAGGACCTCTTTAATCTTATTGACGAGTCCGGTGAAAGATTGGGGCTAACAACAAATGTCAGCAAAACCAAATGGATGACATTCGGACGGCTTGACTACAGTGGATCAGTATTGCATTTGAACGGCCGTATCGTTGAAAAGGTGGAAAAATTTAAATACCTCGGCAGCATAGTAACGCAATCTCTTGATTCAGATGTAGAGATAAAATGCAGAATTGAGGCAGCAAGAGCTACGTTTAATAAAATGAAATCACTCTTCTGCAATGATATCGTAAACTTAAAACTCCACCAGAGAATGATAAAATGCTATGTGTGTTTATTGTATGGATGTGAAACGTGGACCCTGAAAGTAAACTCAATGAACAGACTGGAAGCGTTTGAAATGTGGCTCCATCGCCGAATGCTCAGAGTTCCCTGGACAGACATGGTTACCAATACCGAAGTCCTGAGGCGAGCTAGAGTTTACAGGGAATTGTTATCAACTATCAAGGTGCGAAAGATCTCATATCTGGGTCATATTCTGCGTGGGAAAAAGTACCACCTTCTCCAACTGATATTGGAGGGGAAAATTGAGTGACGCCGAGGGCCCGGAAGGAGACAAATGTCCTGGCTGCGAAACGTGAGGGAGTAGACCGGCATGCGAAGTGTTGAGGAGCTGTTCCGAGCGGCGCAGGACAGGAACAGGTTCGCCGAGGTGATCGCCAACGTTGGGGGGACCCGACAGGGCACTTGAAGAAGAAGATTTAAAATTATTAAATTTTGAAGAAAATAAATTTCGCATGTTGTGTTGTATGTAAAGCGGCTGCAATATCTGTATGCTTGAAAGGTTTTGTGTGGAAAAACAAGCATATGCGAGTGAAAAGCAAATTGCGAATATATAAGACATGTGTCAGCCCCATAATGACTTATGGTATAGAATCGAGGGCTGAAACAAATAGAACCAAAGCACTATTCCAAGCCACCGAAATGAAGAAACTCCGCGCTATTCTGGGCAAAACACTGAGCGACAGAATCAGAAATACAGTAATACGTGAAACCTGCGATACCGAAGATATTGTCAGATGGGGCAGGAAAAAAAGACGCTTCTGGCGCGACCACGTAGAACGAATGAGCGACGATAGACTCCCCCAAGCAGCCGCAAACAACGTGCCAATGTGAACTCGCCAACCCGGAAGACCTGCGAAGAGATGGCGAGACAGTTGGAGTTCTGTGTCCCAGGAGACCTTGACGCCAAAAAAAAAACAGATCCACAGATCTATTAAAAGAGGAAGAAGAAGAAGAAGAAGAAGTGTTGTATTTGGGTACTTTTACTTCAATACACTCGTGTTTTAATACGTGGAAAACATTTGCTGAGTTGTAATATAATGTAACGTTCCTTGACATAGAGGAAATAAATTTGATACCAGCTTTTCTGGGCCATTAGAATATAAAACTCGAGCGAGGTGCACTCCACGAGCTGGCACTAAGACGGGAGCCAGGGACGGTGCTGTGAAAGGCGATATGTAGTTCAAAGGGGATACTTGAGATTGTCTATGGAAATTTTAACCTTTGCACAATGCGTATGTCTGTATACAATGTTTAACTCTTCAGAATTAAATACGTTTGAAAAGATTTAAATACAAAACTGTAAAAAAAAATTTCGTTCTGGAGGGTGTTTTTCTTTTTGTTCTTGATAGATATCTCCGACAGCGCCAGCATATATTATTTTACCTACCGCGGCCGCTAGGACTAACCTACTTCTGGTTACGCTGAAGAGGAATCAGTCTATTGAACATGTCCTCCTTGGAGATCGACGTCTTTCATATTAGAAAAAGTTCGTTAAGAAAGCAAATATTCTTGATATTGGAGAGTATCTTATCTTCCTAAAGTCGAACTATCTTTCATGCTTTCCGAGTATTTTATTGCATATTTTAGTTGTTCTTAATAGAAGCATCAATTTTTAATTTTGTATGTAACCTCTATTGATAAAAACTATATTGAATTTAATATACGAATCTGGAGTATCGGATACTGTTGGAGTATGCATTTTTAGGGTAAAGTTTGATCATATCGTAACCATCTGCAAAAATTACAATAAACCTTTTAGCCAAGGGCAGTAAGTAAACAAGGATTTTTTGATTTGTTTTCATTTACTCAAATGAAAACAAATCATAAAAATGTGATAATGCTCTATTGCGAATACCCGAATAAATAAATAAATATCATCAGCGAAAATATTTCGGCGTTATTGTGGAAATCGGATAATTCTTATATATATTTTTTCACTATATAAGTAATGATTGTCAATACGAATTCCGCACAAAAATATTGCATTTTTTAAAAGTAAATAAACACAATCAAATAAATGAGGGCACTACTTGCAAAGTCAGTAACCTCCCTAAATTTTTATTTTGAGAAAAATGAAGAAATGTGCTATTTTCGTTCTGGATATCAGATAAAATATGTTTATGGCTTGTACGTGTTTAATTAATGGAGAAAACGAGGATCACCAAAAAAGTATATTAAAAACAAGAGTAAAACTGAGAAAAATTGAATTGTAATTTGGATTTTGAACATTTGGAGGTTACCGGGTTTGCAACACATAACTTTGGAATTTACCTACTTTGATTATAACATCATAGAAAATAATGTTACTGGCAATCTCCAAAAATTCAGACGAACATTTATTTATTATTGAAAAAAAGTTTTTATTATTAACAGAGTTTTTACTATTTAAAAAAAGTATTTTAACGCAACAATAATTGTTTGAATCGGGACTGCTATTGGTAGAGACAAAATCAAGATGGCGGCAAGTGGATGTTACTGATTTTACAAGATACATCAAATTTCAAGTCTTATTTTACTTGAAATTAAGTAAGTTATGATCCTAACATTTGCACACAATATACAAAAATACTTTATTAATAATCTACCATTCAAAGTTGGAATTTTTTTTGGAGGTTACTGGCTTTGCAAGTAGTGCCCTCAAATATAATATTTGGTAGTACAAATTTTCCTCCTTGTTTACACCGAATACACCAATAAAAACGAAATCTGAAATATTTATTTGTCGATAACACTTTATTGTATAAAAATATTGTCGAGTTATACAACGAAACGAGGTAATAAAAATTCAAGTATGAAATTTTAAAATTCGATACATTTTAAATGGATAACTTTAAGGGGTGTTTTTTTTTTGTCGAAAAACAGATGGAAAATGTTGCGCCTGTTTGTAAAAAGGGATCGAATTACGAATTTAAAAATTCAATCGTGATTATCTCGTTAATTAGCAAGCTCCACTTTCCTCCCCGGGGGCATCGAAATTAAGAATTCTCATTAATTTGTCTATTCTAAATTCATGGGGACGTTCATCCGGAGTCGTCTCCGTTCCTACCGCCGCGCAACTGGGATACAGTAGGTACCCCCCATTGAACCGGTTAAATGTCACGAATATATTTATTTTAGGCCAATAAAATTTTCTCGCTGGCCACACTGGACAGCGATTTAAATTATTCACCCCTTTATTTTTACCCCAATAAATCGGTCTGCCCGGGACAGAGCATTGGTTCCGGAATTAAACGAATACGCGGGGTTTCATCAAATTGGCATGTGGAATGATTAGAGTGGCCATTTTGCCCGATATGTGGGGGCGCTCTCTGCTGCAGCTCGAAGATCAGACGGGACAGCTATGTCGATGAATAATTAAATTAAACGAAGGGGGAATTATTTTCCATCGAAACACCTCCGGGTTTTCGTATTTAACGAACCCGGGAAAGAGAATAATCAAATTCTAGACTCGCATCGTTTCCCTTATAAGAGTTTCCATGCTCGTGTTTTAGATACGACGATACTTATTTGAAACCACCGTCGCCGTCGTTAGCATAATGGGGTTAATTTATTAAAAGGAAAGCTGTTTTGTATAATTAGGTTCATTATTATTGAAGCAATATTCTGCGGAGTATATTTTGCACTTTAAAATCAAAGTTTTAACATAGAATCTTTAAATAACTAACTAACTAACCATCACGCTGTCTCCTCGAAGGGGTAGACAGACATAATGGACTGGCCCACTTTTCTTTCCTGACATATTTCTCTCGCTTCCTCGACATTCATATATCGTGTCATGCACGCGCGTCGATTTCTCTGACTCCTCACATGGCCGACATTCAATATTTGATTTATTTGATCGTGCCATGTTTTCCCCGGTCTTCCTCTATTTCTGGTTCCATTTAAATCGTTAACATGTAAGTTTTTTTAATCATTCTTTCTTCATTCATTCTTTCCATATGTCCAAACCATCTTATTCTTTTCATTATTTTGTTCATAACACCATCATTCGCACCGCATTCACTTCTTATATTTTCATTCGACACTCTATCATACACAGAATATCCACAAATTGTTTAATCTAGAATTTAGAATCTTTATTCAGTCAATATACGAGTAGTTCTATTATTTAATATTGTAACTCAAAACATACTAATTTTCATAAGTTTATATCAATTTATGATTCAATTATTGTTTATAAATTAAAGTCCGGTAATTTTTGAATATACTAATTTTATAAAAAAGAAAATTATTTCATGGTTTTTGATTAATAGCATTTCATATGCTATACAAAACTGTAATAGCCACGTAAGGAGTCGGAGAAAAATACGTGCGTGTATGAGTAGATATATGAATGTTGGGAAAGCGAGAGAAGTATGTCAGGAAAGAACAGTGTGGCGGTCCATTCATTCTGCCTATCCCTTTAAGAGACCTCAATCTATACGTTCCCCATAGTTATAGCAGAGCAAGGGGGCATATATTATTTTATGCCCCGAATTTCCGCAAAGAGGCCCTTCGAAGTTCTCCTGTATTGAAAGCAATTCGTCTTTTAAATGACGTTGTAAAAGAGATAGACCTCTTTGGATGCAATTATGGCGAATTCGTGAATACCCTTACGATAAAGGCAGCAAAAAAATCACTGGCATATTACTATTCATAAGGTTCTATGTATATTTCCTTTGATATTCGTTTTTTTCACCATTTACATCGATTTGGCTTGTGCTGTAATGATGTAAGGAGTTTTTTCAACAAAATATAATAATAATAATAGTTTGTCGATTCAATTGTATATTTATAACTAACTAACATACCATCACGCCAGTTCCGCGGAGGGGTAGGCAGAGAGGATGGATCGCCACAATGCTCTGTCCTGGCATACCTCTCGGGATTCCTCTATATTCATACATCGTACCATGCACGCACGTCGATTATTCCGACTTCAAATGTGGCCGCCTTTTAGTAATTGATTTATTTGGTCATGCCATGTTTTCCTCGGTCATCCTCATCTTCTTTTTCCACTCACGCTGCTTGTGTACAACTTTTTAACCTTCTCATCCATTCGTTCCATATGTCCAAACTATCTCAGAAATCCATGATGCAATCATCTGCCTTACACATTTATATATTTATATATTATTTTTATTAACATATTGTATATTTATGTATTGTAAACTAACTAACCATCACGCCGTCTCCCCGAAGGGGTAGGCAGAAAGAATTGACTGCCACACCTTTCTTTCCTGACATATTTCTCTCGCTTCCTCAACATTCATACATCGTGTCATTCACGCGCGTCGATTTCTCTGACTCCTCACATGGCCGACATTCAATATTTGATTTATTTGATCGTGCCACGTTTTCCTCGGTCTTCTTCTATTTCTGGTACCATTTACATCATTAACATATAATTTTTTTACCATTCTTTCTTCATTCATTCTTTCCATATGTCCAAACCATCTTAATGATCCTTTCATTATTTTGTTCATGACACCATCATTCGCACCGCATTCACTTCTTATATTTTCATTCGACACTCTATCATACACAGAATATCCACCCATTCGTCTAAGAGATTTCATTTCAACTGCATTTATTCTACTTTCATCCTTCCTTTGCCAGTTCCATGCTTCGCTTCAATACATAAGGGTCTATCACTTTTAACAGTATTGTATATATCCTTTAAAATAATAAACTTATAACAGAAACGTTATAGAAAATTATAAAAAGCACAAAAAATAATAGGAAGTCATTGCATACTCGAAACCGTCAAATTCAATGAGCGAACCTAAAAACTGCCAAAGACATAAAATCGTTAATCGAAAGCTATCGTGTTCGCTGTTCCGACGTACCCGAACGATGAATAACTGTCACAAGTAAATACTTTTTTACCGATTTTATGGACACTCTTACCCGCTCCGGGTCTGCGGGAAGCGGGGACCGATCAGACAGAATCAATTTAGGGGCCGATACAAAGCGACAAACAACTTTATTGCCATATTTGTGTCAGGCACGGGATAAATGGACCATGCGAATGGCAGTGACAGCGCACCGCGGTGCTTTATGGCGGTCAATCTAAAAGTAATTCTGGACCGCGGACCAATTAGGAGGCCCGCAATCCCTTGTCACGATCAATCCTTAAGGGCAGTCTAAATGCGACGAAATCTGACCGAGAATCGAGTTACTAACATAATCCGTGTTTTGTTTTTTTGAATGTATACAAATCAAATCAAATCAGTTTATTTCATCAACAGACATTGACGACCTTCGTGGCAGAGTGGTAAGAGCTCTGATTCCCATTCCGAAGGTTCTGGGTTCGATTCCCGGCGATGGCAGTGTGATTGTCACATTGTCTTTGGTCTGGCGTAGTATTCACGTGACAATAAAATGGCGATAGATTGGCTATCTGTCACATGTCACGAGAATCAATATATCAGCTTAAAAAAAATGTATACTGTAATTGGGTTCAAGCAACCTGTTGTATACGTAAAAAAAAAAAAAAAAAATTACAAAATTTATTTTTAAGGCATCTATTGAGAACAGGTAAAATAATAATATATAGTATACTACCAGAAACGCATAAGAGATGGTTCAACATTAGGAAGACAGGATACTCTCCAGAATTAAGAGTATTTGCCTTCTGAACGTACTTTCACTAACATGAAAGACGTCGATCTCCGAGGAGACCGCGTTCAGCAGACTAATTGCTCTTCCCACCGGTGTCACCAGAGGCAGATTGGTTCTGGCAGCCGGTAGGTAAAACAATCTGTGCTGTCGCTGTCGGAGATATCTATCGGGGACAAAAAGCCGAACACCCTCCAGTACGGCCGAGTTCTCGAAGTATCCCCTAATTAATCTAAAGAAATGGGTAATTAGATGTCCATCTCTTCGAAGCTGTAGAGAATTGGTTCCGAGCATTCCCAAAATAAAAGCCGTGGGATAGAGCCAAGGATAGCTACCATACTCCCTCATGTAGAGATACCTCAGAAATTTTTTCTGAACCCTCTCCAGCATAATGGAATATCTCGCCTCGTGAGGACTCCATATCACAGAACCACTTTCGAGTCTGCTCCGAACCAATGCGTTGTATAGGAAATACTTAGACGAATCTCTTAGACGAATGTGTGAATACTCTGTGTATGATAGAGTGTCGAATGAAAATATAAAAAGTGAATGCGGTGCGAATGATGGTGTCATGAACAAAATAACGAATGGATCATTAAGTTGGTTTGGACATATGGAAAGAATGAATGAAGAAAGAATGGTAAAAAAAATTATATGTTAATGATGTAAATGGAACCAGAAATAGAGGAAGACCGAGGAAAACGTGGCACGATCAAATAAATCAAATTTTGAATGTCGGCCATGCGAGGAGTCAGAGAAATCGACGCGCGTGCATGACACGATGTGTGAATGTTGAGGAAGCGAGAGAAATATTTCAGGAAAGAAAAGTGTGGCAGTCCATTATTTCTGCCTACCCTTTCGGTGAGACGGCGTGATAGTTAGTTAGTTAGTTAGATAGTTAGTTAGTTACAAATACTTGTAGACAAATACTAGATTTTACCCATCACGGGTTAATCATTAAGAATTAATTGTATCTTAATAGAGACGAAGATGTTAATTATTTGGAAACAGAATATGGTGCTCGAGGCATTTACAGGACTTATGACCTGTCATTGGTTGGGTTTAGCGATCGCTTTATTTAATACAACATTCCCCGTTCCGTCCTTCTTACGAACACCACGTCTGACAATTATTTTTTGAAAGTTGTATATATGTTACCATGTTGAGAAACATTTCACATATTTTAGTTCAATCTACATAAGTCATAAGTCCTGTAAGCGTCTCGACCACCATATTCTGTTTCCAAATAATTAACATATTCGTCTCTATATTGTGATACAATTAATTCTTATAAATCCGTGTTAATAAAAAATACGCGTTCTTCTTCTTCTTCTTCCTTGTTGTAGACCTATGTGGTCTGTTCTCCAGAGGGTTGCTCTTCTTGTGAGGTTGATTCCCAGCTCTCCTTCTATCTTTTAGGAGGTATTCTATGAGGATGAGTCCCGTGAGGCTGATTATGTAGTGCAATATAGGGGAGTTGACAAGGAACTGTGATTAACTATCAAGGTTCGGATAATTTCACATCTGAGTCATATACTGCGTGGGGAAAAGTACCATCTTCTCCAACTGATATTGGAGGGTAAAGTTAAGGGACGCCGAGGGCCCGGTAGGAGACAAATATCCTGGCTGAGGCAGGTTCGCCGAGGTGATCGCTAACGTTGGGGAGACTCGACAGGCCACTTGAAGAAGAAGAAGAATATAGGGGAGTCTGGTGGTGTCCATTCTTTGGATATGACGGTACTAGTCCATCTTTTGCTGTCTACTCCATCTTATAATATCTTCAACCTCACATATCTGTTTAATTCTGGTGTTCTAACCTGCTATCCTCCTCAGTGTCTTCATCTCAAAAGGCCTTAGTACTTGTTTGGCTCTGACTGTGTCTGCCATTTTATGAATATTATATTTTTTGAGATAATCTAGTGATTTTACTAGAAAAATGTTAATTTTAAATAGCTATTAAATAAAACGATGTTTGTTGAACAACACCCACTTAAGTATTTATTTTAAAAGCAACTGGTTTCGCCAGGCTCACTAGCATCGATAGACTGGTCCCGTTCGGTCGAAATAAAAACAAAACTGAAAGTTGTTCTTAAAGAGCGTCGTTTTATTTTTTTAAATACACAAAACTCTGTTTTATCCACTTTCCTAGGAAACTAACCTTCACAGAAATAATGGACGGTCTATTTTTTTCCTGACATACTTTTCTCGCTTCTTAAACAATAATATCATGTCATGCACCCATGTCAATTTCTCCGACTTTACACGTGGCCCACGTTTAATACGAGTATTTGATTTATTTGTTCGTCCTACGTTTTCTTTGGTCTTCCTTTATTTTTAGTTCCATTTACATCGTTAACATATACTTTTTTTACAATCATTTCTTCATTCATTCTTTCCATGTGTCCAAACCATCTTAATGTTATTTTCATAATTGTAGAAATGGTTTTATCCATTTTTTCATTAATTGTTTGGAGGTAACCACCATCCTCAGGTGTAAAAATATAAGTAAACTAAAATTATAGAAGGTCTTATAAAGCAAACAGAATTTTCATGACTCATTCTTATTAGTACACAATTACAAAAATGGTTTGGGAAAACAGACATTTCGGTTAAAGTTTATTAGTCATAAAATTTGTGTTTACTTCATAAGCCTTTGTAGAATTTAAATTTAGTTATATTTTAACACCTGAGGATTAAAGTCACATCCAAAACATGTTGTCTGAAATATTTATTGTTTGTAAAAATATTTAATAAGTAAAATAGTTAAAATAGTGTAACGAATTATTGAACTTCTAAATTAAAACGAAAGTCTACAGTGTTAATACCATTTAAATAAATAAATCTTTAAAACATCTGTCAGATCATGTTAACAATTTTATAATATTTTAAATATGTATCTTTTTTAAATGTATCACTGAAGAAGGACTGGTTGTCCGAAACATGTCTCTGTAATTTTTTTTTTAAATGTAAGTGTTGTGTATACGAAGTATATAAAAAAAGAGAAATTAATGCATTTTGTTCACAAAAATGAAAAAGAAAACATTTGATTAAATGTCGAATTTGACTGTCTCGCATTAATTCCTTCGAAACTGTCTAAGCTCTATGAATATTTTAATGCTTCACTAGATAGATATGTGTAAGTTCTATGTAAGTACTGAACTCTGGATGCGTGTAGACCGGGCTTTAGTTTCCGAACCCTTGCGGGGATTTTCGCCCGGCCTTTAATTTCATTAGTGATCTGCGTGAGACGGTTATCTTCGATGAATCTTCGGATGATCTTATTGGTGTAATTTGTCCCGAACTCGAGCCCCCGGGACACGGTGGCTGACCTTAAGCCCTCGTCTCGCCTGTAATTGACATTTACCGCTGATTGACATATTTGTATAGCTACGCTGAAACTATCTCGCATTTCAAAATCGGAATTGAAATCACGCAATTTCGATAATGGAATTTGATAGTTATAAGTCAATAGATATCTCATTTCTATCATTGGATTTAATGCGCTATGATATACAAGTAGATTTAATTGAAAACGTTGATCAGTTTTGATAATGCTTTAGACATGCGAAACATATCATTCATATTAAATATAATAAATAAATAATTTATTAAGAAAAGATATCCCGTTTTTTCGATCATCATGAGAATCGATTTCTCAAATTTTATTCGCCTTATAAAGAATCGTCGTTTCGACAATAGTGTAAGTATTATGCTATGTTCCCAAATATGCATTTAAATATTAAAAAACCAATACCTGGTGGTTTGATATACTGAAAAATTGAATTTGATTGCTTTGTATAAAAACTACTTTCTTATGAGTTAGTAGCACTCTGATATTTAGACTTTTTATAACTAACCAACCATCACGCCGTCTTGCCAAAGGTGTAGGCAAAAATACAAGACGATATCTCAACATTCAAACATCGTGTCATGTACACACATTGATTTTTCCCACTCTTCACGTGATCGACATTTACAATTTAATTGATTTGATCGTGCCACGTCTTCATTGGTCGTTCTTTATTTCTTGTTACATTCACATTGTTAACATATAGGTTCTTTCATTCTTTATTCTTTCATTTTATGTGTCTAAACAATTATTATGGCCTCATTTGTCGAATACAGATTTTATTATATACAAAAACAGTTAGGTATACAGAAAGTAAGCTATATTGTATATTTAAACAAACAAACCTATTTCTTAATGGAAATATATCACTTTTCCAAAACACCCAAAACGTGTAATCTGTTTATAGAGAATCAATACAAAGAACAGGTCAGGACCTTTAAGTATCTGGATATATACCTGGTGGGAAGAGCTGATCTGTAGGAAGAAATACAAGCCCAAGTAAACAAGGCAGCTGCAATCTCTGGTGCTCTAAAATCCACAATATGGAAAAAAGACATGGCCATTAAGAGTTAGGTAAGAATCTATAAAACATGCGTAAGACCAATAATAACACATGGGGGAGCCAGGGCAGAAACAGTAAGGACCAAATAAGTTTTAAGGAATTCCGAAATGAAGACACTGTGGACGATAGCAGGCAAGACACTGAAAGATCGTGTGAGGAACACCAGAGTTATCGAAAAATTGTGAGGTTGAGGATATTATATTATAAGATGGAGCAGACAGCGAAAAAGGGACTGGTACGGTTATGTCCAACGAATGGACACTGCCAGATTCGCTTATATTGCACTCAGCCTTACGGGACTCGTCCTCGTGGAAGACCTCCTAAAAGATGTAAGGAGAGCTGAGAGTCAAGGAGGAGGAGCAACACTCTGGAGAACAGAACATATAGGTTTACGAGAAGGGAGAAGAAGAAGAAGAATAAATCACGAGTAAACAAATAAATTGTTATCTCATTTCATATATAAAATTTGACGAAAATGCAAGGTTTTATCAATTAATATTTGTTTAAATTTAACCATTCACAAAATTATTATAACTACATAAAACGATGTTTTTAAGAAATACTTCCACCTTTGACTTTATTTCGACAGCGACTGGTTTCGCTAAGCTAGCTATTAAACGACCAGTCTGTCGATGCCAGCCCAGCCTGCTGAACCCGGTCGCTGTCAAAATAAAGACAAAAGTAGAAATTAAAAATAAAACACCGTTTTATTTAATTATTTATTAATTGTGTACAATCATAAGTTAAGAATCTATCATATCACCAGACAGCGATCCTTGAAACGAATATCCAAATGGGACGTCTGTATCGCGGTACAGGACGAAGTATAATGTATTCCGGGAAAGGAGCTTCCCCGCCCGGCGTCGCCCCCACCCCGGCCCGTGCGGGGGTCGGACTTGCTGACTGAGAGAAAGAGTAAGCCCCGCGTCGGGCCTGCCCCGCGCATTACTTCCACAATAATTCATCCGGTCGCTTGATTTACAACGTTTGCCAATTTGAGCGTCCCGCCGTTCTTCGTCACCGAAAAAGTGCTGCGTAACATTTATGAAATTACGACGTATAAAAAATATGTGTTTCTTGTAATGCATAAAGACCAAAGGGTAAATACTGTGATGCGATCAGTAAAAACGTTTACATTTTTTTTAGGAGAGGAACATAGAAGTTCCCGCCACATAACCGACGCTGTTATAGGGCGTAGCGGCGCCCTTTCGTCAGCCTCGCTCATACGGTCCATCCGGGTGTTTTATTTAAAGAAAAAACGGGAACAGCAAAGGGGTGCCAGACCACATTTAATCTTCTTTTTGTCGCGCCGTACTTTATTGAATAAATACATATATACATATACATCTCAAAACATTTCGTTTACGATTGTTAAATAATACTTTTTCGGGTGGTAGATTTGCGCACCCATTACCACGCGTTGCTTGCTACACGTCCGAAACTGTTATCGGACGCAGCGGCGCCCGTTAGTTAGTTTCCTTATTAGACTTTTTAGGCCCGTCCCATGTCTATGCGCGATTGATGTCAATTTTTATTAACGAAGATAGCAAAGCTTGGTAGCTCCAAGCTACATATATGATCTATTGACTCTAAAAATATGCTTCTTGGGATTCCCTCAATATACGAGTATAAAGAATTATAAATAGCAGAGTATATGTAAAAGAAAACAAAAACATTTATATACAATAACAAGTTGAGATAAAAGAGAAAGGGATCAGGAGAAAGAATATTATAGGGACTGGGGAAGGAAAAATCTTGAATTCAGAATTGCAAAGGAAGGAAAATATTATTTTATATAGAGAAATTTAAGTATTATATTTGAGTTGAGGCAGTTGAGATTCAGTTAAAGCATTTTGCATGTACACTTTCACAAAAACTGTATTTATATTTCACAACGAATCATGGTTATTTAGTATGTTCAAAATCAAACAAAACAGAAAACAATAATTAATGTGGATAGCGTATCAAAAGCTGTTGGGCCAATTTTTATGTCAATTCAGTTGGTTTTGGTTATTTATTGAGTGCGGATAATGCGACCCCAGAAAACACACGAAACAAAGCAAGATTTCTTTCGGCCAACTTTGCAGAAATATTCCCGTCCGGAAAAGTTTTATTTCGCACTCGATTAGATCCGTTATTTGTAGCGTATTTGATACAAAAACAAATATTAAAACGTACCTGGGCTCGTGTGTGCTGGGGGAACATTCGTTTTCAATTTAGATTCGGATAGGAAGAACTGATTCTGCAATAATTTATTCCCTCGTGAGATTACGACTAAAAAACGCATAGCGTGTAAACCAACACAGGTAGCTGTGGAAGTTAGATTTATGTACGAGTAAATAAATTAATAGAAAAAGTAGGCACTAAAACGCGATTCGCAAAAGTTACATTGAAAAACAAAATAACATCAATTGTTTTGAAAATTTTATGGATTCACCAGTATGTACTCGTATATCAAAGTGTTATTGTATCTACTCGTATGTGACCGTGTATGTTTGTGTTGTTATATCAATTTTATGATTATTTTTTATTTATTTATTCTGTAATGTACCTACTAGAATGCAGCAACAAAATTGTAATCAAGCATATCTTTATCTGGTGTGGACTTCCTTTTCCCCCTCATCTATCGAAAAACAATATTCTGTAAACATGCTGTGAATATGAACTTTGAAAGCTCAACGGAACTTATGGACTTTGAATGCAGTATAGTCCAGGATATTATCTTAATGTTCCTTGATAACTCCTGTTTATAAATAGGACATTTGCTGTATTTGTCACACACATTAATTTTAGAAACGAAGCTTGTAACACACATATTGTATTATATATTTATATAATAAATCATCGAGATCCAGTCGATCGTGCATTCACATTTTGGAAGACCGTAACAATTTAATAAAGTTATAAAAAATTACAGGAACCTTTTGAAACTTATAAAACAATCTTTCATAAACAATTAATTAATAATATAAAAACAACCTAAAACCAACGATAAAAACAACCAAAACATTAAATATCGGTACTTAGAACATATTGAAAGCATTTCCGATGAAATATCGCAAGAGAATCGGCATCTCTTACTTCATTTGACAATTCGTTATATAATTTAAATCCTATATAAAAAACACCTTTCTTTGTACTTTCAAGTCTGGGTCTCCGGAGTCGGAGACCCAGACCCGGTCACGACCTCTCTATTAATATGATTTGTGTTAATTTTTCAATAATTCACAGCTTCGCATAAATACGATACACAGCTTCGTGTAAAAAAGCCAAAAAATAAATTTAATAATAAGTACGCGAACATGTTTTTCCGGATTAGTCTAATTGAGAGATTAATATTAAAAAATATATATATTCGCTCACGTTTTAACGGGTCACGTTATCCGCAATCAGGGCGACACCAACGAAGGTCCCGGAGCGGGAAAACAGAAAACCGTGTCGCGGGCAGGCAGGGGGTAGGCAGGGGCCGGAATAAGTTTAATTACGACCCAACATACCTGTCGGACAAGTAGTCCGAGCCGCCGTAGTCCTCCAGCGTGCGGAGTTCCACCTGCACCGCGCTATCTGAAAAGAGGACATCAAAATGTATTAATTTTCTAGCATATCAATTTATTGTATTATATTAATTACCACACTCGTAACACAAACGAATAACTGGAATGTTTTATTTATTGAAATTTATATTAATTATGTGCTTTTTATATTATATTTATATTAACTAACTACGCTCAGAGTGCGGCAGTGTACCGGACGTGCGACATGTACCATAAGTGCTTTAATAACATCGATGTGTTCCATCTTAATGAAAGTGATTTTTAAAAAATGGTTGGAGCAACCCTTAGTTACCCTACTTTTTCTTTTCTTGTCTTTTTATTTTTTTTTACATTTTTAAATTATATTTCATCTTTAATTATTCATTATTATTCATTACTACTAGTTTTCTCTTTAACTTATCAATGTATTACTTTATTCTTCTTATATATGTCAGTTGTTATATAATATTTGTGGTAGCATGTAATTGGCCTTGTTTTGTTGTCTCTGTGTGTTTATATTCATATACTGTAATTGCTGTTTGTTAACCTCAATAACAAAAAAAAAACTAATAATCGCATATTTAAAAATATGTTTAAAAACCTAAAAACATATTTAAAAAGCTAAAATGGCAGTGCACAATGGCGTTCTTATATCAACCCTTATGTATGGAAACAAAGCATGGAACTGATAAAAGAAGGATGAAAGTAGAATAAATGCAGTAGAAATTGGATCTCTTAGACGAATGTGTCGATACTCTGTGTATGATAGTGTCAAACGAAAATATAAGAAGTGAATGCAGTGCGAATATTGTTGTAATGAACAAAATTATGAAAGGATCATAAATATGGTTTGTACACATGGAAAGAATGGTAAAAAAGTGTATGTTAATAATGTAAATGGAACTAGAAATAGAGGAAGACCGAGGAAAACGTGGCACAATCAAATAAATCAAATATTGAATGTCGGCCACGTGAGGAGACATAGAAATCGACGCGCGTGCATGACACGATGTATGAATGTTGAGGAATCTAGAGAATTATGTCAGGAAAGAAAAATGTGGTAGTCCATTCTTTCTGCCTATCCCTTCGGAGAGACGGCGTGATGGTAAGTTAGTTAGTTAAACCTTTTTTTTATTGGTTGTTTGAACCCAATTACTGCATACATTTTATTTTCAGCTTTTATATTGATGCTCATGCTATGCGATAGGTAGCTATTCTTTCACCATTTTATTCAGCGCGTGAATTCTACACCAGTTCAAAGACAGTGTGAAAATCGCACTTTCGTCGCCGTGAATCGAACCCGGGACATCGATATTACAGTTAAAATTCTTACCACCCTGCCACGAAGGTCGTCTTAACTTGGTGTTAACACTATTAAATTACATTATTCGATTTTTTCATGAATGGAAACACTTCTAATATAATTTGTGATGTGGCTTCATTAAAAATATTTTTAAATATTTTAAAACTTTGTGTTTACCCAACTAACCGGTTTCGCTCCCGCCGGAGTATCATAAGGGTTACAAAAACGAGTTCAATGAATAATTTTGTAACCTCTGACGAATCTCTGGTGGTAGTGAACCCGGATGTTTCGATAAGACAAAATAAAATGTTATAAAAACAAAATGTAAAGTTTTAAAAAATATTTAATTTTAAAACAAAGTTTTTTCCACTTTTAAGTTTATTTTTCAGAAAAAGTTAATAATTGATTGCAAAAGTTACATATTTAGTCAAGTTCGATATCAATACTTTATGTAAAATCCATGTGAATATTGAAGAAAAAAAAAAATAATATTTATTTGCAACAATAATATTTGCATTTTGTTCTCTTCGTTTGGATGTCTATATGGTATTCGTATATCTACCTCTAATGAGATCAACATCTTTGAGATGGCGCGTACGTATAATATTATATTATATTATATTACATTATATTATATAATATTATATTATATAATGTAACAAGTTTTTTTCTTTAAAAACGATAGAGTAACAAATAATGGTCTAATGGAAAAGATGTAATAAAACGAAGGTGAGATGCTTTGAAAGAATTTAAAATACTTTTTTAAACAAATACATTTACACAACGAATATTCACAACATTCAATTTTTTTAAATTTGTTGATAATATATGTTTCTGTTAAGACTCAACCTTCTAAGATGTATATATTTTTTTTTGGTTAGACAAGTTTAATTCTTGTAAGTGCATTTTGTATGTGATAATGACATTTTAATAACGTCATAATAAAGCAAAAATAATAAGGTCATAGTAAGGCAAAACACGGTAAAAATAATAACATCGTGATGAGACAAAACAAGGCAAAGGCAAAACACAACATATTTGTTGTTATCTGTAACAAATGAGGTCTTGGAGTTTTTTTATTTATTAAAAAATGATTAATTCGAAAAGGAATCTAGATACTGTATTTTTGCGTGTATGAATATAACGCTGATATCGTAGCATCATAATATGAAAGAAAAATCCCAATCGCATCACTCTCGATGAATACGAATAAAAGGCAAGTTTCTCCGAGTTTACAATTGAATCAGATTAAGGGCGGTCGCCATTAATCAGGCTCTAGCAGTGCTCGGGTCCGGCAGGGCGGTGACGTCAGGGGGACCCGGGTGTCACATTTCAGTGTCAAATGACACCGCGAAAGATTACGGGATTGCAGAGGACGTAGGCTGAATAATTACAGGGCGCTCTCAGTCCCGGCAGCGGACTTAAAGCCGCTTCAAATTAAACGCGGCAGGATGGAATAGCATTACAAACTTGTACTAAACTCGGAGTCGGCAAACAAGCTTTCTAAAATTAACTTTCTATAAACATTAATATCACCATGAATTTTTATCAAGCTCGCAACATCGTGTCAGCTATTTGCGATAACCGAGACTCTGGTCTTTAATCCTATTAAAACAGAGCGCGGTTTACTGCGGTGTCCATGTACATTCGGCTAGAACTACTCCACTTCGTTTATTAAATATAAATTATTCATGAGATTTTGTAAAGGGTTTCGATGAGTTTTGGTTAGTTGCAGTAAACCGTGGTCACGATTCGAGTCCTGTATGAATGGAGGAACTTAGTATCTACATTCACTCCGGGGCGGATAATGCTAACTTCATTAAGCTCTTGTGGCTGATGTTTACATTTTCAATTAAGTGGCTATATCCAGTTTTCTAGATAAGGAACTTTGCTTAATATAATACATAAAGCGATGCAATTAAACAAATATTTATTGTCTATGAACAAGTAAGCATAAACACTTCAAATATCTGAAGAAAATTAAAAAAAAAATTCAATACATAAGGGTTGGAATCAGAAATCTGTTATGAACAGTAGATCCGAATATATTGAAATAATAAAACAGTTTGAAAATAGGAAATAATTTTTAATGGGCTAGGAAATTTCCAAGATGTTGTGTTATGAACCACAATCATAAACTAGGAGAGAAGTTAAATATTGTATAATAGTATGTGGTGAAGATAGTTTATGTTATTAGAATTTTGGTAATAGAGGCAAAGTTTGAAGAACAAATTCTCTTGACTTAAGAGAGTAATAACTGAGTTCAATGTTGACGTGTTTTGGCGACGGTTTTCTTTGAATTTTTCGTCGTAAGTTTTTGTAGATCTTAATTAATATGACTGAAAATATCTGTTTACTACCACTTTCAATAATTTTTTTGGGAATGACATGTTTCACATTGCTAATGCATTATGAAATTCCATTAGTAAATTAAACATGTCACTCTCATAAAATATCAAGAAAACAGAGGTTTTGATTCGTATCTTTTCAATCAACGTTTCTTCCCATTTTTGTTGTTTTATTTGTTTGTAAAATTGTTAACGGATTTCACAACAGATTCGCACAGATTTGCATTTGAACTATCACTTATCACACTTTTTTCAATAAGTTTTTACCCTATAAATAGTAACTAACCTCTCTTTTAATTAACTTTAATAAGGTACCAAACTCAACTCCAGCAAGAACTTCAAAATGTTATAAAAGAAATGATTTAAATTGACATTGGAACAAATGGACATAAAGGTTCGAAATCACGAAAATTAATTTTAACAATTGTCGGAACTCTACACGAAAACGAAAAAAATATTTTAAGACCTATCGGTTGGTGATACAGCTGTGGCAAAAGAAACGTGATAACATAAACAACATTTTTTAACAGTTAATAAATTTAATTTTGGTTATACGAGTACAATAAAAAAAACGATACATATGATATGAGAAATGTTATTGTTATGCGAACACGATTAAAATTCTGTTGAAACACTGATTTGCAATTTATTTACAATACATTTACAGTACGCCAGAACACAAACAAAATATTCGATGAAATTGCAATAATGGGCCGCGTAGCCAAAAAAGCAATTTCCCATGTTAGTTTATAGACTAAAGCAGTTACACTGTTCGTGAATGAAACGAAAAAAAAACAAACATGTTATACTCTGGGCAGGGGCGTTTTACCCGTCGTACTTTAAATAAAAAAAAAACAAGTGAAATGCGTACATAATTGAAAAAACATTTATAAAATCATTGAAAACACTTCTTTTTTGCTTTATCGATAAAATATATTTCGAAATAACCGGTTTAACTATTGAGAAATCTATTTTTGTGACCCTGATAAAACTCTGACAGGAATTAAACGATTGGTTCGATAAACTAAAATAATGTGCTATAAAAACAAATGGTCGAGGGGACAAACTCTAGGGGACGCCCACGCCGAGAGTACCTGGAGGACCTGTTGGTGGACGTGCGCTGCTCATCATATGCAGATCTCAAAAGAGCCGCACAAGACAGGGAAAAGTGGAAGAGAATAATGGAGGAAATTGCTGCAAACCAATCCCAGGATTGAAACCAGAGAAGAAGAAAAACAAATAACAAATTGTGTTATTTTTTTTATAGTGCCACACCACAAATTAAGTGCTTCACACGAAAGACATAATTTAAATGATTTTGATATTGATATAACTAGCTCGTTTACACTTGTTGTCACATCTAATAATAAAAGTTAAAAAATAGTTCTGCGAAATTCGCTTTGACTGGGATACAGATATTAATCAAACAAGTTGGCTGATAATTGAAAATTTGTTTAAATTAAAATATACCAGCTAATGTTTTGTAAATCGTGGAATTTATAAATATTATTTTTTAATTATTAAAAATAATTTCATTGTTAGTAATCCATGGCCATAAACATATGTGTATATCTAGTTGTTTTCATATTTATTGCTACATGAATTGATGATTTAAGTCTCTGGATGGATTATGATAAAAATCTTTTTGTGATTTTTTTTCTCAAGTGTCACAACCTGTATTGATTTTCATGTATAGCTAAATATTCTTAAGAACCATTGAATATCTTTTCATTCTTCTAAATGTAGGCTTTATGGCCCGTTCATTAAGTAGGATTGGCCTCATGAGAAGTCGATTCCCAGCTGCCGATCCATTACTTTGGAGTCGGCCCGGGGGTCGTCTACATAGGGGTTGTCTGTGCAACACAATGAGATGAGTCCATTCTTCTCACGTGTGCATTCCAATAACTTTTATTTTGCCTCCCCCACTTAACGACATACTCGACTTCGCATATTTCCTTATCTTTGTTTTCCTTATTCTGTCTTCATTTCTGACACTCTGAGCGCATTTATTGTAATTATGGCGTCCGCCCTGCGTTCGATTCGATTTGTTATATCAAATATACTTATAAAAATGAAGATTGTGAATAAACTTTTCATAGAAATTAAATGTTACAATGGCGATCCTGCTAAGTAATTAATTACTTTTTCTAACTAAAAAAAATAGTGAACGCCAGAACAAAGTCAACAATTAAAAATAAAACGAAATGACAGCTACTAACTAATGGCGAGAGTAGTGGCAAAGCGAACGATACAGGCTGCCGGACAGTTTGAACGTGTATCATTGGTACTTTGAAACACTAAAAAGATCCTTAATTCCATTACTGTTCACTTTTCTCCACTGGTTAACGGAGTGACAGCGAGTAAGTGTTTTAAGCACAATAAAAAGCATATTTATTATATTTAAGTATAACAAAAACTATTTATGAACATTGACGAACTAATTCGCATAAATATCTAAAAACGCATATATTGTTTCTTGAACTATGATATAAAACTCCATTTTAAATAATTAATACGTACGAATACGTCTGTTTTCTAAAAGATTCATTGTAATTTATAGGAATCACATGTTATGCATTTAAAATTTTCGCCCTATGGTATTATCAAATGTCTAAATTATCAAATATTAAATTTGAACATTTGATAATGCTATAGAAAGACAAAATACTAGTTCTAGGAAACAGACGTTTTCATTTGCATAATTCTAGAAACGTGTTTCCCTAGAGATAAAATACAGAGCGGTAAATGCGAGATGAGAGTAACAGGGAAGGCTAAGTAACCAAAGTAAGCAAGTCGCAGGGATCTTTTTGAAACGAGAAATAACGTGAAAAACTTGACACGACATTATGTAAAGATGCTAATGAGAATCGGTTGAACATAATGAAATTAATCAAATGACGCGGTTCGCTAACCGCCATAAAGTCTAAGAAAATGTGTACCATATATGGTCATACCTGACTGTAAAATAAACAATATTAAAAACGCGTTTTGAATTTTTTTTTAAATTAATTATTAATGCTTATTATATTCAATTGACTATATCGCACGTTGAAAACAAAAGTGACACTATACAAAAATCTCAATTTTTCAGTACGGTAATTTAAATTTTGCCTGCTTATTAACCTTATTAAAATCAACTAGATTCTGATAGAATAATATCTAAACTAATATATAAACTAACAACATTAGATATATTTCTACTCACAGTCAAGTTATTGACCTCACAAAAACTTTAAATGACCGTACTGAAAAATTGAGATTTTTGTATAGTGTCACTTTTGTTTTCAACGTGCGATATGTTTAAATGATTGATTCATGTAATTCAACAATGTTTATTTTTTTACTTTGTACACAACATCAACTTTATTAAAAATAATAATTAAAAAACAAACATGTTTCGGACCCAGAAGCCATTCATCAGTGATATCAAAAAAGACGAACTGTTTAAAAATAATAAAAAAAATGTTGAAAACATTCGTCTGAAGCACTTAATTTGTGGTGTGACATTATTAAATAATAATACACTTTTAATAATTTGTATCAACACCACATTATTCATTAACACCACTAAATAAAGTGGTGTTAATACAAATTACTAAAAGTGTATTATTATTTAAAAATACTTTGTTACAACTATCACAATTCATTATATTTTCTCGCGACAGCTGTTTCACTAAACGATGTGAGCATCGTCAGGTCTTACAATCAACTTAAAAAGTTAAGTTGATTATAAGACCTGACGATAGTAACATCGGTTAGCGAAACAGCTGTCGCGAGAAAATATAATCAATAGTGATATTTATAACAAAGTTTTTTTTATTTTCAAACAGTTAATAATGTTGAAATATCAAAGTGCTTCCGCGAATTTAATAGATTATCTAAAAAAAAATCACGAATGTGTTCAGTTATGCCAGATATCAAGAATGATGTAATGTTCACAATAAAAAATTGTAACAAAAGTAATTTAAATTGTATGTAATTGTTATTTGTTGAAAAATATTTTGAATAGGATTATAAAAACAATTTGGCCATTATCGATTTAAAAACTTTGATTAGAACATTAATATTATTAAGAGAAGTCCTCGTGACCCCGTGAGTTCTTGGCAATGTTATCATTGTCCTTACCATCAATGTCATAGCAGACACTTTTCTTTCTTGGCATATTTACCTCGCTTACTCAACATTCTTACATCGTGTCATGCACGCGCGTTGGTTTCTCTGACTTCTCACATGGCCGACATTCAATATTTGATTTATTTGATCGTGCCACGTTTTTCTCTATCTTTCTCGATTTCTAGTTCCATTTACATCGTTTACATTGAATTTTTTTACCATTCTTTCTTAAGTCATTCTTTCCATATGTCCAAACCATCTTAATGATCCTTTCATTATTTTTTTCATAACACCATCATTCGCACCGCATTCACTTCTTACATTTTCATTCGACACTCTATCATACACAGAGTATCCACACATTCGTCTAAAAGATTTCATTTCTACTGCATTTATACTACTTTCATCCTTCTTTTGCCAGTTCCATGCTTCACTTCCATATATAAGGGTCAGTATAAGAACATCATTATTCACTGCCATTCTAGATTTTTTGGATAGGTTTTTGTTTGCGGTGACAACTTTAAGTGTATCATTCACTTTGTTGTCTGCCCCAACCCTTCTTTCAATATCCTTTTCCACTCGCCTATCTCTTGTTAACATACTACCTAAATACACGAACCTGTGAACCGTGAAGTAACCTTTATAGAAAATCCCCAGATAAGGCAATAGGAAGGCACAATAAGAAGAACAAGATTAATTAGTAAAAATACGCCCGAGTTACTTGTAAAAAATACTTGAAAAAAATATATAATATGATCGCAATTGAGAGAAATGATTGTTGAAATAACTAATTTCTAGACTCAAAATAAATAATAATATACTGAAATATTTCAATAGAAATAAAAGGTAAGAAAACAACGGTCGCCATTTGCAATCCATTTCTGTAAAGGAGAGGTTAATGACAAAATGTCTTTTGAATTCAAAAGGATTCTCCAAACGCAATTACCGTCGGGCTGATACGAACGAATTCCCCGCAAAATAAAACATCAAGATGTCACAACAAGCCCGGACCCGAGAGTGGTTCAATATTTGGATACACTTTCTGCCAAAAGAAGAATCATTACAAAGACTAATGACGCAGCTCACTCATCAAGTGATTTCCCAATAGCCGTCACAATCAGCGCACAACAAAGACAATAATGCTACGGGCCGGGAGGGGCGCGATCCCCTCTGGGCGACATTCATCATAGCCCCCGTCAAAGGATGAAAATTCATTGTTGTTTGTTCAAAATATCATGAGAAATGATGAGTGGAAAAGCCCGACACCCACACATTCAAATACCGATGCTTTTATACGAAACAATACAACGAAATGCGTGCGAACACCTACGCGCTTAAAAAAAAAACAAGACCACAACAATAATTAATGCAAATGAAAACGTCTGTTTTCTAAAAGTATTATTATATTGCTATATTATGTTGCAAAGAGACATTTGATAATGCTTTAGTATGGCGAAACATGTCATTCCCATAAGATATAATAACACTTCTGGAAAACAGCCGTATTTATTCGAGTAAATTATTTAACACAGAGTTGTACATTATTGTTCAAGAAAACACCAACATAAATACAAATAACACAATCGTTTTATGTAATAAATACTATTATCAAAATATAGATGTAACAAATGAATGCAGTACGAATGAAAGAGCAATAAATGAAATAATGAAATGCGCATTAAGATGGTTTGGATAAATTGAAATGATGAATGAAAAAATAATTGTGAAGAAAATGTACCTTAACAATATAAATATAATAGGAAGAAAGAAAATTGTAGGAAAACGTGGGATGATTAAATTAATCAAATATTGAATATCGACTACGTGGTGTCAGAGAAATTGACGTGTATGTATGATTGTTGAGGGAGTAGGAGAAGTATCATATGTACCTATATTATGGAAAAGTGTGGCGGTTCAATCTTTCTGTCTACTCCTTCGTGGAAATGGCGGGAATTGTTGGTTAGTTTGGTATATGTCCAAAAATATACGCGGATCGACGATTTGTTTGCAGAATTATTACATCATATAGGTTCAAAACTGTATCACCAAATTGAAGAGCGAAATTGTCTTTTAGAGTCTAGACTTTAATGTAGAAAAACGGCTGCTCTTAACTGTAGCAATATACTTAAATCCTACGGCCATACAACTCTTGAAGAGTTTTAGCCTCTTTTATGATTTTATACAAAAATACTCGATCCTGTGCCTGTACTCAAATCAATGCATATCAAATCAAATCAGTTTATTTACTCAAAAGACATTACAAACAGCATAAATGTTTAAGGCATCAATTGAGTACAGGTAAAATATTATAAAAATACAACATAATACCAGGAACGCATTAATGATGGTTCGACATTAGGAAGACAAAATACTTTCCAAAGCCAAGAGTATTTGTCCCCTGAACGTACTTTCCCTAACATGAATAACGTCGATCTCCGAGGAGACCGCGTTCAGCAGACTAATTGCTCTTCCCACCGGCGTCACCAGAGGCAGATTGGTTCTGGCGGCCGGTAGGTAAAACAATCTGTGCTGTCGCTGTCGGAGATATCTATCGGGGACAAAAATACCAACATCCTCCAGTACGGCCGAGTTCTCGAAGTATCCCCTAATTAATCTGAAGAAATGGGTTATTAGATTATATCTCTTCGAAGCTGTAGAGAATTGGTTCCAAGCATTCCCAGAAGAAATGCCGTGGGATAGAGCCACGGATAACTACCATACTCCCTCATGTAGAGATACCTCAGAATTTTTTTCTGAACCCTCTCCAGCATAACGGAATATCTCGCTTCGTGATATGTATGTACTGTAGCAATATGCATGTAATAATTTTAAATTGAATGTCAACTTTGAAATATAACATGAAAAAATACAAATTTATTTTTGGTACATTTGATAATGCAATATTTGAATAAGTTAAAAATGTAGTTCACGGATATGGAACACATACTCTCCACACACAAATACGTCGCATTAATTATAAATACACATATCCGTATATGTACTCGTAATACAAAAATGTTTTCAACAAGGGTTAAGAATAATAATAATATGCTAACATTTAAAGCGCCGTTTTTATGATGTAATCACCTCAAGGGCGCATTAAGACGTGTTTTAAATCTAAATGTGAACGCTGCATCTGATTGATATTCGCGATCGATTAGAAAGTATAATATAACAAAATATGCAGGTTTGAAATTGGGTATGAAATATGAAAAATATGGGTTTTCAGCTTAGATCTGAAATATGTCGGATCATTTATGCATCTGAGGTGTGAAGGAAGATTGTTCCAAGCTGATGGACCGGTTACTGCAAACGCTCGATCCCCGAAAATTGTACTAGGGCAACGCTTTGGCTCAACTAATCTTCCTATTGCCGAGAGTTCGCCGAGCGAAGTGTGGATTGTATTTAGACTGTCCGTTATACAGAGTTCGGATATATAATATGGAGCTATTCCATGTAGCGCTTGGAAGACTGCCCAGCAGAGCTTATACCGGATTCTTTTTTTATACAGAATTTTTAAAAAATAAACTCATAAAAAGATAAAAAAGCAAGGATCAATCGAGCTTTATACCTTGGATCAAAAGTAATTATATAATTAGCTAGTATTGTCACAGGAAGTATTCCAGGCAAAACAAATAGGGGCAGATCTCCTTTGCGATGGTGTGATCAGATTTAAGAGATGATTGAGGGAGACTTTTACTCAGCGCAGCGGTGCGGACTGCAGAGAACAGAGAGGACTGGAGGCGTTTTGTCTTAGCCACGGGCAGCTTCATGGATCACTACCCCCAGCAGAAACGAAAAAATAAAATAGCTATTGGATATTACACAACAATGGATATTGCTTACGTTATTACAAAAACAGAAAAGACAATATTTATAATTAATACGAATGAAAAAGTCCGTTTTCAAGACATTTTGTTTTATTTTATGGGAAATATATGTTTCGTCTTGTTAAGGCATTATCAACTATCTTAACAAGTCGAAAAATGTAATTCCCATAAAACACGATAAAGCTTCTAGAAAACACACGTTTTCATTGGAATAAATTATTTAATGTGGAATTAATATGGCGCTCTAAAATCCAGAATATGGAAAAACAAAGATATGGCCATAAAGAGTAATCTATAAAGCATGCGTAAGACCAAGAACAACATATGGCGTCGAAACAAGGGCAGACACAGTAAGGACAAACAAGTTTTGAGGACTTCCGAAATGAAGACACTGAGGACGATAGCAGGCAGGACACTGAGAGATTGCGTGAGTAACACCAGAATAAGAGAGATATGTGAGGTTGAGTATATTGTAAGAAGGAGCAGACAGCGAAAATGGGACGGGTACGGTCATGTTCAAAGAATGGACACCAACAGACTCCCCTATATTGCATTGCATAATCAGAATCATGGGAATCGTCCTCGTGGAAGACCTCCCAAAAGATGGAAGGACAGCTGGGAATCTATCTCACAGGAAGAGCAACAATCTGGAGAACAGACCACATAGGTCTACAACAAGGAAGATGAAGAATTTTACATCATTGTTCAAGAATCAAATATGACACTATTGTATTATATATTTTTGGGTAGCACCCTTTTCATGCAAATGTATACATCATCTACTAATTAACGTATTGATTAATTAATCGGATAAACTGATTTATCATTTGACAATCCAAATGCGATTCAAAGAACTTTACAATCAAAAGTACCTGCTACATTATGTTATTTGGTGATTGTATTAATCATCAGCGTAAACGATCTGTCAATGTGGGTGATGGGTAATGGAAATCTATTAGTTATTTAAATTTCTGGTAAGTACCCAACGTTTGTGTAATAGAGTACCTAGTTAAATGAATTTGGAAACAGCTCTCAATATAGTATTAATGTTTGTACGTCGCCATTACCGTGTAAACATATAGAGGTAAACGCAATTTTGTTGTTGTCGGTTTACTGAATTTATGAAATTATTAGCATGATGATCAATGGGTGAAATGATTTATCACGTATTTATGTCGTTAAATTCGGCGTTAGTTTCCCGCCAAAATATATTTGATTTGAAATAATGATAGAATCGCATTGTAAATTTTATATAAATGATTTATACTATACTATACTTAGAACAAATGTTGCAGAATGTGATTTATTAATTTTACAAACTGGAGTATAAATTATTCTATTGGTGAAATAAAAACTCTCGCTGGAGATTAAAACCATATACTCGTATATGGTATAATATAATATTCAATAGTTCTAATTTTGTCGAGTAAAATTTGGTGAAATTCTATAAGAGCATTTTAGTACGATTATAAGCCTCCTTTATTCTCCTTGTTGTTATATTTTATTAGTAGAATGAATTTAAAAAAAGCTATTTAGTTAATCACTTTAAAAATTCCCATATTTGGAGTGGTTGTCATTCTTTTTCGGTTTAATATCTAAACTCTCTGGTATATTCTTTGGTCAAAGAGTAGGTGAATATTAACGAAATATTATCTTAGGTTAATATGGATTTCCTTTTAAAACGAAAGCACATGTTGATATTAATATACACAAATATTTTATACAAACAACCTTTTGATACATAATAATTTAAGATACTTTGTTTAACAATTTTGCAGTGATATTTTCAAAAGATATTACAAACGTATTTATAATTTAAGGCATTAAGACGACCAAAATACTACTTAATGTCAAAAGTACCTGTCATCTGAATATACTCTCACTTATATGAAAGATTTTGTTCCCCGGTGTGATAATATTCAGCACACTGATTGCTCTTCCTACCTGTATCACAAAAGGCATGTTGGTTCTTTTCGCTGGCAGATAGAATAATCTATACTGGCGTTATCAGAGATGTCTGTCATAAACCAAAATACCCACACCTTCCAACATGACTGAGTTCTCAAAATATCCCCTGAAAGAAATGGGTTATGAGAAACCCATCTTTACGAAGCTGTAGAGAATTGGTCTCTAATATTCCCAAAAATGCCATGAGATAGAGCCAAGGATAGCTATCATTATTATTATCATTGAATTAAGAAGGTCTTAACATAATAATGGCGCTAGATGCGCCAAATCGGTTTAAAGGGTTTATAGCTATTATATTGATTCTTATGACACGCAAAAGGTAGCTAATTTATCGCCATTTAATAACGTGAAATTTTTACCAGACCAAAGATAGTGTAAGAAACACAATGTCATCGATCGGAATGGAACCCAGGTCATTCGGTGTAGCAGTCATGGCTATTACGAAGGTCATCGTACAATACTCCCTTATATAGAGATATTTTAGATATTTTATATAAATAACACAAGATTAATTAATACGAATGAAAAACTTATGTTTTTCTAGAAATTTTATTATATTTTTTGGGGGTATGACACGTTTTGACCTTCTAAGTCATTCAACATTTGATAATGCCTTAGAAGGGCGAAACATGTCATACCCCTAAAAAATATAATTAAACTTCTAGAAAAACATAAGTTTTTCATTCGTAATAATTATTTAATATGGAGTTTTACATCATTGTTCGAAAAACAATAAATAATACTAGATAAATTAAAAAAAATAGCACTATTTTTGAAATGTTAAAATATATATATTTTTGTTACATTTCAATCTGTTCAAAATAATTCACGCCCGTGCCGTGAAACCGGAAAAAAATGTTCCCTAACCAACCGGTAGCAATGAAATAACCGACCGTGGAAAATTCAATTTATCACACTAACGTCCCGAGCTGTTGTCTTACCGTTTTTCCTAAAATACCCCTTTCGGTCTCTTGTTGTAGTACCTACCCTCCGCGAGCCACTGCGTACCTATATTTATATTTATGGCGTTTTACAAGTGTCGGGTCATGTGGATTCAACCGGATGGGCAAATATTTAAATAACTAGACCTCTCTCCATTTCAATGCGAAATGCGAATATCGCTCATTTATAGGGAGCGTGTTGAGTGTTGACACACCAAAATTTTATTTCAGCATGGCATGGCATAAACATCTAATATTTGGAATTCGATTCCACTAAATGTGAATATATTTACCGTGACGGAATAAAAAATAAATAAAAAATGCATTTTTGATTGCGACATTTTTTTTCATCATTAAAAGTAATTGTTGAATTATAGACGTATAAGTTTATATTTATATTTAAAATTCCATTCTACTCTATTAATGAATCTATTTTATTTGTTTGAAATAACGTTTCTACACATTAAGAGAAATAAGAGAATTTAAAATAAAGATTAGTAAACATGTATAATGTAAATACTCGTATATTTAATATTAAAAACAAAACATAATAACATATAGTCCCTCACAATGATTTTAATACAATCATAGTCGTCAACTTATAATTTCAAAACGTTTTAATTTATTGCCAAGTTAATTTGTGTTTCTTAAAAAAAGTATTTTTGAAAAAGTCCTATAATAACATATGGAATAGAAACGAGAGCTGACACAATCAGAACAAAACGTCTCTTAAGAACCATAGAAATGAAGACTCTCCGATCCGTTGCGGGAACAACACTCCGAGACAGAATAAGAAATTCTGAAACAAGAAAGATCTGCAATGTAGAAAATGTCGTGCGATGGGGAAGAGTGAGATGACGCTACTGGAGAGATCATGTGGAAAGGGCATATTCTGAAAGAGTGATAAATATAGCCACAAATAATATATCAACAGGAAATCGACTTGCAGGAAGACCACCTAAAAGATGGCGAGACAGTTGGACATCTGCATCCCAGGAACAGGCTTCAAGAACAGTCCAAAAAAGCAGAAGAAGAAGAAGAAAAAAGTTTATCATATTTGTATCATAAACTTTTTTGCGGGTGGCATGGTTATGATAATATTATTGTTATTTTTCTTGTCTTCTTCTTATTGTGCCGGGTATCAATTTTCACCGATGTTGGTTATTGTTTCTGCAGAAGCTCATATACGTTTCTTATATAAGTCCAGTCTCTAAGACATTAGCCTTCGGCTAGGACCAAGTCGTTCACCAAATGCAGGTAAATTGATATAAAATATTATTTTAGGAAAAAATCAAAAAAGAACTATTTTTAAAATCCTGTTCGAAAAAGTTGCAATTATATTGTGGTATTGATAATAAGGTTCTATAACCAATACAGCTACGTTGTTTGTGCAATTTGAGAGGTGTAACTCACACTATTGCAAAGATTTCCTTCAAGACGATGAACTCTACCATGTTATAACGACACAATCCAACGAAATTACTCCATTTTTATCAGAAGAAGTATATAAAAATACCATCAAAGTAAAACAAACAGTTTTGGTATTTTATTACGATATTGGTTCTGGTTTATTGTATGACAGTTATTTTAGCTGACAGAATTCCCAATCTTCTGGAACTCCTAAATAAAATTGATATAGCAGGAGAAGATCTGGACTTGAAAACTAATGTTGCGAAAACCAAATGGATGACATTTGGCCGACTTGATTATTCTGTATCCACTCTGCAACTGAATGGTGTGAATGTCGAAATGGTCGACCAATTTAAATACCTTGGCAGCATTCTTACAAAAGCGCTTTACCCGGATATTGAAATAAAATGTAGAATTGAAGTTGCACGAGCTGCATTTACTAAAATGAGAACCTTCTTTTGCAACGACAATCTTAAATTAAAATCCGACAAAGAATGACTATATGTTAGAAATGGTCTGTTTTCCTATATGGCTGTGAAACTTGGACTCAAGTTAATGTAATGAACCGGTAGTAGGCATTTGAGATGTAGATAAACTGCAGAATGCAGCCGTACTACAGAGAGCCAGATCCAATAGAGAGTTGTGGTCGAATGTGAAAGATAGAAGGTCTCTTATTTGGATAATATGCTTAAGGGAGTAAAATATCACCTCTTTCAGGTGATATTAACTATTAAAATAAAGAGAAATCGGGGAGTTGGTAGAATACGTTGTCTTGCTAAATAAAAGAAAATGGCCAGGAATGAGTTCAGAACCTGCGACAATTTGGGGCAGAACAGAGATGCCTTCGCTGCAGTGATCGCCAACGTTGGGGGGACCTGACACGGCACCGGGAGAAGAAGAAGAATATTATGATATTACACAGTCAACAAGAAAATAAATATATAAAAACAACGAAAATATAATATATGACATATTTCTATTTTTCTTTTTATACACTTTTATTGAAAAATAAAATAATATAGACATGTTTCGGACTAACAGTCCTTCTTCAGTAAGGATACATATGTATAAAAATATTATAAAATTGTTGTTGTTTACATGATCTGACAGATGTTATGTAACATCTGTCAGATCATGTAAACAACAACAATTTTATAATATTTTTATAAATATGTATCTTTACTGAAGAAGGACTGTTTGTCCAAAACATGTCTACATAATTTTATTTTTTTTAAATAAAAGTGTTGTATATACAAAGTGTATAAAAAGAAAAATAGAAAAAAAACATCGTAACAACACAAAGTATGGTGTATATAGAAGAAAATATAAAATATGAATCTGTATTAAACGAGCACATACTAAAACGCATATATAAAATGAAATGTTTCCAGTGATTATTTATGAGATGAATATTATGCCTAACACACGCCCATTAAAATGCTCTAAATGAACGTAAAAAATTAAATAAATGAATGTAGAACGAAAGCTCCCCATTCAAAGAAGATGCGGAGGTATCAGGTGGCTCGCGGTCATCTCCTTCCATTCACGGGTGGCGGGGGATGAAGGGTGAGAGAGGGAGTTTTAGAAAAAGTAAAGCCCTTTGAATGAGTTTATAATCTATTTACGCGCTCTCTTGCATTTATCATAATTTAATTTCCATAATAGTACCTACCTCCCGCGGGGGCCTAATGCCGGGTCCTTTGTTAGCGTCCTTTATGGAAAATTTATTTGGTACCTTAGAATTTATTATCATTTTTCATACTTTTTGAGTTCTCGATTCACGGGGGACTCATTTCGCTCGGAGCGGAAGGCTTTTAAGCGATGGGGCGACACACGAAGCTCGCCATTGTTACACAAGATGCTTAATCCGAATATGGTCCCAGTTATATCCTTCAAGTCATAATGATGAGAATTATGACCATATCAAGTAAACTTATATTCTTCTGTATTGGCCATTCGGTAACTATTTTAATATATTCAAACCAGTTGCAACCTGTGAAATATTCATGGAAGTAAAGATTTTCTAACCTTTTAAAAACTTGTGTCACTATACAATCGGAATCAGTAAAAAGTTGTAACTTATAATATGCCGACATCTTTGATCGTACAGCTAAATTGAAGTAGCAGTGGGCTTGACATATACCCTGATAGGACAGTACGAGATAGACACCCGGAATACTTTAATGGAGGCCATGTACAAATAAAAGGAATGTTGGGATGCCACCTAAGAGATGGACTGACGACATTACCCGAATAGCTGGAGCGACCTGGATGCGGAAGGGACAAGACAGGGACGAGTGGAGAAAAATAGAAGAGGCTTATTTTCCGCAGTGGAGGGAAGAATACTGAATTATAATAAAAGTAATATTTAATGAGTTTTTGCTCTGATCTAAATAAATCTTACTTAATAAAAATAAAAGAACACAGAAGTGTTTATAGAAATAAATAAAACGTTTCCAATACTATTTCATTTTTATGATGTGTTTCGTAATCGTTCAAATACCAATAATTGTCTGAATATGTTTTGTAAGTAAATAATTTAAATAGTCCGTTGTTTTGGCCGAAACACTACGATACTTTAACATTTTATAACTGTTAATGCAAAAACTTTGTTTTATATCATAATTGTATTTATTTTACGACAGCTGTTTCATTAACCAATGTTGACATCATCAGGTGTTACAAAAACAGCTGTCGTTAAATAAATACAATCGTGATATAAAGCAAAGTTTTTGCATTAACAGTTATAAATCATTTAACATATTTATGTAAAAAAAAAACTATGTTATTCATGAAAACATAATAATCTATACTTTTATCATCTAGAAAAACAACAAACACTTTATCCTTAGTTACAATCGATTAATTTTGCAGAGAAAACTTTTTAGTATATTGACATTTTTTTATCCCTTAAAAGTTTTATTACAATAAAATAGATGTAAATAAATTTTCAGCGAAATATATCAAGACGAAATATTAATAAATATATTTTTTTATACAAAATATTGGACAGCTTTGCAGTTATACTAAAAAAGTATGGTTTAAAAAGATAATATATTATATAATATCTGCTCTTTTTGGTCAATTGAAAAACATGTGTTATTTTGTGTGCCATATAAAAATTTATTAGTTAGTATATATTTATGCCGAAACAATAGTCAGATCGACACCCTGAGAGTAAGTATATAACCGAGCGTGTCCATTAGCATAATTATATGTGGTTATTGATCATCTCATCCCATTTCTTGTAGGATACATGACATGTCATAATGCTATGTTTGTATCTACAGGCAGCTGCAAATACAATAGTATCAATAATTAATATGAAAGCATTGTATAAGGTTATGGAATGAACATGTGATCAGAATTGCAGAATCGAGGGTCATAAAAGTACCAAAGAACGGTTTACCTAAAGAAACAAACCTCAGGGACGACCTACAAAAAGATAAAAGGACAGATGGCAGTCTACTTCTCAAGAAGAAACGCCGAAGAGATATTTCAACGAGCTATCGAGTACATGTTTTATGTTAACCTCTTAATAATTTCGTATATTTTGAATAATTTCTCCAGAATTCAAGCATTTTATAGTATTTCAAAGTAACAAATGACACACTACATCAAGTTTTGTTTAATTATTTTTTTAATCTAAGACGTACATGTAAGTGCCTTATGGGCAAGGAAGGTGCCTTCGCGTGTGGTGTAATGGGAACCTGGGACCCAGACCCGGTGTTGCAGCGGAAATTTTGAGGCATAGGACCAACCAAGAGACCCGTACGATGACTTAGCAGCCCCTTATAACGAGCACCGTGAGAGCCGGTCGCCTAGCATGGATTGGGCACGTATGCCGAGCCAAAGAAACCAAAGCAATTAAAACCCTGTACGCGTCTAGACCGACTGGAGTAAGACCTCTAGGAAGGCCTAGACAGCGCCTAATGGAAAATATTCTGGCTGATTTGACTAGGTTGGGCGAATCGGACTGCTGGGAGCAAAAGGCGCAGGATCGAAGAGCTTGGCGAAAAATCATCAAGGAGGCTAAAACTCTTCAAGAGTTGTATTGCCATAGGAAGTAAGTAACTAAGTTCCTAGAAATGACACAAGTTTGCCAATGAAGGAGGAGATGTAAGGCCCTTATAAAAGCTATTCCCATGATATACGTATAATAATATCTTGTCATTGACACGAAGAAGAAGAAGTGTCTTATTTTTCACGGAAATTTATCCTTAAACGAGATTTAAAGTCCAATATTTAACGTTGAGATATAAAAGGTTCAAACAGATTTCGCTCAAAAACATCGCATACGTCCTCTGTTTGGTATGCACAAGATTAAATACACAAGAATTCGCAAGCAATCTATCTCTTACAAGCTGCATATATGTGATACCATTCTCCATACGTGAGATGGGTAATAAAGCACCAAAGCGTATGAAAATATTTTTAATTAAATTAAATCATAGGTCCTTTCACATCCAAAGAGATACCAGGATCTCCACAACCGACTGGTCCAGGACGGGGAGACTCAGGTAGGCATGTGGACATCCATCATCTAACAAATTTGCTTACCAAAAGAAGAGGAAACATTCCGCGAGGGCAGACCTAAAAAGGGTTCATTCCGCTGACTGAACATGATTAATTACATTCCTCCCCCAAGATCCCCCCTTGTCCCGTGCCGCACCCGAATATTACAAAGTAGGTACTAACTTGATAACGAGGTGAACAAAAAATCATTCACTTAATACAAATGATTTAATTTATTCCATTCCTAATAATTACCTAAGCACTGCAGGAGGAAAAAAAAACAATATTAGTTTATTGATGGTTGATATATAAGTTTCGTAAAACTCCATTATTAATTTATGATAGTGGTTGTGTAATAATATAGGTTGTGTAATAATTTATAATAGTGGTTGTGTTGTAATAATGGTTTTACCTTGCGCCTTGCGAGGGCATTCTCAAACTAGATAATGTCCACTTGAATACGAAGTTTAGCTTTGAATTAGAAAGTTCCTGTATCCCTGACGAAACTCCGGTAGAAGCGAAAACGATTGATTTGTAAACAATTGAATTAGTGCAAACACAGAATATAAAAGTGATTAATTTGTTTTATTAATGCTTCACCACAAATTAAGTACTTCATATGAAATTATGAACATTGGAGAGGTCCAAAATTGATGCATCGAGAAGTGGTTCTGGCACCCTGGACGTCAAAAAAACAAACCAGTCAATCATTGACAAGCTGGGTATCGGAGTAAGATTCTCGCGAATGTGCTCAGAGAGTGTTAAAATATTTTGGACACATAACCCAGAGAGATCAGGACAACCTAGAAAAGCTCATCATAATGGGAGAAGTAGAGAGAAGGCGACCACAAGGACGACCACCGAGCCGCTATTCCGATCAGGGAGCTGACTGGTCTCTCATTGGCTGCAGCCTGGAGACTGACGGGTGACATGGCGTGAGGAGGAGCGCATGGCGTGCTATGGTCAATGGTTTGCAGGATAAACACGAACCCCAAGAAATATGACTGAGAAAAAGAATATGAAATTATTGAAGAATAAATATTTAAACCAGCGTAAATATAACGAAATGTATATTGAATTAAATAAGTTTGCAAACATCCTGTGTCATATATGGTTATTTTCTAAAGTTTCTGTCAAGAGGTCCTACTTCCTACATTCATATGGCGCCTTGTTATCCTACGTATTTAGGATTCATGTTGAAATATTCAAAGGAAACAACATTACCATCAGGATATTAAAACATCTGCATATATTATATTTGTTTGAGCTAAAATGTCCTCCCGGAAAAACAGAAAGGTTTGACAATGTCCCGGACAGAAGGCCGCTGAGGAAAACAAATGGAAAACAAAGCGGCAGCTGTCCACTGAAGGAATCTTCCTCACGGGCGAGGGCGTACCGTGATGCTAGGGGCGGTTTTACAAACGGGTTCATTGTTGTCTGCACTTATCGTTACGATTTAAGTACAGATCCTAAGATACTTATCATTAATACAAATAAGGCAATAATAAAAATACCAAAAGAGTGGCAAGAGCTATGACTGCCATACCGAAGGTCCCCGGTTTGATTCCCGGCGATGGCAATGTGATTGTCACACTCTCTTTGGTCTGGTGTATAATGACAATATAATGGCGATAGATTAACTCGGTATTTATTTGTCAAAAGGTCCCAACTGCTTTTTTAAATATTTAACAGGAGAGCAAAAATAAGATTTTTACATTATTTTGATTATTTATAATTTTTTTATTTGTTTTCCAAATTGTTTATTTCAAATGTCAATTTACGCAGCATAATGTTATCTACAAGATATATCAGTAACTAAATTAAAAAAAAAAAGTATACACATTAAAAAAAAATAGGGGTTGAATGCAATAGTACATAAAAAAAAACATAAAAAAATGTAATAAAAAAGTACATCTCTAACGTTTTGTCAAAACGTAAAGTGTGATCCAGAAGAAGATACTGAAGGGACCATGTAGTCCGAATGGGTGGTGGTGACAGACTTGCAGTACAGCCAATGTATAAATCTTCAAGAAAAGATATTTTTTCATTCTTTGACGATTTTTTATATGAATTGAAACTCCGTTTTTTCCACAAGTGGTGTAAAAAGTATTTTATTTCATAAAAAAAATCGTCATTATGAAATTCCACAGAATTAACGCCTTAAGTTTATCTAAAATATTTTTACAAAAGTTCACAATAGAGTTCTGGTCCCAACCCTTATGTATGGAAGCGAAGCATGGAACTGGCAGAAGAAATATGAGGGCAGTATAAATGCGGCAGAGATGAAGTCCCTAAGACGTATGTGTGGTAGAACGATGTGTGACAGAATCTCAAATGCTGATATTAGAAATAAATGTAGAGCGAAAGAAGGTATTATGAGCAAAATTATGAAAGGATCGCTGCGTTGGTTCGGACATATGGAGCGCACGGGTGAAGAAAGAATGATTAAAAAAAGTATACGTTAACGATGTAAATGGAGTACGGAGTCGAGGTAGACCGAGGGAAACATGACATGACCAAATTAATCAAATTTTAAAGGTTGGTCGTGTCAGAAGCATCGACATGCATGTATGACTCGCTGTATGAATGTGGAGGAAGCTAGAGAGGTAAGTCAGGATAGAGTAGTGTGGCGGTCTTTTCTCTCTGCCTACCCCTACGGAGAAACGGCGTGATGGTTTGTTGTTGTTGTTGTTTAAATACTTTTCATTCATATTAAACATAAAATAGGTAGTTTTATCTCATTGCTCAAGAAACAATAAAGAATGATCAAGAGTTTTCCTTTGACTTGAGAATAGCCTATGATGAAACATATAATATGTTACGAAAATTAAAGATTGAAAGCACGAATATAAAAACTCGCCCTTAAAAAATAATATTTTTGAACCAGACCCTAACATCATCCAGAGACATTCAAACAACAAAACATTCAAATGGGAATATAAAAAAAGCATCAAAGCTTCCCACTCCCTTAAAAAAATAAATCAAACAAACCCTTTCGCCTTTTTTACTAAGGAGAGGAAACTAAAACAGTTTTTTCTTCGCTCTTTTGGCTTCTGCGAGTCTTGAGTACTGGGCATGAAGGAATTAAATATAATAGATGTTTTTCTTTTTCGGGCTTGCGGAACCGGCGCATGGCGGGAGAGCAGGGAGGGGTGGGGAGCAACAGTAAAGGGAACGTGAAAATGAAAGCAGAATAATTGATGACTCCCGGTGGATGGAGCTGCTAGAGGTGAATTAATAGGACCACCAGACCAGCAGACTGCCGTCATGACCTCTAAGTCCACGAACAATACAGAATTAGGGTTGGCTTAACATATATCTAAACAGCAATCGTCAAATCAAACTTATATTATAAAATATAATGCTAGAGCGTATTTTTTTAAGTTGCGTAAAACCACTTTTTAAATATTTTTATGATAAAAAAAAATTTAAAGTAATACTCGTATTGTGTAATCCACTTGTTAAAAAAAAATATTTAAAAACATGACATGTTTCGGAGGATACCTCCATCTTCATGTGTAAAAATAAAATAAAAACCAAACAATGAAAGACTAATATAAAAACGCATTTAAAATTCGATACAATAATTCACATTTAAATATAATATTAACCTCTGCTATTTGTTATAAGTACGAGTACTAATAATTTTTCAAGTTCGTAAATTTAGAAATCCTCAAATCGGTGAAATTGAGTGAAAACATAATTCAAAAACAGATCCTTTTACTCTTTTCTCCTTAAATACTTTGTCTTTTTCTAAATTACATTTTTTAAATTTTAATCTTTTCACTATGCATTATTATTATAACATATTATTTATTAGTTCTTACTGATAAAAAAAAAAAAAATACTTATATGAAATAGCCCAGGTTAATTTTTAAATTTGAATTATTGTGTCGAATTTTAAAAGGCGTTTTTATATTAGTTTTTCTTTGTTGAGTTTTTATTAAATTTTTACACCTGAAGATGGAGGTATCATCCGAAACATGTCGTGTTTTTTATTTATATTTTATATTTTTTTTATTAAAAAGTGGATTAAACAAAATTATTCAATTTCCTAAATTGCATGTTACGATGTATGAATGTGGAGAAAGCAAGAGAGGTATGTCAGGACAGAACGGTATGGTGGTCTATCCTCTCTGCCTACCCTTTTGGAGAAACGGCCTGATGGTTAATTATTATAGTAAGTTAGTTATAAATTATTATATATAAATAGAAGTGAGAAATTTCAGTAGACATAATATTATGCTGTAAAAATACATTTTTATCTTTAAATTAAAAAAAATCGCGCACTGTGGGCTTCAGCACAAAATTATAAAGAAACAATGTTCGTGATTAATAACCACTTTTAAAGGAACTGTGTATGGCATATGATATTAACGTTTTTCCAAGTACACGAGTACTACATTAATCATGCTTTAGCCCAACTCTAGGATATTACAGTATTCAACAAGCTATCCCCCCGCCAGTTCCCGGCATTGTACCGGCGGGTAATCCCATCAGTCGACCATTAGTCATTTGCTTTAATTAATATTACATTTGATGGATACACTGTGCGGCGGCATAAACTTAATTAGTTGCATCGCAATCGACACGGCCAGGCAGCCGGCCTTATATAATATTGGGTTTCATATGCTTAGTTTCAATTCGTACCTAGTAGGAACAATACGCAGTGTTTTAACACGTTGACTACCACGGTACTTTTCAGGAATCTGGTATAGAAAGCCATTTTCACTTAACACCCTACTTATTTGAACGTACGTGATACGTTCACTTTGACTGTACCATTCTGCGCTATCTCGTATCACGTACGCACTTGAGAAAAAGTAATAAGTAATGTAACTAAAATGTACAAACTGTGAGGGATACGCGCGTGTGCCAACAAGACTTGAGTTCAAGTCTTCATAAATATGATAGTTTTACAAGGGGCAGGCGAAGTGTGCGGCCGAGTAGTTGACGTTTCGTAATTTAAAAGAATAAAAAATACATACAATTAAATTTCATTAATAAAAAACTTGCTTTTTTTGCACGTTTCTCGAAAAATTACCTGAAAGTAGAGCGGTTAATCATTTTATATTATTAAAACTCCGTTAACACGTGACTGATAGCGCTTGAGGTCCTTTACTTTAATTCAATCGTTGGCAGTCACTTATGGCTGCCACGGCTTGATACGTGTTAGCGTGAATATTTTATACAGCTAAAATCTTGTGTCAAATACAAAATATAATACAATGTTGTCTAACTAACTAACTAACCAACCACCACGGCGTTTCTCCGAAGGGTAGGAATAATGGATGTACTGTTATACTTCATATCATGCAAGTACGCCGATTTCTCCGGCTCCTCATATGATAATTACAAATATATTGATTTAAACACAATTTGTTTTTGGAATTATATTATCTCTGTGAATTGATTTTTATACATATTTTCAAACATAAGGTTAATAAATGGCTTGAGACTTATTTTCTAAGCCGTTGAGTTGTTTCCGTAAAAAATAAACTTGTCTAAATTTCATACATGCACTTTAAAAAATAAAATTTGGTTGATCCGAACTGGCTAAGTTGACGTCGGTCTTCCAAGATTTTTCGTTCCATTTACACCATGCATGAATACTTTCATACTAATTCTTTATTCTCATTTATTTGAATCATCTGTTTGGTTCAGCTATTTTTTTCAATTCGTTTGTCTGGTAAAAAAAATACTAACTAACTATAAAAAAATTAACTATTATTATGGTTTCGCTTTGTTTTTTTTTACAAAAGACTGATTTCAATTTAATTAATTATGTTTATGTTTTGCAACTCTTAGTTAATTAACCCATTCATTAGTATTTTGTGTAAACGCAGTAATAGTGCGGACAAATTTAACAACGTAATGCTATCAACGTTATTTATGGGTAATCAAAAATGAATGGATTTATAATGTCCATTAAGTAATTAGAGCGCGCGCCAATGAAACATAATACTGCTTAATAAATAACAAAAGAGCTCTGTGTATTTTGCTGAATGCATTTTTTTAAAACATTATAATAATTAATGTACCATATTGAAGTGTATTGCCTATTCTGTTTAATTAATCGTATTACTACCGTGTGTGTACACATTTCGGAACATTAATTAAGAGCTAATAACAATTATATAATAAAAGTATCAATAACGTTGTAAGCAATGGCGGTACTTCCATACAAGTCGATGAGCCCGGCTTGCCTTTAAAAATCTATTATAAAACAATGTTTTTTGCACGTTTGAGCCGTCTACGAATAGAATAAACAACATTTTGAATTTTCGCGCGAGTTAAAGCGATTCAATTCATTGCGCTGCAAATGATTCTGTTGAGATGCGCCGAAATGACCTAAGTGTATACTTTGTTCCACTCAAACGCGCCGTATTTTATTTCACTCATACGTACCGTAGGTGAGATGCCCGCGAAATCGCCTACGTCCACTTGTTTCATGTTTTTGATGGGCTTGCAAAATGTAAAAGGGTCTTTGTCGCACTAATGTATTTTTGGCTTGTAAGAAAGCAGGATAACCGCCGTAGAAATGAGATCACTAAGAAGAATTCGCGGGAAAACGTTGTATAATAGAATACCGAACGATAAAATAAGAGAGAAATGTAAGGCAGATGACTGCATCACCAAAAAAGTATCCCTGAGATGGTTTGGACATGTGGAACGAATAGATGAGAGTAGAATGGTTAAAAAGTTATACACAAGCAGCGTGAGTGGAAAAAGAAGCCGAGAACGACCGAGAAAAACATGATATGACCAAATTAGTCAATTACTAAAAGGCGGCCACATTCGAAGTCGGAATAATCGACGTGCGTGTATGGTAATAAGTATGAATGTGGAGAAAGCCGGAGAGGTATGCCAGGACAGAGCATTGTGGAGATCCGTCCTCTCTGCCTACCCCTCCGGAGAAATGGCGTGATGGTTAGTTAGTTAGTTAGTTTAATTCACGAAATTAATTCAGAAAGATAAAACACCTGTAATCCGGAAAAACACATTATCGTGACCCTCTACTAATATTATACAAAAAAAGTCGGACGGGCTTGCCTTACTGGTTGACCCTAGGCACGCCACTGGTTTAAAACAATATACAAACATGTGTATTAAGTTACTCATCTGTCGATGTCAGCTAATGAAACCTGCAGCTAAAATATGAGTAATTGATGAACTTGTAGCAAAAATTCTAAGTGAAATAATTTTTAGTTATAGCTTTGTCAAGATCCTTGTTTCTATGCCGCAGAATAAGACGGGTAACACGTAACATCTAACTATTCTCATTCTCAATGCTATGGGTAGGTCTCTGTTACATACCACCGGTTTCACTTTGAATAAAAATAATCTTCTTCAATCTAATAGTTTTTCCGGCATGATTATCAAATATGAACATTCAGTAATTTTTTCAACATAAGTCTTCATTTATACTGTTTCGTTAATGGTTCGGGAGATTTCGTTTTTTTTTCAAAATTAAAGTATAATAATTTAAAAAAAAAGTTAAAATACGAATTCGAAAAGAGACCTCTAAATTGTAAACCGAATGGTTTGAATGAAATTTTGGTTACGTCTGGGTGCGAATTATACAAAATATTCATATTAAAACACTGTCATGTACGTCGTACGTTCGTATTTTTGTTGTTGATCAAGGTGAATATAATGATAATAAGAATTAATAAGATATGCAAGAAAAAATAATAACCTTTATTTAGGGTATTTTTCAACTGCGCCATATCGAATGTTAACAAAACAAGGGAACAAGTTTGACTCTAATGGATAGAAGATCCTAGGAGAGTGATTTATCATTTAGATGCTGAAAGAAATGCCTCAAGGAATCAGAGATTCATGCTTTGTTTCACCGCTCAGAAGCTTCATGCATTTTCATCCCAAATCTCAGGGCGGAGATCCGTTAGGAAAATGAGACAGGCTACATTATTTCCGTTGTTTTTCTTTACTATCTACTTTGTACCTAATATCACGGGTAATTTATGAAAGTGGAAATTCTTCCAGTAAAACGAAAAATTTATGTTAAAATATGCGAGAATATTTTTATGAAGAATGATTAATATTAGCATTCAAGTATATACAAAACAACTCTAAATAATTTCACTACATAACAGATTTTTTTTTTTCCAATAACGAATTTTCCTACGATATAATTGAGATACGGGTTCTGATTTTGAAAATTTGGTTTGGTTGACGTGGTGCTCCCGTAAATTTGGAGATATTTTGTGTATAAGTGAATTGTTTTGGTCAATCTGATTTTTGCCAAATGACTAATACTTTTGTATTGTTTTGATGTTAAAATTATACAAGTTTATATAAATAATTTTGACAGGTGTAAATATTTTTTTTTATTTGTTAAAAAAAAGGTGGAAACAACGAACATAAATTAAATAGACAATATGTGCAACATCTAAAAAGAACATTATGTGATAAATTATTTTTATTTTATATCATTGTATTTTATATTATTTGTTTAAGATTTATTTTGTTGATGTTGGACGATCTAAGTATGCGCGGGAGATGCCAATTGGTGGCGATGAGGTTCGCAACCCATCACACCGCATCCCCCGCGGGGCGAAAAGATAAGGATGGAGTGCCGTATTGGTTAAAGTGTGACAGTGCATTCTTTCTGCCTACCCTTTCGGAGAGACGACGTGATGGTTAGATAGTTAGTTAGTTTATAATTGAGATATAAGTAAGAATGTAAAATAAATGACCAATTGTAATAAAATCAAGAATTCGAATCAAACATTAAAACATGTAACACAGAAAGCTGCTTAATTAATATACTTGTGTTTACTGAAGATGTGTATATGTGGTAGATAATAACATATTTATAATTATCAATTAAAAAAAAATATATGCCCCCTTATTAAGATTTTCCGTCCCACGAAGGCAATTATGAATTATAATATTCATGTAAATTTTAAATGCTTTAAGCATTAGTTATTTATAAAATTGATGACAAGTTTAATAAGCGAATTTATTGTTCCATCTTTAAAACTTAAATCTAAGAATTTCATTTTACGTAAACCCCAAATACTATGCAACATTCAAAATCTAAAATAAAAAAAACAGAAAACGAACTATTTTTTATCTAGGGTAATGACATCAAACTCCTTTAAGTATGTGGAAACGTATCTTTTCTGGGTGTTTAATTGTATACTCGTATATATTTAAGATAACGAATAGCAGAGACAAATAAATTATAAGGTAATAAAACAAATCGTCATGAATTCATTGATAACAAAAATAATATGTACATAAATGTGACGGTGAAGTAAAAATGTGTTAAGCAGAAAGATATAAGAAAAGCACAGAATTATATTAAGCTCCATATTAAATAAATAATATAAATGAAAACATCTGTTTTCAATAAGTTTTATTAAAATTTATGAGAATGACATGTTGCCGCCTGTCTAAGGCATTATCAAATGGATATAAGGGAAATTTAATAATGCCTTAGACATGCGAAACGTCTCATTCACATAAATTATAATAAATCTAATAGAAAACATACGTTTTCATTCGATTTTTAAAAATATATTTTTTTTAATTACCATGAAATTAAAGCTTAGTGTTACTCACTTTTTATTTATTATATTATATTATGATTGAAATGGTGTTCTTTTACCGACACTTATGTATGGAAGCGAAGTATGGATAGCATGTCGAATGAAAATATTAGAAGTGAATGCGTTGCGAATGATTGTGTTATGAACAAAATAATGAAAGGATCATTAAAATGGTTTGGACATATGGAAGAATAAATGACGAAAGGATGGTAAAAAAATATATGTCAACGATGTAAATCGAACCAGAAATAGAGGAAGACCAAGGAAAACGTGGCACGATCAAAGAAATCAAATATTGAATGTCGGCCACGTGAGGAGTCAGAGAAATCGACGCGCGTGCATGACACGATGGACGAAGGTTGAGGAAGCGAGAGAAGTATGTCAGGAAAAAAAAAGTGGCAGTCCATTATTTCTGCCTACCCCTTCGGGGAGACGGCGTGAATGTTAGTTAGTTAGTTAGTTTGATTGAAAATATGATACTTAAAATATGCCTTCATTGAACAAGTTACTAATTTACTTATTTTCTTCTAAATTTGACGACCTTCGTGGCCGAGTGGAAAGTTCATTGACTGCTACCCCGAAGGTTCCGGGTTCGATTCCCGGCGAGGGCGGTGTGATTGTCACACTGTCTTTGGTCTGGTATAGAATTCACATGACAATAAAATGGCGATAGATTAGCTACCTATCACATATCACGAGAATCACTATGATAGCTGTAATACCCTCTACATCGATTTGGCTCATGCTGTCATGATGTAAAGAGCGATTCAACAAAACAATAATAATAAAAATAATAATAATAAATAAATGATTTAATTCAAATAATGTCCCCATTACCACTAATATCTGATTGTTTGACGTGTTATCCGCATGGCGCATACGTCAGCACTTAGCTGTACGTGTTAATTGCAATCAGCGATTAGATTTCTTTGTCCCTTAATCAAGCTATCAGAGCCTACACGGATCCCCCCGCCCCGCCCCCCCGCACCAGGGCCAGCACCCCGCACTGCGCAATCCGCTGCCGGTAGGAGGAGGTGTATAATTGATTAAACTCACGACTAATTACCGCCAGGCCATTAGTTTAGAGCTCTTCATAGACAGACTGATATTCCGATTAAAGCTTTTGTAAACGCAGCGGCGGTCGGCAAGTGCCACGGGGCTGGCTTATCTTTTCATGTACGGCGTGTACGTACTTGGCACGAACCATAATCTACCTGACAAACTGACAAATTAACATGAGCTCTTAATTGATACAATTAATAAACTTTAATTTTTAATTTACTTTTACTAAACGGTATACCTCGAGAAACCTCAAGCTCAAATTTTTTAACAGTAGGGTTAAAAGCGTACTGCTGTACGGATGTGAGACTAGGAAATCTACCAGGAACGTTTTTGGAAAACTCCAGGTGTTTATAATTTAATGCTTTCGCTCAATATTCAAGATCATTTGGCCCTTAACAGTGTCAAATGCCGTTCTTCGGGTCATGGTTGGCGAAAGGCCAAAGTTGCTAGACGAAAATGGCTGTGAATCGGTCATACCCTGAGACGGAACCCAACCTACCTCGCTCAGGGCGCACTCATTTGGAATCGAATTGGAAAGAGGAAGCGAGGCAGACCTAGAGCCACCTGGAGAAGAACCCTGCAGGACGACGTTAAAGCAGCAGGCCTCATTTGGGATGATATGAGGCATAAGGCATCAGACGTAAGATAGAGTCAGGTGGAGAAGGTTCGTTAAGGCCTTATGCACCACGGAGGTGTTACAGGACAAGACAAAGAAGAATAAGAAACGGTTAATATTGTGAGACAACTCAACAGGGCTAAAATAAAGGGTCGACGAGGTATTGAGAGCAGGAGAATCTCCTGGCACCGCAACATAAGGGACAGGACTGTATTAAAACAGATATGCCCACTTTAAAGTGAAAATCAAAGCCAAGGGGACCTGACATGACACCGCGAAAAGAATAATAAATAATTAGTTATGTATGTATCATAAAACGAATACTTTATAGGTTTCATTTTGCGACTGAGAAGTTTAATATGACGATATTCGTCGACAAAACCAAATGTCTAACAATATTTAGACAGCCTCTCAGATGCAAACTGGTTGAAGACGATAGACCAATAAAAGTTTATATATCTGGGTGTGGAGATATCTAGTTACAGCAATTTGTACAATGAAGTTAAAGAACAGACTAATAAAGCAGCAGTTATTTTCAAATGTCTGAGGGACTCCTTTTGGGACAATAAGCATATGCTAGTGGAAAGCAAAGTTAATATTTATAAAGTATGCTTCAGGCCCATAATGACTTGCGAAATCGAAGCAAGAGCAGACGCTGTTGAAACCAAACATATGCTAAGAGTAGCAGAAATTAAAACAGTGCGACCGATCGTGGTTAGAATAAGATACTCAACGAAGAGATACGCAGATCCTATGATTGATGAGATAGTGAGATGGAGTAGGCAAAGACGACGATTCTGTAGGCAGAATAGACGATTTTTCCTTGGACTTCTAAGGAAACGTTACTCTCTATATTATATCATCGCTACGCGGCATATTCTTTCTCGACGCATTTTGAATGTTATGTCCATTGTAAAATAACGTTTTCTTTCAAATCAAATCATTATTGCAATAACATAATATTATATCAGTATTTTACCAGAGCAGGGATGGCGAACTTTTTTGAGCCTGAGTACCAATTTTTTTTTATCAATATAATAATATATCGCGTGCCACATCGCATGGAATTAAAAATGCATCAAATGTTTGTGTAACTTCAGATTTTTAATATAAACAATGCATTAATATATCGAAAAAAATAATTTAGTACTTATTAATGGCAAAATAAAATAAATAAATTAAAAATAGACTTAATCAAAAAAATGCAGAACCCTCAAAACTTCATTATTAGTGAGATTTTTGTTGTTGTATGCTAGATGCCAATTTTTTTTATATCGGGTTCATAGCTGGTAATTTTTAATGACCCGTCTAGGGGATAGAACGCTTGACTCCTAATCTAGGGGACTTGGGTTCGAGCCTGGACACGACCAGATTCCTTCTTCATAATAATGAGCTATTTTCTGCTCATATTGAAGATTGTAAAATAAATTCTAGTATCATTGATTTAAATCTTTGATGTTAGTCTTTTAAAAAAAAAAAAAAAATACAAGCACTAGTACTATTGTCTGTAAGTCTACTTCTTATGTCTGATTTAATAAAGTTCATTGAAGAAAATAATGATTCACAGGAATAAGTCGACGAAAAAATGGTTAAATTGCCCTTGCTATTTTTTAAGACAAGAAAAAGTTAAAAAGTGCCGGGAGCGATGTTTATTACAAAATAATTCACCTCGGGGGACTAGCACCGTGCGGGAAGTATTAAACATTGCGTCGTCATTTCCTTCTTTTCCGTCGTTTATGAAACTATTGATAAACGAAAAAAATACACATATTTATTTAAATATTTTTTGTAATTTTTTGTACTATTTCTGAAATTTTTTTGAATTTTTTGTATAATCACTATTTTTTTCTCAATATTCGCGTGCCATGCGAAATCGTCTCGCGTGCCACAGGTTCGCCATCTATGTACTAGAGTAATCATTAAAAAACACATTAGAGATCCTGATGCGAACAACTTCTTAACCTATCAATCATAGCGGGCAAAGAGTTAACAATAATTATTTTATCTGAATGTAAAGATTTCGCTTAACTCCCATTTGAACAATCCGAGTGACAGAACTGTTGGAAAACCATACCTTGGGTCATTTGAAAATCTGGTAAAAAATGAGAACCTTCCTATTTCATCTGAATTGCTGTCCATGTCACGGTTGTAATGATTGATTGTAGAAATTCGATTTTTTGTACTTATTCAAATTATTTAGATTTTGAGCGTTTGAATAAAATCAGTTTATTTTCAGTTATTTCTGCGTGGCTAATTTTTCTTCCATCAAAATCTATACGGTATGATTGAATAGTAAATTCTATTTATATGTTATATATATTCTCATCGCATTCACACAAATAGATACACAATAAGGAGGAACAGAGTAAATAAATCGGATTAAAATGTTGAAGTCTCAATTGGCGCCGCACACGCACGGCACCGAACGTAATTTACTTCCAGAAGTGATCAATCTCTATTACCTCCTAACCCAAGACTGCCGGGGCTTTCCGGGGGCTTGTGGTAAAAAAAATACCTATTGTATGCACACGTGGAGAAATTTAACTCGTTTAGATTATAACCCTTTTGCTAATAAACATTAAATTATAAAATTGTGATAATTTTCTAGAAGATTTTGAGAGGTATTACAATTATAATGAATTTAAGGGAATAAAAATTGATTTAAAAACAATGTCACAGACTGTTGGAAAATTCATGTTTAAACTTCAATTCAATATCATTTGACAAAATATAAAAAAAAAAGTTATAATTTTTATAAAAAATTCAAGAACAAACTAATTTAAAGAATTAATTGTATCTTAATAGAGATGAAGATGTAAATTATTTGGAAACAGAATATGGTGGTCGAGGCGTTTACAGGACTTATTATTGGTTGGGTTAAGCGATCATTTAATGTTATACAACATCCCCATTCCGCTCTTCTTACGAACACCACGTCTGACAATTATTTTTGAAAGTTGTATATATGCTACCATGTTGAGAGACATTTCACATATTTTAGTTCAATCTACACGAGCGCCATCTATTGAGACTAGATGTAAGCATTAAGCGGAAAATCTTTATTAATGTAATGTGAAAGGCTATTACCCAATTATCACACAATACTAGACAATGCCTGGAGAAAACTCTCCAATTTTTATATGCTTTTTTAACTTTGACCTGTTTTTATACAACATTTTTTTTAATGTACACAAATACTTGTAGACAAATATTTGTCTACAAGTATTTGCATACATTAAAAAAAGTTAATTTAAAGAAAATCACTTATCGCTTTGAAACATGGTCCCTAACGCAGAGAGAAAAAAACAAGCTAGCAATTTTTGAGAGAAAGATTCTGGGAAAAATTTTAGACCACGCTGGAGGACGAGACTTAAAAAATTAAAAGAAATGTTGATCTTGAAGTACTGATTAACCAGGAAACAGTGGTGAGATTCTGTAAGTCTACCTGCGGGGGCCTGAACGAATTAAGCTGAGTACCGGGGACGGAAGATTTAGAACGGTGAGCTTATATCATTTTCCGGATGATTAAGGTGTAAAAATTTGAAACCTGCCACGAAAATACATTCGAAAGCAGAAAAAAACAGTGTCTTAATTAATAAAAAAATCGGAATTGTAGAATTCCAGGGTGTAAAGCCTTATTTTCTAGAAAATAATCATATAAAACGGTCTAGTAGAAATGTGCTGTTAATTAATGCGTTTGTGCTCACAATTAATGGACTACATTACAAATGAGGAGGTTCTTAGCAGAGTTGAAGACAATAGGCACATGTTGACACGAATGTTTCCAGCATGATGTATTGGAGGGAATGGTCGAGGGATCAATTGGGAAAGGATGACCTCGCCAGGAACACCTAGACCAGATTTTCCGAGATATGGGCTGCACCTCTTATGCGGAGTTTAAGAGAGTTGCAGAGGACAGAGCGGAGTGGAAGAGGAGATGCGTCGCCTTGCTGCAGACCAATCATTAGATTGAGAGCGGAGAAGAAGAATTAATACGAATAAATAACGATTTTCTAGAAGTTTTATTACGTTTTATGGGAATGACATGTTTTGATTTTCTAAAGAATTACGAAACGTAAAATAATAATATTGCCCAATCAAGGCGAAACAAGTCATTTCTATAAAATATAATGAAACTTCGAGAAACAAGAAGTTTTAATTCGTATCAATTGTTTCATATGAAGTTTTGCATAATCGTTCAAGAAACACGAAATGAATATAATATAATATAACTGTTCTATAAAAAATCGTTTATATCAGAAAATTTAATACAAAAAAATATGAGTACAATGACGTCGTAAGAATCAAAACTATATTTTTATGAACACCGAATGTGAGATGGGTAAACAAAATACATCAAAAGGATCAAGCTCTAGTGGATTGATAAACATATGAATACATTCTAAATTTGTTCATCGCTAGCTTTGTTTGCAAATTCTTTGAAAATTATATAAAATATGATGCGTAGTCTTCGGCAAGGCAAACAACAGAGCTTATCCCTATATGATCTCTAAACTGGTTGTAATTGACGTTGACGAGGGTCCTTAGTCCTAAGTACAAAAGGTGCATCGTAAATATAATGTAAAATAGACGGGGTAGTTATTTTAGCGGAGCCGCACACCCACTACCCTTGGACAGAGGTGTCTCGTGCTTATTTTTCCAATAGAATTGAGGCTTAAAGGAATTATTTATTACATTATTTTATTAAAGTGGATGACACAAAATGAAGAATATTGCAACGTGTTTGCAATTTTAAATAGGTTTTTTTTATACCTATTCTTTATAAAAAATGTATAACGGAATATGATAGTAAAAAATATACAAATTTATAATAATGAACAAATAGGGTTTCAAAAGGGTAGTAGGGCTACGATGGGGTATGTTTTGCTGGAAAATATGCCTCTACAAAATGTCGTAAGGCGCCATATTGCATTTACAATAGCAACACTACTATCAAGTCCAACTCTCTTGCGTCCACGAGAGGTCTTTTTAAAGACCTTGCGAACCCCGGGCAATGTGGCACATATTACTTAGTGCCATAGCAGATAGAGAGAGGACGAATGGCCAGCTTCCAGCGCCATAAAACTGGATACACCCAGCTAAGGGAAGGTAACCCCGATAGAAAATTCTCCAGAGAAGGCAAGGGGATACCACTCCGGATAATTTTCCCCAGGTCATCACTCTCAATGGTGATAGTCAACGTTAGGGAGATCTGACAGGACACAGAAAGAAGAAGAAAAACGAATATAATACTTTGCATATCACTAAATATACTCAATGTAAATATTTGAATTATTTTTCGTAATTTTGTATATAACTGTATTTAATTTTAAATAATTCACCTTATAAATGGAATTCATATAAGATACTTTACAAATAATTATCTTTATATATGGATTACAAATAGGGGGAGGGGGGAATATTCATATGAAATCTTTGTAATTCACTTCCAATTAAGAGAGTAAACGTGTCTTAATACAAAAACATATATTTTTATAACCAGCAATTATTTATGTTATAGTTAAATTTGATACAAATTGCGAATTATACGAGTATATGCAAGAGCTATAAATAAAAATATAATAAAAAGACTATTCTTATACAATATAAAAATCACATAAAATTTCTAAGTTTACTTTTTCAAGTCTAGAGCAAAATAGAGCTTATTTGCAGCTGGCATTTTAATTTAAAAATATGTAGTTTATTATACACGACTACACATGAGACCATGTGGATTTAAATTTTATTTTTTAAATAAAGCTTATGATTTCAAGCTTTTATTACACTACTAGGTACTATTTGATATTTTTTTTTAAATAATTTTTATTTTAACACCATTTTATTCTTATACTCGTAATAATTTTACCATTTTAAATATAAAATTTAATTAGAAAATCTTTATTGTAGGAATACTTAAAAACCTGTAAATAAGAATGACGTTTATTATTTTTATGCCTTCACTATTAAATTAGATTACTTGTGTTATTATATTTCAAAGTGATATTCTAATATAAAATTAAAAACTACACCACTCTGACTTTCACTTTAATAAAAGGTAATTAAGGTTGACAGGGGCCCGTACCAGACAGATTTTAAAATACTGAAGTATTTATTCCCGGAATGCAATTCAATTCATACGAATAGAAAATAATGCTTGCTCAAAAATGAGCAAATTAATGATTTTCTAAGGTCATGGTATTTAAATTTTATTTATTCAGACATTTTACGCTTTTTAAAAAACTTTAACACTGGAATTTTATTTTGACATTTTTTATCAATATTTTTTTTGTAAATAATGAAAACAAAAAAAGATGTAATAAATCTTTTTAAAATGTATATTTAGTTAAAATTCACTAATGTTGGTATCGTCGACTGGTTTCGGCATCTCGCTGCCATCTTTTGGTCTGACCAGAAAATGGTAGCGAGCGGCCGAAACCGGTCGAGGACACAAACTTTAACGGATTTTAACTACAATAAATGTATACTTAAATAAAAAAAAAATATATGTATATATATATTTTATTTTCATTATTTACAATGAACTTCTACCATGAAATTTCAAATAACAACTAATAAATATCCCAAAAAAAAATTTATATTAATTAGTTTATTTGTTTGGATATGTTGTATTTACTGCTATAAAAGGAGAACGCTAAAAACTGATGTTTACATGTATTTTTTTTTCTCGATGTAAGAGGTAAAATAAATTAAAAACATGAAAACAAACTCAAAAAAAAAAAAAAACTGTGATTAAATTCGTAAAAAAATATTAATCTTTTCTTTGTTATAATAATTAATATAACGTGATTTTAGTCTAGCTTTGTTTATACGTAGGTTCATTCTTGGATATACGATAAATTTCTAAATCTAGACGTATTGTGAATAATCCTTTGATCTGCTGGTAGAAAAATGTCTAAAAGGATATCTCGACGCAACTCTTAATCTTTGTATGTAATGTTCGTATCCTAGACTGAAAATAAAAACTTTTACAAAACTCGGACAAATTTTTGTTAAAATACATGTCGATGAGCCCTAATATAAGTCAAATACTCGTTTGGTTTATTGCATGGCACGGATATCACAATGTATATAATAAAAAGCTTGTTTGTCCTTGAAAATTATCCTAGTAACCAAAGGCACTTAATGTTTCGCATTCTGTAAAAAAGATGTATATACAATCATATTAACTGCTATTTGTATTACATATTAAAAGCATGGAGCTGGCAAAAGAATGATGATAGTAGAATAAATGCAGTAGAAATGAGATCTCTTAGACGAATGTATGGGTACTCTGTGTATGATAGAGTGTCGAATGAAAATATAAGAAATGAATGCGGTGCGAATAATTGTGTTATGAACAAAATAACAAAAGGATCATTAAGATGGTTTGGACATATGGAAATAATGAATGAAGAAAGAATAGTAGAAAAAGTATATATTAACGATGTAAATGGAACCAGAAACAAAGGAAGACCGAGGAAAACGTGTCACGATCAAATAAATCAAATATTGAATGTCGGCCATGTAAGGAGTCAGAGAAATCAACGCGCGTGCATGACACGATGTATGAATGTAGAGGAAGCGAGAGAAATATGTCAGGAAAGAGAAGTGTGGCAGTCCATTCTTTTTGCCTACCCCTTCGGGGAGACGGCGTGACGGTTAGTTAGTTAGTTAGTTATTAAAAGCGGATATTATTGAAAAAGTTTGGTTGGTAAATTGATATACGATTTCAACCTTTTAACTGTTTAAATAAAAGTACTGCTATAGAATATCACAATTGATTATATTAATTTCGAATTTGTCGCGACAGCGGTTTTGCTAACTGTTGTTAGCATAGTCAGGTGTAACAATCAACATTTGATTCTGACGATGCTAACATCGGTTAGCGATACAGCTGTCGCGACAATCTCTAAAGAAATATAATCAATTATGATATTCTATAACGGTGTTTTTATTTAAAAATTGAATAATTTTGAAATATCAAAGTGTTTCCACCAAAACAATGGATTATCTAAAAAACCTTTTTTTGAGAAATGGTATTTAATTTCAAATGAAATAAATAAAATAGTAAAAGTACACGTGTACCAGAAGATTTAATATATAATATTTTAAATAGGATTGACATGTTTTATTTATAATGGGCTAGAATATTTTAAATGATAACATTTTATAATTCTCTAGCATCTGACGACCTTCGTGGCAGAGTGGTAAGAGCTCTGATTCCCATTCCGAAGGTTCTGGGTTCGATTCCCGGCGATGGCAGTGTGATTGTCACACTGTCTTTGGTCTGGCGTAGTATTCTCGTGACAATAAAATGGCGATAGATTGGCTACCTGTCACATGTCACGAGAATCAATATATCAGCTTAAACAAATTGTATACTGTAATTGGGTTCAAGCGACCTGTTGTATACGTAAAAAAAAAAAAAATGCCATAGTAATGTGAAGTATGTCACTCCCATAAAACGTTCTAAAACTTTAATGTTTTTAAAGTAATGTACCTATATAATGTCAAATTCAAATGAGAATATTTCGAGTGAAATAGGATGGTTTAAATAAATTATACGGTATAATTTAATTTACCAAATATTTGGGTGCGACAATTTTTTTAAACTTAGTAAAAAAATAATAGAACGAAATTATCCTTTCTGATAGCGCTAAGTACTCGTATAATAAGTAAAGTGAGTTTCCAAGGAAAAATCTGATTAGAACGTATACCAGTTTTTTTGATATTTTGACCCAGACACTATTTTTCCTTGACACTCCGCATTATCTTGTTTCCATAAACACGAAGCGCGTTTTTAACGGTTCTAAGCTGCTTTTCTCGCTAAGTAACATAAAAAACTTCCACTTTTATACTAGCTTCGTACAAAACGAATACTAGCAGGCAGGAGCGGCGTGATATTATTTGGCGCCCAATGCAACAATGGTTGATGACGGATGCCCAATGATGGTTGGCGTGAGTTTCATATCCGTCACTTTATAAAAAAAAACAATACATAAATTTAAATACGGGTTATGTCGCAAATTTTCTGCTCGATATTTTTGATATTTTATATATAAATATTTAGAATTCATAGTTTTAGAGCTTTACCGTACCTTTAGCTTTTTACATTATAAACATATTTTAAAGACGCGTAGAAGAAGAATTTTACGAATTACGTGTTTAAATATATTTAATTTCACAATATTAAGAGTGTAATGAATTCATGGTCCAATTTGCGGGTCTGTAATTAGCTGTTGGTAATGGATAGCCCAAGGTTTAGTTTTACTATTATATCCAGCAGTGGAGTAAAATTGGCTGAAATGAAGAAGAAAGAAGACGTATGAATTAATCTTGACGTTTATTTAGATTGAGAATAAACAATACAAATATGGAAAATTTAATATTGATAAAATGGTAAGATTTCAGTAATACTTATTTTTATTTATGAGAATGACACATATTACGTTATAATGACATTAAAACTAACAAACCATCACGCCGTCTCTCCGAAAGGGTAGGCAGAAAGAATGGACTGCCACACTTTAACCGATGCGGTACTCCATCCTTCTCTTTTCGCCCCGCGGGAGACGCGGTGTGATGGATTGACATTATATAACATTACATAATTTCGAAAAATGGCACACCCTTAAAATATAATAAAACTACACAACAAAACTTCATTTTCTTTAATGTTAAATATTACTTGTGCATTTTATACAAATATATACTGAACAGTAAATGATAAAAAAAAAAATTATCATATTTGGTTAACTATTTAATTTTTCTTAAGTAACCGTTATTTATTTTCAGAACATCTTAAATGTCAAAGTGTAAAAGTCAAACGGCCCTGGTCGTGAAATGTAGGTTCACAATATGTTTATGTTGCATCGCCGTTTGTAATTACGTAAGTGCCTATTTGTCTTCTGAACTTCCCAACAAAAACTTCCGTAATGCTCAGTTAATGGTGTGTCCTCTCCGCGAGAAACGTGATGACCTTACGTACATACATAACGTAAGCTAACACTTCCCCTTTCGCGGAAATAAATAACAAAGTGAAACAAAAAAAACCGCTTTAAACAAGTGTACTGAGCAATTACGAGGATAACCTATAACAAAGATGTCAAACGAGCAACAATATAATTGTATGTTTTTTGTTATCTAGTATTATTCTTATTTATAATATTGTTATTTTCGATATAAATAAGTTTTTAATTTATTTATTTTGCATATTATTTCTCCGTTATAAAATAAACATTTATGTTTGTTTCTACAATTCTGTCCATCTACATGTTTTTAAAGTATATATCATTCATAGAAAATACTGCTGAAGCCATAGGGAATATACAAGAAAATCTCTCATAGCGAGCACCTCTCATAACGAGTAATTTGCAAAACGAGCAAAATAGATTGAGGAAAAAATGCTTCCTTAAACGAGCGAAATTTTCCATAATGAGTAATCTTAACTTCTACTTGGAAGCAGCTTTGGTCAGAAAGCGTTATCGAATGTAGTTTTGAGGGGCTTGAAACAGTACCTTTAGAGTCTACAGTCAACGAGATTGTGTCATTTGGTCAACGATATGAGACCAGAGGTAGGTAACAACAATATTGATGTGCCTGTGAAAGAGCACAGTCAAAAGCTATCAACCAAAGTGTTTCGCAGCAAGAAGTTATGGAGGAGAGTTAATTAGTGTAGGAGGAGGAAGTAGCAGAGTAACAATTTTCTGGCACAAAAAGAGAAAAGCTAAAAGCGTGGGAAACTGTTGCATCGTATATTTAGAAGCATCACCCTAATAAGGTGGTGGCTACGTGTTCTACAGATTTATTTAATGATAATTCTGTTTCACATTTCCCTAAATTTTGAAACGTAATAAAAAAAATGTCTGTAGTAAAATTCTAGTAAAAAATAATGAATAATTTGTCATCAATTTATAAGTAATATGATAGATATTTCGATTATTATATTGTTTCCTGCAAATTGAAAACGACATGTTTCGTCCTTCTAAGGCATTATCAAATGTGACGAAATTTCAGCTCGTTGCTGTTTACATACACTAGTAAATGGAGCAGAATATTGTTATTAACGAAAATTGATGTGACTTAATACATTTTTAGCCAAGAATTATTTGGGTAGGCCCAGGAATACTAAAAAGTTTCTTAGAACAGGTTCAGAAATTTTATGACAATGGTTACATAGTTAAGGAATAATAAATGATATTATAATATATAAATCAAAAATAAGTTATTTGAGGTAGGACGAAATAAAGTATTTCTAAGAAAAACATATTTTACAAATTGTTCACAAAGGATATATTTTATAGCAGAATATATTTTTCTTCTCTGATACTAACAAATTATATATTAAACATGAAAAGAAGCATGTATAATACATTTAATTTGTTTTGCCTTTACGATGTACAATAATTAAAGGGATGTTGTTCACGAAATGTTTAATATTTTATACCCTTTTCATTAAGGAAACGCTTAAGCCAAATTTATTTATTAAAAACACCTAAAATACAAGAAATCAAATTAGTCTAAGTAGGATTATAAATTTCAGTATAGCAGTTGCGGCAACCCAAGTCCCTTCGTATGGTATGTTATTCCCTCGAAGTTTGCAGTGAAATATCCAATTTCCTCTCAAAAATACTGCTACATCTCGCTTAGTGCCAACCGAGTCCCGCAAGATGGATTACTGTGATTTTGTAATTCTAAATAATATCGCAGGAATGAATGGCAGGTAATTTAAGATTACTTAAAGAAGATAATTAAATGTTTCTACGAAGAGCAAGTGGTATTATATTCGGTGAGAGGTTTACATTAAAATATTTATTTATTTATTTATCGCAACATTATGAGTACTGATTTTATATGAAATAATTCGAACTCAAAGAAATAGAAAATAATTAGATTTAGACTGGAAGTTGCAATCAACAATGGAATAAAACTTTTTTAATATCAGTTGTGAAACTAAAAATATGTCACATTTCTATTTATGCATGCGACTTTATTTGTTACACCAATGAATTGTAGACATTTAAAAATATAAAATAAACAAAATTCTTTATGTTTTTAATTATTATTATGATTTGCTGCAATATTATAAAGCGGTTATAAAAAGATTAAGAAAGAATATATATAAGCATTACTCGTTATATCAGAAAATATGTATTTTTAAATGCTTGTGAAAATACCCATCACATTAAGACATGAAGTTTCTGTTTCCTCGTTATATCCGAGATTTCCCTAATTCCGTGATCGTAATAACCGAGTTCGAACGTCCATATTAAGGGTTATTATTTCAACATTTTAAATGTATATAAATACTAGCAGACAAATACTGGATTTTATCCATTGCGGGTAAATTATTTTTTTATGAGAATTAATTGTATCTCAATAGAGACGAATATGTAAATTGTTTTCTGGGAACAGAATATGGTAGTCGAGGCGCTTACAGGACTTATGACCTGTCATTGGTTGGGTTAAGCGATCGCTTTATGTTAACAACATTCCCCATTCCGCCCTTCTTACGACCACCACGTCTGAAAATTTGTTGGAAGATGTATATATGCTACAATGTTGAGAAACACTTCACATTTTTTAGTCCAATCTACACTAGCGCCATCCACTAGTCCACGTCTGCCATCCACTAGTCCACGTCCACCATCCGCTAGTGTAGATTGAACTAAAAAATATGAAGTGTTTCTCAACATTGTAGCATATATACATCTTCCAAAAATTTGTCAGACGTGGTGGTCGTAAGAAGAGCGAAATGGGGGTGTTGTTAACATAAAGCGATCGCTTAACCAGGTTATTATTTTTATTTTTATTATTTTTTTATTAAATGACAAATGTCTACATTTGGTACTACAGAAACAAGGTGAAATATATTATTCCTATAAAAATAATCTTCTGGGAAACAGGAAATTTCAGTTAAATTACTTATATATAATTTTGATTTTAATTATTTAACTTTGAACGCGATATCACAATTTATTTATTTAATTTCATAGAAATACTGTAAACCAATTGTGTACTTATAATAGTTTTCCAAATAAAACAGTAAATATTATCGAAGTATCATATTGTTAAAGTCAAAACAACGGATTATCTAATATTTGATGGACTAAATCGCCCTTTCTATCGAGCTGAACGATAGCGCCGAGATGAAATAGTGGTGAATAATTGACAGATTTCTTCAATCATTGGCACAAGGCACGCCTGCAATTAGGCATCAAATCCCGTTCCCGATACTGCCGGCGATAGCAGGACGCGATGATGCCATAAATCGGCGGTGCCTGGGGCCGGTGGCCGGGTGGGCGGGGAGAGGCGGGTCCTTGGCCAGGGACACCCAACGCGAATACCAAAACTCAACATGATAATAACGAAACGCGTTTTTTTTTAAATTTCGAATGTTAAAACTCATTAAGAAACAAATAAACACGTTTTTTGAATTTCAAATGTTAAAACTCACCAAGATAATAAATAAATACGTTATATGAATTACGAAAAAAATAGGTAAACTGATCATCGATAACACACCTATTGAGCAAGTCATCCGATTCATTTACCTAGGCATAGAGATCGGTAGCTACAGTGACCTACGAGTATATGACGAGGTGCGAGCACAAACCAACAAAGCGACAGCCGTGGCTGGCTGCTTGCGCGACACCATATGGAGGAACAAACACATGCTAACCGAAAGCAAAGTTAAGATATACAAGGCATGCGTTCACCCCATCATGACGTATGGAATAGAGGTCAGAGCCGATACCGACAGAACTAAGAACCTTCTTAGAGTAGCAGAAATGCGAACCCTAAGTTCCATCGCAGGCAAAACCGAGATCGGATCAGAAATGAAACGATAAGGTCTGTCTGTGGTGTTAAAGACATCACTGAGATGGGGAAGAATCAGAAGGTGCTTTTGGAGAGACCACGTGGACCGCATGGAGAATACAAGAATTGCAAAAATTGTTAAAAATGAAAACCCAAGCAGCAAGAGATTACCAGGAAGGCAGCCGAAGAGATGGGGAGATGGCTGGACAGCATCATCCCAGGACAGCCCACCATCACAAACAGGTCATACGAACTACACTAAGAGGAAGAAGAAGAAGAAGACGAATGCCAAAACTCACCAAGAAAACAAATTAAGTTTTTTTCTATGTATATTCTTATGATTTGACTACGGTAACATTTCCACACACGAAAAGTTTGCCTCGACAAAGCATCAAATTATTTCTCTTACTTTAAATATATGTAACATATTTAATATGAAAACATGTTTGAATATTGATATTTTTGGACTATTGTTAAGAAAACATCGAGTTATTCTATAATTTATTAACTATCGATTGGTGAAACATCAAGTTACTTTTTAAATTTAAATTTTCTTTATTGGAACCAAAAATTTGTGAATGAAAGTGAAAATGGCCGTTCATAATGGAGTTCTGGTCCCAACCATTATGTAAAGAAGCGAAGCATGAAACTAGCAGAAAAAGGATGATGAGCTGAATAAATGTGGTAGATATGAGGTATCTTAGACGTATGTGTGGTAGAACGATGTACAACAGAATTTCAAATGGTGATATAAAAAAGGAATGTAGAGCGGAATAAGGTATTATGAACAAAATTATGAAAGGTTCGCTTCGTTGGTTCGGACATATGGAGCGGATGAATGGAGTAAAAATGGTTAAAAAAGTATACGTAAATGATGTAAACGGAGTACGGAGTGGAGGTAGACCGAGGTTAACATGGCATGACCAAATTAATCAAATTTTAAAGGTTGGTCATGTAAGAAGTCGGAAGAATCGGCATGCGTGTATGAGTCAATGGATGAATGTAGAGGAAGCTAGAGAAGTGTGTAAGGATAGAATTGTGTGGCGATGAATTCTATCTGCCTACCCCTGTGGGAAATGGCGTTATGGTTTTGTTTGTTGTAAATTATTCAATGTCAAAATACTAAAATAAAACCAATATTTGAAAATGTGATCAGTTTGATAAATAAGTAAACTAAAATGTAATAAATCAAAATGATACAACCCTCGCTCAGGCATAATCCTTTCATTCGCTTTATTCTATTTTACAAAGATGCCAACGAAAATTCCATCTTCTCTGATAGATTTTGAAACAATACCGTCATAAAATCATCTATATCGTAAAACGGAATCGGTTCGAAAAACGTATTGGGCACTTTTGCCATCCCTGAAGCTTTAGTTGAAGGGCCCCCGCCCCGCCACCCCCAGGAGGGTGGGGGGCGCTACGGGGCTCCGCCACTCTCACTAATTAGTCTCTTTCGGCCGTAGTAAAGTTAATCTTCATTACGCCGCCCGACCGGCGCGGCCCCCCTTGTATATATTGATACGGGGACAAAACATCTGCTTACCGATCATTTATCTTGTTTTCGCCGTCGGACATGCCATCATTCATAATCGAAATTTCAGGAAAGGAATCAATTTGCTGGTGAAGGCGGAAACTTTTAGATAAACAACTTACAGGGTCTTAGATAAATCAATTTAAAATGTGAAAGTGTATCGTTATCGAAACTAAATGTACAAAAACACAATATTTATTGGGTGTTATCGTAAGCACAACATGATTAAATACTTGATTAGATAATCCATAATTTTGGCGGAAACACTTTGATACTTCAACCTTATTAACTGTTTAAATGAATAACTTTGTAACAAATGTCACAATTGATTATATTTTGTCGCGACAATTGTTTCGCTAACCGATGTTGGCATCGTCAAGTCTTACAATCAACTCTCATTCTCTTGGAGGTGATTGTAAGATCTGACGAAGATTTCTCTCTCTGCGATCTCTCTATAGGGGTTGATTGTAAGACCTGACGATGCTTTCATCGGTAAGCGAAACAGCTGTCGCGACAAAATATGATCAATTGTGATATTCGTAATTTAATGTTTCTAATTTGTAATGCTTTGTAATTTTTTGACTAAAATAAATTATTATCATTGAATAATATTTACCATAAAATTTTGAGACGAATCCATATTAGTCAATTGCATTAAAAATAATTGCGAGAATTCAGTGAAGAAAATTCAAATCATTTAAAAAAACAGATTTTCTCTATGCTGCTCGTACGCCTAAGCCTGCCGTATGCGGAGAATGTAGGGTTTCATTCTATTTAATGTCTCAAAAAAAAAAAAACGAATACACGTAGACTGCTCGCGTCACATATTATGCTACACGGGAAACGGAAATACTAGAGTACCATGAGTCGTTTAATTACTTGCCCGGCAGCTTCACTTGTTACTGGCGGAAGTTAGTTCCAGAGATTGCGACGTAACCCCGTAGTAGCGTAGCAACGTAGTCCGTAGTCATGTAGACAAGTGGGATAGATATATTAAAAGTTTACGGGAATTTTTCTCCAAGAAATTATATAGGATCGTATATTGAGCATAGAGCCATCTGAAATTTTACTAAATCAATCAATATTTGTTTATTGTTTCTTGAACAGTCATCTACATAAGTTAATAATTTTGCAATATAATGAAAAAAAATCTATTTAGTGTTAGTAATAATTTTAGTTATAATTCATTAAATGTTTCTTGAGAAATTATGTAAAACTTCAGTAAAAAAACGTCTAATGTCTAAACATTTTATGGGAATGAAATGTTTTATCTTGTTTTTGCATTATCAAATGTTCGATAATGCCTTAGAAAGGCAAAATATATAATTCCTATAAAATATATTGAAACTTCTAGAAAATAGTCGTTAACCTCTTCTCCTTCTTTTTCCTTTTAGTTTAGGTCGTATGACATAAACTATGAGGTTTATGACGGTGGGCTGTCCTAGAATGATGATATCCGGCCATCTCTCCATCTTTTTGGCGGCCTTCCTGTTAATCTCTTGCTTCTTTGGTTTTATTCTTTAACAATTTTTTGTAATTCTCCATGCGGTTCGCGTGGTCTCTCCAAAAGCGCATTCTGCTTTTTCCTCATCTTACTATGTTCTAAACACCAAAAACAGACCTTATAGCTTCATTTCTGATCCGATCTCTGAGGGTTGCCTGTGATGGAGCGTATGGCTCGGATTTCTGTTACTCTAAGGTTCTTAGTCCTATTGGTATTGGCTCTGACTTCTATTCCATACGTCATGATGGGGCGGATGCATGCCTTGTTTATCTTGACTTTACATTCGTTTCGTTTTCATACATGTATATATTAACATACATATATTAACAACATTCATTGGAAAATTTTGTTAATATGAAATTATTGTATGGAAATTTTGTTGGCAGAAGAAAATTAATAAATTTAAGATTTTCTTAAAATAATACTTTTATTACACTTATTCTATTTGGGTGTAGCTCGCGGACATACTTATCTTATAAAAACTATGGGTAAGGCTTCATTGGCTTTGCTTGGTTACAGTTGTTTGTATGAATTTCTATTTCTATTTATGTTTGTAATACAAATATGGCCCATTTTTTTTCAATATGCTTCGCCGCGGATTTAAAAATAACAACTTTTACCTAAGAGAGTGGGCTTTTTATTTTACACAATGAACAATCCTATCTCAATGAAGCCTTTCTGACCTGAATGACCTGAATCGTCCTACCTCAAATAATTAATTTTTGGTTTATATAATATCATTTAGTATCCCCAAACTATGTAATCATTGTCATAAAATTTCTTAACGAGTTCCAAGAAATACTTTAAAATATTTCTGGGTCAACCTTTATAATTATTTGTTGAAAATGTATAAAGTCACATCAATTTTCGTTAATTATCATATTCTGATCCATTTACTAGTGTATATAAACTACAACAAGTTGAAGTTTCATCAAATTTGATAATGTCTTAGAAGGGCAAAACATGTCATTTTATAAAATATAATAAAACTTCTAAAAAACTGACGTTTTCATTCTTATTAATTATTTGATATGGAGTTTTACATCATTGTTCACGAACAATAAATAATGAACAATGTTTCCGAAAATTGAAGCAATAGTAATCTCATTTTATCAAAACATTACGACGATTATTTTATAATAACATAATTTTATTAAAATTTCTACACTACCACATTGTCTTGCCATTCCATCGAAAATTGTTGGAGCAACAACACCCATTTTATTGTAAAAAGAAAGTGTCCGGAATAAAGCGTAATTCACCGTTGCGGTAGAGATGACATATCCAATAATCGTACTGGACTTTGAACACTAGAGAATGCTCTCGTACACAGATACAAAAAAATGAATCGAACCCAGATTTATCCAGCATTCAGTTGCGGATCAGTTTTTTTCTTCTTTATGAGACAACGATTTTCGGTTAAGTCTTTTATTTTGTTCCAGCGGTGAATCTCACCCGGTGGGATTGGTCTCTTAAGCTCTACGGCCGGTTCTAAGTCCCACTAATTGTCTCGCCCCCTCCCCTACCCACACCAGCGGTCTTGCACCCTCTGCCCCCGCCAGCTGCCGCGCCCAGCCCGCCCCTAACAATCGCCATTAATCCTTGAGCCAGGAGTCTTATCGTATCCCATGGAACCGCATCATCTGTCAGGCGGGATAACAGGTGAAATTGCCATTTTACTTGATTAAATACTGATGACCTTACAAAATCTGGGAAATCAAGGAATTAAGAAAGTTACTCGGAATCATACTTGTATTTAGTGGTCCGGCGGGAATTTTAGGTTGTCTCTCTTTTGGATTAATAAAAGAAAAGCTATATACCTCTACATAGAATATTCGCAAATGGATGAGAAAGAAAATATTCTAATAAAACATGTAAGTTAGAAGAGTTTGCTTAAATAATATTTCTTCTATATTCGCCATCATTTGTGATGTGGATTCACATTTGAACAACTTTTAGAAAAACATTGTATTTTCATATTTTTTGTTAATTTAACAATGATGCAAAACTCCACATTAAATACTTAATACGAATGGAAACTACTATTTTATAGAAGTTTCATTATATTTAATGATAGGTGAATGACGTGTTTTGAATGCCATAAAACGTAATAAAACTTCTAGAAAACAGATGTTTTTATTCGTATCATTTATTGTGTTTTCACAATCCATTTTGCACTATTTACAAATACTTTTCGGGACACAGACGCCCTTCCTCTATCAATTCAATTAAATAATTAAAACGATTAGAAATGTCTGTATTCAAGAAAATTAATTATATTGTATTTAATGCAAATGACATGTTTCGCATGTTAAAGATATTATCAAATATCTGATAATGCCTTAGACAGGCAAAACATGTTATTCCCATTAAATATAAGAAAACTTTTAGAAAACGGACGTTTTCATTTGTATTAATTAATTATCACATGTTATATTATGCAAGGGAGCTATAAAATTCCTTGGTATTCAATTAAAAAAAGCCTTTTCTAACAACCCTTTTGTCAAAGTAAAAAAGGCTTGTTTTCGTATATAACTGGTCTCGAAAAGACATCCCATTTATCAATCGTTACTAAAATTACATCTACCAGAGTAGCCTAATGGTAACACTTAATTTAATTAAAGTAATTACTTAACCATTTTCTTGGGCGTCTGGTAGTTTTTTTCACTACCCTGTGAAACTTATTGAACATTTCAATTACGAACACTATGGTAAACATCAAAACTTTCTCTAATGCTAGATTTTCTCACGAAGATAGATTATCCGCTCTTAGCAAATTGGTGTTTTACTTAAGTATTACAACACCTACATTACACCATTATTCCACTTAAGATATATAAAGGTATATCTATAAATAAACGTACAATATTAATTCGCAAACTAATCTTCTGTTAGTAATTAATTTAAAGGAAAACTGATTTAAAAAACATGTTTATGCCATCGAGAATCAGAAGGCGCTTTTGGAGAGACCACGTGGACCACATGGAGAAAACAAGAATTGCAAAAATTGTTAAAGATGAAAATCCGAGCAGCAAGAGATTACCAGGAAGGCCGCCGAAGAGATGGAGAGATGGCGGGACATCATCATCTCAAGACAGCCCACTGTCACAAACAGGTCATACGACCTAAACTAAAAGGAAGAGAAAGAGAAAGTTAATGCCACAAGAAACATAAATTTTGATATGATAATGAACTGTCTGGAATTTGCCTCCTCCTGCGATGTGGAAGACCAGCAATCTCTTTTACTTTGTAATGGCCTGCCAGTTGGATGTTGCCCTATAGGTATCCCATTTCCCGCAGTGAATGCGATTCTGTGAGTGACCATATTATTGTCTCCTCATTCTGCTCAATCTTATTATGTCTCCGAAATAACAGATTTTTCTTATTTTTTGTGTATCTCACTTTTTTATGAGGGTTTTTCCTGGAAGAGTTTTTATCTTTGAAGTTCTGAGAAAATACTAACGACTAATAGATATTTCAATTCAGTGCGTATATTGCGAGTGTTCATATCATTGTTTTCTCGTATTACACAATCTTACAATGTTATTACACAATCTAATATCCATACTCGTATTATTTTTTTTTTCTGTATTTTTCACTTCATATCTGAGAGTTTTTCCTCGAATGGCGTGAAGACTTTTCATCTCTGAAGTTCTGAGAAAATCCTAATGATTAGAAAATAGAATGATCTGGAGAATGGAGAGGTATGGCCAGGGATTGGAGCCATTAGAGGACTGTTGTGGAGGAGGCCAAATCCCGCATTAGGATGTAGCGCCGAGAAGAAGAAGAAGATAATAATAATAATAATTAGGCTAATTTGTATAGCGCCGTTTTCGTGAATAGCTCACCTCAAGGGCGCTTTGACAATGTTTTTAGTCATGAGAGCTGCATGTGACACCGGCAATCAGATAAACGTTGTTTACATTTTATGGGATATTTTGAAAAGGTGAGTTTTTAGGTGAGATTTAAAGTCTCATTTAATTTAAAGTTTACATTTAATTTCAGCAAATAAAGTGTAAGTACGTTTAGAAATTAAATACTTTTGAATTTAGAAAGTATTCTAAAGTCAAGAGTATTTGAGTCTTTCTAATGTCGGACCATCTGTCATGCGTTCCTAGTATTATATTGATATCATACCTGTGCTCAATAAATGCCTTAAACATTCATATTGTTTTTGATGTCTGTTGCGATAATAAACTGATTTAATTTGATTTGAATTTGAACTTTCACACACATTATTAACGTATCTTGTGTCCCCAGGTGGAGATATATCATGCTAATTGGTGAGCACGTAACAAATTTGCACCAATCACGCAATTAAGATTATGCCGAAATGTGTTTTGATTCGATGTTAAATAATATGAGTGTAGCGGCAATTGGTGAAACATGAACGCAGCCGGAGCGGTGGGCTGATGTGGCAGCCCGATAGACTGTAAAATCCGATGAAAATGCAATTAAAACCGCTCAAATTTGTAAAAGCGAACACGTACGCCGTGCCTACTAGTATATAAATTTTCCAATACGGTTAGGGATATTTTAAGTTATTAAATTTGTAACATAATGCAGTATGCAGTCCATGTTTTGGTCTGGTGAGCGTGCGATCATCCCCGCAGGAGCGTTAGAGAGAATACCTCAAAACACATGTTTCCAATCCGCCGGAGGTTCAAATAAAAAAAAACAACAAACTCCAACGCGTTAACACTTCGTGGTATTTTGAAAACTTTTCTTTCTGTTCCGTGGCCCTTGCAAACTTGATTGGTGCGGACAGGGTCTAATTCAGGGCAGTGCGGGCAATTTAAACTCCGCGTTCCACCTAGCCATTAATTAGTTTCGTCAGCGAATCCGGTGTAATTTGTTTAAATGACACATTTTATGACACTTCGTTAGTTAGAAAATGTCTGGAAGAGGAAAGCGCTTAACTGCGTTAATGGGAGCTTTTTTCAATATTTGCACAAAAAAACTACGAGTACTTAAAAAAATATCTATGCAATATGAGAGGAGATATGTACAAGTTAACATTCTATTTTTAAAACGTTGTTCAATACAATTGAGCGTACAGCATTTTATAGAACCAATATATTAATACGTGTTAGATTTTTTTTTTCTCATATTAAAAAAACATGTTTTTGATTATTTACTTACCTGGCCATTATCAAAATAAAGCAAATTGAATATTTTTATTTATTAGAATTAAAATATTTTTGGTTACCAAAATATGCTAATAATACAGATATCAAAATGATTTGATATATTAAACAAAAAAATTTTTAATGCGTAAAATCCTTTTTTAAAAAAAATAGTTTTCACAAATATGTTTCTGGCCGCAGACGCCCTTCTTCAGTATATAAATTTTAACAAATTTAATTTTTTTACACTCAGGTGTGGTGTCTGCAACCCGTAACATGTTTATAAAGTACAAAAAATGTCGTTAATACAATGTTTTAAAAAAATAATTCAAATGTGAATTCACTACACAACACTTTGATAAGACCAATTAAGAAGAAAAACAAAATATTGTATTTAAGTTTATATTGAAAATAAGACGTATGTGTGTGAGAACGATATACGACAGAATCTTAAATGCTGATATAAGAAAGGAATGTAAAGCGGAAGAAGGTATTATGAAAAAAATTATGAAAGGATCGCTGCGATGCTTCGGACATATGGAACGCATTGATGGAGAAAGAATGGCAGAGAAAGTATACATAAATGAAGTAAATGGAGTACGGAGTCGAGGCAGATCGAGAAAAACGTGGCATGAACACATTAATCAAATTTTAAAGGTTGGTCATGTTAGAAGTCGGAGGAATCGACGTGCGTGTATGAGTCGTTGTATGAATGTGGAGAAAGCTAGAGAGGTTTGCCAGGATAGAGTAGTGTGGCGGTCCATTCTCTCTACCTACCCTTGCAGAGAAACGGCGTGATGGTTTGTTTGTTTGTTTGAAAATAATTCGATAATTTTTAGAACAGGCATTTGTCACAGTTTTACTGAGGGTTATAAAATATTTTGATAATAAATAAATAAACCAATTATAAAAATACAATCACTGTTTTATAAATATTTGTGTTGGTATTGAATTATTTGTGTCATGCCAAAAATACATAACATAACGTATCTTGAATGTTTATGTATACTTTCTATGCGGAGCATATCGATGCGTATTGAAAAGCAAAGCTTTGTTTTTTCACATAAAAAAAGTGTGCGTGCTTTTTGTCACAGAGTAAAGAGCTTCACGAATCACGAAATGTAAATCTATAGTCGGCTTAAACGGTAAAACAAAACGCTATCGAGCTAAATGTCAATATTCATTTGGCAAATGTCATTCACGTAGCGGCGGCGTGATGGCGGTTCTGCGGATCTAGGGAACAAAGAAAACGGGATAGAGTGGTTATAAAAACTAAACTATAAAACAATAACAATTTTTTTTTTTTAGTAAAAATAAATTCACATTCTACTCAAAATTACACCCAAAATTAAACGTGAGCCTCACATATATGAGTACAAATTCATTTTCAAAATACAAAATATATAATGAATTCATAATATTATTAAACTTATATTTGAAAACGTATTTTAAATCAAATCAAATCATCAAATGTATTTACGTAACCTGAATGATTAAGACGGGAGTGTGAAAGTTGTCTCCATTTGTGATGTTTATGTTTCCATAACACTCGACGTCCGCCCACGATGGGATGAGAAAAATGAGAGATGATGACGAGGGCCTCAGTACCAAACGGTGGAAAACTGACGTACTCATTTTTTATGTAAAACCTATTTTAACATATCGAAGAATGTGTGGGCAAACGATATATGATAGAATACGGAACGACGAAAAAATGAAGAAATGTAAGGCAGTTGATTGAATCATAAGTAATATTAAAAAAGGATCCCTGAGATGGTTTGGACATATGAAACGAATAGAAGAGAGAATAATGGTTACAATGATGTATACAAGCAGTGGAAAGAGAAGCCGTGGAAAGTATGTCATGACCAAATTAATCAATTACTAAAATGCGCCCACATTCGAAGTCGGAAAAATCGACGAGCGTGCATGTTAGAATGCATGAATGTAAATTTTTTTTGAGAATTATATAAAAACCGAGCAGTACGGCGGTCCATCCTTTCTGCTTACTCCATCGGGGAAATGGCGTGATAGTTATTTAGTTAGTTTTTTAAATAATTTTTAACCTCGTAGTGTCTCGTGTTGGTTATATTTCTATATTGTCCCGCGCTCCGCATCGAGCAACGTGGCAGGCTACACTGCAGTCATGTACACATTGTTTACGTATTTTAATAAAAAAATAAAATCAAATAAATGATCCATAATTTGCGCATTTCTTCGCGGAGTATTTATTCATTGTTACTGAGAGAGTAAAAGAAGTTGTACGTCAAGGCGGCTGACAGGCAGAGAAGAGGATATAGCGAGGAGAAAACTACGCGAAAACGTCGTGCGACATGTCTATTTGGGAAGAATGTCAAGCGGATTGAGCGACAGGAGCGACTCAATACAGTTTTGAATATTTATTATTTCACGGAAAGTGTCTTAGCACGGGGCAGAATAAATTACTAACACGTCAATCCGCTGACAAAAACCTCATTGAAAATGTATTACAGACAAATTTAACGGGGGCAGAGGAACATGATTTTGACGCACATCGTACATAATCATTCCGGTTGAATAGCGATCTAACAGACTTCTTAGTAAACACTTATCTACATATCTTAAATATCAAATTATTATACCGCAATATCCAGGGTGAATAAATTTATATTCTCGACAATTATCAGTTGTGAAGTTTACTTGAAATTTTGATGAAAGTCCCCAGGAAGCTTTTATCTAATAAATTTAATATTATACTTAGGAAACTGAAAATAACTTTGTTTAATCCAAAAAATATTTCAAAAATATTAAAAAACACGACATGTTTCTTCAGATGTAAAAATATAATAAAAACTAAACAAAGAAAGACTTATACAAAAACGCATTTAAAAATCGATACAATCGTTTAAATATAAAAATTAACCTGGGCTATTTGTTATACTATATATAGCATTTATAATTTTTTTATTAGTAAGAACTAATAAATAATAATACAACACGATGATAAAAAAAAAATAATAAAAAAAAAAAAAATAGAAAAAACATACATTTGAAAAGACATAATTTATATAGAAATTACGAAACTAACTAACTAACCATCACGCCATCTCCATGCCCGAAGGGGTAGGCAGAAATAATGGCCTGCCACACTTTTCTTTCCTGACATATTTCTCTCGATTCCTCAACATTCATACATCGTGTCATGCACGCGCGTCGAATTCTCTGACTCCTCACATGGCCGACATTCAATATTTGATTTATTTTATCGTGCCACGTTTTCCTCGGTCTTCCTCTATTTCTGGTTCCATTTACATCGTTAACATATAATTTTTTTACCATTCTTTTTTCATTCCTTCTTTCCATATGTCCAAACCATCTTAATGATCCTTTCATTATTTTGTTCATAACACCATCAATCACACCGCAATAATAAATGATTAATTTGCATTTGATTGGGAATGAGAGCTTGGGAGATTAAATGTAGAGTATTTAAGGAGAAAGGAGTAAAAAGAGGAATCTGATTATTAATTATGTTTTCACCCAATTTCACCGGCTTGAGGATTTCTAAATATTCAAGTTTGTTGAATTTATTGCTATTGTTAACTGTGAGTAGAAACATTGTGTCATTTTTATCAAAACTATGGTCAAATTCAATACAATATTGTATTGAATTTGACCATCTTCTTTTCCTTGCCTATTCACATTAATTCTCTTACTTTAATCGGTTTTTCTTAATCATTCAGCACTAGATATTTCTAGGGTAGGCCTAGACTTTTGATATCTTTGATTTGAACATACGCTAGTAAAGAGGTTTCAAGTATTTCCCTGGCTTTCGCCTTGTTGTCCACGGAAATGCATTTTTATATTACAAAATTGTGTTTTTATCACTATTATCATCATCATCATCATCATCAGCCGTCTGTCATCCACTGCTGAATGTAGGCCTCTCCCAAAGCCCTCCACCGCCCCCTATCCATTGCCGCTCCCATCCATCCATGTCCAGCAATCCTCTTCAGATCGTCGGTCCAGCGGGCAGGGGGACGTCCAACTCTACGGAATCCTGTACGCGGTCTCCACTCCAGAACCCGTCTTCCCCATCGGCTGTCGGTTCTCCGACAGATATGGCCAGCCCACCGCCACTTCAGCCCGCCTATCCGTAGAGCCACCTCAGTCACCTTGGTTTGTTGTCGAATAAATTCGTTTCTAAATCTATCCCTCAAGGTTATTCCAAGCATGGCTCTTTCCATGGCGCGCTGGGCAACCTTGAATCTGTAGACTAGACCTTTTGTCAATGTCCACGTCTCGGCTCCGTATGTTATGACTGGCAAAACGCACTGGTTGAAGACTTTAGTCTTGAGGCATTGTGGTATTTTGGAAGTGAAAACATGACGTAATTTCCCAAAGGCCGCCCAACCCAACTGAATTCTTCGGTTGGCTTCTTTCTCGAAATTGTTTCGTCCTAATTGTATGATTTGGCCAAGATATGTGTATTATTGTACCACTTCGAGAGCTGACCCATCGACGGTTACTGATCCCGGGATAATATGTTCATTATACATGACTTTCGTCTTGTCTAAATTCATCCCGAGACCCACTCGTCTGGATGCAGTGTTCAGTTCATCTAGCATGCCTTCTAGATGCCCAGCAGATTCCGCCAGAATAACAATGTCATCCGCAAAACGAAGGTGAGATATGTATTCGCCATTTATGTTGAGGCCACGTTCAGACCAGTCCAAAGTTTTAAATATATCTTCCAAAGCACAAGTGAACAGCTTCGGAGATATCACATCCCCTTGTCTGACTCCCCGTTGCAGCTCAATCGGTTTGGTCTTCTGGTTTTGGATTTGAACGGACATTGTGGCGTTATTATAGAGGCATTTCAACACCTGTACGTAATTCCAATCAATCTGGTTTCGCTGCAGAGACTCCAGAACAGCCCAGGTCTCGACAGAGTCGAAGGCCTTCTCATAGTCCACAAAGGCAAGGCATAGGGGTCGATTATATTCTTCTGTTTTCTGGATAATCTGCCTAACTGTATGGATGTGGTCTATGGTGCTGAAGTTTGCTCTGAACCCAGCCTGCTCCGGAGGCTGAAAATCGTCAAATCTGCGGGAAAGACGGTTTGTTATGACCCTTGAGAACAACTTATAAACGTGGCTTAGGAGTGAGATCGGCCTGTAGTTTTTTAACAAAGTCTTGTCTCCTTTTTTGAAAAAGAGGACCACGATACTTTCGCTCCACGCTTTCGGTGTGCATATCACTATTATGGGATCGTAAAATCATTCATTTGAGTTACTTTATCAAAATATGATATGAACTGCTTCTCATATATGGAGCTGAAGAGAATTGCAGAAGACCGCGAGTAGTGAAGGAGGGGGAGTAAGATTTTTCTGTAAACCAATATTATTATTATTATTATTATTTTGTTGAATCGCTCTTTACACCATGACAGCATGAGCCAAATCGATATAAAGGGTATTATATCATAGTGATTCTCGTGACATGTGATAGGTAGCTAATCTATCGCCATTTTATTGTCACGTTACACCTACACTAGTCCACACCAGACCAAAGACAGTATGACAATCACACTGCCTTCGGCGGGAATCGAACCCGGTACCTTGGGGGTGAGAGTCAATGCACTTACCACTCGGCCACGAAGGTCTTCATTAGGATTAAAAGTGTCAAAAAGTCAACATATTAATAAAAACATTTATTTTAGAATAACTGTGTCTCATGGTATCCTCTTGGACCTGTGGTGAGAGTACGCTCAGATTTATTGGAACAATACCGTGCCGGTGGTAATATCCCTATAATAAGTATAATCGCAAGTGACGGGGTTTTCGTACTATCCTGCAGTCAGGTTAACAAATAGTCAAAGTGCGGCAACGTGAGTTGTATTGGCTTAAGCATCGAATTCATCGCAAATTTGAGGCGATATCCGTCACCCTATTTATATTATCTAAGTTCTTGTAATGCTCAGTAAAAATGACCAGAAGAGTCGACAAATTTAGACTAGAAGTGTTTTTTATACGATAACATAGCCTTTAGTAAACCCAAATTTTATTGAAGTACTCGTACTCGTATATAAACTTGAATATTTACGACGATCACCCGAGGCAGTGAATTCATTGAATATTCTTATCCAACAATTTTTCAATATTTACACCTGAAGAAATATATTATACGTTTTTTTAAAATTAGTTTACATTGGTGTATCTCTAATACCGTGCGGTTAAAAGTTAAACTGTACAAGACTCTATGTCAAATGAAGTACTTGATTTTAGTAAATACACAGTTCACATTAGTGCGAATATCCGTTCACGAAATACGATAAATTATCTAGATTTTAAAAAATATCACCAATAACACATATTTAATATGAAGTTTAACATCATTGTTAATAAATATATGGGTATTGTTTACAATTTATTTCTCCGAAAGCTCCAGAGAGAAATTCCGTAGAGTATTTTAAATCACAATCAATGTATGAATGTGAACATTTTATTTTAATACGAGTTTATTAATTTATCGGGATAATCAATTTTAATCGAGGATATGATACTATAAATACTGTATAAAACGTCGGCCACGCAAAGATTCGGAGAAATCGATGAGCGTGCACATGATATATGAATGTTGAGGAGAAGTATGTCAGGAAAGTGTGGCGCTCCATTCTTACACCCTACCCTTCGGAAAGACAGTGGAATCGTTAGTTAGTAATAAATATTATAAATAAATTAAATATTTCATAATAGAAGTACGCGGTGAGTGTAAATACGTAGAAATGTGAACATTCACAACCAACAGTTGTACCCCAACGAATCGTTCACAAATAATACACGTGTTAGAAAATTCCGACACCTGATTTCCAGTTTCCCTGCACGTGGCAGGCCTTACATCAAAAACTTTTCCTGTATGCGAGGAAGTCGTAAAGCATTCCGGGGGAAAGTTCACAAGAATATGGCATCTTTATTTCAATACGAGTACTTATCGAATCCGGAGAAATATTGCAGGCGCTTATTCTTCTACTGGCATAGAGGATTTTTCACAACTATTTTAACAGCTACCTTAGACATATTGAAGCCTCATCTTTAAGTTATTATCGTGGGCAGGAAAATATTGATAAATCATTTCACCGGAATTTACAAGTTTCTTTAACGGGTCCAAAATATTTGCGATTTTAATAAATTTCTAATTTTCAACTCGCATTCAAAGTTATTGTAATGACTTTAAATTTATTTATCCTTCTTCTTAAAGTGCCCTGTCAGGTCCCCCCGACGTTGGCGATCACTCTGGTAAGCTCTTCCCTATCCTGCGCTGTCCGAAATAGCTCCTCCACAGTTCCGATTCCCGTCCATTCCCTCACATTGCGCAGCTAAGAGATCTGCCTTCTACCTGCTCCCCTGCGGCTCTCTATTTTTCCCTTTAGTATTAGATGCAGCAGGCGATACTTTATTTACTAATTTATTTACTTTTTCATAAAATTCTTCTTCTTCACATGTCTTTCCGTGACCCTCTGAGGTTGATGACCATTTGGGAGAAAGCTTCTCTGTCCTGAGCGGCCCAAAACAGCTCCCTCACAGTTCTGACGCCGGTCCATTCTCAAATGTTTCGAAGCCAGGAGCGCTCCGGATCCTCTTCATGACGAGCTGAGGTACGATGTATTTGTTGCCTTTCATCACATGGCCAAAATATGATATTTACCGGAGCTTAACAGTGGTAAACAGTTCTCTATTTGCATTGGCTCTACGTGTTTGTTATCACGGTCAACGATATTCTTAGAATTCTATGGTGGAGCCACATTTCAAACGCTTCAAGGCGGTTTATTATATTAACTCTAAGAGTCCACGCCTCTATACCGTAACGTTAGACCGACCATACGTAACATTTGACCATTCTTTGTCTCAGCTTTAGGTTTATATTGTCGTCACAAATAAGGTTTTTCATTTTATTAAAAGCTGTTCGTGTCACTTCTATTCTGCATTTTATTTCAGTGTCAGGGTACAATTTCTCAGTAATGATGCTTTGCAAGAACGTAAACTGTTTCACAGTCTCGATCCCTACACTTTTGAGTGCAAGATGGACATTTGGATGACTTTCTTGCCTAGAAATCATCAGTTTAGTTTTGTTCACATTAATTAACTAAAACCTTCACCAGCGAAGTCAATCAATCAATATCAAGTAGTTTTGAAGGTCTTCTTAAACAATGTAAAATTTCACATTAACTCACATATACGAATGAAAACGTTCTAGAACACAGACGTTTTTATTATTTTTAGACCTTTGGATATATCTCTAGTTCCGCAACATTCATACATGCACGTCGATTTCTCCGACTCGACACGTTGCCAACATTTGATATTTGATTTGATTTCATAGTGCTACGTTTATGTAGATACAATAATTTTAAAAACAGTTTTGTACTTGTTTTTTCACCACTTTATTGGCCATTTTTAACACTTCATATTAAAGTTATGAAAAAATAAGTAGAAATGTGTTTTAAAATTAATTAAATAATGCCACACCACACATTAAGTTCTTCATACGAAAGTATTGCATATAAATAATTTTATTGTTTCTTGAACAATGATGTAAAACTCCATATTAAATAGTTAAAACGAATGAAGACGTACGTTTTCTGAAAGATTCATTACATTTTATGTGAATGACATGTATTGATTGTCATATGCATTATCAAGAGATATTTGATAATGCCTTAGACTGGCGAAACATTAAATTCATATAAAATATAATAAAACTTAAAAAAAAACGTACGTATTCATTCGTCAAATAATTGCGTAGATTTTCACGGTTGGCAACAATATGTTTTGTGTGATTTTGGGTAACACCGTGTGATTTCTCCTTCTCGACCGACGTGACGGAGATCATTGCAGTCTCCATCTTCAGGGTAATGGTAATGAACCACCACCATTACCACCACCACGTTACCCTGAAGATGGAGACTGCAATTATCTCCGAAACGTCGGTCTAAAAGGAGAAATCACACGGTGTTACCCTAAATTACACAACATGTATTCATTCATATTAATTAAAAATATTTTTGTTTTAATTGCGGACCTTAATATTAAAGTTATTATTAATAATGAAAATAAAAAAAATTATTAAGAATTTTTCTATGTTTATTTTTAGTGTAAAATCTACTTATTATTTTCGTCTTCGACCGGTTTCGGTAGCTCGCTGCCATCTTCTGGTACCTACATCACAAATTTACAGTTAGAAATACCTGGAAATAATGGATTAGGTAAAATCGTTCACAAGTCAACCCCCACCATTAGCATCCCCTATATAAGGACAACAAAGCTTGATGTAGGTACTAGAAGATGGCAGCGAGCTGCCGAAACCGGTCGAAGACGAAAATGAATAAGTAGATTTTACACTAAAAATAAACATAGAAAAATTCTTAATAATTTTTTTTATATTCATTTTTTACAATGAACTTCTACCAAGAAATTTCAATCAACAACATAAATAATTTGAAGTTATTATTAGTTTTTGGAAATAACACAAGTGTCTGAAATTAATTGAAATATTATCAAAGGCTCCTAATGACAATAACAATCCAGGCCGCAGTATCAAATTCACAGTTTGACGCGTTCGGCGGTAGCGATCCATTAGGCCGGGTATCTGCCGTATCTAGTCATCGGGAACCGCTGTAAGAAGAGGTTTTACATTAAGTTCACTCAGTTATGAACCGATTAGAGATTATCCCGGCGGAAATCCAACTGGCAAACTCCGGTTGAAAATAATAGCGAATCCATAATGGAGACATTGTCTCCGACGGATTAGAGACATAATGGAAGAATCGACATTACAACGCCGCGTAACCAGTCGCCGTTAAGAGCCGATTCAACAAAAGTCGTAAATCTTTGAAAATTTTAAGACATTCATATGAAAAAATCTCTAATGATACACATTATGTAGCAACATATATAAGAAAAATGATTATTTGAAACATTATTATAAATTCACAATTCGTTTATTTATTTTTAATGAAATAAGATTATTATTTTGGAAACCCTATGATATAGTCATATTCCTCACAAATTGTATAAGCACAATTGTGGATTAAAATGGAATTAGACCTCATCGGAACAAACAAGGTCAATAAGAAAAGAAACATATGCAAAAAATTAACAAATATTAAAAGGCAGAATATTACCTTTTTGTCAAATTATGAATGTATTGTGAACTAAGGAGTAATGGACAGTAATTGATGATTGTTTATGATATTTATACTACATTGTTAGCCAATACAATTCCTAGACATCTAACTTATTTTTTTAAAATATATTTACTATGTGCTAGACCTTGTTTACTATTTGTTTTTGGTTGCAAATAATATAAAAGAGAAAGAGAGAGAGAGAGAGAAAGAGAGAGAGAGAAAGAGAGAGAGAGAGAGAGAGAGAGAGAGAGAGAGAGAGAGAGAGAGAGAGAGAGAGAGAGAGGTAGGATATCATATAAGGACTCCCACCGCTTACCCAAAGCTATCATATGACGCAGCGACGCCCTTTCAGTCTCGCTCATGCAATCTCTAGGCCTGTTCCCGTCGATGCGACGTGGGACTGACGTTAAATGTAATTTTGAGCAAAACAAGGGCGACCCCATGCCACATTTAATATACATTACTCCCTATGTCCCACACTCAGACAAAACAAGAAAACACATGTAAGTTGCATTAAAAATACAGGTAATTTACAAAAGGAAAAACTTACAGCCTAACACAGAAGTTTTAGCAAGGGTGGGACAAAGTTAGAAGCGGAAGAGAGAAAATACGAAACAAGGATAATATAATTATTTATTTAAGAATATAACAGTTTTGGACGTGATTGAGCTTCATCAGGATTATAAACAGTGTACTGAATTTTGTTTGAGTCGACCACTTAATTAAATTTGAAATTAATTCAATATATACAATGTGATTTTTTAAATGCATCATAAAAGATCGTATAGTAGTGTTCCTAAATAACCAACTAACTATCCATTACGACGTTTTCTTGGAAGGGTAGGCAGAGAGGATGGATCGTCATACTGTGCTTTTCTGACATACTTGTAGATTTTTTCGCTTTTTAATAATTTATTAATTTGATCATGACATGCTTTATATTTAATTTAATTTGCGTGTTCTTAAATATTTCATTATTCACAGAACAAAAGGCACTCAGTCTTTGCAATATCCAAATAATATTTGGAAAATTAAAAAAAAAACCTAGTTCATACTCCAATGCACCGAGTCGAGAGAGGCAACAGAAAACGAAACACAGTATTATGTGAGTCCTTCGGTAAATTTAAGGTTGATTCGTCTTATTAAGAATGGGAAAAAATCACTCAACAAGAAAAAAAAGAGGTTAGTTGATTTCATTGAAGCTTTGCCTTCTGCGGACCGCACAAAAAGAGAAAAGGGAGGCACAGAGTGGCCCGAAAAAACTTATATCCTCCACTTGCGCAACAAAGTTTTGCCACTCGACTATGAAGTAAATTGTATTAAGGGCTGTGCGACGAAACAAAATTTTGGATTACAGTTATACGAGTACTTAAGGATAGATGATTTAAATCAGGTCGCAATTTATTTAAATTATGAGAGGTCACTTTTAAATGAAGGTATATCAGTTTGATGTTGCGTTTGGATAATGAGTAGGAAATACGAAAATTCATACATTAACATATGATTAAAAATATATATATTTTAACATATGTATTGACTGTTATTATACTATTTTTAGTTAAGGTTGTCGATACAGCTGACGCAAAACTCTCATAAAAAATATAAAAAATAAATTGTGATACGTACAATAACAGAGTTTCGAAATAAAAACATTTAATAAATGCGTAATTGAATATTTAAATTTGCAGAATTAAAATAACCCTAATTGTGGACTGAAGATAACAAAGGTGCCAAGTAAAAAAAAAAATTTTTTGATCCTAATTGGTGTTAAGCGTAAAGGCCAGTAACTGTACAAAGTGATTGAAAAATATAATGTTGTCACCCTAAAGGTGCCTCCCGTGGTATATGGTATATACTCGTATAACAATAAACATTTTTTTTTCATTCTTTTATGTGTAAATACCTTTGTGACCAGTCCAGACCAGACCAGACCAGACCAGTTAAAATTATTTTTGAGAGACATGTTTCGTCATATAATGTACTTATTTTTTATTTTTATTCTTTTAGTGTATTGGTTACATAGTAAACTTATCGACCCCTCCAGAAAAACGGTGAGCAAACCAGTTATCACCTTTCTAATACCCAGCTTTCAATTTTCAAATATCTTGTAACTGTTAATGAAAAAACTTGGTTTTTGTATCACAATTGTACTTTATTTTTCGACAGCTGTTTCATCAACCAAGTTGACATCATCAGGTGTTACAGTAATATATCAAATTTATTGTAACACCTGATGATGGCAATATTGGTTGATGAAACAGCTGTCGTAAAATAAAAGACAATTGTGATACAAAAACAAAGTTTTTTCATTAACAGTTATAAAATGTTAAAGTATCGTAGTGTTTCGGCCAAAACAATAGACTATTCACATATCTTGTTTATTTGTAGAAATGATAATTTGAAATAAGAATGTTATTAGATAGTGTTATTTTAAATGAGCAAGTACTGTTTTCCCATCCCTAGCTGTGACTACTCTCGAGCCAGGGCAGAAGTTGTTTTGTTGGCCCGCAGACCGTGGCCGCGGAGCGAGCCTACCCGGCCCGGCCACCGGAGCGTGACTATTTTCGGTTTTTACAACCTTCATATAATAGATTCCCTATTAGGCTGAAGGGCCATTTTTCATGCGGCCGACATTTGCAAACCCGACAGTGGATTATGTAAGATGAGAGGTGTTACGGCTGACGTAGCAATATATCAAAACGTAGACACCGGCGCACACACGTGGCCGCGTAACGTGCGCCGCTGGAAATTGTTTTAAATTTCTGTCCCGCAGAAGCGAACATTTCACTCCGAATTTTTGACAGTCATGATACAGACATTCGCACCGCTCTTTTATAATTGCTTAAATGTTACCACGCACGAAGGGCTATATTTCGGCACACAAGTAATTAGTATTAACATTTATATATACACATTTTTTTGTAATTACTTTAACATGAAGGTTTGTCATTAAATTCTAGTTAGAATTAAACAGTCATTTCCCATTTTTTTACACAAAATATCCATCAACTAACGTTCACAATCTTGAAAAATACGTTCTTTACAAAAAATAGCCACAACACATTTTTATCAATAGAGGTACATGTAACTAAACAAAATGATAAATTAAAAACAAAAATATTTCCTACATTCTGTTTTGCAATGGATAACTAAAAACAATGTTTTTGAAAAGTTAATTTGGAAAAAATGTTTACGTAAAATTTGTGTGTTGTTAATGAAGGGACTAAGGCAGAGAATGTTGAAGTACTATGTCTGGTCTGTATTACTCTATGGCTCGGAGACTTGGACCCTGAAAGTGCACACTATGAATCGGTTGGAAGCATTCGAGAAGTGGTTGCACAGGAGAATGCTTCGCATACCGTGGATAGATTTCATCAGCAATTTGAAGGTTTTGAGGAGAGCCAATTGTAGTAGACAACTGCTAAAGGACGTTAAGGTCCGTAAGATTTCATATCTGAGTCACATTCTGCGGGGGGATAAATACAGTTTGCTCCAACTAATACCGATGGGAAAAATTTAGGGGCAGCGTGGTCCTGGTAGAAGGCAAACGTCTTGGCTGTGCAACATAAGAGACTGGACCGGGATGAGACATGTGGGGGAGCTGTTCCGGGTTGCGTAAGATAGAGAGGCCTTCGCCGGAGTGATTGCCAACGTCAGGGGGACCTGATACGGCACGCGAAAAAGAAGAAGAAGAATGAAGAGATAACGTAACAAATAAAACCACTAAAATCATATTGTTGAATGTTTGCTCTCTATTTTAAGCAAATTATTTTGGTAATTTTTATTAACGTTTTTTTCGTGTGATCTCGAATTTAAAAAAAAGGAAACTCACTCTGGCGAATCCTGACATTTTTGTCCCAAAAGCAGGCCGGAATAATGTATTGGGGATTTAGATCTATGAGATTTTTTTGTAAACTTTTACTACAGTCTAGACCAGTGGTCGGCGAACTTATTAGTTAAATGAGCCAAATATCAGCAGGACATCGATTTACATGACATTTAGATTTATTCTGTGAACCAAATTTGTTCCCAAAAATCTTTTTTTATAAGTCGGTTAATCTCACATTCACTGAATAATAAATATTAAATATCATATTTGTAAATTTTTTTAATAAATAGAAAAAAATGCGTTTGTCATTTTTATATAACCTTTTATTAATTCGGAATGTATGGTTTAAATTTCTTTTGAATTTTATATCAATTTTGTATTAAAATTCTATTAAATTGTTATTTTTTAATTGTCGTTTTTAATTTAAACTTACAAGAGACGCATTTTCTAGCGAGCCGCAGTTTGCCAACTTTTGGACTAGACCATAGAATGACACTTTTGTTGCCAAATTGACAAAGTAAAAATATAAACTAACCGATTTACTACTTTTTATTATATTTTAAATTGAATATGAAAATACCTGTATGATTTCACCTAAGCGTGGAATCGTATCTTTTAATTAAATATTTAAACAAGTTAATTTTTTATTATTTTTCTTTCTGTGTCCTCATAGATGATAATTTAAAACTTCAAAACATATTATCTTCATAGTTATACATAATTGATCTATAATTTAGATTTATAATTTAGATTATATTTCAGGGTCATTTTGAATTTAAATAATAAATTATACTTTATTTATATTTTTCTTTTTTATGCACTTTGTATTTACAACACTTATATTAAAAAAATAAAATTATAAAGACATGTTTTGGACAAACAGTCCTTCTTCAGTAAAGATACATATTTATAAAAATATTTTAAAATTGTTGTTGTTAACACGATCTGATATAGAAGAAATAAATTATATGGTTATTCGTAATTTATTGTGAATGCAAAATAATAATTGAAAGCAATAAATAATAAATTCAGCAAATTCCCGAAATGCGAAATTTTATTGTGAGTGATAAATAATAATAATAAAAAAAGATATTGATGGCGGATACTTGGTTGACATTTTTATCACATATGTTTATTGAGTCAAAAATTTTCGAGGGACGTCTGACGAAACCATAAGGCGAGAACCCGGTAATATTTTCCGCACACATCCAATGCTCCCCCACACGACGCAATAAATAATCCCAAATGTGTGCTAAGGATGGAAGAAAAATACCAAAGAACCGCTCTCTATCGTCTTTAATGCTGGGTCCGTATGAAAACATAAAGGCCATGTATCAAAAACATTTATAAACTTCCGGGCAATAAAACACTGGAGACTGGGCGTTGGCTTTTGTTTAGGATTTAAGGTCACTCACCAACTACAAGTTTGCCCAGTGTAGCGTGATTTATGGGCGGGCAGTTAATTTGTTCGGAAATCATTGTCACATCAGTGGAAAAGGGAGCCTCTGTAGGGAAATGCTTCAGTGCGCTGAGCTCTTTTGCCCCAAGTCAAATATTAACAACCGAAGCGCATACATTTCTTAATGAATTTCGGAATTAAAATAAAAAACAAAACAACAGAAATTTTCAAAGGTCAAAAAATGTTAACTAAATTTTATAACTAACTAACTAACTAACCATCACGCCGTCTCCCCGAAAGGGTAGGCAGAAAGAATGGACTGTCAAACTTTTACTGATGTGGCACTCCATCCTTCTCTTTTGACGCGGTGAGACGCGGTGTGACGCGGTGTGATGGGTTGCGAACCTCATCGCCACCAATAGGCATCTCCCGCGCACACTTCGATCTTCCGACACCCACAAAATAAATCTTAAACAAATAATATAAAATAATTGATATAAAATAAAATAACAAAATAAAAATAATTTAATTAGTATATAGTTCATAAAAACTTTTCCCCTGTACAATCTTGCTAAAAAATAATAATACTAACTTCAACTTTTGTTACCTTTCTATGCACTTCCTGTTATTGTTTATCGTTTTTAATTTATTACGTTTCATCGTTTTTGACTCTATACTACGTGGAATTGTTCCTTTTGATTACTGTTTTATTATTATTATTTTATTATTATATTTTCCACTTCTAATATTTTCTCCTATAAATAGTAACTAACCGTTCTTTTAATTAAAATATTTAGGTACCTAACATTATTTCAGCAAGAACTTCAAAATTATATCAATAAAATTATTTAAATTGACAAAGGAACAAATACACATAAAGATTAGAAAAATCACGAAAATTTGACATTTCATATATATTATTGTAACACCTGATGATGTCAACATTGGTTGATGAAACAGCTGTCGCGAAAAATAAAATACAATTGTGATACAAAAAACACAGTGAATTCATTAACAGTTCTGAACAACTAACTAACTAACTAACCATCACGCCGTTTCTCCGGAAGTGTAAGCAGAGAGGATGGATCGCCACACTGTTCTATCCTGACATAATTCTAACGCCTCTTATAAATTCATATATCGTGACATGCACGCTCGTCGATTGTAACTACTTCGCACATGGCCGCCTTTCAGTAATTGATTAATTTGGTCAAGCCATATCTTCCTTGGCCTTCCTCGACTTCTTTTCCCATTCACACTACTTGTACAAGGTGACGCAAAATTCATCACCTTTATCAAAAGTTGCCATAATTTTTGCAAACATCGGCCAATGTCAGTTCTGCTTTGACATTTGTGAAGTAAACAGATACAGAATATACGTCAATAAGACATGAAACGCTTAACTCTTCAAGAACGTGGAAAAATTGTTCCGATTTTTTTACGGAATAATTTGTCGGTGGTATTGGCGCAGCGTGAATTTAGGCGTAGATTACCCGGTCGTCCGACATCAAATGGGGAAACACTACGGTATTTAGCCGCTCGCCTAGAAGACTATAGAATTACACAAGATGCTGCCAGGTCTGGCCGGCCCCGGAGTAGCCGTTCTGCTGAGAATATCGCGGCTGTGGCTGAAGATATCGCAGAGGACCCCGAAGTATCGATCAGACGACGTGCCACGCAATTGGGCATCAATCGGCGGTTTTTACAATTCAGTCAATTTTGGTGAAAGACTTGAAGATGTTCTCTTACAAAATGCAGACAGCGCATCGGCTGTAAGCCGTTGATTGCCAAGCGCGTGTAACCTATGCTCAAGCTATCCTGAATCTTGACCACGAGGAAGATAACTTTTTATCGAAAATCATCATGAGCGACGAGGCCCATTTCCATCTCTGTGGATATGTGAATAATCAAATCAATCAAATCAAATCAGTTTATTTCATCAACAGACATTACAAAATTTATTTTTAAGACATCTATTGAGAACAGGTAAAATAATATTTTATATATAGTATACTACCAGAAACGCATAAGAGATGGTTCAACATTAGGAAGACAGGATACTCTCCAGAATTAAGAGTATTTGCCTTCTGAACGTACTTTCACTAACACGAAAGACGTAGATCTCCGAGGAGACCGCGTTCAGCAGACTAATTGCTCTTCCCACCGGTGTCACCAGAAGCAGATTGGTTCTGGCGGCCGGTAGGTAAAACAATCTGTGCTGTCGCTGTCGGAGATATCTATCGGGGACAAAAAGTCGAACACCCTCCAGTACGGCCGAGTGCTCGAAGTATCCCCTAATTAATCTAAAGAAATGGATAATTAGATGTCCATCTCTTCGAAGCTGTAGAGAATTGGTTCCGAGCATTCCCAAAAGAAATGCCGCGTGATAGAGCCAAGGATAGCTACCATACTCCCTCATGTAGAGATACCTCAGAAATTTTTTCTGAACCCTCTCCAGCATAATGGAATATCTCGCCTCGTGAGGACTCCATATCACAGAACCACTTTCGAGAATTTTCAGAAAGCAGAATTTTCGTTTCTGGTGCACTGAAAATTTGCGTATAACCCAAGAAGAGACTTTACACCTGCTCAAAAATAACGGAATGGTGTGGTGTTTACGCTGGAGGTGTCATCGGGCCTTATTTTTTCGAAAACGCCGCCGGCCAAATGAACGGCGAGCGCTACAGAGCCATGCTCAATCATTCCTCAATCATGCATGAATTGGGATTAGAGAACATGTGGTTCCAACAGGGTGGAACAACGGCGCATACTGCACGAGCCACGACTAATATTCTGAGGGCTGCTTTTCCGGGTCGCCTAATCCCTCGTTTTGGTGATTTGCAGTGGCCGACAAGATTGCCCGATTTATTCATTCCAGACTGTTTTTTGTGGGGTTTCTTGAAGTCACGAGTCTATGTCAACAAGTCTCAGACTCTTGAAGCCCTCAAAGAGAATATGTGTCAAGAATGCGAGAACCTATCGCCGGAAGTTCTGGAAAAAGTGGACCTCAGAAGACGTGCATGTATGACTCATTGTCATCAATCATGAATGTGGAGGAAGCTAGAGAAGTGTGTAACCTACCCCTGCGGAGAAACGGCGTGATGGTTTGTTGTAGTTGTTGTTCTATTGGATAATGATATTATTACAGGATATAAAAAAATGCTTAAAAGACGAATTCGTAAATTGCTGGAATGCACGTAAACATTATATTTATCATACGAGTATCTTCATGAAATACTTGAATCTTTTTTTTTTTTTTAAAAAAAGACTAGCCCCAAAAATTTAAGCCAATGGATATTAGAATTTATTTTACAATCGTCAATACGAGCAAAAAATAGTTCATTATCATGAAGAAGGAATCGGGTCGTGTCCAGGCTCGAACCCATGTCTCCTGGATCAGGAGTCAAGCGTTCTGTCTCCTAGACCACCACCCCAATGTTACAATTTTTCATCTCGTTTTTTGTTGAACGAAAACCAAAAAAAATGATTATCGTAGTTTTTATCATATGTCAACATGTACTCATATAGGTGTATGTGCTTAACGTATTAAATAATTTTGTAATGTATAAGGTTTCAGATAGTTAAAATGCCGTTACCGGTAAATTTGCCAAACTTTGATGCGCCATTTCACGAGGAACGTAACGAGTTGTTTCCCATAATTTTATGATCTAAGTTTACCTGAAAGCGGAACATACACGTATAGATTATAAAGAGTAATCTCAAAGGTGCTGGAGATACTGAATAAGTTTTTAATCTACCATCTGGTGCATGTGATACTTAATATTTAAAATAATGCACATCGAAACAATTAATTCATAGGCATTGACTTGTTTTACTTGATTGTGTATTTTTTTTTTGTCTTTTGCTATTGCGTTATTCTTCCATATTACGTATACTTTTTTATCTTACTAGATTATGCTAATATCATATTTTACCTGACAGATGCTGTGCACTGAAGGGATGTGCATTACAATTTCAATATTACAAATTTGGTGTACCTACATGTCTTATTTTTTTTTTTTTAAATTAAAGACTAATATCAAGGATTTACATCAATGATATTAGAATTTATTTTACAATCTTCAATGTGAGTAGAAAATAGCTCATTATTATGAAGAAGGAATCTGGTCGTGTCCAGGCTTGAACCCACGTCCCCTGGATCAGGAGCCAAGCGTTCTATCCCCTAGACCACCACCCGAATTGAAGTGACTAATATGATATGTGTTTTTCGTTACATATAATATATATTTCTGCAATTAATTTGTGTAGCTTATAAGTTTTTTGAATAAGTGATTTATTAATTTGTTATTAAAAAATAAAATACAGATTTCTACACCGAGGAAAATGACAACCATCCGAAAAGTGTATTAAATTATTGTGATAAAACAGCAATTTCGTATATTTATTCAAAAGATTCTGAAGTACATATTTTTCATATGCAATATTATAGAATAAGAACGTTTTTTTTTATATGCATCAGTAAACATGGACCTTTACATTACTGTTTGTTATCATCTATTAAAAACATTTAAACGCCTAACCAAAAATAATGATTTCTATATGTTATGGAAGTCTATTTATTACAATTGATTATATTAATTAATACGCTAGTGTGTATAAACAGCAACGAGCTGAAATTTTGTCACATTTGATAATGCCTTTGAAGGGCAAAACATTTCGTTCCTATAAAATATAATAAAGCTTCTAGAAAACTGACGTTTTCATTCGTATTAATTATTTAACATGGAGTGTTACATCATTGTTGAAAAAACCAATAGTAAAATTGATTATATTGCTTGTTACAAAACAAGCTCAACACGTCCACATTACATTTAAAAGGGTTACTAAGATGTTTGGACAAATTAAATAAATGAATGAGGGGAGAATGCCTAAGAAGTTGTAAACAAATAGGGTGAAAAGTGAAATAAGTCCAGGAAGGCCGAAGAAAGTATTCCATAA